>CM062351.1:31177155-32630992 GCA_031216105.1 Dalbergia cultrata
CAAAACCGCTATCTAGAGACAAGTCTCTAGAACGTGACGAACAACTTTAAGGTTGACAAGGGTAGGCTTGGGCTTTTAGAAATCCTTAGATTAATTTTCTTAAGTTGGAAAACCATGTGAGCTAGATAACATATAGATGAAGTTGCGAGAAAAGGAAAACTCAAGCTTTAGAGGTTTCCTTGAGATGAACACAATGTCATCATCTAGAAACTCTCATCATCAAGCTATCATGCTCAAATCAAGGCCTCATGGCCGAGAATGAAAGGAAAGGAAAGACAAAGGAAAGCTCAAAAAGAATCCAAGAAAAAACTAGAGAAAAACACTTTCTTGAGCAAAATAAAGTTTGAAAACAAATCCCTACCTTTTGATGAAGATAAAAGCTTGAACTTGAAGATGGAAATGAGATGAGCAACACCTCCTAGGATGGTGAAGATGATTCGGCCTTGATGAGAGAAAAAGAAAGAGAATGTGTTTCAAGTGGAGTTGTGTTTGAGGTGTGGTTTTGAGAGGTTTGATGATGGTTCAAGGTTTTGGGGTGGTGTTTGATGGTTGAGAGGTGATGATGAGATGAAGAGATGAAGAAGATAAAGATGAAAAGAAAGGAAGAACACTCTTGGAACTTTGAGAGAAAAAGGAAAAACTAGCAAGACAACTCTAAAACTCTAAACTTTGCAAATGCTTCAAAGTGTAACAAGGCTAACACAAGCATCCTATTTATAGAAAATCAAAACCATGGAGGAGTGAATGGGAGGGCTTTGGCGTAGCTCTTGAGGGAGGAAGGAAGAGAAAATATCTCTTACACAAGGTCATTCAAGCATGGTTTGAAGTATGGAAGCTATGCTACAAAGTATGGCTTGATGTGAGTTAATTTCCTATCACATTTTTATGAAATTAGGCTTCTAGAACCTTAACATGGCTGGAACTTTTCCAGCCACAAATAAATGGGGAAAATGGGTTGTTTTAATTATTTATTCATGTGGAAATTCAAGCTTGATTGAAAGTTATGACAAGGTATAGTGTATGTGACTTGAGGTATGGCTTTGGAGTGTTGAAAAATTGAACATGTGATGCATAATCGGGGAAGGAGGTTCACGGCCAGCTTGGGACAGCAAGGGAGGAGGTGAGTTTGACCATTTAATTGTGTGTTAATGGTAGGTTTAGATGTGTATTAGCTTAGGTACAAGGTTAGGAATGATTAAGCTTAAGTTTAGGTAACTAAGAATGTGATTTAGGGAGTTTATGACAAGTTTAGGAGTGCTCATACATCATTAAAGAATTTAAAACTCATTTATGAATAAACAATGTGTAACACAATTCCATGATTTAAGGAATTGGAAAGAGAAAACACTATTCAAGATTCTATGACTAGGTGTCATAAAATTAAAATATGATTTTAGGTTGTAATTAAGTACTTTTTGGTTCTAAACAACTTTAATAAATTATTTTGACTCTAGATTAATTAAGGAAATTAATTAACCTTCGATTAGAGCCTAATATTGCTTAGGTTTGCTTAATCGTGTGATTAAGCGTAAAAGTACGAAACTAGGGGCAAAACCGTAATTTTGCACTAATTTTGCCCGGGACTTCAAAAATTAAAACTGAGGTCATAGAATACATAAAAATGCCTTTTAAAACCATCTGGAGAAGTTTCGGGTTCACCCGGCACTTGCAAACGGGTAAAACACCACAGGGGCGTTTTGGTCATTTTGACCTGAAAACTCGAAAAACAAGATTTTCGATCCCGGGAAGGTTCATAAGTTTTCTAATCCCCTTCCAACATTGAGTTTGCCCTTCGAGTCTTGCCCGCTTTGGCTTTCCTCGGTCCAGTGAAAAATGACCTCAGGGGCATTTTGGTCATTTTCACTCTAACAGAAAAATCGGGGCGTTACATCTGCACTCTTGAGGTTTAGAGATGTTCTTGACCATATGGTGAGGTGAGAAATACTTAGTTATAACCTTATAGGTTCCCAAGAGACTAGGTGTTGATGATCAATAACTTAGAAAGTGAGATAAAGATCTAAACCGTAATTTCTAGAACTCCGTAATCACATAAACATAAAGCTGTCCAAATTCTGCTTAGTGCTATTTGGATTAGTTCTTGAGCATAAAATTTGTATAACTCATTAATTGTCAAACTATAGGCGTATAAAGAAGTTAAGGATAATGATAGAACAATTAATTTGCAAGTTTAAGACTCATAAGAATCAAAGTTTAAAACACTATGAGTTATAACATAACATGTCTATGAGCTTATGGGGATGATTGTTAAATATGACTATGTGATGATGTTTGTGTGAAAGTTTTATGTGACGAATGTTATGAGAAAGTTTCATGTGATGATATATATGTTATGAGAAAAAGCTATATGAGAATGCATGATAAAAATGAATATGATAAATGATGAGGTAATTGTAATTTAATACTTATGAGAATATAAATGTGACACGACACTGAGACGCGCTTCTCCTGGGTGACACCGGTTCGGCCGAGCACCCCCAGGAGGAGACAAATCCGTGAGGGTATGTGTAGATGCAGCCTGCCAAAGCGGACAAATTGCGAGGCCCACGTGGCTAGCAAAGCGTTTCAAAGAGGAAATGATCCTAGAAAGGAGATCCTTAATTTGCCCCCTAGCCCGTACTTTAAGTCGGGATTATGTTACGCTTATCATAGGATAAGTAAGAGCTAGTGACGACTAGTTAAGGTATGAGCTCATAACCTAGAGAAGTTTTAGGGCGGCCCCATGAGATGAAAGTTAAAGTTAACAATGTCACATAAACTATACTTATGCTAATGTTATAATGTTTCCTAGTTATTCTATTGTTGGGTTTATCTTATGATGCATTCATATCATTAGTATATTTCTGCTTAAGTTATAAAGACGCATTATAAAATATGACGGACCTTGGATAAAATACCTCCTTGGAAAATCAACTTAAAAGGAATTTATATGCATGCACACCTTTTAGAAATAAACCCAAGGTTCCTGAGGATGTGACGATGACACCTAGGTAGGGATAACCCTATTGAGAATTCTTTTAGAAAGATTCTCATTCCCTCTCTCTTTTCTTCCGTCATATCTTCAGATGGCGACGTTTGTACTCTTCGTCGACACCCGGTATGGGAGCTGCACCATGACCCGGCCGGGTCATACCATTTTGAGGGTCGCTGCACCGTCGAGTATACATGTTCATGGGGCGACCCTTCGCGTACCCGTCGAGCTACCGCTTCACCCCGATCGCTCCTTACCGGTCATAACGGGATTTTTGAGCGGCGAGACCACGCGATGAGCAGATCCTCCGCATGGAGCCCGAGACATCAGCGATGACGCGAGTACCCGAGTATGTGCGCGTCCCGATTTCTGGAGACGGACCCATCCGAGGACTCGTCATCCCATATGTACAGTTGGAGCTCCAGTCCCGCTCCTCCACCAATGAGGGCGGAGTGAGGAGGCGGTGGTCGGCCGAGGTTGGCTCGACGGCCATCTATGCGCCCTTGCCACGGTGGACATGCCCCGATGATGCGCTCGACCACTCCCGCCGAGATTCGTCAGTGGATCGACTCGACCCCACAGTATTCGGACCAGCAGGAGTAGTCATAGGAGGGGTAGTAGCTAGTGCACACACACGCCACATAGTAGAGGTCAAACCTTCTTTTGTATATGAGGTTGTCTCCTTTAGGTGCACATGGGTATGGGGGTAGTTTCCTTTGTATTTGCTTTTTATGATTTCCTAGTATTGCATTTCAGTTGTATTTTGCTTCATGATGTATCAAAGAGTCCTGCCTCTTTTGGGTAGGCACGATATATATATATATATCTATGATTCAGTTGATGTTCCCATGACATGATGTGTTTCTTATGCTTTGCTTATATGTTTCGCCATGATTCCCCTTAAAGTTTCGTGCGTGGCTCTCACTTTGATTTTAAATTCCAAAAAGAAAAATTTTACCCATATTTCCGCTAGGTATTTTTCTAAAAGATGAGACCAAGAGGTAATATTCTAAAGATTAACCTAAGGACATACTAGTAGTCTTGGGTTAAGATTTAGGGTGTTACATTATGGTATCAGAGCAGTTCGATTCTCATGGAGCCTGAGGATTGGACTGACTATGCTTTATAAGCATAATACGATAGTTATGTCATGTATAGTGCTTGATAGAGATAAGTTGTAGGACTAGAGATGCATGACTTCTATTGGTTGCAAGTGCCATGGTAACTAGCTCATTTTGCATGGATATTGAGCCTGATCAACTTGATGTTCATTGTTTCATGTGTATAGGGACCAATGGCACCGCGACGACGGCCTAGGACTACACCCGATGTTGAACAAGATGATACAACTGCTGCTGCTGTCCGTCGCATGGCGCAAGCCATGGAACGGATGTTCGACCGAATGGATCAACAAGCGAACGCTGCTCCTGTTCCCCCTCCTCCCCCTGCTGCTGAGATGGTGGAACAAGCCCGCTTCGGGCGAAGTTCCGCAAGGCGAACCCGCCAGTTGTTCCGAGGGGTGATGGACCCAGAGCAAGGTGACGAATGGATCAAAGACATGGAGAAGATCTACTGCTGTTACCTTTCGGAGGAGCGTAAGGTCACATTTGTTGCTTTCATCTTTGAAGTCCGACGCAGGGATTACGGTGGAGCGGCACGAGGCATCTGCTAGAAGCCTCTGGAACTCCCATTGGTAGGAGTCTGTTCAAGACTTACTTCTATGAGAAGTACTTTCCGGAGTCCGTGAAGAACGCGAAGGACGTTGAGTTCATGCAGTTGACCCAAGGAGGGTCTCATCAGAGCCCAATACATCGCGAAGTTTGAGGAGCTGATCAAGTTCTCTCGGGTGTTCCAAGGGAACCACGATGAGGTTTGGAAGTGTGTGAAGTATGAGGCCGGTCTGAAGGCGTAGATGAACTACGCTGCAGGCCCATATGGAGATCGAGACTTCCCGACCCTGGTCAACAAGTGCGGATACTTGAAGAAGGACAGAGAAAGATTCAAATCACAAGGGCGGAGCGAGCTAAGGGGCTCGGACCTCAAGCCCCGAAGTTCAAACCGCAGTACCCAGCGAGGAATCACTACAACCCCTACCCAGTCCAACCGGTTCAGACAACAACAACAACCGCCAAGAGCTCCTGCCACCAACAATCCAAGCAACACCAAAGGCCGCCATTTCAACATCAAGGCCCAAGGAATTTCAATAATCAACCCCGTGGACCGGGTGGACCGAAACCACAATGGAGGACCAAGTGGAGCCAAGAACAAGGCACCACAAACCCCTGCAGCTTCCCCCGGAGCAACATCTGCTCACGTCTGCCCACAATGTGGGAAGAACCACGGGAATCGCCCATGCTTAGCCTGGCCGAATGTATGTTTCAAGTGTGGCAAGCCCGCCACTATGCAAAGGACTGCACCGGACAAGGGACATCGAACCAAAACCCCCGACCACAATACCGAGGAAGGGTCTTTACCCTTAACGCGGAAGACGCCAAGAAGTCCAAAGATCTCATCAAGGTATGTGCGAAGTAAGCGGTAAAGCCTTAAGCGTACTATATGACTCTGGTGCTACTCATTCTTTCATTTCACTTGCTAGTGTCGAGTCCTTAAATCTAAAAGTCTCTAAACTTCCCTTCGATCTTATTGTTTCTACTCCTACAAATCGCCCTGTTAATACTTGCCGTTGTTGTTTAAACTGTCATCTTGTTGTAGAAAATAAGTCTTTATCATAGATTTAATTTGTTTACCCTTGAAAGACATAGGCATTATCTTAGGCATGAACTGGCTTCACCCCAATCGTGTGATGTTAGATTATGGAACCCAAACCGTAGTTTTCCCTTCTCCTCCCGAAAACATCACTCAACCCATTAGGCTGTACCTAAATTCCGTGAGGTCTTACGTAGTGGGAAGAAAACTAAGGGATATGTTCTCCTAGCCGCTGTGATGTAGACTTGGAGCGAACCTAGGTGAGATACCTGTGGTGAGAGACTATCCCAGGTGTTTCCAGATGAAATACCCGAGTTCCCTCCCAGAAAGAGAAGTGGAGTTCTCCATAGAGTTGGTTCCTGGGACAGACCAATCTCTATAGCCCCGTATAGGATGTCACCCTCGGAATTAGCAAGAGTTGAAAACCCGGTTAGAGGAGTTGTTAGAAAAGAGTTTTATAAGGCCGAGTGCTTCACCTTGGGGCGCTCGGTCTTATTCGTGAAGAAAAAGGACGGTAGCATGAGGATGTGTATAGACTATAGGCAGTTGAACCAAGTAACCATAAAGAATAAATACCCATTGCCTAGGATTGACGATCTTATGGACCAATTGAAAGGAGCAGTAGTGTTTTCTAAGATTGATTTAAGGTCCGGTTACCATCAGATTAGGGTGAGAGATTTGGATATTCCTAAAACCGCCTTTCGAACTCGGTATGGACACTTTGAGTTCAATGTAATGTCGTTTGGTTTGACGAATGCTCCCGCAGTTTTTATGGATTACATGAATAGGATCTTTAGACCCTATTTAGATCAATTCGTGGTTGTGTTCATAGATGATATTCTCATCTATTCGAAAACCCACGAGGAGCATTAGCGTCGTTTAAGGTTGGTTTTAGAGGTATTAAAGGAGAAGAAGTTATACGCTAAGTTGTCTAAGTGTGAATTTTGGTTAGAGGAGGTAAAGTTCTTAGGACATGTTGTGTCAAAAGGTGGCATAGCTGTCGACCCAAGTAAGATAGAGGCTGTGATGAATTGGGATAGACCAACCTCTGTAACTGAGATTAGAAGCTTTTTGGGTTTAGCTGGATATTACCGTAGGTTCATTAAAGGATTTTCCCAGTTAGCCTTACCCTTAACCAAGCTCACTAGAAAGAATGCCCCGTTTGAGTAGGAGCCCCGAGTGTGAAAAGAGTTTCCTAGAGCTTAAGGAAAAGCTCACCTCAACCCCAGTTTTAGTTTTACCTGACCCCAATGTACCCTTCGAGGTATATTGCGATGCTTCTGGCAAGGGTTTAGGTTGTGTGTTGATGCAAAACAGGCAAGTGGTAGCCTATGCGTCCAGACAACTCAAGCCTCATGAGGTAACCTACCCCACCCATGACCTAGAACTAGCAGCCATCGTGTTCGCTCTAAAGATGTGGAGACACCACTTGTATGGTGTGAGGTTTGAAGTTTTCTCCGATCATAAGAGTCTCAAGCATCTCTTTGATCAAAAGGAGTTGAATATGAGGCAAAGGAGATGGATGGAATTCCTCAAGGACTACGATTTTGGTTTAAGTTACCACCCCGGCAAGGCCAATGTAGTAGCCGACGCCTTGAGCCGAAACTCATTACGTCTGTCAAGTATGATGGTTAATGAAGTTGGGTTAATAGAGCAATTTAGGGATATGAATCTTGGAATGTCTATAACGGAGAATGGCATCGTGATGAATCATCTCACGGTGACCAGTGGGTTTAAGCAAAGGATTATGCTTGCCCAAAGAGAAAATGAGGACTTTATGGAGACAATCAAGGCAGTTAAGGCCGGAAAGTTGAAAGGTTTTGTACGAGGCCCCGACTGGTTATGGAGGTTCGAGGGGCGAATCTGTGTACCACAAGATGGTGACCTCCGAGAGAAGATCTTGGAGGAGGCTCACAAGAGCCATTTTGCCATCCATCCTGGTACTACGAAGATGTATCAGGACTTGAAGAGGATGTTTTGGTGGCCCGGATTAAAGAAGGATGTGGTCGCCTGGGTGAGTAAGTGTTTGGTCTGCCAAAAGGTCAAGATCGAACACCAAAATCCTTCTGGCATGTTGCAACCCCTGTCGATCCCCGAGTGGAAGTGGGAGAGTATATCAATGGACTTCGTGACAGGATTGCCAAAGACCCAAGCTGGCCACGATGCCATATGGGTAATCGTGGATCGACTGACTAAGTCGGCTCACTTTCTACCTATTCGAGTCACGTACTCGTTGGATAAGTTGGCCCAGCTTTACATCCAAGAAATAGTAAGGTTGCATGGAGTACCATCGACGATAATCTCGGATCGAGATCCGCGGTTTACGTCACGTTTTTGGGGAGCCTTTCAAAAGGCGTTTGGTTCCAAGTTGTGCCTAAGCACTGCTTACCACCCACAAACGGATGGTCAGTCGAGAGGACAATCCAAACCCTGGAAGATATCTTTGAGCCCTGTGTCTTAGACCAAAAAGGAAGTTGGGATAAGTACATGCCTTTGATCGAAGCTTGCGTGATAACAACAGCTTATCACGCAGCATCGATATGGCACCGCATTTGAGGCATTATACTAAGGAAGTGCCAATCACCCTTGTGTTGGTACGAGCCGAGAGCAAAGTGTCTTAGGACCTGAGGTAGTGAGGGAAACGACGGAACAAATCAAGAAGATCAAGGATAGAATCTTAACCGCTCAAAGTCGATGAAAAGCTACGCGGACAAAGGCGCAAGCCCTTGGAGTTCCAAGAGGGAGAACATGTATTTCTAAGAATCACCCCACTACAGAATAGGCAGAGCCATGAAAGTTAAAAAGTTGAGTCCCGGATTTCTCGGTCCTTTTGAAATTCTTCAAAGAGTCGGATCCGTAGCTTACAAAATAGCCTTACCACCCAATCTGTCAAACCTTCATGATGTCTTTCACGTCTCCCAGTTACGTAAATATGAGTCCGACCCTAGCCATGTCCTAGAACCAGAGCATGTGCAGTTAAGGGAGGACCTCACTTTCAATGTACCGCCTACGAGAATAGTGGATCACGGAGTCAAGCAGTTAAGGAACAAGTCCTGCCTTTGGTAAAAGTGGCGTGGGGACAAGGCAAGTCGGGAGAATACACGTGGGAACTAGAGTCAGAGATGAAGTCCAAATATCCAGAGCTTTACTAAGGTACGAATTTCGAGGGCGAAATTCATTTTAAGGAGGGGAGTAATGTAACGCCCCGATTTTCTATTAGAGTGAAAATGAGCAAAATGCCCCTGAGGTCATTTTCAGCCCGGAATTCGAGGAAAGCCGATGGCAAGACTCGAAGGGCAAACTCAATGTTGGAAGGGGATTAGAAAACTTATGTACCTTCCCGGGATCGAAAATCTCGTTTTTCGAGCTTTCAGGTCAAAATGACCAAAACGCCCCTGTGGTGTTTTACCCGCTTGCAAGTGCCGGATGAACCCGAAACTTCTCCAGATGGTTTTAAAAGGCGTTTTTATGTATTCTATGACCTCAGTTTTAATTTTTGAAGTCCCGGGCAAAATTAGTGCAAAATTACGGTTTTGCCCCTAGTTTCGTATTTTTACGCTTAATCACGCGATTAAGCAAACCTAAGCAATATTAGGCTCTAATCGAAGGTTAATTAATTTCCTTAATTAATCTAGAGTCAAAATAATTTATTAAAGTTGATTAGAACCAAAAAGTACTCAATTACAACCTAAAATCATATTTTAATTTTATGACACCTAGTCATAGAATCTTGAATAGTGTTTTCTCTTTCCAATTCCTTAAATCATGGAATTGTGTTACACATTGTTTATTCATAAAATGAGTTTTAAATTCTTTAATGATGTATGAGCACTCCTAAACTTGTCATAAACTCCCTAAATCACATTCTTAGTTACCTAAACTTAAGCTTAATCATTCCTAACCTTGTACCTAAGCTAATACACATCTAAACCTACCATTAACACACAATTAAATGGTCAAATCATCCTCCCACTCTGCTGTCCAGCCTTGGCCGAAGCTGCCCTCCCTCCATATGCATCACATGTTCAATTTTTCAACACTCCAAGGCCATACCTCAAGTCACATACACTATACCTTGTCATAACTTTCAATCAAGCTTGAATTTCCACATGAATAAATAATTAAAACAACCCATTTTCCCCATTTATTTGTGGCTGGAAAAGTTCCAGCCATGTTAAGGTTCTAGAAGCCTAATTTCATAAAAATTTGATAGGAAATTAACTCACATCAAGCCATACTTTGTAGCATAGCTTCCATACTTCAAACCATGCTTGAATGACCTTGTGTAAAAGATATTTTTCTCTCCGTTTGCCCTACAAAGCTACGGCCAGCTCCCTCCCCATTCACTCCTCCATGGTTTTGTTTTTCTATAAATAGGATGGTTGTGATAGCTTTGTTACACCTTGAAGCATTTGCAAAGTTTAGAGTTTTAGAGTTGTCTTGCTAGCCTTTCCTTTTTCTCTCAAAGTTCCAAGAGTGTTCTTCCTTTCTTTTCATCTTTATCTTCTTCATCTCTTTATCTCATCATCATCTCTTAAATATCAAACACCACCCCAAAGCCTTGAACCATCATCAAACCTCTCAAACACCACACCTCAAACACAACTTCACTTGAAACACATTTTCTTTCTTTTCTCTCATCAAGGCCGAATCATCATCACCATCCTAGGAGGTGTTGCTCATCTCATTTCCATCTTCAAGATCAAGCTTTTATCTTCATCACTAGGTAGGGATTTGTTTTCAAACTTTATTTTGTTCAAGAAAGTGTTTTTCTCTAGTTTTCTCTTGGATTCTTTTTGAACTTTCCTTTGTCTTTCCTTTCCTTTTCATTTTCGGCCATGAGGCCTTGATTTGAGCATGATAGCTTGATGATGAAAGTTTCTAGATGATGACATTGTGTTCATCTCAAAGAAACCTCTAAAGCTTGAGTTTTCCTTTTCTTACAACTTCATCTATATGTTATCTAGCTCACATGGTTTTCCAACTTAAGAAAATTAATCTAAGGATTTCTAAAAGCCCAAGCCTACCCTTGTCAACCTTAAAGTTGGACGTTCTAGAGATTTGTCTCTAGATAGGGGTTTGGGTACTTAATAAAGAACTTGATGTAGTTTCACTTTCTTTCTCTTTTATATGATTTTCGATTCTTGTGTTGTGATCTTTGAGATATTGTATAGGGTTATTATCTTGTTAAAGTCTTAAATGAGCTCTAGTTAAACATAAAAATGAAACTTGCATCATGTTTACTTTAAGCTATGCATATCATGTTTATTTCTTTGCTATCACTAAATCCCAAGATAATGAATGAACTTGCATTATCATGTTTATGTTTCAAGCTTTGCATTATCATATTTATATTTCAAGTCCTCACCTAAATATCAAAGATAATAATATATTGCACCACATATTTATTTTATGCTCTCACTTTACTTTCTAGCAATAACTAAAATAAGTGCATGAGCATGTTTATTTTTATGTCATCACTTTAATGATTCTAGAGCTCAAAGACTTGCCCAATGATATCTCAAACAAAGGTCTAAAACATTTATTTCCTATGGTCCATATTTCTGCCCTATGAGGCCTTAATGTTTTCAAGTATTGAAAACTATGTTTTATACTTTTCTAAACTTATATGAGTATAAGGAATGTGTAGAACTAAGTATTATGAATTTAGGACCTCTTGAGATGAAAATAATATAGCCACTGCCCTATTAAGTATTTTCATGAGTTTAGATAATAAAAGTGTTCATAAAAGAGTTTTGAAGGTTTTAATAAGGTTCCAAGAGAAACTAGTATTTTATGTGCTTTAGAAACTATGATTCAATGCCTTTAAATGGAGTTTCTGTTTCGGTTCTGCCTTGCTATGTTTGGCCACTGCATGAGCTGTGTTAATGATGTTAATATGCTTATGTTTGGGTAATAATTATGTTAAGACTCATATGTGAAAGATAGGATAAGTTAGGAACTAGAAAAGAATTAATTTGAGAGTTCTAGATCCCTTAAAGATTTATTTTTCTGGATTCTGTCCAGCAAGGTTTAGATTCAATAATCATGGTTTTAAATTAGTTTATATGTGTAGGAATGACTCATAATTGGTTTAGGACTTAATCTTGAAGCCTTAGGAGCAAACCGAACTTAGAAAGGGTCAATATTGTGACTTCTAGATACCCGTAAAGTTAGTATTTTGATTTCTGCACTCTTGAGGTTTAGAGATGTTCTTGACCATATGGTGAGGTGAGAAATACTTAGTTATAACCTTATAGGTTCCCAAGAGACTAGGTGTTGATGATCAATAACTTAGAAAGTGAGATAAAGATCTAAACCGTAATTTCTAGAACTCCGTAATCACATAAACATAAAGCTGTCCAAATTCTCGCTTAGTGCTATTTGGATTAGTTCTTGAGCATAAAATTTGTATAACTCATTAATTGTCAAACTATAGGCGTATAAAGAAGTTAAGGATAATGATAGAACAATTAATTTGCAAGTTTAAGACTCATAAGAATCAAAGTTTAAAACACTATGAGTTATAACATAACATGTCTATGAGCTTATGGGGATGATTGTTAAATATGACTATGTGATGATGTTTGTGTGAAAGTTTTATGTGACTAATGTTATGAGAAAGTTTCATGTGATGATATATATGTTATGAGAAAAAGCTATATGAGAATGCATGATAAAAATGAATATGATAAATGATGAGGTAATTGTAATTTAATACTTATGAGAATATAAATGTGACACGACATCGAGGCGCTTCTCCTGGGTGACACGGTTGGCCGAGCACCCCCAGGAGGAGACAAATCCGTGAGGGTATGTGTAGATGCAGCCTGCCAAAGCGGACAAATTGCGAGGCCCACGTGGCTAGCAAAGCGTTTCAAAGAGGAAATGATCCTAGAAAGGAGATCCTTAATTTGCCCCCTAGCCCGTACTTTAAGTCGGGATTATGTTACGCTTATCATAGGATAAGTAAGAGCTAGTGACGACTAGTTAAGGTATGAGCTCATAACCTAGAGAAGTTTTAGGGCGGCCCCATGAGATGAAAGTTAAAGTTAACAATGTCACATAAACTATACTTATGCTAATGTTATAATGTTTCCTAGTTATTCTATTGTTGGGTTTATCTTATGATGCATTCATATCATTAGTATATTTCTGCTTAAGTTATAAAGACGCATTATAAAATATGACGGACCTTGGATAAAATACCTCCTTGGAAAATCAACTTAAAAGGAATTTATATGCATGCACACCTTTTAGAAATAAACCCAAGGTTCCTGAGGATGTGACGATGACACCTAGGTAGGGATAACCCTCTTTGAGAATTCTTTTAGAAAGATTCTCATTCCCTCTCTCTTTTCTTCCGTCATATCTTGAGATGGCGACGCGTTTGTCCTCTTCGTCGACACCCCGGTATGGGAGCTGCACCATGACCCGGCACTCGGGTCATACCATTTTGAGGGTCGCTGCCATTGTCAGAGTATACATGTTCATGGTGCGACCCTTCACGTGCCGTCCCGAGCTACCGCTTCACCCCGACTGCTCCTTACCGTCATAACGGGATTTTTGAGCGAGCGAGACCACGCGATGAGCAGATCCTCCGCATGGAGCCCGAGACATTAGCAGTACGCGAGTACCCCGAGTATGTGCCGCGTCCCCAGTACTCGAAGACGGACCCATCCGAGGACTCGTCATCCCATATGTACAGTTGGAGCTCCAGTCCCGCTCCTCCAGCAATGAGGGCCGGGAGTGAGGAGACGGTGGTCCAGCCGAGGTTGGCTCGACGGCCATCTATGCGCCCTCGCCACGGTGGACATGCCCCGATGATGCGCTCGACCACTCCCGCCGAGATTCGTCAGTGGATCGACTCGACCCCACAGTATTCGGACCAGCAGGAGTAGTCATAGGAGGGGTAGTAGCTAGTGCACACACACGCCACATAGTAGAGGTCAAACCTTCTTTTGTATATGAGGTTGTCTCCTTTAGGTGCACATGGGTATGGGGGTAGTTTCCTTTGTATTTGCTTTTTATGATTTCCTAGTATTGCATTTCAGTTGTATTTTGCTTCATGATGTATCAAAGAGTCGTGCCTCTTTTGGGTAGGCACGATATATATATATATCTATGATTCAGTTGATGTTCCCATGACATGATGTGTTTCTTATGCTTTGCTTATATGTTTCGCCATGATTCCCCTTAAAGTTTCGTGCGTGGCTCTCACTTTGATTTTAAATTCCAAAAAGAAAAATTTTACCCATATTTCCGCTAGGTATTTTTCTAAAAGATGAGACCAAGAGGTAATATTCTAAAGATTAACCTAAGGACATACTAGTAGTCTTGGGTTAAGATTTAGGGTGTTACAGGTTTCAGTTCTGCCTTGCCTTGTATGACCACTATATGAGCTGTTTTAATGATGGTCATATGCTTATGTTTGAGTATAATTAATGTTAAAACTCATATGTGAAAGATAAGAGAAGTTAGAAACTAGAAAAGAATTAATTTGAGAGTTTTAGATCCTTTACTGTTTGAATTTTCTGGATTCTGTCCAGCAAGGTTTAGTAATGATAATCATGGTTCTAAATTAGTTTAAATGTGTAGGAATGACTCATAATTGGTTTAGGACTTGATCTTGATGCCTTAGGAACAAACTGGACTTAGAAAGGGTCATTGTTGTGACTCCTAGGTACCGTAAAGTTAGGATTATGAATTCCACCTCCTTGAGGTTTAGAGATGTTCTTGACCATAGTGTGAGGTGAGAAATACTTAGTTATAACCTTATAAGTTCCCGAGAGATTAGGTTTGATGATTTATAACTTAGAAAGTGAGTTAAGGATCTTAAGGGTCCATGCATAAGACACTAAGAAAGTTGTTAATGCTATGATATGTTATATGATGCAATGATATGATGAGATGTGCTTGATGCATGAGAAAAATGATTGATGAAAATGTTAAAGTTTATCATAGCATGAGATTTCATAAGAACATGATATGTGAATTAGCTTGTGGCAATTTGAAGGAAATTCGGTTTAACAGCTGTTATGCGGCCGAATTTCCGTCAAACCTTAAAGGGTTAAAAGAAATGTTTATGAGTACCATATGAGTTGAAAACCCTGGGTGACACCGGTTCGGCCGAGCACCCCCAGGGGAGACAAATCCGTGAGGGTATGAGTAGATGGAGCCTACCAAAGCGGACAAATTGCTGTGGCTTAATGCCCGCAAAGCGTTTCAAAGAGGGTATATCCTAAGAGAGGTGATCCCTGCCCCCTACCCGTACTTGCGAGTCGGGATTGTTTTATTATGTTTCGCTTATTTAGATAATAAGCAAGAGCTAGTGACGACTAGCTGAGGTATGAGCTCATAACCTAGTTATTTTTAGGGTGGCTTATTATGCTAAAGTACCATGATTAATGTCACGAAGTTGAGGAATGATCCACTTGATAGCTATATGCCCTTATGCCACATGGTCTATGATTATATGCTTTGATGTGTTGTTTTATATGGTCAAGTATTGGCATGCATCCATGATATAATATGTTGCATTCATAACATTAAGATGCATGCTAAAAGGAATGGACCTTGGATAAGTAGTTTTGGAAAACCCTAAATTGAATCTTATATGCATGATCACTATTTTAGAATTAAACCCAAGGTTCCTGAGGATGTGAACGATGTAACCCCAGGATAGGAGACTCCTACTGAGATTCTTTAGCAAGAATTCTCACTCCTTTCTCTCTTTCTCTTTCTTCTGTCACATCTTCAGAGAGCGATGGCAACGTTCGTGGTTTTCATTGATACACCCACTTGGGATGTTCACTATGACCCGAACCACGGGTCATATCATTTTGAGGGGCAGTGTACCGTGCGAGTTTTCATGTTCATTGGATGCCCCTTTGCACATCCTGTACAGAGCTACCGTTTCTCCTCGATGTCACCTTACGACGATGCGATGGTCTTTGAGCACGCCCGGACGTGAGACGAGAGGATTCTATAGACGTATACTGGTGGTTCGATGCCTCGAGACTTCCAGGACTACGTGCCTCGATCCCCGAGTTCGGAGGATGACCCATCCGAGGACCCACTGACGCACATGTATAGCGAGAATTCTGCTCCTACACCTCAGTTCGTGCGCGATGTGAGCGAGGAGACTGTTACATAGCCGAGGCTGGCTAGGCGAGCCGAGAGGCGCCCCTACTGAGGAGCTCACGCACAGTCTTCACGTGTTCCCACTCCTACTACTCTGCTTCCCTGGATTGGTTACACTCCACCGTTTCCCAGATTCTAGTAGTTGACGTTGTAGGGGAGGCTTAGTGCACACACCACATGTAGAGTGGATAAACCTTCTTTTGTTTTTGAGGTTATCCACCATAAGTGCACTCGGGTAGTTATGGTTTATTTCTGCCTCCTTGTTTTATGTTGTATTTTATTTCCGCTGCTTTACAAGCTCTGCCCATCTCCATGAGGGTATGACTACTTATGTACTCTAAGTAAGTTATTAATGGAATGTTTCCTTTGTTATCATGATTGTTGTTCCTTGGATATATGCTTTACTCTATGATTTCTAATGATTGTTACGCGTGCTTTACATTTCTATCATTCGACTAGTTAAGTTCGTGGCTCCCACTTTGCTTTAGGTTTTCAAAAAAAAAAAAATTTACCCGTAATTTTCGCTAAGTATTTTATTAAAATGATGAGACTAAGAAGTAATAACCTAAGGTTTAACCTAAGGGTGTTACAAGCTTGACTAACACGTGTAATAACTAAGCGTAATCTATTAAAATATATGATAAAGAAACACAATCTTTATTTAATACATAGCTAAATACAAAAGGAAGCTTTACCATGAGCTTTAATACATATCCGTTCTATATTACGTTTACATACATATTCATTCCATTAAGTACAATTATTAAAAGTATTAAACACTACACTATTGTAGTTCCGAGTTCTTTTGTGAAGCAGTCTCATAGTCCTCTGGTTCAACCTGGAGACGACACGGGAACACAAAGACATAGGGAGGAGAATTATATAATTCTTAATAGGGCAACTCCCCAAATAAACAATAATAATGTCATCATCATTGTCCCAACCAATTCAGTTTATTAAGAAAATGTGAGCATGCATCATATATTGAAGGTTTGTTTTAAAGTTCAAAAACTTTTCTTCAAAAGTGGATCTCTTTTATTATTCAATCACTTAATATACACATGCCTTACTACCTAACATCATAGCAATTCATTTACCACTTTACGTGCCCTCGGTACCTCGAAGGGAATCCTATATATATCATCCCTATCTTTCCGTGCCCTTGACATAATAAAGGGGACCTTTCCGTGCCCTTGTCATTAAAGGGGACTTTTCTGTGCCCTTGTCATTAAAGGGGATTTTTTCCTCTTCACTTAGCATATACATCATCCTCAAGCCGTTCTTTAAAATCACTAGCTTGCATTCATATATATCATACTTCAACCAAGTGTCATCATTCTATTAATTTAAAGCATCAATTCATTTTCAGCACAATGACAGATTTTCAAATCCAGTAGCAAGAATTATTTCTCACATCTAATAACTGATTTCATGCCACAAAAATTCCCTAGAACACCTCAATGTGTCCCCTAAGTCTTGTAAAAATTTCAGAGCAGCAAGCGTTCTCCAACTATGTTCAATAAATTTTACACTTTTGATGCTCAGAGACCACTTATTCACAACTCAGATTAGAATCCTCATAATTTTTAACCCTAGAAAATGATTAACTAAACTCAATAAAAATCATGGTTAAACTTCAATATGTTTCCAACATTCTGTAAAAATTTCAAAGGATAATTCCATCATTTGCTATGGACACAAAATCATACAAATTCATAGCTTCAGTACCAAGATTTTAGGCAGCATGGATACACTCTCAGTTCTTGATTTTTTTAAGGCAATAAAATTCTTTATTATGCACCACGAAAATTCTCAAAGTTTCCTTAGGATATTATCTTGAACATATAATTTTTGTAGCTCATAAAAATTGTAGCATCCTAATTTTTAACCTAATATTCCTAGAATATATTTAGGTTAACCATTAGGTTATTTCTTCTTAGTCTCATTCCTTTTTAAATTACTTAGCAGAAAATACAGGTAAATTTTTTTTTGAACATAAAACAAAGTGAAAGCCGTGTGAAACCTAGACAAACGTTGAAAATAAAGCATCACTCAAGTATAAAGGAAAGCACAAGCATGAACATCAAATAATTTCACCACAGTAGATAATAACACACCAAGATAGTACTTCATTAATAATAATAATATGCCCACCCGAAGGTGGGACTTAATTTGATACAAGGTAGTGCAAATACATCATGAAAGGAAATACAACAGAAACTTAAATACAAGGAAAGCATGAAAAGATAACACCTCTACCCTAGTGCACCTAAGGTGGATAACCTCATAACAAAAGAAGGTTTATCCCTATTACGTGTGGTGTGTGTGCACTAACTCTCCCCAAAAGACCCTACTGATGGTGGCGGTGATCCTCGAATGGCGGAGGTATATACCCAACAAATTACTCAAGTTCCTATTGCGTAGGCCAACAGAATGGAGAACGAATGCGTGATGGCTGAACATGAGCTCCATGGCGGGGCTCATCTCGGCTTTCCTCGCTAACCACAGCTACGTCATTGTAGCCTCACTCCTCTCTCACATGAATCGAGGAGTGGGGACAGGACTCTCACTATACATATGCGTCGGCGGATCCTCCGAGAGGTTATCCTCCAAATACTGTGAGTGAGGCACGTAGTCCGGGTGATCACAGGTAGCTGATCCAGCAGTGTAGGTATGCATAACCTACTTGTTATGCGTCTGCAGGCGCTCGAAGACCATGTCGTCGCCATAAGGAGATGTGGGAGAGAAGCGGTAGCTATGGATAGAGTGCGTGAAAGGACGTCCTACGTGCATGAAGACTCGAATGGCGCATTGTCCCTCAAAATGGTATGATCTGTGCTCCGGATCAAAGTGCACATCCCATATAGGACTGTCGATGAAAACCACGAACGTCGCCATGCTCTGAAGATGTGATGGGAGAGAAAGAAAGAACGAAAAGGGAGTGAGAATCTTACTAAAGAATCTCAATAGGGTATCTCCTATCTAGGGTTTCATCGTTCACATCCTCAAGAACCTTGGGTTTATTATAAAGAAGTGAGCATGCATATAAGGTTCATTATTAAGTGTACAAGTGTACTTATCCAAGGTTCATCCCTTTTAACATGAATCTTAATGCATGAATACAACATAGCAACTCATGGATGCATGAATATACATTATACAACAAGCAGTCAACATAATATCATAAACAACTTGTAAATGGCATATAGTGGCATACAAACTCTTCAAGTAAAACTTTTCTCTTTTCTCAACTCGTGACTTAAGAACTCATGCTTAAGCATTATGGGCCACCCTAAAACATCTAAGTTATGAGCTCATACCTCAACTAGTTGTCACTAGTTCTTACTTATCCTCTTGATAAGCGAAATCATAAAAATATAATCCCGACTACTAGAGTACGGGCTAGGGGGCTTAAGGATCACCTCTTTTAGGATTATTTCCTTCTTTGAAACGCTCTACTGGCATCTAATGCATAGCGAATTGTCCGCTTTGGTAGGTTGCATCCACTCATACCCTCACGGTTTTGCCTTCTCCTCACCAGAGCAGGAGAAGTACATCTCAGTGCTACGTCACATAAGGATTCAATTCCTGGGGGTGCTCGGCTGAACCGGTGTCACCCAGGACTTTATCCTGTATACTTTTCAAAAATATTCTCAAGTATTGATTTGACGGAAATTCGGCAGCATAGCAGCTGTGTACCGAATTTCTTTCAAATCTACTTTATGCCACAAAAACTCATGATACATGTGCTATCACATTCAATCTCTATCATCATAGTAAACTTGAATTCACATAATCATACTCATCAAAACACATGCATGATTACCACATACTTGAAATAATAAACTCAAAGCATCAAGGTCTCTTAATGTTTTGTGCTCTGACCCTTAGGGCCTTTAAACTTGAAATCTAAGTTCTTTGTCATCACAACTTAACCTCTCGGGTACCTATAGGTTCATAACTAAGTATTCTTCACTCAATTCTATGATCATAAGTAAATCTAAACCTCAAGAATGAAAAATCCATATTTCACTAATTACGGGTACCTAGGAGTCACGTTTTTTACCCTTTCTAAGTTCGATCTTTCCCTAAGGTACTAGGATCAAGTCCTAAACCAATTATGAGTACTTCCTACACATTTAAACTAATTATAAGCCATTATTTACTAATATTACCTTTGCTGGACAGAATCCAGACAATTCTTATTTCTAAGGGATCTAGAACTTGCTTTTGAATTCTTTTCTAGTTTCTAACTTGTCTTAGCTTTCTCAAATTAATTCAAACATCAAATATACATAAAGGTACACATTCTATCATAATTAAAACATCATCATACAGTGGGCAACCAAGCAAGGCAGAACCAAATTCGAGGTCATCATATAATGCATGGAACTTTATTTCTAAAACACATAAATTGCTAGTTTCTCTTAGAACCTTTTTAGGACCTGAAAAACTCCTTTGAAAACAATTTATTTCATTAGAGTCATCATAAAACACATGAGGGCAGTGGCTATTTCAAAATGAACTCATGAGAGATTTAAATCATAAAACCTTGCTCAAAACATTTCTTAAGATCATCTAAACTTACGAAAATTATGAAACAAGGGTTTTAGCACTTGTGACTAAATGAATCTTACTCTAAGATTCATTATCATCACAAGGCCGAAATCAAGTGAGTAAACACATATATTTCCAAACTTTGTTTTAGATAATAATGAGCAAGTCTTTGAGCTCTAAATTTCTTAAGTGATGACATAAACATAAATATGCAATGCACTTTATTTTACTCTTTATTAGGAGGTGAGAGCTTAAAATAAATATGCTATGCACATCTAGTATTATCTTAGAAATTTAGTGAAGACATAAACATAAACATGAGGATGCAAGTTCATTCTTTAATCTTTGAGCATTTAGTGATGACATAAAAAGAAATATGGATGCAAGTTCTTTTTATCTTAACTTAGTGCTCATACAAGACTTTTAAAGAAACATAATGTCAACCCAACATTTATCTCCAACAAACAAAGTAAGCTTTAAAGTTCTTGAACCAAGGTCTCAAGGAAACTACATGGCTCTTGAACATCATCATCAAGCTTCAAGAAAATGAAATTAAAGAAAACAAAACCATAAGGGAAATAGGAACAAGGCCGTAAGCATAAAGGAAAGGAAACAAGAAACCGAAATCACAAAGAAAAGAAATATACACCATGTTCTTTATTATGTACCCAAGACCCCTATCTAGAGCGAACTCTAGAACGTGCAGGCCAACTTTAAGGTTGACAAGGGTAGGCCTTGGGTTTATTGAAATCCTTGGTTATTTTATTAAGTTGGAAACATTAGTGAGCTAAGTAGTATAGATAGAATTTTAAAGAAAGAAAACCTCAAGCTTTAGAGGTCACATGAAGAGTAACAAGGCCTTGAGGCCGAAAATAAAAAGAAAAGATGAAGAGGAAACCGAAAAGAGAACCAAGAGAAATAGCATTTTCTTTCAAGAACAAAACACTTTTGAGTAAAACAAAAACTTTAAAGCAACTCCCTACCAAGTATGAAGACAAAGGCTTGGTCTTTGAGATGAGAATGAAAGGAAAAACTCCCCCTAAGGTCATAATGAGGTTTCGGCCTTGAAGAGAAAAAAAGAAAGGAATGTGTTTTTGGGTGTGTTTGTGTTTGAGGATGAAGGTTTAAGTGTTTAGAAGATAATTTAAGGTTATGGTATGGTGTTTTGAGGTTGTGATTCAAAGAGGTGATGAAGAGGATGAAGATGAAGAAGGAAGCTTCTTGAAACTTGAGAGAAAAAGAAAGAACACACAAGAATGCTTAAAAATTCCAAACTTGGCAAATGAACAAAAGTGATACAAGTTCATCCAAGGTAGCTATGTATAGAAAATCAAAACAATGAGGGTGCACAAAGGGGAAAGATGGCTGTGTAGCTTGCCTCATGTTTCATGAGGTGAGAGATTGAATTTTTGACGCATGGAGGAGTATGGTTGAAAGTATGGAGAGTATGGTTGGAGGTATGGCTCAAGCATGGCTTGGCATAGACTTGAAGCTTCATTTGAATTTCAAATATTTGGGCATGGAGGGGAGGAGTGGTCGTAGGTCTAGGAGAGAGGGAGGAGAGGTTTCTTTTGTTTAATTTGTGGTTTAGGGGTGCAATTGTAACACCCTAATTTTTAACCCAATACTCTAGAACATATTAGGCTAATCATTAGGTTATTACTTCTTAGTCTCAACTTTTTAATAAAATACTTAGCGGAAATTACAGGTAAATTTTTCTTTTTGAAAACATAAACAAAGTGAGAGCCGCGAGCTTAGCTAATCGAATAACAGAAATGTAAAGCACGCGCAACAATCATTATAAATCATAGAGTAAAGCATATAATCAGGAAACAATGATCAAGGTAAACAAAGAAACATTTCATTAATAATAGCATAGTTATGGTACATAGCTAGTCATACCCTAAGAATGGGCAGAGCTTGTAATACAGCGGAAATAAAATACAAGGAAATGTAAAGTACATGGTTCAACATGGAAATAGAAAAACCTAAAACGCTACCCTCCTACTAGACTACGAGTGCAAACTACAAACCCCTCCCAAAAGGTACTACCGAGGGGAAGATCCTCATAAAAGCTCGAGTACTCGCAAAGCTCTCCATCGAGAACTAGTGACGACGGGGATCCTCGGGTGATGGAGGCAGGTAACCGGGGAAACGCTCTATCTCCTCCTGCGTGGGCCAATGGAGTATGAAGGGAACTCATGGTGGCTGAACATGAGCTCATCGATGCGAGCGCATCTCAGCTCTCCTCGCCAAACATGGCTGCCTAACGGTCTCCTCACTCCCCTCTCGCCGGAACTGGGGAAAGAGAGCGAAACCCACCAAAGGGATATGCGTCGGCAAATCCTCGGATGGATCAGTCTAAGACCTCATCGAGCGAGGCACGTACTCCGGGTAGTCACGGACGGTAGAAGCGGAGGGGAACGCAGCGTAGCTGCTCGTCACGCGGGCGAGTGCGCTCGAAGATCATGTCATCACCACTAAAAGGTGTAGTAGGAGTGAACTGGTAGCTCGAAACCGAGTAGGCGAAGGGTCGTCCCATGTACACAAAAACGTGGGCGACACAACGACCCTCGAAATGATATGAACGGTGGTCCGGGTCGTAGTGAGCCTCCCAAACAGGCGTGTCAATGAAAAGCACGAACGTCGTCATCGGTCTCTGAAGATGTGACGGAAGAAAGAAGAGAGAAAAGTGAGAATTCTTGCCAAAGAATCTCAGTAGGAGTCTCCTATCCTAAGGTTACATCGCACACATCCTCAAGAACCTTGGGTTTAATTATAAAATAGTGATCATGCATATAAGGTTCGATTTAGGGTTTCTCAAACTAATTATCCAAGGTCCACTCCTTTTAGCATACGTCTTGATGTTATGAATGCAACATGTTATATCATGGATGCATGTCAATACTTCAGCATATAAGACAACACAGCAAAGCACATAAACATAATCCATGTGGCATAAAGGCATATAACTTTCAAGTGAATCATTCCTCAACTTCGTGACATCAATCATGGTACTTTAGCATATAAGCCACCCTAAAAATAATAACTAGGTTATGAGCTCATACCTCAGCTAATCGTCACTATGTAACACCCTAAATCTTAACCCAAGACTACTAGTATGTCCTTAGGTTAATCTTTAGAATATTACCTCTTGGTCTCATCTTTTAGAAAATACTTAGCGGAAATATGGGTAAAATTTTTCTTTTTGGAATTTAAAATCAAAGTGAGAGCCACGCACGAAACGTTAAGGAGAAACATAGCAAAACATATAAGCAAAGCATAAGAAACACATCATGTCATGGGAACATCAACTGAATCATAGATATATATATATATAACGTGCCTACCCAAAGAGGTAGGACTATTTGATACATCATGAAGCAAAATACAACTGAAAAGCAATACAAGGAAATCATAAAAAGCAAATACAAAAGAAACTACCCCATACCCATGTGCACCTAAAGGAGACAACCTCATACAAAAGAAGGTTTGACCTCTACTATGTGGCGTGTGTGTGCACCTAGCTACTACCCCTCCTATGACTACTCCTGCGGGTCCGAAAGTCTTGTGGGGTGAGTCGATCCAATCGGGCGATCTCGGCGGGAGTGGTCAGCGCATCATCGGGCATGTCCACCACGTAGGGCGCATAGATGGCCGTCCCGAGCCAACCTCGGCTGGACCACCGCTTCCTCACTCCCAGCCCTCATCGGTGGAGGAGTGGGGCCCACTCCAGCGTACATGTGGGATGGCGGGTCCTCGGATGGAGTCCGTCTCCAGTGCGGGGCCGGCACATACTCCTCTGGTACTGGCTGCATCTTGCGATGTCTCGGGCTCCATGCGGAGGATTGCTCATCAGCGTGGTCTCGCTCGCTCAAAAATCCCGTTATGACTGGGGCTTGATCGGAGTGAAGCGGTGAGCTCGGGAGATGCAGCGAAGGGTCGCCCCATGAACATGAATACTCGGCGGTCTGGCTGACCCTCAAAATGGTATGACCCGAAGTGCCGGGTCATGGTGCCTCCCATACCAGGGTGTCGATGAAGAGTACAAGCGCCGCCATCTGAAGATATGACGGAAGAAAAGAGAGAGGGAATGAGAATCTTTCTAAAAGAATTCTCGATGGGGTTATCCCTACCTAGGTGTCATAAATCACATCCTCGGGAACCTTGGGTTTATTTCTAAAAGTGTGCATGCATATAAATTCCTTTTAAGTTGGTTTTCCAAAGAGGTATTTTATCCAAGGTCCATCATATTTTATAATGCGTCTTTATAACTTAAGCGAAATATACTAATGATATGAATGCATCATAAGGTAAACCAAACAATAGAATAACTAGGAAACATTATAACATTGGCATAAGTATAGTTTATGTGACATTGTCAACTTGAACTTTCATCTCATGGGACCGCCTAAAACTTCTCTAGGTTATGAGCTCATACCTTAACTAGTCGTCACTAGCTCTTACTTATCCTATGATAAGCGTAACATAATCCCGACTTAAAGTGCGGGCTAGGGGGGCAAATTAAGGATCTCCTTTCTAGGATCATTTCCTCTTTGAAGCGCTTTGCTAGCCACGTGGGCCTGCAGCAATTTGTCCGCTTTGGCAAAGGCTGCATCTACACATACCCTCACGGATTTGTCTCCTCCCGGGGGTGCTCGGCGAGCAGGTGTCACCTGTGAGAAGCGCGTCTCGAGTGTCGTGGTCACATTTTATATTCTCGTAAGTATTAAATTACAATTACCTCATCATTTATCATATTCATTTTTATCATGCATTCTCATATAGCTTTTTCTCATAACATATATATCATCACATGAAACTTTCTCATAACATTAGTCACATAAAACTTTCACACAAACATCATCACATAGTCATATCTAACAATCATCCCCATAAGCTCATAGACATGTTATGTTATAACTCATAGTGTTTTAAACTTGATTCTTATGGGTCTTAAACTTGCAAATTAATTATCCTTAACTTCTTTATACACCTATAGTTTAACATTTAATGAGTTATACAAATTTATGCTCAAGAACTAATCCAAAATAGCACTAAGCGGAATTTGGACAGCTTTATGTTTATGTGATTCACGGAGTTCTAGAAATTACGGTTTAGATCTCTATCTCACATTCTAAGTTATTGATCATCAACACCTAGTCTCTTGGGAACCTATAAGGTTATAACTAAGTATTTCTCACCTCACCCTATGGTCAAGAACATCTTTAAGCCTCAAGAGTGCAGAAATCAAAATACTAACTTTTACGGGTACCTAGAAGTCACAATAATGACCCTTTCTAAGTTCGGGCTCCTAAGGTTTCAAGATTAAGTCCTAAACCAATTATGAGTCATTCCTACACATATAAACTAATTTAAAACCATGATTATTGAATCTAAACCTTGCTGGACAGAATCCAGAAAAATAAATCTTTAAAGGGATCTAGGACTCTCAAATTAATTCCTTTCTAGTTCTAACTTATCCTATCTTTCACATATGAGTCTTAACATAATTATTACCCAAACATAAGCATATTAACATCATTAACCCAGCTCATGCAGTGGCCAAACATAGCAAGGCAGAATGACAGAAACTCCATTTAAAGGCATTGAATCATAGTTTCTAAAGCACATAAAATACTAGTTTCTCTTGGAACCTTATTAAAACCTTCAAAACTCTTTTATGAACACTTTTATCATCTAAACTCATGAAAATACTTAATAGGGCAGTGGCTATATTATTTTCATCTCAAGAGGTCCCTAAATTCATACCACTTAGTTCTACACATTCCTTATACTCATATAAGTTTAGAAAAAGTATAAAACATAGTTTTCAATACTTGAAAACATTAAGGCCCTCATAGGGCCGAAATATGGACCATAGAAATAAATGTTTTAGACCTTTGTTTGAGATATCATTGGGCAAGTCTTTGAGCTCTAGAATCATTAAAGTGATGACATAAAAATAAACATGCTCATGCACTTATTTTAGTTATTGCTAGAAAGTAAAGTGAGAGCATAAAATAAATATGTGGTGCAATATATTATTATCTTTGATATTTAAGTGTGGACTTGAAATATAAATATGATAATGCAAAGCTTGAAACATAAACATGATAATGCAAGTTCATTCATTATCTTGGGATTTAGTGATAGCAAAGAAATAAACATGACATGCATAGCTTAAAGTAAACATGATGCAAGTTTCATTTTTATGTTTAACTAGAGCTCATTTAAGACTTTAACAAGATAATAACCCTATACAATATCTCAAGGATCACAACACAAGAATCGAAAATCATATAAAAGAGAAAGAAAGTGAAACTACATCAAGTTCTTTATTAAGTACCCAAAACCCCTATCTAGAGACAAATCTCTAGAACGTGCCGGCCAAATTTAAGGTTGACAAGGGTAGGCTTGGGCTTTTAGAAATCCTTAGATTAATTTTTCTTAAGTGGGAAAACCATGTGAGCTAGATAACATATAGATGAAGTTGTAAGAAAAGAATAACTCAAGCTTTAGAGG
Source organism: Dalbergia cultrata (assembly GCA_031216105.1). NCBI lineage: Eukaryota > Viridiplantae > Streptophyta > Magnoliopsida > Fabales > Fabaceae > Dalbergia > Dalbergia cultrata. The sequence continues at coordinate 31,204,076 of CM062351.1, forward strand.
TTTCTTTGAGATGAACACAATGTCATCATCTAGAAACTCTCATCATCAAGCTATCATGCTCAAATCAAGGCCTCATGGCCGAAAAATGAAAAGGAAAAGGAAAGACAAAGGAAAGTTCAAAAAAGTACCCAAGAGAAAACTAGAGAAAAACACTTTCTTGAACAAAATAAAGTTTGAAAACAAATCCCTACCTTTTGATGAAGATTAAAGCTTGAACTTGAAGATGGAAATGAGATGAGCAACACCTCCTAGGATGGTGATGATGATTCGGCCTTGATGAGAGAATAAGAAAGAAAATGAGTTTCAAGTGGAGTTGTGTTTGAGGTGTGGTGTTTGAGAGGTTTGATGATGGTTCAAGGTTTTGGGGTGGTGTTTGATGGTTGAGAGGTGATGATGAGATGAAGAGATGAAGAAGATAAAGATGAAAAGAAAGGAAGAACACTCTTGGAACTTTGAGAGAAAAAGGAAAGGCTAGCAAGACAACTCTAAAACTCTAAACTTTGCAAATGCTTCAAGGTGCAACAAGGCTAACACAAGCATCCTATTTATAGAAAAAACAAAACCATGGAGCTTGCAAATGGAGGGAGTACGTGTGTTTTGGAGGGAAAAGGAAGAGAAAATATCTCTTACACAAGGTCATTCAAGCATGGTTTGAAGTATGGAAGCTATGCTACAAAGTATGGCTTGATGTGAGTTGATTTCCTATCACATTTTTATGAATTTAGGCTTCTAGAAATAATGCATGGCTGGAACTTTTCCAGCCACAATTAAATGGGAGAAATGGGTTGTTTTAATTATTTATTCATGTGGAAATTCAAGCTTGATTGAAAGTTATGACAAGGTATAGTGTATGTGACTTGAGGTATGGCCTTGGAGTGTTGAAAAATTGAACATGTGATGCATATGGAGGAGGTGAGGCTTCGGCCAGCTTGGGGCAGCAGAGTGGGAGGATGGTTTGACCATTTAATTGTGTGTTAATGATAGGTTTAGATGTGTATTAGCTTAGGTACAAGGTTAGGAATGATTAAGATTAAGTTTAGGTAACTAAAAATGTGATTTAGAGAGTTTATGACAAGTTTAGGAGTGCTCATACATCATTAAAGAATTTAAAACTCATTTATGAATAAACAATATGTAACACAATTCCATGATTTAAGGAATTGGAAAGAGAAAACACTATTCAAGATTCTATGACTAGGTGTCATAAAATTAAAATATGATTTTAGGTTGTAATTAAGTACTTTTTGGTTCTAATCAACTTTAATAAATTATTTTGACTCTAGATTAATTAAGGAAATTAATTAACCTTCGATTAGAGCCTAATATTGCTTAGGTTTGCTTAATCGCGTGATTAAGCGTAAAAATACGAAACTAGGGGCAAAACCGTAATTTTGCACTAATTTTGCCCGGGACTTCAAAAATTAAAACTGAGGTCATAGAATACATAAAAACGCCTTTTAAAACCATCCGAGAAGTTTCGGGTTCATCCTAAGCACTTGCAAACGGGTAAAACACCACAGGGGCGTTTTGGTCATTTTGACCCGAAAACTCGAAAAATGAGATTTTCGATCCCGGGAAGGTACATAAGTTTTCTAATCCCCTTCCAACATTGAGTTTGCCCTTCGAGTCGCCAATGGCTTTCCTCGGTCTGAAAATGACCTCAGGGGGCATTTTGGTCATTTTCACTCTAATGAGAAAATCGGGCGTTACATTACTCCTCCTTAAAAAGAATTTCACTAAATTGCGTACCTTAGAAAAGCTCGATATTTGGACTTCATCTCTGACTCTAGTTCCCACGTGTATTCTTCCGACTTGCCTTGTCCCCACGCCACTTTTACCAAAGGAACATACTTGTTCCTTAATGACTCGTGATCCACTATTCCCGTAGGCGGTACATTGAAAGTGGGGTCCTCCCTTAACTGTACATGCTCTGGTTCTAGGACATGGCTAGGGTCGGGCTCATATTTACGAATCGGGAGGACGTGAAAGACGTCATGAAGGTTTGACAGATTGGGTGGTAAGGCTATTTTGTAAGCTACGGATCCGACTCTTTGAAGAATTTCAAAAGGACCGAGAAATCGGGGACTCAACTTTTTAACTTTCATGGCTCTCCCTATTCCTGTAGTGGGGTGATTCTTAGAAATACATGTTCTCCCTCTTGGAACTCCAAGGGCTTGCGCCTTTTGTCCGCTGTAGCTTTTCATCGACTTTGAGCGGTTAAGATTCTATCCTTGATCTTCTTGATTTGTTCCGCTGTTTCCCTCACTACCTCAGGTCCTAAGACACTTTGCTCTCTGGGCTCGTACCAACACAAGGGTGATTGGCACTTCCTTCCGTATAATGCCTCGTACGGTGCCATCCCGATGCTTGCGTGATAAGCGTTGTTATACGCAAACTCGATCAAAGGCATGTACTTATCCCAACTTCCTTTTGGTCTAAGACACAGGCTCTCAAAGATATCTTCCAGGGTTTGGATTGTCCTCTCGGATCGACCATCCGCTTGTGGGTGGTAGCGGTGCTTAGGCACAACTTGGAACCAAACGCCTTTGGAAGGCTCCCAAAAGCGTGGCGTAAACCGCGGATCTCGATCCGAGATTATCGTCGATGGTACTCCATGCAACCTTACTATTTCTTGGATGTAAAGTGGGCCAACTTATCCAACGAGTGCATTGACTCGAATAGGTAGAAAGTGAGCCGACTTAGTCAGTCGATCCACGATTACCCATACGGCATCGTGGCCAGCTTGGGTCTTTGGAAATCCTGTCACGAAATCCATTGATATACTCTCCACTTCCACTCGGGGATCGGCAGAGGTTGCAACATGCCGTAAGGTTTTGGTGTTCGATCTTGACCTTTTGGCGGACCAAACACTTACTCACCCAGCGACCACATCCTTCTTTAATCCGCCACCAAAACATCCTCTTCAAGTCCCGATACATCTTCGTAGTACCAGGATGGATGGCAAAATGGCTCTTGTGAGCCTCCTCCAAGATCTTCTCTCGGAGGTCACCATCTTGTGGCACACAGATTCGCCCCTCGAACCTCCATAACCAGTCGGGGCCTCGTATAAAACCTTTCAACTTTCCGGCCTTAACTGCCTCGATTGTCTCCATAAAGTCCTCATTTTCTCTTTGGGCAAGCATAATCCTTTGCTTAAACCCAGTCACCGTGAGATGACTCATCACGATGCCATTCTCCGTTATAGACATTCCAAGATTCATATCCCTAAATTGTTCTATTAACCCAACTTCATTAACCATCATACTTGATAGGCGTAATGAGTTTTGGCTCAAGGCGTCGGCTACTACATTAGCCTTGCCGGGGTGGTAACTTAAACCAAAATCGTAGTCCTTGAGGAATTCCATCCATCTCCTTTGCCTCATATTCAAGTCCTTTTGATCAAAGAGATGCTTGAGACTCTTATGATCAGAAAACTTCAAACCTCACACCATACAAGTGGTGTCTCCACATCTTTAGAGCGAACACGATGGTCGCTAGTTCTAGGTCAAGGGTGGGGTAGGTTACCTCATGAGGCTTGTGTTGACAGGGCGCATAGGCTACCACTTGCCTGTTTTGCATCAACACACAACCTAAACCCTTGCCAGAAGCATCGCAATATACCTCAAAGGGTACATTGGGGTCAGGTAAAACTAAAACTGGGGTTGAGGTGAGCTTTTCCTTAAGCTCTAGGAAACTCTTCTCACACTTGGGGCTCCACTCAAAGCGGGGCATTCTTCCTAGTGAGCTTGGTTAAGGGTAGGGCTAACTGGGAAAATCCTTTAATGAACCTACGGTAATATCCAGCTAAACCCAAAAAGCTTCTAATCTCAGTTACAGAGGTTGGTCTATCCCAATTCATTACAACCTCTATCTTACTTGGGTCGACAGCTATGCCACCTTTTGACACAACATGTCCTAAGAACTTTACCTCCTCTAACCAAAATTCACACTTAGACAACTTAGCGTATAACTTCTTCTCCTTTAATACCTCTAAAACCAACCTTAAATGACGCTCATGCTCCTCGTGGGTTTTCGAATAGATGAGAATATCATCTATGAACACAACCACGAATTGATCTAAATAGGGTCTAAAGATCCTATTCATGTAATCCATAAAAGCTGAGAGCATTCGTCAAACCAAGCGACATTACATTGAACTCAAAGTGTCCATACCGAGTTCGAAAAGGCGGTTTTAGGAATATCCGAATCTCTCACCCTAATCGATGGTAACCGGGACCTTAAATCAATCTTAGAAAACACTACTGCTCCTTTCAATTGGTCCATAAGATCGTCAATCCTAGGCAATGGGTATTTATTCTTTATGGTTACTTGGTTTAACTGCCTATAGTCTATACACATCCTCATGCTTAGTCCTTTTTCTTCACAAATAAGACCTGAGCGCCCAAGGTGAAGCACTCGGCCTTATAAAACTCTTTTCTAACAACTCCTCTAACTGGGTTTTCAACTCTGCTAACTCCGAAGGTGACATCCTATACGGGGCTATAGAGATTGGTCCTGTCCCAGGAACCAACTCTATGGAGAACTCCACTTCTCTTTTGGGAGGGAACTCGGGTATTTCATCACAAACACCTCAGGGATAGTCTCTCACCACAGTATCTCACCTAGGTTGCTCCAAGTCTACATCACAGTGCTAGGAGAACATATCCCTTAGTTTTCTTCCCACTACTGAAGACCTCTACGGAATTTAGGTACTGACCTAATGGGTTGAGTGATGTTTTCGGGAGGAGAAGGGAAAACTACGGTTTGGGTTCCACAATCTAACATCACACGATTGGGGTGAAGCCAGTTCATGCCTAAGATAATGCCTATGTCTTTCAAGGGTAAACAAATTAAATCTATGATAAAAGACTTATTTTCTACAACAAGATGACAGTTTAAACAACAACGGCAAGTATTAGCAGGGCGATTTGTAGGAGTAGAAACAATAAGATCGAAGGGAAGTTTAGAGACTTTTAGATTTAAGGACTCGACACTAGCAAGTGAAATGAAAGAATGAGTAGCACCGAGTCATATAGTACAGTTAAGGCTTTACCGTTTACTTGCACATACCTTCGATGAGATCTTTGGACTTCTTGGCGTCTTCCGCGTTAAGGGTAAAGACCCTTCCTCGGTATTGTGGTCGGGGGTTTTGGTTCGATGTCCCTTGTCCGGTGCAGTCCTTTGCATAGTGGCCAGGCTTGCCACACTTGAAACATACATTCTGACCGGCTAAGCATGGGCGATTCCGTGGTTCTTCCCATATTGTGGCGACGTCGTGAGATGTTGCTCCGGTAAGCGGCAGGGGTTTGTGGTGCCTTGTTCTTGGCTCCACTTGGTCCTCCATTGTGGTTTGGAGTCCACCCGGTCCACGGGGTTGATTAATGAAATTCCTCGGGCCATGATGTTGAAAAGGCGGCCTTAGGTGTTGTATGGGTTGTTGGTGGCGAGGAGCTCTTGGCGGTTGTTGTTGTTGTCGGGCTGGTTGGACTGGTAGGGGTTGTAGTGATTCCTCGATGGGTACTGCGGTTTGAACTTCGGGGCTTGAGGTCCGAGCCCCTTAGCTCGCTCCGCCCTTGTGATTTGAATCTTTCTCTGTCCTTCTTCAAGTATCCGGCACTTGTTGACCAGGGTCGGGAAGTCTCTGATCTCCATATGGGCCACAGCGTAGTTCATCTCTGCCTTCAGACCGGATTCATACTTCACACACTTCCAAACCTCATCGGGGTTCCCTTGGAACACCCGAGAGAACTTGATTAGCTCCTCAAACTGTATTGGGCTACAGTAGACCCTCCTTGGGTCAACTGCATGAACTCAACGTCCTTCGCGTTCCTCACGGACTCCGGAAAGTACTTCTCATAGAAGTAAGTCTTGAACAGCTCCCAGTCAATGGGAGTTCCAGAGGCTTCTAGCAGATGCCTCGTGCTTGGTTCCACCGAACTTCGTGCCGGACTTCAGCATGAAAGCAGCAAATGTGACCTTCTGCTCCTCCGAGCAGGTAACGACAGAGTAGATCTTCTCCATGTCTTTGATCCATTCATCAGCCTTGTCGGGGTCTGTAACACCCTAAATCTTAACCCAAGACTACTAGTATGTCCTTAGGTTAATCTTTAGAATATTACCTCTTGGTCTCATCTTTTAGAAAATACTTAGCGGAAATATGGGTAAAATTTTTCTTTTTGGAATTTAAAATCAAAGTGAGAGCCACGCACGAAACGTTAAGGAGAAACATAGCAAAACATATAAGCAAAGCATAAGAAACACATCATGTCATGGGAACATCAACTGAATAATAGATATATATATATATAACGTGCCTACCCAAAGAGGTAGGACTATTTGATACATCATGAAGCAAAATACAACTGAAAAGCAATACAAGGAAATCATAAAAAGCAAATACAAAAGAAACTACCCCCATACCCATGTGCACCTAAAGGAGACAACCTCATATACAAAAGAAGGTTTGACCTCTACTATGTGGCGTGTGTGTGCACTAGCTACTACCCCTCCTATGACTACTCCTGGTCCGAGTAAGTCGTGGGGTCGAGTCGATCCACTGGCGAATCTCGGCGGGAGTGGTCGAGCGCATCATCGGGGCATGTCCACCACGGTAGATGGCCGTCGAGCCAACCTCGGCTGGACCACCGTCTCCTCACTCCCAGCCCTCATCGGTGGAGGAGTGGGGGCTGGAGCTCCAACTGTACATGTGGGATGGCGGGTCCTCGGATGGGTCCGTCTCCGAGTTCTGAGGACGTGGCACATACTCGGGGTACTCGCGTCTTCGCCGATGTCTCGGGCTCCATGCGGAGGATCTGCTCATCGCGTGGTCTCGCTCGCTCAAAAATCCCGTTATGGCCGGTAGGAGCAATCGGGGTGAAGCGGTAGCTCGGGACGGAATGCCAAGGGTCGCCCCATGAACATGAATACTCGGCGGTGCAGCGACCCTCAAAATGGTATGACCCGAGTCTTAGGGTCATGGTGCGACTCCCATACCGGGTGTCGATGAAGAGTACACAGGTCGCCATCTGAAGATATGACGGAAGAAAAGAGAGAGGGAATGAGAATCTTTCTAAAAGAATTCTCAGTAGGGTTATCCCTACCTAGGTGTCATCGTCACATCCTCAGGAACCTTGGGTTTATTTCTAAAGGTGTGCATGCATATAAATTCCTTTTAAGTTGGTTTTCCAAAGAGGTATTTTATCCAAGGTCCATCATATTTTATAATGCGTCTTTATAACTTAAGCAGAAATATACTAATGATATGAATGCATCATAAGGTAAACCAAACAATAGAATAACTAGGAAACATTATAACATTGGCATAAGTATAGTTTATGTGACATTGTCAACTTGAACTTTCATCTCATGGGGCCGCCCTAAAACTTCTCTAGGTTATGAGCTCATACCTTAACTAGTCGTCACTAGCTCTTACTTATCCTATGATAAAGCGTAACATAATCCCGACTTAAAGTACGGGCTAGGGGCAAATTAAGGATCTCCTTTCTAGGATCATTTCCTCTTTGAAAGCGCTTTGCTAGCCACGTGGGCCTCGCAATTTGTCCGCTTTGGCAGGCTGCATCTACACATACCCTCAGTTTGTCTCCTCCTGGGGGTGCTCGGCCGAACGGTGTCACCCAGGAGAAGCTGCGTCTCGATGTCGTGTCACATTTATATTCTCGTAAGTATTAAATTACAATTACCTCATCATTTATCATATTCATTTTTATCATGCATTCTCATATAGCTTTTTCTCATAACATATATATCATCACATGAAACTTTCTCATAACATTCGTCACATAAAACTTTCACACAAACATCATCACATAGTCATATCTAACAATCATCCCCATAAGCTCATAGACATGTTATGTTATAACTCATAGTGTTTTAAACTTGATTCTTATGGGTCTTAAACTTGCAAATTAATTATCCTTAACTTCTTTATACACCTATAGTTTAACATTTAATGAGTTATACAAATTTTATGCTCAAGAACTAATCCAAATAGCACTAAGCGGAATTTGGACAGCTTTATGTTTATGTGATTACGGAGTTCTAGAAATTACGGTTTAGATCTCTATCTCACATTCTAAGTTATTGATCATCAACACCTAGTCTCTTGGGAACCTATAAGGTTATAACTAAGTATTTCTCACCTCACCCTATGGTCAAGAACATCTTTAAGCCTCAAGAGTGCAGAAATCAAAATACTAACTTTACGGGTACCTAGAAGTCACAATAATGACCCTTTCTAAGTTCGGTTTGCTCCTAAGGTTTCAAGATTAAGTCCTAAACCAATTATGAGTCATTCCTACACATATAAACTAATTTAAAACCATGATTATTGAATCTAAACCTTGCTGGACAGAATCCAGAAAAATAAATCTTTAAGGGATCTAGGACTCTCAAATTAATTCCTTTCTAGTTCCTAACTTATCCTATCTTTCACATATGAGTCTTAACATAATTATTACCCAAACATAAGCATATTAACATCATTAACCCAGCTCATGCAGTGGCCAAACATAGCAAGGCAGAACCAGAAACAGAAACTCCATTTAAAGGCATTGAATCATAGTTTCTAAAGCACATAAAATACTAGTTTCTCTTGGAACCTTATTAAAACCTTCAAAACTCTTTTATGAACACTTTTATCATCTAAACTCATGAAAATACTTAATAGGGCAGTGGCTATATTATTTTCATCTCAAGAGGTCCTAAATTCATACCACTTAGTTCTACACATTCCTTATACTCATATAAGTTTAGAAAAAGTATAAAACATAGTTTTCAATACTTGAAAACATTAAGGCCTCATTGGGCCGAAATATGGACCATAGGAAATAAATGTTTTAGACCTTTGTTTGAGATATCATTGGTCAAGTCTTTGAGCTCTAGAATCATTAAAGTGATGACATAAAAATAAACATGCTCATGCACTTATTTTAGTTATTGCTAGAAAGTAAAGTGAGAGCATAAAATAAATATGTGGTGCAATATATTATTATCTTTGATATTTAAGTGAGGACTTGAAATATAAATATGATAATGCAAAGCTTGAAACATAAACATGATAATGCAAGTTCATTCATTATCTTGGGATTTAGTGATAGCAAAGAAATAAACATGACATGCATAGCTTAAAGTAAACATGATGCAAGTTTCATTTTTATGTTTAACTAGAGCTCATTTAAGACTTTAACAAGATAATAACCCTATACAATATCTCAAGGATCACAACACAAGAATCGAAAATCATATAAAAGAGAAAGAAAGTGAAACTACATCAAGTTCTTTATTAAGTACCCTAAACCCCTATCTAGAGACAAATCTCTAGAACGTGCCGGCCAAATTTAAGGTTGACAAGGGTAGGCTTGGGCTTTTAGAAATCCTTAGATTAATTTTCTTAAGTTGGAAAACCATGTGAGCTAGATAACATATAGATGAAGTTGTAAGAAAAGGAAAACTCAAGCTTTAGAGGTTTCTTTGAGATGAACACAATGTCATCATCTAGAAACTCTCATCATCAAGCTATCATGCTCAAATCAAGGCCTCATGGCCGAAAATGAAAAGGAAAGGAAAGACAAAGGAAAGTTCAAAAAGAACCCAAGAGAAAACTAGAAAACAACACTTTCTTGAACAAAATAAAGTTTGAAAACAAATCCCTACCTTTTGATGAAGATAAAAGCTTGAACTTGAAGATGGAAATGAGATGAGCAACACCTCCTAGGATGGTGATGATGATTCGGCCTTGATGAGAGAAAAAGAAAGAAAATGTGTTTCAAGTGGAGTTGTGTTTGAGGTGTGGTGTTTGAGAGGTTTGATGATGGTTCAAGGTTTTGGGGTGGTGTTTGATGGTTGAGAGGTGATGATGAGATGAAGAGATGAAGAAGATAAAGATGAAAAGAAAGGAAGAACACTCTTGGAACTTTGAGAGAAAAAGGAAAGGCTAGCAAGACAACTCTAAAACTCTAAACTTTGCAAATGCTTCAAGGTGCAACAAGGCTAACACAAGCATCCTATTTATAGAAAAACAAAACCATGGAGCTTGCAAATGGAGGGAGTAGCGTGTGGTTTAGAGGGAAAAGGAAGAGAAAATATCTCTTACACAAGGTCATTCAAGCATGGTTTGAAGTATGGAAGCTATGCTACAAAGTATGGCTTGATGTGAGTTAATTTCCTATCACATTTTTATGAATTTAGGCTTCTAGAAATAATGCATGGCTGGAACTTTTCCAGCCACAATTAAATGGGAGAAATGGGTTGTTTTAATTATTTATTCATGTGGAAATTCAAGCTTGATTGAAAGTTATGACAAGGTATAGTGTATGTGACTTGAGGTATGGCCTTGGAGTGTTGAAAAATTGAACATGTGATGCATATGGAGGAGGTGAGGCTTCAGCCAGCTTGGGGCAGCAGAGTGGGAGGATGGTTTGACCATTTAATTGTGTGTTAATGATAGGTTTAGATGTGTATTAGCTTAGGTACAAGGTTAGGAATGATTAAGCTTAAGTTTAGGTAACTAAGAATGTGATTTAGAGAGTTTATGACAAGTTTAGGAGTGCTCATACATCATTAAAGAATTTAAAACTCATTTATGAATAAACAATATGTAACACAATTCCATGATTTAAGGAATTGGAAAGAGAAAACACTATTCAAGATTCTATGACTAGGTGTCATAAAATTAAAATATGATTTTAGGTTGTAATTAAGTACTTTTTGGTTCTAATCAACTTTAATAAATTATTTTGACTCTAGATTAATTAAGGAAATTAATTAACCTTCGATTAGAGCCTAATATTGCTTAGGTTTGCTTAATCGCGTGATTAAGCGTAAAAATACGAAACTAGGGGCAAAACCGTAATTTTGCACTAATTTTGCCCGGGACTTCAAAAATTAAAACTGAGGTCATAGAATACATAAAAACGCCTTTTAAAACCATCTGGAGAAGTTTCGGGTTCATCCGGCACTTGCAAACGGGTAAAACACCACAGGGGCGTTTTGGTCATTTTGACTGGAAAACTTCAGCGAGATTTTCGATCCGGGAAAGGTACATAAGTTTTCTAATCCTTCCAACATTGAGTTTGCCCTTGAGTCTTGCCATGGCTTTCCTCTAATTCCGGGCTGAAAATGACCTCAGGGGCATTTTGGTCATTTTCACTCTAACAGAAAATCGGGGCGTTACACACTAGCTCTTGCTTATTATCTTGAATAAGCGAAACATAAATAATAATCCCGACTCGCAAGTACGGGTAGGGGGCAGGGATCATCTCTCTCTGGGATTACCCTCTTTGAAACGCTTTGCGGACATTTCGCCACAACAATTTGTCCACTTTGGTAGGCTGCATCTACTTATACCCTCACGGATTTGTCTCCCCTGGGGGTGCTCGGCCGAACCAGTGTCACCCAGGGTTTTCAACTCATATGGTACTCATAAACATTTCTTTCAACCCTTTAAGGTTTGACGGAAATTTGGCAGCATAACAGCTGTTAAATCGAATTTCCTTCAAACTGCCACAAGCTAATTCACATAACATGTTCTCATGAAAACTCATGCTATGATAAACTGTAACATTTTCATCAATCATTTTGTCATGCATCAAGCACATCTTATCATATCATTGCATCATACCACACATCACAGCATTAACAACTTTTTAGTGTCTTATGCATTAACCCTTACGGTCCTCAACTCACATTCTAAGTTATAAATCATCAAGCCTAATCTCTCGGGAACTTATAAGGTTATGACTAAGTCTTTCTCACCTTACACTAGGGTCAAGAACATCTCTAAATCTCAAGGATGCAGAATTCATAATCCTAACTTTACGGGTACCTAGGAGTCACAGCAATGACCGTTTCTAAGTCCGGTTTGCTCCTAAGGCATCAAGATCAAGTCCTAAACCATTTATGAGTCATTCCTACACATTTAAACTAATTTAGATCCATGATTAGCATTACTAAACCTTGCTGGACAGAATCCAGAAAATTCAAACATTAAAGGATCTAGAACTCTCAAATTAATTCTTTTCTAGTTTCTAACTTCTCTTATCTTTCACATATGAGTCTTAACATTAATTATACTTAAACATGGGCATATTATCACCATTAAAACAACTCATGCAGTGGCAAATAATGGCAAGGCAGAACTGAAACAACCATTCTCCATAAAGGCATAAAACATATTTCTAAAGCACATAAAATACTAGTTTCTCTTGGAACCTTTTTAAAACTTTCAAAACTCATTTATAAACATTTTTAACATCTAAAATCATAAAAATATTTAAGAGGGTAGTGACTAAATCAACTTTGTCTCAAGAGGTCCTAAATTCATAAAACTTAGTTCTACATATTCCTTGTACTCATAACACTACAACAATTTATAGCTACAGCAACGCCAAATTTGGCAACGCCATAAAAACCGTTGGCTAAAAGGACCTGTTGCAACGGTTTATCTTGTTGTTGCTATTTCTTTACAATTTACAAAGAATGTTATTGCAACGTAATAAAACCGTACTCTTAGTGTGTATAAGCCACGGTTTTTTCATTGTTGCATGGTTTTTATATTAGGCAACGGTTATTTAGCTGTTGTCTATGTAAGTAGATAAATGACACACATAAAAACTGTTGTCAAATATAGACTATGTATAAAAACCGTTCCCCAATATATTGGATAATAACATGGCGCCAACAATTGTTTTTTCTTTCCCACCATTTGATTATTTTTACGCCATCTTCTTAACATTTTTTTTTTCTTCACAAAGACCCCTCAAGTTTGTACCAAAAAGATTCAGCCACCACCAGAGGAAAAAATTCCTCTCAAGGTGAACAATGCAGTGCCACATCTCAGCCAAAATGGGGATGAGGTTCGTTTATCTCCTTCTCTCCCACTCTTTCTCTCGATTGCTTCAACCTTTGCGTGACCCCTTACAAAACCTTTAACCCTTGCATTGCTTTCCCATTCCGTCCCCAAATCTGGCACTCTCCGTGCCCAATTCCAGCACCCTCCGTCCCCGATTCCAGTGCCCTCTGTCGGCGCCCTCCGTCCCCGATTCCTGCAGCGCCCTCCGTCGGCGCCCTCCATCCCCAATTCCTGCAGCGCCCTCCGTCGGCGCCCTCCCTCCCCGATTCCAGCATCATCTATGCCCTCTGCCACAACCCCAGTTCACTCATCCCCATCCACGATGTCGTGCGCATCATCAATAATAGTGAGCCCTCATTGTTCGAACTGAAGAAGAACAAAAAGAAGAAGAAGAAGACGAGCAAGATTGGGTTGGGACCAAAGGATCGTGCATCAGTTCAACTTGCTCGTGGTTCAGAATCGTGTTGTGGCTGTGGTATTTCTTTTTCTTGTTTTCAACAGGGCCTTTTGAAATGAAGACTACTGTGTTTTGCTTGAATCATAGATATAACAAATTGATGTTTCGTTTTTCTTTTTAACAATTACAAATTGATGTTTGGCCTTATGATGACCACGTTTTAACTAAATAATATGATTATTCTCACAGGGATTCTTGAAAGTTAGCAACTTTAATCTCTTCTGCTAAAGGGTTTCTCTGTTCTGATTGGCTCCTTAGAAAGTTGAAGACATCATACCAGGAAAAGAAGGTTTTGTAAAACTCTTTGCTGATAAACTTGGACCAAGGTTAGTTATCATACTGCTGTATGTTGTCTCTTTCATTGGTTCCTACATTGGTTTCTTATACCTTCTTTATCAAATTTTTCCAACAAATTGGTGTCATATGGTGTACCAATCTTGCACATTCTGATTTCTAAGCCCTCTGTTTCCATTTTTTAATTTTTTTAAATTTTATTTTTCCCAAACAATAGAATCGGGTTTTGGAGTGGTGGTTGTGTGTCTCGCTTTAAGAAAATGAGGTTCCAAGTTCATTTTTTGTTTGTTCTTTACATTATTCTGTTTTCCACTTTGTTTTTGCTGTCAGAATTGGGGGAAGCTAGTAAAACTTTGAAACTCTATTTACATGTGCGAATGAAATCTAGTAAAACTTTGTTTTCCTTGGTCTATCTCTCTTATTTGTAGTTATAAAAATTTAAATTTAGATGCTGGTGGTTTGACAAGTGTTGTTAGTATTTAGTGATTTAATTAAATATGGAAATCAGTTCCTTTGATTGTTGTGTGAAGTAGGAAGTTAGAAAGAGTAAACAATTATTTAACTAGTGCAATTCTTTTGTCCTTTGAAACTACGCGCTTTTTTATGCAATGCATCCTATCTCTCTTAGTTCCCTATTATGTTAAAGAACCAGGGTTTTTTATTCTAGTCATCCTTGAATCTATTCGCTGAAAATTTGAAAGGATGTGATTTCAATGAGATGTTTTGGAACTGTTAATTATATTGACGGATGATTTTGATTCTCTTGGAAAATGGTTTGCAGCTTCGTCAGCTTGAATTTCACTCTCATTGTCTTCTCATCAACTTTAATTTCTCAAGGTTTGGCATTCATTGATCCCATTGATGGTAATTTTTATTCATTCTCGTGCAATATATTTTTCTTGTTAATTAATCTTTGTTTGGAAACGAATAGTTGAAAATTGATTGTATAGCTTGCCTTTATTTGGTACCAAAGAAAATTGATCATACTTTGCATTGTCTTCAAATTTAACCCCTTCCATGAAATTAACTATATGATTGTGATTTGGAAGTGTGTTGATAGTTAATAATTTGCCCTTATTGAGATATCCTAAGTTTGCTATGAGTCTTGTTTTAGAATTATGGAAATGTGTTCATTCTGATTGAATTCTAATAGATTGTGGGCTATGCTTAATTGCTTCTTTCATTCTATGCCAAAATGTTGGCTTCGGCCTTTAGGTTCTATTTTCTTTTTTTAACTTCTTTCTAAAACTATGATCCATTTAGTTTAATAGTCCTCAAGCTTTGATGCCTAGTCTTACTCTCTTTCATTACTATAATCAAATTTTAGTGATCAGTAAAATACTGTCTGGATAATTTTTGCAGAGAAAGTAGGATCATGTGTGAGATGGACTTGCCTTTTTCTCTTTCACACTAAACAAAGACATTAAGAGAAACAAGGCTGTTACATTTCCTTTGCTAAACACTACATTCTATTGATACATGTTTAGTTCTTGTGTGAAGCAATCACAAGAAATAAGTTATTGTTGGACAAATTGGGACTTGATCTAAACTATAAGAACAAGTCATTGTTAAAGTGATTATGCCAAACCAACAACAACTCTTTTAGTGAGATAAGGATGAGCTTAGAATTATTTTGTCACACCATGAAACTTCACCAAAGTATAGCACCATTGTAATTCTTTTTCCTAATCCAACTTTAATGACAAAGGTGTTTTGCCTAGCTGAACCAGATTGTGTAGTAAGATGAAGATGAACTTTTGATAATTGTTTTTGCCAAGTTACTCTACTGAAGGCTATTGGATCCTATTCTTTTTCTTTTTCAGCACTCCAACTTTAAAGGCTGTTTAAGTGAGTATTTTTTTTTCAAGTTTCAGGAAGATGGTTGGTTGTGAACTATGTATGTTAACAATCAGATTGAATATGACATAACCATGCTTTGTTTTATGCAAGGTTTTTAGAATGAATCTTGCAATGAATAGGAGGATCAGGGAAGAAAATCACTAATGTGAGTTGTTAGGATTTTGAATTAGATTTTGCATTAATTCATAGGAGAATTTCTAATGATCTTCACTTTTCAAACTATAACATGAATGCTTACTGCATTTAATTTCTTAGTTGTTTTGTTTAAGCACGAGAATTCATGAGATTGTAATATCTTGGACAATGCTTTGGGTGCTGTTGATGAAGTTGATGCATCTTAAATTCCTATAGTTCTTCATTTTTTCAGCATTATGTGTATTGTGCAATTATTGTTATATCTCATGGAATAAGTGTGGTGCTGCCTATCTTTTTCACTGGGATTATGTCTCACACATGGCTCAATGTCTTTGGGACTCATTGACCTTGAAATTCTCCAGAGGAGTGCCACCACTACTGAGAAACAACAAGTTGGTACATAGCACTCATGCTAGTTGTTTCTCCTTTTTGTGAATTGAAATTGATTGTGGAATTTTGGATTTTGTGTGTGCCTAGTTGTTATTTTGCCAATAGTTCAGAAACAGCATCAATTGCTTGAGACCTTGCTTCTCTGTAGTGCTTGTGCTATGGAGGTCTCTGTAATTTTTTTTTATTGTATATGCTGAAATTAACTATTTGATCAGTGTGCATAATGGAATTCTTACTAATTAACCAAAGTTTCCATGCATGCTCTTTTCTTTACCCCAAGTAATTCTTGTTCTTATTGAGTACACTACAGTCAAGATGTAGTACTTCAAACTTGGAATGTCTGCACTTGCTTGCATAGATCCTTCGATGTAAGGCTGGTAATGATTGAGCTAATTCATGAGCTTGCCTTCAACTTGGCTCATTAACAGTTTAGTCAGCTAAAAATTTGCTTTATTTGCTAAATAAGTTAAGTTTGAGCTTTCACATGTTCAACTCATTAACTGGTGAACCATCTCAATACATATACAGATAGTCATTTTTAAGAGTAGTAACAATAAGAATAATGATTTAATCAAGCTTAGCATTTCATTTTCTTTTTGGTTTGACTATACTAATTTTTTAATCAAATATATGTCAAAAAGACCATATTTTATTGAGTTAGAGATTTTGGACTTAACTAACTGGGTCTAAAGAGATAAATTAACAGAAAGTTATATTGGCTCAATGAGCTTGAACAGCTTTTTAACATTAAGGTGAAGCCAAGAAAATATACCTAAGTTCTTTGTCTCTTATGGCATCTTAGTCCACTCAAAGAACGAGCTTGAGCGAGAAAAGAGCTGAAAAATCCAATCTATAACATTGATAAAACCAATAAATTATTTTAACTTTGCTTTTGTTTGCTATTTTTCTAACCACCAATGATAGATCCTTTCTGTTTTTCCTTACTTTTTGATTTGCAGGTACTTCCTATTTTCCTTGATAAAATTTTTCATCCTGTTGCAGAAATTTTATCTGTAAATTTTGTTCTAGATTTTGGAGAGGTAAAATATTTTTTTAATCTAGTTTTCATCATACACAAAAATTTAAGTCTGACATTGGAGTAATTATTACAATTCCATTGGGCTTAGGTTCTCACTCAAGCTATATGCTCAAGATATAGGCTCTATGTTGGTGTAAATTTGTGGGTGTTGTATGCGTACTGATGATAATATCTTATCCAGTTGCTTACCCTATTTGAAAGGTAAAGATTATGCTTGTTAAGTTTTTAACTTCCATTGAAAAAACTATATTAACATAATAACATTGAATCACATTGCTGTGTAGCATAAAGGTTATAGGCAAGTCAACTTTGCCCATAAAAAAACTTTCCTAAGCAGAATTTCCCTTATGGCATTTATTATTCTAAAGATTTAAGAATTCTTTGTTCAGATAGGCCATTTTGAGTTTTTTCTGGTTTCATGGCATCCTTGACTTCATGCCTTTGTTAGAAAGGGTGGTGTTACAGTTTGGGTTGGGTTCTGTTGAACCATTTCTTTTCTTTTTTTTTTTTTCTTTTTATGGAGGAATACTATTCAATTCACAGAAGTGGACATTTTGGTTGATACTATCTGGAACAAATCATTGCTTTTTTGAGCTTATACTATACCTTTACATTTGCAGGTTATGGATATTTTACTAAGACATAATGATGTGGTGTTTAGGCAAGCACATTTTTTAGCTTATTGTATTTAATTTCATGATCTTCTTAGGCAAAAATCATGTTGAAAGGGAGAAAGAATCCAACCATGGAATTTGAAGATCAAATGATGAAGAGTAAAAGAGGTCAAGATTTGGAGATGATAAAGGATTTTGATACTTCACTTCATGACTTTTTTGGTATTTAGTGAATATTTTGTAACTATCAACACTTAGATGTTGTCACAATTTAGATTATCTTGTTATGTAGTTTTGAACTAGTATTTTGTAGTTGCCATGACTTGTATGTCACTTATTAAAGCTTATTAATGTGTATATAGATCTTATGCCTTAAACATATAATTTGACAATTATATATATATATATATATATATATATATGATTTGGAATGACTTTGATGTCGCTTCTATAATGATTTATTATTGTTTAACTAATTATATTACAAAAAAAAAGTACTTATTGAAATAGGCAACACATGTAAAACCGTTGCCTATTGGAATACATAACATTTGCAAAACCGTTTCCTATAAATAGTGATATTGATTATAAAACCGTTGCCATAGAGATGGACAACTTTCGAGAAATCGTTGCTTATAGTTGGGCAACGGTTAAAAAACTGTTGCAAGTGTCAAATTATATCTTACGGTTTAAAACCGTTGCTTTATGATAGGCAACAGACACAACCGTTGCCTAATACATTACTACAAAATCGTTGCCTATTATGTTGATATAGGCAACGGTTTTTTTTCTACCGTGGCCTTAAGTACGAAAATCGTTGCCTAAGACAATAGGTAACGGCCGCATACTCCACGGTTGTAAAACCGTTGCCTATACAATAGGCAACGGTTTTCTAACGTATGACCATGGTTTTCGGCCGTTGCGAGAGAACAAAAATGTAGTAGTGTAAAAGCTTAGAAAATTTATGAAACATAATTTATGAGAACTTGAAATGTAAACATGATAATGCATAGCTTGAAATATAAATATGATAATGCAAGGTTCACTTATTATCTTGAATACTTAGTGATAGCAAGGAAAGTAAACATGATGTGCAAAGCATAAAATAAACATGATGCAAGGTTCACTTTAAGGTTAGCTAGAGCTCATCCAAGGCTTTAATAAAGTAACAACCCAACATATATCTCATTACAAAGAGAGCTCTAGAGTTCTTGAACCAAGTTCTCAAGGAACTATGAGGTTCTTGAACATCATCATCAAGCTCAAGAAAACAAACTTTCTAAACAAACAAAACCTCAAAGATCAAAAAGGAAATGGAAAACCGAAATGTTAAAGAAAAGGAACAAAGAAACCAAACTCCAAAATAGCAAGAAAGAAAAGGTATTCTTGAGTAAAAATCATGTTTGAGTTAGAAAATAAAGTTGAAACTCAAGCAAAGTAAAACCTCAAGCTCTAGAGGTTCCTTTGAGATGAACACATAGTCATCATCTAGGACTCCTCATCATTGAGCTATCATGTGCTCATTAAGGCCTCATGGCCGAAATCTCAAGGAAAGAATAACAAAGGAAGTTCCAAAAAGAAAATCCAAGAGAAAGCTAGAAAGAACTCATTTTCAAGAAAACAAAGTTTAGAAAACACTCCTACCTAGAGTGAAGACACAAAGCTTGAACTTTAAAAAGGAAAACAAGATGATGAGCTGCTCCAAGGGCTTGATGGTTTCGGCCAAAGGGAGATAAGGAGGTTGGAGTTGTGTTTGAGGTGAAGTTGTGTTTAAGGTGAGGTGTTTGAGGGATTTAATGGTGGTTCAAGGCTTTAGGATGGTGTTTGAGGGCTATGAGATGATGATAAGATGAAGAGATGAAGAGAGGACGAAGATGAAGAGTAAGAGGGAACTCTCTTAAAACTTAGAGAGAAAAGGAAAAGAACTCACAAATGCTTAAAGTGCTCAAACTTACCAAATGGACCAAAAGTGACACAAGTTCATCTAAGGCACCTATTTATAGGAAAACAAAACAATGAGGCTCACCAAGGGGAAGCCTTGGCCGTAGCATTGAGGGGGAAAAAGGGAGAGAAAAATATCTCTTACACAAGGTCATTCAAGCATGGTTTGAAGTATGGAAGTTATGATGCAAAGTATGGCTTGATGTGAGTGAATTTCCTATCAATTTTTTATGAAATTAGGCTTCTAGAAACTTGACATGGCTGGAAGATTTTCAGCCACAAATAAATGGAGGAATTGATTTATTTCAATTGGTTACTCATTAGGAAAAGCAAGCTTGATTGAAATTATGACAAGGTATGACAAGTATGGTGATTTGAGGTGATTTTCCCTCAAGTTTTAAAATGAAATAATTCATGAAAATGGGGGTGAGGGCTGGCGCAAATCTGACCAGAAAATGGGGGAAAGAAAGGCTTCTAGATGTTGTCCTTGGAAGCATGGATGAAAGCATGGTTTGTATGACTCAAAGTATGGTTTGTGCAAGGTCAAAGCATGGCTCTTTGTGTAGGAAAAATTCACACATGTGATGGATAAATAGGAGACATGGCTTCGGCCAGATTGGGCAGAAAAGAGAGAAGAAAAATCTTTCATGTAATTGGGTGTTAATGATAGGATTAAGTGTAGGTTAGCTTAGGTACAAGGTTAGGAATAATTAAGCTTAAGTTTAGGTAACTAAGAATGTGTTTTAAGGATTTTATGACAAGGTTAGGAGTGCTCATACATCATTAAAGAATTTTAAACTCATTTATGAATAAACAATGTGTAACACAATTTCATGATTTAAGGAATTGGAAAGAGAAAACACTATTTAAGATTCCATGACTAGGAGTCTTGAAATTAAAATATGATTTTAAGTTGTAATTAAGCACTTTTAGGTTCTAATCAACTTTAATAAATTATTTTGACTCAAGATTAATTAAGGAAATTAATTAACCTTCGATTAGAGCCTAATATTGCATAGGTTTGCTTAATCACGCGATTAACTGCAAAAACACGAAACTATGGGCAAAACTGTAATTTTGCACTAATTTCGCCCGGGACCTCCGGGACCAAAACTAAAGTCATAGTCTACATAAAAAAAGCCTTTTAAAACTATCTGGAGAAGTTTCGGGTTCATCCGGCACTTGCAAATATGTAAAACACCGCAGAGGCATTTTAGTCATTTTGACCCGAAAACTTGAAAAATGAGATTTTCGATCCCGGGAAGGTACACAAGTCATCCAATCCCCTTCCAACAATGAGTTTGCCCTTGGAGTACTACCGGACTGGCTTTCCTCGAATTTCGGGCCGAAAATGACCTCAGGGGCATTTTGGTCATTTTCACTCTAACAGAAAATCGGGGCGTTACAGTAATTAAGTGTATCTTAGGTTAGGTTTATGATTAGGAATTACCAAACAAGTGTTTGGGTACTAAGAAGGTGATTAGAAATTTTATGACATGATTAGGGAGTACTTGTACATAATTAAAGTATTTAAAACTCATTTTATGCATAAACAATTGTACACACAATTCCTTAATTTAAGGAATTAGAGAGAGAAAATACTATTCAAGATTCCATGACTAGGAATCTTGAATTTAAAAGAGATTTAAGTTTAATCTAAGAAATTTTAGGTTCTAATTAACTTAAATAAATTATTTTGACTTCTTCGATTAGAGTCTAATATTGCTTAGGTTTGCTTAATCACGGGATTAAGCTCAAAAATAATATACTAGGGGCAAAATCGTAATTTTATACAAAAACTGCCCAGGGCCTTCGAGACTTAAACTGATGTCACGAAATGCATTAAAACATTGTTTAAAACTATCTGGAGAAGTTTCGGGCTCATTCGGTACTTATACCCGTGTAAAACTCAACAAGGGTATTTTGGTCATTTTGACCCGAAACCTTAAAAAACGAGATTTCCAATCCCGGAACTATCAAAGGCCATCTAATCCCCTTCAAACATCGAGTTAGCCCTTCGAGGATTACCGGGTCAGCTATCCTCGAATTCCAGTCCGAAAATGACCTCAGGGGCATTTCGGTCATGTCCACTCTAACAGAAAAATAAGGGCGTTACATTACTCCCCTTCTTAAAAAGAATTTCGTCCTCGAAATTCATTACCTTAGAATAGCTCGGGGTACTTCGACCTCATCTCAGACTCCAGCTCCCATGTAAACTCTTCAGTCTTGCCTTGTCCCCATGCTATTTTCACCAAAGGAACAAACTTATTCCTCAGCTGCTTGACACTGTGGTCCACGATCCTCGTAGGTGGCAGATTGAACATTAGGTCCTCTCTTAACTATACATGTTCTGGCTCTAAGACATGGCTAGGGTCGGACTCATACTTTCTTAACTGAGAGACATGAAAGACATCTTGGAGATTGGAAAGGTTTGGGGGCAAAGCTATTTTGTAGGCTACTGTCTCGACTCTCTGAAGAATTTCAAAAGGACTGAGAAATCGAGGACTCAACTTTTTTACTCTCATAGCTCTCCCTATGCCTATAGTGGGGATAATCCTTAGAAATACATGCTCACCTTCTTGGAATTCCAAGGGCTTTCACCTTTGTCCATGTAGCTTTTCTGTCAACTTTGAGCGGTTAAGATTCTATCCTTGATTCTCTTGATTTGCTCCATCGTTTCCCTTACTACTTTGGGTCCAAACATACTTTGTTCTCCGGGTTCGTACCAACACAAAGGTGATTGGCACTTCCTTTCATACAGCACCTCGTATGGTGCTATACCGATGCTTGCGTGATAATTGTTGTTATACGCAACTCGATTAGTGGCATGTACTTATCCCAACTTTCTTTTTAGTCCAAGACACAAGCTCTCAACATATCTTCTAGGGTTTAGATCATTCTTTTTTGTTGGCACCTGTTTGAGGGTGGTAAGCGGTGCTTAAGCACAACTTGGAACCAAACGCCTTTTGAAAGACTCCCCAAAAATGCGACGTAAACCGCAGATCCCTATCCGAGATTATCATCGACGACACATCATGCAATCTTACAATCTCTTAGATGTACAGCTGTGCCAATTTATCCAACGAGTATGTAACTCTAATAGGTAGAAAGTGGGCCGACTTGGTTAGTCAATCCATGATCACCCATATGGCATCATAGCCAGCTTGGGTCTTAGGCAATCCTGTCACGAAGTCCATCTATATACTCTCCCACTTCCACTTGACGATTGACAGGGGTTGCAACATACTTGAAGGTTTTTGGTGCTCGTTCTTAACATTTTGGCAGACCAAACACTTACTCACCCAGGCGACCACATCCTTTTTCAATCTGGGCCGCCAGAACATATTCTTCAAGTCCTGATATATCTTGGTAGTACCAGGATGAATGGCGAAGTGGGTCTTGTGAGCCTCCTCCAAAATCTTCTCTCAGAGGTCACCATCTTGTGGCACATAGATTCGTCCCTCAAACTTCCACATGCCATCGGGGCCTTGTTTGAAACCCTTCAGTTTCCGTGCCTTAATAGCCTCTAAGGTCTCTCTAAATTCTTCATTCTCCCTTTGTGCTAGTATAACCTTCTGCTTGAACCCACTCGTCACACTAAGGTGACACATCTTTATACTTCCATTTATCACAGATAACCCTAGATTCATTTCTCTAAATTTCTCTATTAACCCAACTTCTTTGACCATCATATGAGACAAACGTAATGACTTCTGACTTAAGGCATCGGTGACTACGTTAGCCTTGCCGGGGTGGTAACTTAAGCCGAAATCATAATCCTTTAAGAACTCCATCCATCTTCTCTGCCTCATATTTAACTTCTTCTGATAAAAAAGATGCTTGAGACTCTTATGATCAGAGAATAATTCAAACCTAACACCATATAAATGGTGCCTCCACATCTTCAAGGCAAAAACTATGGCTGCTAACTCTAGATCATGGATAGAGTAACACACCTTGTGAGTTTGAGTTGTCTAAACGCATAGGCTACCACTTGCCTGTTTTGGATCAACACACAACCTAAACCTTTTCCTGAAGCATCGTAATACACCTCGAAAGGTATATTGGGGTTGTGTAAAACTAATACCGGGGGCAAGGTTAGCTTCTCTTTTAGCTCTAGGAAACTCTTCTCACACTCGGGGTTCCACACAAACGGGGCGTTCTTCCTAGTGAGTTTGGTTAGAGGTAGGGCAATTTGGGAAATCCCTTGATGAACCTACGGTAGCAGCCAACTAAACCCAAAAAGCTTTGTATTTTCGTTATAGTGGTCGGTCTTTCCCAATTCATCATGGCTTCTATCTTACTAGGATCAACAGCTATACTTCCTTTTGACACTACATGCCCTAAAAATTGCACCTCATCCAACCAAAATTCACACTTAGAGAGCTTAGCATACAACTTTTTCTCCTTTAAAATCTCTAAAACTAACCTTAAATGACGCTCATGCTCCTTGTGGGTTTTCGAATAGATGAGAATATCATCTATGAACATAACCACAAATTTATCTAAATAGGGTCTAAAGATCCCATTCATGCAATCCATAAAAACTGTGGGAGCATTCATCAATCCAAACGACATCACACTAAACTCAAAATGTCCATACCGAGTTCTAAAGGTGGTTTTAGGTATGTCTTGATCTTTAACCCTAATCTAGTGGTATCTTGATCTCAAATCAATCTTAGAAAATACTACAGCTCCTTTCAATTGGTCCATCAGATCATCAATCCTAGGCAAAGGGTATTTGTTCTTTACTGTCACTCGATTCAATTGCCTATAATCTATACATAACCTCATACTTCCATCCTTCTTTTTCACAAATGAGACCAGGGCTCCCCAAGGTGAAGCACTAGGTCTTATAAAGCTCTTCTCCGACAACTCTCTAACTGGGTTTTCAACTCAGCTAACTCTAAGGGTGACATCCGATAAGGAGCTATAGAGATCAGTCCTGTCCCAGGAACCAACTCTATAGAAAACTCGACTTCTCTTTCAAGAGGAAACTCGGGTATTTCATCTGGAAATATCTCAAGATAGTCTCTTACCATAGGTATATCACCTAGGTTTTGCTCAAAATCCACCTCATAAGCGGCTAAGAGGACATATCCCTTAGTGTTTTCCCCACTACTGTAGACCTCTATAGATTTTTAGGTAAATCCTTAATGGTTGACTAATTGTGCTAGGAGGAGAAGGAAAAACAACAGACTAGGTTCCACAATCTAACAACACACAGTTGGCATGAAGCCAATCCATGCCTAGAATTATGTCTATGCCTTTCAAGGGTAAGCAAATCAAATCTATGATAAAAGACCTATTTTCTACAACAAGATGACCGTTCAAACAACAATTGCAAGTATTAACAGGGCGATTTGTAGGAGTAGAAACAATAAGATCAAAGGGAAGTTTAGAAACTTGCAAATTCAAAGACTCGACACTAGCATGTGAGATAAAAGAATGGGTAGCGCCAAAATTATAGAGTACAGTTAAGGTTCTACCATTTAATTCACACTTACCTTGAATAAGGTTCCTAGACTTCTCCACATCCTCCGCGCTGAGGGCAAAGACCCGTCCTTGGTGTTGTGGTCGGGGGTTCTAGTTCGATGGCCCTCCCTTCGTGCAATCCTTAGTATAGTGGTTGTGCTTGCTACATCAGAAGCAAACTCCCTACCCAGCCATACAAGGGCGATTTCTGTGGTTCCCACATCGAGGGCACACTTCAGTCGATGCAGGTCAGGGGAAAGCAGCGGGGGCTCCTTGTGGTGCCTTGTTCTTGGCCCCATTGGACCCTCCTTGCTAGTTGTTGTTCCGAGTGTAACATCCTAATTTTTAACCCAATACTCTAGAACACATTAGGTTAATCATAAGGTTATTACCTTTTAGTCTCATCCTTTTAATAAAATACTTAGCGGAAATTATGGTAAATTGTTTTTTTGAAAACATAAAACCAAAGTGAGAGCTGCATTCTTATCTAATCGTGAGACAGAAATATAAAGCACAAATGACAAGCATGCAGAATACGATGGGGAAAGCATATAACAATGAACAAGAATGATACATCAAAGGGAACACTTTCATTAATAACATAGTTAAGGTACATATATAGTCACACCTTTATAGATCGGGCTGAGCTTGCAATACATAAGAAAATGGAAATACAACAGAAATACAAAAGCAAAGAAAACATAGATAAATCACAACTACCCGAGTGCACCTAGAGTGGATAACCTCAAGACAAAAGAAGGTTTATCCTATCAATGTGAGAGTGTGTGCACTAAACCTCCCCTACGACGTTGACTACTGGAACTCGGCGTATAGTGGGACGTAACCGATCCACGGACGCAGTGCGGCAGGAGTAGGCACACACGATTATTGAGCATGAGCTTCTCGGTATGGGCACCTCTCGGCTCACCTAGCCAGTCTCGGCTGCATGACGGTCCCCTCGCTCTCACCTTGCATGAACTGAGGAGTGGGAGCAGAGCTCTCGCTGTACATATGCATCGGTGGGTCCTCAGAAGGGTCTTCCTCC
Source organism: Dalbergia cultrata (assembly GCA_031216105.1). Classification (NCBI taxonomy): domain Eukaryota; kingdom Viridiplantae; phylum Streptophyta; class Magnoliopsida; order Fabales; family Fabaceae; genus Dalbergia; species Dalbergia cultrata. Next base: position 31,230,194 of record CM062351.1, read on the forward strand.
AAACTGGGAGACTGGGGCATGTAGTCCTGGAAGTCACGGGGCATCGATCCACCAGTATATGTCCACAGAAGCCTCTCGTTGCGCGTCCGGGCACGCTCAAAAACCATGGTATCGTCATAAGGAGACATCGGGGAGAAGCGATAACTCTGTACAGGGTGGGCGAAGGGATGTCAGACAAACATGAAGACTCATACCATGCACTGTCCCTCAAAATGGTATGATCCGTGATCCGGATCAAAGTGAACCTCCCACGTCGGCGTGTCGACAAAGACCACAAACGTCGCCATCACTTTCTGAAGATGTGACGGAAGAAAGAGAAGGAAGAGAAAGGAGTGAGAATTCTTGCTAAAGAATCTCAATAGGAAATCTCCTATCCTAGGGTTACATTGTTCATATCCTCAGGAACCTTGGGTTTTTTTATAAAAGGTGTGCATGCATATAAGATTCATTATTGGGATTTATAAAACTAATTATGCAAGGTTCATTCCTTTTTAACATGCATCTTAATGTCATGGATGCAACATATTAAAGCATAAGTGCATGGCAATACTTAAGCATATAAATCAGATAACTCATAACATCAAGAAACATCCATATGGCATAAAGGGCATTAACTTTCAAGTGGAACTTTCCTCAACTTGTGTGACATCAATCATGGTACTTTAGCAATATAAGGCCACCCTAAAAATAACTAGGCTGTGAGCTCATACCTCAGCTAATCGTCACTAGTTCTTGCTTATTATCTGAATAAGCGAAACATAATGAAAATAATCCTGACTATGCAAGTACGGGTAGGAGGCTAGGGATCACCTCTCTTAGGATATACCCTCTTTGAAATGCTTTGCAGGCATCAAGCCACAGCAATTTGTCCACTTTGGTAGGCTGCATCTACTCATACCCTCACGGATTTGTCTCCCCTGGGGGTGCTTGGCCGAATCGGTGTCACCTAGGAAAGCGCGTCTCAGTGCCTTGTCACATAAAAATCTCCTGGGGGTTGCTCAGCCAAACTGGTGTCACCTAGGGTTTTCAATCTCATATTATACTTCAAAAACATTCTCAAGTCCTTTAGGTTTGACGGAAATTCGGCAGCATAATGGTTGTTAAATCGAATTTCCTTCAAACCGTCTTTATGCTACAAGCTCATATCGCATACACATTTCTCATTCAATTCTCATGCTTATTATCTTAATAGTTCATCTCATCATAGCTCATGCATCATCAAAATGTACACATCACAACATCATACTTGCATCATTAAACTCATAGCATTAAGGTTCTCTTTGTATCTTATGCGTTGACCCTTTAGGTCCCTTAATTCAGAATCTAAGTTGTAAATCATCATAACTTAAGCTCTCGGGTACCTATAGGCTCATATCTAAGTATTCCTCACTCAATTCTATGATCATAAATATTTCTACAATTCAAGAGTGCAGAATCTATAATTCCTACTTTACGGGTACCTAGGAGTCACAACATTGACCCTTTCTAAGTTCAGTTTGCTCCTAAGGTATCAAGATCAAGTCCTAAACCAATTATAAGTAGTTCCTACACATTTAAACTAATTATAAACCATGATTATCAATTCTAAACCTTGCTGCACAGAATCCAGAAAAATACTTTTCTAAGGGAACTAAAAGTCTCAAATTAATTCTTTTCTAGTGACTAACTTGTCTTATCTTTCACATATGAATTTTTGCATCAAATATACATGAACATACTCATATTATCATCATTAAAACAGCACAAAATAGTGAGCATTCATAGCAAGAAGAACCGGATTCATCTCCAACAAACAAGGCATGAAACTTGATTTCTAAAACACATAAAATGCTAGTTTCTCTTGGAACCTTTTTAAAACTTTCAAAACTCATTAGTAAACATTTTTATCTCATAAAAATAATCAAAATCCCTTCAAGGGCAGTAGCCATTTCGAATGAAATTTGAAAAGGTTTTAAAATCATAAAACTTTGTTCAAAACATCTCTTAAGCTCATATGGACTTAGGTAAATTATGAAACATAGATTTTAATATTTGGAACTACTCAACCCACTCAAGGCCGAAATCATGGAGCTAAGAAACACATATTTTTAAGTCTTTGTTTGAGATAATAATGGGCAAGTCTTTGAGCTCTAGGTTCTCTTAGGTGATGACATAAACTTAAACATGCTCATTGTAACACCCAAATTTTTAACCCAGTACTCTAGAACACATTAGGTTAACCATTAGGTTATTACTTCCTAGTCTCATTCTTTTATTAAAATACTTAGCGGAAAATACGAATAAATTTTTCTTTTTGAAACATGAAAACAAAACATCAGCCACGTGCTAAAATAAAGTCTAACAATTCACCAACATAACATAAGAGGGAAGCAAAGCATATCATCATTAACCACAGAGTACAAAAGTTACACATATCAACACAACATAGTCATATCTTCATAAGTGCATTAGTTACTACTAACATAGCTTCATTGTCACATCAAAAGAAATACACATCTATAGGTATATAAATCTAAAGCTGCATCTCCCCGCTTCCGTTCGATCCCACTGATCCAACTCGTAGAGCATGCCCTATGCCCACGCCTTAGTAGAGGTCACGAGATACACCATCATCTTCGTCTGGAGACGACACGGAAGGAAAAAGAGAAAGGGATGAGAAACTTATTCAAGATTCTTAGTAGGGATTTCTGACTCCAACACACGTGCCATCGTCATCGTCCCCAGCCACTTCAGTTTTAATTATAAAAAGGTGGTCATGCATAAGGTTTAACTTTTAAACTTCTCAAATCTATTTATCTGAAGTGGGTGTCTTTTAGTATGGATCTTAATGATATGAATGCAACAGATATTGGATGAATACATGACAATACTTTATGCAAACAGTCGATAGAGCACAACATCAAGGTAAACATCAACATAAAAGTGGCATATAAAACTCTTTCTTTTCTTATAACTGTGTGGCTTTAAAACATCATATCTCTTTCTCATGCTTGAACTCTTAAGTTCTTTTTCTCAAAAACCACCCTCTTAAACATGGTCACCTAACTCCAACCGACATACCGCCCCGGCGATTTTTATCATGGTCCCCAAACTCTGTCTCACCTAATCGCCTAGGAATGAGCTCAATCCTAACTAGTCATCACTAGATTTAATATGGGGAATAATAGAGGGGGTAACACATCACTAGTTTCCAACTCATTATCTGAATAAACGAACCATGAGATAGAAACCCGACTACTAGAGTATAGGCTAGGGGCGTAAGGGTCACCTAATACATCGACTCCTTGAGTGCGGGTTTAGGGACTTAAGGACCACCTAATACACCGACTCCCAGAGTGCGGGTTAGGGTTATCTCCTTCTTCGAAACACATCTATGGCATCTAGTGCACAGTAAATTTGTTTGCTCTAGCAGGCTGCATCTACCATACCCTCACAGTTTTGTTATCTCCTTACCGAGGTAGGAGAAATGCGTCTCGGTGTGTTATGCAAGAATGCATCATAAACACATGCCCTCAACTATCATCATGGAACCTCATGCAATACGTATATCATGCTCATAAATTTATGCACTTCATCATAGCATGCCATATCAACTCATAATGCATGTACTTACATATTCAATTTCACATTTCATAATTAATTTCTAAAGTCATATAAAGGGTTTTAGCCTAGCACATGTATTCACACATCATCATAGCATCAACATAAAAAGATCACATCATCATAACTCATATATCATCACATCATGCATATCAACATATCATACTTGCATTATCAAACACAAAGCAATAAAAGATCTCTTAATGTTTTATGCTTTGACCCTTGAGGTCCTTAACTCATAATCTAAGTTATAAATCATCACAACTTAAACTCTCGGGTACCTATAGGCTCATATCTAAGTATTCCTCACTCCATACTATGATCATAAACTCCTCTAAACCTCAAGAATGCAGAATCTAAAATTCTAACTCTACGGGTACCTAGGAGTTACAACAATGACCCTTTCTAAGTCCGGTTTGCTCCTAAGGCATCAAGATCAAGTCCTAAACCAATTATGAGTTATTCCTACACATTTAAACTAATTTAAATCCATGATTACCAATTCTAAACGTTGCTGGACATAATCCATAAAAATCAACCATTAAAGGATTTAAACTCTCAAATTAATTCTTTTCTAGTTTCTAACTTCTCTTATCTTTCACATATGAGTTTCAACATTAATTATACTCAAACATAAACATTTTATCATCATTAACACAACACATACAGTGGCCAAACATAGCAAGGCAGAACCGAAACAAACATCTCCATTTAAAGGCATCAAACACAATTTCTAAAGCACATAAAATACTAGTTTCTCTTGGAACCTTTTTCAAACTTTCAAAACTCATTTATAAACATTTTTATCATCTAAAATTATAAAAATATTTAAGAGGGCGGTAGTTAAATCAAACTTGTCTCAAGAGGTCCTAAATTCATAAAACTTGGTTCTATATATTCCTTTAACTCATAAGAGCTTAGAAAAATTACAAAACATAGTTTTCAATACTTGTATACAATAAATCTCATTGAGGCCGAAAACATGAAGACCAAAAACATAGATTTTCAAGCCTTTGCTTGAGACAACAACGGGCAAGTCTTTGAGCTCCAGGTTCATTTAAGTGGTGACATAAAGAAAAATATGCTTATGCACTTGTTTTAGCTTTCCTTAGAAAATAAAGTGAGAGCATAAAATAAACATGAGATACAACTTATTATTATCTTGGATATTTAAGTGAGGACTTGAAATATAAACATGAAAATGCAAAGCTTGAAATATATATATGATAATGCAAGTTCATTCATTATCTTGGTACTTAGTGGTAGCAAGGAAAGTAAATATGATTTGCAAGGCATAAACATAAATATGAATGCAATATTCATTTTAATCTCATCTAGAGCTCTTACAAGACTTTAGAGATACAACCCAACACTTATCTCATTACAAAGAGAGCTTTAGAGTCCTTGAGCCAAGTTCTCAAAGGAATTATGTGGTTCTTGAACATCATCATCAAGCTCAAAGGAACAAGCTTTTAAAGGAAAGTAAAACTTTAAGAGAGTAAGAACCAAAACAACATTCTTTCATGACATAAAATAGAAATAGAAACACTTTAAAAATTTTAACAAAACCCTTGAAGGAAAAACTATGGAGGCCGAAATCAAGAGAATAAGAAAAGGAAGGAAAAACCAAAACTTTACCAGATCAAGAACAAAACTCAAGCTTTAGAGGTTCCTTTGAGATGAACACAAGGTCATCATCTAGGAACTCTCATCATCAAGCTATCATGTTCACCTAAACAAGGCCAAGAGGCCGAAATGAAAAGAAGGAAGAGGAAAGCAAAAGAAAACTCAAAAAGAAACCAAGAGAAAACTAGAGAAAACACATTTTTGAGTAAAAACAAAGTTTGAAAGCAACTCCCTACCAAATGTGAAGACAAAGGCTTGATCTTGAGGATGGAAATGAGATGAGCAACACCTCCTAGAATGGTGATGATGATTCGATCTTGTGGAGAGAAAAAGAAAGGAAAAGTGTTCTTGGTGAGCTCGTGTTTGAGAATGGAAGTTTAGGTGTTTGTATGATGATCCAAGGTGGTGGGGTGGTGTTTCAAGGTTGTGTGATGATGATTCAAAAGGAAAAAGAAGATGAAGAAGAAGAATACTCTTGAAACTTAAGAGAAAATGAGAGAACTAGCAAGAATGCTTAGAAACCAAAACTTAGCAAATGATCTAAAGTGTGAGCAAGTTCATCCAAGCAAGGTATTTATAGAGAAAACAACATATAAGGGCTGTAATGGGAGGGGTCTAGCCGAAGCCTTCTTAGCCTTGGGAGGAAGAGAAAATATCTTCTAATGTTGTCATACAAAGCATGGTTTGAGGTACGAAAGACATGGCACAAGGTATGGCTTGATTTAAGTGAATTTTCTATCAATTTTGAATGAAATTAGGCTTCTAGAAACTAAGCATGGCTGGAAGTTTTTCAGCCACAAATAAATGGGGAAAAATGGTTTATTTCATTTAGTTATTCATTTGGAAAATCAAGCTTGATTGAAAGTATGACAAGGCATGGTGTATATGACTTGAGGTATGGCTTTGGAGTGTTGAAAATTTGAACATGTGATGCAAATGGAGGGGAGGAGCATTTGGCCAGATTGGGGCAGCAAGGAGAGAGGAAAAATCTCTCATGTAATTGGGTGTTAATGATAGGATTAAGTGTAGGTTAGCTTAGGTACAAGGTTAGGAATTATTAAGCTTGAGTTTAGCTATGTAACACCCTAAATCTTAACCTAATACTATTAGTATGTAATTAGGTTAATCTTTAGAATATTACCTCTTGGTCTCATTCTTTACTTGAAAATACTTAGCGGAAATATGGGTAAAATTTTTCTTTTTGGAATTAAAACCAAAGTGAGAGCCACACATGATTTTTGAACGGGAATTCATACAAGTCATATCAGCAAATCACAATAAAACGCATAAATAACAAATCATAGTAAAACATGTAAATAACATGGACACATCAACTAATTATATATAGATAGTGTGCCTACCAAAAGGCAGGACTATTCGGTACAAAGGAAAATGAAATGCAAAAACAAGGAAACCATGAAAGCAACACCCATACCCGTGTGCACCTAGAGTAGACAACCTCATATACAAAAGAAGGTTTGTCCTTAACTATGTGGCGTGTGTGCACTAGCTACTACCCATCCTATGCACCTACTCCTGCTGGTCCAAGTACTGAGGGGTGGAATCGATCCACTGATTAATCTCGGTGGGAGTGGTCGTGCGGATCATCGGAGCGTGTCCACCGCGGCGAGGGCGCATGGATGGCCTACGAGCCAACCTCGGCTGAACCACTATTTCCTCACTCCCGGCTCTCATCGGTGGAAGAGCGGGGCTGGAGCTCCAACTGTACATGTGCGAGGGTGGGTCCTCTGATGGATCCGTCTCCGAATACTGAGTCCGGGGCACGTACTCCGGGTAGTCATGTACGGCTGACGCCTCGGGCTGCATGCGGAGGATCTGCTCGTCACGTGGTCTGGCTCGCTCAAAAATTATGTTATGATGGTAGGGAGCAGTCAGGGTAAAGCGGTAGCTCCATACTGGGTGCTCGAAGGGTCGTCCCATAAACTTAAATACTCTGACAGTGCAGCGACCCTCAAAATGGTATGACCCAAGTGCTGGGTCATGGTGCAGCTCCTATGTCGGGGTGTCGATGAAGAGTACGAAGGTCGCCATCTGAAGATGTGACGGAAGAAAAGAGAAAGGGAATGAGAATCTTCTAAAAGAATTCTCAGTAGGGTAATCCCTACCTAAGTGACATCATCACATCCTCAGGAACCTTGGGTTTTATTTCTAAAAAGGTGTGCATGCATGTAAACTTCGTTTGAGTTAGTTTTCTAAAGTATTAATTATCCAAGGTCCGTCATATTTTACAATGCGTCTTTTATGACTAAGCAGGGAATATACTAATGACATGAATGCATCATGCAAGTAAACCAATCAATGAAATAACTAAGAAACATTATAACATTGGCATAAGGAGACAGGTATAACTTTTCTTGGTTTTTCATAGCACATATGACATTTTAAACTTTAACTTTTATCTCATGGGGCCACCCTAAAACATCTCTAGGTTATGAGCTCATACCTTAACTAGTCGTCACTAGCTCTTACTTATCCTATGATAAGCGTAACATAATACCGACTTAAAGTACGGGCTAGGGGGCAAATTAAGGATCACCTCTTAGGGTCATTTCCTCTTTGAAACGCTCTACTAGCAACTAGTGCATCGTAGTATTGTCCGCTTTGGCAAGCTCTATGTCAATACCCTCACGGATTTGTTTTCTTCGGGGTGCTCGGCTAAACCGGTGTCACCTAAGAAGGCGTCTCAGTGTTGTGTCACATTTAAGTTCTCATGATTTTCAAAAAGACCATTTTCTAAGTTCCTCAAATTTGATGGAAATTCGGCAGCATGACGGCAGTAGACCGAATTTCCTCAAATTTGCTTATGCCATGAAAACATATAGGACATACACAAACATTTCTTATGGGGTATAGCATATCATCATGTAAAACTTCTTGATAGCACATATCAACTTATCATAGACAAAACTCATGCATCATATATCATAAATTAAGCATCATAAAAACTCAAGACGTTTTAATATCTTATGCGTTGACCCTTAAGGTCCTTAACTCACGTTCTAAGTTATTAATCATCAAATCTAATCTCTTGGGTATCTATGCGGTTATAACTAAGTATTTCTCACCTCACACTATGACCAAGAACATCTCTAAACCTCAAGGATGCAGAATTTATAATCCTAACTTTACGGGTGCCTAGGAGTCACAACATTGACCCTTTTTAAGTCCGGTTTGTTCCTAAGGCTTCAAAATCAAGTCCTAAACCTTTTATGAGTCATTCCTACTCATTTAAACTAATTTAAATCCATGATTATCAAATCTAAACCTTGCTGGACAGAATCCAGAAAATTCAATAATTAAGGGATCTAGAACTCTCAAATTAATTCTTTTCTAGTTTCTAACTTATCTTATCTTTCACATATGAGTCTTAACATTATTTTTACTTAAACATAAGCATATTATCATCATTAAAACAGCACATACAGTGGCAAACAAGTAGCAAGGCAGAACCGAAACAAACACTCTCCATAAAGGCATAAAACACAATTTCTAAAGCACATAAAATACTAGTTTCTCTTGGAACCTTTTTAAAACTTTCAAAACTCATTTATAAACAATTTTAACATCTAAAATCATAAGAATATTTAAGAGGGCAGTGACCAATTCATCTTTGTCTCAAGAGGTCCTAAATTCTTAAAACTTAGTTCTATGCATTCCTTAAACTCATAAAAGCTTGGAAAAATTACAAAACATAGTCTTCAATACTTAGAAACATCAAGACCCCTTAGGGCCGAAATATGAACCAAAGAAAATAAATATTTTTAGACCTTTGTTTGAGACAACAATGGGCAAGTCTTTGAGCTCTAGGTTCATTTAGGTGATGACATAAAAATAAACATGCTCATGCACTTATTTTAGGTTCCATTAGAAAGTAAAGTGATAGCACAAAGTAAATATGAATGCAACTCATTATTATCTTGGTATTAAGTGAGAACTTGAAATATAAACATGATAATGCATAGCTTGAAATATAAACATGATAATGCAAGGTTCACTTATTATCTTGATACTTAGTGATAGCAAGGAAAGTAGACATGATGTGCATAGCATAAAAGTAAACATGATGCAAGGTTCATTTTATGGTTAGCTAGAGCTCATTCAAGACTTTTACAAAGTAACAACCCAACATATATCTCATTACAAAGAGAGCTCTAGAGTTCTTGAACCAAGTTCTCATAGGAACTATGAGGTTCTTGAACGTCATCATCAAGCTCAAAGAAAACAAACTTTCTAAACAAAACCAAACAAAATCTCAAGGATCCAAAAATACCAAAACCGAAAACCTTACAAAAGAACAAGAAAGCGAAACTAAGCCAAGTTCTTTATTAAATACCCAAAACCCCTACCTAGAGAAAATCTCTAGAGCGTGCCGGCCAACTTTAAGGTTGACAAGGGTAGGCTTGGGCTTTTAGAAATCCTTAGATTAATTTTCTTAAGTTGAAAAACCTTGTGAGCTAAGTATGGTATAGATGAAGTTAAAGAAAAAGAAAAACTCAAGCTCTAGTGGTTCCTTTGAGATGAACACATAGTCATTCTCTAGGAGTCCTCATCATTGAGCTATCATGTGCTCCTCAAGGCCTCAAGGCCGAAATTACAAGGAAAGAAAGACAAGAAAGTTTCAAAAGAAAATCCAAGAGAAAGCTAGAAAGAACTCATTTTCAAGAAAACAAAGTTTAGCAAACACCCCTACCTAGAGTGAAGACACAAAGCTTGAACTTTTGGAAAGAAAAACAAGATGATGAGCTCCTCCTTGGTGCTTGATGGTTTCGGCCAAGAGGAAGCAAGAAGGTTGGAGTTGTGTTTCAAGTGAGGTTGTGTTTGAGGTATGGTGTTTGAGAGGTTTGATGATGGTTCAAGGCTAAGGGGTGGTGTTTCAAGGTTAAGAGATGATGATGAGATGAAGAGAAGATGAAGATGAAGATGAAAAGAAAGGAAGAACTCTCTTGAAACTTGAGAGAAAAAGAAAGAACTAGCAAGACAACTCTAGAATTCTAAACTTAGCAAATGCTTCAAAGTGAAACTAAGCTATCACAAGCATCCTATTTATAGAAAAACAAAACAATGAAGCTCACCAAGGGGGGGTGTTGGCCGTAGCTATTGGAGGGAAAAGGAAGAGAAAATATCTCTTACACAAGGTCATTCAAGCATGGTTTGAAGTATGGAAGCTATGCTACAAAGTATGGCTTGATGTGAGTTAATTTCCTATCAATTTTTGATGAAATTAGGCTTCTAGAAACAATGCATGGCTGGAACTTTTCTAGCCACAAATAAATGGAGAAAATGGGCTATTTTAATTAGTTATTTACTTGGAAAATCAAGCTTGATTGAAAGTTATGACAAGGTATAATGTATGTGACTTGAGGTATGGCCTTGGAGTGTTGAAAAATTGAACATGTGATGCATATGGGGAGGGAGGGTACACGGCCAGACCAGGGGCAGCATGGGGGAGGTGAGTTTTGATCATTTAATTGGGTGTTAATGGTAGGTTTAAATGTGTATTAGCTTAGGTACAAGGTTAGGAATAATTAAGCTTAAGTTTAGGTAACTAAGAATGAGTATTTAGGATTTTATGACAAGGTTAGGAGTGCTCATACATCATTAAAGAATTTTAAACTCATTTATGAATAAACAATGTGTAACACAATTTCATGATTTAAGGAATTGGAAAGAGAAAACACTATTCAAGATTCCATGACTAGGAGTCTTGAAATTAAAATATGATTTTAGGTTGTAATTAAACACTTTTAGATTCTAATCCACTTTAATAAATTATTTTGACTCAAGATTAATTAAGGAAATTAATCAACCTTCGATTAGAGCCTAATATTGCTTAGGTTTGCTTAATCACGCGATTAAGCGTAAAAACACGAAACTAGGGGCAAAATCATAATTTTGCACTAATTTCGCCCGGGACCTCCGGGACCAAAACTAAAGTCATAGTCTACATAAAAATGCCTTTTAAAATCATATGGAGAAGTTTCGGGTTCATCCGGCACTTGCAAACGGGTAAAACACCACAGGGGCATTTTAGTCATTTTGACCCGAAAACTTGAAAAACGAGATTTTCGATCCCGGGAAGGTACACAAGTCATCTAATCCCCTTCCAACATTGAGTTTGCCCTTTGAGTACTGCCGAACCGACTTTCCTCGAATTCTGGGCTGAAAATGACCTCAGGGGCATTTTGGTCATTTCCACTCTTAACAGAAAAATCGGGGCGTTACATTACTCCCCTCCTTAAAAAGAATTTCGTCCTCGAAATTTGTACCTTAGAAAAGCTCTGGATATTTGGACTTCATCTCTTATTCTAGTTCCCACGTGTATTCTTCCGACTTGTCTCGTCCCCACGCCACTTTCACCAAAGGAACAGACTTGTTCCTTAACTGCTTGACTCCGTGATCCACTACTCTCGTAGGTGGTAGATTGAAAGTGAGGTCCTCCCGCAACTGTACATGCTTTGGTTCTAGGACATGTTTAGGGTCGGACTCATATTTACGTAACTGGGAGACGTGAAAGACATCATGAAGGTTTGACAGATTGGGTGGTAAGGCTATTTTGTAAGCTACAGATCCGATTCTCTGAAGAATTTCAAAAGGACCGAGAAATCGGGGACTCAAATTTTTAACTTTCGTGGCTCTTCCTATTACTGTAGTGGGGGTGATTCTTAGAAATACATGTTCTCCTTTTTGGAACTCCAAGGGCTTACGCCTTTTGTCCGCGTAGCTTTTCTATCGACTTTGAGCAGTTAAGATTCTATCCTTGATCTTTTTGATCTGCTCCGTCGTTTCCTTCACTACGTCAGGTCCTAAGACACTTTGTTCTCCGGCCTCGTACCAACACAAAGGTGATTGGCACTTCCTTCCATATAACGCCTCGTACGGTGCCATACCGATGCTTGCGTGATAACTGTTGTTATACGCAAACACGATCAAAGGCATGTACTTATCCTAACTCCCTTTTTGGTCCAAGACACAGGCTCTTAGCATATCTTCCAGGGTTTGTATTGCCTCTCGGACTGACCATCCGTTTGTGGGTAGTAAGTAGTGCTCAAGCACAACATGGAACCAAATGCCTTTTGAAAGGCTCCCCAAAAACGTGACATAAAATGCGGATCTCGATTCGAGATTATCGTCGATGGTACTCCATCCAACCTTACTATTTCTTGGATGTAAAGCTGGGCCAACTTATCCAACGAGTATGTGACTCGAATAGGTAGAAAGTGAGCTGACTTAGTCAGTCGATCCACGATTACCCATACGGCATCGTGGCCAGCTTGGGTCCTTGGCAATCCTGTCACGAAATCCATTGATATACTCTCCCACTTCCACTCGGGGATTGACAGGGGTTGCAACATGCCAGAAGGTTTTTGGTGTTTGATCTTGATCTATTGGCAGACCAAACACTTACTCACCCAGGCGACCACATCCTTCTTTAATCTGGGCAACCAAAACATCCTTTTCAAGTCCTGATACATCTTGGTAGTGCAAGGATGAATGGCAAAGTGACTCTTATGAGCCTCCTCCAAGATCTTCTCTCGGAGGTCGCCATCTTGTGGCACACAGATTCGCCCCTCAAACCTCCACAACCAGTCAGGGCCTTGCTCAAAACCCTTCAATTTACCGGCCTTAATTGCCTCTACTGTCTCCATAAAGTCCTCATTTTCTCTTTGGGCAAGCATGATCATTTGCTTAAACCCACTGGTCACCGTGAGATGACTCATCACGATGCCATTCTCCGTTATTGACATCCCCAGGTTCATATCCCTAAACTGCTCTATTAACCCAACTTCATTAACCATCATACTCGACAGACGTAATGAGTTTCGGCTCAAGGCTTCGGCGACTACATTAGCCTTGCCGGGGTGGTAACTTAAGCCAAAATCGTAGTCCTTGAGGAATTCCATCCATCTTCTTTGCCTCATATTCAACTCCTTTTGATCAAAGAGATGCTTGAGACTCTTATGATCAGAGAAAACTTCAAACCTTACACCATACAAATGGTGTCTCCACATCTTTAGAGTGAACACGATGGCTGCTAATTCTAGGTCATGGGTGGGGTAGGTTACCTCGTGAGGTTTGAGTTGTCTGGGCGCATAGGCTACCACTTGCCTGTTCTGCATCAACACACAACCTAAACCCTTGCCAGAAGCATCGTAATATACCTCGAAGGGTACATTGGGGTCAGGTAAAACTAAAATCGGGGTTGAGGTGAGCTTTTCCTTAAGCTCTAGGAAACTCTTTTCACATTCGGGGCTCCACTCAAATGGGGCATTCTTCCTAGTGAGCTTGGTTAAGGGTAGGGCTAACTGGGAAAATCCTTTAATAAACCTACGGTAATATCCAGCTAAACCCAAAAAGCTTCTAATCTCGCCATGAGGTTGGTCTATCCCAATTCATTACGGCTTCTATCTTACTTGGGTCGACAGCTATGCCACCTTTTGACACAACATGTCCTAAGAACTTTACCTCTTCTAACCAAAATTCACACTTAGAAAGTTTTGCGTATAACTTCTTCTCTTTTAGTACCTCTAAAACCAGCCTCAAATGACGCTCATGCTCCTCGCGGGTTTTCGAATAGATGAGAATATCATCTATGAACACAACCACGAACCGATCTAAATAGGGTCTAAAGATCCTATTCATGTAATCCATAAAAACTGCGGGAGCATTCGTCAAACCAAACAACATCACGTTGAACTCAAAGTGTCCGTACCGAGTTCGAAAGGCGGTTTTAGGAATGTCCGAATCTCTAACCCTAATCTGATGGTAACCAGACCTCAAATCGATCTTAGAAAATACTATGGCTCCTTTCAACTGGTCCATAAGATCATCAATCCTAGGTAACGGGTACTTATTCTTTTTGGTTACTTGGTTTAACTGCCTATAGTCTATACACATCCTCATACTTCTGTCCTTCTTTTTCACAAATAAGACCGGAGCGCCCCAAGGTGAAGCACTCGACCTTATAAAAATTTTCTCCAACAGCTCCTCCAACTGGGTTTTTAGCTCTGCTAGCTCCAAAGGTGACATCCTATACGAGGCTATAGAGATTGGTCCTGTTCCAGGAACCAACTCTATGGAGAATTCAACTTCTCTCTCGGGAGGGAACTTGGGTATTTCGTTCGGAAATACCTAGGATAGTCTCTCACCACAAGTATCTCACCTAGGTTCTACTCAAAGTCTACATCGCAGGCGGCTAGGAGAACATATCCCTTAGTTTTCTCCTCACTACAGAAGACCTCTACGGAATTTAGGTACAGCCTAATGGGTTGAGTGATGTTTTCGGGAGGAGAAGGGAAAACTACGGTTTGGGTTCCACAATCTAACAACACACGGTTGGTGTGAAGCCAATTCATGCCTAAGATAATGCCTATGTCTTTCAAGGGTAAACAAATTAAATCCATGATAAAAGACCTATTTTCTACAACGAGATGACAGTTTAAACAACAACGGTAAGTATTAACAGGGCGATTTGTAGGAGTAGAAACAATAAGATCAAAGGGAAGTTTAGAGACTCTTAGATTTAAGGACTCGACACTAGCAAGTGAAATAAAAGAATGAGTAGCACCAGAGTCATATAGTACAGTTAAGGGTTTACCGTTTACTTCGTACATACCTTCAATGAGATCATTGGACTTCTTGGCGTCTTCCGCATTAAGGGTAAAGACTCTTCCTCGGTGTTGTGGTCGGGGGTTACCGTTCTGTCCCTTGGTCAAGCGATCCTTTGCATAGTGGCCAAGCTTGCCACACTTGAAGCACACGTTTTGATCGGCTAAGCATAGGCGATTCCCATGATTCTTCCTGCATTCTGGGCAGACGTCAGCAGATGCTGCTCCGGGGTAAGCAGCAGGGGTTTGTGGTGCCTTGTTCTTGGCCCCACTTGGTCCTCCATTGTGGTTTCGGGGTCCACCCGGTCCATGGGGTTGATTGTTATTGAAGTTCCTCGGGCCTTGATGTTGAAATGACGGCTTTTGGTGTTGCTTGGTGTAACGCCCCGATTTTTCTGTTAGAGTGAAAATGACCAAAATGCCCCTGAGGTCATTTTCAGTCCAGAATTCGAGGAAAGCCGGTTCAGCAGTACTCGAAGGGCAAACTCAATGTTGGAAGGGGATTAGATAACTTGTGTACCTTCCGGGGATCGAAAATCTCATTTTTCGAGTTTTCAGGTCAAAATGACCAAAACGCCCCTGCGGTGTTTTACCTGTTCGCAAGTGCCGGATGAACCCGAAACTTTTCCAGATGGTTTTAAAAGGCGTTTTTATGTATTCTATGACCTCATTTTTAATTTTTGAAGTCCCGGGCAAAATTAGTGCAAAATTACGGTTTTGCCCCTAGTTTCGTGTTTTTACGCTTAATCGCATGATTAAGCAAACCTAAGCAATATTAGGCTCTAATCGAAGGTTAATTAATTTTCTTAATTAATCTTGAGTCAAAATAATTTATTAAAGTTGATTAGAACCAAAAAGTGCTTAATTACAACCTAAAATCATATTTTAATTTCAAAACACCTAGTCATAGAATCTTGAATAGTGTTTTCTCTTACCAATTCCTTAAATCATGGAATTGTGTTACACATTGTTTATTCACAAATAAATTTTAAATTCTTTAATGATGTATGAGCACTCCTAAACTTGTCATAAACTCCCTAAATCACATTCTTAGTTACCTAAACTTAAGCTTAATCATTCCTAACCTTGTACCTAAGCTAATACACATCTAAACCTACCATTAACACACAATTAAATGGTCAAAACTCACCCCCACTCTGCTGTCCAGCCTTGGCCGAAGCTGTCCTCCCCCATTATGCATCACATGTTCAATTTTTCAACACTCCAAGGCCATACCTCAAGTCACATACACTATACCTTGTCATAACTTTCAATCAAGCTTGAATTTCCACATGAATAAATAACTGAAACAACCCATTTTCCCCATTTATTTGTGGCTGGAAAAGTTCCAGCCATGCATTGTTTTTAGAAGCCTAATTTCATAAAAATTTGATAGGAAATTAACTCACATCAAGCCCTACTTTGTAGCATAGTTTCCATACTTCAAACCATGCTTAAATGACCTTGTGTAAGAGATATTTTCCTCTCCCTTTTCCCTCCAAGACCACACGGCCACTCCCTCCATTTGCAAGCTCCATGGCTTTGTTTTTCTATAAATTGGATGCTTGTGATAGCCTTGTTGCACCTTGAAGCATTTGCTAAGTTTAGAGTTTTAGAGTTGTCTTACTAGTTCTTTCTTTTTCTCTCAAAGTTTCAAGAGTGTTCTTCCTTTCTTTTCATCTTTATCTTCTTCATCTCTTCATCTCATCATCATCTCTTAACCATCAAACACCACCCCAAAGCCTTGAACCATCATCAAACCTCTCAAACACCACACCTCAAACACAACTTCACTTGAAACACATTTCCTTCCTTTTTCTTTCATCAAGGCCGAATCATCATCACCATCCTAGGAGGTGTTGCTCATCTCATTTCCATCTTCAAGTCCAAACTTTTACCTTCATCACAAGGTAGGGATTTGTTTTCAAACTTTGTTTTGCTCAAGAAAGTGTTTTTCTCTAGTTTCCTCTTGGATTCTTTTTGAACCTTCCTTTGTTTTTCCTTTTCTTTTCATTTCGGCCTCTAGGCCCTACTATGAGCATGATAGCTTGATGATGAGAGTTTCTAGATGATGACATTGTGTTCATCTCAAAGAAACCTCTAAAGCTTGAGTTTTCCTTTTCTTGTAACTTTATTTATATGTTATCTAGCTCACATGGTTTTCCAACTTAAGAAAATTAATCTAAGGATTTCTAAAAGCCCAAGCCTACCCTTGTCAACCTTAAAGTTGGCCGGCACGTTCTAGAGATTTTTCTCTAGATAGGGGTTTTGGGTATTTAATAAAGAACTTGACGTAGTTTCACTTTCTTTCTCTTTTGTATGACTTTCGGTTTTTGTGTTGTGATCTTTGAGATATTTTATTAGGTTGCTATCTTGTTAAAGCCTTGAATGAGCTCTAGTTAATCATAAAATGAACCTTGCATCATGTTTACTTTATGCTTTGCATATCATGTTTACTTCCTTGCTATCACTAAATAGCAAGATAATGAATGAACTTGCATTATCATGTTTATATTTCAAGTTCTCACTTAATACCAAGATAATAATAAGTTGCATTCATATTTACTTTGTGCTATCACTTTACTTTCTAATGGAACCTAAAATAAGTGCATAAGCATGTTATTTTTATGTCATCACCTAAATGAACCTAGAGCTCAAAGACTTGCCCATTGTTGTCTCAACAAAGGTCTAACAATATGTGTTTTTCTTGGGTTCATATTTCAGCCCTAAGAGGTCTTGAGGTTCCCAAGTATTTGAGACTATGTCTTATAATTTTTCCAAGCTTAAGTGAGTTTAAGGAATGCATAGAACCAAGTTTTGAGAATTTAGAACCTCTTGAGACAAAGATGAATTGGTCACTGCCCTCTTAAATATTCTTATGACTTTAGATGTTAAAATTGTTTATAAATGAGTTTTGAAAGTTTAAAAAGAGTTCCAAGAGAAACTAGTATTTTATATGCTTCAGAAATGATGTTTTATGTCTTTTATGGAGAAGTATATTTTTGGTTCTTCCTTGCTCTTTACTGCCACTGTATGTGCTGTTCCAATGATGATAAGGTGCCTATGTTTGAGTAAAAATAATGTTAAGACTCATATGTGAAAGATAGGATAAGTTAGGAATTAGAAAAGAATTAATTTGAGAATTCTAGATCCTTTAATTATGTAATTTTCTGGACTCTGTCCAGCAAGGTTTAGATTTAATAATCATGGTTTTAAATTAGTTTAAATGTGTAGGAATGACTCATAATTGGTTTAGGACTTAATCTTGAAGCCTTAGGAGCAAACTAAACTTAGAAAGGGTCATTGTTGTGACTTCTAGGTACCCGTAAAGTTAGGATTTCAAATTCTGCATCCTTGAGGTTTAGAGATGTTCTTGACCATAGTGTGAGGTGAGAAATACTTAGTTACAACCTCATAGGTTCCCAAGAGACTAGGTTTTGATGATCGACAACTTAGAATGTGAGTTAAGGACTTTAAGGGTCTAAACCGTAATTTCTAGAACCCCGTAATCACACAAATATAAGCTGTCCAAATGTGCATAGTGCTGAGTCCTTGAGCATAAAAATTAGTAACACTGATTAGTTGTGAACCTATAGATGTGTAAGAGGTTAAGAATAATACTAGAACAATTAGTTTACAAGTTTAAGACTCAAAGGAACCAAAGCATAACATACTATAAGTTTATAACATAATAAGCTTGGAAGTTTGTATGAATGATTGTCTAAAGGTGTGATTATGTGATAATATATATGCTATGGTTTTATGTATACACTATGAAGAAGTTTCATGTGATGATGTATATGCTATGAAAAAGATTTATGTGATAAATAAGAAGTATCTATGAATTAACACTTTATGAGAACTTAAATGTGACACAACACTGAGACGCCTTCTTGGGTGACACCGGTTTAGCCGAGCACCCCCAAGAAAACAAATCCGTGAGGGTATTGACATAGAGCTTGCCAAAGCGGACAAAACTACGATGCACTAGTTGCTAGTAGAGCGTTTCAAAGAGGAAATGACCCTAAGAGAGGTGATCCTTAATTGCCCCCTAGCCCGCACTATTAAGTCGGGATTATGTATATGTTACGCTTATCATAGGATAAGTAAGAACTAATGACGACTAGTTAAGGTATGAGCTCATAACCTAGAGATGTTTTAGGGCGGCCCCATGAGATGAAAGTTAAAGTTAACAATGTCACATATACTATACTTATGCCAATGTCATGATGTTTCTTAATTGTTCTATTGTTTGGTTTACCTTTATGATGCACTCATATCATTAGTATATTTTATGCTTAGCTATAAGACGCATTGTAAAATATGATGGACCTTGGATAAATAACACTTTGGAAAAATAACTTAAAAGGAATTTATATGCTTGCACACCTTTTTAGAAATAAACCCAAAGTTCCTGAGGATGTGACAATGTCACCTAGGTAGGGATAACCCTACTGAGAATTCTTTTAGAAAGATTCTCATTCCCTCTCTCTTTTCTTCCATCATATCTTCAGATGGCGACATTCGTACTCTTCATCGACACCCCGGTATGGGAGCTGCACCATGACCCGGCACTCGGGTCATACCATTTTGAGGGTCGCTGCACTGTCAGAGTATTCATGTTCATGGGACGACCCTTCGCGCATCCAGTCCCGAGTTACCATTTTACCCCGACTGCTCCTTACCGTCATAACGGGATTTTTGAGCGAGTGAGACCACGTGATGAGCAGATTCTCCGCATGGAGCCCGAGACGTTAGCTGTACGCGACTACCCGGAGTACGTGCCTCGCACCCAGTACTCGGAGACGGACCCATCCGAGGACCCGCCATCACACATGTACAGCTGGAGCTCCAGTCCCGCTCCCCCACCGATGAGGGTTGGGAGTGAGGAGACGGTGGTCCAGCCGAGGTTGGCACGTAGGCCATCTATGCGCCCTCGCCACGGTGGACATGCCCCGATGATGCGCTCGACCACTCCCGCCGAGATTCGTCAGTGGATCAACTCGACCCCATAGTACTCGGACCAGCAGGAGTAGACATAGGAGGGGTAGTAGTTAGTGCACACACACCACATAGTTGAGGACAAACCTCCTTTTGTATATGAGGTTGTCTACTTTAGGTGCACATGGGTATGGGTGTTGTTTCTCTTGTATTTACCTTTTATGATTTCCTTGTATTGCATTTCAGTTGTATTCCGCTTCCCGATGTATTGAATAGTCCTGCCCCTTTGGGTAGGCACAGTATATATATATATATATCTATGTTTCAGTTGATGTCTCCATGATATGATGTGCTTCTTTATGCTTTGCTTATCTGTTTCGCTATGCTTCCTCTTAAAGATTCGTGCGTGGCTCTCACTTTGATTTTAAATTCCAAAAAGAAAAATTTTACCCATATTTTCCACTAAGTATTTTCTAAGTAAAAGATGAGACCAAGAGGTAATATTCTAAAGATTAACCTAAGTACATACTAGTAGTCTTGGGTTAAGATTTAGGGTGTTACACTTGGATTGTTGGTGTGCAGGAGCTCTTGGTGGTTGTTGTTGTTGTGGTCGGAATTGGTTGGTCTCGTAGGGATTGTAGTGATTCCTCGAGGGGTACTGCAGTTTGAACCTCGGGGCTTGAGGTCCAAGTCCCTTAGCTCGTTCCGCCCTCGTGGCTTACATCTTTCTCTGTCCTTCCTCAAGGATTCGACACTTGTTGACCAGAGTTGGGAAGTCTCTGATCTCCATGTGGGCCACGACGTAGTTCATTTCCGCCTTCAAACCGGCCTCATACTTGATGCACTTCCAGACCTCATCGGGGTTTCCATGAAACACCCGAGAGAACTTGATCAATTCTTCGAACTTTGCAGTGTACTAGGCAACAGTAGACCCTCCCTGGGTCAGCTGCATGAACTCGATGTCTTTTGCATTCCTCACAGACTCCAGGAAGTACTTCTTGTAGAAGTAAGTCTTGAACAGCTCCCAATCAATGGGAGTTCCAGACGCTTCTAGCAAGCACTTCATGCCGTTCCACCAGAACTCGGCATCCGACTTCATCATGAAGGCAGCAAAGGTGACCTTCTGCTCCTCCGAGCAGGCAACCACAGAGTAGATCTTCTCCATGTCCTTGATCCACTCATCAGCTTTGTCGGGGTCCATTACCTCTCGGAATTCTGGCAGGTTCGCCTTGCGAAACTCGCCGAAGCGGGCTTGTTCCACCGTCTCAGTAGCAGGGGGAGGAGGGGGAACAGGAACAACATTCGCTTGTTGATCTATCCGGTCAAACATCCGTTCCATGGCTTGCGCCATGCGACGGACAGCAGCAGCAGTTGCATTGTCTCGGTCAGCATCGGGCGTAGTCCTAGGCCGTCATCGCAGTGCCATTAGTTCCTAAACGCATGAAACAATGAACATCAAGTTGATCAGGCTCAATATCCATGCAAAATGAGCTAGTTACCATGGCACTTGCAAGCAACAGAAGTCATGCATGCCTATCCTATAGCTTATCTCTATCAAGCTTAACACATGACATAACTATCATTTTTATGCTCATAAAGCATAATCAGTCCAATCCTCAAGCTCCATGAGAATCGAACTGCTCTGATACCATAATGTAACACCCTAAATCTTAACCTAATACTACTAGTATGTAATTAGGTTAATCTTTAGAATATTACCTCTTGGTCTCATTCTTTACTTGAAAATACTTAGCGAAAATATGGGTAAAATTTTTTTTTTTGGAATTAAAACCAAAGTGAGAGCCACGCATGATTTTTGAATGGGAATTCATACAAGTCATATGAGCAAATCACAATAAAATGCATAAATAACAAATCATAGTAAAACACGTAAATAACATGGACACATCAACTGATTATATATAGATAGTGTGCCTACCAAAAGGCAGGACTATTCGGTACAAAGGAAAACGAAATACAAATGAAATGCAAATACAAGGAAACCATGAAAGCAACACCCATTCCCGTGTGCACCTAGAGTAGACAACCTCATATACAAAAGAAGGTTTGTCCTCAACTATGTGGCATGTGTGCACTAGCTACTACCCATCCTATGCACCTACTCCTCGGTCAAGTCTTGAGGGGTGGAATCGATCCACTGACGAATCTCGGCGGGAGTGGTCGTGCGGATCATCGGAGCGTGTCCACCGCGGTGAGGGCGCATGGATGGCCTACGAGCCAACCTCAGCTGAACCACTGTCTCCTCACTCCAAGCTCTCATCGGTGGAGGAGCGGGGCTGGAGGTCCAACTGTACATGCGCGAGGGTGGGTCCTCTGATGGATCCATCTCCGAATACTGAGTCTGGGGCACGTACTCCGGGTAGTCACGTACGGCTGACGCCTCAGGCTGCATGTGGAGGATCTACTCGTCACGTGGTCTGGCTCGCTCAAAAATCATGTTATGATGGTAGGGAGCAGTCGGGGTGAAGCGGTAGCTCCGTATTGGGTGCGCGAAGGGTCGTCCCATAAACATAAATACTCTGATAGTGCAGCGACCCTCAAAATGGTATGACCCGAGTGCTGGGTCATGGTCAGCTCCCATGTCGGGGTGTCGATGAAGAGTACGAAGGTCGCCATCTGAAGATGTGATGGAAGAAAAAAGAGAGGGAATGCGAATCTTCTAAAAGAATTCTAAGTTGGGTAATCGCTACCTAAGTGACATCATTACATCCTCAGGAACCTTGGGTTTTATTTCTAAAAAGGTGTGCATGCATGTAAACTTCGTTTGAGTTAGTTTTCTAAAGTATTAATTATCCAAGGTCCATCATATTTTATAATGCGTCTTTTATGACTAAGCAGGGAATATACTAACAACATGAATGCATCATGCATGTAAACCAATCAATGAAATAACTAAGAAACATTATAACATTGGCATAAGGAGACAGGTATAACTTTTCTTGGTTTTTCATAGCACATGTGACATTTTAAACTTTAACTTTTATCTCATGGGGCCACCCTAAAACATCTCTAGGTTATGAGCTCATACCTTAACTAGTCGTCACTAGCTCTTACTTATCCTATGATAAGCGTAATATAATATCGACTTAAAGTACGGGCTAGGGGGCAAATTAAGGATCACCTCTTAGGGTCATATCCTCTTTGAAACGCTCTACTAGCAACTAGTGCATCGTAGTATTGTCCTCTTTGGCAAGCTCTATGTCAATACCCTCACGGATTTGTTTTCTTGGGGGTGCTCGGCTAAACCTGTAACGCCCCGATTTTCTGTTAGAGTGAAAATGACCAAAATGCCCCTGAGGTCATTTTCATTTAATTCGAGGAAAGCCAGTCTTGGCAGTACTCAAGGGCAAACTCAATGTTGGAAGGGGATTAGAAAACTTATGTACCTTCCCGGGATCGAAAATCTCGTTTTTCGAGTTTTCAGGTCAAAATGACCAACACGCCCCTGTGGTGTTTTACCCGTTTGCAAGTACCGGATGAACCCGAAACTTCTCCAGATGGTTTTAAAAGGCGTTTTTATGTATTCTATGACCTCAGTTTTAATTTTTGAAGTCCCGGGCAAAATTAGTGCAAAATTACGATTTTGCCCCTAGTTTCAGATTTTTTACGCTTTAATCACACGATTAAGCAAACCTAAGCAATATTAGGCTCTAATCGAAGGTTAATTAATTTCCTTAATTAATCTAGAGTCAAAATAATTTATTAAAGTTGATTAGAACCAAAAAGTACTCAATTACAACCTAAAATCATATTTTAATTTTATGACACCTAGTCATAGAATCTTGAATAGTGTTTTCTCTTTCCAATTCCTTAAATCATGGAATTGTGTTACACATTGTTTATTCATAAATGAGTTTTAAATTCTTTAATGATGTATGAGCACTCCTAAACTTGTCATAAACTCCTAAATCACATTCTTAGTTACCTAAACTTAAGCTTAATCATTCCTAACCTTGTACCTAAGCTAATACACATCTAAACCTACCATTAACACACAATTAAATGGTCAAATCATCCTCCCACTCTGCTGTCCAGCCTTGGCCAAGCTGCCCTCCCTCCATATGCATCACATGTTCAATTTTTCAACACTCCAAGGCCATACCTCAAGTCACATACACTATACCTTGTCATAACTTTCAATCAAGCTTGAATTTCCACATGAATAAATAATTAAAACAACCCATTTTCCCCATTTATTTGTGGCTGGAAAAGTTCCAGCCATGTTAAGGTTCTAGAAGCCTAATTTCATAAAAATTTGATAGGAAATTAACTCACATCAAGCCATACTTTGTAGCATAGCTTCCATACTTCAAACCATGCTTGAATGACCTTGTGTAAGAGATATTTTTCTCTCCTTTGCCCTTCAAAGCTACGGCCAGCACCCTCCCATTCACTCCTCCATGGTTTTGTTTTTCTATAAATAGGATGCTTGTGATAGCTTTGTTACACCTTGAAGCATTTGCAAAGTTTAGAGTTTTAGAGTTGTCTTGCTAGTCTTTCCTTTTTCTCTCAAAGTTCCAAGAGTGTTCTTCCTTTCTTTTCATCTTTATCTTCTTCATCTCTTCATCTCATCATCACCTCTCAACCATCAAACACCACCCCAAAACCTTGAACCATCATCAAACCTCTCAAACACCACACCTCAAACACAACTCCACTTGAAACACATTTTCTTTCTTTTTCTCTCATCAAGGCCGAATCATCATCACCATCCTAGGAGGTGTTGCTCATCTCATTTCCATCTTCAAGTTCAAGCTTTTATCTTCATCAAAAGGTAGGGATTTGTTTTCAAACTTTATTTTGCTCAAGAAAGTGTTTTTCTCTAGTTTTCTCTTGGATTCCTTTTGAACTTTCCTTTGTCTTTACTTTCCTTTCATTTTCGGCCATGAGGCCTTGATTTGAGCATGATAGCTTGATGATGAGAGTTCCTAGATGATGACATTGTGTTCATCTCAAAGAAACCTCTAAAGCTTGAGTTTTCCTTTTCTTACAACTTCATCTATATGTTATCTAGCTCACATGGTTTTCCAACTTAAGAAAATTAATCTAAGGATTTCTAAAAGCCCAAGCCTACCCTTGTCAACCTTAAAGTTGGTCAGCACGCTCTAGAGATTTGTCTCTAGATAGGGTTTTGGGTACTTAATAAAGAACTTCGATGTAGCTTCACTTTCTTTCTCTTTTATATGATTTTCGATTCTTGTGTTGTGATCTTTGAGATGTTGTATGGGGTTATTATCTTGTTAAAGTCTTGAATGAGCTCTAGTTAAACATAAAAATGAAACTTGCATCATGTTTACTTTAAGCTTTGCATATCATGTTTATTTCCTTGCTATCACTAAATCCCAAGATAATGAATGAACTTGCATTATCATGTTTATGTTTCAAGCTTTGCATTATCATATTTATATTTCAAGTCCTCACTTAAATATCAAAGATAATAATATATTGCACCACATATTTATTTTATGCTCTCACTTTACTTTCTAGCAATAACTAAAATAAGTGCATGAGCATGTTTATTTTTATGTCATCACTTTAATGATTCTAGAGCTCAAAGACTTGCCCAATGATATCTCAAACAAAGGTCTAAAACATTTATTTCCTATGGTCCATATTTCGGCCCTATGAGGCCTTAATGTTTTCAAGTATTGAAAACTATGTTTTATACTTTTTCTAAACTTATATGAGTATAAGGAATGTGTAGAACTAAGTGGTATGAATTTAGGACCTCTTGAGATGAAAATAATATAGCCACTGCCCTATTAAGTATTTTCATGAGTTTAGATGATAAAAGTGTTCATAAAAGAGTTTTGAAGGTTTTAATAAGGTTCCAAGAGAAACTAGTATTTTATGTGCTTTAGAAACTATGATTCAATGCCTTTAAATGGAGTTTCTGTTTCGGTTCTGCCTTGCCATGTTTGGCCACTGCATGAGCTGTGTTAATGATGTTAATATGCTTATGTTTGGGTAATAATTATGTTAAGACTCATATGTGAAAGATAGGATAAGTTAGGAACTAGAAAATAATTAATTTGAGAGTTCTAGATCCCTTAAAGATTTATTTTTCTGGATTCTGTCCAGCAAGGTTTAGATTCAATAATCATGGTTTTAAATTAGTTTATATGTGTAGGAATGACTCATAATTGGTCTAGGACTTAATCTTGAAACCTTAGGAGCAAACCTAACTTAGAAAGGGTCATTATTGTGACTTCTAGGTACCCGTAAAGTTAGTATTTTGATTTCTGCACTCTTGAGGCTTAAAGATGTTCTTGACCATAGGGTGAGGTGAGAAATACTTAGTTATAACCTTATAGGTTCCCAAGAGACTAGGTGTTGATGATCAATAACTTAGAATGTGAGATAGAGATCTAAACCGTAATTTCTAGAACTCCGTAATCACATAAACATAAAGCTGTCCAAATTCTGCTTAGTGCTATTTGGATTAGTTCTTGAGCATAAAATTTGTATAACTCATTAAATGTTAAACTATAGGTGTATAAAGAAGTTAAGGATAATTAATTTGCAAGTTTAAGACCCATAAGAATCGAAGTTTAAAACACTATGAGTTATAACATAACATGTCTATGAGCTTATGGGGATGATTGTTAGATATGACTATGTGATGATGTTTGTGTGAAAGTTTTATGTGACGAATGTTATGAGAAAGTTTCATGTGATGATATATATGTTATGAGAAAAAGCTATATGACAATGCATGATAAAAATGAATATGATAAATGATGAGGTAATTGTAATTTAATACTTACGAGAATATGAATGTGACACGACACTGAGATGCGCTTCTCCTGGGTGACACCGGTTCGGCCGAGCACCCCCAGGAGGAGACAAATCCGTGAGGGTATGTGTAGATGCAGCCTGCCAAAGCGGACAAATTGCGAGGCCCACGTGGCTAGCAAAGCGTTTCAAAGAGGAAATGATCCTAGAAAGGAGATCCTTAATTTGCCCCCTAGCCCGTACTTTAAGTCGGGATTATGTTACGCTTATCATAGGATAAGTAAGAGCTAGTGACGACTAGTTAAGGTATGAGCTCATAACCTAGAGAAGTTTTAGGGCGGCCCCATGAGATGAAAGTTCAAGTTGACAATGTCACATAAACTATACTTATGCCAATGTTATAATGTTTCCTAGTTATTCTATTGTTTGGTTTATCTTATGATGCATTCATATCATTAGTATATTTCTGCTTAAGTTATAAAGACGCATTATAAAATATGACGGACCTTGGATAAAATACCTCCTTGGAAAATCAACTTAAAAGGAATTTATATGCATGCACACCTTTAGAAATAAACCCAAGGTTCCTGAGGATGTGACGATGACACCTAGGTAGGGATAACCCTACTGAGAATTCTTTTAGAAAGATTCTCATTCCCTCTCTCTTTCTTCCGTCATATCTTCAGATGGCGACGTTTGTACTCTTCATCGACACCCCGGTATGGGAGTTGCACCATGACCCGGCACTGGTCATACCATTTTGAGGGTCGCTGCACCGCCAGTATTCATGTTCATGGGACGACCCTTCGCTGCACTTCGTCCCGAGCTACCGCTTCACCCCGATCGCTTCCTTACCGCCATAACGGGATTTTTGAGCGAGCGAGACCACGCGATGAGCAGATCCTCCGCATGGAGCCCGAGACATCAGCAGTACGCGAGTACCCCGAGTATGTGCCGCGCCCCAAAGATCTGAGACGGACCCATCCGAGGACCCGCCATCCCACATGTACAGCTGGAGCTCCACCCCACTCCTCCACCGATGAGGGCTGGGAGTGAGGAGACTGGTCCAACCGAGGTTGGCTCGACGGCCATCTATGCGCCGTGGTGGACATGCCCCGATGATGCGCTGACCACTCCCGCCGAGATTCGCCAAAGGATCGACTGACCCCACAAGATTCGGACCACAGGAGTAGTCATAGGAGGGGTAGTAGCTAGTGCACACACACGCCACATAGTAGAGGTCAAACCTTCTTTTGTATATGAGGTTGTCTCCTTTAGGTGCACATGGGTATGGGGGTAGTTTCTTTTGTATTTGCTTTTATGATTTCCTTGTATTGCTTTTCAGCTTGTATTTTGCTTCATGATGTATCAAATAGTCCTACCTCTTTGGGTAGGCACGTTATATATATATATATCTATGATTCAGCTTGATGTTCCCATGACATGATGTGTTTCTTATGCTTTGCTTATATGTTTCGCTATGTTTCTCCTTAACGCTTCGTGCGTGGCTCTCACTTTGATTTTAAATTCCAAAAAGAAAAATTTTACCCATATTTCCGCTAAGTATTTTCTAAAAGATGAGACCAAGAGGTAATATTCTAAAGATTAACCTAAGGACATACTAGTAGTCTTGGGTTAAGATTTAGGTGTTACATTATGGTATCGTGAGCAGTTCGATTCTCATGGAGCCTCGAGGATTGGACTGACTATGCTTTATAAGCATAATACGATAGTTATGTCATGTATAGTGCTTGATAGAGATAAGTCAGAGGACTAGAGATGCATGACTTCGCTGGTTGCAAGTGCCATGGTAACTAGCTCATTTTGCATGGATATTGAGCCCGATCAACTTGATGTTCATTGTTTCATGTGTATAGGGACCAATGGCACCGCTGACGACGGCCTAGGACTACACCCGATGTTGAACAAGATGATGCAATCGCTGCCGTTGTCCGTCGCATGGCGCAAGCCATGGAACGGATGTTCGACCGAATGGATCAACAAGCTTAATGCCGCCCTGCTCTCCTCCTCCTCCCCTGCCGCCGAGATGGTGGAACAAGTTCGCTTCGCGAAGTTCCGCAAGGCTTAACCCGCCAGTTGTTCCGAGGGGTGATGGACCCCGACAAGGCCGATGAATGGATCAAAGACATGGAGAAGATCTACTGGCCGTTACCGCCTGAGGAGCGTAAGGTCACATTTGTCGCTTTCATGTCAAGTCCGACGCCGAAGTTCTGGTGGAACGGCACGAGGCATCCGCTAGAAGCCTCGAACTCCCATTGACCGAGTCGTTTCAAGACTTACTTCTATGAGAAGTACTTTCCGAGTCCGTGAGGAACGCCAAGGACGTTGAGTTCATGCAGCTGACCCAAGGAGGGTCTCATCAGAGCCCAATACACCGCGGTTTGAAGAGCTAATCGTTCTCTCGTGTTCCAAGGAACCCCGATGAGGTTTGGAAGTGTGTGAAGTATGAGGCCGGTCTCAAGGCGTAGATGAACTACGCTGCGGGCCCATATGGAGATCGAGACTTCCGACCCTGGTCAACAAGTGCCTGATACTTGAAGAAGGACAGAGAAAGATTCAAATCACAAGGGCGAGCGAGCTAAGGGGCTCGGACCTCAAGCCTCAAGTTCAAACCGCAGTACTCCATCGAGGAATCACTACAACCCCTACCACCCAACCAGCCCGACAACAACAACAACCGCCAAGAGCTCCTGCCACCAACAACCCAAACAACACCAAAGGCCGCCATTTCAACATCAAGGCCCGAGGAATTTCAATAATCAACCCGTGGACCGGTGGACCCCAAACCACAATGGAGGACCAAGTGGAGCCAAGAACAAGGCACCACAAACCCCTCGCCGCTACTCCCGAGCAACATCTGCCGACGCCCGCCACAATGTGGGAAGAACCACGGAATCGCCCATGCTTAGCCTGGCCGTAATGTATGTTTCAAGTGTGGCAAGCCTGGCCACTATGCAAAGGACTGCACCGGACAAGGGACATCGAACCAAAACCCCCGACCACAATACCGAGGAAGAGTCTTTACCCTTAACGCGGAAGACGCCAAGAAGTCCAAAGATCTCATCAAGGTATGTGCGAAGTAAACGGTAAAGCCTTAATCAGACTATATGACTCGTGCTACTCATTCTTTCATTTCACTTGCTAGTGTCGAGTCCTTAAATCTAAAAGTCTCTAAACTTCCTTCGATCTTATTGTTTCTACTCCTACAAATCGCCTGTTAATACTTGCCGCTGTTGTTTAAACTGTCATCTTGTTGTAGAAAATAAGTCTTTTATCATAGATTTAATTTGTTTACCCTTGAAAGACATAGGCATTATCTTAGGCATGAACTGGCTTCACCCCAATCGTGTGATGTTAGATTGTGGAACCCAAACCGTAGTTTTCCCTTCTCCTCCCGAAACATCACTCAACCCATTAGGTCTGTACTCTAAATTCCGTGAGAGGTCTTCTCAGAGGGAAGAAAACTAAGGGATATGTTCTCCTAGCCGCTGTGATGTAGACTTGGAGCAGTAACCTAGGTGAGATACCTGTGGTGAGAGACTATCCCGAGGTGTTTCCAGATGAAATACCCGAGTTCCCTCCCTAAAGAGAAGTGGAGTTCTCCATAGAGTTGGTTCCCGGGACAGACCAATCTCTATAGCCCCAGATAGGATGTCACCTTCTGAGTTAGCAGAGTTGAAAACCCGCTTAGAGGAGTTGTTAGAAAAGAGTTTTATAAGGCCGAGTGCTTCACCTTGGGGCGCCCGGTCTTATTTGTGAAGAAAAAGGACGGAAGCATGAGGATGTGTATAGACTATAGGCGCTAAACCAAGTAACCATAAAGAATAAATACCCATTGCCTAGGATTGACGATCTTATGGACCAATTGAAAGGAGCAGAGTGTTTTCTAAGATTGATTTAAGGTCCTGCTACCATCGATTAGGGTGAGAGATTCGATATTCCTAAACCGCCTTCGAACTCCTGGTATGGACACTTTGAGTTCAATGTAATGTCGCTTGGTTTGACGAATGCTCCCGCAGTTTTTATGGATTACATGAATAGGATCTTTAGACCCTATTTAGATCAATTCGTGGTTGTGTTCATAGATGATATTCTCATCTATTCAAAACCCACGAGGAGCATGAGCGCTATTTAAGGTTGGTTTTAGAGGTATTAAAGGAGAAGAAGTTATACGCTAAGTTGTCTAAGTGTGAATTTTGGTTAGAGGAGGTAAAGTTCTTAGGACATGTTGTGTCAAAAGGTGGCATAGTCAAGACCCAAGTAAGATAGAGGCTGTGATGAATTGGGATAGACCAACCTCTCAGAATCGAGATTAGAAGCTTTTTGGGTTTAGCTGGATATTACCGTAGGTTCATTAAAGGATTTTCCCAGCTAGCCCTACCCTTAACCAAGCTCACTAGGAAGAATGCCCCGCTTGAGTGGAGCCGAGTGTGAAAAGAGTTTCCTAGAGCTTAAGGAAAAGCTCACCTCAACCCCGCTTTAGTTTTACCTGACCCCAATGTACCCTTTGAGGTATATTGCGATGCTTCCGCAAGGGTTTAGGTTGTGTGTTGATGCAAAACAGCAAGTGGTTGCCAATGCGAGCAGACAACTCAAGCCTCATGAGGTAACCTACCCCACCCATGACCTAGAACTAGCAGCCATCGTGTTCGCTCTAAAGATGTGGAGACACCACTTGTATGGTGTGAGGTTTGAAGTTTTCTCCGATCATAAGAGTCTCAAGCATCTCTTTGATCAAAAGGAGTTGAATATGAGGCAAAGGAGATGGATGGAATTCTCAAGGACTACGATTTTGGTTTATGTTACCACCCCGGCAAGGCTAATGTAGTAGCCCACGCCTTGAGCCGAAACTCATTACGCTCATCAAGTATGATGGTTAATGAAGTTGGGTTAATAGAACAATTTAGGGATATGAATCTTGGAATGTCTATAACGGAGAATGGCATCGTGATGAGTCATCTCACGGTGACCCGTGGGTTTAAGCAAAGGATTATGCTTGCCCAAAGAGAAAATGAGGACTTTATGGAGACAATCGAGGCAGTTAAGGCCGGAAAGTTGAAAGGTTTTGTACGAGGCCCCGATCGTTATGGAGGTTCGAGGGGCGAATCTGTGTGCCACAAGATGGTGACCTCCGAGAGAAGATCTTGCAGGAGGCTCACAAGAGCTATTTTTGCCATCCATCCTGGTACTACGAAGATGTATCAGACTTGAAGAGGATGTTTTGGTGGCCCGGATTAAAGAAGGATGTGATCGCCTGGGTGAGTAAGTGTTTGGTCTGCCAAAAGGTCAAGATCGAACACCAAAACCTTCTCGCATGTTGCAACCTCCGCCGATCCCCGAGTGGAAGTGGGAGAGTATATCAATGGACTTCGTGACAGATTGCCAAAGACCCAAGCCGCCACGATGCCGTATGGGTAATCGTGGATCGACCGACTAAGTCGGCTCACTTTCTACCTATTCGAAGTCACGCACTGCTGGATAAGTTGGCCCAGCCTTTACATCCAAGAAATAGTAAGGTTGCATGGAGTACCATCGACGATAATCTCGGACCGAGATCCGGGGTTTACGTCACGTTTTTGGGGAGCCTTCCAAAATGCGCTTGGTTCCAAGTTGTGCCTAAGCACTGCTTACCACCCACAAACGGATGGTCATCCGAGAGGACAATCCAAACCCTGGAAGATATGCCGAGAGCTTGTGTCTTAGACCAAAAAGGAAGTTGGGATAAGTACATGCCTTTGATCGAAGTTTGGCGTGATAACAACAGCTATCACGCAAGCATCGGTATGGCACCGCATTTGAGGCATTATACGGAAGGAAGTGCCAATCACCCTTGTGTTGGTACGAGCCCGAGAGCAAAGTGTCTTAGGACCCTGAGGTAGTGAGGGAAACGACGAACAAATCAAGAAGATCAAGGATAGAATCTTAACCGCCAAAGTCGATGCAAAGCTACGCGACAAAAGGCGCAAGCCCTTGGAGTTCCAAGAGGGAGAACATGTATTTCTAAGAATCACCCCCACTACAGAATAGGGAGAGCCATGAAAGTTAAAAAGTTGAGTCCCCGATTTCTGGTCCTTTGAAATTCTTCAAAGAGTCGGATCCGTAGCTTACAAAATAGCCTTACCACCCAACTCACAAACCTTCATGATGTCTTTCACGCCTCCCGCCACGTGAAATATGAGTCCGACTCCTAGCCATGTCCTAGAACCAGAGCATGTACAGCTAAGGGAGGACCTCACTTTCAATGTACCGCCTACGGAATAGTGGATCACTGAGTCAAGCGCTAAGGAACAAGTCCTGCTCTTTGGTAAAAGTGGCGTGGGGACAAGGCAAGCTCAAGAATACACGTGGGAACTAGAGTCGAGATGAAGTCCAAATATCCGTAGCTTTTCTAAGGTACGAATTTCGAGGGCTTAAATTCTTTTAAGGAGGGGAGTAATGTAACGCCCGATTTTCTCGTTAGAGTGAAATGACCAAAATGCCCCCGAGGTCATTTTCAAATTGGACCGAGGAAAGCCAGGCGGCAAGACTAAGGGCAAACTCAATGTTGGAAGGGGATTAGAAAACTTATGTACTCTTCCCGGATCGAAAATCTCGCTGAAGTTTTCAGTCAAAATGACCAAAACGCCTGTGGTGTTTTACCCGCTTGCAAGTGCCTGATGAACCCGAAACTTCTCCAGATGGTTTTAAAAGGCGCTTATGTATTCTATGACCTCAGTTTTAATTTTTGAAGTCCCGAGCAAAATTAGTGCAAAATTACGATTTTGCCCCTAGTTTCAGATTTTTACGCTAATCACACGATTAAGCAAACCTAAGCAATATTAGGCTCTAATCGAAGGTTAATTAATTTCCTTAATTAATCTAGAGTCAAAATAATTTATTAAAGTTGATTAGAACCAAAAGTACTCAATTACAACCTAAAATCATATTTTAATTTTATGACACCTAGTCATAGAATCTTGAATAGTGTTTTCTTTCCAATTCCTTAAATCATGGAATTGTGTTACACATTGTTTATTCATAAATGAGTTTTAAATTCTTTAATGATGTATGAGCACTCCTAAACTTGTCATAAACTCCCTAAATCACATTCTTAGTTACCTAAACTTAAGCTTAATCATTCCTAACCTTGTACCTAAGCTAATACACATCTAAACCTACCATTAACACACAATTAAATGGTCAAATCATCCTCCCACTCTGCTGTCCAGCCTTGGCCAAGCTGCCCTCCCTCCATATGCATCACATGTTCAATTTTTCAACACTCCAAGGCCATACCTCAAGTCACATACACTATACCTTGTCATAACTTTCAATCAAGCTTGAATTTCCACATGAATAAATAATTAAAACAACCCATTTTCCCTATTTATTTGTGGCTGGAAAAGTTCCAGCCATGCATTAAGGTTCTAGAAGCCTAATTTCATAAAAATTTGATAGGAAATTAACTCACATCAAGCCATACTTTGTAGCATAGCTTCCATACTTCAAACCATGCTTGAATGACCTTGTGTAAGAGATATTTTTCTCTCCCTTTGCCCTTCAAAGCTACGGCCAGCACCCTCCCCATTCACTCCTCCATGGTTTTGTTTTTCTATAAATAGGATGCTTGTGATAGCTTTGTTACACCTTGAAGCATTTGCAAAGTTTAGAGTTTTAGAGTTGTCTTGCTAGTCTTTCCTTTTTCTCTCAAAGTTCCAAGAGTGTTCTTCCTTTCTTTTCATCTTTATCTTCTTCATCTCTTCATCTCATCATCACCTCTCAACCATCAAACACCACCCCAAAACCTTGAACCATCATCAAACCTCTCAAACACCACACCTCAAACACAACTCCACTTGAAACACATTTTCTTTCTTTTTCTCTCATCAAGGCCGAATCATCATCACCATCCTAGGAGGTGTTGCTCATCTCATTTCCATCTTCAAGTTCAAGCTTTTATCTTCATCAAAAGGTAGGGATTTGTTTTCAAACTTTATTTTGCTCAAGAAAGTGTTTTTCTCTAGTTTTCTCTTGGATTCCTTTGAACTTTCCTTTGTCTTTACTTTCCTTTCATTTTCGGCCATGAGGCCTTGATTTGAGCATGATAGCTTGATGATGAGAGTTCCTAGATGATGACATTGTGTTCATCTCAAAGAAACCTCTAAAGCTTGAGTTTTCCTTTTCTTACAACTTCATCTATATGTTATCTAGCTCACATGGTTTTCCAACTTAAGAAAATTAATCTAAGGATTTCTAAAAGCCCAAGCCTACCCTTGTCAACCTTAAAGTTGGTCGGCACGCTCTAGAGATTTGTCTCTAGATAGGGTTTTGGGTACTTAATAAAGAACTTGATGTAGCTTCACTTTCTTTCTCTTTTATATGATTTTCGATTCTTGTGTTGTGATCTTTGAGATGTTGTATGGGGTTATTATCTTGTTAAAGTCTTGAATGAGCTCTAGTTAAACATAAAAATGAAACTTGCATCATGTTTACTTTAAGCTTTGCATATCATGTTTATTTCCTTGCTATCACTAAATCCCAAGATAATGAATGAACTTGCATTATCATGTTTATGTTTCAAGCTTTGCATTATCATATTTATATTTCAAGTCCTCACTTAAATATCAAAGATAATAATATATTGCACCACATATTTATTTTATGCTCTCACTTTACTTTCTAGCAATAACTAAAATAAGTGCATGAGCATGTTTATTTTTATGTCATCACTTTAATGATTCTAGAGCTCAAAGACTTGCCCAATGATATCTCAAACAAAGGTCTAAAACATTTATTTCCTATGGTCCATATTTCGGCCCTATGAGGCCTTAATGTTTTCAAGTATTGAAAACTATGTTTTATACTTTTTCTAAACTTATATGAGTATAAGGAATGTGTAGAACTAAGTGGTATGAATTTAGGACCTCTTGAGATGAAAATAATATAGCCACTGCCCTATTAAGTATTTTCATGAGTTTAGATGATAAAAGTGTTCATAAAAGAGTTTTGAAGGTTTTAATAAGGTTCCAAGAGAAACTAGTATTTTATGTGCTTTAGAAACTATGATTCAATGCCTTTAAATGGAGTTTCTGTTTCGGTTCTGCCTTGCTATGTTTGGCCACTGCATGAGCTGTGTTAATGATGTTAATATGCTTATGTTTGGGTAATAATTATGTTAAGACTCATATGTGAAAGATAGGATAAGTTAGGAACTAGAAAGGAATTAATTTGAGAGTCCTAGATCCCTTAAAGATTTATTTTTCTGGATTCTGTCCAGCAAGGTTTAGATTCAATAATCATGGTTTTAAATTAGTTTATATGTGTAGGAATGACTCATAATTGGTTTAGGACTTAATCTTGAAACCTTAGGAGCAAACCGAACTTAGAAAGGGTCATTATTGTGACTTCTAGGTACCCGTAGTTAGTATTTTGATTTCTGCACTCTTGAGGCTTAAAGATGTTCTTGACCATAGGGTGAGGTGAGAAATACTTAGTTATAACCTTATAGGTTCCCAAGAGACTAGGTGTTGATGATCAATAACTTAGAATGTGAGATAGAGATCTAAACCGTAATTTCTAGAACTCCGTAATCACATAAACATAAAGCTGTCCAAATTCCGCTTAGTGCTATTTGGATTAGTTCTTGAGCATAAAATTTGTATAACTCATTAAATGTTAAACTATAGGTGTATAAAGAAGTTAAGGATAATTAATTTGCAAGTTTAAGACCCATAAGAATCAAGTTTAAAACACTATGAGTTATAACATAACATGTCTATGAGCTTATGGGGATGATTGTTAGATATGACTATGTGATGATGTTTGTGTGAAAGTTTTATGTGACGAATGTTATGAGAAAGTTTCATGTGATGATATATATGTTATGAGAAAGCTATATAAGAATGCATGATAAAAATGAATATGATAAATGATGAGGTAATTGTAATTTAATACTTACGAGAATATAAATGTGACACGACATCGAGACGCGCTTTCTCCGGGTGACACCGGTTCGGCCGAGCACCCCTGTGAGGAG
This sequence comes from Dalbergia cultrata, assembly GCA_031216105.1. Taxonomy (NCBI): domain Eukaryota; kingdom Viridiplantae; phylum Streptophyta; class Magnoliopsida; order Fabales; family Fabaceae; genus Dalbergia; species Dalbergia cultrata. Next base: position 31,266,779 of record CM062351.1, read on the forward strand.
ACAAATCCGTGAGGGTATGTGTAGATGCAGCCTGCCAAAGCGGACAAATTGCAGGCCCACGTGGCTAGCAAAGCGCTTTCAAAGAGGAAATGATCCTAGAAAGGAGATCCTTAATTTGCCCCCTAGCCCGTACTTTAAGTCGGGATTATGTTACGCTTATCATAGGATAAGTAAGAGCTAGTGACGACTAGTTAAGGTATGAGCTCATAACCTAGAGAAGTCTTAGGGCGCCCCATGAGATGAAAGTTCAAGTTGACAATGTCACATAAACTATACTTATGCCAATGTTATAATGTTTCCTAGTTATTCTATTGTTTGGTTTATCTTATGATGCATTCATATCATTAGTATATTTCTGCTTAAGTTATAAAGACGCATTATAAAATATGACGGACCTTGGATAAAATACCTCCTTGGAAAATCAACTTAAAAGGAATTTATATGCATGCACACCTTTAGAAATAAACCCAAGGTTCCTGAGGATGTGACGATGACACCTAGGTAGGGATAACCCTACTGAGAATTCTTTAGAAAGATTCTCATTCCCTCTCTCTTTTCTTCCGTCATATCTTCAGATGGCGACGCTTGTACTCTTCATCGACACCCCAGATGGGAGTTGCACCATGACCCAAGACTCGGGTCATACCATTTTGAGGGTCGCCAGACCGCCGAGTATTCATGTTCATGGGACGACCCTTCTTCGCACTTCGCCCCGAGCTACCGCTTCACCCCGATCGCTTCCTACCGGCCATAACGGGATTTTTGAGCGAGCGAGACCACGCGATGAGCAGATCCTCCGCATGGAGCCCGAGACATCAGCAGTACGCGAGTACCCCGAGTATGTGCCGCGCCCCCAAGAGATTTCTGAGATCTGACTCCATCCGAGGACCCGCCATCCCACATGTACAGCTTGAGCTCCAGCCCCACTCCTCCACCGATGAGGGCTGGGAGTGAGGAGACGGTGGTCCAACCGAGGTTGGCTCGACGGCCATCTATGCGCCCTCGCCGTGGTGGACATGCCCCGATGATGCGCTCGACCACTCCCCGCCGAGATTCGCCAAAGGATCGACTGACCCCACAAGACTGGACCCGCAGGAGTAGTCATAGGAGGGGTAGTAGCTAGTGCACACACACGCCACATAGTAGAGGTCAAACCTTCTTTTGTATATGAGGTTGTCTCCTTTAGGTGCACATGGGTATGGGGGTAGTTTCTTTGTATTTGCTTTTTATGATTTCCTTGTATTGCTTTTCAGCTTGTATTTTGCTTCATGATGTATCAAATAGTCCTACCTCTTTGGGTAGGCACGTTATATATATATATATCTATGATTCAGCTTGATGTTCCCATGACATGATGTGTTTCTTATGCTTTGCTTATATGTTTCGCTATGTTTCTCCTTAACGCTTCGCGTGGCTCTCACTTTGATTTTAAATTCCAAAAAGAAAAATTTTACCCATATTTCCGCTAAGTATTTTCTAAAAGATGAGACCAAGAGCTAATATTCTAAAGATTAACCTAAGGACATACTAGTAGTCTTGGGTTAAGATTTAGGTGTTACATTATGGTATCGTGAGCAGCTCGATTCTCATGGAGCCCGAGGATTGGACTGACTATGCTTTATAAGCATAATACGATAGTTATGTCATGTATAGTGCTTGATAGAGATAAGTCAGAGGACTAGAGATGCATGACTTCGCTGGTTGCAAGTGCCATGGTAACTAGCTCATTTTGCATGGATATTGAGCCCGATCAACTTGATGTTCATTGTTTCATGTGTATAGGGACCAATGGCACCGCGACGACGCCTAGGACTACACCCGATGTTGAACAAGATGATGCAATCGCTGCCGCCGTCCGTCGCATGGCGCAAGCCATGGAACGGATGTTCAACCGAATGGATCAACAAGCTTAATGCCGCCTCCTGCTCCTCCTCCTCCCCTCGCCGAGATGGTGGAACAAGTTCGCCGGCGAAGTTCCGCAAGGCGAACCCGCCAGTTGTTCCGAGGGGTGATGGACCCCGACAAGGCCGATGAATGGATCAAAGACATGGAGAAGATCTACTGCCGTTACCGCCGGAGGAGCGTAAGGTCACATTTGTCGCTTTCATGTCAAGTCCGACGCCGAAGTTCTCGTGGAACGGCACGAGGCATCCGCTAGAAGCCTCGAACTCCCATTGACCGAGTCGTTTCAAGACTTACTTCTATGAGAAGTACTTTCCGAGTCCGTGAGGAACGCCAAGGACGTTGAGTTCATGCAGCTGACCCAAGGAGGGCTCATCAGAGCCCAATACACCGCGAAGTTTGAAGAGCTAATCAAGTTCTCTCGGTGTTCCAAGGGAACCCCGATGAGGTTTGGAAGTGTGTGAAGTATGAGGCCGGTCTCAAGGCGTAGATGAACTACGCCAGGGCCCATATGGAGATCGAGACTTCCCGACCTGGTCAACAAGTGCCTGGATACTTGAAGAAGGACAGAGAAAGATTCAAATCACAAGGGCGAGCGAGCTAAGGGGCTCGGACCTCAAGCCTCAAGTTCAAACCGCAGCACCCATCGAGGAATCACTACAACCCCTACCACCCAACCAGCCCGACAACAACAACAACCGCCAAGAGCTCCTCGCCACCAACAACCCAAACAACACCAAAGGCCGCCATTTCAACATCAAGGCCCGAGGAATTTCAATAATCAACCCCGTGGACCGGTGGACCTCAAACCACAATGGAGGACCAAGTGGAGCCAAGAACAAGGCACCACAAACCCCGCCGCTACTCCCGAGCAACATCTCGCCGACGCCCGCCCACAATGTGGGAAGAACCACGGAATCGCCCATGCTTAGCCTGGCCGTAATGTATGTTTCAAGTGTGGCAAGCCTGGCCACTATGCAAAGGACTGCACCGACAAGGGACATCGAACCAAAACCCCGACCACAATACCGAGGAAGAGTCTTTACCCTTAACGCTGAAGACGCCAAGAAGTCCAAAGATCTCATCAAGGTATGTGCGAAGTAAACGGTAAAGCCTTAACTGCATTTATATGACTCGGGTGCTACTCATTCTTTCATTTCACTTGCTAGTGTCGAGTCCTTAAATCTAAAAGTCTCTAAACTTCCTTCGATCTTATTGTTTCTACTCCTACAAATCGCCTGCTAATACTTGCCGCTGTTGTTTAAACTGTCATCTTGTTGTAGAAAATAAGTCTTTATCATAGATTTAATTTGTTTACCCTTGAAAGACATAGGCATTATCTTAGGCATGAACTGCTTCACCCCAATCGTGATGTTAGATTGTGGAACCCAAACCGTAGTTTTCCTTCTCCTCCCGAAACATCACTCAACCCATTAGGTCAGTACTCTAAATTCCGTGAGAGGTCTTCTCAGAGGGAAGAAAACTAAGGGATATGTTCTCCTAGCCTGTGATGTAGACTTGGAGCAGAACCTAGGTGAGATACCTGTGGTGAGAGACTATCCCGAGGTGTTTCCAGATGAAATACCCGAGTTCCCTCCCGAAAGAGAAGTGGAGTTCTCCATAGAGTTGGTTCCCGGGACAGACCAATCTCTATAGCCCCAGATAGGATGTCACCTTCTGAGTTAGCAGAGTTGAAAACCCAGCTAGAGGAGTTGTTAGAAAAGAGTTTTATAAGGCCGAGTGCTTCACCTTGGGGCGCCCGGTCTTATTTGTGAAGAAAAAGGACTAAGCATGAGGATGTGTATAGACTATAGGCAGTTAAACCAAGTAACCATAAAGAATAAATACCCATTGCCTAGGATTGACGATCTTATGGACCAATTGAAAGGAGCAAGAGTGTTTTCTAAGATTGATTTAAGGTCCTAAGCTACCATCGATTAGGGTGAGAGATTCGGATATTCCTAAACCGCCTTTCTAACTCGGTATGGACACTTTGAGTTCAATGTAATGTCGCTTGGTTTGACGAATGCTCCCGCAGCTTTTATGGATTACATGAATAGGATCTTTAGACCCTATTTAGATCAATTCGTGGTTGTGTTCATAGATGATATTCTCATCTATTCGAAACCCACGAGGAGCATGAGCGCCATTTAAGGTTGGTTTTAGAGGTATTAAAGGAGAAGAAGTTATACGCTAAGTTGTATAAGTGTGAATTATGGTTAGAGGAGGAAAAGTTCTGAGGACATGTTGTGTCAAAAGGTGGCATAGTCATGACTCCAAGTAAGATAGAGGTCAGATGAATTGGGATAGACCAACCTCTCAGAATCGAGATTAGAAGCTTTTGGGTTTAGCTGGATATTACCGTAGGTTCATTAAAGGATTTTCCCAGCTAGCCCTACCCTTAACCAAGCTCACTAGGAAGAATGCCCCGCTTGAGTGGAGCCCCGAGTGTGAAAAGAGTTTCCTAGAGCTTAAGGAAAAGCTCACCTCAACCCCAGCTTTTGTTTTACCTGACCCCAATGTACCCTTTGAGGTATATTACATGCTTCCGCAAGGGTTTAGGTTGTGTGTTGATGCAAAACAGGCAAGTGGTAGCCTATGCGCCCAGACAACTCAAGCCTCATGAGGTAACCTACCCCACCCATGACCTAGAACTAGCAGCCATCGTGGTTCGCTCTAAAGATGTGGAGACACCACTTGTATGGTGTGAGGTTTGAAGTTTTCTCCGATCATAAGAGTCTCAAGCATCTCTTTGATCAAAAGGAGTTGAATATGAGGCAAAGGAGATGGATGGAATTCTCAAGGACTACGATTTTGGTTTAAGTTACCACCCCAAGCAAGGCTAATGTAGTAGCCGACGCTTTGAGCCGAAACTCATTACGCTCATCAAGTATGATGGTTAATGAAGTTGGGTTAATAGAACAATTTAGGGATATGAATCTTGGAATGTCTATAACGGAGAACGGCATCGTGATGAGTCATCTCACTGTGACTAAAGTGGGTTTAAGCAAAGGATTATGCTTGCCCAAAGAGAAAATGAGGACTTTATGGAGACAATCGAGGCAGTTAAGGCCGGAAAGTTGAAAGGTTTTGTACGAGGCCCCGACTGGTTATGGAGGTTCGAGGGGCGAATCTGCAGGTGCCACAAGATGGTGACCTCCGAGAGAAGATCTTGGAGGAGGCTCACAAGAGCCATTTTGCCATCCATCCCGGTACTACGAAGATGTATCAAGACTTGAAGAGGATGTTTTGGTGGCCCGGATTAAAGAAGGATGTGGTCGCCTGGGTGAGTAAGTGTTTGGTCTGCCAAAAGGTCAAGATCGAACACCAAAACCCTTCTGGCATGTTGCAACCTCTGTCGATCCCCGAGTGGAAGTGGGAGAGTATATCAATGGACTTCGTGACAGATTGCCAAAGACCCAAGCCGCCACGATGTCGTATGGGTAATCGTGGATCGACCGACTAAGTCGGCTCACTTTCTACCTATTCGAGTCACGCACTGCTGGATAAGTTGGCCCACTTTACATCCAAGAAATAGTAAGGTTGCATGGAGTACCATCGACGATAATCTCGGATCGAGATCCGCGGTTTACGCCACGCTTTGGGGAGCCTTCCAAAAGGCGCTTTGGTTCCAAGTTGTGCCTAAGCACCGCTACCACCCACAAACGGATGGTCATCCGAGAGGACAATCCAAACCCTGGAAGATATGCCGAGAGCTTGTGTCTTAGACCAAAAGGAAGTTGGGATAAGTACATGCCTTTGATCGAAGTTTATGATAACAACAGTTATCACGCAAGCATCCAGATGGCACCGCATTTGAGGCATTATACGGAAGGAAGTGCCAATCACCCTTGTGTTGGTACGAGCCCTGAGAGCAAAGTGTCTTAGGACCCGAGGTAGTGAGGGAAACGACTAACAAATCAAGAAGATCAAGGATAGAATCTTAACCGCCAAAGTCGATGTAAAAGCTACGCGACAAAAGGCGCAAGCCCTTGGAGTTCCAAGAGGGAGAACATGTATTTCTAAGAATCACCCCCACTACAGAATAGGGAGAGCCATGAAAGTTAAAAAGTTGAGTCCCCGATTTCTGGCCCTTTGAAATTCTTCAAAGAGTCGGATCCGTAGCTTACAAAATAGCCTTACCACCCAATCTGTCAAACCTTCATGATGTCTTTCACGCCTCCCGCCACGTAAATATGAGTCCGACCCTAGCCATGTCCTAGAACCAGAGCATGTACAGCTAAGGGAGGACCTCACTTTCAATGTACCGCCACGGGAATAGTGGATCACTGAGTCAAGCGCTTAAGGAACAAGTCCTGCCTTTGGTAAAAGTGGCGTGGGGACAAGGCAAGCTCAAGAATACACGTGGGAACTAGAGTCGAGATGAAGTCCAAATATCCGTAGCTTTTCTAAGGTACGAATTTCGAGGGCTTAAATTCTTTTAAGGAGGGGAGTAATGTAACGCCCGATTTTCTCGTTAGAGTGAAATGACCAAAATGCCCCCGAGGTCATTTTCACCTGACCGAGGAAAGCCAAGGCGGCAAGACTCAAGGGCAAACTCAATGTTGGAAGGATTAGAAAACTTATGTACCTTCCCGGATCGAAAATCTCGCTTTTTCGAAGTTTTCAGTCAAAATGACCAAAACGCCTCTGTGGTGTTTTACCCGCTTGCAAGTACCTGATGAACCCTAAACTTCTCCAGATGGTTTTAAAAGGCGCTTTTATGTATTCTATGACCTCAGTTTTAATTTTTGAAGTCCCGGCAAAATTAGTGCAAAATTACGATTTTGCCCCTAGTTTCAGATTTTTACGCTTAATCACACGATTAAGCAAACCTAAGCAATATTAGGCTCTAATCAAGGTTAATTAATTTCCTTAATTAATCTAGAGTCAAAATAATTTATTAAAGTTGATTAGAACCAAAAAGTACTCAATTACAACCTAAAATCATATTTTAATTTTATGACACCTAGTCATAGAATCTTGAATAGTGTTTTCTTTCCAATTCCTTAAATCATGGAATTATGTTACACATTGTTTATTCATAAATGAGTTTTAAATTCTTTAATGATGTATGAGCACTCCTAAACTTGTCATAAACTCCTAAATCACATTCTTAGTTACCTAAACTTAAGCTTAATCATTTCCTAACCTTGTACCTAAGCTAATACACATCTAAACCTACCATTAACACACAATTAAATGGTCAAATCATCCTCCCACTCTGCTGTCCAGCCTTGGCCAAGCTGCCCTCCCTCCATATGCATCACATGTTCAATTTTTCAACACTCCAAGGCCATACCTCAAGTCACATACACTATACCTTGTCATAACTTTCAATCAAGCTTGAATTTCCACATGAATAAATAATTAAAACAACCCATTTTCCCATTTATTTGTGGCTGGAAAAGTTCCAGCCATGTTAAGGTTCTAGAAGCCTAATTTCATAAAAATTTGATAGGAAATTAACTCACATCAAGCCATACTTTGTAGCATAGCTTCCATACTTCAAACCATGCTTGAATGACCTTGTGTAAGAGATATTTTTCTCTCCTTTGCCCTTCAAAGCTACGCCAGCACCCTCCCCATTCACTCCTCCATGGTTTTGTTTTTCTATAAATAGGATGCTTGTGATAGCTTTGTTACACCTTGAAGCATTTGCAAAGTTTAGAGTTTTAGAGTTGTCTTGCTAGTCTTTCCTTTTTCTCTCAAAGTTCCAAGAGTGTTCTTCCTTTCTTTTCATCTTTATCTTCTTCATCTCTTCATCTCATCATCACCTCTCAACCATCAAACACCACCCCAAAACCTTGAACCATCATCAAACCTCTCAAACACCACACCTCAAACACAACTCCACTTGAAACACATTTTCTTTCTTTTTCTCTCATCAAGGCCGAATCATCATCACCATCCTAGGAGGTGTTGCTCATCTCATTTCCATCTTCAAGTTCAAGCTTTTATCTTCATCAAAAGGTAGGGATTTGTTTTCAAACTTTATTTTGCTCAAGAAAGTGTTTTTCTAGTTTTCTTGGATTCCTTTTGAACTTTCCTTTGTCTTTACTTTCCTTTCATTTTCGGCCATGAGGCCTTGATTTGAGCATGATAGCTTGATGATGAGAGTTCCTAGATGATGACATTGTGTTCATCTCAAAGAAACCTCTAAAGCTTGAGTTTTCCTTTTCTTACAACTTCATCTATATGTTATCTAGCTCACATGGTTTTCCAACTTAAGAAAATTAATCTAAGGATTTCTAAAAGCCCAAGCCTACCCTTGTCAACCTTAAAGTTGGTCGCACGCTCTAGAGATTTGTCTCTAGATAGGGGTTTTGGGTACTTAATAAAGAACTCGATGTAGCTTCACTTTCTTTCTCTTTTATATGATTTTCGATTCTTGTGTTGTGATCTTTGAGATGTTGTATGGGGTTATTATCTTGTTAAAGTCTTGAATGAGCTCTAGTTAAACATAAAAATGAAACTTGCATCATGTTTACTTTAAGCTTTGCATATCATGTTTATTTCCTTGCTATCACTAAATCCCAAGATAATGAATGAACTTGCATTATCATGTTTATGTTTCAAGCTTTGCATTATCATATTTATATTTCAAGTCCTCACTTAAATATCAAAGATAATAATATATTGCACCACATATTTATTTTATGCTCTCACTTTACTTTCTAGCAATAACTAAAATAAGTGCATGAGCATGTTTATTTTTATGTCATCACTTTAATGATTCTAGAGCTCAAAGACTTGCCCAATGATATCTCAAACAAAGGTCTAAAACATTTATTTCCTATGGTCCATATTTCGGCCCTATGAGGCCTTAATGTTTTCAAGTATTGAAAACTATGTTTTATACTTTTTCTAAACTTATATGAGTATAAGGAATGTGTAGAACTAAGTGGTATGAATTTAGGACCTCTTGAGATGAAAATAATATAGCCACTGCCCTATTAAGTATTTTCATGAGTTTAGATGATAAAAGTGTTCATAAAAGAGTTTTGAAGGTTTTAATAAGGTTCCAAGAGAAACTAGTATTTTATGTGCTTTAGAAACTATGATTCAATGCCTTTAAATGGAGTTTCTGTTTCTGGTTCTGCCTTGCCATGTTTGGCCACTGCATGAGCTGTGTTAATGATGTTAATATGCTTATGTTTGGGTAATAATTATGTTAAGACTCATATGTGAAAGATAGGATAAGTTAGGAACTAGAAAATAATTAATTTGAGAGTTCTAGATCCCTTAAAGATTTATTTTTCTGGATTCTGTCCAGCAAGGTTTAGATTCAATAATCATGGTTTTAAATTAGTTTATATGTGTAGGAATGACTCATAATTGGTCTAGGACTTAATCTTGAAACCTTAGGAGCAAACCGAACTTAGAAAGGGTCATTATTGTGACTTCTAGGTACCCGTAAAGTTAGTATTTTGATTTCTGCACTCTTGAGGCTTAAAGATGTTCTTGACCATAGGGTGAGGTGAGAAATACTTAGTTATAACCTTATAGGTTCCCAAGAGACTAGGTGTTGATGATCAATAACTTAGAATGTGAGATAGAGATCTAAACCGTAATTTCTAGAACTCCGTAATCACATAAACATAAAGCTGTCCAAATTCCGCTTAGTGCTATTTGGATTAGTTCTTGAGCATAAAATTTGTATAACTCATTAAATGTTAAACTATAGGTGTATAAAGAAGTTAAGGATAATTAATTTGCAAGTTTAAGACCCATAAGAATCAAGTTTAAAACACTATGAGTTATAACATAACATGTCTATGAGCTTATGGGGATGATTGTTAGATATGACTATGTGATGATGTTTGTGTGAAAGTTTTATGTGACGAATGTTATGAGAAAGTTTCATGTGATGATATATATGTTATGAGAAAAAGCTATATGAGAATGCATGATAAAAATGAATATGATAAATGATGAGGTAATTGTAATTTAATACTTACGAGAATATAAATGTGACACGACACTGAGACGCGCTTCTCCTGGGTGACACCGGTTCGGCCGAGCACCCCCAGGAGGAGACAAATCCGTGAGGGTATGTGTAGATGCAGCCTGCCAAAGCGACAAATTGCGAGGCCCACGTGGCTAGCAAAGCGTTTCAAAGAGGAAATGATCCTAGAAAGGAGATCCTTAATTTGCCCCCTAGCCCGTACTTTAAGTCGGGATTATGTTACGCTTTATCATAGGATAAGTAAGAGCTAGTGACGACTAGTTAAGGTATGAGCTCATAACCTAGAGAAGTTTTAGGGCGGCCCCATGAGATGAAAGTTCAAGTTGACAATGTCACATAAACTATACTTATGCCAATGTTATAATGTTTCCTAGTTATTCTATTGTTTGGTTTATCTTATGATGCATTCATATCATTAGTATATTTCTGCTTAAGTTATAAAGACGCATTATAAAATATGACGGACCTTGGATAAAATACCTCCTTGGAAAATCAACTTAAAAGGAATTTATATGCATGCACACCTTTTAGAAATAAACCCAAGGTTCCTGAGGATGTGACGATGACACCTAGGTAGGGATAACCCTACTGAGAATTCTTTTAGAAAGATTCTCATTCCCTCTCTCTTTTCTTCCGTCATATCTTCAGATGGCGACGTTTGTACTCTTCATCGACACCCCGGTATGGGAGCTGCACCATGACCCGGCACTCGGGTCATACCATTTTGAGGGTCGCCAGACCGTCAGAGTATTCATGTTCATGGGATCTACCCTTCGCAGCACTCCCGGCCCCGAGCTACCGCTTCACCCCGATCGCTTCCTACCGGCCATAACGGGATTTTTGAGCGAGCGAGACCACGCGATGAGCAGATCCTCCGCATGGAGCCCGAGACATCAGCAGTACGTGAGTACCCCGAGTATGTGCCGCGTCCCCAGTACTCGGAGACGGACCCATCCGAGGACCCGCCATCCCACATGTACAGCTGGAGCTCCAGCCCCGCTCCTCCACCGATGAGGGTCGGGAGTGAGGAGACGGTGGTCCAGCCGAGGTTGGCTCGACGGCCATCTATGCGCCCTCGCCGTGGTGGACATGCCCCGATGATGCGCTCGACCACTCCCGCCGAGATTCGCCAGTGGATCGACTCGACCCCACAGTACTCGGACCCGCAGGAGTAGTCATAGGAGGGGTAGTAGCTAGTGCACACACACGCCACATAGTAGAGGTCAAACCTTCTTTTGTATATGAGGTTGTCTCCTTTAGGTGCACATGGGTATGGGGGTAGTTTCTTTTGTATTTGCTTTTTATGATTTCCTTGTATTGCTTTTCAGTTGTATTTTGCTTCATGATGTATCAAATAGTCCTACCTCTTTGGGTAGGCACGTTATATATATATATATATATCTATGATTCAGTTGATGTTCCCATGACATGATGTGTTTCTTATGCTTTGCTTATATGTTTCGCTATGTTTCTCCTTAACGTTTCGTGCGTGGCTCTCACTTTGATTTTAAATTCCAAAAAGAAAAATTTTACCCATATTTCCGCTAAGTATTTTCTAAAAGATGAGACCAAGAGGTAATATTCTAAAGATTAACCTAAGGACATACTAGTAGTCTTGGGTTAAGATTTAGGGTGTTACAAAACCGGTGTCACCTAAGAAGGCGTCTCAGTGTTGTGTCACATTTAAGTTCTCATGATTTTCAAAAAGACCATTTTCTAAGTTCCTCAAATTTGATGGAAATTGGCAAAGATGACTGTAGACCGAATTTCCTCAAATTTGCTTATGCCATGAAAACATATAGGACATACACAAACATTTCTTATGGGGTATAGCATATCATCATGTAAAACTTCTTTATAGCACATATCAACTTATCATAGACAAAACTCATGCATCATATATCATAAATTAAGCATCATAAAAACTCAAGACGTTTTAATGTCTTATGCATTGACCCTTAAGGTCCTTAACTCACGTTCTAAGTTATTAATCATCAAACCTAATCTCTTGGGTACCTATGCGGTTATAACTAAGTATTTCTCACCTCACACTATGACCAAGAACATCTCTAAACCTCAAGGATGCAGAATTTATAATCCTAACTTTACGGGTGCCTAGGAGTCACAACAGTGACCATTTTTAAGTCCGGTTTGTTCCTAAGGCTTCAAGATCAAGTCCTAAACCTTTTATGAGTCATTCCTACACATTTAAACTAATTTAAATCCATGATTATCAAATCTAAACCTTGCTGGACAGAATCCAGAAAATTCAATAATTAAGGGATCTAGAACTCTCAAATTAATTCTTTTCTAGTTTCTAACTTATCTTTCACATATGAGTCTTAACATTATTTTTACTTAAACATAAGCATATTATCATCATTAAAACAGCACATACAGTGGCAAACAAGTAGCAAGGCAGAACCAAAACAAACACTCTCCATAAAGGCATAAAACACAATTTCTAAAGCACATAAAATACTAGTTTCTCTTGGAACCTTTTTAAAACTTTCAAAACTCATTTATAAACAATTTTAACATCTAAAATCATAAGAATATTTAAGAGGGCAGTGACCAATTCATCTTTGTCTCAAGAGTTCCTAAATTCTTAAAACTTAGTTCTATGCTTTCCTTAAACTCATAAAAGCTTGGAAAAATTACAAAACATAGTCTTCAATACTTAGAAACATCAAGACCCCTTAGGGCCGAAATATGAACCAAAGAAAATAAATATTTTTAGACCTTTGTTTGAGACAATAATGGGCAAGCCTTTGAGCTCTAGGTTCATTTAGGTGATGACATAAAAATAAACATGCTCATGCACTTATTTTAGATTCCATTAGAAAGTAAACTGATAGCACAAAGTAAATATGAATGCAACTCATTATTATCTTGGTATTAAGTGAGAACTTGAAATATAAACATGATAATGCATAGCTTGAAATATAAACATGATAATGCAAGGTTCACTTATTATCTTGATACTTAGTGATAGCAAGGAAAGTAGACATGATGTGCATAGCATAAAAGTAAACATGATGCAAGGTTCATTTTATGGTTAGCTAGAGCTCATTCAAGACTTTAACAAAGTAACAACCCAACATATATCTCATTACAAAGAAAGCTCTAGAGTTCTTGAACCAAGTTCTCAGTGCGGACGCATCTTGGCCCCCCTCGCTAAACACGGCTGCAACACGATCTCCTCATTCCCCGCACGTCGGTACTGGGGAAAAGGTGCAGAACCCTCCGAAAGGACATGCGTGGGCAAAACCTCAGACGGGTCCATCTTAGACTTCCTCGAACGTGGCACATACTCTAGAAAGTCACGGACGGCAGAAGCGGACGGACGAGCACGGCGTCTCTACTCGTCGCGTAGGCGGGTATGCTCAAAGATCATGTCGTCACTACCAAAGGGTGCAGTAGGAGTGAATTGGTAGCTCGAAACCGCATAAGCGAAAGGTCGTCCCATATACACAAAAACACGGACGGCACAATGACCCTCAAAATGATACGAGCGGTGGTCCGGGTCGTAGTGCACCTCCCACACGGGCACGTCAATGAAGACTACGAACATCGCCATCGACCTCTGAAGATGTGACGGAAGAAGAAAGAAAGAGGAGTGAGAATTCTTGCTAAAGAATCTCAGTAGGAGTCTCCTATCCTAGGGTTACATCATTTACATCCTTAGGAACCTTGGGTTTAATTATGAAACAGTGATCATGCATATAAGATTCATTTTAGGTTTTCCCAAAAACTACTTATCCAAGGTCCATTCCTTTTAGCATGCATCCTGATGTTATGAATACAACATATTATATCATGGATGCATGTCAATACTTGAGCATATAAAACAACACATCAAAGCATATAAACATAAACCATGTGGCATAAAAGCATATAACTTTCAAGTGAATCATTCCTCAACTTTGTGACATCAATCATGGTACTTTAGCATAATAAGCCACCCTAAAAATAACTAGGTTATGAGTTCATACCTCAGCTAGTCGTCACTAGCTCTTGCTTATTATCTTGAATAAGCGAAACATAAATAATAATAATCCCAACTCGCAAGTACAGGTAGGGGGCAGGGATCACCTCTCTTTAGGATATACCCTCTTTGAAACATTTTGCGGGCATTAAGCCACAGCAATTTGTCCGCTTTGGTAGGCTGCATCTACTCATACCCTCACGGATTTGTCTCCCTTGGGGGTGCTCGGCCGAACTGGTGTCACCCAAGAAAGCGCGTCTCAGTGCTTTGTCACATAAAAATCTCCTGGGGGTGCTCGGCCGAACCGGTGTCACCCAGGGTTTTCAACTCATATGGTACTCATAAACATTTCTTTTAACCCTTTAAGGTTTGATGGAAATAAGGCAGCATAACAGCTGTTAAACTGAATTTCCTTCAAACTGCCACAAGCTAATTCACACATCATGTTCTCATGAAATCTCATGCTATGATAAACTTTAACATTTCCATCAATCATTTTCTCATGCATCAAGCACATCTCATCATATCATTGCATCATATATCACATCATAACGTTAACATATTTCTTAGTATCTTATACATTGACCCTTAAGGTCCTTAACTCACTTTCTACGTTATAAATCATCAAACCTAATCTCTCGAGAACTTATAAGGTCATAACTAAGTATTTCTCACCTCACACTATGGTCAAGAACATCTCTAAACCTCAAGGATGCAGAATTCATAATCCTAACTTTACGGGTACCTAGGAGTCACAACAATGACCCTTTCTAAGTCCAATTTGTTCCTAAGGCATCAAGATCAAGTCCTAAACCAATTATGAGTCATTCCTACACATTTAAACTAATTTAAAACCACAATTGTTATTACTAAACCTTGCTGGACATAATCTAGAACATTCAAACATTAAGGGATCTGGAACTCTCAAATTAATTCTTTTCTAGAAAGTTCAAGCTTTTTGTCCCCACTCTAGGTAGGAATGTTTTTCTAAACTTGTTTTTCTTGTAAAGGAGTTTTTCTCTAGCTTTCTCTTGGATTTCTTTTGAAACTTTTCCTTGGTTCTTTTCTTCGTTATCATTTCGGCCATGAGGCCATGTTTATGAGCATGATAGCTTGATGATGAGAGTTTCTAGATGATGACCTTGTGTTCATCTCAAAGAAACCTCTAAAGCTTGAGTTTTTCCTTTCCTTTAACTTTATCTATATGATGCTTAGCTCACATGGTTTTTCAACTTAAGAAAATTAATCTAAGGATTTCTAAAAGCCCAAGCCTACCTTTGTCAACCTTAAAGTTGGCAGGCACGTTCTAGAGATTTTTCTCTAGATAGGGGTTTTGGGTACTTAATAAAGAACTTGACTTAGTTTCATCCTCCTTTCCTTTTTTTATGAGGTTTCGGTTTTATTTCCTTTTCTTTGAGGTTTTGTTTTGTTTTGAAGATTTATTTATTTTGAGCTTGATGATGATGTTCAAGAACCTCATAGTTCCTTTGAGAACTTGGTTCAAGAACTCTAAAGCTTTCTTTGTGATGAGATATGTGTTGGGTTGTATCTCTAAAGTCTTGTAAGAGCTCTAGATGAGACTAAAATAAATATTGCATCCATGTTTACTTTTATGCTTTGCACATCATATTTACTTTCCTTGCTATCACTAAGTATCAAGATAATGAATATACTTGCATTATCATATTTATATTTCAAGTTATGCATTATCATGTTTATATTTCAAGTTCTCACCTAAATATCAAAGATAATAATATGTTGAATCTCATATTTATTTTATGCTATCACTTTACTTTCTAATGGAACCTAAAATGAGTACATGAGCGTGTTTACTTTTATGTCATCACTTAAATGAACCTAGAGCTCAAAGACTTGCCGATTGTTGTCTCAAACAAAGGTTTAAAAATATTTACTTCCCTTAGCTTATGTTTCGGCCATTAAGGTTTTGTTGCTTTCCAAGTATTGGAAACTATGTTTCATAATTTTTTTCTAAGCTTTTATGAGTTTAAGGAATACAAAGAACTAAGTTTTATGAATTTAGGACCTCTTGAGACAAAGTTGATTTAGTCACTGCCCTCATAAATATTTTTAAGATTTTGGATGATAAAAATGTTTATAAATGAGTTTTGAAAGTTTTAAAAAAGTTCCAAGAGAAACTAGTATTTTATGTGCTTTAAAAATTGTGTTTGATGCCTTTAAATGGGGAAGTTTGTTTCGGTTCTGCCTTGCCTTGTATGACCACTGTATGAGCTGTTTTACTAATGAGACACTAAGAAATATGTTAACGCTATGATGTGATATATGATGCAATGATATAATGAGATGTGCTTGATGCATGAGAAAATGATTGATGGAAATGTTAAAGTTTATCATAGCATGAGATTTCATGAGAACATGATGTGTGAATTAGCTTGTGGCAGTTTGAAGGAAATTCAGTTTAACAGCTATTATGCTGCCTTATTTCCATCAAACCTTAAAGGGTTAAAAGAAATGTTTATGAGTACCATATGAGTTGAAAACCCTGGGTGACACCGGTTCGGCCGAGCACCCCCAAGAGATTTTTATGTGACAAAGCACTGAGACGCGCTTTCCTGGGTGACACTGGTTCGGCCGAGCACCCCTAGGGGAGACAAATCTGTGAGGGTATGAGTAGATGCAGCTTACCAAAGCGGACAAATTGCTGTGGCTTAATGCCTGCAAAGCGTTTCAAAGAAGGTATATCCTAAAGAGAGGTGATCCCTGCCCCCTACCCGTACTTACGAGTTGGGATTATTATTATATATGTTTCGCTTATTCAAGATAATAAGCAAAAGCTAGTGACGACTAGCTGAGGTATGAGCTCATGACCTAGTTATTTTAGGGTGGCTTATTATGCTAAAGTACCATGATTGATGTCACGAAGTTGAGGAATGATTCCACTTGATAGTTATATGCCCTTATGCCACATGGTCTATGAATATATGCTTTGATGTGTTGTTTATATGCTCAAGTATTGACATGCATCCATGATATAACATGTTGCATTCATAACATCAAGATGCATGCTAAAAGGAATGGACCTTGGATAATTAGTTTTGGAAAACCCTAAATTGAATCTTATATGCATGATCACTGTTTTAGAATTAAACCCAAGGTTCCTGAGGATGTGAACGATGTAACCCTAGGGTAGGAGACTCCTACTAAGATTCTTTAGCAAGAATTCTCACTCCTCTCTCTTCTTTCTTCTGTCACATCTTCAGAGAGCGATGGCGACATTCGTGGTCTTCGTTGACACACCTACTTGGGAGGTCCAGTATGACCTGGACCACGGGTCATATCATTTTGAGAGGCAATGTACCATGCAAGTTTTCATGTTCATTGGACACCCCTTTGCACATCCTATACAGAGCTACCATTTCTCCCCGATGTCACCATATGACGACGCGATGGTCTTTGAACGTGCCCGGACGCGAGACGAGAGGATTCTGCGGACATATACTGGTGGTTCGATGCCTCGAGACTTCCAGGACTATGTGCCTCGATCCCCGAGTTCAGAGGACGACCCATCCAAGGACCCGCCGACGCACATGTATAGCGAGAGTTCTACTCCTACACCTCATTTCGTGCACGATGTGAGCGGGGAGACCATTACGCAGCCGAGGCTGGCTAGGCGAGCCGAGAGGTGCCCCTACCGAGAAGCTCATGCTCAGTCTTCACGTGTTCCCACTCCTGCTACTCTGCGTCCATGGATTGGTTACACTCCACCGTTCCCGGATTCCAGTAGTTGACGTCGTAGGGGAGGCTTAGTGCACACACCACATGTAGAGTGCATAAACCTTCTTTTGTTTTTGAGGTTATTCACCATAGGTGCACTCGGGTAGTTATGGTTTATTTCTGCTTTCTTGTTTTCTGTTGTATTTCCTTTTCTACTGTATTACAAGCTCTGTCCATCCCTATGAGGGTATGACTACTTATGTACCTTAATTATGATATTAATGAAATGTTTCATTTGTTATCATGATTGTTGTTCTTTGGTTATATGCTTTACTTCATGATTTATAATGATTGTTATGCGTGCTTTACGTTTCTATCGTTCGATTAGTTTAGTTCGCGGCTCTCACTTTGCTTTATGTTTTCAAAAAAAAATTTACCCGTAATTTCCGCTAAGTATTTTATTAAAATGATGAGACTAAGAAGTAATAGCCTAATGTATTCTAGAGAGTTGGGTTAAAAATTAGGGTGTTACAGTTTGTATGATGATCTAAGGTGGTGGGGTGGTGTTTCAAGGTTATGAGATGATTATATGATGAGGGGATGAAGAGGATGAAGATGAAAAGAAAAGAATAACTCTCTTGAAACTTGAGAGAAAAAGAAAGAAACTCAAGAAAGCTTAGAAAACATGAAACTTAGCAAATGAACTAAAGTGTTTGCAAGCTCAAGTAAGCAAGGTATTTATAGAAAATGAAAACAAATGAGAGCTCAAAGGGGAGGAGGGCTGGCCGTGTAGTTTGGGAAGGAAAAGGAAGGAAAATATCTCTTACAAGGTGTCATACAAGCATGGTTTGAGGTATGGAGTTTATGATACAAAGTATGGCTTGATGTGAGTAAATTTCCTATCAATTTTGGAATGAAATTAGGCTTCTAGAAACTTGACATGGCTGGAACTTTTTCAGCCACAAATAAATGAGGAAAATGGGTTATTTTAATTAGTTATTCATTTGGAAAATCAAGCTTGATTGAAAATATGACAAGGCATGGTGTATGTGACTTGAGGTATGGCCTTGGAGTGTTGAAAAATTGAACATGTGATGCATATGGAGGGAGGAGGGTGTTCGGCCAGATTCAGACAGCATGGGGGAGGAGGATTTGTTTCATGTAATTGTGTGTTAATGGTAGGTTTAAATGTGTATTAGTTTAGGTACAAGGTTAGGAATAATTAAGCTTAAGTTTAGGTAACTAAGAATGTGATTTAAGGATTTTATGACAAGATTAGGAGTGCTCATACATCATTAGGGAATGAAAAACTCATTTGTGAATAAACAATGTGTAACACAATTCCATGATTTAATGAATTGGAAAGAGAAAACACTATTCAAGATTCCATGACTAGGAGTCTTGAATTTAAAATAAGATTTCAAGTTGTAATTAAGCACTTTTAGGTTCTAATCATCCTTAATAAATTATTTTGACTCAAGATTAATTAAGGAAATTAATTAACCTTCAATTAGAGCCTAATATTGCTTAGGTTTGCTTAATCACGCGATTAAGCGTAAAAACATGAAACTAGGGGTAAAATCGTAATTTTGCACTAATTTCGCCCGGGACCTCCGGGACCAAAACTAAAGTCACAGTCTACATAAAAACGCCTTTTAAAACCATCTGGAGAAGTTTCGAGTTCATCCGGCACTTGCAAACGGGTAAAACACCGCAGGGGCGTTTTGGTCATTTTGACCTGAAAACACGAAATACGAGATTTTCGATCCCGGAAAGATACACAAGTCATCTAATCCCCTTCTAACATTGAGTTTGCCCTTCGAGTACTGCCGGGTAGGCTTTCCTCGAATTCCGGGCTGAAAATGACCTCAGGGGCATTTTGGTCATTTTCACTCAAATAGAAAATCGGGGCGTTACACTTATGCACATATTTTATCTTTGTAACGCCCCGATTTTTTTGTTAGAGTGAAAATGACCAAAATGCCCCTGAGGTCATTTTCAAATTGAATTCGAGGAAAGTTTCTGCTCGAAGACTCGAAGGGCAAACTCAATGTTGGAAGGGGATTAGATGGCTTGTGTACATTCCCGGGATCGAAAATCTCATTTTTCGAGTTTTCGGGTCAAAATGACCAAAACGCCCCTGCGGTGTTTTACCCGTTCGCAAGTGCCGGATGAACCCGAAACTTCTCCATATTATTCTAAAAGGCGTTTTTATGTAGATTGTGACTTTAGTTTTGGTCCCGGAGGTCCCGGGCGAAATTAGTGCAAAATTACGCTTTTGCCCCTAGTTTCGTGTTTTTACGCTTAATCGCGTGATTAAGCAAACCTAAGCAATATTAGGCTCTAATCGAAGGTTAATTAATTTCCTTAATTAATCTTAAGTCAAAATAATTTATTAAAGTTGATTAGAACCTAAAAGTGCTTAATTACAACTTAAAATCATATTTTAATTTCAAGACTCCTAGTCATGGAATCTTCAATAGTGTTTCCTCTCTCCAATTCCTTAAATCATGGAATTGTGTCACACATTGTTTATTAATAAATGAGTTTAAAATTCTTGAATGATGTATGAACACTCCTAACCTTGTCATAAAATTCCTAATACACATGCTTAGTTACCTAAACTTAAGCTTAATTACTCCTAACGTTGTACCTAAACTAACCTACACTTAATCCTATCATTAGCACCCAATTACATGGAAGAAAAATCCTGCCCCATGCTGTCTGAATTCTGGCCGAAGCTCCTCCCTCCCCATATGCATCACAAGTTCAATTTTTCAACACTCCAAGGCCATACCTCAAGTCACATACACTATACCTTGTCAAAACTTTCAATCAAGCTTGATTTTCCAAGTAAATAACTAATTAAAATAGCCCATTTTCTCCATTTATTTGTGGCTGGAAAAGTTCCAGCCATGCATTGTTTCTAGAAGCCTAATTTCATCAAAAATTGATAGGAAATTAACTCACATCAAGCCATACTTTGTAGCATAGCTTCCATACTTCAAACCATGCTTCTATGACACAATCAAAGAGATATTTTCCTCTCCCTTTGTCCTCCAATGCTACGGCCACTCCTCCCCCTTGGTGAGCCTTATTGTTTTGTTTTTCTATAAATAGGATGCTTGTGATAGCTTAGTTTCACTTTGAAGCATTTGCTAAGTTTAGAATTCTAAAGTTGTCTTGCTAGTTCTTTCTTTTTCTCTCAAGTTTCAAGAGAGTTCTTCCTTTCTTTTCATCTTCATCTTCATCCTCTCTTCACCTCATCATCATCTCTCAACTTTGAAACACCACCCCATAGTCTTGAACCATCATCAAACCTCTCAAACATCACACCTCAAACACAACCTCACTTGAAACACAACTCCAACCTTCTTGCTTCCTCTTGGCCGAAACCATCAAGCACCAAGGAGGAGCTCATCATCTTGTTTTTCTTTTCAAAAGTTCAAGCTTTGTGTCTTCACTCTAGGTAGGGGTGTTTGCTAAACTTTGTTTTCTTGAAAATGAGTTATTTCTAGCTTTCTCTTGGATTTTCTTTTGAAACTTTCTTTGTTTTTCCTTCCTTGTGATTTCGGCCATGAGGCCTTGAGGAGCACATGATAGCTCAATGATGAGGACTCCTAGAGAATGACTATGTGTTCATCTCAAAGGAACCTCCAGAGCTTGAGTTTTTCTTTTGCTTTATCTTCATTTATACTATACTTAGCTCACTTGGTTTTTCAATTTAAGAAAATTAATATAAGGATTTCTAAAAGCCCAAGCCTACCCTTGTCAACCTTAAAGTTGGCCAGCACGTTCTAGAGATTTTCTCTAGATAGGGGTTTTGGGTATTTAATAAAGAACTTGGCTTAGTTTCGCTTTCTTGTTCTTTTGTAAGGTTTTCGGTTTTGGTATTTTGATCCTTGAAATTTTGTTTGGTTTTGTTTAGAAAGTTTGTTTTCTTTGAGCTTGATGATGATGTTCAAGAACCTCATAGTTCCTATGAGAACTTGGTTCAAGAACTCTAGAGCTCTCTTTGTAATGAGATATATGTTGGGTTGTTACTTTGTTAAAGTCTTGAATGAGCTCTAGCTAACCATAAAATGAACCTTGCATCATGTTTACTTTTATGCTATGCACATCATGTCTACTTTCGTTGCTATCACTAAGTATCAAGATAATAAGTGAACCTTGCATTATCATGTTTATATTTCAAGCTATGCATTATCATGTTTATATTTCAAGTTCTCACTTAATACCAAGATAATAATGAGTTGGATTCATATTTACTTTGTGCTATCACTTTACTGTCTAATGGAACCTAAAATAAGTGCACAAACATGTTTATTTTTATGTCATCACCTAAATGAACCTAGAGCTCAAAGACTTGCCCATTGTTGTCTCCAACAAAGGTCTAAAAATATTTATTTCCTTTGGTTCATATTTCGGCCCTAAGGGGTCTTGATGTTTCTAAGTATTGAAAACTATGTTTTATAATTTTTCCAAGCTTTTATGAGTTTAAGGAATGCATAGTTTAAGAATTTAGGATCTCTTGAGACAAAGATGAATTGGTCACTGCCCTCTTAAATATTCTTATGATTTTAGATGTTAAAATTGTTTATAAATGAGTTTTGAAAGTTTTAAAAAGGTTCCAAGAGAAACTAGTATTTTATGTGCTTTAGAAATTGTGTTTTATGCCTTTATGGAGAGTGGTTGTTTCGGTTCTGCCTTGATACTTGTTTGCCACTGTATGTGCTGTTTTAATGATGATAATATGCTTATGATTGAGTAAAAATAATGTCAAGACTCATATGTGGAAGATAAGATAAGTTAGAGACTAGAAAAGAATTAATTTGAGAGTTCTAGATCCTTTAATGTTTGAATTTTCTGGATTCTGTCCAGCAAGGTTTAGTAATGCTAATCATGGATTTAAATTAGTTTAAATGTGTAGGAATGCCTCATAAATGATTTAGGACTTGATCTTGAAGCCTTAGGAACAAACCAGACTTAGAAAGGGTCACTGTTGTGACTCCTAGGGACCCGTAAAGTTAGGATTATAAATTCTGCATCCTTGAGGTTTAGGGATGTTCTTGATCATAGTGTGAGGTGAGAAATACTTAGTTATAACCTCATAGGTACCCAAGAGATTAGGTTTGACGATTAATAACTTAGAACGTGAGTTAAGGATCTTAAGGGTCAATGCATAAGACATTAAAAATTCTTGAGTTTTTATGATGCATGAACTTTATCTATGATAAGTCTGATATGTGCTATGAAGAAGTTTGATATGATGATATGCTATACCTCATAAGATATGTTTGTGTATGTCCTATATGTTTTCATGGCATAAGCAAATTTGAGGAAATTCGGTCTACAGCCATCATACTGCCGAATTTTCCATCAAATTTGAGGAACTTAGAAAAAGGTCTTTTTGAAAATCATGAGAACTTAAATGTGACACAACACTGAGACGCCTTCTTGGATGACACCGGTTTAGCTGAGCACCCCCATGAAAACAAATCCGTGAGGGTATTGACATAGAGCTTGCCAAAGCGGACAATACTACTATGCACTAGTTGCTAGTAGAGCGTTTCAAAGAGGAAATGACCCTAAGAGGTGATCCTTAATTTGCCCCCTAACCCGTACTTTAAGTCGGGATTATATATGTTACGCTTATCATAGGATAAGTAAGAACTAGTGACGACTAGTTAAGGTATGAGCTCATAACCTAGAGATGTTTTAGGGTGGCCCCATGAGATAAAGTTAAAGTTTAAAATGTCACATGTGCTATGAAAAACCAAGAAAAGATATATCTGTCAACTTATGCCACTGTTATAACGTTTTGTGACTTTGTTGATTAGCTTATCTTTATGATGCATTCATATCATTAGTGTATTCCATGCTTAATCATAAGACGCATTGTAAAATATGACGGACCTTGGATAATTAATACTTTAGAAAACTAACTTAAAAGGAGTTTACATGCATGCCCACCTTTATAGAAATAAAACCCAAGGTTCCTAAGGATGTGATGATGTCACTTAGTTAGGGATTACCCTACTTAGAATTCTTTTAGAAGATTCTCATTCCCTCTCTCTTTTCTTCCGTCACATCTTCAGATGGCGACTTTCGTACTCTTCATTGACACCCCGACATGGGAGCTGCACCATGACCCAGCACTCGGGTCATACCATTTTGAGGGTCGCTGCACTATCAGAGTATTTATGTTTATGGGATGACCCTTCGCGCACTCAGTACGGAGCTACCGCTTCACCCCGACTGCTCCCTACCATCATAACACAATTTTTGAGCGAGCCAGACCACATGACGAGCAGATCCTCCGCATGCAGCCCGAGGCGTCAGCCGTACGTGACTACCCAGAGTATGTACCCCAGACTCAGTATCGGAGACGGATCCATCAGAGGACCCGCCCTCACATATGTACAGTTGGAGCTCTAGCCCCGCTCCTCCACCGATGAGAGCCGGGAGTGAGGAGACAGTGGTCCAGCCGAGGTTGGCTCGTAGGCCATCCATGCGCCCTCGCCGCGGTGGACATGCTCCGATGATCCGCATGACCACTCCCGCCGAGATCCGCCAGTGGATCGATTCCACCCCTCAGTACTCAGACTAGCAGGAGTAGGTGCATAGGATGGGTAGTAGCTAGTGCACACCCGCCACATAGTTGAGGACAAACCTTCTTTTGTATATGAGGTTGTCTACTCTAGGTGCACACGGGTATGGGTGTTGCTTTCATGGTTTCCTAGTACTTGCTTTTATGATTTCCTTGTATTTGCATTTCAGTTGTATTTCGTTCTCCTATGTACCGAATAGTCCTGCCTTTTGGTAGGCACATTATCTATATATATAATCAGTTGATGTGTCCATGTTATTTATGTGTTTTATTATGATTTGCTCATATGACTTGTATGAATTTCCGTTCGAAGAATCATGCGTGGCTCTCATTTTGGTTTTAATTCCAAAAAGAAAAATTTTACCCATATTTCCGCTAAGTATTTTCAAGTAAAGAATGAGACCAAAAGGTAATATTCTAAGGATTAACCTAAATACATACTAGTAGTATTAGGTTAAGACTTAGGGTGTTACAATCTTTCCTTAGAAAATAAAGTGAGAACATAAAATAAATATGAGGTGCATCTTGTTATTATCTTAAATATTTAGGTGAGGACTTGAAAATATAAACATGATAATGCAAAGCTTGAAATATAAATATGATAATGCAAGTTCATTTATTATTCTTGATATTTAGTGATAGCAAGGAAAATAAACATGATGTGCAAAGCATAAATATAAACATGAATGCAAGGCTCATTTTAATCTTAACTAGAGCTCTTACAAGGCTTTAAAATCCATCATAACCTAACACTTATCTCATCAACAAAGAGAGCTTTAGAGTTCTTGAACCAAGTTCTCAAAGGAACTACATAGTTCTTGAACATCATCATCAAGCTCAAAGAAGCAACCTTTTAAGAGAAAACAAAACTTTGAGGAAGTAAGAACCAAAGTGACATTATTTCTAGAGATGAAATAAATATAAGAACACTTTGAAATTTTAACAAAACCTTTTAAAGGAAAGCTCGTGGAGGCCGAAATCATTTAGGCAAAGGAAAGAGAAGAAAAACCAAAACTTTGCTAGATTAAGAAACAAAACTCAAGCTCTAGAGGTTCCTTTGAGATGAACACAAGGTCATCATCTAGGAACTCTCATCATCAAGCTATCATGCTCATAAACAAGGCCTCATGGCTGAAATGGAAAAGAAAGGAAAACATGGGAAAGCTTCAAAAAGAAACTAAGAGAAAACTAGAGGAAAACACATTTTTCAAGCAAAACAAAGTTTAGAAAACAACTCCTACCAAGAGATGAAGGTGAAAGCTTGAACTTTTGAAAAGAAATGAGAAGAGCAAATCCTCTAAGGGTGGGGATATGGCTTCGGCCTTGAGAGAGAGAAAGGAAAAGAGATGTGTTCTTGGTGGTTTAGTGTTTGAGGTTATGTGTTTGAGAGATTTGATGGTGATTCAAGGTTGTGAGGTGGTGGATTGTGACTATGAGATGATTATGTGATGAGAGGATGAAGAAGATGAAGAGAAAAGGAAAGCTCTCTTGAAACTTTGAGAGAAAAGAAAAGGAAACTCACAAAACTAAGAACACTTGAACTTGCCAAATGAACAAAAGTATCACAAGTTCTTCCAAGGCACCTATTTATAGAAAATAAAGCAATGAAGGCTCACTAAAAGGAGGTCTTGGCTGTAGCAAATGAGGCAAGGGGGAAGAGAAAAATATCTCTTACAACTTGTCATTCAAGCATGGTTTGAGGTATGGAAGACATAGTGCAAGGTATGGCTCAAAGTGTGGTAATTTCTCTTTGTTTAAAATTGAAATAATCCTTCTAGAAGAGCAAGGAGGGCTGGCAGTTTTTAAGCCACAAAAATGAGAGAAAAAGTCTTCTAGAAGTTGTCCTATGAAGCATGGATGAAAGTATGGAGTTTATGACTCAAAGCATGGTTTATGGTGAGGTGAAGGCATGGTTCTTTGAGTGTAGAAATTCACACTTGTGATGGAAAATGGGAGCATGGGTTTCGGCCAGATTTGAATAGCCAAGGGGGAGGAAAAATTGTCCATGTAATTGTGTGTTAATAATAGGTTTAAGTGTAGATTAGTTTAGGTATAAGGTTAGGAATCATTAAGCATAAGTTTAGATGACTAACAATGAGGTTTAGGAATCTTATGACAAGATTAGGAGTGCTCATACATCATTAGAGAATTTAAAATTCATTTGTGAATAAACAATTGAAAACACAATTCCATGATTTAGGGAATTGGAGAGAGAAAACACTATTCAAGTTTCCATGACTAGGAATCTTGAATTTAAAATAAAGTTTTAAGTTGAAATTAAGCATTATTAGGTTCTAATAAACTTTAATAAAGTATTTTGACTCTAGATTAATTATGGAAATTAATTAATCTTCGATTAGAGCCTAATATTGCTTAGGTTTGCTTAATCACACGATTAAGCTTGAAAACACAAAGCTAGGGGTAAAATCATAATTTTGCACTAATTTCGCCGGAGACCACCGGGAGTAAAACTGAGGTCACAGAATACATAAAAACGCCTTTTAAAACTATCTGGAGAAGTTTCGGGTTCATCCGGAACTTGCAAATGGGTCAAACACCACAGGGATATTTTGGTCATTTTGACCCGAAAACACAGAAAACGAGATTTTTGATCCCGAAAAGGCACACAGGTCAACTAATCCCTTTCCAAGATTGAGTTTGCCCTTCAAGGATTGTCGGATCGGCTCTCCTCGAATTCTGGGCCGAAAATGACCTTAGGGGCATTTTGGTCATTTTCACTCTATCAGAAAATCGGGGCGTTACATCGAGGACCACCCGATCCTCGTTGTTGGTTGTTAAAGTTCCTCGGGCTGTTGAACTAGAACGGTGGCCTTTGGTGTTGTTTGGATTGCTAATACGTGGGTGCTCTTTGTTGTTGTTGTTGTTGCTGTTGTCTGAATTGGTTGCTATGGTATGGATTGTAGTGGCTCCTAGACTGGTCTTGAGGCTTGAACCTCAGGGCTTGTGGTCCTAGCCCCTTAGCTCGCTCCGCCCTTGTGGCATTGAGCTTCTGCTATTCCTCCTCTAGAATCTGGCACTTGTTGACCAGAGTTAGGAAGTCTCTGATCTCCATATGCACCACAGTGAAGTTTAACTCCGCCTTCAACCCGGCTTCATATTTGACACATTTCCAAACCCCATTGAGGTTGCCTTGGAAAACCCGAGAGAACTTGATTAGTTCCTCGAACTTTGCCATGTACTGGGCGATAGAAGACCCACCTTGGATCAGTTGCATAAACTCGATGTCTTTCACGTTCTTTACTGACTCCGGGAAATATTTCTTATAGAAGTAGGTCATGAATAGCTCCCAATTGATGGGGTTCCAGTAGCTTCTAGTAGCCTTCGAGTGTCGATCTACCAAAACTCTGCATCAGACTTCATCATGAAGGCAGCGAACATGACCTTCTGCTCCTCTGAGTAGGCAACCATAGAGTAGATCTTCTCCATGTCCTTGATCCACTCGTCAGCTTTGTCGGAATCCATGGCCCCTCTAAACACAAGTGGGTTCGCCATGCGGAACTCACTGAAGTGAGTCTGCTCTAGCATCTCAGCAATAGGGGGACCATGAGTAGCTTCTCCTTGACTTATCCGTTCAAACATACGATCCATGGCTTAGGCCATGTCATGTACAATAGTAGGAGTCGCATTATCTTGATCTCCCTCAGTTGTATTCCTAGGTTGTTGTCACGATGCCATTGGTTCCTAAACATATGAGACAATGAACATTAAGTTGATCAGGCTCAATATTCCATGCGAAATGAGCTAATTATCATGGCATGTGCAAGCAACAGAAGTCATGCATCTCTAGTCCTATAGCTTATCTCTACCAAGCACTACACATGACATAACTATCACATCATGCTTCTAAAGCATGGTCAATCCAATCCTCAGGCTCCATGAGAATCAAACTGCTCCGATACCAAAATGTAACATCCTAATTTTTAACCCAATATTCCTAGAACATATTTATGTTAACCATTAGGTTGTTACTTTTTAGTCTCATTCCTTTTTAAATTACTTAGCGGAAAATATGGGTAAATTTTTTATTTGAACATAAAACAAAGTGAGAGCTGCATGAAACCTAGACAAGCATTGAAAATAAAGCGTCATCGAAGTATAAAGGAAAGCACAAGCATGAACATCAAATAATTTCACCATAGTAGATAATAACACACCAAGATAGTACTTCATTAATAATAACAATATGCCCACCCGAAAGGGGGACTTAATTTGATACAAGGTAGTGCAAATACATCATGAAAGGAAATACAATAGAAACTGAAATACAAGGAAAGCGTGAAAAGATAACACCTCTACCCTAGTGCACCTAAGGTGGATAATCTCATAACAAAAGAAGGTTTATCCCTACTATGTGTGCTGTGTGTGCACTAACTCTCCCCAAAAGCCCTACTGACAGTGGTGGCGATCTTTGGATGGTGGGGGTATATACCCAGCAAACTGCTCGAGCTCCTCCTGTGTAAGCCAGCAGAGTGGAGAACGAATGTGTGACAGCTGAATGTGAGCTCCACGGTGCCGGCGCATCTCGGTTCTCCTCGCCAACCTCGACTGCGTCACTGTAGCCTCACTACTCTCTCGCACAAATCGGGGAGTGGAGGCAGAACTCTCACTATACATATGCATTAGTGGATCCTCTGAGGCGTCATCCTCCAAATGCTGTGAGCAGGGCACATAGTCTGGGTGATCACAGGCAGCCGATCTAGCAATGTAGGTACGCATAACCCTCTTGTTATGCATCTGCGCACACTCGAAGACCATGTTGTCACCATAAGGAGATGTGGGAGAGAAGTGGTAGCTATGGATAGGGTGCGTGAAGGGACGTCCTACGTACATGAAAACTTAAATGGTGCATTGTCCCTCAAAAGGGTATGATCCGTGCACCTCCCATATGGGAGTGTCGATGAAACCACGAATGTCACCATGCTCTGAAGATGTGACGGGAGAGAAAGAGAGAAAGAAAAGGGAGTGAGAAACTTGCTAAAGAATCTCAATAGGGTATCTCCTATCTAGGGTTTCATTATTCACATCCTCAGGAACCTTGCGTTTATTATAAAGAAGTGAGCATGCATGTAAGGTTCATTATTATGTTTATAAGTGTACGTATACAAGGTTCGTCCCTTTTAACATGAATCTTAATGCATGAATGCAACGTAGCAACTCATGGATGCATGAATATACATTATGCAACAAGCAATCAACATAACATCAAAAACAACTTGTAAGTGGCATATAAACTCTTCAAGTAAAACTTTTCTCTTTTCTCAACTCGTGACTTAAGAACTCATGCTTAAGCATTATGGGTCACCCTAAAACATATAGGTTATGAGCTCATACCTCAACTAGTCATCACTTGTTCTTTCTTATCCTCGTGATAAGCGAAATCATAAAAATATAATCCCGACTACTAGAGTACGGGCTAAGGGGCTTAAAGATCACCTTTCTTAGGATTATTTCCTTCTTTGAAACGCTCTACTGGCATCTAGTGCACAGCGAATTGTCCGCTTTGGTAGGCTGCATCCACTAATACCTCATGGTTTTGCCTCCTCCCCATCGGAGCGGGAGAAGTACGTCTCTGTGCTATGTCACATAAGGATTCAATTCCTAGGGGTGCTCGACCAAACCAGTGTCACCCAGGACTTTATCCCGTATACTTTCAAAAACATTCTCAATTATTGATTTGAGGGAAATTCGGCAGCATAATAATTGTGTACCGAATTTCTTTCAAATCTACTTTATTCCACAAAAACTCATGATACATATGCTATCACATTCAATCTCTATCATCATAGTAAACTTGAATTCACATAATCATACTCATCAAAACACATGCATCATTACCACATACTTGAAATAATAAACTCAAAGCATCAAGGTCTCTTAATGTTTTATACTCTGACCCTTAGGGCCTTTAAACTTGAAATCTAAGTTCTTTATCATCACAACTTAACCTCTTGGGTACCTATAGGTTCATAACTAAGTAGTCCTCGCTCAATTCTATGATCATAAGTAAATCTAAACCTCAAGAATGCAGAATCCATATTTCACTAATTACAGGTACCTAGGAGTCACGTTTTTTACCCTTTCTAAGTTCGGTCTTTTCCTAAGGTACTAGGATCAAGTCCTAAACCAATTATGAGTACTTCCAACACATTTAAACTAATTATAAGCCATTGTTTACTAATATTACCTTTTCTGGACAGAATCCAAAAAATTCTTATTTCTAAGGGATCTAGAACTTATTTTTTAATTCTTTTCTAGTTTCTAACTTGTCTTAGCTTTCTCAAATTAATTCAAACATCAAATATACATAAAGGTACACATTCTAGTATAATTAAAACATCATCATAAAGTAGGCAACCAAGCAAGGTAGAACCAAATTCAAGGTCATCATATAATGCATAGAACTTTATTTCTAAAACACATAAATTGCTAGTTTCTTTTGGAACCATTTTAGGACTTGAAAAACTCCTTTGAAAACAATTTATTTCATCAGAGTTATCATAAAACACATGAGGGCAGTGGCTATTTCAAAATGAACTCATGAGAGATTTAAATCATAAAACCTTGCTCAAAACATTTCTTGAGATCATCTAAACTTAGGAAAATTATGAAACAAGGGTTTTAGCACTTGTGACCATATGAATCTTACTCTAAGATTCATTATCATCACAAGGCTGAAATCAAGTGAGTAAACACATATATTTCCAAACTTTGTTTGAGATAATAATGAGCAAGTCTTTGAGCTCTAAATTTCTTAAGTGATGACATAAACATAAATATGCAATGCACTTTATTTTACTCTTTATTAGGAGGTGAGAGCTTAAAATAAATATGCTATGCACATCCAGTATTATCTTAGAAATTTAGTGAGGACATAAACATAAACATGAGGACGCAAGTTCATTCTTTAATCTTTGAGCATTTAGTGATGACATAAAAAGAAATATGGAGGCAAGTTCTTTTTATCTTAACTTAGAGCTCATACAAGACTTTTAAAGAAACATAATGTCAACCCAACATTTATCTCCAAAAAACAAAGTAAGCTTTAGAGTTCTTGAACCAAGGTCTCGAGGAAACTACATGGCTCTTGAACATCATCATCAAGCTTTAAGAAAATGAACTTAAAGAAAACAAAACCATAAGGGAAATAGGAACAAGGCCGAAAGCATAAAGGAAAGGAAACAAGAAACCGAAATCACAAAGAAAAGGAATATACACCATGTTCTTTATTATGTACCCAAGACCTCTATCTAGAGCGAACTCTAGAACGTGCTGCCAACTTTAAGGTTGATAAGGGTAGGCCTTGGGTTTATTGAAATCCTTGGTTATTTTCTTAAGTTGGAAACATTAGTGAGCTAAGTAGTATAGATAGAATTTCAAAGAAAGAAAACCTCAAGCTTTAGAGGTCACATGAAGAGTAACAAGGCCTTGAGGCCAAAAATAAAAAGAAAAGATGAAAAGGAAACCAAAAAGAGAACCAAGAGAAATAACATTTTCTTTCAAGAACAAAACACTTTTGAGTAAAACAAAATCTTTAAAACAACTCCCTACCAAGTATGAAGACAAAGGCTTGGTCTTTGAGATGAGAATGAAAGGAAAAACTCCTCTTAAGGTGATGATGAGGTTTTGGCCTTGAGGAGAGAAAAAGAAAGGAATATGTTTTTGGGTGTGTTTGTGTTTGGGGATGAAGGTTTAAATGTTTAGAAGATGATTCAAGGTTGTGGTATAGTGTTTTGAGGTTGTGATTCAAAGAGGAGATGAAGAGGATGAAGATGAAGAAGAAAGCTTCTTGAAACTTGAGAGAAAAAGAAAGAACACACAAGAATGCTTAGAAATTCCAAACTTGGCAAATGAACAAAAGTGATACAAGTTCATCTAAGATAGCTATGTATAGAAAATCAAAACAATGAGGGTGCACGAAGGGGAGGGCTGGCCGTGTAGCTTGTCTCATGTTCCATGAGGTGAGAGATTGAATTTTTAAGGCATGGAGGAGTATGGTTGAAAGTATGGCTCAAGCATGGCTTAGCATGGACTTGAAGCTTCATTTGAATTTCAAATATTTGGACATGGAGGGGAGGAGTGGCCATAGGTCTAGGAGAGAGGGAGGAAAGGTTTCTTTGGTTTAATTTGTGGTTTAGGGGTGTAATTAAGTGTATCTTAGGTTAGGTTTGTGATTAGGAATTACTAAGCAAGTGTTTAAGTACGAAGAAGGTGATTAGAAATCTTATGACATGATTAGGGAGTACTCATACACAATTAAAGGATTTAAAATTCATTTTATGCATAAACAATTGTAGACACAATTCCTTAATTTAAGGAATTAGAGAGAGAAAATACTATTCAATATTCCATGACTAGGAATCTTGAATTTAAAAGAGATTTAGGTTTAATCTAAGCAATTTTAGGTTCTAATTAACTTTAATAAATTATTTTGACTTTAGATTAATTATAGAAATTAATTAATCTTCGATTAGAGCCTAATATTGCTTAAGTTTGCTTAATCACACGTTTAAGCTTAAAAACACTATACTAGGGGCAAAATCGTAATCCAGAAAAAGATTATACTAGGTTTTCTTAGGTTTATAAAAATGACTAGAATTGGACCAGAAAATTCGTGAACAAATCCTGTCCTGTTAAAATTTGAAAATCCAGCAGCATGTGTCAAATTCTCTTTTGACAAAAATTATTTTTCATATCATCCAAACACATCACCAAAATTAACACATCAATATCAACCTATTATCAACCAATATAAGGAAAAATTTTGGACTTAATCAATCAATAATTTTCAGAGTAAAGTTTAAAAGAAAAAGGCCAACGAAAACCCTACTTGAGTGGCTTTAAGGATTTTGGCTTGAAGGATGCTCCAAGAGTGATCTTGCTCACTTCAAGGCTACCAAATCAACATCAAACCCTTCCCTAAACAGTAGGTGGTGAGCTCTCAAAGTAGAAAAAAGTTGATGCATTCAAATTCTAATCGGTTAGTTAGGTAGATGTTGATGAGTAGGATAAGTTTTGCGAGTGGAGTTTGTAGTTTTAACAAGGTTTGGGTATGATTTTAGGAGCTTGAAGTTTATCAATAGTGACTTGAAGATATAGAAATGGACGCTGTGTTTCATGGCCGAGAATGAACATTATTTTGGCTTCTTAGAGAAGATTTGAATTTGTAGTAATCTTGTAATAAATGCTTCAATTTTTTATATTATAACTAGATAAATCCTAATCTAAGAAAGCAAAATGGATGGCTATGATTCAATCTTGTAATTCAAGATTGAATTGTAGCCATTCATTTGATTTAAAGAGATAAGGTCATCCTTTTTGTATAGATCAAATTATCTTTCCGTATTAAAAAATCGCACACCGAAATTTTACTGAACGGGTAAAACAGTGTACTTGGGTAATCAAACATTGCCCAAAAAATAATTTCAAGTATAAAATCTTTATTCCTACCAATTTCTAATATTAATTCTATAATTTCTTGGTTTTAGGCATCTCCAGGCCCTAATTCTGGGGTTTCGGTTGTCCCGGTGTGTAACACCCTAACTTTTAATCCAATACTCTATAACATATTAGGCTAATCATTAGGTTATTACTTCTTAGTCTCAACTTTTTAATAAAATACTTAGCGGAATTTACGGGTAAATTTTTCTTTTTGAAAACATAAACAAAGTGAGAGCCACGAACTTAACTAGTCGAACGACAGAAACATAAAGCACGCATAACAATTATCAGAAGTCATAAAGTAGAGTATATAACCAAAGAACAATCATGATAATAAAAGAAACATTCCATTAATAACATAATTAAGGTACATAAGTAGTCATGCCCTCATAGGGACGGGCAGAGCTTGTAATACAGCGGAAATAAAATACAAGGAAATGTAAAGTACATGGTTCAGCATGAAGATAGAAAAACCCAAAATGCTACCCTCCTACTAGACTACGAGTACAAACTACAAACCCCTCCCAAAAGGTACTACCGAGAGGAAGATCCTCATAAGAGCTCGAGTACTCGCAAAACTCTCTATCGGAAACTAGTTACGATGGGGATCCTTAGGTGATGGAGGCAGGTAACCGGGGAAACGCTCTATCTCCTCCTACGTGGGCCAGTGGAGTGTGAAGGAAACTCGCGGTGGCTGAACATGAGCTCCTCGACGCTGGTGCATCTCGGCCCCCCTCGCCAAACATGGCTGCCTAACGGTCTCCTCACTCCCCTCTCGCCGGAATTGGGGAAAGGGAGTGGAGCCCTCCGAAGGAATATGCATCGGCGAATCCTCGGATGGATCAGTGTCAGACATCCTCCAGCAAGGCACGTACTCCGGGTAGTCACGGACAGCCGAGGCAGAGGTACGGGCACGGAGTAGCTGCTCGTCACGCGGGCGAGTGCGCTCGAAGATCATGTCATCACCACCAAAGGGTGCAGTAGGAGTGAACTGGTAACTTGAAACCGGGTAAGCGAAAGGTCGTCCCATGTACACAAAAACGCGGACGGCACAACAACCCTTGAAATGATACGAACGGTGGTCCGGGTTGTAGTGCACCTCCCAAACAGGGGTGTCAATGAAAAGCATGAATGTCGCCATCGGTCTCTGAAGATGTGACGGAAGGAAGAAGAGAGAGGAGTGAGAATTCTTGCTAAAGAATCTCAGTAGGAGTCTCTTATCCTAGGGTTACATCGTACACATCCTCAGGAACCTTGGGTTTAGTTATAAAATAGTGATCATGCATATAAGGTTCAATTTAGGGTTTCTCAAACTAATTATCCAAAGTCCATTCCTTTTAGCATGCGTCTTGATGTTATAAATGCAACATGTTATATCATGGATGCATGTCAATACTCGAACATATAAGACAACACATCAAAGCACATAAACATAAATCATGAGGCATAAGGGCATATAACTTTCAAGTGAATCACTCATCAACTTCATGACATCAATCATGGTACTTTAGCATATAAGCCACCCTAAAAATAACTAGGTTATGAGCTCATACCTCAGCTAGTCGTCACTAGCTCTTGCCTATTATCTTGAATAAGCGAAACATAAATAATAATCCCGACTCGCAAGTATGAGTAGGGGGTAGGGATCATCTCTCTCTGGGATTACCCTCTTTGAAACGCTTTGCGGGCATTTCGCCACAGCAATTTGTCCGCTTTGGTAGGCTGCATCTACTCATACCCTCACGGATTTGTCTCCCCTAGGGGTGCTCGGCCGAACCGGTGTCACCCAGGCGAGCGCATCTCAGTGCTTTGTCACATAAAAATCTCCTGGGGGTGGTCGGCCGAACCAATGTCACTCAGGGTTTTCAACTCATATGGTACTCATAAACATTTCTTTCAACCCTTTAAGATTTGACGGAAATTCGGCAGCATAACAGCTGTTAAACCGAATTTCCTTCAAACTGCCACAAGCTAATTCACACAACATGTTCTTATGAAACTCATGCTATGATAAACTTTAACATTTTCATTTATCATTTTCTCATGCATCAAGCACATCTTATCATATCATTGCATCTTACAACACATCATAGCATTAACAACTTTTTAGTGTCTTATGCATTGACCCTTACGGTCCTCAACTCACTTTCTAAGTTATAAATCATCAAGCCTAATC
The DNA here is from genome assembly GCA_031216105.1 of Dalbergia cultrata. NCBI lineage: Eukaryota > Viridiplantae > Streptophyta > Magnoliopsida > Fabales > Fabaceae > Dalbergia > Dalbergia cultrata. The sequence continues at coordinate 31,302,576 of CM062351.1, forward strand.
TCTCAGGAACTTATAAGGTTATAACTAAGTCTTTCTCACCTCACACTATGGTCAAGAACATCTATAAACCTCAAGGATGCAGAATTCATAATCCTAACTTTACGGGTACCTAGGAGTCACAACAATGACCCTTTCTAAGTCCGGTTTGCTCCTAAGACGTCGAGATCAAGTCCTAAACCATTTATGAGTCATTCCTACACATTTACACTAATTTAAATCCATGATTAGCATTCCTAAACCTTGCTGGACAGAATCCAGAAAATTCAAACATTAAAGGATCTAGAACTCTCAAATTAATTTTTTTCTAGTTTCTAACTTCTCTTATCTTTCACATATGAGTCTTAACATTAATTATACTTAAACATAAGCATATTATCATCATTAACACAACTCATACAGTGGCTAAACATGGCAAGGCAGAATCGAAACAAACATCTCCATTTAAAGGCATCAAACACAATTTCTAAAGCACATAAAATACTAGTTTCTCTTGGAACCTTTTTAAAATTTCCAAAACTCATTTATAAACATTTTTAACATCTAAAATCATAAAAATATTTAAAAGGGCAGTGACCAAATCAAATTTGTCTCAAGAGGTCCTAAATTCATAAAACTTGGTTCTACATATTCCTTATACTCATATAAGCTTAGAAAATTTATGAAACATAGTTTTCAATACTTAGAAGCATCAAAACCCCCTTGGGGCCGAAACATGAACCAAGGGAAATAAATATTTTAGACCTTTGTTTGAGACAACAATGGGCAAGTCTTTGAGCTCTAGGTTCATTTAAGTGATGACATAAAAGTAAACATGCTCATGCACTTGTTTTAGCTTGCATTAGAAAGTAAAGTGATAGCATAACATAAACATGAGATGCAACCTATTATTATTATCTTTAATATTTAGTGAGAACTTGAAATATAAACATGATAATGCATAGCTTGAAATATAAATATGATAATGCAAGTTTCACTTATTATCTTGAATACTTAGTGATAGCAAGGAAAGTAAACATGATGTGCAAAGCATAAAATAAACATGATGCAAGGTTCATTTTATGGTTAGCTAGAGCTCATCCAAGACTTTAACAAAATAACAACCCAACATATATCTCATTACAAAGAGAGCTCTAGAGTTCTTGAACCAAGTTCTCTAAGGAACTATGAGGTTCTTGAACATCATCATCAAGCTCAAGAAAGCAAACTTTTTAAACAAACAAAACCTCAAAGATAAAAAAGGGAAATAGAAACCAAAATGTTAAGGAAAAGGAAACAAAGGAACCGAACTCCAAATAGCAAGAAAAGAAAAAGTGTTCTTGAGTAAACATCATATTTGAGTTAGAACATGAAGTTGAAACTCAAAGAAAATAAAACCTCAAGCTCTAGAGGGCCCTTTGAGATGAACACATAGTCGTCATCTAGGAGTCCTCATCATTGAGCTATCATGTGCTCATCAATGCCTCATGGCCGAAATCTCAAGGAAAGAATAACAAAGGAAGTTCAAAAAGAAAATCCAAGAGAAAGCTAGAAAAAACTCATTTTCAAGAAAACAAAATTTAGAAAATACTCCTACCTAAAGTGAAGACACAAAGCTTGAACTTTAAAAAGGAAAACAAGATGATGAGCTCCTCCTTGAGGTGGATATGGCTTCGGCCTTGTGAGGAACAATGGAGAGGAAAATGTGTTTGAGTGAGGTTGTATTTGAGGTGAGGTATTTGAGAGGTTAGGAGATGATTCAAGGTCTTGGGGTGGTGTTTGATGGTTAAGAGATGATGATGAGATGAAGAGATGAAGAAGATGAAGATGAAGATGAAAAGAAAGGAAGAACACTCTTGAAACTTGAGAGAAAATGAAAGGAAACTCAAGAAAGCTTAGAAACTTGAAACTTACCAAAAGACTAAAAGTGACACAAGTTCATCTAAGGCACCTATTTATTGGAAAACAAAACAATGAGGCTCACCAAGGGGGGGAGTGGTCAGAACGCTGATTTTTACGCTAGAGTGAAAATGACCGAATGCCTCGAGGTCATTTTCGCCCGTCAGGAAAGCCGATCTCGCCAGTACTAAGGGCAAACTCAATGTTGGAAGGGGATTAGATGACCTGTGTACCTTTCTCGAATCGAAAAATCTCGTTTTGAAGTTTTGGGTCAAAATGACCAAAACGCCTCATGTGTGTTTTACCTATTTGCAAGTGCCTTGGATGAACCAAAACTTCTCCGGATGGTTTTAAAGGTGTTTTTATATATTCTCGACCTCAGTTTTAATTATGGAGGTCCCGGCAAAATTAGTGCAAAATTACGATTTTACCCTAGTTTCGTGTTTTTACGCTTAATCGCTGATTAAGCAAACCTAAGCAATATTAGGCTCTAATCAAGATTAATTAATTTACATAATTAATCTTGAGTCAAAATAATTTATTAAAGTTGATTAGAACCTAAAAGTGCTTAATTACCACTTAAAATCTTATTTTAAATTCAAGATTTCTAGTCATGGAATCTTGAATAGTGTTTTTCTCTCCAATTCCTTAAATTATGGAATTTTGTCTACATTGTTTTATTCATAAAATGAATTTAAAATCTCCTAAATATGTATGAGTACTCCTTAATCATGTCATAAAGGTTCCTAATCACATTCTTAGTCACCTAAACTTATGCTTAATGACTCCTAACCTTACACCTAAGCTAATACACCCCTAAACACATCACTAACACACTATTACATGACCAAACTCCCTCCTCCCTTGCTGCATCAGACCTGCACGAAATTCAACATCCATTTTATCACAATTTAATTTTATTTCACACTCCAAAGACTATGGTTGAAGCCATGTCATCAAAGTGCAATTCTCTCACCTCATGTTCCATGAGGATTCATTCTCCTCCACACATGCCTCACCTCATGTTCCATGAGGAGGACCTCATGTTCCATGAGGATTCATTCTCCTCCACTCATTCACTCTTATTCTTCTCTATAAATACTATGCCTAGATGAACCTTTGCTACACTTTGTTCATTTGCTAAGTTGAGTTTTTAGTTTTCTCTAAGTTCTTCCTTTCTCTCAAATCTCAAGAGCATTCTTCTTCTTCATCTTCTTCTTTTCCTTTTGAAACTTCATCACACAACCTTGAAACACCACTCCCACCACCTTGGATCATCATACAAACACCTAAACTTCCATTCTCAAACACAAGCTCACCAAGAACACTTTTCCTTCCTTTTCTTTCATCAAGGCCGAATCATCATCACCATCCTAGGAGGTGTTGCTGTATCATTTTCATCTTCAAGTCCAAGCTTTTTGTCTTCACTCTAGGTAGGAGTGTTTTCTAAACTTTGTCTTCTTGAAAATGAGTTCTTTCTAGCTTTCTCTTGGGTTTTCTTTTTGAAACTTTCTTTGGTTTCCTCTTCTTGTATTTTCGGCCTCTTGGCCTTGATGAGTACATGATAGCTCAATGATGAGGACTCCTAGATAATGACTATGTGTTCATCTCAAAGGAAACTCTAGAGCTTGAGGTTTTATTTTCTTTGAGTTCCAACATTATTTTCTAACTCAAAAATGATTTTTACTCAAGAATACCTTTACTTTTCTTGCTATTATGATTTCGGTTTCTTTGTTCCTTTCTTTAACATTTCGGTTACCATTTTCCTTTTTGATCTTTGAAGTTTTATTTGTTCAAAAGTTTTACTTTCTTTGAGCTTGATGATGATGTTCAAGAACCTCATAATTTCTTTGAGAACTTAGTTCAAGAACTCTAAAGCTCTCTTTGTAATGAGATATGTGTTGGGTTATTATGTTGTTAAAGTCTTGGATGAGCTTTAGATCACCTTAAAATGAACCTTGCATCATGTTTATTTTATGCTTTGCACATCATGTTTACTTTCTTTGCTATCACTAAGTACCAAGGTAATAAAGGAACTTGCATTATCATGTTTATATTTCAAGTTCTCACCTAAATATCAAAGATAATAATATAATGCATACCATATTTATTTTATGCTTTGCACATCATGTTTACTTTCTTTGTTATCACTAAGTATCAAGGTAATAAAGGAGCTTGCATTATCATGTTTATATTTCAAGCTATGCATTATCATGTTTATGTTTCAAGTTCTCACCTAAATATCAAAGATAATAATATAATGCATACCATATTTATTTTATGCTTTGCACATCATGTTTACTTTCTTTGCTATCACTAAGTACCAAGGTAATAAAGGAACTTGCATTATCATGTTTATGTTTCAAGTTCTCACCTAAATATCAAAGATAATAATATAATGCATACCATATTTATTTTATGCTTTGCACATCATGTTTACTTTCTTTGTTATCACTAGGTATCAAGGTAATAAAGGAGCTTGCATTATCATGTTTATATTTCAAGCTATGCATTATCATGTTTATATTTCAAGCTCACCTAAATATCAAAGATAATAATATAATGCATCACATATTTATTTTATGCTCTCACTTTACTTTCTAGCAAAAACTAAAACAAGTGCATGAGCATGTTTATTTTTATGTCATCACTTTAATGAACCTAGAGCTCAAAGACTTGCCCATTGTTGTCTCAACAAAGGTCTAAAAATATTTATTGCTTTTGGTCCCTATTTCTGCCCTAAGAGGCTTTGGTGTTTCAAGTATTGAAAACTATGTTTTATAATTTTCTAAGCTTATGTAAGTGTAAGAAATATGTAGAACTAAGTTTTATGAATTTAGGACCTCTTGAGATAAAAATGATTTAGCTATTACCCTCTTAAGTATTTTTATTATTATAGGTGATAAAAGTGTCCATAAATGAGTTTTGAAAGTTGAAAAAGGTTCCAAGAGAAACTAGTATTGTATGTGCTTTAGAAATTATGTTTCATGTCTTTATGGAGATGTTTGTTTCGGTTCCTGCTTACTATGTTTTGGCCACTGTATGAGCTGTGTTAATAATGATAAGATGCTTATGTTTGAGTAAAATAATGTTAAGACTCATATGTGAAAGATAGGATAAGTTAAGAACTAGAAAAGAATTAATTTGAGAATTTTAGATCCCTTAATGATGGAATTTTCTGATTCTGTCCAGCAAGGTTTAGAAATGATAATCATGGTCTAAATTAGTTTAAATGTGTAGGAATGACTCATAATTGGTTTAGGGCTTAATCTTGATGCTTTAGGAACAAACTGGACTTAGAAAGAGTCATTGTTGTGACTCCTAGGTACCGTAAAGTTGGGATTTTAAATTCTGCATCCTTGAGGTCTAGAGATGTTCTTGACCATAGTGTGAGGTGAGAAATACTTAGTTATAACCTCATAGGTTCCCAAGAGACTAGGTTTTGATGATTTATAACTTAGGTTGTGAGTTAAGGACCTTAAGGGTCGATGCATAAGACATTAAGAAGTCTTGAGTTTTTATGATGCTTAATTTTATGCAAGTATGATATATGATACATGAGCTTTATCTATATGAGTATGATGTGTTTAAAATATATGCTATGATGAGTTTGGAATATATGCTATAATCTATGTAAGAATGATGAGTTTGAAATATATGTTATGATGTTTATCTATGTGAGAATGATGTATTAGAAGAATATGCTTGATGATGCATGAACCCTAAAATGTTTTATTGATGATAAATGAGGAAATTATTATTGAGATGTTGTTGTGTGATTAGCTTGTGGCATGAATTTTGGTTTGAAGGAAATTCAGTTTAACAGCTAGTTATGCTGCCAAATTTCTATCAAACCTAAAAGGGTTGAAAATGTTTTAAAGTACCATATGAGTTGAAAACCCTGGGTGACACTGGTTCGACGAACATCCTCAGATATTTTTATGTGACAAGCATTGAGGCGATTTCTCCCTCACTACGGTGAGGAGGAGGCAAATCCGTGAGGGTATCGCAGATGCCTTACCAAAGCGGACAATTCGCTGTGCACTGAGGCCAAGAGGAACGCTTTAAAGAATGAAATATGTTTATGTTACCCCCTCATTTTACCCCATATTAAATCTAGTGACGACTAGTTAGGATTGAGCTCATTCCTAGGCGATTAGGTGAGACGGAGATAGGAGGTTATCATAAAAATCGCCAAGGCGGTGTATCGGTTGGAAATAGGTGGATATGTTTTAAGAGGGTGGTTTTTGAGAAAAAGAACAAAAGAGATATGATGCTTTTAAGTCACATAAGTATGAGAAAAGTAAGAGTTGTAATATGCCCTTATGCCACTTGCATGAATCTAGATTGCTGTGATTTGTTGATTTATGTGCTCAAGTATTGCCATACATTCATGCTTAAACATGTTGCATTCATGACATCAAGATGCATACTAAAAGAAATGGACCTTGGATAAATAGTTTCATAAACCTAATAATGAATCTCATATGCATGAACACCTTTTATAAATAAACCCAAGGTTCTGAGGATGTGAACGATGTAACCCTAGAATAGGAGATTCCTCTTGAGATTCTTTAGTAAGATTCTCACTCTTTTCGCTTCTTTCTCGCTTAGTCACATCTTGAGACTGATGGCGACATTCGTGGTCTTCATTGACACATCCGTCCGAGGAGGCGCTTCTAACGAGAGCTCACGCTCGGTCTACACGTATGCCCACTCCCGCCTTGCTTCTTGGATCAAGTAACACTCTATTTCCGGGATCTAGTAGTAGCGAGATGTTTTAGGGGAGGCTTAGTGCACACACTCACATGTAGACTGGATAAACTGCTTTTGTTTTGAGGTTATTCACTATAGGTGCACTCGGGTAGTGATGGTTTACTTTATGTTACTTTACGTTTCTCTGTTTCTATTGTACTTCCTTTCTGTGACATTACAAGCTCGCCTCCCAATGAGGGTATGACTACTTATGTATTCTAAGTTATGTTATTAATGAAACGTTTCTCTTGTTGTGATGATTTATGCTCAGCTGTTATATGTTCCATTTCTGTGTTTCTCTATGAGTGTTAAGCGTGCTTTATATTCCTATTATTCGATTAGACTAAGAACGTGGCTCTCACTTTGTTTTATGTTTTCAAAAAAGAAAAATTTACCCGTAATTTCCGCTAAGTATTTCAATGAAAGAATGAGACTATGAAGTAATAGCCTAACGTTTAACCTAATGTGTTCTAGAAAGTTGGGTTAAAAATTAGGGTGTTACAGTGGCCGTACCTTTTGAGGGGGAAGGAAAAGAAAATATCTCTTTGATTGTGTCATTCAAGCATGGTTGGAGTATGGAGTTCATGATACAAAGCATGGGTTCAAGCATGGGTTTTTTGAGTGAGCTTTTCTTTTATTTGTGAATGAAATTAGGCTTCTAGAAGTGAGACATGGCTGGAAGATTTTCAGCCACAAATAAATGGAGGAATTGATTTATTTCAATTGGTTACTCATTAGGAAAAGCAAGCTTGATTGAAATTGTGACAAGGTATGACAAGTATGGTGATTTGAGGTGATTTTCCCTCAAGTTTTAAAATGAAATAATTCATGAAAATGGGGGTGAGGGTTGGCGCAAATCTGACTAGAAAATGGGGGAAAGAAAGGCTTCTAGATGTTGTCCTTGGAAGCATGGATGAAAGCATGGTTTGTATGACTCAAAGTATGGTTTGTGCAAAGTCAAAGCATGGCTCTTTGTGTAGGAAAAATTCACACATGTGATGGATAAATGGGAGGCATGGCTTCGGCCAGATTGGGCAGAAAAGAGAGAAGAAAAATCTTCTATGTAATTGGGTGTTAATGATAGGATTAAGTGTAGGTTAGCTTAGGTACAAGGTTAGGAATAATTAAGCTTAAGTTTAGGTAACTAAGAATGTGTTTTAAGAATTTTATGACAAGATTAGGAGTGCTCATACATCATTAGAGAATTAAAAACTCATTTATGAATAAACAATGTGTAACACAATTCCATGATTTAAGGAATTGGAAAGAGAAAACACTATTCAAGATTCCATGACTAGGAGTCTTGAAATTAAAATATGATTTTAAGTTGTAATTAAGCACTTTTAGGTTCTAATCAACTTTAATAAATTATTTTGACTCAAGATTAATTAAGAAAATTAATTAACCTTCGATTAGAGCCTAATATTGCTTAGGTTTGCTTAATTATGCGATTAAGCGTAAAAACACGAAACTAGGGGCAAAACCGTAATTTTGCACTAATTTCGCCCGGGACCTCCGGGACCAAAACTATAGTCATAGTCTACATAAAAACACCTTTTAAAACCATCTAGAGAAGTTTCAGGTTCATCCGGCACTTGCAAATGGGTAAAACACCGCAGGGGCATTTTGGTCATTTTGACCCAAAAACTCGAAAAACGAGATTTTCGATCTCGGGAAGGTACACAAGTCATCCAATCCCTTTCCAACATTGAGTTTGCCCTTCGAGTACTGCCAGACCGGCTTTCCTCGAATTCCGGGCCGAAAATGACCTCAGGGGCATTTTGGTCATTTTCACTCTGACAGAAAATCGGGGCGTTACACGGTGGACCTATAGGGTGTAACACCCTAATCTTTAACCCAACTCTCTAGAATACATTAGCTTAAACATTATGCTATTACTCCATAGTCTCATCATTTCATTAAAATACTTAGCGGAAATTACGGGTAAATTTTTTTTTTTTGAAAACATAAAACAAAGTGAGAGCCGCGAACTTAACTAATCGAATGACAGAAATATAGAGCGCGCGTAACAGTCATTAGAAATCATAAGGTAAAGCATATACTCAAAGAACAACGATCATGATAACAAAAGAAACATTTCATTAATAATAATATAGTTGAAGTACATAGCTAGTCATACCCTAAGAACGGGCAGAGCTTGTAATATATCGGAAATAAAATACAACAGAAAACTAGAAAGCGTAAAGTACATGGCACAACAGGAAATGAAACCCAAAATGCTACCCTCCTACTACGCTACAAGTACTAATCTACAACCCCTCCCAAAAGGTACTGCCGAAGGGAAAATCTCCACGAAGGCTCGGGTACTCGTAAGGTTCTCCATCGGAATCTGGTGACGACGGGGACGCTCGGGCGACGGGGATATGTAGCCCACGAACTGCTTGATCTCCTCCTTAGTCGGCCAGTGGAGTGGGAAAGGAACACGTGCCGGCTGGACATGAGCTCCTCGGCGCGGACGCATCTCGGCCCTCCACGCTAGATGCGACTGAATCACGGTCTCCTCACTCCCCGCACGCCGGTACTGGGGAAAAGGTGCAGAACCCTCCGAAGGGATGTGCGTAGGCGAATCCTCAGACGGGTCCGTCTCAAACCTCTTCGAACGTGGCACATACTCCGGAAAGTCACGGATGGCAAAAGCAAATGAACGAGCACAATGTCTCTGCTCGTTGCGCAGGCAGGTACGCTCGAAGATCATGTCGTCACCACCAAAAGGTGCAATAGGAGTGAACTGGTAGCTCAATACCGGATAGGCAAAAGATCGTCCCATGTACACAAAAACGCGAACCTCACAACGACCCTCAAAGTGATATGAGCGATAGTCTGGGTCGTAATGCACCTCCCATACGGGCGTGTTAATGAAGACTACGAATGTCGCCATCGATCTCTGAAGATGTGACGAAAGAAAGAGAAAGGAGAGAGAAGAGTGAGAATTCTTACTAAAGAATCTCAGTAGGGGTCTCCTACCCTAGAGTTACATCGTTCACATCCTCAGAAACCTTGGGTTTAATTATAAAAGAGTGTGCATGCATATAAGATTCAATTTAGGGTTTATAAAACTATTTATCCAAGGTTCATTCCTTTTAGCATGCATCTAGATGTCATGAATGCAACATACTAAAACATGAATGCATGGCATTGTCTCAAACAAATAATTCAATGAATCACAACTTCAAGAAGCATACAAGTGGCATAAAAGGCATATAACTTTCAAGTGGATCTTTCCTCAACTTCGTGACATCAATCATGGTACTTTAGCATAATAAGGCCACCCTAAAATAACTAGGTTATGAGCTTATACCTCAGCTAGTCGTCACTAGCTCTTGCTTATTATCTGAATAAGTGAAACATAATAAAATAATCCTGACTACGTAAGTACGGGTAGGGGGCAGGGATCACCTCTCTTAGGATATACCCTCTTTGAAATGCTTTGTGGGCATTAAGCCACAGCAATTTGTCTGCTTTGGTAAGCTGCATCTACTCATACCCTCACAGATTTGTCTGCCCTGGCGGTGCTCGGCCGAACTGGTATCACCCAGGAAAGCACGTCTCAGTGCTTTGTCACATAAAATCTCCTGGGGGTGCTTGGCCGAACCGGTGTCACCCAGGGTTTTCAACTCATGTGGTACTTTAAAACATTTCTTTAGCCCTTTAAGGTTTGATGGAAATTCTGCAGCATAACAGCTATTAAACCGAACTTCCTTCAAACCGAAACTTATGCCACAGGCTAATCACACAACATATTCCTCATTTAAGTCTCATGCTATGATAAACATCATATCTCAACAATCATTTCCTCATGCATCATGAACATCTCAACATAGCATTGCATCATATACACATCATAGCATTAACAAATTCTTAATGTCTTATGCATTGACCCTTAAGGTCCTTAACTCACAATCTAAGTTATAAATCATCACAACTTAATTTCTCGGGTACCTATAGGCTCATATCTAAGTATTCCTCACTCAATACTATGATTACAAACATCTCTAAACCTCAAGAATGCAGAATCTAAAATTCTAACTTTACGGGTACCTAGGAGTCACAACAATGACCCTTTCTAAGTCCGGTTTGCTCCTAAGGCATCAAGATCAAGTCCTAAACCAATTATGAGTCATTCCTACACATTTAAACTAATTTAAAATAGTGATTAGCATTACTAAAACTTGCTGGACAGAATCCAGAAAATTTAAACATTAAGGGATCTAAAATTCTCAAATTAATTATTCTCTAGTTTCTAACTTCTCTTATCTTTCACATGAGTTTTAACATTAATTATACTCAAACTTAATCATATTATCATCATCAAACAGCACATACAATGGCCATAAAATAGCAAGGCAGAACCGAAACTAAGTCTCCATACAAAGGCATCAAACACAATTTCTAAAGCACATAAAATACTAGTTTCTCTTGGAACCTTTTTCAAACTTTCAAAACTCATTTATAAATATTTTTAACATCTAAAATCATCAAAATATTTATGAGGGCAGTAGCTAAATCAAATTTATCTCAAGAGGTCCTAAATTCATAAAACTTAGTTCTATGCATTCCTTAAACTCAAAAGCTTAGAAAAATTATAAAACATAGTTTTCAATACTTGTACACAATAAATCTCTTAGGGGCCGAAAACATAAGCTAAGGAAATACATATTTCAAGCGTTTGTTTGAGACAACAATGGGAAAGTCCTTGAGCTCTAGGTTTACTTAAGTGATGACATAAAATAAACATGCTCATGCACTTATTTTAGGTTCCTTTAGAAAGTAAAGTGATAGCATAAAATAAACATGAATGCAACTTGTTATTATCTTTGGTATTTAAGTGAGGACTTGAAATATAGACATGATAATGCATTGCTTGAAATATAAACATGATTATGCAAGTTCCTTTGTTATCTTGGTACTTAGTGATGACAAGGAAAATAAATATGATGTGCAAAGCATAAAAGTAAATATGAATGCAAAGTTCATTTTAAGGTTATCTAGAGCTCTTACAAGACTTTAGAAAATAATAACCCAACACTCATCTCATCACAAAGAGAGCTTTAGAGTTCTTGAACCAAGTTCTCAAAGGAACTATGAGGTTCTTGAACATCATCATCAAGCTCAAAATAAGAAAACTTTTAAAGAAACACAAGACCTCAAAGAAAAGGAAATAAAACCGAAATACTAGGGGAAAGGAAACAAGGAAACCGAAATGAGAAACAAGAAAGAGTGAAGGTGTTCTTGGGCTAGAAATCATTTTGAGTTAGTAAATCAAGATGAAAATTAGAGAAAATAAAAACTCAAGCTCTAGAGGTTCCTTTGCGATGAACACATAGTCATCATCTAGGAGCTCTCATCATTGAGCTATCATATACTCATCAAGACCAAGAGGCCGAAACATCAAGGAAGGAAAGACAAAGAAAGTTTCAAAAAGAAAATTCAAGAGAAAGCTAGATAAAACTCATTTTCAAGAAAACAAGGTTTAGCAAAACACCCTTACCTAGAGTGAAGTTAAAAGCTTTGATCTTTGAAAAGGAAAACAAGATGAAGAACTCCTCCTTGGGGCAAGATAGCTTCGGCCTTGGAGAGGGAGAAGGAAAGGAGATGTGTTTCAAGTGAGGTTGTGTTTGCGGTGAGGTGTTTGAGAGGTTAGTAGGTGATTCAAGGCTTTGGGGTGGTGTTTGAAGGTTATGAGATGATGATAAGATGAAGAGAGGATGAAGATGAAGATGAAGAACAAGAGAGAACTCTCTTGAAACTTAGAGAGAAAAAAAGAGAACTTTGAGAAAGCTAAGAAATCTAAAAGTATGCAAATGAGCTAAAGTGTTTGCATGTGTGTCTAGGCAAGGTATTTATAGAAAATGAAAACAAATGAAGGTTCATCCAAGGGGGAAAGAAGCCATAGCATTTGAGAGGGAAAGGAAAAGAAAATATCTCTTGCAACTTGTCATTCATGCATGGTTTTGAGGTATGGAATGTATGATACAAAGTATGGCTTCAAGCATGGGTTTTTGAGTGAGTTTTCTTTCAAATTTTGAATGAAATAAACCTTCTGAAAACTAAGCATGGCTGGAAGTTGTTCAACTACAAATAAATAAGGGAATTGGTTTATTTCCTTTAGTTATTCATTTGGAAAATCAAGCTTGATTGAAAGTATGACAAGGTATGATAAGGTATGGTGATTTAAGGTGATTTTCCTTCAAATTTGAAACGAAATAATTCATTAAAATGGGGGAGGAAGGCTGGTAGAATTCAGACCAGAAAATGGGGGATGAAAAGTCTTCTAGAAGTTGTCCTTGGAGGCATGGATGAAGGTATGGAAGTTGTGACACAAAGCATGGTTCATGTAAGATGAAAGTATGGCCTTTGAAGTGTGAAAAATTTGCACATGTGATGGATATTAGGTAGGCATGGCTTCGGCCAGATTGGGGCAGCAAGGAGGGAGGAAAAATCTTTCATGTAATTGGGAGTTAATGGTAGGATTAAGTGTAGGTTAGCTTAGGTACAAGGTTAGGAACAATTAAGCTTAAGTTTAGGTGACTAAGAATGAGGTTTAGGGATTTTATGACAAGATTAGGAGTGCTCATACATCATTAGAGAATTAAAAACTCTTTTGTGAATAAACAATGCGAAACACAATTCCATGATTTAAGGAATTGGAGAGAGAAAACACTATTCAAGATTCCATGACTAGGAATCTTGAATTTAAAATAAGATTTCAAGTTGTAATTAAGTATTATTAGGTTCTAACCAACTTTAATAAATTATTTTGACCTTAGATTAATTATGGAAATTAATTAACCTTCGATTAGAGCCTAATATTGCTTAGGTTTGCTTAATCACGCGATTAAGCGTAAAAACACGAAACTAGGGGCAAAATCATAATTTTACACTAATTTCGCCCGGGACCTCCGGGACCAAAACTAAGGTCACAGAATACATAAATCGCCTTTTAAAACCATCTGGAGAAGTTTCGGGTTCATCCGACACTTGCAAACGGGTAAAACACCACAGGGGCGTTTTGGTCATTTTGACCCGAAAACTAGAAAAATGAGATTTTCGATCCCGGAAAGGTATACAAGCGAACTAATCCCCTTCCAACATTGAGTTTGCCCTTTGAGTACTGCCGAGTCGACTTTCCTCGAATTCCGGTCCGAAAATGACCTCAGGGGCATTTTGGTCATTTTCACTCTATCAGAAAATCGGGGCGTTACATAGGGCCCATTAGGTTACTATTCACTTTTTTTAATAGATCCATTGGATCATTCTAATCATTTCTATGTTTGTCAAATTTTTGAAATTATGAAAATTAATTTTTAAATAATTTTTGGGGTGTTATAGAAAGGGTCAAAAACATAATTTTTAGAGCTCTTGAAACTAATTATTTAACACTACCCAGCACTGTACAGTATTGTTTGGTACTATTTACATACTTAATAATTAGTGAAAATTATTGTAAAAATTATTTTTTGTCACTTAGGTGCCTACAAGAATAATTATAAGTTTTAGATTGGACTGTTTTGCAAAATGCGAAAAATTGTGTTTTGAACCCTTCATTATGGAATTTTTGGCCAAATGGGTTTACTTAGATTTAATAATGATTTGAATGTGTCCATATATTCAAAATACCATTTATGATATGAAGAATAAGTTTTAGAAGCACTGGCACTTACTATGTGTCATAAATGTGAAATTTTGCACTTTAACCCCTAAAATCTAACAAAATTTGGCTAGCGGTCCAAAATGATTTTTATGAGGAACTTAAATGATTTCTAAGTGTCATGTGTCTCTTAAAAGTGTAAATTAATTATGAGGATCAATAATTTGAGAAAATGTGTTAAAGGGGAAATTTACACTTTAACCCACAAACTTTTGGAAATTGTAGTTTGACCCCTTTTTGGGCTAAAGTAAAATTACCCTTAACTTGATGATATTGATGTGAATAATATGTTATGAGAGTTATGTTTATATGAGTTGTTTGAGAATTATATGACTTGAAGTGATCATGTGAAATTATGAATTGATGACTAAGATGGCTTGATCCTTTATTTATGTAAGTGATGATTACTGCCTATGTTACACATATGACCTATTGAGCATAGCATATGCATTAGCTGAGTCTGGTCCTTGATTTTCGGTATATTGGGTAGGAGCATGTTTACTTTCCAATGAGATATTGATGATAACATGCTTATAAATATATGCAAAGAATGTGATGCATGTTGACGTGATCAATTACATGATGATTTGTAGCATGTTGTGATAATGAATGAATGATTCAGATGTATGACTGTTGTGTTCTATGGCATGAAGCAAATTTGGGGAAGCGTCATTTCCAGCCGTTATGTTGTCGGATTTCTAGTAAATTTGTGGATTTAGGAAAATTATGAAGTTTATGAGCATGAACGGTTAATGATAAGTTATGACAATGGCTATGATTATAGGCTCATGTTTGCATCTCTAAATGTCATGCTAAGATTAAATGTGACATAAGACATATGGAAATGATCATCACACTCCATGAATTAATTGTTATGAGAGGTGATCCAATAAGGGAATCCTTCAGACTCCAGGAATTAATGGTTGTGGGAGGTGATCCTTTAGACTCTAAGAATGAATGGTTATGAAAGGTGATCTTATGCCCCCTATCCCGCACTCTGGGAGTCAGGAATTTGCTTATTAAGAGGATAAGTATAGACTAGTGATGACTAGTTTAGGTATGAGCTCATAACTTAGAACTCTTAAGAGGAGAGAGTATTAAGGTGGCCCCTTAGAAAGAAACAAGAAAGTTAAATCACCTAAGAAAGTAAAGAGGAAAGATTATGTTATGATGATTTATATTCTCTCTACCATGTTGATTCATTATGATTTTAGTGACATGTTGCATATGGCATTGTCATGCATTCATAATGAGGTATAATGCATTCATGACATTAAGATTCATGCTAAAAGATACAGGCATCAACTAATGGTATTTGGAACTTAATAAATGAGCCTTATTTATATCCACTATTTTCATAATGAAACCCGAGGTTCCTAGGGACGACGATAATGACACGTGTGTGGAGATGGAAAACCCTATTGAGATTCTTGTATAAGTTTCTCACTCCATCTCTTTCTTTCCATTTCATCTTCAAACAACGATGATGGCGACGTCCATGGACTTCCTTGAGATGCTAGTGTAGGAATTGCACTATGGTCTAGATTAGAGTGGCACAATGGAAGTGAAGATACAGTCCTTCCTGTTTGTAGTGCTTGGGAGTTGTTTCGTCTTCGTGCATGCTCATACCTTAGTTTCTGGTAGACATGCATCCCCAAACAGTTTAACCATATCGTAGTTATGTGTAGCTTTTGAATTATTGTATGCTTGATCTCTATAGGTAGGCTTGGTATATTTGTGATGGTATTATACTTATGGAATACTTTTATATTATTATTATATGACATGACAATTAAAGTCAATGTTATGCTATGATGATGTTTTCAGTTTACGTCATGCTCTGCTGTG
Organism: Dalbergia cultrata; assembly: GCA_031216105.1. Taxonomy (NCBI): domain Eukaryota; kingdom Viridiplantae; phylum Streptophyta; class Magnoliopsida; order Fabales; family Fabaceae; genus Dalbergia; species Dalbergia cultrata. The sequence continues at coordinate 31,318,723 of CM062351.1, forward strand.
ATTTGCATGCATGCTATGTGATGGATGATTAAGAATACGTTGATGAGATGTACTATTATCATGTATTATATGATGAACACTTATGCACTATAATTTATATGCGAATAGCTCATAGGTTGATTTTCAATTAAAAAAAATGGGTCATATTTTCCATAGACTTATTTTCAAAGTTTAAAATCAAGCAAAGTTCTGAGACAAAAGAGTAACAACTAATGATTAACCATTATGCGTCCTAGGCGTATTGTATTGAAAGTTAGGGTGTTAGATAAAAACCAACTAGTAAGGTGGTTGCTAGGCAAGTGTATTAGGCCAACAAGTTTGGTAATTATTACAAACACTAAGGTCAGGTTGATAATGGCTGCCTAAGTGTGTCTTACTAGGGTATGGTTGATAGGGCTGCCTACTTATGAGCTATTTTGTTTTGATACCCCTTAGATATTGAAACAAATGTTTTGACCTTTTGCAATGAGTTATGGTTTCTACGATATATACCCGAAGAATAATTCAAGAAACTTGTTTTTTTTTCTTTTTATCTTTGTATGAATTTTCAAGATACGTTTGGAAGCATTTTTAAAATGTGATTGGTTAGTTTGATTCAAGAAGTTATGTTTTTTGTTTACTTTATTCTATATTTGTTAATGTTGGAACTAATTTTTAGAGTTGGGACCATGGAAGTGAAGCAAATAAAGGATTTAACTTAAGCTATGACATCACTTCATGAAATACTTAGCATTTTTCAAGTCAAGTAATTATAATATATTTGGAGTGTTTGGGAAAATCCTACTTTTTTTTTTGTAAAAGTATATTATTCATATGCCTCATGTCCAGTTATAAGTATATGTGCTTCTCACTTAATTCTTATGATTTATTTTGTGGCACTCTATTCCTTTTTAGATACAGGTTGGGATAAGTCCTAAACCCTTCTACTCTTAGGACTCTAGTGAACACTTTTTGGTGTGTCACCTATTGTAGAATCGATTAAATTGTGTAGGAAATGTTTTTGAGGCTTTTTTTGGTTTTAATGCTCCATAAATGCATAGATAGGGACTTTATGGTTTGTGAAAAAGTTTGATGTCCATTCTGTTATATGTTTTGATGTTGTAAAGATGTTTAGATCCTTGATAAACCATTTAGATGAGAATTGAAACTGATTCTGCCATGGTGATAACTATATATATGATTGTATTTGTTTGTTTAACTTTACTAACAATGAGGTGATGCAAACCAAATATGTACAAAAAACCCATTTTCAAGGAAAGTTCTATCAATGTTTTTCATCAACTTAGGTGAGAGGCTTGATAGGGAAAGGAATGATTTTCTAAGTGTTGATCACAGCCTGGGGTTGGGTTCTAACATTGCACTACGTCATTGTTGTATTGTTGCATCACTTTATTAACACCAAGAATCAATCCCCAAGACCAACAACTATATCTAGAAGCTTTTTGCCATACACCACTAGTCAACTACAAGGAAGAGATAAGCATGGCACTAGTATAACAGGAATGGATTCCCTCATGTCAAAATTCAACATGATAAGATCATGTGTGATCTTTCACTTTTAAATAATTTACACTACATGTATTGTCTAGGTCCTATCTTTAGAATTAATTGTAGGAGATCACACATGACATTATCATGTGGAATTTTGACATGAGATGATCTATTCCCTTTTTATAACACAATGGAATTGGTTCATAATTGGATCATATTCCTAGTCGATGCCCACATCTATAACCATGAGTACTTTGTTTAGCAATATATCAAAATGAATCTCATTGCTATAATTACATAATAATATTTATTTTTAAATTTAATTTGAAATAATTATCTTAATCTATTAACCCATTATAACATTTTTTTTTCAGGCCACCATCAGAATGTGGTTCCACATGAAGTGCACTAGGTTTGACCACAAGAAGGAGAAGTGAAGTTGAATACAGATGGTAGTCATTGTAGGGTTACCATTATGGTCTCTGCAAGGTTTAAGGGGTCCTATGTGACTCTAATAGGTTATGGATTGAAGGGTTTTTTAGATTCATTAGAGAAAATTCTATTTTATTTGCAGAACTCATGGCTATAAGAGTTGGCCTTTTATGAGCTTGGGAAAAGGGCTATCGTCTAATGTGGTATGAGAATGACTCACTCCATGCCATTACTTTGCTTACAACTAACTGTTGGACCAAGCATTATACTTGTACTACTATTCTCACAAAGGTTGCTCATCTAATGGCGAGGGACTGGGTTATGCGCTTGACTCATGGGATGCGTTAGATCAATTTGTGTGTTGATAGTATGGCCAAGTTGGGAAGTACTGTAATACCCTAATTTTTTTATTCAGAAAATAATTGAGGCTTTAGTAATAAGAATATCAAAATTGTGATGTACATAGAAATGATAAGAACAATGTAATGAACGTAAAAGAAAAAAAAAAACTGTGAATAGTATCTTGCGGGCGCCATAGGCCCATCGGGACAGCCGAAACCCTAGAACTGGGCCTCGAAGATGTCCAAAATTGAGAAATTATAGGATTAAGATTAAAAATAGGTAGGAATAAAATTTTTATACTTAGAATTAACTTTCGGACAACATTTGATTTCCCGGGTACATTGTTTTACCCGTTCAGTAAAATTTCGGTGTATGTTTTCTAACACCGAAAGCTAATTTAATCTTTACAAAATAAAGGAGCTTATCCATTTATATCAAATGAATGGCTAAGATTTAATCTTGGATTACAAGATCAAATCCTAGCCATCCATCTTGTAACGCCCCGATTTTCTATTAGAGTGAAAATGACCAAAATGCACCTGAGGTCATTTTCGGCCCGGAATTCGAGGAAAGCCGGTCTGGCAGTACTCGAAGGGCAAGATCAATGTTGGAAGGGGATTGGATGACTTGTGTACCTTCCCGGGATTGAAAATCTCGTTTTTCGAGTTTTCAGGTCAAAATGACCAAAACGCCCCTGCGGTGTTTTACCCGTTTGCAAGTGCCAGGTGAACCCGAAACTTCTCGAGATGGTTTTAAAAGGTGTTTTTATGTAAACTATGACTTTAGTTTTGGTCCCGGAGGTCCCGGGCGAAATTAGTGCAAAATTACGATTTTGCCCCTAGTTTCATGTTTTTACGCTTAATCGCGTGATTAAGCAAACCTAAGCAATATTATGCTCTAATCGAAGGTTAATTAATTTCCTTAATTAATCTTGAGTCAAAATAATTTATTAAAGTTGATTAGAACCTAAAAGTGCTTAATTACAACTTAAAATCATATTTTAATTTCAAGACTCCTAGTCATGGAATCTTGAATAGTGTTTTCTCTTTCCAATTCCTTAAATCATGGAATTGTGTTACACATTGTTTATTCATAAATGAGTTTTTAATTCTCTAATGATGTATGAGCACTCCTAATCTTGTCATAAAATCCTTAAAACACATTCTTAGTTACCTAAACTTAAGCTTAATTATTCCTAACCTTGTACCTAAGCTAATACACCTTTAAACCTACCATTAACACCCAATTAGATGATCAAAACTCACCTCCCCCATGCTGTCCCTGGTTTGGCCGAAACCTCCAAGCCTCCATATGCATCACATGTTCAATTTTCTAACACTCCAAGGCCATATCTCAAGTCACATATACCATACCTTGTCATAACTTTCAATCAAGCTTGAATTTCCACATGAATAAATAATTAAAACAATCCATTTTTCCCATTTATTTGTGGCTGGAAAAGTTCCAGCCATGACAAGTTTCTAGAAGCTTAATTTCATCAAAAATTGATAGGAAATTCACTCACATCAAGCCATACTTTGCATCATAGCTTCCATACTTCAAACCATGCTTGAATGACCTTGTGTAAGAGATATTTTTCTCTCCCTTTTTCCCTCCAATGCTACAGCCACTCCTCCTCTTTAGTGAGCCCATGGTTTTATTTTTCTATAAATAGGATGCTTGTGATAGCTTAGTTGCACCTTGAAGCATTTGCTAAGTTTAGAATTCTAGAGTTATCTTGCTAGTTCTTTTCTTTTCTCTCAAAGTTCCAAGAGTTCTTTCTTTTCATCTTCATCTTCTCTTCACATTATCACCTCACCACTTCAATCCACCATATCCTAACCTTAGATCATCATCAAATCTCTTAAACACTAAACCTCAAACACAAGCTTCCTCAAAACACATCTCTTTTCCTTTTCTTTCTCTTTGGCTGAAGCCATCACACCACCTTAGGAGGAGTTGCTCTTCTCATTTTCCTTTTCAAGTTCAAGCTTTCATCTTCATCACTTGGTAGGGAGTTTCTTTTCAAACTTTGGTTTACTTGAAAAATGAGTTTCTTTAGCTTTCTCTTGGATTTCTTTTGAAACTTTTCCTTGGTTCTTTGTTTTCCTTTCATTTCGGCTATGAGGCCATAATTATGAGCATGATAGCTTGATGATGAGAGTTTCTAGATGATGACCTTGAGTTCATCTCAAAGAAACCTCTAAAGCTTGAGTTTTCCTTTTCTTATAACTTCATCTATATGATATTTAGCTCACAAGGTTTTTCAACTTAAGAAAATTAATCTAAGGATTTCTAAAAGCCCAAGCCGACCCTTGTCAACCTTAAAGTTGGCCAGCACGTTCTAGACATTTTTCTCTAGATAGGGGTTTTGGGTACTTAATAAAGAACTTGACTTAGTTTCAATCTCTTTTCCTTTTTGTAAGGTTTTCGGTTTTGATTCCTTGATCTTTGAGATTTTGTTTTGTTTTGAAAGTTGATTTACTTTAGCTTGGTGATGAAGTTCAAGAACCTCATAGTTCCTTTGAGAACTTGGTTCAAGAACTCTAAAGCTCTCTTTGTAACGAGATACGTGTTGGGTTGTTACCTTGTTAAAGTCTTGAATGAGCTCTAGCTAACCATAAAATGAACCTTGCATCATGTTTACTTTTATGCCTTGCACATCATGTTTATTTTCCTTGCTATCACTAAGTACCAAGATAATAAAGGAACTTGCATTATCATGTTTATATTTCAAGCTATGCATTATCATGTTTACATTTCAAGTTCTCACCTAAATATCAAAGATAATAATATAATGCATCTTATATTTATTTTATGCCCTCACTTTACTTTCTAACAAAAGCTAAAACAAGTGCATAAGCATGTTTATCTTTATGCCATCACTTTAATGAACCTAGAGCTCAAAGACTTGCCCATTGTTGTCTCAAACAAAGGTCTAAAATAATTATTTTCCATAGTTGAGATTTCGGCCCTAAGAGGTTTTAAGTTTTCCAAGTGTTAAAAATGTGTTTCTTAAAATTTTCTAAGTTTATATAAGTATAAGGAATATGTAGAACTAAGTTTTATGAATTTAGAACCTCTTGAGATGAAAATGATTTAGCTACTGCCCTCCCAAGTATTTTTATGATTTTGAAAGATAAAAGTGTTTATAAATGAGTTTTGAAAGTTCTAAAAAGGTTCCAAGAGAAACTAGTATTCTATGTGCTTGAAAAATTGTGTTCTATGCCTTTTATGGAGATGCACATTTCGGTTCTACCTTGCCATTTATTGCCACTGTATGTTCTGTTTTAATGATGATAATATGCTTATGTTTGAGTAAAAATAATGGTAAGACTCATATGTGAAAGATAGGATAGGTTAGAAACTAGAAAAGAATTAATTTGAGAGTTTTAGATCCCTTAATTATTGAATTTTCTGGATTCTATCCAGCAAGGATTAGATTTGATAATCATGGCTTTAAATTAGTTTAGATGTGTAGGAATGACTCATAATTGGTTTAGGACTTGATCTTGATGCCTTAGGAGCAAGCTAGACTTAGAAAGGGTCATTGTTGTGACTCTTAGGAACCCGTAAAGTTAGGATTATAAATTCTGCATCCTTGAGGTTTAGAGATGTTCTTGATGATAGTGTGAGGTGAGAAATACTTAGTTATGACCTCATAGGTACCCAAGAGATTAGGTTTGATGATTAATAACTTAGAACGTGAGTTAAGAACCTTAAGGGTCAATGCATAAGACATTAAGAAGTCTTGAGTTTTTATGATGCTTAATTTATGTAAGTATGATATATGATACGTGAGCTTTACCTATGATGAGTTTGATGCATATGCTATGAAGAAGTTTTTACATGATTAGAATGATTATGTGATGATGTATGTGCTATGAAGAAGTTTTATATGATGATATACTTGTATGTCCTATATGTTTTCATGGCATAAGCAAATTTGAGGAAATTCAATCTACACCCATCATGCTGCCAAATTTCCATCAAATTTGAGGAACTTAGAAAAAGGTCTTTTTGAAAATCATGAGAACTTAAATGTGACACAACACTGAGACGCCTTCTTGGGTGACACCGGTTTAGCCGAGCACCCCCAATAAAACAAATCCGTGAGGGTATTGACACAGAGCTTGCCAAAGCGGACAATACTACTATGCACTAGTTGCTAGTAGAGCGTTTCAAAGAGGAAATGACCCTAAGAGGTGATCCTTAATTTGCCCCCTAGCCCGTACTTTAAGTCGGGATTATGTATGTTACGCTTATCATAGGATAAGTAAGAGCAAGTGACGACTAGTTAAGGTATGAGCTCATAACCTAGAGATGTTTTAGGGTGGCCCCATGAGATAAAGTTAAAGTTGAAATGTCGCATATGCTATGAAAAACCACGAAAGTTATTATGAGATTTATACCTGTCAACTTATGCCACTATTATAACATTTTTGTGACTTTGTTGATTAGTTTATCCTTATGATGCATTCATGTCTTAGTATATTCCATGCTTAGTCATAAGACGCATTGTAAAATATGACGGACCTTGGATAACTAATGCTTTAGAAAACTAACTTAAAAGGAGTTTATATGCATACACACCTTTTTAGAAATAAAACCCAAGGTTCCTGAGGATGTGATGACGTCACTTAGTTAGGGATTGCCCTACTGAGAATTCTTTTAGAAGATTCTCATTCCCTCCCTTTTCTTCCGTCATATCTTCAGATGGCGACTTTCGTACTCTTCATCGACACCCCGACGTGGGAGCTGCACCATGACCCACCACTTGGGTCATATCATTTTGAGGGTCGCTGCATAGTCAGAGTATTCATGTTTATGGGACGACCCTTTGTACACCCAGTATGGAGCTAGCGCTTCACCCCGACTGCCCCCTACCATCATAACACGATTTTCGAGCGAGCTAAACCACGCGACGAGCAGATCCTCCGCATGCAGCCCGAGGCGTCAGCCGTATGTGACTACCCGGAGTACGTGCCCCGGACTCAGTATTCGGAGACAGATCCATCAGAGGGCCCGCCCTCGCACATGTACAGTTGCAGCTCCAGCCCCGCTCCCCCACCGATGAGAGCCGGGAGTGAAGAGATAGTGGTTCAGCCGAGGTTGGCTCATAGGCCATCCATGCGCCCTCGCCGCGGTGGACACGCTCCGATGATCCGCACGACCACTCCCGCCGAGATCCGCCAGTGGATCGATTCCACCCCTCAGTACTCGGACCAGCAGGAGTAGGTGCATAGGATGGGTTGTAGCTAGTGCACACACGCCACATAGTTGAGGACAAACCTTCTTTTGTATATGAGGTTGTCTACTCTAGGTGCACATGGGTATGGGTGTTGCTTTTATGATTTCCTTTTATTTACTTTTCAGTTGTATTCTATTCTTCTATGTACCGAATAGTCCTGCTTTTTTGTAGGCACATTATCTATATATATATATATATATTTAGTTGATGTATCCATGTTATTTATGAGTTTTATTATGATTTGCTCATATGACTTGAATGAATTCCCGTTCAAAGAATCATGCGTGGCTCTCACTTTGGTTTTAATTCAAAAAGAAAAATTTTACCCATATTTCCGCTAAGTATTTTCAAAGTAAAAGATGAAACCAAGAGGTAATATTCTAAGGATTAACCTGAATACATACTAGTAGTATTAGGTTAAGATTTATGGTGTTACACATCTTACTTTATCACTTTGATAATTATCCTTTTATATTATATAATATCCTACATTTATTACATGATAAACACAAAACTCAAATCTTCTTTAAGAAGCCAAAGCACTCATCATTCTCGGTCATGACACAGCCACCATTTCCATTCATCTCAAGAGCTCAAGTTTTGTTTTCAAACCACCAAAATACTTGCTCAAAGTTCCTAAAACCATAAACTCCCTTTACTAAACTTGTTCTACTCCCCAATATCTACCAAACTAACCGATTAGAATTTGAATCCATCAACTTTTTCTATTTTGAGAGCTCAACACCTGCTGTTTAGGGAAGGGTTAGGGGCTGATTGGTAGGCCTTGGAGTGAGCAAGATCACTCTTGGACACATCCTTGAAAGCCAAGATCCTTAAAGCTACAAAGTAGGGTTTTATTGAGTCTTTTCTTTCCAAATTTATATTTCAAATCTCTGACTTTTTCTGCTCTAAATTTTTAGTTATTTTAGTTAATGATATATGGTTGTTGAAGTATAAATTTTTTTGGAGGGTTTGGATGAGGTTAGAGTAATCATTTTATCAAGTGAAGTTTTAGATAGTGTACTGGAATTTCGGTTTTGCTGAAAACAGTAAACTATCATGAATTTTTAGACATATTTATAGTTATGATCATAGCCTGGAAAAAATATATGTTGGATCTAACATCTTGAACTACTTACACGAAAATTCTTGAGTACTAAGTTTATGTTTTACTGTCTCAAAAAAATCAGAAACCGAAAAGGTAACCTTGCTGTCTGGATTGTGGGGACTGAAGCTCCGATTTTATATGATTTTAGTACCATAGTAAATGATTGAATTATCATCTGAAATTTTTACAGGGTGTTTAAAACTTCTTGACGTGTAACTGTGATTTTTATTTTGGGTTGATTTGATCAATTTCTATGATTAAAAATTATGAGAATTCTGATCTGAGCTGTAAATAAGTGGTCTCTGACCATCAAATATGTATAATTTATTTAACCAGGTTACAGAATTCTTTTTCCCCTGAAATTTTTATAGGGACTATTAAACACATTGAAGTGTTATAGGGAATTTTTATGGCTCTTAAATTAGCCATTTGATATGGAAAGTAAATGTTGCTACTGGAATGATAAATCTGCCAAGTTGCTGAAATGGTGGAAATGTCTTAAATTGATAATGGAATGGCATTTAGTCCACATATATGATATATGAATGCATGCTAATGGTTTTAGATAGTTACTTATAAAGCATAATGAGACTCTAGATGTAACTAAATTGCCTACGTGTGATGTAAACATGATTTGTCAAAAAGAAAAGTACATGTGGCTGTTATATGACAAAAGAGAATATGAGAAATGTGATGGTGCATATTTTAACATATAGGGAAAATAGAAACAAGGCTTATATGGGATAAAGAGGGAAGGCAAAAATAAGAACTTCCCAGGAAATGTTATGAGTCGGTAGACGTATCGGCTAGGAGATAGAACTGTGTGTGATTCGGAAATGGAAAAGAAATATGAAGTCCGATGATCACGAATAGGAATAAACTCATGTCCTAGCAGTCTATGGTCCTCTGAGGAGTTATCCACTACATATGTTACCTGATGTGAAACTAAGCCACTGCACTAATTGAATTTCATGGATTACAAGAGAAAGATTTATGGTTACCATCATGTTACATTTTGACTTTACTTGAATTATATACATTAATAACTATTCCTATGACTTTACATAGTTTAATTGTTATTTTTGCATATAAGTTTACTTGATATTGCTTATAAGAATGAAATTCCTACTTATGTTTTGTTTAGTAATTTTGATTATTGGTGAGGGATTATCTACTGAGAATTATATAATATTCTCATCCCTATTTGTGTATATTTTGTATGGTGCTCAGACGCTACAGATGCCGTCAGTGATTTTCTTCGTTGACTCACCCCAATGGCAATGGCACTACGATCCTGACTTGGATTCACTATATGTAGTAGCATATTCTCATATACGAGCTTATGTATTCTTCAGCTGTTCTTTTAGTACCTCTATTTTTACTGCTGAGTTTGACCCTGCTTTTCCTTATGACGGTGTGCCCCTACACATGGCACACCCTGTTGAGTTTGTAGCTCCACCCGCACCACCTATGCCCCCTCGTGGAGATGATTCATCCTCGTCCTCCTCCTCGGACTCCGATCCACCAGCCAGTCCTGGTGCCCCTGCTGAGGGCGACACCATTCCACCGATGGCAAACGGTTTTCTTTAGGGGAGCATGTGACATTCAGGGACTCATGTTATGTACGTAGTTGTAGTTTAGCATTAGGAACCCGCCAGCCTGCAGACTGATTTTGTGAGATACTTTAGAGTCCATTTCTGTATGTATGAAATTTTGCTGGATCTCAACTTTGAGCAGGTCAGACTACTTAGTAGAAGTGTTCTTTTGTACACTGAGTTCCTGACTAGTTAGGAGATAACTAGTTTGTCTTTTTTTGTATGATGTACCTAATGTGAACTTAACAACAATGTATATATATATGTACATATTAGTTTGATAACTTATACATCTACAATATTTTATTTCAGTTATTTTTGACTAGTATAGAGTATGCGAGTGAGTAATACTTTTCTAATTACTTTGTGAAAACTCGAGTGAAAACATGGTAATTAGGAGGGTGTTACATTATGGTATCAGAGCCGGACTATCCTATAAGCCTGAGGATTGGACCGGCTATGCTTTCTTAGAAATTGTCATGCATTATGACTTTATATATATTTGTATGATTGCTAGTTGGAAATGTTGTGGGTTGCTGCTACACTTTGCTTGGTATTGAGCCTGATCAACTCAATATTTTTATTTGGTGTGATAGGAACCAATGACTTTGAATCGGCAAACTAGGAGTGGAGCTGGAAACGATGCTGATATGATGAATACTTTCCGTGAGATGGCGGCTGCCATGAGGGAACAAGCTACAGCTGCTACCCTAATGATGGAGCAGCTGAACGGCAATGAAAGGCAAAACCCAGCCAATAATCCTGCAGTGAACGAAGTTGATGTAGAATATCAGAAATTTGCCGAGTTCAGGAAGACAAATCCCCCTCCATTTTGAGGAGCATTTAATCCCTGTAAAGCAAAAGAATGGATAAAGGCCATGGAAAAGATTTTCTCTGTTCTTCATTGCACAGAAATCCAAAAGGTGGCCTTTACCACCTATATGCTAGAAGCAGATGTGGATTTCTGGTGGGTTGGTACCAGGGGATTATTCGAAGCTTCCTAGACTATTGTTACCTGGACTATTTTTAAGGAAGCTTTTTACTGTAAGTACTTCCCTTTCTATGTAAGAAATGCGAAAGAGTTGGAGTTTATGGCTCTTAAACAAGGACCTATGAGTGTAGGAGAGTATACTGCCAAATTTGGAGAACTCTGCAAGTTTTCTACAATTTCTCAACATGACCCGGATGAAATCTGGAAATGCATGAAATATGAAGGAGGTCTACGAGAAGATATAGAAGCAGCTGTAAGTCTCTTGGAGATTAGGGACTATCCTACCTTGGTAAATAAATGTTGACGTGCAGAGGAGTCCAATAAGAAGTTGACAAATTTCAAGTATGCCGAAAACAATGCTAGAAGGAGGTTAGCACCTCAAGGTCCTCAATTTAAGCCTGTTAACCAGCCTTGGAGAAGATTTCCATCCAACAATAACAACAACAACAACAAAGGGAAGCAACTTCAACCTAAAAGACCAGAACCAGGACGAGAGTGCCCTAAATGTAGGAAAAATCATGGGAATTGACCGTGCTGGAAAACACAAATCATTTGTTTTGGCTGTGGGAAACCAGGACATAAAATATTTGAGTGTCCTAATAAGAAAGGTCAGCAACGCACCTCTAGGCCACAACAACATGGGTGCGTTTTTACTATGAGTGCCAAGGAAGCTTCTCAATCTGCCGATCTGATCCAAGGTAAGTGTGAAATAAATGGTACTGCCCTAGATATACTGTATGATACAGGTGCCACTCATTCTTTCATATCCCATGACTGTGTACAGCAGTTACAATTATCTGTTTCTGAACTACCTTATGATTTTCTTGTATCCACTCCTACTGCTGGTCCTATTAGGACTTGTTATACATGTGTGAATATTCCTCTTCAAATAGGTACTAGAGACTTTACTGCCAATTTAGTTTGTCTTCCTTTATCTGGTTTAGATGTAATTTTAGGTATGGACTGGTTGGTACCTAATTTTGTCCTTTTACACTGTCCAGATTGAACTGCTATATTTCTTTCCACGTTACCTTCCATCCCTTTAGTTCCTTTTTCTTTTTATTTCAACCTAGTAACACCTACCCCTAGTAAGACAGATTGTCAAGAATATGTTCTCCTCTCTGCTAGTGAAACTGAGTGTGATCATGAATTGAGTAAGATTATAATGGTGAGAGAGTATCTTGATGTCTTCCCGGAAGATCTTCCAGAGTTTCCTCCTGAAAGAGAGGTTGAATTCTCCATTGAGTTGGTTCCAGGAACGGGTCCTATTTCAATTGCTCCTTATAGGATGTCCCCTTTGGAGTTGAAAGAATTAAAGTCCCAAATTGAAGAACTATTAGGGAAGCATTTTATTATACCAAGTGCCTCTCCATGGGGAGCCCCTATTCTTCTAGTGAAGAAAAAGGATGGGGGTATGAGGCTTTGTGTAGACTATAGGCAATTGAACAAAGTAACAATAAAAAATAAGTACCCTTTGCCAAGAATTGACGATCTCATGGATCAATTACGAGGTGCAACTGTATTCTCAAAGATCGATCTTAGATCAAGGTACCATCAAATTCGAGTTCGGGATGAGGATATACCTAAGACTGCTTTTAGAACTCGATATGGGCATTATGAGTATAGGGTGATGTCCTTTGGATTGACTAATGCTCCGGTTGTATTCATGGATTATATGAATCGAATCTTCCGCCCTTACTTGGATAAGTTTGTAGTTGTCTTCATAGACGATATACTTATTTATTCAAGAACTGAGGAGGAACATGCGGAGCATCTTAGGATTGTGTTACAAATCCTAAGGGAGAGAAAGTTGTATGCTAAATTGTCAAAATGTGAATTCTGGATGGAAGAGGTTAGATTCCTAGGTCATGTAGTATCACGAGGGGGAATCTCTGTAGATCCCAGTAAGGTAGAATCAGTACTTCATTAGGAACGACCAACAACGGTGACTGAGATTCGGAGTTTCCTAGGATTAGCTGGATACCATAGGCGCTTTATCATGAATTTTTCTCAAATACCCTTACCTTTGACGAAACTAACCCGAAAGAATGCTCTATTCAATTGGACATCGGAGTGTGAAAATAGTTTCCAGGAGTTGAAGCAAAAGTTGACCATGGCTCCAGTACTAGTATTACCCGATCCTCATGAACCCTATGAGGTTTATTGTGATGCTTCTAGTAAGGGTTTAGGATTATGTTGATGCAAAATCATAATGTAGTTGCCTATGCTTCTAGACAGTTGAAACCCCATGAAGTAAACTATCCAACCCATGACCTTGAACTGGCCGCTGTGGTTTTTGCTCTAAAGATCTAGCGACATCATTTGTATGGTGTGCAGTTTAATGTTTTCTCTGATCATAAAAGTTTAAAGTATCTTTTTGATCAGAAAGAGTTGAATATGTGACAAAGAAGGTGGATGGAATTCCTCAAGGACTATGAGTTTAGTCTGAATTACCATCCAGGCAAGGCAAATGTTGTTGTCGATGCTCTGAGTAGAAAATCCCTAAGTGTAGCCTGCCTAATGATTAAAGAGACGGAGCTAGTTGAACGCTTCAAGAAGCTTAGTTTAGACATGTCTATGAACCCTCAAGGTGTTGTGCTAGGCCAAATAAAAGTAACAAGTGAGTTCAAAGAACAAATTTTAGCTGCACAACGCGAAAACCCAGAGTTTCAGGAGATATTAAGATCAATTCATGCAGAGAAGTTGCCAGGATTCACTCAAGACCAACAAGGTATATGGAGATACAAGGATAGGGTATGTGTACCCACAAGTGGTGATCTTAGAAAGAAGATCTTAGAGGAAGCTCATAGGGGCGAACTTACTATACACCCAGGGACTAGTAAAATGTATTCAGATATCAAGAAAATGTTCTGGTGGTCAGAAATGAAAAAAGACATAGAAGAGCGTGTCAGGAAGTGTTCAACTTACCAAAAAGTTAAAATAGAACATCAAAAACTAGTTGGAACCTTGCAACCCTTAGAAATCCCGGAATAGAAGTGGGAAAATATCTCCATGGACTTTGTAATAGGTTTACCAAGGACATCATCAGGTCATGACGCTATATGGGTTATAGTAGATAGATTGACCAAGTCTGCTCATTTCTTACCCATTAAAGCTAATTACCCTTTGGATAAGTTAGCTTCTTTGTACGTTCAAGAAATAGTGAGACTACATGGTGTACCTTCCTCAATAGTTTCTAATAGAGACCCTAGATTTACTTCTAGGTTTTAGGGAGCTTTCCAAAAAGCCTTTGGGACTAAGCTTTGTTTGAGCACTGCCTATCACCCCCAAACTGATGGACAAACAGAACGTACCATACAAACCCTGGAAGACATGTTAAGAGCATGCGCGATTGAACAGAAAGGAAGTTGGGATAAGTTACTTCCATTGGTTGAATTTGCTTATAACAATAGTCATCACACTAGTATTGGCATGGCCCCGTATGAAGCACTGTATGGATGAAAATGCCAATCTCCATTATGTTGGTACGACTCAGGAGAGACAAGATTATTGGGACCCGATCTTGTTAATCAAACAACGGAGCAGATCCAAAAGATCAGGAGCAAGATTCTCACCGCACAAAGTCGTCAAAAGAGCTATGCTGATACTCGAAGGAAACCTTTAGAATTTCAAGAGGGAGAACATGTATTCTTGAAGGTCACGCCCACTACTGGAGTAGGTAGGGCCCTTAGAGTTAAAAAGTTGTCACCTAGGTTTATAGGTCTTTTTCAAATTCTTCGACGAATTGGGTCAGCTGCCTACCAGATAGCCTTACCCCCACATTTGTCTAACCTTCATGATGTCTTCCATGTATCTCAACTCCGAATGTACCACCCAGATCCAAACCATATTATTGAGCCCGAATCTATACAGTTAAGGGATGACTTGACGCTTCAAGCCCCTCCTATTCAAATCGTTGATAGAGAAGTCAGGCAACTTAGGAATAAATCTGTGCAACTTGTAAAAGTAGCCTGGGGTGGACCTGGAAATGAAGAGTATACATGGGAACTAGAATCAAGTATGAAGAAAGATCATCCGGAAATGTTTCCAGGTATGAAATTTTGAGGACAAAATTTTTATTAAGGTGGGTGGTAATGTAATACCCTAATTTTTTTATTCAGAAAATAATTGAGGCTTTAGTAATAAGAATATCAAAATTGTGATGTACATAGAAATGATAAGAACAATGTAACGAACGTAAAAAAAAAAATCATGAATAGTATCTTGCAGGCCCCGTAGGCCCACCGGGACAGCCGAAACCCTAGAACTGGGCCCCGGAGATGTCCAAAATTGAGAAATTATAGGATTAAGATTAAAAATAGGTAGGAATAAAATTTTTATACTTAGAATTAAGTTTCGGACAACGTTTAATTTCCCGGGTATACTGTTTTACCCGTTCAGTAAAATTTCGGTGTATGCTTTCTAACACCGAAAGCTAATTTAATCTTTACAAAATAAAGGAGCTTATCCATTTATATCAAATGAATGGCTAAGATTTAATCTTGGATTACAAGATCAAATCCTAGCCATCCATCTTACTTTATCACTTTGATAATTATCCTTTTATATTATATAATATCCTACATTTATTACATGATAAACACAAAACTCAAATCTTCTTTAAGAAGCCAAAGCACTCATCATTCTCGGTCATGACACAGCCACCATTTCCATTCATCTCAAGAGCTCAAGTTTTGTTTTCAAACCACCAAAATACTTGCTCAAAGTTCCTAAAACCATAAACTCCCTTTACTAAACTTGTTCTACTCCCCAATATCTACCAAACTAACCGATTAGAATTTGAATCCATCAACTTTTTCTATTTTGAGAGCTCAACACCTGCTGTTTAGGGAAGAGTTAGGGGCTGATTGGTAGGCCTTGGAGTGTGCAAGATCACTCTTGGACACATCCTTGAAAGCCAAGATCCTTAAAGCTACAAAGTAGGGTTTTATTGAGTCTTTTTTGCCAAATTTATATTTCAAATCTCTGACTTTTTCTACTTGAAATTTTTAGTTATTTTGGTTAATGATATATGGTTGTTGAAGTATAAATTTTTTTGGAGGGTTTGGATGAGGTTAGAGTAATCATTTTATCAAGTGAAATTTTAGATAGTGTGCTGGAATTTCAGTTTTGCTGAAAACAGTAAAATATCATGAATTTTTAGACATATTTGTAGTTATGATCATAGCCTAGAAAAAATATATGTTGGACCTAACATCTTGAACTACTTACAAATTCTTGAGCACTAATTTTATGTTTTACTGTCTCAAAAAATCAGAAACCGAAAAGGTAACCTTGCTATCTAGATTGTGGGGATCGAAGCTCCGATTTTATATGATTTTAGTACCATAGTAAATGATTGAATTATCATCTGAAATTTTTACAGGGTGTTGAAAACTTCTTGAAGTGTAACTGTGATTTTTATTTTGGGTTGATTTGATCAATTTCTAGGATTAAAAATTATGAGAATTCTAGTCTGAGCTGTGAATAAGTGGTATCTGACCATTAAATTTGTATAATTTATTTAACCAGGTTACAGAATTCCTTTTCCCCTGAAATTTTTACAAGGACTATTAAACACATTGAAGTGTTATAGGGAATTTTTGTGCCTCTTAAATTAGCCATTTGATATGGAAAGTAAATGTTGCTACTGGAATGATAAATCTTCCAAGTTGCTGAAATGGTGGAAATGTCTTAAATTGATAATGGAATGGCATTTGGTCCACATATATGATATATGAATGCATGCTAATGGTTTTAGAGAGTTACTTATAAAGCATAATGAGACTCTAGATGTAACAAAATTGCCTATGTGTGATGTAAACATGATTTGTCAAAAAGAAAAGTACATGCGGCTGTTATATGACAAAAGAGAATATGAGAAATGTGATGGTGCATATTTTAACATACGGGGAAAATAGAAACAATGCTTTTATGTGATAAAGAGGGAAGGCAAAAATAAGAACTTTCCAAGAAATGTTATGAGTCGGTACACGTATCGGCTAGGAGATAGAACTGTGTGTGATTCGGAAATGGAAAAGAAATATGAAGTCCGATGATCACGAATAGGAATGAGCTCATGTCCTAGCAGTCTATGGTCGTCTGAGGAGTTATCCACTACATATGTTACCTGATGTGAAACTAAGCCTTCCCTATGCTAATGAAAAGAAACAATTGCACTAATTGAATTTCGTGGATTACAAGAGAAAGATTTATGATTACCATCATGTTACATTTTGACTTTACTTGAATTATATACATTAATAACTATTCCTATGACTATGCATAGTTTAATTGTTATTTTTGCATATAAGTTTACTTGATATTGCTTATAAGAATGAAATTCCTACTTATGTTTTGTTTAGTAATTTTGAATACTGGTGAGGGATTACCCTACTGAGAATTATATAATATTCTCATCCCTATTTGTGTATATTTTGTATGGTGCTCAGACGCTACAGATGCCGTCAGTGATCTTCTTCCTTGACTCACCCCAATGGCAATGGCACTACGATCCTGACTTGGATTCACTATATGTAGTAGCATATTCTCATATACGAGCTTATGTATTCTTCAGCTGTTCTTTTAGTACCTCTATTTTTACTGCTGAGTTTGACCCTGCTTTTCCTTATGACGGTGTGCCCCTACACATGGCACACCCTGTTGAGTTTGTAGCTCCACCCGCACCACCTATGCCCCTTCGTGGAGATTATTCATCCTCGTCCTCCTCCTCGGACTCCGATCCACCAGCCAGTCCTGGTGCCCCTACTGAGGGCAACGCCATTCCACCGTTGGCGAACGATTTTCTTTAGGGGAGCATGTGACATTCAGGGACTCATGTTATGTACGTAGTTGTAGTTTAGCATTAGGAACCCGCCAGCCTGCAGACTGATTTTGTGAGATACTTTAGAGTCCATTTCTGTATGTATGAAATTTTGCTGGATCTCAACTTTGAGCAGGTCAGACTACTTAGTAGAAGTGTTCTTTTGTACACTGAGTTCCTGACTAGTTAGGAGATAACTAGTTTGTCTTTTTTTGTATGATGTACCTAATGTGAACTTAACAACAATGTATATATATATGTACATATTAGTTTGATAACTTATACATCTACAATATTTTATTTCAGTTATTTCCGACTAGTATAGAGTATGCGAGTGAGTAATACTTTTCTAATTATTATGTGAACACTCAAGTAAAAACATGGTAGTTAGGAGGGTGTTACAAGTACCAATGATGATCTTGTTAGATATTAGCAAACACCCCTACCCTTTTATTGCATAACTTGCATGAGAATCCTTTAGGGAGTGGATATTTGCGTGGCTAGAGCTTGTTAGCTTTCTTTGTTTTGCCTTATTTTCATCTATAACCAAAAAATTATAACATATTGTTTGAAATTTAATTTTGACGATCAATCTACATAAAGTTTTTAAATTTAAAAATATAAAGTAGAAAAATAAATATTCTTGCTTTTAAATTATTTTATAGTCAAATTTAAAGGAAGAATGAACCATAACATCCTCAAAAAAAAAAAAAGTATTATGGTTGATAAAACACTTTATTTAGTTACAACATAACAAAACATTAATCTTTCATCTCGAAACTTTATAAAGTTGAAATTTAATTTATTACACCAATTTATTGCTTCATGATGATATGTTTTTTAATTTAAAATTTGATAATTAATTTACTTAAATTTTCTACAAAGTAAAATTAGATTTATTTTTAATTATTTTGATAGAGTAATTGTAACCAAGTCATATATTATGACATCATCAAATATATGCTTGACTTTTTATATCAACTATTTGAAGGTTATGACTTTGTAAACTTTTTTATCACATTGTCAATATATTAGAACTAAACTCATAAACAAAATTTATAATTAAATCTTTCAAGATTTTGTGGATTTGTGTTTCAACGCTCTTCCTTTCCATCACCGTTACAACTTTCTTTTAAAAGTATTCTTATTAAAAATCAGTGTATTGTTAGTGTAATAGGATTACTATGATTACTTCCAGTTTAATCATATATTCACTATCAAATATTATTTCAAAGGTTATACATAAAATATTAATTAATTGGTTGAGAGCTAACCAAAAATATTTATATGAATAGTGTATTGCAAGTATTGATAGCGAAGTAGTTGAAGGAATTGTAAATAATTTTAAATGCTTGAGACACCTGCTTGAGAATACAAGTTAGATTTTTGAGAAGCCCACTTATTGTGAGAAAAGATCCTAGTAAGTTCTTTATTTTATCAATTTATGAGAGTGATGTCTCTTATAATTTTGAAAAAAAATAAAAAACTCAATTTCTATAATGGATTGTCAATGTAAAAAAGAAAAAAATATATAAAGACATCCATTTATATAATGGCAAATTATCAACAAAAGTGTTTGACCCAAATATCTACTACCTCAAAAGTCTTACTAATAGAAACATATAATTTGATTATTTTTTTCAAGCTAATGTTTCATCAAAATTAATATTTTTTTGTATGCATGATAGTTTTACCTTTCACTAATGGGTGGTTATTATTTAAGTATAAGCCTTCATTACTTTCAAATAGATATTTTTAGTTTTTACAAAATTGCATATATGGCTGAAATTTAGGCACTAATCCTTGCAGGGTACCAATAACCTTGAAAAATGGAAGGTAACACCTTTTGGGCATTAGTATTCTAGGATTTCTTTTGGTACCCTTGGTGTATCAATACCTATTTGAATTCAATAGTAGTGATTTAATCATGAGTTTTATAAATGTTACTACGTTAAGTTAGTAGGATACAAGTTAATTCATAGCCACAAATAAGTAAAGGCGATTGATATCTCTGAATTTCATAAAAGTATCAAGATGTCCTTCCTATTCTAGTTTACATTAATGCAAAATATCGCAAATGAATCATTGAAATTCATTATTCTTTCTCAAATCTAAGCATTAACTAGAATAATTGTTTTGAAAATGATTGTGCATAGTAAGCAAACACTTAATCAAAAAACTATTGTAACCTAATAATAGTAAACAAACACCTTGATTTAGCATTTGTCTCCATATGTCATGGTTCATAGAGGTTGTAGGAGATGAATGAGTCTCTTTCTCTCAATCATAAAAAATAATTCAAACATGGGAGGAAAAGTTGCATCTCTCATTCATTGGGGCATGATTTTTTCATGGTATTGTTTCCTAACAGTCCTTTAATGCATTAATTTGGATGGCAAGGTACATAAAATAAATAGACGGGTGCTTTAGCTCACTTTGCTAGTCACACAATTGTCACGTTGTGCACCTCCTCTAACACCATCATGTCTCCAAAAATTTTAGCAACATGAGATACCAAAATTCTCAACCACACATGCACTTTAGTTTTGGTTTAGAAGAAAAAAGGCTTTTACACAGAAAGCCATCTTTGAGATTTTCACATTAATTTCATTTACATGTGTATGTTACCCTATTGGTATAATGATAGTTTCCTCGATTCAATTTTATCCTTCCCCTCCTTGTAAGGACAATCAACACAGCAATTTCTAAATTTATTCTTATTTTTCATTTGGCCATATCCCTTATTTCTCTTGAACAACCATATATTTGTGCTAGAAAAAGTCCCCAAATGTGAAAACCAAAAAGGTAAAGGGTCACAATGATGGGTAAAGATGGCAGTGTTATGAAGGCATGGGAGGCCACGGTGAGAAAAACACAAGCAGTTGCCAAGAAGCGTGCCAATAGCATATTTGGATCGATACATGTGTCTCACCATGCAGATGAAGATGATAACAACGATGAACAAAATGAAAGCACTTTAACATTAGAGACATACCAGGCAGAGAGAGTTCTTCCAAATGGGGATTACTACACAGGAGAATGGTTAGATAGTTTCCCACATGGCAAAGGAAAATACATGTGGTCTGATGGGTGCACATATGTTGGAGAATGGTCCCAAGGGAAAACCATGGGATGGGGCAAGTTCACTTGGCCTTTAGGGCCATCTTATGAAGGAGAGTTCAAGAGTGGTTATATGGATGGGAATGGTACGTACATAACTTCTAATGGAGATTCATATCAGGGGCAATGGGCCATGAATCTAAAACATGGTCATGGAGTAATGGGTTATGCCAACGGGGATCGATACAAAGGTGAATGGAGAAGGGGTTTGCAGGATGGGCAGGGGAGTTATCAATGGAATCATGGGAACCATTATGTTGGAGAATGGAGGAATGGGACTATTTGGGGTAAAGGGTCATTTGTTTGGGGCAATGGGAACAAGTATGATGGGTATTGGGAAGATGGATTGCCTAAAGGGAGTGGGACTTTCAAATGGCCTAATGGAAGTTTTTATGTTGGGAATTGGAACAAGGATCCAAGTGATCAAAGTGGCACATACTATCCAACTGGGTCATCACAAGAAGTCCATCTTGAGTGGGATCCTCAAGAAGTGTTTAGTGAATTGAATGAATATCAAGTCTGTCCTGGGGAGAAGGTTGCAATATTGCCATCACAAAAAAGGCTTGCAGTTTGGAGGTCTTCAAAGGCAGGGGATACTACAAAACCTAGGAGAAAATCAGTGGAAGGGAGGGTAAGTGTAGGGCTAGAGAAGCCAAGTGATAAAATGCAAATATGGGGGGAGGGTGATTTTAGTGGTAATCAAATTCCAATAAGGACAAGTGCTTTGGATGAACAATTGTTGGCTTTAAAACTCCATACTCTAAAAGCACCAAGGAAATCAAAAAGGCAAGGAGAAACCATATGCAAAGGACACAAAAATTATGAGCTCATGCTAAATTTGCAGCTGGGAATCAGGTAATTGTTATAATTCAAGATTTTTTTTCGATGTCAATAATTTTGTTTACTATGCTTCTATTTTTTTCAAAGTAATTATTTTTTATAAAGGTTACTACTTAACAAGCAAATGAAAAATTACTTCATTAAGTTAGAATAATTTAACATTCTACAATGCATAATAAACACGAGAAAATAGAGTTCAAATGGTTCTGTCCCCAACATCCTTATCTTACGTTTTTCTTATTACTTTATATATTTGATAAGTAGGATGCAAATAGGCTCACCTTAGAAACTTATAACCTGGCTTGGCATAACCTGATCTATTTATAAATAGAACTAGACTCTATCTTATTTAAAAGTTTATTTATCTTAATAGGATTTAGATTTAATAAAAGGCCTATAAAACTTGTTAGGCCAAGATGTTACAATTATATATGTATATTGTGTAAAATATAATATAAATTGAGTTTAATTTTAATATACTAATGCCATAAAACTTTTTGGTATTGTCATTCAATTATGTATTACCACATTAATAAAGGTACTTAAGTCTCACACCCACTACTTAAAATTAAGCAAATGGATGATTTGTTTGTTTCATTTTTAATTTTTTATTTCTGATTCATTTAATTTATTTTATTTTACAATTAAAATGTATGAATATCTTACTTAGTTTTATTTCTTTTTGTTTCGTTTATTTTGATTTACTATGTTATACTACAAGAATAGAAAATAAAAAATAAATTAAAATAAATAGAAAATTAAATGCTAGAATTAGTTAGAGGACTAAAATGAAAAATAAAATTAAGTTAGGGGACAAAAAAGAGCAAAAGCAACTCAAAGAATAAAAAAGAACAAAAAATTAGTTAGGGGATCAAAAAAAATTTGGGGATAAAAAAATGTATCTTGCTTATACAATATATAAGATATAATCTATAATAAAATCAATCAATAGAGATTTAAATTATTAAATAATAATAAAAATAAATAAATTATTAAACAATAATCCACACAATAGCTATTACAAGCCTTGTGTTAACTTACTCAATTTGACTACTCAGCTAAATAAGAAAAATAGTGGATATAAACAACTTGGAATTGCAATTACATGCTTATACTTTGGCCATTTTGTTTCCTCTTAGACTCATTCTTATGTCTCCACAATAATCAATGTGGGACAAATTTTCATCCTGCAATATGTGTATTATTCTACATAAAAAGAGGTAAATTAGTCTCATATTGCATTGGTAATATGAGTGTGTATAAAAGAAATGTTGATGATCAAATGTTTGCCAATTATTCATAAATTAAAGAGTGATTTGACTCAAAACCTAAAAGAAATTAAAAGATATGTTGATCTTTTTTTACGTGAATTTTGAAGCTTAAATTTTTTTATTTTATAATTTTTTAATAACACTAAATTAGGGACAAATTTTCAATTTAATTTGTTGAATTTATGAATCCAATCCAATTTCGAAAGCTTTGTAAATATGCTTTAGGTCATGTCATACCTATAGAAATACCAACCCAAACTCATATTAAAAAAATTATGATGCAAACTTGATCTATTAAGAGTAAAGTCTGACCTATCATAACATGTTTTCATCCTCAATTCATATGTTTTACACCTTACTGATAACTAGCATGGTTCTTCATGTTACTTTTTTACTTCCAAGAAAGTTTTAGTTGCTTTTGGACAAGAAATAGGTTTTGTTCTCATTCTTCGTGACATATATAAGAAGAAATATTATTTATACTCATAACATATGGGACACCATGCTAACACACTCTTATCTACCTTGAATGGGATGTCAATCCCACTTATTATGGGTCACACATCTCATCTAATGATAGATAAAAATGTGTCAGCACATTTTGCACATCTTAGATTTTGAATCAAAAAAAAAAAAAAGATCATGTATCTATGATAACTAATCAGCAAGTACACCGAATCATTCAAAAATAAAATATGATGAGTAAGTGTCATCCTATGAGGATTGAGTTTACCAAGCAATAGTTCACCAATTCAATTTCTAATTAATTATCGTATCCATTTTAAATCAAAGAAATTATAACTCAACAATAAAAGAAAACAAAAATAATTTTAAGATTTTTGTATTTCTTCATAAGGTCAGGGATTCAAATTTACTTAACTTTCTAATGAACCTATGAATTCCTACTTAATTAAGCTTTAGTTCCACAATTGATGGTTTAATTCCCTAAATTGACTAACAACCAATTCCTAAGTATACTAATCCTCCTTTAACTAAATGAAATACTCTAATTTCTTAGACCAATCTTAGTTAGAAAGGACTTTACAAATTCAATGAAATTTCTAGCAAACCACACAATTAACCACATCTATTCCAAGATTGAAGTACATTGTTTCTAAATTCTATAGATGAACCCTAAATCATAGTATGAGTTTCCACTTCATACAAATTATGAAACCAATGATAAATACTCAATATGTAGGAAAAAAAAATCTAGAATCAAGCAAGAATCAGAAGATTACATCATCCACGTCAAGTTACATCATCATGCCAACCAAGGAGTTTACAAAATCATGAAGATAAAGAAAACAAAAAGAAGAAACAAAAGAAGAATGAAAGAAACCAAGAATTGGAGTGACAATTCTTTAATCTCTCCTCCTCTAGAAAACCAAGAATTAGAGTGACCCAATGAAATTTTGTTATGTGTTCAATTTATTTTACTTGAACACTTACATATTACTATTATTAGTTTTATGTTTGGACCCATAATATTTTTATTAAATTACAAACTTACCCCATTCCGATTCTCATTCCATTACCAAAAATTTACCCCAATTCTAAATCCTAAGGCCTAATTCTTCTCTCCTAAATCCACATGTCCTAATTTTTAATATTGCTCAGAACATAATCGTCCACAACATTATCACTATTGTGGCCTAAACCACGAATCTATCTTTTCAATTGTGGTTTTGTAGAAATTGAAGAAAAAAAACTTGTGTTTGACATTTTTTTGAGCATTAATCTACAAGAAAAATTATTCTTCCCAAATTTCACTGTTTTAATCCCCTTCCTATCCAATAGATCACAGAAAAATCTGAGAAAAAACACCTGAATATATGCATTGGGTACGACCAATTTTTGCAGAGCTTCATGGATGATCATTAAGATTTCAAAATTTTACAACATTTGAGGATATAAGGATGGTAACTAGTTTCAATGAAGCCATGCTTGTATATTCAATCTCCCTATTAAGGGCATCAATGATAAATACTTGTAAAAATATTAAAATGCATAGAGTGCGAGTGTAGTAATGCAAGGATGGGATGATGATGTTGTGGTTGGCAATGGTTCTAGATACAATTAGAAAAAAGGATTCATAGGTTCGGGAAGAAAAATGTTAGGGTTCTTCGTATTTTAAATAACTAAGATTTTTATAAATTTAGGGAGGGAACTGTTAATTGGAACTGAAAAAGATATCGTGAATTTAAACATAAATTAAGAGTTTTAACATGTGCTTGTTTAAGTGAATCAAATTAAACACTTTCTAAATTTTATTGAACCATCAAAGTGTTTAGAACCCTTTACTTTTTAGTGGGTACAGTAGAATTCACCATTATACTTTCCTTGTTAAGTAAAGTAATGACAATTGTCTAGTCTATTATTCACATCATTATTATGTCACTTATATGTTATAATCATTTGTGAGATATGTATCATAAATTTAGTTAGGAATTGCAATGAAATCACTATCGATAATCAAGGTGTATATGGATTATAAGGAAAAATGATTAAAAAAATTAAAAGGTAAGGACTAAGCTAGAAATAAATGCGTAATAGAAAAATTGTGTATTTACCCAATTTAAGGTAACAATAGTTCTCTAGCTAGTATTTCAATGAAATTATGATGCACTATTCAATAGGAAAGGACAATGCTAGGATTTTGATCAGTCTCCTTCAAAAATAAATTTGTTGATATTTTAAAATTCATTAAGTTAACTAATGACATTTCATTTTCAAAATAGTTTGACTAGTATTTTCTAAGTGAATGCTTATTTTGAAATTAAAGTTGTATATATCTTCTACTTTACTCCTTATAATTTAGAAATTAATGATTATCTCTTAAATTAAAAAATATAATTATATTTAGTCTTTGTGTCTGTCATCTAGAGAATAGTACAAAATATATTGTATAATTTTATATATTAAGGCCCTATTTGGTACATTGTATAGAATAAGATCTAATAGTATTATACATGATAGTATATGGTTTAATAGTATAGTATAAAAAATCCACAATATATGTATTTATCCTATCCATCGTTTGGTACGCCACATGACTAGTGGTGGACAAGCGAGAGGGGATTAGTGCAAGGGGAGGCTTATCAACAGGTGGTAGATAGTGATCAGCGAGTGCCAGGTAGTGGATGACTAGATGGTGACCGATGACCAACAGAGAATGGGTGGTGGGTGTTGCTTAAAAGAGTAAGCAAAAGTTAATTTGGAATTGACTAGTAAAAATAATACTATTGCGTGTTGTTATGCCTTTTGGGACTTGATAACTTAATCTTATAATAATAGTATAAAAATAGTTTGACCATATAATATTATACTATCCTATGTGACACCTAATATGTGATAAAAGTTAACGTTATAGTCTTATCTAATACTATCAGATCTCATCCTATGTATCAAATAGGGCCTAATATCATTATTATTTTTAATTTTAAGTACTGAGATGAAACACCATACAATTTCAATTATCAAAATCTGTATTCACTTTTGTGTTCTTTACATACATAATAACGGTAAAAGATGCAATCACAATTTTTGCTTTCATATATTGTTTCATGTATGTTATCAATTTGGTTTGTCCATACACCTTGCTAGTAGTATTTTTCACTATATGTTGTTACATAGGCATTCTGTTGGAAGACCTGCTCCCTTGGCATCTTTTGATCTAAAGCCTTCTGCATTTGATCCTACGGAGAAAATGTGGACAAGATTTCCTTCTGAAGGATCCAAATACACTCCACCACATCAATCAAGTGAGTTCAAGTGGAAGGACTATTGCCCAGTAGTTTTTAGGTCAGCCTTAATACATAGTCTATTCTTTCTACTAGTTTTTTGTTCGTTATTCATATATTAAAAAATTTTAACATGAATACACTCCTTTTAACATCAAGGGTGTGTTTGGTTAAAGAGTCAAAAAAGGGGGGAAATATCTTTATAGATGATTTTCATATGTAATTTTATATATGAATTTTATTCATGAAAAAGTTTTCCCAAATTTTACCCTTCAATTAAACACACCCTAGGAATCAGGGTTTATACATTCATATTGTCCTTTTATTTTTCCATTAATGTAACTAGAGGTTAGTAATGTTATTTAAACATACTGAATCATATCAGTTGCCTATTAGGCAAAGTAAGTATTAATGATGAGGATTTTAAACAGATGAATAAGGAATCAAAAGAAATGTAAGTGATAATATTGTTCCCAATTATATTTGTAAAATCCTTAATCATTTACCTATAAATCCTCATTCAGGTTACAACATTATCACTTACTATAGTCTATTTGACTCTCTATCATGGTTAATACTTACACTCCCAGTAGTCAATCAATATACTCATTGATATGTCCAAATAACATAACTTTTTTCTCTTG
Organism: Dalbergia cultrata; assembly: GCA_031216105.1. Classification (NCBI taxonomy): domain Eukaryota; kingdom Viridiplantae; phylum Streptophyta; class Magnoliopsida; order Fabales; family Fabaceae; genus Dalbergia; species Dalbergia cultrata. The sequence goes on from CM062351.1 coordinate 31,346,374, forward strand.
TGAATGTCTAAGATTTTTCCATGTAATCATTAATCAACTTACAATTGATCAAACTCGATCCTCAGGACTCTTAGGAGGCTATTCAAGGTGGATCCAGGTGATTACATGTTATCAATATGTGGGAATGACGCCCTCCGTGAACTTTCCTCTCCAGGAAAAAGTGGTAGCTTCTTTTACTTAACCAATGATGACCGTTATATGATTAAGACAATGAAGAAAGCTGAAGCAAAAGTGAGTGTTACGCCTATGATGTCCCTATTTAAAAACTTTGTTCAAAATCAAGGCAAGCTCTTGCTAATTTGGAATGTCGAATTTTTGTTGTAGGCTCTTTTAAGAATGCTTCCAGCTTATTATAATCATTTTCGAGCATTTGAAAATTCAGTATTGACAAAGTTTTATGGCCTACACTGTGTAAAATTGACTGGACCTGGTCAAAAGAAGGTATACTAAAGAATAATGGAAATTGCTAGTTTTATGACTTTTTGAATTTACTAGTGCTTAACCTTATAAGATAGTAGAAATTACTAGATTGATAGAATAATGAAATATGAATTAGAAAACTTAAGCATTATGTTTATAATATTTATAGCATATTTGGATTTGCAGGTTCGATTTATCATAATGGGTAACCTCTTTTGTTCTGAGTATGCCATCCATAGATGCTTTGATTTGAAGGGCTCTTCACTTGGTCGCATAACAGATAAGCTCCAGACTGAGATTAGTGAAATCACTATTCTTAAAGATTTGGATCTAAACTTTATATTTCGATTACCAAGGTCATGGTTTCAAGAGTTTAGCAGGTGATGAATGATTTCATTACCCAAACTTGTATTTGAGTTGCTCACTTTTTTGTTGTATTGCCTTCGAAGTTGAACAATTACAAATCCAAATATGCATAGCTATGTTGCATGATACAGGTATAGTACCCATACTAGGCATAGGTATGGACTATGAAAATTTTGAAAAAAGTGAAGTATAACTAAGTCAATATATATAATAAAAATATTGAAATTTCATAAATTTCATGTGAAAAAAATAAATTTTAACATAAAACATGTCTAAATTATTCAACAATACATTTAAAACTTTTAAACTAAAAATAAATTTGGGTAGAGGAAAGGTTAGGGCTCAAGGGAATTGAAAAAAGAAAAAAAGAAAGAAGAAAAAAGGGAAAAATATTATAATTCATTAAACTAGCATACCCAGAAGTATGTATACCTCGGGTATACCCAGTTGTACCTCACCATACCCAAATATATATGTATATATATGTAATGGAGTTATCGGATATGTACCTAGGCATACCCGACATGTAGCTGTACCCAAAGGGTTCTAGATACAAGTACTTTTTCAAAAAATGGAATGCCCATGCTTCATGGATGTATACAAAATTTTCATTTTCAATACATTACGTTAGCTTTAATTTTGTTTCATTTATTTTGTTACTCATCCAAATACTATAAACATCTCAAGCATGTATTTGTAATCATAGGCAAATTGATAAGGATTGTGAACTTTTAGAGCAAGAGGGAATTATGGACTATAGTCTGCTAGTGGGTATTCATTTCAAAGATATATCAATAGATGGCGACCTCATGCCTTCAAGATCACAGACTCCAACTGGTACTTTGCTTATCCTTACGTGTAACACTTTAAAACTTTAATGACATATACTTGCCTCCTAAGAAACTAAAAATAGATGTCTTTCTGAATCATAGGTGATTTAGAAGGTGAAGGAACTCCCTATATGTCAAGAATTGACATGGATCAACTACTTCTAGATCCCTCTAGGTCATATTTCCTTTTGAACTTGAGTAATGGTTGTATATTTCGGTTTTGATATAATTGTATATTTCTTTCTTGTTCCAAAGGAATTTGTATCTCTTTTTTATAGGTCTAACTGGCCATTATTTATTTGTTTATGCCATGTTGGTCAACATATCTCCATATATTTTTGTATTTGTAGGTGGGCAAGCATCAAATTAGGTGTCAATATGCCAGCAAGGGTTGAAAGGACAATGAGAAGGAGTGATTGTGAATTACAACTCTTAGGAGAACAAACTGGAGAGTTTTATGAGGTTGTGTTATTTTTTGGTATTATAGACATACTTCAAGACTATGACATAAATAAGAAGCTTGAACACGCCTACAAGTCCATTCAATATGACCCAACCTCAATATCAGCTGTTGATCCTCGCCAATACTCAAAGCGATTTCGTGACTTCATATTCAGAATATTTTCTGAAGACTCTTGAAAGGCATACATGATTCTAGTTTTATAATCTAGATATGGCATTGCTTCAATCCCATGCCAAATAGAGGATTAGAACCTATAGCTCTCAATCCATATACCTGTCTCAATAACCTTTGAAAGTTTCACAATTTTTACCACATTTGCGATCAAGGCAACATTTCGAATAGTCCAAATCTTGTTTTTGATTTGTTCTTAATCACCTTCATTGAATGCACAATGAACAATTATAGAGTACATGATCACATCAAGCATAATGCCTTTTTCTCTAAGGATTCAAAGAAGGTGACAAGGAGTTTCAATATTTTGCATCAAATGAAATGTACATCAGTATATACAAAAATGGAAGATCAATTTATAAGCTCAATTTTCACTTCTTTACTTCCACTCGTTGCTATTTTATCCATGGCATTGAATATATGTCATTGTTTGCTATGCATTCAACATGTAAAGATGCAATTAAATTGTTTCCATTCAAAAAATGATCATTTTATTCCGTCAAATGTTATCACAAATCATCCAAATTGGTAGGACGTTGATGAAAGCTATTGCTACTCCTCAAATTAGAATTAATTTTATGCTAACAAAAAATGTAGTAAGGGCACAACATAGATCCTTTCTCAAGGAAGCTATGACACTTAGTTGAAAATTTGAGGGTTTTTAAGAATTTGATTGGAGAATTAAAATTAATTGAGAAAAATCAATGATTAAAGGCATTAGTGTAAGATATTCCTAGGATTGGAACTAGTTATCACAGACTAGATATTGAACACATTAGTGGCTATTAGTAATACATTATTGACAATTTTACTAGTGATCTATCGACCTTTAGAATTTGACCAATGCAAATAACTAACAAATATATCCCAATTTAATTAGAAATTACATTGATTTAAAGTAACAATTACTATAGCTTAACTGCCAATCAAAAAGTCAATTATAATGTTCTCATTTAAGCGTAAACCAGTTGATCAATCAATTTATGCCCAAAGGGTTTCCCTAAATGATGATGATGGCCAATTTGGTTATTCCAAAAAAAATATTGTAAGAATCACAATAATAATTATAAGAATAAAAACTAAAAAGCAGTCCAAGTTCATCCAAGCAAGCTATTTATAGAAAATCAAAACAATGAGGGTGCTCATATGGAGGTGTGGCCGTGTGGTGTTTCCTCATGGAACATGAGGTGAGAGGTTTGATTTTGTGAGGTATGGTAAGGCATGGTTGAAGGTAAGGTGAGTATGGTTCAAGGTAAGGTTTCAAGCATGGTCTTTTGAGTGTTTTTCTTTTTAAATTGAGATAAAATAATTCTTGTGCAAGGAGGTGGAGGGTTGATGGTTTTTGACAGCAAGGGGAGGAAAAATATGTCATTCATTTAGTCATTCAAGGCATGGTTTGGAGTATGGTGGAGTATGGTTCAAAGCATGGTGCAAGTATGGTGCAAGATATGGCCTAAGGCATGGTTCTTTAAGTGTTTGAATTTCAACATGTGAAGAATATGGGGGAGGGAGATTTCAGCCAAGACAGCCCATGGGGAAGGAAATTGTGTCATTCTAATTGTGGTTTAGTGATGTGTTTAGGTATAGTTTAGGTTAAGCTTAAGATTAGGTTTGCTAAGCAAATGTTTAGGCAACTAAAAAAGTAATTAAGGATCTCAAGACATGATTAAGGAGTGTTCTTGCATCATTAGAGAGATTTAAACACATTTTAATGCATAAACAATTGTAAACACAATTCCTTAATTTAAGGAATTAGAGAGAGAAAATACTATTCAAAATTCTATGACTAGGAATCTTGAATTTAAAAAGAGGTTTAGGTTTAATCTAAGCAATTTTAAGTTCTAAATAACTTTAATAAATTATTTTGACTCTAGGTTAATATGGAAATTAATTAATCTTCAATTAGATCCTAATATTGCTTATGTTTGCTTAATTACATCATTAAGCTCAAAAACACTATGCTAGGGGCAAAATCATAATTTTGCACAAAAACTGCCCGGTGTAACATCCTCTACTGCTTTTATTTATCGATGACTGTCCCCACAAACCAACACGGGTCTTTTCAGCATGCTTTGTCCTCACTCGCACACTTCCTAAGAAAACTTCCCAGGAGGTCACCCATCCCAAAATTACCCCAGGTCAAGCACGCTTAACTGTGGAGTTCTTTCAGTTTAGGCTACCGAAAAGAAGGTGCATCTTGTTTGTATAGGTAGTACGAATCAATTCATATAAGCCCTCCTCAACTGTATAGTCCCATACCTATACAGTCTCAAGATCCCTCTGATTCGGGTATGTAATCGGTTCATTCATGTACCCCTCCACTTAGAGGACCTTCGCGAGAAGCCGCTCCTTATCCGTGCCCTCTTTGCACCGGCGATCACTCCTCGTCCTCGTCCCCGGGCGTTACATGCCCACCAGCTTCCGCCTGGTTCGTCCCCAAACCACACCGTACTGGGAGAGGTGCAGGCTCTGATACCATTTGTAACATCCCCTACTGCTTTTATTTATTGATGACTGTCCCCACAAACCAACACGGGTCTTTTCAGCATGTTTTGTCCTCACTCGCACGCTTCCTAAGAAAACTTCCCAGGAGGTTACCCATCCCAAAATTACCCCAGGTCAAGCACGCTTAACTGTGGAGTTCTTTCAGTTTAGGCTACCGAAAAGAAGATGCATCTTGTTTGTATAGGTAGTACGAATCAATTCATATAAGCCCTCCTCAACTGTATAGTCCCATACCTATACAGTCTCAGGATCCCTCTCATTCGGGTATGTAATCGGTTCATTCATGTACCCCTCCGCTTAGAGGACCTTCGCGAGGAGCCGCTCCTTGTCCGTGCCCTCTTTGCACCGGTGATCACTCCTCGTCCTCGTCCCCGGGCGTTACAAGACACGGGCTCCACCACACTGAATGCATCTACTATGCTCCACCAGTGCCAGACACGGGCTCTACTGGGGATCTAATGTGGACACCTTAATAGGTTCCGTTTTCTGTATATGCTGTCATGGCTGTTTATCATTTAGCATTTATGTAATTAACTGAAAATCGATAAAATAAAAATACTGAAATTTCATAGCTAAAGGGTGGGTACTCCGTCCCTGGCAAACGAGAGCCCCTAAATCTTAGTGTTCTGAGAGTTCTGGACTCATATCACTCTAGCAATCTGACTTTAGCATAACTGTGGCTATGAAAATCGAGCCCAAGGGATCACCCACTTGAAGGCATCCCGATTTCAAGCTCACAAAGTATGTATCTGGCAGATGCTAAAATCATACTGAATTCTATACCTCTTGGTACCATAAAACTAAATTTCTAAATTCATATCTTTACTAACATATTTCTCTATATACTTGATAATTCTGATATCATACTTTAAAATAAAAGAATTCATAAGCATAAAAACTCTAAAATCAAGATATACATTTCTATTCCTAAAATAAAATCATACTCTATCAAACATTCTTCCAATATATATACATACGTCAATTGAATACTCTAAAATCATATTTATAAATCTCAAGGCTTGAATCAATAACATATCATAAACTCCTTAAACATATCTTAATAAAATAATAACTATTAAATCATATACTTTTGCATAAATCTCTTAGAGTTGAACATAAACCATTTTTTTTGTACACATACAATCTATCAATTATGGTCCCATGGTTTTCTAAAATACATTTTTCATGCTATCATCATAAATCATAAATTTCTCTAGCTTACATAAGCATGTGAAATCATAATATACACTTAATTTTGTCTCTAATTTCATATTTATCAACCACAATGCAAGAACATATTGTTATAATGTGGAAACTAAGGAAATGGGGTCAAACCCACTCACTTGGAGGGAGAGAAAAAGGTGGCGTCAACTCCAACTGAGCTCCGGGGAGCTGGGAGGGCACCAACGTCAACTATTATAACCATAAAAACTCATCAATACTCTACGGATATCTCTAGATTGCTCTAACACAACTCTAACAACATTGGGGGAGCACCCCCCACTTGACAACAATGAGAGAAAACAAAGACCCATACCAAGAACATGAAGGAAATGGAAGAAAAGAGACCAAAATCTACAACAAACACATACCTTAAAGCTTGAGGAAGATGGATTGATGATTGATTGAGAGAAAAGAGAGAAATGGGGTTTTGGGGGCTGCTGGTTCGGGCAAAATTGGGGAAGAAAATGAGTGGGTGAGGGTTTAAGTATAAGGAGGAGGTCTCAGCAAGTGAAACGATGTGTTTTGCACTGTTTCCGGAAAACTGACACCGCTATAGCAGTGTATGACCGCTATAGCGGTCTAGGCGCTCCCCGCCCCCGTGCCTGATCAGGACCGCTATAGCGGTCTCCAGAGGCTAAGTACCGTGCTGCACACTTCCTATGACCACTATAGCGGTGACAGAAACACCCAACTACTGCAGAATTTTGCTGTCATGGTTTAAGCATAATTCCCATACTCCCACTCATTTATATTTCTTTATTCTAAGCTAAATTACTTCCAATTAACTTTAAAACATAAATGTAAATAAGAAAATACCCTCCATTTGGATTCAAATAAAATATCTAAAAATTCAAAACTCCAACCAATCAAAATCTCATTTTTGAGTTCTAGTTCAAATTTCGAAATTTCGGCGATTTTCTAAACTTGGGGGCTAAAAACGAAATATTTAGAGGGTTCTAAAAACTCATTAAAAATCACTCTTCACTTCATTTTCCTTTGAAGAGCAATTACCGGGACTTTTGATCCCAAGATTGTGGCTCTAACATATAGCCTTCCAAGGAGGTGTAGGGCTTCAGACTTAGTGAAAACCCGGACCCGACAGCAGGGGTAGGTCCTGGGGTCCTTAAGGTTAAACGAAAGCTCATCTACTGACATGTGTACACCGGGTATTACAATCTTCCCCTCTTAAAAGATTTGGTCCCCAAATCTAAACAAAGGTAACTGAAAGTTCAAGGAGTTTGAATACTTAACCCACGTGGGGTTTCAAGAATGGGCCTGAATGCCCAAATCATTCTGACATGATACTTTAACTGTATTAGCTGATACTCTGGGAGGCAATGCCATCCTATAGGCCATTGCTCAGCTATTCTAGCTGAGAATGCCATTTGTTACACCAGGGGCGGCTCCACCTCCAAGGGCAGCCCTTTCCCATCAAGGTAACAAAGGCTCCTATCGGGACATTTACACCAGGCGGCTCCACCTCTAAGGGTAGCCCTTTCCACAGTGCAAGTCCTAGGGGAAAAACTACGCTCTGCTGCCTCATGCACGCGAGAGCTCTCGAAGATAGGGGCTAACTGCCACTTATGTCCTTTGCTCTAGTTCTGTTTCTCTCATGTCTGATATATACTGATACTAGGGGATTCTCAATCCTCAGTTCCTGAACTTTCTCCTTTCTATGCTTGTGTTATGCATGAAAACCAAACTACTCTATCTGTTTGCATAGAAAAGTAAAAGAACAAACTTCACATTCAGATGCACAATCCTTAACTATCATACACCATAGATTAATCAACCAAACCTACCTACTCTAGGATCTTATATCGTCGTGTTATGACACATACATCCAAAACATTCAATCATATTCACACATTATACCAGTTCATACAATTGAGGCAAAAAAACATAATTCTTATTATCTTACTACGCCTATTACATACCTTACCATTCTTTTATTAAGTCGCATAGTAAACAAGATAGATTGCAATATGAACCCTCTTCATCCAATAGACATGCATGTGTTAGGAAAAAGACACGCATCTTTCATACATGAACTCCTTAATCTCTTTCACACATGGGCATTCACATCCAAAATTCAAACATTTTCCTTTCTAAGCCATTCCAATCCTATACATACGTAGTCAATCTTATGTAAACCATCTCTTAACGTATAGAGTTCTATTTCATGTCACAAAACTATAATTAACACACTTAACCCATCTCATACGGAGTCCTCAAGTAACTCTAATCATGTCTCTACAGTGCCAACTTGAGTAAAAGCACCATACAACCCATCATACAAACACATGGGTCTATTTCACATTACATAAACTTTTGAAAACATTTCATCATGGATCAAGTTACTTGCTACGGGCTTAAAACAATTTGTCTAAGAAACTTATACCTAGTTATCTTAAATCTTATCCAAGTAAAACATGCTCCCAAATTCTGCCTTTTCTATAAGGCAAACTAATCATGGTAATGCAAAGTTAACAAAACCTCCTTGAGAAAATCCTTCCATCTAAAATTTTCAAAACTTTGGCCAAGAGCCTCAAGTATTCATAAAACTTCTTTCAAAGGTACTAACATAGTTTCCAAATCACATGCTAAACCTATAAATCATGACAACATGATGGTACTTAAGGAAATTGGATCTCACTAAACATGAACTCTCAATATCATGGAAAGCTACTCTACTTCTTATTCCAAAAAGGCATATTAGAAAGAATATGCATATGCATGAAACCAAATGCTTACCCAACATAAATATACCATTCATGCACTTTAGTTCATGCATATGATTAAAAAAGAAGTCACATGCAACAACCGAAGCAATCGATACAACTAATAAGAATAATGATTTGAATAAATACCCAAAACTATGCTAGCATTTCATACCATGTTGTTCACATAATGGGCATGCATGCCATACTCATATCATGCAACATCACAATGGACATTCAAAACATGTATCTCATATCAGACTAAAATCACAATCGTAAACATAATCTAAGAAGTCTTGCATCTTTAAAATGGGACATGCATGTGAGTCATGACATTAAAATCACTTAAGGAAATTTAACACATAAATATAAACCATAAACCCTGTTGGATGCCTACATGCACGATTCGCAATTCAACATGATTCTACCTGGCTTTGAGTCACTCGCCTGGGAAACTCCATCAACTGGGGCGGCTGTATCACTCCTAACTGCAGGGTGGAAAGGTCTTTGGGCACCAGATCGCTGGCCACTGACTAGCTGTTCCCTGCAACAGTGGGCAATCCTTTTTCAGGTGCCCTTCCTGACCGCATCCATAGCATGCGGATGAGCCTCTTAGGCACTGGCCCTGGTGGCGTTTCCTACAAATCTGACAAGATGGGGGCGGCCAATTGGCCTGCACCGAATCAGGCCTCTAGCTGGTTGCTTTCTTGATTCGATGGATGGGTGATACTAGGACACGCCGGAGAAGGTACTAAAGGGGTGGCCCTGAGCGATGGTGCCCATTGTTGAATTCTGCTTAGGCCAGTCCTGCCCGGCTGCGCTCTTTGCTCACTCACTTCAGCTCTAATATGCTCACTGACCACCTCCGCTAGATTTAAAACGGCTCTTTCAAGACACCGGATGCTATTGGTGCTGACTGATGTGGTGCCACGGCGAGGGTAACGACGATGGCGATGACGATTCACAGGTGGCATAGCTCACCTAAGGAGAAGTGAAAACTTAGGATCGGATAAAGAGTTCCAAGAAATGACAAAAACTTTAACTGAACCTAGACATGACTGACTCTTCCTATAGGCCTCAAATAACATCATGTTAGTGCAAATGGCCGCGGTTCCATTCACATAAACATCATGCTATTTGTCGACACTTGCTCCAGTACTATGCAAGGAAACCTAATGCTCTGATACCACTTTGTCACGACCCGACTTGGGAAGCGTGACCGGCACGTGGGGAATCCTATCCCCACGTCAACCTACTAGATGACATAGCTCTCTAAATGCATAATTTATCATAAATATAATTCAAAATATGATATCTTTGAAATATAAACATTTCCTCTAATTAAAACATAATGCTTAATTTCATAAACTGAAAATATTCAATAATTAAATTTCTAAAAGCTCTTATTTAAATCTGCTGATTTATGATTCATAACTGTCTCATTACATAAGTCTCTAATTACAATTTACATCTCATATACATGCTCAATATCTAAAAATACTATAATGTATCAAACTACATGCGTGGATAAGATCCTGCCTGCACATCTACTGGAGCACTCTACTCTAGCATAGTCCTACTCTAAGCCTTACTACAAAGTAAGACTCACCACTGGAATAACGATATCTGTGGAACTGGAATCTAAATCACCTCTGAACCTGCAACTATATGAGGAAGAGAGAGGGGTGAGTCAACAGACTCAGTGAGTGAGCTCTCACCCATCACCCACATAGGACAACCAATAAACATAATAAATTATATACATGCAACAATCACAAACCATTTAATATTCATGTTCATAGCTATATATGAAAGATATCTCTTTAATTATAAATTCATAGAAAAAAAAAAACATCTCTAAATTCTTACTCTAATGAGAAATCATTTTGCATACATTTACATAATAATTCTTAAATCAAATATTCTCTGAAAATATTATTAACTTAATAGGTTCCGTTTTCTGTATATGCTGCCATGGTTGTTTATCATTTAGCACTTATGTAATTAACTGAAAATAGATAAAATAAAAATACTGAAATTTCATAGCTAAAGGGTGGGTACTCCGTCCCTGGCAAACAAGAGCCCCTAAATCTTAGTATTCCGAGAGTTCTGGACTCATATCACTCTAACAATCTGACTTTAGCATAACTGTGGCCATGAAAATTGAGCCCAAGGGATCACCCACTTGAAGGCATCCCGATTTCAAGCCCATAGAGTATGTATCTGGCAGATGCTAAAATCATACTGAATTCTATACCTCTTGGTACCATAAAACTAAATTTCTAAATTCATATCTTTACTAACATATTTCTCTATATACTTAATAATTCTGATATCATACTTTAAAATAAAAGAATTCGTAAGCATAAAAACTCTAAAATCAAGATATACATTTCTATTCCTAAAATAAAATCATACTCTATCAAACATTCTTCCAATATATATACATATGTTAACTGAATACTCTAAAATCATATTTATAAATCTCAAGGCTTGAATCAATAACATATCATAAACTCCTTAAACATATCTTAATAAAATAATAACTATTAAATCATATACTTTTGTATAAATCTCTTAGAGTTGAACATAAACCATTTTTTTTGTACACATACTATCTATCAATTATGGTCCCATGGTTTTCTAAAATACATTTTTCACGCTATCATCATAAATCATAAATTTCTCTAGCTTACATAAGCATGTGAAATCATAATAGACACTTAATTCTGTCTCTAATTTCATATTTATCAACCACAATGCAAGAACATATTGTTATAATATGGAAACTAAGGAAATGGGGTCAAACCCACTCACTTGGAGGGAGAGGAAAAGGTGGCGTCAACTCCAACTGAGCTCCGGGGAGCTGGGAGGGCACCAACGTCAACTATTATAACCATAAAAACTCATCAATACTCTATGGATATCTCTAGATTGCTCTAACACAACTTTAACAACATTGGGGGAGCACCCCCTACTTGACAATAATGAGAGAAAACAAAGACCCATACCAAGAACATGAAGGAAATGGAAGAAAAGAGACCAAAATCTACAACAAACACATACCTTAAAGCTTGAGGAAGATGGATTGATGATTGATTGAGAGAAAAGAGAGAAATGGGGTTTTGGGGGCTGCTGGTTCGGGCAAAATTGGGGAAGAAAATGAGTGGGGGAGGGTTCAAGTATAAGGAGGAGGTCTCAGCAAGTGAAGAGACGCGTTTTGCACTGTTTCCGGAAAACTGACACCACTATAGCGGTGTATGACCGCTATAGCGGTCTAGGCGCTCCCCGCCCTCGTGCCCAAAGGCTAAGTACCATGCTGCACACCTCCTATGACCACTATAGCGGTGATAGAAACACCCAACTGCTGCAGAATTTTGCTGTCATGGTTTAAGCATAATTCCCATACTACCACTCATTTACATTTCTTTATTCTATGTTAAATAATTTAACTTTAAAACATAAATGTAAATAAGAAAATACCCTCCATTTGGATTCAAATAAAATATCTAAAAATTCAAAACTCCAACCAATCAAAATCTCATTTTCGAGTTCTAGTTCAAATTTTGAAATTTCGGCGATTCTCTAAACTTGGGGGCCAAAAATTAAATATTTAGAGGGTTCTAAAAACTCATTAAAAATCACTCTTCACTTCATTTTCCTTTGGAGAGCAATTACCGGGACTTTTGATCCCAAGATTGTGGCTCTAACATATAGCCTTCCAAGGAGGTGTAGGGCTTCAGACTTAGTGAAAACCCGGACCCGACAGTTGTAACGCCCCGATTTTTCTGTTAGAGTGAAAATGACCAAAATGCTCCTGAGGTCATTTTCAGCCCGGAATTCGAGGAAAGCCGGTTCGGCAGTACTCGAAGGGCAAACTCAATGTTGGAAGGGGATTAGATAACTTCGTACCTTCCCGGGATAGAAAATCTCGTTTTTCGAGTTTTTGGGTCAAAATGACCAAAACGCCCCTGCGGTGTTTTACCCGTTTGCAAGTGCCGGATGAACCCGAAACTTCTCCAGATGATTTTAAAAGGCGTTTGTATGTAGACTATGACTTTAGTTTTGGTCCCGGAGGTCCTGGGCGAAATTAGAACAAAATTACGGTTTTGCCCCTAGTTTCGTGTATTTACGCTTAATCGCGTGATTAAGCAAACCTACGCAATATTAGGCTCTAATCGAAGATTAATTAATTTCCATAATTAATCTAAGGTCAAAATAATTTATTAAAGTTGATTAGAACCTAAAAGTGCTTAATTATAATTTAAAATCATATTTTAATTTGAAGACTCCTAGTCATGGAATCTTGAATAGTGTTTCCTCTCTCCAATTCCTTAAATCATGGAATTGTGTTACATATTGTTTATTCATAAATGAGTTTAAAATTCTCTAATGATGTATGAGCACTCCTAACCTTGTCATAAAATCCTAATTACTCATTCTTAGTTAACTAAACTTAAGCTTAATTACTCCTAACCTTGTACCTAAGCTAACCTACACTTAATCCTATCATTAGAACCCAATTACATGGAAGATAAATCCTCCCCCATGCTGTCTGAATTTTGGCCAAAGCCATGCCCTCCCATGTGCACCTCATGTGTGCATTTTTCTCACTCAAAGAGCCATGCTTTGATCTTACACAAATCATACTTTGAGTCATACAAACCATGCTTTCATCCATGCTTCCAAGGACAACATCTAGAAGACTTCTCTTCCCCCCATTTCTAGTCAGATTTCTGCCACCCTCATCCTCCATTTTCATGATTTATTTCATTTCAAAACTTGTAGGAAAATCACCTCAAATCACCATACATGTCATACCTTGTCATAGTTTCATTCAAGCTTGCTTTTCCTAATGAATAACCAAGCAAAATAAATTATTTCCCTCATTTATTTGTGGCTGAAAATGTTCCAGCCATGTCTCATTCTAGAAGCCTAAATTCATTCACAATTAAAAGAGAAACTCACTCAAAAAGCCCATGCCTAAACCCATGCTTTGTATCATACACTCCATCCTACAAACCATGCTTTTATGACACCATCAAAGAGATATTTTCTCTTCCTTTCCCTCTCAAACCACACGGCCAGCCCCTCCCCTCACTCCTCCATGGTTTTGTTTTTCTATAAATAGGATGCTTGTGATAGCCTTGTTGCACCTTGAAGTATTTGCTAAGTTTAGAGTTTTAGAGTTGTCTTGCTAAGTTTTTCTTTTCTCTCAAAGTTCCAAGAGTTCTTTCTCTTCATCTTCATCTTTCTCATCCTTCCCTCACATAATCACCTCATAGTCTCAATTTACCACCTCATAACCTTAAATCATTCTCTAAGCTCTCAAATACTCAACCTCAAACACAACTTCACCCAAAACACATTTCCTTTCTTTTCCTTCCTCTTTGGCTGAATCATCACCACCATCCTAGGAGGTGTTGCTCATCTCATTTCCATCTTCAAGTCCAAGCTTTTACCTTCATCACTAGGTAGGGATTTGCTTTTCAAACTTGTTTTGCTCAAGAATATGTTTTTCTCTAGTTTCCTCTTGGATTCTTTTGAACTCTCCTTTGTTTTCCTTTTTTCTTGCATTTCGGCCATGAGGCCTTGAGAAGCACATAATAGCTCAATGATGAGGACTCCTAGAGAATGACTATGTGTTCATCTCAAAGGAACCTCTAGAGCTTGAGTTTTTTTTCTTTTCCTTTAACTTCATCTATACTATACTTAGCTCACATGGTTTTTCAACTTAAGAAAATTAATCTAAGGGTTTCTAAAAGCCCAAGCCTACCCTTGTCAACCTTAAAGTTGGCCGGCACGTTCTAGAGATTTTTCTCTAGATAGGGGTTTTGGGTATTTAATAAAGAACTTGACTTAGTTTCACTTTCTTTCTCCTTTGTAAGACTTTCGGTTTTTTTGTGTTTTGATCTTTGAGATATTGTATTGGGTTGTTATCTTATTAAAGTCTTGAATGAGCTCTAGTTAACCATAAAATGAACCTTGCATCATGTTTACTTTATGCTTTGCATATCATGTTTACTTCCTTGCTATCACTAAGTATCAAGATAATAAGTGAACCTTGCATTATCATGTTTATATTTCAAGCTATGCATTATCATGTTTATATTTCAAGTTCTCACTTAATACCAAGATAATAATCAGTTGCATTCATATTTACTTTGTGCTATCACTTTACTTTCCAATGGAACCTAAAATAAGTGCATGAGCATGTTTATTTTTATGTCATCACCTAAATGAACCTAGAGCTCAAAGACTTGCCCATTGTTGTCTCAACAAAGGTCTGAAAATATTTATTTCCCTTGGTTCATATTTCGGCCCTAAGGGGTCTTGAAGTTTCTAAGTATTTAAGACTATGTTTTATAAATTTCCCAAGCTTATATGAGTTTAAGGAATGCATAGAACTAAGTTTTATGAATTTAGGACCTCTTGAGACAAAGATGAATTGGTCACTGCCCTCTTAAATATTCTTATGATTTTAGATGTTAAAATTGTTTATAAATGAGTTTTGTAAGTTTAAAAAGAGTTCCAAGAGAAACTAGTATTCTATGTGCTTTAGAAATTGTGTTTTATGCTTTTATGGATAAGTATATTTTCGGTTCTTCCTTGCTCTTTATTGCCACTGTATGTGCTGTTTTAATGATGATAATGTGCCTATGTTTGAGTAAAGATAATGTTAAGACTCATATGTGAAAGATAAGTTAGGAACTAGAAAAGAATTAATTTGAGAGTTCTAGATCCTTTAATTATGTAATTTTTTGGATTCTGTCCAGCAAGGTTTAGATTTAATAATCATGGTTTTTAATTAGTTTGAATGTGTAGGAATGACTCATAATTGGTTTAGGACTTAATCTTGAAGCCTTAGGAGCAAACCGAACTTAGAAAGGGTCATTCTTGTGACTTCTAGGTACCCGTAAAGTTAGGATTTCAAATTCTGCACCCTTGAGGTTTAGAGATGTTCTTGACCATAGTGTGAGATGAGTAATAACCTCATAGGTTCCCAAGAGACTAGGTTTTGATGATCGATAACCTAGAATGTGAGTTAAGGACTTTAAGGGTCTAAACCGTAATTTCTAGAACCCCGTAATCACACAAATATAAAGCTGTCCAACTCTGCATAGTGGTGTTTGGATAGGTCCTTGAGCATAAAAATTAGTAAAACTTATTAGTTGTGAACCTATAGGTGTGTAATGTAACGCCCCGATTTTTCTGTTAGAGTGAAAATGACCAAAATGCCCCTAAGGTCATTTTCAGCCCGGAATTCGAGGAAAACCAAGTCTTGGCAAGACTCGAAGGGCAAACTCAATGTTGGAAGGGGATTAGAAAACTTATGTACCTTCCCGGGATCGAAAATCTCGTTTTTCGAGTTTTCGGGTCAAAATGACCAAAACGCCCCTGCGGTGTTTTACCCGTTTGCAAGTACCGGATGAACTCGAAACTCCTCCAGATGGTTTTAAAAGGCGTTTTTATGTGTTCTATGACCTCAGTTTTAATTTTAGAAGTCCCGGGCAAAATTAGTGCAAAATTACGGTTTTGCCCCTAGTTTCGTATTTTTACGCTTAATCGCGTGATTAAGCAAACCTAAGCAATATTAGGCTCTAATCGAAGGTTAATTAATTTCCTTAATTAATCTTGAGTCAAAATAATTTATTAAAGTTGATTAGAACCAAAAAGTACTTAATTACAACCTAAAATCATATTTTAATTTTAAGACACCTAGTCATAGAATCTTGAATAGTGTTTTCTCTTTCCAATTCTTTAAATCATGGAATTGTGTTACACATTGTTTATTCATAAATGAGTTTAAAATTCTTTAATGATGTATGAGCACTCCTAACCTTGTCATAAAATTCCTAATACACATGCTTAGTTACCTAAACTTAAGATTAATCACTCATAACCTTGTACCTAAGCTAACCTACACTTAAACCCACCATTAACACCCAATTACATGATCAAATCATCCTCCCACTCTGCTGTCCCAAGCTGGCCGAAACCCCTCCCTCTCCATATGCATCACATGTTCAATTTTCTAACACTCCAAAGCCATACCTCAAGTCACATACACCATACCTTGTCATATTTTCCATCACACTTGATTTTCCAATGAAATAACCAAGCAAAATAAATTGTTTCCTCCATTTATTTGTGGCTGAAAATGTTCCAGCCATGTTAAGTTTCTAGAAGGGTGATTTATTGCAAAATTGAAATAAAAGCTCACTCAAAAACCCATGCCTAAACCCATACTTTGTATCATACACTCCATACTTCAAACCATGCTTCTATGACACAATCAAAGAGATATTTTTCTCTCCCTTGCCCCCTCAAAAGCTACGGCCAAGCCCTCCCCATTCACTCCTCCATGGTTTTGTTTTTCTATAAATAGGATGCTTGTGATAGCCTTGTTGCACCTTGAAGCATTTGCAAAGTTTAGAGTTTTAGAGTTATCTTGCTAAGCTTTTTCCTTCTCTCAAAGTTCTAAGAGCTCTTTCTCTTCATCTTCATCCTCTTCATTCTTCCCTCACATAATCACCTCATAACCTTAAACCATTCTCAAAGCTTTCAAACACTCAACCTCAAACACAACTTCACTCAAAACACATCTCCTTTCCTTTTCTTTTCCTTGGCCGAAATCATCACCACCATCCTAGGAGGTGTTGCTCATCTCATCTTCATCTTCAAGACCAAGCTTTTATCTTCATCAATAGGTAGGGACTTGGTTTCAAACTTTATTTTGTTCAAAAAGTGTTTTTCTCTAGCTTTATCTTGGTTTCTCTTTTTAAAACTTTCTTTGTCTCCTTTTCCTTTTGTGTTTCGGCCATGAGGCCTTCATGGTTACATGATGGCTCAATGATGAGGACTCCTAGAAGATGACTATGTGTTCATCTCAAAGGAACCTCTAGAGCTTGAGTTTTTATTTTCTTTGAGTTTCAACTTCATTTACTAACTTGAAGTGATCTTTTCTCAAGAACACTTTTGTTTCCTCTTATTACATGCTTTCGGTTTCTTTGTTTTCCTTTTCTTTAACATTTCGGTTTCCATTTCCTTTGATCTTTGAAGCATTGTTTGTTTAATGAAGTTTTATTTTCTTAAGCTTGATGATGATGTTCAAGAACCTCATAGTTCCTTTGAGAACTTGGTTCAAGAACTCTAAAGCTCACTTTGTCATGTGATATGTGTTGGGTTATTATCTTAGTAAAGTCTTGAATGAGCTCTAGCTAACCATAAAATAAACCTTGCATCATGTTTATTTTATGCTATGCATTTCATGTTTACTTTCCTTGCTATCACTAATTATCAAGATAATAAAGGAACTTGCACTATCATGTTTATATTTCAAGCTTTGCATTATCATATTTATATTTCACGTCCTCACCTAAATATCAAAGATAATAATATATTGCACCACATATTTATTTTATGCTCTCACTTTACTTTCTAGCAATAACTAAAATAAGTGCATGAGCATGTTTATTTTTATGTCATCACTTTAATGATTCTAGAGCTCAAAGACTTGCCCATTGATATCTCAAACAAAGGTCTAAAACATTTATTTCCTTTGGTTCATATTTCGGCCCTATGAGGCCTTAGTGTTTCCAAGTATTGAAAACTATGTTTTATAATTTTTCTAAACTTATATGAGTATAAGGAATATGTAGAACTAAGTTTTATGAATTTAGGACCTCTTCAGATGAAAATAATATAGCCACTACCCTCTTAAGTATTTTCATAAGTTTAGATGATAAAAGTGTTCATAAAAGAGTTTTGAAAGTTTTAACAAGGTCCCAAGAGAAACTAGTATTTTATGTGCTTTAGAAACTATGTTCAATGCCTTTAAATGGAGTTTCTGTTTCTCTGCCTTGCTATGTTTGGCCACTGTATGAGCTGTGTTAATGATGTTAATATGCTTATGTTTGAGTAATAATTATGTTAAGACTCATATGTGAAAGATAGGATAAGTTAGGAACTAGAAAAGAATTAATTTGAGAGTTCTAGATCCCTTAAAGATTTATTTTTCTGGATTCTGTCCAGCAAGGTTTAGATTCAATAATCATGGTTTTAAATTAGTTTATATGTGTAGAAATGACTCATAATTGGTTTAGGACTTAATCTTGAAACCTTAGGAGCAAACCGAACTTAGAAAGGGTCATTATTGTGACTTCTAGGTACCCGTAAAGTTAGGATTTTGATTTCTGCACTCTTGAGGTTTAGAGATGTTCTTGACCATAGTGTGAGGTGAGAAATACTTAGTTATAACCTTATAGGTTCCCAAGAGACTAGGTGTTGATGATCAATAACTTAGAATGTGAGATAAAGATCTAAACCGTAATTTCTAGAACTCCGTAATCACATAAACATAAAGCTGTCCAAATTCTGCTTAGTGCTGTTTGGATTAGTTCTTGAGCATAAAAATTTGTATAACTCATTAGTTGTGAAACTATAGGTGTATAAGAGGTTAAGGATAATGTTAGAACAATTAATTTGCAAGTTTAAGACTCATAAGAATCGAAGTTTAAAACACTATGGGTTATAACATATCAAGTCTATGAGCTTATGGGGATAATTGTTAGATATGACTATGTGATGATGTTTATGTGGAAGTTTTATGTGACGATGCATATGTTATGAGGAAGTTTCATGTGATGATATATATGTTATGAAAAAGCTATATGAGGATGCATGATAAAAATGAATATGATAAATGATGAGGTATTTATGATTTAATACTTATGAGAACTTAAATGTGACACAACACTGAGACGCGCTTCTCCTGGGTGACACCGGTTCGGCCGGGCACCCCCAGGAGGAGACAAATCCGTGAGGGTATGTGTAGATGCAGCCTGCCAAAGCGGACAAATTATAGGCCCGCGTGGCTAGCAAAGCGTTTCAAAGAGGAAATGATCCTAGAGAGGAGATCCTTAGATTGCCCCCTAGCCCGTACTTTAAGTCGGGAATTATATATGTTACGCTTATCATAGGATAAGTAAGAACTAGTGACGACTAGTTAAGGTATGAGCTCATAACCTAGAGATGTTTTAGGGTGGCCCCATGAGGTGAAAGTTAAAGTTAACAATGTCACATATACTATACTTATGCCAATGTTATAATGTTTCTTAGTTATTCTATTGTTTGGTTTAACTTTATGATGTATTCATATCCTTAGTATATTTCTGCTTAAGTTATAAGACGCATTATAAAATATGACGGACCTTGGATAAAATACCTCTTTAGAAAACTAACTTAAAAGGAATTTATATGCATGCACACCTTTTAGAAATAAACCCAAGGTTCTTGAGGATGTGACGATGTCACCTAGGTAGGGATAACCCTACTGAGAATTCTTTTAGAAAGATTCTCATTCCCTCTCTCTTTTCTTCCGTCATATCTTCAGATGGCAACATTCGTACTCTTCATCGATACCCCGGTATGGGAGCTGCACCATGACCCGGCACTCGGGTCATACCATTTTGAGGGTCGCTGCACTGTTAGAGTATTCATGTTCATGGGACGACCTTTCGCGCACCCCGTCTCGAGCTACCGCTTCACCCTTACTGCTCCTTACCACCATAACGGGATTTTCGAGCGAGCGAGACCACGCGATGAGCAGATCCTCCGCATGGAGCCCGAGACATCAGCAGTACGCGAGTACCCCGAGTATGTGCCACGTCCCTAGTACTCAGAGACGGACCCATCCGAGGACCCGCCATCCCACATGTACAGTTGGAGCTCCAGTCCTGCTCCTCCACCGATGAGGGCTGGGAGTGAGGAGACGGTAGTCCAGCCGAGGTTGGCTCGTCGGCCATCTATGTGCCCTCGCCGCGGTGGACATGCCCCTAAGATGCGCTCGACCACTCCCGCTGAGATTCGTCAGTGGATCGACTCGACCCCACAGTACTCGGACCAGCAGGAGTAGACATAGGAGGGGTAGTAGCTAGTGCACACACGCCACATAGTTGAGGACAAAACTTCTTTTGTATATGAGGTTGTCTACTTTAGGTGCACATGGGTATGGGTGTAGTTTCTCTTGTATTTGCTTTTTATGATTTCCTTGTATTGCATTTCAGTTGTATTTTGTTTCATGATGTATCAAATAGTCCTGCCTCTTTGGGTAGGCACGTTATATATATATATATATATCTATGATTCAGTTGATGTTCCCATGATATGATGTGTTTCTTATGCTTTGCTTATATGTTTCGCTATGCTTCCTCTTAAAGATTCGTGCGTGGCTCTCACTTTGATTTTAAATTCCAAAAAGAAAAATTTTACCCATATTTCTGCTAAGTATTTTCTAAGTAAAAGATGAGACCAAGAGGTAATATTCTAAAGATTAACCTAAGTATATACTAGTAGTCTTGGGTTAAGATTTAGGGTGTTACATGTAAGAGGTTAAGGATAATACTAGAACAATTAGTTTACAAGTTAAGACTCAAAAGAACCAAAGCATAAAACACTATGGGTTTATAACATAATAGGCTTGTGAGTTTGTGTGAATAATTGTCTAAAGATATGTTTATGTGATGATGCATATGCTATAAAGAAGTTTTATGTATACGCTATGAAGAAGTTTCATGTGATGATGTATATGCTATGAAAAAGTTTTATGTGAAAATAGGTTATAGTTTTATATATGATTATATGATGAGATGCATACTATGAGAAAGATTTATATGATGTATAATGATGTATCTATGAATTAACACTTTATGAGGACATAAATGTGACACAACACTGAGACGCTTTCTTGGGTGACACCGGTTTAGCCGAGCACGCCCAAGAAAAGAAATCCGTGAGGGTATTGACATAGAGCTTGCCAAAGCGGATACTACGATGCACTAGTTGCTAGTAGAGCGTTTCAAAGAGGAAATGACCATAAGAGGTGATCCTTAAATTGCCCCCTAGCCCGTACTTTAAGTCGGGATTATGTTACGCTTATCATAGGATAAGTAAGAGCTAATGACGACTAGTTAAGGTATGAGCTCATAACCTAGAGATGTTTTAGGGAGGCCCCATGAGATAAAATTAAAGTTTAGAATGTCACATATGATATGAAAAACCAAGAAAGTTATAATGAGATTTATCTGACACCTTATCCCACTATCATGATGTTTCTTAAATATTTCATTGACCTATATGATGCATTCATGTCTTAGTATACTGCATGCTTAGTCATAAGACGCATTATAAAATATGACGGACCTTGGATAATTAATGCTTTAGAAAACCAATTTAAAAGAAGTATGCATATATGCACACCTTTTTTAGAAATAAACCCAAGGTTCCTGAGGATGTGATGATGACACCTAGGTAGGGATTACCCTACTGAGAATTCTTTTAGAAAGATTCTCATTCCCTCTCTCTTTTCTTCCGTCACATCTTCAGATGGCGACCTTCGTACTCTTCATCGACACCCCGACGTGGGAGCTGCACCATGACCTAGCACTCGGGTCATACCATTTTGAGGGTCGCTGCACAGTTAGAGTGTTCATGTTTATGGGACGACCCTTCACGCACCCAGTCCCAAGTTACCTTTTCACCCCGACTGCTCCTTATCGTCATAACGGGATTTTTGAGCGAGCTAGACCACGCGACGAGCAGATCCTCCGCATGCAGCCTGAGGGATCAGCGGTACGCGACTACCCGGAGTACGTGCCTCGCACTCAGTATTCGGAGACGGATCCATCCAAGGACCCACCCTCGCACATGTACAGTTGGAGCTCCAGTCCCGCTCCCCCACCGATGAGAGTCGGGAGTGAGGAGACGGTGGTCCAGCCAAGGTTGGCACGTAGACCATCCATGCACCCTCACCGTGGTGGACATGCCCCGATGATGCGCTCGACCACTCCCGCCGAGATTCGTCAGTGGATCGACTCGACCCCACAGTACTCGGAACAGCAGGAGTAGACATAGGAGGGGTAGCAGTTAGTGCACACACGCCACATAGTTGAGGGCAAACCTTCTTTTGTGTATGAGGTTGCCTACTCTAGGTGCACTCGGGCATGGGTGTTGTTTTATGATTTCCTTGTATTTGTTTTCCTTGTATTTGTTCTTCAGTTGTATTCTGTTTCCCGATGTATCGAATAGTCCTGCCCTTTGGGTGGGCACATTATATATATATATATATGTTTCAGTTGATGTTTCCTTGATATGATGTGTTCCTTTATGCTTTGCTTATATGTTTCGTTATGCTTCCTTTTAAAGATTCGTGCGTGGCTCTCACCTTGATTTTTAAAAAGAAAAATTTTACCCATATTTCCGCTAAGTAGTTTCTAAGTAAAAGATGAGACCAAAAGGTAATATTCTAAAGATTAACCTAAGTACATACTAGTAGTCTTAGGTTAAGATTTAGGGTGTTACATTATGGTATCAGAGCAGTTCGATTCTCATGGAGCCTGAGGATTGGACTGATTATGCTTTATAAGCATGATACGATAGTTATGTCATGTGTAGTGCTTAATAGAGATAAGCTGTAGGACTAGAAATGCATGACTTCTGTTGCTTGCAAGTGCCATGGTAACTAGCTCATTTTGCATGGATATTGAGCCTCATCAACTTGATGTTCATTGTTTCATGTGTTTAGGAACCAATGGCACCGCGACGACAGCCTAGGACGGATCAACAAGCTATGCTACTGCTGCTGTCCGTCGCATGGCGCAAGCCATGGAACGAATGTTTGATCGGATAGATCAACAAGCTAATGCTGTTCCTGTTCCCCCTCTTCCCCCTGCTGCTGAGACGGTGAAACAAGACCGCTTTGGCTAGTTCCGCAAGGCGAACCCGCCGGTGTTCCGAGGGGTAATGGACCCCGACAAGGCTGACGAATGGATTAAGGACATGGAGAAGATCTATTCTGTGGTTGCCTGCTTGGAGGAGCAGAAGGTCACCTTTGCTGCTTTCATGATGAAGTCGGATGCCGAATTCTGGTGGAACGGCACGAAGCGTCTGCTAGAGGCTTCTGGAACTCCCATTGATCGAGTCGTTCAAGACTTACTTCTACGAGAAGTATTTCCTGGAGTCCGTGAGGAATGCAAAAGACATCGAGTTCATACAATTGACCCAGGGAGGGTCTACTGTTGCCCAGTACACTGCTAAGTTCGAGGAGCTGATCAAGTTCTCTCGAGTGTTTCAAGGAAACCCCGATGAGGTTTGGAAATGCATCAAGTATGAGGCCGGTTTGAGGGCGGAGATGAACTACACCATGGCCCACATGGAGATCAGAGACTTCCCGACTCTGGTCAACAAGTGCCGGATCCTTGAAGAAGGACAGAGAAAGATGCAAGTCACGAGGGCGGAGCGAGCTAAGGGGCTCGGACCTCAAGCCCCGAGGTTCAAACTGCAGTACCCCTCAAGGAACCACTACCATCCCTACCAGACCAACCAGTTCCGACCATAACAACAACAACCACCAAGAGCTCCTGTACACCAACAATCCAAGCAACACCAAAGGCCTCCGTTTCAGCATCAAGGCCCGAGGAACTTCAATAACAATCAACCCCGTGGACCGGGTGGACCCCGAAACCACAATAGAAGACCAAGTCGGGCCAAGAACAAGGCACCACAAACCCCTGCTGCTTACCTCGGAACAGCATCTGCTGACGTCTGTCCCCAATGCAGGAAGAATCACGGGAATTGCCCATGCTTGGCCGGTCATAATGTATGCTTCAAGTGTGGCAAGCCTGGCCACTATGCAAAGGACTGCGCCGGCCAAGGGACATCGAACCAGAATCCCCGACCACAACACCGAGGAAGAGTCTTTACCCTTAATGCAGAAGACGCCAAGAAGTCCAATCATCCCATTGAAGGTATGTGCGAAGTAAACGGTAAACCCTTAACTGTACTATATGACTCTGGAGCTACTCATTCTTTTATTTCACTTGCTAGTATCGAGTCCTTAAATCTAAGAGTCTCTAAACTTCCCTTTGATCTTATTGTTTCTACTCCTACAAATCGCCCTGTTAATACTTGTTGTTGTTGTTTAAACTATCATCTTGTTGTAGAGAATAGACCTTTTATCATAGATTTAATTTGTTTACCCTTGAAAGACATAGGAATTATCTTAGGCATGAATTGGCTTCACGCCAATCGTGTAATGTTAGACTGTGAGACCCAAACTATAGTTTTCCCTTTTCCTCCCAAAAATGTCACTCAACCCATTAGGCTGTACCTAAACTCTGTAGAGGTTTTCTGTAGTGGGGAGAAAACTATGGGATATGTTCTCCTAGCCGCCTGCGATGTAGACTCTGAGCAAAACCTAGGTGAGATACCTATGGTGAGAGACTATCCCGAGGTGTTTCCAGATGAAATACCTGAATTCCCTCCCGAGAGAGAAGTTGAATTCTCCATAGAGTTGGTTCCTGGGACAGGACCAATCTCTATAGCCCCGTATAGGATGTCACCCTCGGAGTTAGCGGAATTGAAAACCCAGTTAGAGGAGCTGTTGGAAAAAAGTTTTATAAGGCCGAGTGCTTCGCCTTGGGGCGCTCCAGTCTTATTTGTAAAGAAGAAAGACGGAAGTATGAGGATGTGTATAGACTATAGGCAGTTGAACCAAGTGACCATAAAGAATAAGTACCCATTGCCTAGGATTGACAATCTTATGGACCAGTTAAAAGGAGCAGTAGTGTTTTCTAAGATTTATTTTATGTCCGGTTACCATCAGATTAGGGTTAGAGATTCGGATATTCCTAAAACCACCTTTCGAACTCGGTATGGACACTTTGAGTTCAATGTGATGTCATTTGGTTTGACGAACGCTACCGCAATTTTTATGGATTACATGAATAGGATCTTTCGACCCTATTTAGATCAATTCGTGGTTGTGTTCATAGATGATATTCTCATCTATTCGAAGACCCATGAGGAGCATGAGCGTCATTTAAAGCTGGTTTTAGAGGTACTAAAGGAGAAGAAGTTATACGCTAAGTTGTCTAAGTATGAATTTTGGTTGGAAGAAGTGAAGTTCTTAGGACATGTTGTGTCAAAAGGTGGCATAGCGGTCGACCCAAGTAAGATAGAAGCCGTAATGAATTGGGATAGACCAACCTCTGTAACTGAGATTAGAAGGTTTTTGGGTTTAGCTGGATATTACCGTAGGTTTATCAAAGGATTTTCCCCAGTTAGCCCTACCCTTAACCAAGCTTACTAGGAAGAATGCCCCGTTTGAGTGAAGCCCCGAATGTGAAAATAGTTTCCTAGATCTTAAGGAAAAGCTCACCTCAACCCCGGTTTTAGTTTTACCTGACCCCAATGTACCCTTCGAGGTATATTGCGATGCTTCTGGCAAGGGTTTAGGTTGTGTGTTGATGCAAAACAGGCAAGTGGTAGCCTATGCGTCCAGACAACTCAAGCCTCACGAAGTAACCTATCCCACCCATGACCTAGAACTAGCAGTCATCGTGTTCTCTCTAAAGATGTGGAGACACCATTTGTATGGTGTAAGGTTTGAAGTTTTCTCCGATCATAAGAGTCTCAAGCATCTCTTTGATCAAAAGGAGTTAAATATGAGGCAGAGGAGATGGGTGGAATTCCTCAAGGACTACGATTTTGGCTTAAGTTACCACCCCGGCAAGGCTAATGTAGTAGTCGATGCCTTGAGCCAGAACTCGTTACGTCTGTCAAGTATGATGATTAATGAAGTTAGGTTAATAGAGCAGTTTAGGGATATGAATCTGGGGATGTTAATAACGGAGAATGGCATCGTGATGAGTCATCTCACGGTGACCAGTGGGTTTAAGCAAAGGATTATGCTTGCCCAAAGAGAAAATGAGGACTTTATGGAGACAATCGAGGCAGTTAAGGCCGGAAAGTTGAAAGGTTTTGTACGAGGCCCCGACTGGTTGTGGAGGTTCGAGGGGCGAATCTGTGTGCCACAAGATGGCTACCTTCAAGAGAAAATCTTGGAGGAGGCTCACAAGAGCCACTTCGCCATACATCCTGGTACTACCAAGATGTACCAAGATTTGAAAAAGATGTTTTGGTGGCCAGGATGAAAGAAGGATGTGGTCGCCTGGGTGAGTAAGTGTTTGGTCTGCCAAAAGATCAAGATCGAACACCAAAAACCTTCTGGCATGTTGCAACCCCTGTCAATCCCCGAGTGGAAGTGGGAGAGTATATCAATGGATTTCGTGACAGGATTGCCAAGATCCCAAGCTGGCCACGATGCCGTATGGGTAATCGTGGATCGACTAACTAAGTCGGCTCACTTTCTACCTATTCGAGTCACATACTCGTTGGATAAGTTGGCCCAACTTTACATCCAAGAAATAGTAAGGTTGCATGGAGTACCATCGACGATAATCTCGAATCGAGATCTGCGGTTTACGTCACGTTTTTGGGGAGCCTTTCAAAAGGCGTTTGGTTCCAAGTTGTGCTTGAGCACTGCTTACCACCCACAAATGGATGGTCAGTCTGAGAGGACAATCCAAACCCTGGAAGATATGCTAAGAGCCTGTGTCTTGGACCAGAAAGGAAGTTGGGATAAGTACATGCCTTTGATCGAGTTCGCGTATAACAACAGTTATCACGCGAGCATCGGTATGGCACCGTACGAGGCGTTATATGGAAGGAAGTGCCAATCACCTTTGTGTTGGTACGAGCCCGGAGAACAAAGTGTCTTAGGACCTGATGTAGTGAGGGAAACAACGGAGCATATCAAGAAAATCAAGGATAGAATCTTAACCGCTCAAAGTCGGCAGAAAAGCTACGCGGACAAAAGGCGCAAGCCCTTGGAGTTCCAAGAAGGAGAACATGTATTTCTAAGAATCACCCCCACTACAGGAATAGGGAGAGCCATGAAAGTTAAAAAGTTGAGTCCCCGATTTCTCGGCCCTTTTGAAATTCTTCAGAGAATCGGATCTGTAGCCTACAAAATAGCCCTACCACCCAACCTATCAAACCTTCATGATGTCTTTCACGTCTCTCAGTTACGTAAATATGAGTCCGACCCTAGCCATGTCCTAGAACCAGAGCATGTACAGTTGAGGGAGGACCTCACTTTCAATCTACCACCTACGAGAATAGTGGATCACGGAGTCAAGCAGTTAAGGAACAAGTCTGTTCCTTTGGTGAAAGTGGCGTGGGGACGAGACAAGTTGGAAGAATACACATGGGAACTGGAATCAGAGATGAAGTCCAAATATCCATAGCTTTTCTAAGGTACGAATTTCGAGGGCGAAATTCTTTTTAAGGAGGGGAGTAATGTAACGCCCCGATTTTTCTGTTAGAGTGAAAATGACCAAAATGCCCCTGAGGTCATTTTCAGCCCGGAATTCGAGGAAAGCCGGTTCGGCAGTACTCGAAGGGCAAACTCAATATTGGAAGCGGATTAGATAACTTGTGTACCTTCCCGGGATCGAAAATCTCGTTTTTCGAGTTTTCGGGTCAAAATGACCAAAACGCCCCTGCGGTGTTTTACCTGTTTGCAAGTGCCGGATGAACCCGAACTTCTCCAGATGATTTTAAAAGGCATTTTTATGTAGACTGTGACTTTAGTTTTGGTCCCGGAGGTCCCGGGCGAAATTAGTACAAAATTACGGTTTTGCCCCTAATTTTGTGTTTTTACGCTTAATCGCGTGATTAAGCAAACCTAAGCGATATTAGGCTCTAATCGAAGATTAATTAATTTCCATAATTAATCTAAGGTCAAAATAATTTATTAAAGTTAATTAGAACCTAAAAGTGCTTAATTACAATTTAAAATCATATTTTAATTTCAAGACTCCTAGTCATGGAATCTTGAATAGTGTTTCCTCTCTCCAATTCCTTAAATCATGGAATTGTGTTACACATTGTTTATTCATAAATGAGTTTAAAATTCTCTAATGATGTATGAGCACTCCTAACCTTGTCATAAAATCCTAATTACTCATTCTTAGTTACCTAAACTTAAGCTTAATTACTCCTAACCTTGTACCTAAGCTAACCTACACTTAATCCTATCATTAGAACCCAATTACATGGAAGATAAATCCTCCCCCATGCTGTCTGAATTTTGGCCAAAGCCATGCTCTCCCATGTGCACCTCATGTGTGCATTTTTCTCACTCAAAGAGCCATGCTTTGATCTTACACAAACCATACTTTGAGTCATACAAACCATGCTTTCATCCATGCTTCCAAGGACAACATCTAGAAGACTTCTCTTCCCCCCATTTCTAGTCAGATTTCTGCCACCCTCATCCCCCATTTTCATGATTTATTTCATTTCAAAACTTGTAGGAAAATCACCTCAATTCACCATACATGTCATACCTTGTCATAGTTTCAATCAAGCTTGCTTTTCCTAATGAATAACCAAGCAAAATAAATTATTTCCCTCATTTATTTGTGGCTGAAAATGTTCCAGCCATGTCTCATTCTAGAAGCCTAAATTCATTCACAATTAAAAGAGAAACTCACTCAAAAAGCCCATGCCTAAACCCATGCTTTGTATCATACACTCCATCCTACAAACCATGCTTTTATGACACCATCAAAGAGATATTTTCTCTTCCTTTCCCTCTCAAACCACACGGCCAGCCCCCTCCTGTAACACCCTAAATCTTAACCCAAGACTACTAGTATGTACTTAGGTTAATCTTTAGAATATTACCTCTTGGTCTCATCTTTTACTTAGAAAATACTTAGCGGAAATGTGGGTAAAATTTTTCTTTTTGGAATTTAAAATCAAAGTGAGAGCCACGCACGAATCTTTAAGAGGAAGCATAGCGAAACATATAAGCAAAGCATAAAGAAGCACATCACATCATGGAGACATCAACTGAAACATAGATATATATATATATATACTGTGCCTACCCAAAGGGGTAGGACTATTCAATACATCGGGAAGCGGAATACAATTGAAATGCAATACAAGGAAATCATAAAAAGTAAATACAAGAGAAACAACACCCATACCCATATGCACCTAAAGTAGACAACCTCATATACAAAAGAAGGTTTGTCCTCAACTATGTGGCGTGTGTGCACTAACTACTACCCCTCCTATGTCTACTCCTGCTGGTCCGAAAGTCTTTGTGGGGTCGAGTCGATCCACTGACGAATCTCGGCGGGAGTGGTCGAGCGCATCATCGGGGCATGTCCACCGCGGCGAGGGCGCATAGATGGCCTACGTGCCAACCTCGGCTGGACCATCGTCTCCTCACTCCCAGCCCTCATCGGTGGAGGAGCAGGACTGGAGCTCCAGCTGTACATGTGTGATGGCGGGTCCTCGGATGGGTCCGTCTCCGAGTACTGGGTGCGAGGTACGTACTCCTGGTAGTCGCGTACAGCTGACGTCTCGGGCTCCATGCGGAGAATCTGCTCATCACATGGTCTCGCTCGCTCAAAAATCCCGTTATGACGGTAAGGAGCAGTCAGGGTAAAACGGTAACTCGGGACTGGATACGCGAAGGGTCGTCCCATGAACATGAATACTCTGACAGTGCAGCGACCCTCAAAATGGTATGACCCAAGTGCCGGGTCATGGTGCAGCTCCCATACCGAGGTGTCGATGAAGAGTACGAATGTCGCCATCTGAAGATATGACGGAAGGAAAGAGAGAGGGAATGAGAATCTTTCTAAAAGAATTCTCAGTAGGGTTATCCCTACCTAGGTGACATCGTCACATCCTCAGGAACCTTGGGTTTATTTCTAAAAAGGTGTGCATGCATATAAATTCCTTTTAAGTTATTTTTCCAAAGTGTTATTTATCCAAGGTCCATCATATTTTACAATGCGTCTTATAGCTAAGCATAAAATATACTAATGATATAAGTGCATCATAAAGGTAAACCAAACAATAGAACAATTAAGAAACATCATGACATTGGCATAAGTATAGTATATGTGACATTGTTAACTTTAACTTTCATCTCATGGGGCCGCCCTAAAACATCTCTAGGTTATGAGCTCATACCTTAACTAGTCGTCACTAGTTCTTACTTATCCTATGATAAGCGTAACATATACATAATCCCGACTTAATAGTACGGGCTAGGGGGCAATTAAGGATCACCTCTCTTAGGGTCATTTCCTCTTTGAAACGCTCTACTAGCAACTAGTGCATCGTAGTTTTGTCCGCTTTGGCAAGCTCTATGTCAATACCCTCATGGATTTGTTTTCTTGGGGGTGCTCGGCTAAACCGGTGTCACCCAAGAAGGCGTCTCAGTGTTGTGTCACATTTAAATTCTCATAAAGTGTTAATTCATAGATACATCATACATCTTTTTCATAGCATATACATCATCACATGAAACTTTCTTCATATTGTATACATAAAACCATAGCATATATATATTATCACTTAATCACACCTTTAGACAATCATTCATACAAACTTCCAAGCTTATTATGTTATAAACTTATAGTATGTTATGCTTTGGTTCCTTTGAGTCTTAAACTTGTAAACTAATCGTTCTAGTATTATTCTTAACCTCTTACACATCTATAGGTTCACAACTAATTAGTGTTACTAATTTTTATGCTCAAGGACTTATCCAAACATCACTATGCAGATTTGGACAGCTTATATTTGTGTGATTACGGGGTTCTAGAAATTACGGTTTAGACCCTTAAAGTCCTTAACTCACATTCTAAGTTGTCGATCATCAAAACCTAGTCTCTTGGGAACCTATGAGGTTATAACTAAGTATTTCTCACCTCACACTATGGTCAAGAACATCTCTAAACCTCAAGGATGCAGAATTTGAAATCCTAACTTTACGGGTACCTAGAAGTCACAACAATGACCCTTTCTAAGTTTAGTTTGCTCCTAAGGCTTCAAGATTAAGTCCTAAACCAATTATGAGTCATTCCTACACATTTAAACTAATTTAAAACCATGATTATTAAATCTAAACCTTGCTGGACAGAGTCCAGAAAATTACATAATTAAAGGATCTAGAATTCTCAAATTAATTCTTTTCTAGTTCCTAACTTATCCTATCTTTCACATATGAGTCTTAACATTATTTTTACTCAAACATAGGCACCTTATCATCATTGAAACAGCACATACAGTGGCAGTAAAGAGCAAGGAAGAACCGAAAATATACTTCTCCATAAAAGACATAAAACATCATTTCTGAAGCATATAAAATACTAGTTTCTCTTGGAACTCTTTTTAAACTTTCAAAACTCATTTATAAACAATTTTAACATCTAAAGTCATAAGAATATTTAAGAGGGCAGTGACTAATTCATTTTTATCTCAAGAGGTCCTAGATTCATAAAACTTAGTTCTATGCATTCCTTAAACTCATATAAGCTTGGAAAAATTATGAAACATAGTCTCAAATACTTAGAAACTTCAAGACCTCTTGAGGCCGAAATATGAACCAAGGAAAATACATATTGTTAGACCTTTGTTGAGACAACAATGGGCAAGTCTTTGAGCTCTAGGTTCATTTAGGTGATGACATAAAAATAAACATGCTTATGCACTTATTTTAGGTTCCATTAGAAAGTAAAGTGATAGCACAAAGTAAATATGAATGCAACTCATTATTATCTTGGTATTAAGTGAGAACTTGAAATATAAACGTGATAATGCATAGCTTGAAATATAAACATGATAATGCAAGTTCATTCATTATCTTGGTATTTAGTGATAGCAAGGAAGTAAACATGATATGCAAAGCATAAAGTAAACATGATGCAAGGTTCATTTTATGATTAACTAGAGCTCATTCAAGACTTTAACAAGATAGCAACCCAATACAATATCTCAAAGATCACAACACAGCAACCGAAAGTCATACAAAAGAGAAAGAAAGTGAAACTACGTCAAGTTCTTTATTAAATACCCAAAACCCCTATCTAGAGAAAAATCTCTAGAACGTGCCGGCCAACTTTAAGGTTGACAAGGGTAGGCTTGGGCTTTTAGAAATCCTTAGATTAATTTTCTTAAGTTGGAAAACCATGTGAGCTAGATAACATATAAATAAAGTTACAAGAAAAGGAAAACTCAAGCTTTAGAGGTTTCTTTGAAATGAACACAATGTCATCATCTAGAAACTCTCATCATCAAGCTATCATGCTCATAGTAGGGCCTAGAGGCCGAAATGAAAAGAAAAGGAAAAACAAAGGAAAGTTCAAAAAGAATCCAAGAGGAAACTAGAGAAAAACACTTTCTTGAGCAAAACAAAGTTTGAAAACAAATCCCTACCTTGTGATGAAGGTAAAAGCTTGGACTTGAAGATGGAAATGAGATGAGCAACACCTCCTAGGATGGTGGTGATGATTCGGCCTTGATGAAAGAAAAAGGAAGGAAATGTGTTTCAAGTGAAGTTGTGTTTGAGGTGTGGTGTTTGAGAGGTTTGATGATGGTTCAAGGCTTTGGGGTGGTGTTTGATGGTTAAGAGATGATGATGAGATGAAGAGATGAAGAAGATAAAGATGAAAAGAAAGGAAGAACACTCTTGAAACTTTGAGAGAAAAAGAAAGAACTAGGAAGACAACTCTAAAACTCTAAACTTACCAAATGCTTCAAGGTGCAACAAGGCTATCACAAGCATCCTATTTATAGAAAAACAAAACCATGGGCTCATCAAGGGGAGGGAGTAGCCGTGTGGTTTGGAGGGAAAAGGGAGAGGAAAATATCTCTTACACAAGGTCATTCAAGCATGGTTGAAGTATGGAAGCTATGCTACAAAGTATGGCTTGATGTGAGTTAATTTTCTATCAAATTTTTATGAAATTAGGGTTCTAGAAACTTGACATGGCTGAAACTTTTCTAGCCACAAATGAATGGGGAAAATGGGTTGTTTTAATTATTTATTCATGTGGAAATTCAAGCTTGATTGAAAGTTATGACAAGGTATAGTGTATGTGACTTGAGGTATGGCCTTGGAGTGTTGAAAAATTGAACATGTGATGCATAATGGGGGAGGAAGCTCACGGCCAGGTCTGGTACAGCAGGGAGGAGGTGAGTTTTGACCATTTAATTGTGTGTTAATGGTAGGTTTAGATGTGTATTAGCTTAGGTACAAGGTTAGGAATGATTAAGCTTAAGTTTAGGTAACTAAGAATGTCATTTAGGGAGTTTATGACAAGTTTAGGAGTGCTCATACATCATTAGAGAATTTTAAACTCATTTATGAATAAACAATGTGTAACACAATTCCATGATTTAAGGAATTGGAAAGAGAAAACACTATTCAAGATTCTATGACTAGGTGTCTTGAAATTAAAATATGATTTTAGGTTGTAATTAAGTACTTTTTGGTTCTAATCAACTTTAATAAATTATTTTGACTTAAGATTAATTAAGGAAATTAATTAACCTTCGATTAGAGCCTAATATTGCTTAGGTTTGCTTAATCACGCGATTAAGCGTAAAAATACGAAACTAGGGGCAAAACCGTAATTTTGCACTAATTTTGCCCGGGACTTCAAAAATTAAAAATGAGGTCATAGAATATATAAAAACGCCTTTTAAAACCATCTGGAGAAGTTTCAGGTTCATCCGGCACTTGTAAACGGGTAAAACACCACAGGGGCGTTTTGGTCATTTTGACCCGAAAACTCAAAAAATGAGATTTTCGATCCCGGGAAGGTACACAAGTTATCTAATCCCTTTCCAACATTGAGTTTGCCCTTCGAGTACTGCCGAACCGGCTTTCCTCCTCAAATAAAATGACCTCCGGGGCATTTTGGTCATTTTCACTCTAACAGAAAAATCGGGGCGTTACAAAACCCCTATCTAGAGAAAGATCTCTAGAATGTGCCGGCTAACTTTAAGGTTGACAAGGGTAGGCTTGGGCTTTTAGAAATCCTTAGATTAATTTTCTTAGGTTGAAAAACCATGTGAGCTAGATGTCATATAGATGAAGTTATAAGAAAAGGAAAACTCAAGCTTTAGACGTTTCTTTGAGATGAACACAAGGCCATCATCTAGAAACTCTCATCATCAAGCTATCATGCTCATAATCATGGCCTCATGGCCGAAATGAAAGAAAAAGAAAAACAAAGGAAAGTTCAAAAAGAATCCAAGAGGAAACTAGAGAAAAACACATTCTTGAGCAAAACAAGTTTGAAAAGCAAATCCCTACCAAGTGATGAAGATGAAAGCTTGAACTTGAAAAGGAAAATGAGAAGAGCAACTCCTCCTAAGGTGGTGTGATGGCTTCGGCCAAAGAGAAAGAAAAGGAAAGGATATGTGTTTTGAGGAAGCTTGTGTTTGAGGTTTAGTGTTTAAGAGTTTTGATGATGATCTAAGGTTATGATATAGTGGATTGAAATGGTGAGGTGATAATGTGAAGAGAGGATGATGATGAAGAGAAAGAACTCTTGGAACTTTGAGAGAAAAGAAAGAACTAGCAAGATAACTCTAGGATTCTAAACTTAGCAAATGCTTCAAGGTGCAACTAAGCTATCACAAGCATACTATTTATAGAAAAACAAAACCATGGGCTCACCAAGGGAAGCCTTGGTTGTAGCATTGAGGGGGAAAAAGGGAGAGAAAAATATCTCTTACACAAGATCATTCAAGCATGGTTTGAAGTATGGAAGCTATGATGCAAAGTATGGCTTGATGTGAGTGAATTTCCTATCAATTTTTGATGAAATTAAGCTTCTAGAAACTTGACATGGCTGGAACTTTTCCAGCCACAAATAAATGGGAAAAATGGATTGTTTTAATTATTTATTCATGTGGAAATTCAAGCTTGATTGAAAGTTATGACAATGTATGGTATATGTGACTTGAGGTATGGCCTTGGAGTGTTGAAAAATTGAACATGTGATGCATATGGGGGCTTGGAGGTTTCGGCCAGACCAGGGACAGCATGGGGGAGGTGAGTTTTGACCATCTAATTGGGTGTTAATGGTAGGTATAAATGTGTATTAGCTTAGGTACAAGGTTAGGACTAATTAAGCTTAAGTTTAGGTAACTAAGAATGTGTTTCAAGGATTTTATGACAAGATTAGGAGTGCTCATACATCATTAGAGAATTAAAAAATCATTTATGAATAAACAATGTGTGACACAATTCCATGATTTAAGGAATTGGAAAGAGAAAACACTATTTAAGATTCCATGACTGAGTCTTGAAATTAAAATATGATTTTAAGTTGTAATTAAGCACTTTTAGGTTCTAATCAACTTTAATAAATTATTTTGACTCAAGATTAATTAAGGAAATTAATTAACCTTCGATTAGAGCCTAATATTGCTTAGGTTTTCTTAATCACGCGATTAAGCGTAAAAACACGAAACTAGGGGCAAAACCGTAATTTTGCACTAATTTCGCCCGGGACTTCCGGGACCAAAACTAAAGTCATAGTCTACATAAAAACACCTTTTAAAACCATCTGGAGAATTTTCGAGTTCATCCGGCACTTGCAAACGGGTAAAACACCGCAGGGGCGTTTTGGTCATTTTGACCCGAAAACTCGAAAAACGAGATTTGCGATCCTGGAAAGATACACAGGTCATCTAATCCCCTTCAACATTGAGTTTGCCCTTCGAGTACTGCCGGATCGGCTTTCCTCGAATTCCGGGCCGAAAATGACTTTAGGGGCATTTTGGTCATTTTCACTCTAGCAGAAAAATCGGGGCATTACAGTCCTTCTTCGCACATGGTTCTTGAGCCTCAGGGTTTGAGGAGTGACCTGTTGGTACAAAAACGCACGAGAATGGGGGGTTGAACCGTGTTTTTGGTAATTTAAACTTCAAACTGAAAACTTGAAGATGAACTAATAGTGAAAGAAAATAATCTAAATATTTATGCTGAGTTGAAAAAATAAATTTAAAAGAAAGAAGAGAACGATAATACTTGACTCAGAAGATTTATACTGGTTTGGCCAACACCTACCTACATCCAGTTCTCAATACTCACTAAGTTCCAATAAATTTCCTCACTGAGGAATCACAAGTACAGGATAGTCAGCTCTTACTTCTGTAAGTAAACAAGCCTTACTGACTCACAATAACAAGTAGTTTTACAGTAGCCTTTTCAAGCTATTTTCATTTTTATCGCTACTAGATCAGGATTACAATCAGACTGAGATAGATGATATGATCGTACAACCCAACACTCAAGTTTTTTAATGTGATCTATTGAAACTAATTCTACTTGAGTGACTTCTTTCTAGTAATTCTTCCTTAGAAGAACGAATAATCAACAGAAAATATAGAAAGAAGATTTTGATATACAAAGGATTCTAGCAATGAATAATTCCAACAGGAAGTTTTTAGTGTAGATTTTTCTCTTGTATATTTCTTGTTCTGTGAAGGCTCAGTCATCTCTATTTATAGATGATTTTCCTTTTTTTACCGTTGCCCCTTAATCTTCCACTTAGTCAACATGTGTTGAACATCTAATCAAGCATTGGAAATATAATCTAGGTAAGTAGCTCGTCTGGTGTCAAAGTTCCTTTTTCAAAAGCCGTTGTTGAGTTGAGGTTTCTAAAGTCTATCAAAAACTATTTTTCAACTTTATGATCATGGTTTCTGAACCTTTTGTTAAGCCATTTTGTCATTTGATCGAGGGTGCTTGTAGAGATGATATCTTGACTTCGAGACACTGATTTGACATTTCATTTGAATTTCAAATATATTCATTTTTTCCCTCCCATTTTATGAGTTGGATTTTCTGATGAGCGCTGCTAGTTCCTTATCAATCTATTTGTCTTCAACCTTGATTTTTTGATGATGAGAATCCAATGATTATGATGATTGAAGATTAAGTAATACTTTGCCTCTAGTATTTTGTTTATTATTGTAGCCTTTGTTTCTGAAACTTGGTATTACTTTCTGATGACCATTTCCTTGATTCTGTTTTGTCGGACTGATTTCTTTGATGTATATGACAATATCTTGCTTGATGCACTTCTTGCTTCTTCTCATTTTATTTTCTTTTCATGATCAAGACCAGAAGTTCTATGATATGAGATCACTTTCTCATGCTTTCTAATTGTGCATCTTAAAGAAATATCTAGTATCCTTACAACAGAAACTCAAGGTGGCTGTTAGTTATTCTTCAAAGCATTTTCTTTGAATTAGCTTTGTTGTCATTCAAAACAATTTTACTTCAACTTTCTGAAAGGTCCTGGAGTTTACAATCTCCCCCTTTTTGATGATGACAAACCAAATTGAAGAAAATCTTTTGAAGAGATGATAAATGAAATGGAAATGATAAATACATAGCAAAGAGATCTTTCAAATATCATAACTTATGGATTTCAGTAAATTCTTTTCTTAAGGCACGATATTGGTTATTAAAACATTTTGTAGCCTTAAGTAACTTAAATCAAGGCTGATTGATTTATCATGAAATTTTTTGAACTGAGTCAGAATCCTTTTGTTAAGTATCACAATTATACTTAAGTAGATATGATCTCAAAGCATTTGATTGCAACCAGCCTGATTTATGTTAAGAAGAATTTTCTGAGCTTTACTCATAGAGGCTTAGAGATAGATTATATATGCTCATCTTTTGAACATCTATCCTCAATTTTTGAGTATCTACCTCCCCCTCAATTTTGCCCTTTCTCATAGATGTCTAGAGATAGATTATAGATGCTCATTTTCTTTGAGTATCTATTCCCAGTTTTTGAGTATCTATCTAGCCCTTAATTTTGCCCTTTCTCATAGATGTCTAGAGATAGATTATAGATGCTCATTTTCTTTGAGGATCTATCCTCAGTTTTTAAGTATCAATCTCCCCCTCAATTGAGGCATGAGATTTTCATTTCACTTCCCCCCTCCTTTTGTCATCAACAATGAGGAGATGGGCAGGAGGTATTTACTTTTCAGAGATATTTGAGTAAATGAAAGTCATATGAACCTTTAGAAGATTTTTAAATTTAATAGATTTTTTAGAGTGTAGAAACAATCTTCAGCTAAAGGTTTTGTGAAAATGTCGGATACTTGACTTTCAGTATTGATAAATAATAGCTCAATATCTCCTTTCTGAATATGATCTCTAATAAAGTGATGTTTGATGTCAATGTGCTTTGATGTGGAGTGTTGAATAGGATTTTTAGCCAGATTTATTGCAATGGTGTTATCACAAAAGATTGGGATTTTGGAGTACCTTAGATGATAGTCTTCTAGTTGATTTCTGATCCAAAGCATTTGTGTACAGCAATTTACAACTGCTACATATTCTGCTTCGACTGTAGAAAGAGCAATGGTATTATGCTTTTTACAAGACCATGTGATTAGATTATTCCTAAAGAAGTAGCAACAACTGCTAGTACTTTTTCTTTCTACTCTATCTCCAGCAAAGTCAGCATCGCAATAACATGCATTCTCACATGATGTACCTTTCTCATACCATAGACTAAGATTAGTAGTGCCTGATAAATATCTTAAGATTTTTTTTACAGCATTTAAGTGGTATTGTTTTCGATTTGATTGAAATCTAGCACATATCGCTACATTTAATTGGATATTTGGTCTACTGGCTGTAAGATATAATAGTGATCCTATCATTCCTCTATAGCTAGTTTCTGATACTTTTTCACCATCCTTATCTGCATCAATGATTTGAGATGGATGCATAGGAGTACTTATTGGTTTTGCCTGTTCCATGTGAAATCTTTTCAAAAGCTCCCTGGCATATTTTTCTTGATGGATCAAAGTTCCATCCTTTTCATTGTTTTATTTGTTAACTGAAAAAAAAATTTAGTTATCCCATCATACTCATCTCAAATTCACTTTGCATTAACTTTGAAAAATTTTCACACAAAGAAATATCAGATACACCAAATATAATGCCATCAACATATATTTGTACTATCAGAAAATGATTTTTTGAATTAAGAGTGAATAAGGTTGTGTCGACATTACCTCTTTTGAACCCATTTTGTAATAAAAAAATTGCTTAACCTTTCATACCAGGCTCGAGGGGCTAGTTTTAAACCGTAGAGAGCTTTTGATAGTTTATATACGTGATTTGGATGATCATCGCTCTCAAAACCCGGAGGTTTCTTTACACACACTTCTTTAGAGAGAAATCCATTTAGAAAGGTTGACTTGACATCCATTTGGTGGAGAGTGAATCCTTTGAAAGCAGCAAAGGCAAGCAACATTCTTATGGATTCTAATCAAGCAATTGGTGCAAAGGTCTCATCATAATCAATTCCTTCTTATTGATTGTAGCTTTATACAACCAGTCTCGCTTTGTTTCTGATAACTCTTCCTGCTTCATCCAATTTGTTTCTAAATACCCATTTGGTTCCGATGATGGTCTTTTCACTAGGTTTTTCCATGAGAGTCCAGACATTGTTTTTCTCAAATTGATCCAGCTCTTCCTGCATAGCCTCCACCCCACCTTTTGTCATTTAATGCTTTTTCAATGCATGCAGATTCAATGGTGGGGATTAGACCATAGTTTGAGGTATTCCTTAAGGACGATCGAGTCTTCACTCTTTTAGAAATATCTCCTATAACATTGTTTTGCGAGACAGTTTTAAGATCAGAGACTCCCTTGTAATTTCTGTGTTTATAGCTTTCCTTAGTTTCCTTTTTTATCTTCAGGCTGTTCTTCCTCTCGTTCATCATTTCCTTGTGATGTCCTTGATGAATTTATCATACTTTCTAAAGAATGTGAATCCTGGAGTTTGCTTTTTGATGATTTGATCATTTTGGTTTCTGAATTTTCTCTGAGATCTAGTTTCTCTAGTGCTTCTTCCAGATCAACTGCATCATCTTCAAAATCATTCCTGAACTCTTTGAATTTGATATGAATTGTTTCTTCCATGCATTTAGTTCTTTTGTTATATACCCTATAAGCTTTAGAGACAGATGAATATCCTAGGAAAACACCATCATCATATTTTGGATCAAACTTTGCAAGTTTGTCTTTATTATTAAGTATACAACATGATGAACCAAATATATGGAAGTATGATATGTTGGGTTTTCTACCTTTCCATAGCTCATAGGGGGTTTTGTAACACCCTAAATCTTAACCTAATACTACTAGTATGTATTCAGGTTAATCCTTAGAATATTACCTCTTGGTTTCATCTTTTACTTTGAAAATACTTAGCGGAAATATGGGTAAAATTTTTCTTTTTGAATTAAAGCCAAAGTGAGAGCCACACATGATTCTTTGAACGGGAATTCATACAAGTCATATGAGCAAATCATAATAAAACACATAAATAACATGGATACACCAACTGATTATATATATAGATAATGTGCCTATCAAAAAGCAGGACTATTCGGTACATAGAAGAACGGAATACAACTGAAAAGTAAATGCAAGGGAATCATAAAAGCAACACCCATACCCATGTCCACCTAGAGCAGACAACCTCATATACAAAAGAAGGTTTGTCCTTAACTATGTGGTGTGTGTGCACTAGCTACTACCCATCCTATGCACCTACTCCTCCTGGTCCGAATACTGAGGGGTGGAATCGATCCACAGGCGGATCTCGGCGGGAATGGTCGTGCAGATCATCAGAGCGTGTGTAACACGCTAATTTTTAACCCAAATTTCTAGAACACATTAGGTTAAACATTAGGCTATTACTTCATAGTCTCATTCTTCCATTAAAATACTTAGCGAAAATTTTTCTTTTTGAA
The DNA here is from genome assembly GCA_031216105.1 of Dalbergia cultrata. Lineage (NCBI taxonomy): Eukaryota > Viridiplantae > Streptophyta > Magnoliopsida > Fabales > Fabaceae > Dalbergia > Dalbergia cultrata. The sequence goes on from CM062351.1 coordinate 31,387,602, forward strand.
AACATAAAACAAAGTGAGAGCTGCGAGCTTAACTAATCGAATGACAGAAACGTAAAGCACGCGTAACGATCATAAACAACCATGCAAAATAAATCATACATTAGAAGAACATAGATCATGAAGATAACTGAAACATTTCCTTAATAATAAAGTAGCTAAAGTACATAACTAGTCATACCCTTATAGAAATGGGCAGAGCTTGGAATACAACGGAAAAAGGAAATACAACAGATAGCAAAGTACATGGTACAAAGTAAGGATAAAAACCCAAAATACTATCCTCCTACTATGCTACGAGCACTAAACTACATCCCCTCCCAAAAGGTACGGTCGAAGGAAAGATCCCTGCGAAGCTCGGGTACTCAAAAGCTCTCCAATGGAGTCTAGTGGCGGCGGGAATCCACGGTTGATGGAGGCAGGTAGCCGGGGAAACGCTCTAACTCCTCCTGAGTGGCCCAATGCAACGTGAAAGGCACATGAGGTGGCTGAACATGGGCTCCTTGCTGCGGACGCATCTCGGCTCTCCTTGCCAGGCGCGGCTGCACCACAGTCTCCTCACTCCCCATACGTCGGGATCGGGGAAAAGGGGCTCAACCCTCCGAAGGAACATGCGTCGGCCAATCCTCGAATGGGTCAGTCTCGGATCTCCTCGAACGAGGTACGTACTCCGGGAAATCTAGGACGGCGGAGGCAGAGGTACGGGCACGTCGCAACTGCTCCTCACGCGGGCGGGTGCGCTTGAAGATCATGTCGTCACTACCAAAAGGCGCAGTAGGAGTGAACTGGTAGCTCGAAACTGGATAAGTGAAAGGTCGTCCCATGTACACAAAAAATGAACGGCACATCAACCCTTAAAGTGATATGAACGGTGGTCCGGGTCGAAGTGTATCTCCCATACTGGCATGTCAATGAAGAGCATGAACGTCGCTATCGCTCTCTGAAGATGTGACGAAAGGAAAGAGAGAGAGGAGAGAGAAATCTTGCTAAAGAAATCTCAGTAGGAGTCTCCTATCCTAGGGTTACATCGTACACATCCTCAGGAACCTTGGGCTTATTTATAAAATAATGATCATGCATATAAGGTTTAATTAAGGCTTTCCAAAACTGATTATCCAAGGTCCATTCCTTTTAGCATGCATCTTGATGTTATGAATGCAACATGTTATATCATGGATGCATGGCAATACTTGAGCATATAAGACAACACCTCAAAGCACATAAACATAATTCATGTGGCATAAGGGCATATAACTTCCAAGTGAATCATTCCTCAACTTCATGACATCAATCATGGTACTTTAGCATATAAGCCACCCTAAAAATAATAACTAGGTTATGAGCTCATACTTTAACTAGTCGTCACTAGCTCTTGCTTATTATCTTGAATAAGCGAAACATAAATAATAATCCCGACTCGCAAGTACGGGTAGGGGGCAGGGATCATCTCTCTCTGGGATTACCCTTTTTGATACGCTTTGCTAGCCACGCATGGCCTCGCAATTTGTCCGCTTTGGTAGGCTGCATCTACTCATACCCTCACGGATTTGTCTCCTCCCGGGGGTACTCGGCCGAACCGGCACCTCCTCGGGGGAAGCGCGTCTCAGTGCTTTGTCACATAAAAATCTCCTGGGGGTGCTCGGCCGAACCGGTGTCACCCAGGGTTTTCAACTCATATGGTACTCATAAATCATTTCTTTAAACCATTTAAGGTTTGACGGAAATTCGGCAGCATAACAGTAGTTAAACCGAATTTCCTTCAAACTGCCACAAGTGAATCTGCACATCATGTTCTCATGAAATCTCATGCTATGACAATGACCCTTTCTAAGTCTGGTTTGCTCCTAAGGCATCAAGATCAAGTCCTAAACCATTTATGAGTCATTCCTACACATTTAAACTAATTTAAATCCACGATTACCATTACTAAACCTTGCTGGACAGAATCCAGAAAATTCAAACATTAAAGGATCTAGAACCCTCAAATTAATTCTTTTCTAGTTTCTAACTTCTCTTATCTTTCACATATGAGTCTTAACATTAATTATACTTAAACATAAGCATATTATCATCATTAACACAGCTCATACAGTGGCTAAACATGGCATGGCAAAACCGAAACAAACATCTCCATTTAAAGGCATCAAACACATTTTCTAAAGCACATAAAATACTAGTTTCTCTTGGAACCTTTTTAAAACTTTCAAAACTCATTTATAAATATTTTTAACATCTAAAATCATCAAAATATTTATGAGGGCAGTAGCTAAATCAAACTTGTCTCAAGAGGTTCTAAATTCATAAGGTTTAGTTCTATGCATTCCTTAAACTCATAAAAGCTTGGAAAAATTATAAAACATAGTTTTCAATACTTAGAAATATCAAGACCCCATAGGGCCGAAATATGAACCAAGGGAAATAAATATTTTCCCTTTGTTTGAGACAACAATGGGCAAGTCTTTGAGCTCTAGGTTCATTTAAGTGATGACATAAAAGTAAACATGCTCATGCACTCATTTTAGGTTCCATTAGAAAGTAAAGTGATAGCATAAAATAAATATGAGGTGCAACATATTATTATCTTTGATATTTAGGTGAGAACTTGAAATGTAAACATGATAATGCATAGCTTGAAATATAAACATGATAATGCAAATTCATTCATTATCTTGGTATTTAGTGATAGCAAGTAAACATGATATGCAAAGCATAAAATAAATGTAACGCCCCGATTTTTCTGTTAGAATGAAAATGACCAAAATGCCCCTGAGGTCATTTTCAGCTCGGAATTCGAGGAAAGCCAGTTCGGCAGTACTCGACGGGCAGACTCAATGTTGGAAGGGGATTAGATACCTTGTGTACCTTCCCGGGATCGAAAATCTCGTTTTTTGAGTTTTCAGGTCAAAATGACCAAAACGCCCCTGCGATGTTTTACCCGTTTCCAAGTGCCGGATGAACCCGAAACTTCTCCTGATGGTTTTAAAAGGCGTTTTTATGTATTCTATGACCTCAGTTTTAATTTTTGAAGTCCCGGGCAAAATTAGTGCAAAATTACGGTTTTGCCCCTAGTTTCGTATTTTTACGCTTAATCGCGTGATTAAGCAAACCTAAGCAATATTAGGCTCTAATCGAAGGTTAATTAATTTCCCTAATTAATCTTGAGTCAAAATAATTTATTAAAGTTGATTAGAACCAAAAAGTACTTAATTACAACCTAAAATCATATTTTAATTTCAAGACACCTAGTCATAGAATCTTGAATAGTGTTTTCTCTTTCCAATTCCTTAAATCATGGAATTGTGTTACACATTGTTTATTCATAAATGAGTTTAAAATTCTCTAATGATGTAAGAGCACTCCTAAACTTGTCATAAACTCCCTAAATCACATTCTTAGTTACCTAAACTTAAGCTTAATCATTCCTAACCTTGTACCTAAGCTAATACACATCTAAACCTACCATTAACACACAATTAAATGGTCAAACTCACCTCCTCCCTTGCTAAACCAGACCAGGCCGTGAACCTTCTCCCTCCATATGTATCACATGTTCAATTTTTCAACACTCCAAGGCCATACCTCAAGTCACATACACTATACCTTGTCATAACTTTCAATCAAGCTTGAATTTCCACATGAATAAATAATTAAAACAACCCATTTTTCCCATTTATTTGTGGCTGGAAAAGTTCCAGCCATGCATTGTTTCTAGAAGACTAATTTCATAAAAATTTGATAGGAAATTAACTCACATCAAGCCATACTTTGTAGCATAGCTTCCATACTTCAAACCATGCTTGAATGACCTTGTGTAAGAGATATTTTCTCTTCATTTTCCCTCCAAACCACACGGCCACTCCCTCCCATTGTGAGCTCCATGGTTTTGTTTTTCTATAAATAGGATGCTTGTGTTTAGCCTTGTTGCACCTTGAAGCATTTGCTAAGTTTAGAGTTTTAGAGTTGTCTTGCTAGTCTTTCTTTTTCTCTCAAAATTTCAAGAGTGTTCTTCCTTTCCTCTCATCTTTATCTTCTCCATCTCTTCATCTCATCATCACCTCTCAACCATCAAACACCACCCAAAAACCTTGAACCATCATCAAACCTCTCAAACACCACACCTCAAACACAACTTCACTTGAACCACATTTCCTTTCTTTTTCTCTCATCAAGGCTGAATCATCATCACCATCCTAGGAGGTGTTGCTCATCTCATTTCCATCTTCAAGTTCAAGCTTTTGCCTTCATCACTAGGTAGGGATTTGTTTTCAAACTTTATTTTGTTCAAGAAAGTGTTTTTCTCTAGTTTCCTCTTGGATTCTTTTTGAACTTTCCTTTGTCTTTCCTTTCTTTTCATTTTCGGCCATGAGGCCTTGATTTTGAGCATGATAGCTTGATGATGAGAGTTTCTAGATGATGACATTGTGTTCATCTCAAAGAAACCTATAAAGCTTGAGTTTTCCTTTTCTTATGACTTCATCTATATGATATCTAACTCACATGGTTTTTCAACTTAAGAAAATTAATCTAAGGATTTCTAAAAGCCTAAGCCTACCCTTGTCAACCTTAAAGTTGGCCGGCACGTTCTAGAGATTTTTCTCTAGATAGGGGTTTTGGGTATTTAATAAAGAACTTGATGTAGTTTCACTTTCTTTCTCTTTTATATGACTTTTGGTTTGTGTATTGTGATCTTTGAGATATTGTGTTGGGTTGCTATCTTGTTAAAGTCTTGAATGAGCTCTAGTTAACCATAAAATGAATCTTGCATCATGTTTATTTTATGCTATGCATATCATGTTTACTTCCTTGCTATCACTAAATATCAAGATAATGAGTGAACCTTGCATTATCATGTTTATATTTCAAGCTATGCATTATCATGTTTATATTTCAAGTCCTCACTTAATACCAAGATAATAATGAGTTGCATTCATATTTACTTTGAGCTATCACTTTACTTTCTAATGAAACCTAAAATAAGTGCATGAGCATGTTTATTTTTATGTCATCACCTAAATGAATCTAGAGCTCAAAGACTTGCCCATTGTGGTCTCAACAAAGGTTTAACAATATGTGTTTTTCTTGGGTTTATATTTCGGCTCTAAGAGGTCTTGAGGTCTCCAAGTATTTGAGACTATGTTTTATAATTTTTCCAAGCTTAAGTGAATTTAAGGAATGCATAGAACCAAGTTTTTAGAGTTTAGAACCTCTTGGGACAAAGATGAATTGGTCACTGCCTTCTTAAATATTCTTATGATTTTAGATGATAAAATTGTTTATAAATGAGCTCTGAGAGTTTAAAAAGAGTTCCAAGAGAAACTAGTATTTTATGTGCTTTAGAAATTATGTTTTATGTCTTTTATGGAGAAGTATATTTTCGGTTCTTCCTTGCTCTTTGCTGCCACTGTATGTGCTGTTTTGATGATGATAATGTGCCTATGTTTGAGTAAAAAATAATGTTAAGACTCATATGTGAAAGATAGAATAAGTTAGGAGCTAGAAAAGAATTAATTTGAGAATTCTAGATCCTTTAATTATGTAATTTTCTGGATTCTGTCCAGCAAGGTTTATATTTAATAATCATGGTTTTAAATTAGTTTAAATGTGTAGGAATGACTCATAATTGGTTTAGGACTTAATCTTGAAGCCTTAGGAGCAAACTAAACTTAGAAAGGGTCATTGTTGTGACTTCTAGGTACCCGTAAAATTAGGATCTCAAATTCTGCAGGTTTAGAGATGTTCTTAGTCATAGTGTGAGGTGAGAAATACTTAGTTATAACCTCATAGGTTCCCAAGAGACTAGGTTTTGATGATCGATAACTTAGGACGTGAGTTAAGGACTTTAAGGGTCTAAACCGTAATTTCTAGAACCCCGTAATCACACAAACATAAAGTTGTCTAAAACCTGCATAGTGCTGTTTGGATAAGTCCTTGAGCATAAAAATTAGTAAAACTTATTGGTTGTGAACCTATAGGTGTGTAAGAGGTTAAGAATAATGCTAGAACAATTAATTTACAAAGTTTAAGACTCAAAAGAACCAAAGCATAACGTACCATACGTTTATAACATAATAAGCTTGGAAGTTTGTATAAATGATTGTCTAAGGTGTGATTATGTGATAATGTATATGCTATGGTTTCATGTATACACTGTGAAGAAGTTTCTTGTGATGATATTTATGCTATGAAAAAGATTTATGAAATGAATAATGATGTATCTATGAATTAACACTTTATGAGAACTTAAATGTGACACAACACTGAGACGCCTTCTTGGGTGACACCGGTTTAGCCAGCACCCCCAAGAAAACAAATCCGTGAAGGTATTGACATAGAGCTTGCCAAAGCGGACAATACTACGATGCACTAGTTACTAGTAGAGTGTTTAAAGAGGAAATGACCCTAAGAAGAGGTGATCCTTAATTGCCCCCTAGCCCGCACTATTAAGTCGGGATTATGTATATGTTACGCTTATCATAGGATAAGTAAGAACTAGTGACGACTAGTTAAGGTTTGAGCTCATAACCTAGAGATGTTTTAGGGCGGCCCCATGAGATGAAAGTTAAAGTTAACAATGTCACATAGACTATACTTATTCCAGTGTCATGATGTTTCTTAATTGTTCTATTGATTGGTTTACCTTTACGATGCACTCATATCATTAGTATATCTTATGCTTAGCTATAAGACGCATTGTAAAATATGATGGACCTTGGATAAATAACACTTTGGAAAGATAAACTTAAAAGGAATTTATACGCATGCACACCTTTTTGAAATAAACCCAAGGTTCCTGAGGATATGATGATGGCACCTAGGTGGGGATAACCCTAGTGAGAATTCTTTTAGAAAGATTCTCATTCCCTCTCTCTTTTCTTCCGTCATATCTTCAGATGGCGACATTTGTACTCTTCATCGACACCCCGGTATGGGAGCTGCACCATGACCCGGCACTCGGGTCATACCATTTTGAGGGTCGCTGCACTGTCAGAGTATTCATGTTCATGGGGCGACCCTTCGCGCACCCCGTCCCGAGCTACCGCTTCACCCCGACTGCTCCTTACCGTCATAACGGGATTTTTGAGCGAGCGAGACCACGCGATGAGCAGATCCTCCGCATGGAGCCCGAGACATCAGCAGTACGCGAGTACCCCGAGTATGTGCCGCGTCCCCAGTACTCGAAGACGGACCCATCCGAGGACCCGCCATCCCACATGTACAGTTGGAGCTCCAGTCCCGCTCCTCCACCGATGAGGGCTGGGAGTGAGGAGACGGTAGTCCAGCCGAGGTTGGCTCGTCGGCCATCTATGCGCCCTCGCCGCGGTGGACATGCCCCGATGATGCGCTCGACCACTCCCGCCGAGATTCGTCAGTGGATCGACTCGACCCCACAGTACTCGGACCAGCAGGAGTAGACATAGGAGGGGTAGTAGTAGTGCACACACGCCACATAGTTGAGGACAAACCTTCTTTTGTATATGAGGTTGTCTACTCTAGGTGCACATGGGTATGGGTGTTGTTTTTCTTGTATTTGCTTTTTATGATTTCCTTGTATTACATTTCTGTTGTATTCCGCTTCCCGATGTATTGAATAGTCCTGCCCTTTGGGTAGGCACAGTATATATATATATATATATATATATATATATATATATATATATATATATATATATATGTTTCAGTTGATGTCTCCATGTTGTGATGTGTTTCTTTATGCTTTACTTATATGTTTCGCTATACCTCCTCTTAAAGATTCGTGCGTGGCTCTCACTTTGATTTCAAATTCAAAAAAGAAAAATTTTACCCATATTTCCGCTAAGTATTTTCTAAGTAAAAGATGAGACCAAGGGGTAATATTCTAAAGATTAACCTAAGTATATACTAGTAGTCTTGGGTTAAGATTTAGGGTGTTACATTATGGTATCAGAGTAGTTCGATTCTCATGGAGTCTGAGGATTGGACTGACTATGCTTTATAAGCATGATGCGATAGTTATGTCATGTGCAGTGCTTAATAGGGATAAGGTGTAGGACTAGAGATGCATGACTTCTGTTGCTTGCGAGTGCCATGGTAACTAGCTCATTTTGCATGGATATTGAGCCTGATCAACTTGATGTTCATTATTTCATGTGTTTAGGGACCAATGGCACCGCGACGACGGCCTAGAACTACGCCCGATGTTGACCAAGATAATGCAACTGCTGCTGCTGTCCGTCGCATGGCGCAAGCCATGGAATGGATGTTCGACCGGATGGATCAACAAGCGAATGCTGCTCCTGTTCCCTTTCCTCCCCCTGCTGCTGAAACGGTGGAACAAGCCCGCTTTGGCGAGTTTCGCAAGGCGAACCCGCCAGTGTTCCGAGGGGTAATGGACCCCGATAAGGCTGATGAGTGGATCAAAGACCTGGAGAAGATCTACTCTGTCGTTACTTGCTCAGAGGAGCAGAAGGTCACATTTGCTGCTTTCATGCTGAAGTCCGACGCCGAGTTCTGGTGGAACGGCACGAGGCATCTGCTAGAAGCCTCCGGAACCCCCATTGACTGGGAGTTGTTCAAGACTTACTTCTATGAGAAGTACTTCCCCGAGTCCGTAAGAAACGCGAAGGACATTGAGTTCATGCAGTTGACCCAGGGAGGGTCTCATCAGAGCCCAATACACTGCAAAGTTCGAGGAGCTGATCAAGTTCTCTCGGGTGTTCCAAGGGAACCCCGATGAGGTTTGGAAGTGTGTGAAGTATGAGGCCGGTCTGAAGGCGGAGATGAACTCTGGCTGGCCCATATGGAGATCAGAGACTTCCCGACTCTGGTCAACAAGTGCCGGATCCTCGAAGAAGGACAGAGGAAGATTCAAATCACAAGAGCGGAGCGAGCTAAGGGGCTCGGACCCCAAGCCCCAAAGTTCAAACCGCAATACCCTTCAAGGAACCACTACAATCCTTACCAGACCAACCAGTTCTGATAACAACAACAACAACCACCAAGAGCTCCTGCTCACCAACAATCCAAGCAACACCAAAGGCCGCCATTTCAACATCAAGGCCCGAGGAACTTCAACAATCAACCCCGTGGACCGGGTGGACCCCGGAACCACAATGGAGGACCAAGTGGAGCCAAGAACAAGGCACCACAAACCCCTGCTGCTTACCCCGGAGCAACATCTGCCGACATCTGCTCACAATGCGGAAAGAATCACGGGAATCGCCCATGCTTAGCCGGTCAGAACGTGTGCTTCAAGTGTGGCAAGCCCGGCCATTATGCAAAGGACTGTGCCGGACAAGGGACATCAAACCAAAATCCCCGACCACAATACCGAGGAAGAGTCTTTACCCTTAATGCGGAAGACGCCAAGAAGTCCAAAGATCTCATTGAAGGTATGTGCGAAGTAAACGGTAAACCCCTAACTGTACTATATGACTCTGGTGCTACTCATTCTTTTATTTCACTTGCTAGTGTCGAGTCCTTAAATCTAAGAGTCTCTAAACTTCCCTTTGATCTCATTGTTTCTACTCCTACAAATCGCCCTGTTAATACCTGCCGTTGTTGCTTAAACTGTCATCTTGTTGTAGAAAAGAGGTCTTTTATCATAGATTTAATTTGTTTACCCTTAAAAGACATAGGCATTATCTTAGGCATGAATTGGCTTCACGCCAATCGTGTGATGTTAGATTGTGGAACCCAAACCGTAGTTTTCCCTTTTCCTCCCGAAAACATCACTCAACCCATTAGGCTGTACCTAAATTCCGTAGAGGTCTTCTGTAGTGGGGAGAAAACTAAGGGATATGTTCTCCTAGCCGCTTGCGATGTAGACTTTGAGCAAAACCTAGGTGAGATACCTGTGGTAAGAGACTATCCCAAGGTATTTCCAGATGAAATACCCGAATTCCCTCCCGAAAAAGAAGTTGAATTCTCCATAGAGTTGGTTCCTGGGACAGGACCAATCTCTATAGCCCCGTATAGGATGTCACCCTCGGAGCTGGCAGAGTTGAAAACCCAGTTAGAAGAGCTGTGAGAAAAGAGTTTTATAAGGCCGAGTGCTTCGCCTTGGGGCGCTCCGGTCTTATTTGTGAAGAAAAAGGACGGAAGTATGAGGATGTGTATAGACTATAGGCAGTTAAACCAAGTAACCATAAAGAATAAATACCCATTGCCAAGGATTGACGATCTTATGGACCAATTAAAAGGAGCAGTAGTGTTTTCTAAGATTGATTTAAGGTCCGGTTACCACCCAGTTAGGGTTAGAGATTCTGGATATTCCTAAACCGCCTTCGAACTTCGGTATGAAGACTTTGAGTTCAATGTGATGTCGTTTGGTTTGACGAATGCTCCCGCAGTTTTTATGGATTACATGAATAGGATCTTTAGACCCTATTTAGATCAGTTCGTGGTTGTGTTCATAGATGATATTCTCATCTATTCGAGGACCCACGAAGAGCATGAGCGTCATTTAAGGTTGGTTTTAGAGGTATTAAAGGAGAAGAAGTTATATGCTAAGTTGTCTAAGTGTGAATTTTGGTTAGAGGAGGTAAAATTCTTAGGACATGTTATGTCAAAAGGTGGCATAGCTGTCGACCCAAGTAAGATAGAAGCTGTGATGAATTGGGATAGACCAACCTCTGTAACTGAGATTAGAAGCTTTTTGGGTTTAGCTGGATATTACCGTAGGTTTATCAAAGGATTTTCCCAGTTAGCCCTACCCTTAACCAAGCTCACTAGGAAGAATGCCCCGTTTGAGTGGAGTCCCGAGTGTGAAAAGAGTTTCCTAGAGCTCAAGGAAAAGCTCACCTCAACCCCGGTTTTAGTTTTACCTGACCCCAGTGTACCCTTCGAGGTATATTGTGATGCTTCTGGCAAGGGTTTAGGTTGTGTGTTACTGCAAAACAGGCAAGTGGTAGCCTATGCATCCAGACAACTCAAGCCTCACGAGGTAACCTACCCCACCCATGACCTAGAACTAGCAGCCATCGTGTTCGCTCTAAAGATGTGGAGACACCATTTGTATGGTGTAAGGTTCAAAGTTTTCTCCGATCATAAGAGTCTCAAGCATCTCTTTGATCAAAAAGAGTTGAATATGAGGCAAAGGAGATGGATGGAATTCCTCAAGGACTACGATTTTGGCTTAAGTTACCACCCCGGCAAGGCTAATGTAGTAGCCGACGCCTTGAGCCGAAACTCGTTACATCTGTCAAATATGATGGTTAATGAAGTTGGGTTAATAGAGAAGTTTAGGGATATGAATCTTGGGATGTCTGTGACGGAGAATGGCATCGTGATGAGTCATCTCACGGTAACCAGTGGGTTTAAGCAAAGGATTATGCTTGCCCAAAGAGAAAATGAGGACTTTATGGAGACAATCGAGGCAGTTAAGGCCGGAAAATTGAAAGGTTTTGTACGAGGCCCCGACTGGTTGTGGAGGTTCGAGGGGCGAATCTGTGTGCCACAAGATGGCGACCTCCGAGAGAAGATCTTGGAGGAGGCTCATAAGAGCCATTTTGCCATCCATCCTGGTACTACCAAGATGTATCAGGACTTGAAGAGGATGTTTTGGTGGCCTGGATTAAAGAAGGATGTGGTCGCCTGGGTGAGTAAGTGTTTGGTCTGCCAAAAGGTTAAGATCGAACACCAAAAACCTTCTGGCATGTTGCAACCCCTGTCAATCCCCGAGTGGAAGTGGGAGAGTATATCAATGGATTTCGTGACAGGATTGCCAAAAACCCAAGCTGGCCATGATGCCGTATGGGTAATCGTGGATCGACTGACTAAGTCGGCTCACTTTCTACCTATTCGAGTCACGTACTCATTGGATAAGTTGGCCCAGCTTTACATCCAAGAAATAGTAAGGTTGCATGGAGTACCATTGACGATAATATCGGATTGAGATCCGTGGTTTACGTCACTTTTTTAGGGAGCCTTTCAAAAGGCGTTTGGTTCTAAGTTGTGCCTAAGCACTGCTTACCACCCACAAACGGATGGTCAGTCCGAAAGGACAATCCAAACCCTGGAAGATATGCTGAGAGCCTGTGTCTTAGACCAAAAAGGAAGTTGGGATAAGTACATGCCTTTGATCGAGTTTGCGTATAACAACAGCTATCACGCTAGCATCGGTATGGCACCGTACGAGGCGTTATACGGAAGGAAGTGCCAATCACCCTTGTGTTGGTATGAGCCCGGAGAACAAAGTGTCTTAGGACCTGAGGTAGTGAGGGAAACGATGGAGCAAATCAAGAAGATCAAGGATAGAATCTTAACCGCCGTAGTCGATGCAAAGCTACGCGGACAAAAGGCGCAAGCCCTTGGAGTTCCAAGAAGGAGAACATGTATTTCTAAGAATCACCCCCACTACAGGAATAAGGAGAGCCATGAAAGTTAAAAAGTTGAGTCCCCGATTTCTCGGTCCTTTTGAAATTCTTCAGAGAGTCGGATCCGTAGCTTACAAAATATCCTTACCACCCAATCTGTCAAACCTTCATGATGTCTTTCACGTCTCCCAGTTACGTAAATATGAGTCCGATCCTAGTCATGTCCTAGAACCAGAGCATGTACAGTTGAGGGAGGACCTCACTTTCAATGTACCACCTACGAGAATAGTGGATCACGGAGTCAAGCAGTTAAGGAACAAGTCTGTACCTTTGGTGAAAGTGGCGTGGGGACGAGACAAGTCGGAAGAATACACATGGGAACTAGAATCAGAGATGAAGTCCAAATATCCAGAGCTTTTCTAAGGTACGAATTTAGAGGGCGAAATTCTTTTTAAGGAGGGGAGTAATGTAACGCCCCGATATTTCTGTTAGAGTGAAAATGACCAAAATGCCCCTGAGGTCATTTTCAACTCGGAATTTGAGGAAAGCCAGTTCGGCAGTACTCGACGGGCAGACTCAATGTTGGAAGGGGATTAGGTACCTTGTGTACCTTCCCGGTATCAAAAATCTCATTTTTTGAGTTTTCGGGTCAAAATGACCAAAATGCCCCTGCGGTGTTTTACCCGTTTGCAAGTGCCGGATGAACCCGAAACTTCTCCTGATGGTTTTAAAAGGCATTTTTATGTATTCTATGACCTCAGTTTTAATTTTTGAAGTCCCGGGCAAAATTAGTGCAAAATTACGGTTTTGCCCCTAGTTTCGTATTTTTACACTTAATCGCGTGATTAAGCAAACCTAAGCAATATTAGGCTCTAATCGAAGGTTAATTAATTTCCCTAATTAATCTTGAGTCAAAATAATTTATTAACATTGATTAGAACCAAAAAGTACTTAATTACAACCTAAAATCACATTTTAATTTCAAAACACCTAGTCATAGAATCTTGAATAGTATTTTCTCTTTCCAATTCCTTAAATCATGGAATTGTGTTACACATTGTTTATTCATAAATGAGTTTAAAATTCTCTAATGATGTATGAGCACTCCTAAACTTGTCATAAACTCCCTAAATCACATTCTTAGTTACCTAAACTTAAGCTTAATCATTCCTAACCTTGTACCTAAGCTAATACACATCTAAACCTACCATTAACACACAATTAAATGGTCAAACTCACCTCCTACCTTGCTGAACCAGACCAAGCCGTGAACCTTCTCCCTCCATATGCATCACATGTTCAATTTTTCAACACTCCAAGGCCATACCTCAAGTCACATACACTATACCTTGTCATAACTTTCAATCAAGCTTGAATTTCCACATGAATAAATAATTAAAACAACCCACTTTTCCCATTTGTTTGTGGCTGGAAAAGTTCCAGCCATGCATTGTTTCTAGAAGACTAATTTCATAAAAATTTGATAGGAAATTAACTCACATCAAGCCATACTTTGTAGCATAGCTTCCATACTTCAAACCATGCTTGAATGACCTTGTGTAAGAGATATTTTCTCTTCCTTTTCCCTCCAAACCACACGGCCACTCCCTCCCATTGTGAGCTCCATGGTTTTGTTTTTCTATAAATAGGATGCTTGTGTTAGCCTTGTTGCACCTTGAAGCATTTGCTAAGTTTAGAGTTTTAGAGTTGTCTTGCTAGTCTTTCTTTTTCTCTCAAAATTTCAAGAGTGTTCTTCCTTTCCTCTCATCTTTATCTTCTCCATCTCTTCATCTCATCATCACCTCTCAACCATCAAACACCACCCAAAACCTTGAACCATCATCAAACCTCTCAAACACCACACCTCAAACACAACTTCACATTTTCTTTCTTTTTCTCTCATCAAGGCCGAATCATCATCACCATCCTAGGAGGTGTTGCTCATCTCATTTCCATCTTCAAGTTCAAGCTTTTGCCTTCATCACTAGGTAGGGATTTGTTTTCAAACTTTATTTTGTTCAAGAAAGTGTTTTTCTCTAGTTTCCTCTTGGATTCTTTTTGAACTTTCCTTTGTCTTTCCTTTCTTTTCATTTTCGGCCATGAGGCCTTGATTTTGAGCATGATAGCTTGATGATGAGAGTTTCTAGATGATGACATTGTGTTCATCTCAAAGAAACCTCTAAAGCTTGAGTTTTCCTTTTCTTATGACTTCATCTATATGATATCTAACTCACATGGTTTTTCAACTTAAGAAAATTAATCTAAGGATTTCTAAAAGCCCAAGCCTACCCTTGTCAACCTTAAAGTTGGCCGGCATGTTCTAGAGATTTTTCTCTAGATAGGGGTTTTGGGTATTTAATAAAGAACTTGATGTAGTTTCACTTTCTTTCTCTTTTATATGACTTTTGGTTTGTGTATTGTGATGTTTGAGATATTGTGTTGGGTTGCTATCTTGTTAAAGTCTTGAATGAGCTCTAGTTAACCATAAAATGAATCTTGCATCATGTTTATTTTATGCTATGCATATCATGTTTACTTCCTTACTATCACTAAATATCAAGATAATGAGTGAACCTTGCATTATCATGTTTATATTTCAAGCTATGCATTATCATGTTTATATTTCAAGTCCTCACTTAATACCAAGATAATAATGAGTTGCATTCATATTTACTTTGAGCTATCACTTTACTTTCTAATGGAACCTAAAATAAGTGCATGAGCATGTTTATTTTTATGTCATCACCTAAATGAATCTAGAGCTCAAAGACTTGCCCATTGTGGTCTCAACAAAGGTTTAACAATATGTGTTTTTCTTGGGTTTATATTTCGGCTCTAAGAGGTCTTGAGGTCTCCAAGTATTTGAGACTATGTTTTATAATTTTTCCAAGCTTAAGTGAATTTAAGGAATGCATAGAACCAAGTTTTTAGAGTTTAGAACCTCTTGGGACAAAGATGAATTGGTCACTGCCCTCTTAAATATTCTTATGATTTTAGATGATAAAATTGTTTATAAATGAGCTCTGAGAGTTTAAAAAGAGTTCCAAGAGAAACTAGTATTTTATGTGCTTTAGAAATTATGTTTTATGTCTTTTATGGAGAAGTATATTTTCGGTTCTTCCTTGCTCTTTGCTGCCACTGTATGTGCTGTTTTGATGATGATAATGTGCCTATGTTTGAGTAAAAATAATGTTAAGACTCATATGTGAAAGATAGAATAAGTTAGGAGCTAGAAAAGAATTAATTTGAGAATTCTAGATCCTTTAATTATGTAATTTTCTGGATTCTGTCCAGCAAGGTTTATATTTAATAATCATGGTTTTAAATTAGTTTAAATGTGTAGGAATGACTCATAATTGGTTTAGGACTTAATCTTGAAGCCTTAGGAGCAAACTAAACTTAGAAAGGGTCATTGTTGTGACTTCTAGGTACCCGTAAAATTAGGATTTCAAATTCTGCAGGTTTAGAGATGTTCTTGGTCATAGTGTGAGGTGAGAAATACTTAGTTATAACCTCATAGGTTCCCAAGAGACTAGGTTTTGATGATCGATAACTTAGGACGTGAGTTAAGGACTTTAAGGGTCTAAACCGTAATTTCTAGAACCCCGTAATCACACAAACATAAAGTTGTCTAAAACCTGCATAGTGCTGTTTGGATAAGTCCTTGAGCATAAAAATTAGTAAAACTTATTGGTTGTGAACCTATAGGTGTGTAAGAGGTTAAGAATAATGCTAGAACAATTAATTTACAAAGTTTAAGACTCAAAAGAACCAAAGCATAACGTACCATACGTTTATAACATAATAAGCTTGGAAGTTTGTATAAATGATTGTCTAAGGTGTGATTATGTGATAATGTATATGCTATGGTTTCATGTATACACTGTGAAGAAGTTTCTTGTGATGATATTTATGCTATGAAAAAGATTTATGAAATGAATAATGATGTATCTATGAATTAACACTTTATGAGAACTTAAATGTGACAACACTGAGACGCCTTCTTGGGTGACACCGGTTTAGCCGAGCACCCCCAAGAAAACAAATCCGTGAGGGTATTGACATAGAGCTTGCCAAAGCGGACAATACTACGATGCACTAGTTGCTAGTAGAGCGTTTCAAAGAGGAAATGACCCTAAGAAGAGGTGATCCCTAATTGCCCCCTAGCCCGCACTATTAAGTCGGGATTATGTATATGTTACGCTTATCATAGGATAAGTAAGAACTAGTGACGACTAGTTAAGGTATGAGCTCATAACCTAGAGATGTTTTAGGGCGGCCCTATGAGATGAAAGTTAAAGTTAACAATGTCACATAGACTATACTTATGCCAGTGTCATGATGTTTCTTAATTGTTCTATTGATTGGTTTACCTTTACAATGCACTCATATCATTAGTATATTTTATGCTTAGCTATAAGACGCATTGTAAAATATGATGGACCTTGGATAAATAACACTTTGCACCCCGTCCCGAGCTACCGCTTCACCCCGACTGCTCCTTACCGTCATAACGGGATTTTTGAGCGAGCGAGACCATGCTATGAGCAGATCCTCCGCTAGTACGCGAGTACCCCGAGTATGTGCCGCGTCCTCAGTACTCGGAGACGGACCCTTCCGAGGACCCGCCATCCCACATGTACAGTTGGAGCTCCAGTCCCGCTCCTCCACCGATGAGGGCTGGGAGTGAGGAGACGGTAGTCCAGCCGAGGTTGGCTCGTCGGCCATCTATGCGCCCTCGCCGCGGTGGACATGCCCCGACCACTCCCGCCGAGATTCGTCAGTGGATCGACTCGACCCCACAGTACTCGGACCAGCAGGAGTAGACATAGGAGGGGTAGTAGTAGTGCACACACGCCACATAGTTGAGGACAAACCTTCTTTTGTATATGAGGTTATCTACTCTAGGTGCACATGGGTATGGGTGTTGTTTTTCTTGTATTTGCTTTTTATGATTTCCTTGTATTACATTTCTGTTGTATTCCGCTTCCCGATGTATTGAATAGTCCTGCCCTTTGGGTAGGCACAGTATATATATATGTTTCAGTTGATGTCTCCATGTTGTGATGTGTTTCTTTATGCTTTGCTTATATGTTTCGCTATACCTCCTCTTAAAGATTTGTGCGTGGCTCTCACTTTGATTTCAAATTCCAAAAAGAAAAATTTTACCCATATTTCCGCTAAGTATTTTCTAAGTAAAAGATGAGACCAAGAGGTAATATTCTAAAGATTAACCTAAGTATATACTAGTAGTCTTGGGTTAAGATTTAGGGTGTTACAATAAACATGATGCAAAGTTCATTTTATGTTTAGCTAGAGCTCATTCAAGACTTTAACAAAGTAACAACCCAACAAATACCTCATTACAAAGAGAGCTCTAGAGTTCTTGAACCAAGTTCTCAAAGGAACTATGAGGTTCTTGAACATCATCATCAAGCTCAAATAAAACAAACTTTCTAAACAAACAAAACTTCAAAAAATCAAAAAGGAAATGGAAAACCGAAATATTAAAGAAAAGGAAACAAAGAACCGAAATCAAAATAGCAAGAAAAGAAAAGGTGTTCTTGAGTAAAAATCATGTTTGAGTTAGAAAGTGGAGTTGAAACTCAAAGAAAGTAAAACCTCAAGCTCTAGAGGTTCCTTTGAGATGAACTCATAGTCATCATCTAGGAGTCCTTATCATTGAGCTATCATGTGCTCATCAAGGCCTCATGGCCGAAATCTCAATAAAGAAAAGTACCAAAGAAAAGTTTCAAAGGAAATCCAAGAGAAAGCTAGAAAAACTCATTTTTCAAGAAACAAAGTTTAGAAAAACACTCCTACCTAGAGTGAAGATAAGAAGCTTGAGCTTTGAGAAAGGAAAACAAGATGATAAGCTCCTCCAAGGGCTTGATGGTTTCAGCCAAGGGGAGATAAGGAGGTTAGAGTTGTGTTTGAGGTGAGGTTGTGTTTGAGGTGAGGTGCTTGAGAGCTTAAGAGGTGTTTCAAGGCTATGGGGTGGTGTTTAGAGGTTGTAAGATGATGATGAGATGAAGAGAAGATGAGGATGAAGAAGATGAACAAGAGAGAGTTCTCTTAGAACTTAGAGAGAAAAAGGAAAAGAACTCAAAGAAAACTTGAAAACTAAAAGTGTGCAAATGATCTAAAGGTTCTCACAAGTTCTAAAGCTTAGGTATTTATAGAGAATGAAAACAATTGAGGTCTCATGGTGGGGGAGGGCTGGCCGTGTGGTTTGAGAGGGAAAGGAAGAGAAAATATCTCTTTGATGATGTCATACAAGCATGGTTTGAAGCATGGAGCTCATGACACAAGGTATGGCTTTAGGCATGAGTTTTTGAGTGAGCTTTTCTTTTAATTGTGGATGAAATTAAGCTTCTAGAAATAAGACATGGCTGGAAGTTTTCCAGCCACAAATAAATGGGGGAATTAATTTATTTTGCTTGGTTATTCATTAGGAAAAGCAAGCTTGATTGAAACTATGACAAGGTATGACATGTATGGTGATTTGAGGTGATTGTCCTACAAGTTTTGAAATGAAATAAATCATGAAAATGGGGGTGAGGGCTGGCACAAATCTGACCAGAAAATGGGGGAAAGAAAGGCTTCTAGATGTTGTCCTTGGAAGCACAGATGAAAGCATGGTTTGTATGACTCAAAGTGTGGTTTGTGCAAGGTCAAAGCATGGCTCTTTGAGTGAGAAAAATTCACACATGAGGTGCACATGGGAGGGCATGGCTTCAGCCAAAATTCAGACAGCATGGGGGAGGATTTATCTTCCATGTAATTGGGTGCTAATGATAGGATGAAGTGTAGGTTAGTTTAGGTACAAGGTTAGGAGTAATTAAGTTTAAGTTTAGGTAACTAAGCATGTGTATTAGGAATTTTATGACAACATTAGGAGTGCTCATACATCATTAAAGAATTTTAAACTCATTTATGAATAAACAATGTGTAACACAATTCCATGATTTAAGGAATTGGAAAGAGAAAATACTATTCAAGATTCCATGACTAGGAGTCTTGAAATTAAAATATGATTTTAAGTTGTAATTAAGCACTTTTAGGTTCTAATCAACTTTAATAAATTATTTTGACTCAAGATTAATTAAGGAAATTAATTAACCTTCGATAAGAGCCTAATATTGCTTAGGTTTGCTTAATCACGCGATTAAGCGTAAAAACACGAAACTAGGGGCAAAACCGTAATTTCACACTAATTTCGCCCGGGACCTCCGGGACCAAAACTAAAGTCATAGTCTACATAAAAAATGCCTTTTAAAACCATCTGGAGAAGTTTCGGGTTCATCCGGCACTTACAAATGGGTAAAACACCGCAGGGGCGTTTTGGTCATTTTGACCCGAAAACTCGAAAAACGAGATTTTCAATCCCGGAAAGATACACAAGTCATCTTATCCCCTTCCAACATTGAGTTTTCCTTTCGAGTACTGCCGGATCGGCTTTTCTCGAATTCCGGGTTGAAAATGACCTCAGGGGCATTTTGGTCATTTTCACTCTAGCAGAAAAATCGGGGCGTTACATTACTCCCCTCCTTAAAAAGAATTTCACCCTCGAAATTCGTACCTTAGAACAACTCGGGGTACTTCGATCTCATTTCGGACTCAAGCTCCCATGTGAACTCCTTGGTGTTGCCACATCCCTACGCGACCTTCACCAAAGGAACAGACTTGTTCCTCAACTGCTTGACGCTTTGGTCCACTATTCTCGTCGGTGGTAGATTGAACGTCAGGTCCTCCCTTAACTGTACGTGTTCTAGATCTAAGACATGGCTAGGGTCGGACTCGTATTTACGCAACTGAGAGACGTGAAAGACGTCATGAAGATTTGACAGATTGGGTGGCAGGGCTATTTTGTAGGCTATAGTTCCGATTCTCTGAAGAATTTCAAAAGGACCGAGAAATCGGGGACTCAACTTTTTGACTTTCATGGCTCTACCTATTCCTGTAGTGGGAGTAATTCTTAGAAATACATGCTCGCCTTCTTGGAATTCTAAGGGCTTGCGCCTTTTGTCCGCATAGCTTTTCTGCCGACTTTGAGCGATTAAGATTCTATCCTTAATCTTCTTGATTTGCTCTGTCGTCTCCCTCACTACATCAGGTCCTAAGACACTTTGCCATCCGAGCTCGTACCAACACAAAGGTGATTGGCACTTCCGTCCATACAGCGCTACATACGGTGCCATACCGATGGTTGCATGATAACTGTTGTTATACGCAAGCTCGATCAAAGGCATGTACTTATCCCAACTTCCTTTTTGGTCTAAGGCACAGGCTCTCAACATGTCCTCTAGGGTTTGGATAGTCCTCTCGGATTAACCATCCATTTGTGGGTGGTAAGCAGTGCTCAAGCACAACTTTGAACCAAACGCCTTTTGAAAGGCTCCCAAAAAATGTGACGTAAACCACGGATCTCGATCTGAGATTATCATCGATGGTATTCCATGCAACCTTACTATTTCTTGGATGTAAAGCTGAGCCAACTTATCCAACGAGTACGTGACTCGAATAGGTAGAAAGTGAGCCGACTTTGTTAGTCGATCCACGATTACCCATACGGCATCATGGCCAGCTTGGGTCCTTGGCAATCCTGTCACGAAATCCATTGATATACTCTCCCACTTCCACTCGGGGATTGACAGGGGTTGCAACATGCCAGAAGGTTTTTGGTGTTCGATCTTTACCTTTTGACAGACCAAACACTTACTCACCCAGGCGACCACATCCTTCTTTAATCCGGGCCACCAAAACATCCTTTTCAAGTCCTGATACATCTTGGTAGTACCAGGATGAATGGCAAAGTGACTCTTATGAGCCTCCTCCAAGATCTTCTCTCGGAGTTCGCCATCTTGTGGCACACAGATTCGCCTCTCAAACCTCCACAACCAATCGGGGCCTTGCTCAAACTTACTGGCCTTAATTGCCTCTACTGTTTCCATAAAGTCCTCATTTTCTCTTTGGGCAAGCATGATCCTTTGCTTAAACCCGCTGGTCACCGTGAGATGACTCATCACGATGCTATTATCCGTTATTGACATCCCCAGATTCATATCCCTAAACTGCTCTATTAACCCAACTTCATTAACCATCATACTCAACAGACGTAGCGAGTTTCGGCTTAAGGCATCGGCTACTACATTAGCTTTACCGGGGTGGTAACTTAAGCCAAAATCGTAGTCCTTGAGGAATTCCATCCATCTTCTTTGCCTCATATTCAACTCCTTTTGATCAAAGAGATGCTTGAGATTCTTATGATCGGAGAAAACTTCAAACCTTACACCATACAAATGGTGCCTCCACATCTTTATAGCGAACACGATGGCTGCTAGTTCTAGGTCATGGGTGGGGTAGGTTACTTCGTGAGGCTTGAGTTGTCTAGATGCATAGGCTACTACTTGCCTATTTTGCATCAACACAAAACCTAAACCTTTGCTAGAAGCATCACAATATACCTCGAAGGGTACGTTGGGGTCAGGTAAAACCAAAACGGGGGTTGAGGTGAGCTTTTCCTTGAGCTCTAGGAAACTCTTTTCACACTCAGGGCTCTATTCAAATGGGGCATTCTTCCTAGTGAGCTTGGTTAAGGGTAGGGCCAATTGGGAAAATCCTTTGATAAACCTACGGTAATAGCTAGCTAAACCCAAAAAGCTTCTAATCTCGGTAATAGAGGTTGGTCTATCCCAATTTGTTACGGCTTCTATCTTACTTGGGTCGGCAGCTATGCCACCTTTTAACACAACATGCCCTAAGAATTTCACCTCATCCAACCAAAATTCACACTTAGACAACTTAGCGTATAACTTCTTCTCCTTTAATACCTCTAAAACCAGCCTTAAATGACGATCATGCTCCTCGTGGGTTTTCGAATAGATGAGAATATCATCTATGAACACAACCACGAATTGATCTAAATAGGATCTAAAGATCCTATTCATGTAATCTATAAAAACTGCGGGAGTATTTGTCAAACCGAACGACATCACATTGAACTCAAAGTGTCCATACCGAGTTCAAAAGGTGGTTTTAGGAATGTCTGAATCTCTAACCCTAATCTGATGGTAACCAGACCTCAAATCAATCTTTGAAAACACTATGGCTCCTTTCAACTGGTCCATAAGATCATCAATCCTAGGCAACGGGTACTTATTCTTTATGGTCACTCGGTTCAACTACCTATAGTCTATACACATTCTCATGCTTCCATCTTTCTTCTTCACAAATAAGACCGGAGCACCCCAAGGTGAAGCACTCAGCCTTATAAAACTCTTTTCCAATAGCTCCTCTAACTGGGTTTTCAATTCTGCTAACTCCGAGGGTGACATCCTATACGGGGCTATAGAGATAGGTCCCGTTCCAGGAACCAGCTCTATGGAGAATTCTACTTCTCTTTCGGGAGGGAACTCGGGTATTTCCTCCGAAAACACCTCGAGATAGTCTCTCACCACAGGTACATCACCTAGGTTTTGCTCAAAGTCTACATCGCAGGCGACTAGGAGAACATATCCTTTAGTTTTCTCCCCACTACAGAAGACCTCTACGAAGCTTAGGTATAATCTCATGGGTTGACTAATGGGTTTAGGAGGAGAAGGAAAAATGACAGTATGGGTCCCACAGTCTAACAACACACTGTTGGCGTGAAGCCAATCCATGCCTAGAATGATTCCTATGTCTTTAAGGGGTAAGCAAATTAAATCTATGATGAAAGACCTATTCTCTACAACAAGATGACAGTTTAAACACCATTTGCAGGTATTAACAGGGCGATTAGTAGGAGTAGAAACAATAAGATCAAAGGGAAGTTTAGAGACTTTCAAATTCAAAGACTCGACACTAGCAAGCGAAATGAAAGAATGAGTAGCGCCAGAATCGAAAAGTACAGTTAAGGTTCTACCGTTAAGCTCGTACTTACCTTGAATGAGATCGTTGGACGTTCGCGCATCTTCTGCGTTGAGGGTGAAGACCCGTCCTTGGTGTTGAGGTCGAGGGTTTTGGTTTGATGATCCTCCATTGGTGTAGTTATTAGCATAGTGGCCGGGCTTGCCACACTTGAAACAGACCCCTTGCCCCATAAAGTAAGGGCGATTCCCATGATTCTTCCCGCAGACCGGGGCGACATCGCCAGCTTGCTACTCGGGAGTAGCGATAGGGGTTCCTTGGGGTGCCTTGTTCTTGGCCCCACTTGGTCTTCAATTGTGGTTCCGAGGTCCACCCGGTCCACGGGGTTGATTGTTGTTGAAGTTCCTCGGGCCTTGAAACGGCGGCCTTTGGTATGGCTTGGTCTGTTGGTATGCAGGAGCTCTCGATTGTTGTTGTTATGGTGGTCGGAATTGGTTGGTTTGGTAGGGATGGTAGTGGTTCCTTGAGGGGTACTGCGGTTTGAACCTCGGGGCTTGAGGTCCGAGCCCCTTAGCTCGCTCCGCCCTCGTGACTTGCATCTTTCTCTGTCCTTTTAAAAGGATCCGGCACTTGTTGACCAGAGTCGGGAAGTCTCTGATCTCCATGTGGGCCACGGCATAGTTCATCTCTGCCTTCAAACCGGCCTCATACTTGACGCACTTCCAAACCTCATCGAGGTTCCCTTGAAATACCCGAGAGAACTTGATCAGCTCCTCGAACTTAGCAGTGTACTGGACAACAGTAGACCCTCCCTGGGTCAACTGCATGAACTCTATGTCCTTAGCATTCCTTACAGACTCGGGGAAATACTTCTCATAGAAGTAAGTCTTGAACAGTTCCCAGTCAATGGGAGTTTCAGAAGCTTCTAGCAGACGCTTCGTGCTGTTCCACCAAAACTCGGCATTGGACTTCAGCATGAAAGTAGCAAATGTGACCTTCTGCTCCTCTGAGCAGGTAACAACAGAGTAAATCTTCTCCATTTCTTTGATCCACTCATCAGCTTTGTCGGGGTCCATTACCCCTCAGAACACCGGCGGGTTTTCCTTGCGGAACTTGCCGAAGCGGGCTTACTCAACCACCTCAGCAGCAGGGGGAGTAGGTGCAACAGTCTCGCGTTGGTTCATGCGGTCAAACATCCGCTCCATGGCTTGTGCCATTCTACGAACAGCAGCAACAGTCGCATTGTCTTGGTCAGCCTCGGGCGTAGTCCTAGGTCAGCCGTCATGCCATTAGTGCCTAAACACATGAAACAATGAACATCAAGTTGATCAGGCTCAATATTCATGCAAGATGGGCTAGTTACCATGGCACTTGCAAGCAACAGAGGTCATGCATCTCTAATCCTATAGCTTGTCTCTATCAAGCACTACACATGACGTAACTATCGTATCATGCTTACAAAGCATGGTCAGTCCAATCCTCAGGCTCCGTGAGAATCGAACTACTCTAATACCATAATGTAACACCCTAATTTTTAACCCAACTTTCTAGAACACATTAGGTTAAACATTAGGCTATTACTTCATAGTCTCATTCTTTCATTAAAATACTTAGCGGAAATTACGAGAAAATTTTTCTTTTTGAAAACATAAAACAAAGTGAGAGCCGCAAGCTTAACTAATCGAATGACAGAAACGTAAAGCACGCGTAACGATCATAAACAACCATGCAAAATAAATCATACATTAGAAGAACATAGATCATGAAGATGACAGAAACATTTCATTAATAATAAAGTAGCTAAAGTACATAACTAGTCATACCCTTATAGAAACGGGCAGAGCTTGGAATAGAACGGAAAAAGGAAATACAACAGATAGCAAAGTACATGGTACAACGTAAGGATAAAAACCCAAAATACTATCCTCCTACTATGCTACGAGCACTAAACTACATCCCCTCCCAAAAGGTATGGCCGAAGGAAAGATCCCTGTGAAGCTCGGGTACTCAAAAGCTCTCCAATGGAGTCTAGTGGCGGCGGGAATCCACAGGTGATGGAGGCAGGTAGCCGGGGAAATGCTCTAACTCCTCCTGAGTGGCCCAATGCAACATGAAAGGCACACGAGGTGGCTGAACGTGGGCTCCTTGCTGCGGACGCATCTCGGCTCTCCTTGCCAAGCGCGACTGCACCACAGTCTCCTCACTCCCCATACGTCGGGATCGGGGAAAAGGGGCTGAACCCTCCGAAGGAACATGCGTCGGTCAATCCTCGGATGGGTCAGTCTCGGATTTCCTCGAACGAGGTATGTACTCCGGGAAATCTCGGACGGCGGAGGCAGAGGTACGGGTACGTCGCAGCTGCTCTTCATGCGGGCGGGTGCGCTCGAAGATCATGTCGTCACTAACAAAAGGCGCAGTAGGAGTGAACTGGTAGCTTGAAACTGGATAAGCGAAAGGTTGTCCCATGTACACAAAAACACGAACGGCACATCGGCCCTCAAAGTGATATGAATAATGGTCCAGGTGGACGTGTATCTCCCATACTGGCGTGTCAATGAAGAGCACGAACGTCGCCATCGCTCTCTGAAGATGTGATGGAAGGAAAGAGAGAGAGGAGTGAGAAATCTTGCTAAAGAAATCTCAGTAGGAGTCTCCTATCCTAGGGTTACATCGTACACATCCTCAGGAACCTTGGGCTTATTTATAAAATAATGATCATGCATATAAGGTTTAATTAAGGCTTTCCAAAACTAATTATCCAAGGTCCATTCCTTTTAGCATGCATCTTGATGTTATGAATGCAACATGTTATATCATGGATGCATGGCAATACTTGAGCATATAAGACAACACCTCAAAGCACATAAACATAATCCATGTGGCATAAGGGCATATAACTTCCAAGTGAATCATTCCTCAACTTCGTGACATCAATCATGGTACTTTAGCATATAAGCCGCCGTAAAAATAATAACTAGGTTATGAGCTCATACCTTAACTAGTCGTCACTGGGATTACCCTCTTTGAAACGCTTTGCTAGCCACGCATGGCCTCGCAATTTGTCCACTTTGGTAGGCTGCATCTACTCATACCCTCACGGATTTGTCTCCTCCCGGGGGTACTCGGCCGAACCGGCACCTCCTCGGGGGAAGCGCGTCTTAGTGCTTTGTCACATAAAAATCTCCTGGGGGTGCTCGGCCGAACCGGTGTCACCCAGGGTTCTCAACTCATATGGTACTCATAAATCATTTCTTTCAACCCTTTAAGGTTTGACGAAAATTCGGTAGCATAACAGCTGTTAAACCGAATTTCCTTCAAACTGCCACAAGTGAATCCACACATCATGTTCTCATGAAATCTCATGCTATGACAAACTTTAACATTTCATCAATCATTTTCTCATGCATCAAGCACATCTCATCATATCATTGCATCAAACAACACATCATAGCATTAACAACTTTTTAGTGTCTTATGCCTTGACCCTTAAGGTCCCTAACTCACATTCTAAGTTATAAATCATCAAACCTAATCTCTCGAGAACTTATAAGGTCTTAACTAAGTATTTCTCACCTCACACTATGATCAAGGACATCTCTAAACCTCAAGAGTGAAGAATTCATATTCCTAACTTCACGGGTACCTATGAGTCATAACAATGACCCTTTCTAAGTCCGGTTTGCTCCTAAGGCATCAAGATCAAGTCCTAAACCATTTGAGTCATTCCTACACATTTAAACTAATTTAAATCCATGATTAGCATTACTAAACCTTGCTGGACAGAATCCAGAAAATTCAAACATTAAAGGATCTAGAACCCTCAAATTAATTCTTTTCTAGTTTCTAACTTCTCTTATCTTTCACATATGAGTCTTAACATTAATTATACTTAAACATAAGCATATTATCATCATTAACACAGCTCATACAGTGGCTAAACATGGCATGGCAAAACCGAAACAAACATCTCCATTTAAAGGCATCAAACACATTTTCTAAAGCACATAAAATACTAGTTTCTCTTGGAACCTTTTTAAAACTTTCAAAACTCATTTATAAATATTTTTAACATCTAAAATCATCAAAATATTTATGAGGGCAGTAGCTAAATCAAACTTGTCTCAAGAGGTTCTAAATTCATAAGGTTTAGTTCTATGCATTCCTTAAACTCATAAAAGCTTGGAAAAATTATAAAACATAGTTTTCAATACTTAGAAATATCAAGACCCCTTAGGGCCGAAATATGAACCAAGGGAAATAAATATTTTTAGACCTTTGTTTGAGACAACAATGGGCAAGTCTTTGAGCTCTAGGTTCATTTAAGTGATGACATAAAAGTAAACATGCTCATGCACTCATTTTATGTTCCATTAGAAAGTAAAGTGATAGCATAAAATTAATATGAGGTGCAACATATTATTATCTTTGATATTTAGAGAGAACTTGAAATCTAAACATGATAATGCATAGCTTGAAATATAAACATGATAATGCAAGTTCATTCATTATCTTGGTATTTAGTGATAGCAAGGAAGTAAACATGATATGCAAAGCATAAAATAAACATGATGCAAAGTTCATTTTATGTGTAGCTAGAGCTCATTCAAGACTTTAACAAAGTAACAACCCAACATATACCTCATTACAAAGAGAGCTCTAGAGTTCTTGAACCAAGTTCTCAAAGGAACTATGAGGTTCTTGAACATCATCATCAAGCTCAAATAAAACAAACTTTCTAAACAAACAAAACTTCAAAAAATCAAAAAGGAAATGGAAAACCGAAATATTAAAGAAAAGGAAACAAAGAACCGAAATCAAAATAGCAAGAAAAGAAAAGGTGTTCTTGAGTAAAAATCATGTTTGAGTTAGAAAGTGGAGTTGAAACTCAAAGAAAGTAAAACCTCAAGCTCTAGAGGTTCCTTTGAGAAGAACTCATAGTCATCATCTAGGAGTCCTCATCATTGAGCTATCATGTGCTCATCAAGGCCTCATGGCCGAAATCTCAAGAAAGAAAAGTGCCAAAGAAAAGTTTCAAAGGAAATCCAAGAGAAAGCTAGAGAAACTCATTTTTCAAGAAACAAAGTTTAGAAAAACACTCATACCTAGAGTGAAGATAAGAAGCTTGAGCTTTGAGAAAGGAAAACAAGATGATAAGCTCCTCCAAGGGCTTGATGGTTTCGGCCAAGGGGAGATAAGGAGGTTAGAGTTGTGTTTGAGGTGAGGTGCTTGAGAGCTTAAGAGGTGTTTCAAGGCTATGTGTAACGCCCCGATTTTCTGTTAGAGTGAAAATGACCAAAATGCCCCTGAGGTCATTTTACTGGAGAGGAGAAGCTGTCTGGCAGTACTCGAAGGGCAAACTCAATGTTGGAAGGGGATTAGAAAACTTATGTACCTTCCCGGGATTTAAAATCTCGTTTTGAAGTTTCAGTCAAAATGACCAAACGCCCCTGCCGGTGTTTTACCGTTTACAAGTGCCTGGGATGAACCCGAAACTTCTCCGATGGTTTTTAAAAGCGCTTTTATGTATTCTATGACCTCAGTTTTAATTTTTTAAAGTCCCGGGGCAAAATTAGTGCAAAATTACGGTTTTGCCCCTAGTTTCAGTACTTCTTACGGCAATCACATGATTAAGCAAACCTAAGCAATATTAGGCTCTAATCGAAGGTTAATTAATTTCCTTAATTAATCTAGAGTCAAAATAATTTATTAAAGTTGATTAGAACCAAAAAGTACTCAATTACAACCTAAAATCATATTTTAATTTTATGACACCTAGTCATAGAATCTTGAATAGTGTTTTCTCTTTCCAATTCCTTAAATCATGGAATTGTGTTACACATTGTTTATTCATAAATGAGTTTTAAATTCTTTAATGATGTATGAGCACTCCTAAACTTGTCATAAACTCCCTAAATCACATTCTTAGTTACCTAAACTTAAGCTTAATCATTCCTAACCTTGTACCTAAGCTAATACACATCTAAACCTACCATTAACACACAATTAAATGGTCAAATCATCCTTCCATTCTGCTGTCCCAAGCTGGCCGTGAACCTTCTCCCCCATTATGCATCACATGTTCAATTTTTCAACACTCCAAGGCCATACCTCAAGTCACATACACTATACCTTGTCATAACTTTCAATCAAGCTTGAATTTCCACATGAATAAATAATTAAAACAACCCATTTCTCCCATTTAATTGTGGCTGGAAAAGTTCCAGCCATGCATTATTTCTAGAAGCCAAAATTCATAAAAATGTGATAGGAAATTAACTCACATCAAGCCATACTTTGTAGCATAGCTTCCATACTTCAAACCATGCTTGAATGACCTTGTGTAAGAGATATTTTCTCTTCCTTTTCCCTCCAAACCACACGGCCCTCCCTCCATTTGCAAGCTCCATGGTTTTTTGTTTTCTATAAATAGGATGCTTGTGTTAGCCTTGTTGCACCTTGAAGCATTTGCAAAGTTTAGAGTTCTAGAGTTGTCTTACTAAGCTTTTTCCTTCTCTCAAAGTTCTAAGAGCTCTTTCTCTTCATCTTCATCCTCTTCATTCTTCCATCACATAATCACCTCATAACCTTAATCCATCACCTCATAACCTTAAACCATTCTCAAAGCTTTCAAACACTCAACCTCAAACACAACTTCACTCAAAACACATCTCCTTTCCTTTTCCTTTCCTTGGCCGAAATCATCACCACCATCCTAGGAGGTGTTGCTCATCTCATTTCCATCTTCAAGTTCAAGCTTTTATCTTCATCAAAAGGTAGGGATTTGTTTTCAAACTTTATTTTGCTCAAGAAAGTGTTTTTCTCTAGTTTTCTCTTGGATTCCTTTTGAACTTTCCTTTGTCTTTCCTATTCCTCTCATTTTCGGCCATGAGGCCTTGATTTGAGCATGATAGCTTGATGATGAGAGTTTCTAGATGATGACATTGTGTTCATCTCAAAGAAACCTCTAAAGCTTGAGTTTTCCTTTTCTTACAACTTCATCTATACGTTATCTAGCTCACATGGTTTTCCAACTTAAGAAAATTTAATCTAAGGATTTCTAAAAGCCTAAGCCTACCCTTGTCAACCTTAAAGTTGGCCGGCACGTTCTAGAGATTTGTCTCTAGATAGGGGTATTGGGTACTTAATAAAGAACTTGATGTAGCTTCACTTTCTTTCTCTTTTATATGATTTTCGATTATTGTGTTGTGATCTTTGAGATGTTGTATGGGGTTATTATCTTGTTAAAGTCTTAAATGAGCTCTAGTTAAACATAAAAATGAAACTTGCATCATGTTTACTTTAAGCTTTGCATATCATGTTTATTTCTTTGCTAACACTAAATCCCAAGATAATGAATGAACTTGCATTATCATATTTATGTTTCAAGCTTTGCATTATCATATTTATATTTCAAGTCCTCACCTAAATATCAAAGATAATAATATATTGCACCACATATTTATTTTATGCTCTCACTTTACTTTCTAGCAATAACTTAAATAAGTGCATGAGCATGTTTATTTTTATGTCATCACTTTAATGATTCTAGAGCTCAAAGACTTGCCCAATGATATCTCAAACAAAGGTCTAAAACATTTATTTCCTATGGTCCATATTTCGGCCCTATGAGGCCTTAATGTTTTCAAGTATTGAAAACTATGTTTTATACTTTTTCTAAACTTATATGAGTATAAGGAATGTGTAGAACTAAGTGTTATGAATTTAGGACCTCTTGAGATGAAAATAATATAGCCACTGCCCTATTAAGTATTTTCATGAGTTTAGATGATTAAAGTGTTCATAAAAGAGTTTTGAAAGTTTTAACAAGGTTCCAAGAGAAACTAGTATTGTATGTGCTTTAGAAACTATGATTCAATGCCTTTAAATGGAGTTTCTGTTTCGGTTCTGCCTTGCTATGTTTGGCCACTGTATGAGCCGAGTTAATGATGTTAATATGCTTATGTTTGGGTAATAATTATGTTAAGACTCATATGTGAAAGATAGGATAAGTTAGGAACTAGAAAAGAATTAATTTGAGAGTTCTAGATCCCTTAAAGATTTATTTTTCTGGATTCTGTCCAGCAAGTTTTAGATTCAATAATCATGGTTTTAAATTAGTTTATATGTGTAGGAATGACTCATAATTGGTTTAGGACTTAATCTTGAAACCTTAGGAGCAAACCGAACTTAGAAAGGGTCATTATTGTGACTTCTAGGTACCCGTAAAGTTAGTATTTTGATTTCTGCACTCTTGAGGTTTAGAGATGTTCTTGACCATAGGATGAGGCGAGAAATACTTAGTTATAACATTATAGGTTCCCAAGAGACTAGGTGTTGATGATCAATAACTTAGAATGTGAGATAAAGATCTAAACCGTAATTTCTAGAAC
Organism: Dalbergia cultrata; assembly: GCA_031216105.1. Lineage (NCBI taxonomy): Eukaryota > Viridiplantae > Streptophyta > Magnoliopsida > Fabales > Fabaceae > Dalbergia > Dalbergia cultrata. Next base: position 31,419,133 of record CM062351.1, read on the forward strand.
TCCGTAATCACATAAACATAAAGCTGTCCAAATTTTGCTTAGTGCTATTTGGATTAGTTCTTGAGCATAAAATTTGTATAACTCATTAATTGTCAAACTATAGGTGTATAAAGAAGTTAAGGATAATTAATTTGCAAGTTTAAGACCCATAAGAATCGAAGTTTAAAACACTATGAGTTATAACATAACATGTCTATGAGCTTATGGGGATGATTGTTAGATATGACTATGTGATGATGTTTGTGCGAAAGTTTTATGTGACGAATATTATGAGAAAGTTTCACGTGATGATATATATGTTATGAAAAAGCTATATGAGAATGCCTGATAAAAATGAATATGATAAATGATGAGGTAATTGTGATTTAATACTTATGAGAATATAAATGTGACACAACACTGAGAGCCTTCTCTCGGGTGACACGGTTTGGCGAGCACCCCAGGAGGGAGACAAATCCGTGGTATGTGTAGATGCAGCCTGCCAGCGGACAAATTGAGGCCCACGTGGCTAGCAAAGCGTTTCAAAGAGGAAATGATCCTAGAAAGGAGATCCTTAATTTGCCCCCTAGCGTACTTTAAGTCGGGATTATGTTACGCTTATCATAGGATAAGTAAGAGCTAGTGGCGACTAGTTAAGGTATGAGCTCATAACCTAGAGAAGTTTTAGGCGGCCCCATGAGATGAAAGTTAAAGTTATCATTGTCACATAAACTATACTTATGCCAATGTTATAATGTTTCCTAGTTATTCTATTGTTGGGTTTATCTTATGATGCATTCATATCATTAGTATATTTGCTTAAGTTATAAAGACGCATTATAAAATATGACGGACCTTGGATAAAATACCTCCTTGGAAAATCAACTTAAAAGGAATTGATATGCATGCACACCTTTTAGAAATAAACCCAAGGTTCCTGAGGATGTGACGATGACACCTAGGTAGGGATAACCCTCATCGAGAATTCTTTTAGAAAGATTCTCATTCCCTCTCTCTTTTTCTTCCGTCATATCTTGAGATGGCAACGTTTGTACTCTTTCGACACCCGGTATGGGAGCTGCACCATGACCCGGCACTCGGGTCATACCATTTTGAGGGTCGCTTAAGCTGCCTTTGTCGGAGTATACATGTTCATGGGGGCGACCCTTCGCGCCGTCGAACTACGCTTCACCGATCGCTCCTTACCGTCATAACGGGATTTTTGGCGAGCGAGACCACGCGATGAGCAGATCCTCCGCATGGAGCCGAGACATCAGCAGATGCGAGTACCCAGAAATGTGCCGTCCCGGACTCGAGAGCGGACCCATCCGAGGACCCGCCATCCCACATGTACGGCTTGGAGCTCGGTCCTCCTCCACCAATGAGGGCTGGGTGAGGAGGCGGTGGTCCAGCCGAGGTTGGCTCGACGGCCATCTATGCCCGCTGCGGTGGACATGCCCAGATGATGCGCTTCGACCACTCCCAGAGATTCGCCGGTGGATCGACTCACCCCACAAGATGCTTTCGGACGCGGAGTAGTCATAGGAGGGGTAGTAGCTAGTGCACACACACGCCACATAGTAGAGGTCAAACCTTCTTTTGTATATGAGGTTGTCTCCTTTAGGTGCACATGGGTATGGGGGTAGTTTCCTTTGTATTTGCTTTTTATGATTTCCTTGTATTGCATTTCAGTTGTATTTTGCTTCATGATGTATCAAAGAGTCCTGCCTCTTTTGGGTAGGCACGTTATATATATATATATCTATGATTCAGTTGATGTTCCCATGACATGATGTGTTTCTTATGCTTTGCTTATATGTTTCGCTATGATTCTCCTTAAAGTTTCGTGCGTGGCTCTCACTTTGATTTTAAATTCCAAAAAGAAAAATTTTACCCATATTTCCGCTAAGTATTTTCTAAAAGATGAGACCAAGAGGTAATATTCTAAAGATTAACCTAAGGACATACTAGTAGTCTTGGGTTAAGATTTAGGGTGTTACACTATGGGGTGGTGTTTAGAGGTTGTAAGATGATGATGAGATGAAGAGAAGATGAGGATGAAGAAGATGAACAAGAGAGAGTTCTCTTGGAACTTAGAGAGAAAAAGGAAAAGAACTCAAAGAAAACTTCAAAACTAAAAGTGTGCAAATAATCTAAAGGTTCTCACAAGTTCTAAAGCTTAGGTATTTATAGAGAATGAAAACAATTGAGGTCTCATTGTAACGCCCCGATTTTCTGCTAGAGTGAAAATGACCGAAATGCCCCTGAGGTCATTTTCGGCCCAGAATTCGAGGAAAGCCGATCTGACAGTACTCGAAGGGCAAACTCAATGTTGGAAGGGGATTAGATGACCTGTGTACCTTTCCGGAATCGAAAATCTCGTTTTTCGACTTTTCGGGTCAAAATGACCAATACGCCCCTGCGGTGTTTTACCTATTTGCAAGTGCCGGATGAACCCGAAACTTCTCCAGATGGTTTTAAAAGGTGTTTTTATGTATTCTACGACCTCAGTTTTAATTATGGAGGTCCCGGGCAAAATTAGTGCAAAATTACGATTTTACCCCTAGTTTCGTGTTTTTACGCTTAATCGCGTGATTAAGCAAACCTAAGCAATATTAGGCTCTAATCGAAGATTAATTAATTTCCATAATTAATCTTGAGTCAAAATAATTTATTAAAGTTGATTAGAACCTAAAAGTGCTTAATTACCACTTAAAATCTTATTTTAAATTCAAGATTTCTAGTCATGGAATCTTGAATAGTGTTTTCTCTATCCAATTCCTTAAATTATGGAATTTTGTCTACATTGTTTTATTCATAAAATGAATTTAAAATCTCCTAAATATGTATGAGTACTCCTTAATCATGTCATAAAGGTTCCTAATCACATTCTTAGTCACCTAAACTTATGCTTAATGACTCCTAACCTTACACCTAAGCTAATACACCCCTAAACACATCACTAACACACTATTACATGACCAAAACTCCCTCCTCCCTTGCTGCATCAGACCTGCACGAAATTCATCATCCATTTTATCACAATTTAATTTTATTTCACACTCCAAAGACTATGGTTGAAGCCATGTCATCAAAGTGCAATTCTCTCACCTCATGTTCCATGAGGATTCATTCTCCTCCACACATGCCTCACCTCATGTTCCATGAGGATTCATTCTCCTCCACTCATTCACTCTTATTCTTCTCTATAAATACCATGCCTAGATGAACCTTTGCTACACTTTGTTCATTTGCTAAGTTTAGTTTTTAGTTTTTCTCTAAGTTCTTCCTTTTTCTCTCAAATCTCAAGAGCATTCTTCTTCTTCATCTTCTTCTTTTTCCTTTTGAAACATCATCACACAACCTTGAAACACCACCCCACCACCTTGGATCATCATACAAACACCTAAACTTCCATTCTCAAACACAAGCTCACCAAGAACACATTTCCTTCCTTTTTCTTTCATCAAGGCCAAATCATCATCACCATCCTAGGAGGTGTTGCTCGTATCATTTTCATCTTCAAGTCCAAGCTTTTTGTCTTCACTCTAGGTAGGAGTGTTTTCTAAACTTTGTCTTCTTGAAAATGAGTTCTTTCTAGCTTTCTCTTGGGTTTTCTTTTTGAAACTTTCTTTGGTTTCCCTTTCTTGTATTTTCGGCCTCTTGGGCTTGATGAGTACATGATAGCTCAATGATGAGGACTCCTAGATAATGACTATGTGTTCATCTCAAAGGAAACTCTAGAGCTTGAGGTTTTATTTTCTTTGAGTTCCAACATTATTTTCTAACTCAAAAATGATTTTTACTCAAGAATACCTTTACTTTTCTTGCTATTATGATTTCGGTTTCTTTGTTCCTTTCTTTAACATTTTGGTTACCATTTTCCTTTTTGATCTTTGAAGTTTTATTTGTTCAAAAAGTTTTGCTTTCTTTGAGCTTGATGATGATGTTCAAGAACCTCATAATTCCTTTGAGAACTTAGTTCAAGAACTCTAAAGCTCTCTTTGTAATGAGATATGTGTTGGGTTATTATGTTGTTAAAGTCTTGGATGAGCTTTAGATCACCTTAAAATGAACCTTGCATCATGTTTATTTTATGCTTTGCACATCATGTTTACTTTCTTTGCTATCACTAAGTACCAAGGTAATAAAGGAACTTGCATTATCATGTTTATATTTCAAGTTCTCACCTAAATATCAAAGATAATAATATAATGCATACCATATTTATTTTATGCTTTGCACATCATGTTTACTTTCTTTGTTATCACTAAGTATCAAGGTAATAAAGGAGCTTGCATTATCATGTTTATATTTCAAGCTATGCATTGTCATGTTTATGTTTCAAGTTCTCACCTAAATATCAAAGATAATAATATAATGCATACCATATTTATTTTATGCTTTGCACATCATGTTTACTTTCTTTGTTATCACTAAGTATCAAGGTAATAAAGGAGCTTGCATTATCATGTTTATATTTCAAGCTATGCATTATCATGTTTATGTTTCAAGTTCTCACCTAAATATCAAAGATAATAATATAATGCATCACATATTTATTTTATGCTCTCACTTTACTTTCTAGCAAAAACTAAAACAAGTGCATGAGCATGTTTATTTTTATGTCATCACTTTAATGAACCTAAGCTCAAAGACTTGCCCATTGTTGTCTCAACAAAGGTCTAAAAATATTTATTGCTTTTGGTCCCTATTTCGGCCCTAAGAGGCTTTGGTGTTTCCAAGTATTGAAAACTATGTTTTATAATTTTTCTAAGCTTATGTAAGTATAAGAAATATGTAGAACTAAGTTTTATGAATTTAGGACCTCTTGAGATAAAAATGATTTAGCTATTACCCTCTTAAGTATTTTTATGATTATAGGTGATAAAAGTGTCCATAAATGAGTTTTGAAAGTTGAAAAAGGTTCCAAGAGAAACTAGTATTGTATGTGCTTTAGAAATTGTGTTTCATGTCTTTTATGGAGATGTTTGTTTTGGTTCTGCCTTGCTATGTTTGGCCACTGTATGAGCTGTGTTAATAATGATAAGATGCTTATGTTTGAGTAAAAATAATGTTAAGACTCATATGTGAAAGATAGGATAAGTTAAGAACTAGAAAAGAATTAATTTGAGAATTTTAGATCCCTTAATGATGGAATTTTCTGGATTCTGTCCAGCAAGGTTTAGAAATGATAATCATGGTTCTAAATTAGTTTAAATGTGTAGGAATGACTCATAATTGGTTTAGGGCTTAATCTTGATGCTTTAGGAACAAACTGGACTTAGAAAGAGTCATTGTTGTGACTCCTAGGTACCCGTAAAGTTGGGATTTTAAATTCTGCATCCTTGAGGTCTAGAGATGTTCTTGACCATAGTGTGAGGAAAGAAATACTTAGTTATAACCTCATAGGTTCCCAAGAGACTAGGTTTTGATGATTTATAACTTAGATTGTGAGTTAAGGACCTTAAAGGTCGATGCATAAGACATTAAGAAGTCTTGAGTTTTTATGATGCTTAATTTTATGCAAGTATGATATATGATACATGAGCTTTATCTATATGAGTATGATGTGTTTAAAATATATGCTATGATGAGTTTGGAATATATGCTATAATCTATGTAAGAATGATGAGTTTGAAATATATGTTATGATGTTTATCTATGTGAGAATGATGTATTAGAAGAATATGCTTGATGATGCATGAACCCTAAAATGTTTTATTGATGATACGTGAGGAAATTATTATTGAGATGTTAAGTTGTGTGATTAGCTTGTGGCATGAATTTTGGTTTGAAGGAAATTCAGTTTAACAGCCGTTATGCTGCCGAATTTCTATCAAACCTAAAAGGGTTGAAAAATGTTTTAAAGTACCATATGAGTTGAAAACCCTGAGTGACACTGGTTCGGCCGAGCATCCCCAGGATATTTTTATGTGACAAGCATTGAGACGTACTTCTCCTGCTACGGTGAGGAGGAGGCAAATCCGTGAGGGTATGTGCAGATGCAGCCTTACCAAAGCGGACAATTATTTGTGCACTCGAGGCCGATGAGAACGTTTCAAAGAATGAAATATGTTTATGTTACCCCCTCATTTTACCCCATATTAAATCTAGTGACGACTAGTTAGGATTGAGCTCATTCCTAGGCGATTAGGTGAGACGGAGATAGGAGGTTATGATAAAAATCGCCGGGGCGGTGTATCGGTTGGAAATAGGTGGATATGTTTTAAGAGGGTGGTTTTTGAGAAAAAGAACAAAAGAGATATGATGCTTTTAAGTCACTTAAGTATGAGAAAAGTAAGAGTTGTAATATGCCCTTATGCCACTTGCATGAATCTAGATTGTTGTGATTTGTTGATTTATGTGCTCAAGTATTGCCATACATTCATGCTTAAACATGTTGCATTCATGACATCAAGATGCATACTAAAAGAAATGGACCTTGGATAAATAGTTTCATAAACCCTAATAATGAATCTCATATGCATGAACACCTTTTATAAATAAACCCAAGGTTCCTGAGGATGTGAACGATGTAACCCTAGAATAGGAGATTCCTCTTGAGATTCTTTAGTAAGATTCTCACTCTTTTCTCTTCTTTTTCTCGCTTAGTCACATCTTGAGACTGATGGCAACATTCGTGGTCTTCATTGACACATCCGTCCGAGAGGCGCCCCTAACGAGGAGCTCACGCTCGATCTACACGTATGCCCACTCCTGCCGCCTTGCGTTCTTGGATCGATTACACTCCATTTCCCGGGTTCTAGTAGCAGATGTTTTAGGGAGGCTTAGTGCACACACTCACATGTAGACTGGATAAACCTCGCTTTTGTTTTGAGGTTATTCACTATAGGTGCACTCGGGTAGTGATGGTTTACTTTATGTTACTTTATGTTTCTCTGTTTCTATTGTACTTCCTTTACGGTGTATTACAAGCTCTGCCGTCCCAATGAGGGTATGACTACTTATGTATTCTAAGTTATGTTATTAATGAAACGTTTCTCTGTTGTGATGATTTATGCTCAGCTGTTATATGTTTCCATTTCTGTGTTTCTCTATGAGTGTTAAGTGTGCTTTATATTCCTATTATTCGATTAGACTAAGAACGTGGCTCTCACTTTGTTGTGTGTTTTTTTAAAAAAAAAAAAAAAAATTTACTCGTAATTTTCCTTTAGTATTTTAAGAAAAGGATGAGACTATGAAGTAATAGCCTAATGTTTAACCTAATGTGTTCTAGAAAGTTGGGTTAAAAATTAGGGTGTTACACTCATGGTGGGGGAGGGCTGGCCGTGTGGTTTGAGAGGGAAAGGAAGAGAAAATATCTCTTTGATGGTGTCATACAAGCATGGTTTGAAGCATGGAGCTCATGACACAAGGTATGGCTTTAGGCATGAATTTTTAACCCAATACTATAGAACACATTAAGTTATTACCTCTTAGTCTCATTCTTTTAACAAAATACTTAGTGAAAATTATGGGTAAATTTTTTTTTTGAAAACATAAAACCAAAGTGAGAGCCGCATTCATCGTAAGGCAAGACTATAAAGCACACATAACAAGGCATAAAGAACACAGTAAATAAAGCATGTAACAATGGAACAATGATTAACACAACAAAGGGTACACTTTATTAATATCATATTTAGGATACATACACAGTCACTCCCTTATAAAATTAGGCTGAGCTTGCAATACAAGGAAAGGAAATACAGCAGAAATATAAATGCAAGGAAAACGTAAATAAACCACAAGTGGATAACCTTAAGACAAAAAAGGGTTTATCCTAACTATGAATGAGTGTGTGCACTAGACCTCCCATAAGACGTCTCCTACTGGAACCCGGGATATGGCGAAGTATAACCGATCCACTGGCGTAGTGCAGTGGGAGTAGGTACACGCGGTGGTAGCACATGAGCTCCTCGGTTAGGGCGCATCTCGGCTCGCTTAGATAACCTCGGCTGCACGACGGTCTCCTCATTCCCTCCTATCACGAACTAAGGAGTGGGAGCAGACCTCTCGCTGTACATGTGCATTGGTGGGTCCTCAAAAAAATTGTCCTCCGAACCAGGAGATTGGGGCACGTAGTCCTGGAAGTCACAGGGCATCAATCCTCTGGTATACGTCCGAAGAATCCTCTCATTATGCGTCTGGGCATGCTCAAAAACAATATCGTCGACGTAGGGGGACATTGGGGATAAGCGATAACTCTATACAGGGTGAGCGAAGGGACGTCCAACAAACATGAAAACTCGAACCATGCACTATCCCTCAAAATGATAAGATCCGTGGTCCGAATCAAAATACACCTCCCATGTCGGAGTGTCGATGAAGACCACGAACGTTGCCATCGAGCTCTGAAGATGTAACGGAAGAAAGGGAAAGAAGAGAAAGGAGTGAGAATCTCACTAAAGAATTTTAGTTGGGACCTCCTATCTAGGGTTACATCATTCACATCCTTAGGAACCTTAGGTTTCTTTATAAAAGGTGTGTATGCATATAAGATTCATTATTAGGGTTTATGAAACTAGGTTATCCAAGGTTCATTCCTTTTATTATGCATCTTAATGTCATGAATGCAACATATCTGAACATGAATGCATGACATTGCTTCAAGCAAATATCTCAACAAATCACAACATCAAGAAGCATACAAGTGGCATAAAGGGCATAAAACTTTCAAGTGGAACTTTCCTCAACTTTGTGACATCAATCATGGTACTTTTGGCATAATAAGGCCACCCTAAAAACATCTAGGCTATGAGCTCATACCTCAGCTCGTCATCACTAGCTCTTGCTTATTATCTGAATAAGCGAAATATAATAAAAATAATCCTGACTCCTTGAGTACGGGCTAGGGGGCTAGGGATCACCTCTCTTAGGATATACCCTCTTTGAAATGCTTTGCGAGCATCTAGCCATAGCAATTTGTCCACTTTGGTAGGCTGCATCTACTCATACCCTCACGGATTTGTCTCCCCTGGGGGTGCTCGGCCGAACTGGTGTCACCTAGGAAAGCACGTCTCAGTGCTTTGTCACATAAAAATCTCCTGGGAGTGCTCGGCCGAACCGATGTCACCCAGGGTTTTAAATCTCATATCATACTTCAAAAACATTCTCAGGTCCTTTAGGTTTGACGAAAATTCAGCAGCATAACGGTTGTAAACCGAATTTCCTTCAAACCAACTTTATGCCACAAGCTTATAACACATACACATTTCTCATTCAACTATCATGCCCATGATAAACTTAATAACTCAATAAATCATTTCCTCATAGGTCATGTATTATCCAAGCATATACATCCAAACATCATACTTGCATAAAACAACTCATAGCATACAAGATCTCTTAATGTTTTATGCTTTGACCCTTAAGGTCCTTTAACTTGAAGTCTAAGTTGTATATCATCATAACTTAAGCTCTTGGGTACCTATAGGCTCATATCTGAGTATTCCTCACTCAAAACTATGATCATAACTATTTCTAAACCTCAAGAGTGCAGAATCTATAATTCATACTTTACGGGTTTGCTCCTAAGGCATCAAGATCAAGTCCTAAACCAATTATGAGTGGTTCCTACATATTTAAATTAATTATAAACCATGATTTTCAATTCTAAATCTTACTGGACAGAATCCAAAAAATTACATCTTTAAGGGATCTAAAAAGTCTCAAATTAATTCTTCTCTAGTTACTAACTTGTCTTATCTTTCACATATGAATCTTTGCATCAAATATACATGAACATACTCATATTATCATCATCAAAGCAGCATAAAATAGTTAGCATAGGAAGCAAGGCAGAACCAAAATTATCTCCATCAAACAAAGCAAAAAACTTGATTTTCAAGACACATAAATTGCTAGTTTCTCTTGGAACCTTTTTTAAAACTTTCAAAACTAATTAGAACACATTTTATTTCATCAAAACCATTATAAAATATAAGAGGGCAGTAGCTAATTTAAAATAACCTCAAGAGGATTTAAAATCATAAAACTTTGTTCAACACATCTCTTGAGCTTGTCTAAACTTAGAAAAATTATAGAACATAAGTTTTAGTATTTGTAACTACTCAAAGCTCATAGGGCCGAAATCAAAGAAGCTAGGAAGCATATATTTTCAAGTCTTTGTTGAGATAATAATGGGTAAGTCTATGAGCTCTAAATCTCTTAAGTTATGACATAAAAATAAATATGCAATGCACTTTGTTTTAGTCTTTATTGAGAGGTGAGAACATAAAATAAATATGCTATGCAAACTCATTATTATCTTAGAGATTTAGTGAGAGCATAAACATAAATATGAAGATGCAAGTCCATTCTTTAATTTTGAACATTTAGTGATAACATAAAAGTAAATATGGATGCAAGTCTTTTATCTTAACTTCAGAGCTCATATCAAACTTTTAAAGAGAACTAAAAATCTCAACCCAACATCTATCTCATCAACAAAGTAAGCTTTAGAGAGTTCTTGGACCAAGTTCTCAAAGGAACTACTTAGTTCTTGAACATCATCATCAAGCTCAAAAAGAAGTAAGCTTAAAAAAAAACAAAACCTTAAGGAAATAAGAACCAAAACAACATTCTTTCTTGATATAAAATAATTATAGAGATACCTTAAAAATTTTAACAAAATCTTTGAGGTGAAGACTATGGAGGCCGAAACTATGAAGGAAAAGAAAAGGAAAGAAAAACCAAAACTTTACTAGATCAAGAACAAAACTTAAGCTTTAGAGGTTCCTTTGAGATAAATAGAAGGTCATCAACTAGGATCACTCATCATCAAGCTATCATGCTCAAAACAAGGCCTTGAGGCTGAAATGAAAAGAAAAGGAAAGACAAAGAAAAGCTTAAAAAGAAACCAAGAGAAACTTTGAGCAAACATATTTTTGAGTAAAAACAAAACTTTTAAAGCAACTCCTACCAAGAGATGAAGAGGAAAGCTTGATCTTGAGGAGGAAAATGAGATGAGCAACACCTCCTAGGATGGTGAAGATGATTCGGCCACCAAGAGAAAAAGAGAAATGAGATGTGTTTTGAGGAGGCTTGTGTTTGAGGTTAAGTGTTTAAAAGGTTTGATGATGATCTAAGGTTATAGTGTGGTGGATTGAGGTTATGAGATGATGATGTGAAGAGAGGATGAAGATGGAGGTGGAAAGGAAAAACTCTTAGAACTCTTTGAGAGAAAAGAAAAGAACTCAAGAAAAGCTTGAAAAACTATATTTAGCAAATGATCTAAAGTGTTTCCAAGCTCAAGTAAGCAAGGTATTTATATAAAAATGAAACAAATGAGAGCTCATGGAAGGGGAAGGCTGGCCGTAGCAAACAAAGCACTGGGGAGAGAAAAATATCTCTTACATGTGGTCATTCAAGCATGGTTTGAAGCATGGTAAGCATGGGCTAAGTTATGGCTCAAAGTATAGTGATTTCACCTTTGATTTGAATTGAGAAATTTTCCTTCTAGAAGGCAAAGGAGGCTAACAGTTTTGGCAGCAGAAAAATGAGGGAAAATAGCTAATTTATCTAGTCATTGACTTAGTCATTTAAGCGTGGGTGTAAGTATGACAAAGTATGGTGTATGTAAGGTGAAACCATGGTCTTTGGAGTGTAAAAATTTGAGCATGTGATGGATAATTTGGGGGTATGGGTTTTTGGCCAGATTGCATCAGCCAAGGGGGAAGGAAAATTGTCCATGTAATTGTGTATTAATGATAGGTTTAGATGTGTATTAGTTTAGGTACAAGATTAGGAATCATTAAGCACAAGGTTTAGGTAACTAAGAATGAAGTTTAGGAATTTTATGACAAGGTTAAGGAGTGCTCATACACATTTAGAGAGTTTAAAATTCATTTTATGAGTAAACAAGGTAGACAAATTTCCATGATTTAAGGAATTGGAGAGAGAAAATGTAACAACCTAATTTTTAACCCAACTTTCTAGAACACATTAGGTTAAACATTAGGCCATTACTTCATAGTCTCATTCTTTCATTAAAATACTTAGCGGAAATTACGGGAAAATTTTTTTTTTGAAAACATAAAACAAAGTGAGAGCCGCAAGCTTAACCAATCGAATGACAGAAACGTAAAGCACTCGTAACAATCATAAACAACCATGTAAAATAAAATATACATAAGAAGAACATAGATCATGAAGATAACAGAAACATTTCATTAATAATAAAGTAGTTAAAGTACATAACTAGTCATACCTTTATAGAAACGGGCAGAGCTTGAAATACAACGGAAAAGGAAATACAACAGATAGCAAAGTACATGGTACAATGTAAAGATAAAAAAACCCAAAATACTACCCTCCTACTATGCTACGAGCACTAGACTACATCCCCTCCCAAAGGGTACGGCCGAAAGGAAGATCCTCGCGAAGCGCAGGTACTCAAAAGCTCTCCAATGGAGTCTAGTAGCAACGGGGATCCTCAAGTGATGGAGGCAAGTGGCTAGGGAAACGCTCTAACTCCTCCTAAGTGGCCCAATGCAACATGAAAGGCACACGAGGTGGCTGAACGTGGGCTCCTCGATGCGGACACATCTCGGCTCTCCTCGCCAAGCACGACTGCACCACAGTCTCCTCACTCCCCATACGTCGGGATCGGGGAAAAGGGGCCGAACCCTCCGAAGGAACATGCGTCGGCAAATCCTCGGATGGGTCAGTCTCGGATCTCCTCGAACAGGGTACGCACTCCAGGAAATTTCGGACGGTGGAGGCAGAGGTACGGGCATGTCACAATTGCTCCTCACGCGGGCGGGTGCGCTCGAATATCATATCGTCACCACCAAAGGGCGCAGTAGGAGTAAACTGGTAGCTCGAGACTGGATAAGCGAAAGGTCGTCCCATGTACACAAAAACACGAACGGCACATCGACCCTCAAAGTGATATGAACGGTGGTCCGGGTCGAAGTGTATCTCCCATACTGGCGTGTCAATGAAAAGCATGAACGTCGCATTCGCTCTCTGAAGATGTGACGGAAGGAAAAAGAGAGAGGAATGAGAAATCTTGCTAAAGAAATCTCAGTAGGAGTCTCCTACCCTAGGGTTACATCGTACACATCCACAGGAACTTTGGGTTTATTTATAAAATAATGAGCATACATATAAGATTCATTATTAGGATTTGTAAAACCAACTTATCCAAGGTTCATTCCTTTTAGCATGCTTCTTAATGTTATGAATGCATCATAATAAGTATGGATGCATGGCAATACTCAAGCATATAAGTCAATAGGTCATAGCATTAAGAAATCATACAAGTGGCATAAAAGAACATAAATCTTTTAGGTGAATCTTTCCTCATCTCGTGACATTAATCATGGTACTTTAGCATAATATGGCCACCCTAAAATATAACTAGGCTATGAGCTCATACCTCAGCTAGTCGTCACTAGCTCTTGCTTATTATCTAAATAAGCGAAACATAAATCACGATATAATCCCGACTACGCAAGTACGAGTAGGCGGCAGGGATCACCTCTCTTTAGGTTATACCCTCTTTGAAACGCTTTGCTAGCCACGCATCGCCTCGTAATTTGTCCATTTTGGTAGGCTGCATCTACTCATACCCTCACGGATTTGTCTCCTCCCGGGGGTACTCGGCCGAACCGGCACCTCCTCGGGGGAAGCGCGTCTCAGTGCTTTGTCACATAAAAAAAAATCTCCTGGAGGTGCTCGGCCACACCGGTGTCATCCAGGGTTTTAAACTCATATAATTCTTTCAAAAACATTCTCAAGTGTCTTTTTGATTTGACGGAAATTCGGCAGAATAACAGCTGTATACCGGATTTCCTTCAAATTCTCTTTATGCCACAAGCTTACATACATACATATTTCTCATTTAAACCTCAGGCTATGAAAAGCTCATAATTCAAACAATCAATTTCTCATGCATCACAAACATCTCGACTCATCATTGCATCATATGAACACCATAGCATTAACAACTTCTTAATGTCTTATGCATTGACCCTTAAGGTCCTTAACTCACATCCTAAGTTATAAATCATCAAACTTAGACTCTCGGGTACCTATAAGGTTATAACTAAGTATTCCTCACTTCACACTATGATCGAGAACATCTCTAAATCTCAAGAATGCATCCTAACTTTACGGGTACCTAGGAGCCACAACAATGACCCTTTCTAAGTCCAGTTTGCTCCTAAGGTATCAAGATCAAGTCCTAAACCATTTATGAGTCATTCCTACACATTTAAACTAATTTAAATCCATGATTAGCATTACTAAACCTTGCTGGACAGAATCCAGAAAATTCAAACATTAAAGGATCTAGAACTCTCAAATTAATTCCTTTCTAGTTTCTAACTTCTCTTATCTTTCACATATGAGTTTTAACATTAATTATACTCAAACATAAGCATATTATCATCATTAACACAGCTCATACAGTGGCTAAACATAGCAAGGCAGAACCGAAACAAACATCTCCATTTAAAGGCATCAAACACAATTTCTAAAGCACATAAAATACTAGTTTCTCTTGGAACCTTTTTAAAATTTCCAAAACTCCTTTATAAACATTTTTAACATCTAAAATCATAAAAATATTTAAGAGGGCAGTGACTAAATCAACTTTGTCTCAAGAGGTCCTAAATTCATAAAACTTAATTCTACATATTCCTTATACTCATAAAAGCTTAGAAAATTTATGAAGCATAGTTTTCAATACTTAGAAGCATCAAAACCCCCTTGGGGCCGAAACATGAACCAAGGGAAATAAATATTTTAGACCTTTGTTTGAGACAACAATGGGCAAGCCTTTGAGCTCTAGGTTCATTTAAGTGATGACATAAAAGTAAACATGCTCATGCACTTGTTTTAGCTTGCATTAGAAAGTAAAGTGATAGTATAAAATAAACATGAGATGCAACTCATTATTATCTTGATATTAAGTGAGAACTTGAAATGTAAACATGATAATGCATAGCTTGAAATATAAATATGATCGTGCAAGGTTCACTTATTATCTTGAATACTTAGTGATAACAAGGAAAGTAAACATGATGTGCAAAGCATAAAATAAACATGATGCAAGGTTCATTTTATGGTTAGCTAGAGCTCATCCAAGACTTTAACAAAGTAACAACCCAACATATATCTCATTACAAAGAGAGCTCTAGAGTTCTTGAACCAAGTTCTCAAGGAACTATGAGGTTCTTGAACATCATCATCAAGCTCAAGAAAACAAACTTTCTAAACAAACAAAACCTCAAAGATAAAATAGGAAATGGAAAACCAAAATGTTAAAGAAAAGGAAACAAAGAAACCAAACTCCAAAATAGCAAGAAAGAAAAGGTGTTCTTGAGTAAAAATCATGTTTGAGTTAGAAAATGAAGTTGAAACTCAAGCAAAGTAAAACCTCAAGCTCTAGAGGTTCCTTTGAGATGAACACATAGTCATCATCTAGGAGTCCTCATCATTGAGCTATCATGTGCTCATCAAGGCCTCATGGCCGAAATCACAAAGAAAGAATAACAAAGGAAGTTCCAAAAAGAAGATCCAAGAGAAAGCTAGAAAGAACTCATTTTCAAGAAAACAAAGTTTAGAAAACACTCCTACCTAGAGTGAGATAAAAAGCTTGAGCTTTGAGGAAAGAAAACAAGATGATGAGCTCCTCCAAAAGGCTTGGTGGTTTCGGCCAACATAAGGAAACAAGGAAAGGTTGAGTTTTTGTGTAAGCTATTGTGTTTAGATGAAAGAACAAGTGTTTAGATGATGGATCAAAGTGATGGAATGATGTTTAGAGAAGAAAATAAAGAAGATGAAGAAGAGGAAGAACTCTTGATACTAGAGAGAAAAAGGAAGAACTAGAAAGAATGCTTGGAAACTTAAACTTGGCAAATGATCTAAAGTATCACCAAGTGCAACCAAGCAAGGTATTTATAGAAGAACAACCCAATGGGGCTGTCTCCTTGAGCATGCTGGCCGAAGTTGAAATGGCAAGGAAGAGAGAAAAATATCTCTTACAGCTTGTCATTCAAAGCATGGTTGGAGGCATGGTCTTTGTGTACAAAAGCATGGCTCAAAGTATGGTGTTCTTTGCTTGATTTGTGAAGAGATAATTCTTCTAGAAGGTGAAGGGAAAGCTGGCGGTTTTCCAGCAGAAAAATGGGGAGGAAAATGATAATTTCATCTAATTATTTAATTGGTAAATCAAGCATAGTTGAAGGAATAATCAAGTATGGTGTGTGTAAGGAAAAAGTATGGTCTCAAGCATGGTTTTTGGAGTGTAAATAAATTAAAACATGTGGGATTTGAAGGAGGCATGGCTTCGGCCAGAACTGGGCAGAATTGGGGAGGGAAAGTTGTTTCATGTAATTGTGTGTTAGTGATGTGTTTAGGTGCTAATTGGTTTAGGCTCAAAGTTAGGAATTTAAGAAAGTGTTTTAAGTGACTAAGGAGGTCCTAAGACATAATTATGGAGTGTTCTTGCATTATTAGTAAAGAATTAAGATCACTTTATGCATAAAATACTTGTGGACACAATTCCTTAATTTAAGGAATTGGAGTGAGAAAATACTATTCAAGATTCTTTTTTTTAGAAACCATGAATTTGAAATGAGATTTAAAGTCAATTTAAGAAATTTTAGGTTCTAATTAACCTTAATAAATATTTTTGACTCTAGATTAATTATAAAAATTAATTAATCTTCGATTAGAGCCTAATATTGCTGAGGTTCGCTTAATTATATAATTAAGCTTGAAAATCGTACCCTTAAGGGCAAAAACCGTAATTTTGTACTAAAACTGCCCGGGACTTCTGGGACTAAAACTAATATCATAGTCTACATAAAAACGCCTTTTAAAATCATCTGGAGAAGTTTCGGGTTCATCCGGCACTTGCAAACGGATAAAACACCGTAGGGGCGTTTTGGTCATTTTGACCCGAAAACTCGAAAAACGAGATTTTCGATCCCGGGAAGGTACACAAGTCATCCAATCCCCTTCCAATATTGAGTTTGCCCTTCGAGTACTGCTAGACCGGCTTTCCTCGAATTCCGGGCCGAAAATGACCTTAGGGGCATTTTGGTCATTTTCACTCTAACAGAAAATCGGGGCGTTACAGAAAACACTGTTCAAGATTCCATGACTAGAAATCTTGAATTTAAAATAAGATTTGAGTTTAAATTAAGCATTCTTAGGTTCTAATCAACTTTAATAAATTATCTTGACTCTAGATTAATTATGGAAATTAATTAATCTTCGATTAGAACCTAATATTGCTTAGGTTTGCTTAATCACACGATTAAGCTTAAAACACCAAACTAGGGGCAAAATCGTAATTTTGCACAAATTTCGCCCGGGACCATCGAGACTAAAACTAAGGTCACAAAATACATAAAAACACCTTTTAAAACCATCTGGAGAAGTTTCAGGTTCATCCGGCACTTACAATCAGGTCAAACACCATAGGGGTATTTTGGTCATTTTGACCCGAAAACTCGAGAAATGAGATTTTCGATCCCAGAAAGGTACACAAGGCAACTAATCCCCTTCCAACATTGAGTTTTCCCTTCGAGGACTGGCGGACCAGCTTCCCTCAAATTCCTGGCCGAAAATTACCTTAGTGTCATTTTGGTCATTTTCACTATAACAGAAAATCAGGGCATTACACATATCGCATGTATCAACTCCATTTTTCAAGTAGATTCAAATATATGGTTATTTTTAAAAATAAAATTTTCCTTCTATGAAACATGCCTAGGTCGAAACCATGAGTCCCAAAATCCAATCTTTTTTGCAAACTTCGAAACATGCATGAATGTTGCAATGACTCGTTCTTTAGTGTTGTTGTGATAAAATAATTAATGTGAAGAATCTATAGGGATTTTGAACATTCCAACAGACACAATTATGATCACAACAATATGAGGATTCTGTAAAAAAATGAAAATTAATTTAATATTATTAAAAATTCAATATAATAATATTTTAATTGAGGATATAAAATGAAGCCTTATAATTGGTATAAGGAGATAGATAAAAATAACGATAAGGTTAAATAAATATTTTTAACCTAGTAAAATTATTTAGGTAGCAATCGGGTATCGAAATAGGAATAACCGATACAACCAAACAATGAAATTGGTCCAAATTATGGATATTATCATATCCTAGATCATTTTTACTTAGGACAATTAAATAAACATAGACATTTCCAATATAGATACAAGACAAATTGATCCGAAAATAATAATACATATTACTTTCTCTCTAAGTCAATGTTACTATATAAAAGAAAAAGCAAAAGAAAATGACATTTCTTCTCTGATGGGCAGCTGCTTAATGTTCCTTTCTTCTTTCCTTTCACCATCTTCATTTCTTCTTCTCCAAACTCCATCAAACCACCAAATCTTTGAAGGTTATACTTAGATAAACACTCAAGCTAGTTCAAGAACAATTTGTCTACATCAAACTCAAGCCAAAACTTTATTTTTCATCTTCAAATGTGTCCAAATAGCAGCATATATGGGTGCTGGAAAATGGGTTTAAAGCTTTACTTAGAGGAGGAAAAGCTAGAGAAAGATTTAGCAAAAGACTAGGAAGAAGGTAGGAAAAATCTATGTCTATTGCTTGGTGATTGTTTGGCTATTTTGCTAATATAAACTATTGAGATATGTTTGAAAATATGTTTGTAAAATCTGAAATTTATTTCCAAGATTCATATATTTGAGTTCGATGAATATAAAGGATGCAATAAATGAGTCTTGTGGGTTGATTTAATATAAGAGATTTATTAAGTAAATGAAGATATTTTTGGTTCTTTAAAAAGATTGGGATATCTGCAAATTTTACCATAACATTATTAGAAACAGTTTTGAAAAATCTAAAAGATTGGTATTTTGAAATATGATGCTAAAGTTTCGTAAAAATGATGAGATTTTGGTCTATAGAAGAAAAGCTCTGGAATCTAAGTAAGACACTTGGTTTACTTTTCTAAAAGTTTTAAGAATTACTAAGTAAGAAATCCTATAAGTTTCTTTTGTGAAGAAATCTCATAAAAAATTAGCAGATTTTATAGAAAAATATCATAAAAAGCTTAGCTATTTTCTGTCAAAAAATTTCACAAAAAGTTTAGCAGATTTCAGTGATAAATCTCATAAAAATTAAAGAGAATTTTCGCCAAGAAGTTTTATAAGAAGTTAGGAGATTTTAAACAGAAAATCTCATAAGAAATTCAGAAGATTCTGAAGAGAGTATCTCATAAGAAATTCAGGAGATTTGAAAGATGAGAGTCTTACAGAAATTTAGGAGACTTAGTAAAGAAAATGGCATAAGAGTTCAAGAGATTTTCAAGAGAAAAATCTCACAATAATTCAAGAGACTTAACAAAGAAAATCTCACAAGAGTTCAGGAGATTTCAAAGAAATCTCAAAACAAAAGTATGAGAAATAAAACTATTAAAAAGAGATTAAACAAATGATAAAGTTTCATATATATATATATATATATCACTACAACATTTTTTGTCGAAGGCAACACTTTTTTAAGGCAACGCTTAGAAAGTGTTGGCTTTGGGGGTCTAAAGCAATGTTTTTACAAGGGTAGCGTTTGGATTGGGCTAAAGCAATAGAATTTAAGGTTACACTTAAAAAGCGTTGCCCTAAACTAAAAAGAAATCACTTTTGAAGTGTTGCCATATTGTCCAATAACAGCGGACACTTATTTTCTCATTGCCATCATTTGACAAGTGTTGTCTTTTAAAATCTAATTAACAACGCTTTTAATATGTTGCTTTAAATTTTAGCACACATGAAAAACTATCATTATGCTCAGAAGGAAACTCCCTTCTTCATCACGCTCTGAAGGAAACTCCATTCTTCATCATGCTTTGAAGGATCTCCCACTACCACATTCGTACACAGTTGAGCATCAAGACAAAGAAGTTGGAGACGGCACCAACCCCCTACTGCCAAGGTTCATTCTTCTATTATATTTTTCCTTTGTCCCATTTTCGTTCATGTTCTTATTCAAACAAACCCAAAAAATAAAAAAAGGAATTTTAGTTAACCAAAAACAAAAAAGGAATCTGAGCTTTAATGCATCCTATTTTTCCCAGCACTACTCTCTTCATCTAAATCTATCTTCAAATGCCACAAGTTTTAATTTCTGAAGTCTCAAAATGTTTTTTCCTAAAACCTGAAATCGACGCAAGGCGACGAAAGCAAGGCATGCTGTAACACCCTAATTTTTAACCCAACACTCTAGAACTCATTAGGTTAATCATCAGGTTATTACCTCTTAGTCTCATTCAAATATTAAAATACTTAGTGGAAAATGTGGGTAAATTTTTTTTTTGAAACATCAAACAAAGTGAGAGTCACGTTCATCGAGATACGAAAAGATAAATCACAACATGATCAGATATATAAAGGCATAGAATAATTAACATTTCAACAAAGAAACATTCCATTAATAACATAATTTAAGATACATAAAGTCACACCCTTATAGAATCGGGCTGAACTTGAAATACAAGGAAAGGAAATACAACATGAATAGGAATACATGAAAGGCGTAAATAAATACTCCTACCCTAGTGCATCTAAGGGGGATAACCTCATGACAAATAAAGGTTTATCCTATCTATGAGTAGGTGTGTGCACTAGACCTCCCTAAAACGGCTACTACTGGAACCCGGGGTATGGCGGAATAAAACCGATCCACAGACGTAAGGCACTAGGAGTAGGTATGCGCAGTGGCTGAATGTCTGCTCCTCGGCGGGGGCACATCTCAGCTCGCCTAGCCAACCTCGGCTGCAATAACCGTCTCCTCGCTTCCTCCTCTCGCGAACTGAGGAATGGGAGTAGAGCTCTCACTATACATGTGCGTCGGTGGCTCCTCCAAAGGGTCGTCCTCCGAGCTAGGAGATCAGGCTACGTAGTCTTGGAAGTCACGAGCTGCCAAACCTCTGGTATACGTCCGTAGAATCCTCTCATCACGCGTTCGGGCGCGCTAAAAAACCATGGCATCGTCGTAGGGAGACATCGGGGAGAAGCGGTAACTCTGTACAGGGTGAGCGAAGGGACGTCCGATGAACATGAAGACAAGAACTGTGCACTATCCCTCAAAATGGTAGGACCCGTGGTTCGGATCAAAATGCACCTCCCGCGTCGGAGTGTCGATGTACACCACAAAAGTCGCCATCAATCTCGGAAGATGTGACGGAAGAGAGAGAAATAAAAGAAAGGAGTGAGAATCTTACTAAAGAATCTCAGTAGGGATCTCCTATCTAGGGTTTCATCATCCACATCTTCAGGAACCTTGGGTTTATTTATAAAAGGTGAGCATGCATATGAAGTTCATTATTAGGTTTCATAGACTAAATTATCCAAGGTTCATTCCTTTTAGAAATGCATCTTAATGTTATGAATGCAACATATCAAGCATGAATGCATAGCAATACTTTAAACAAATAACTCAACAAATCATAATCATCAAGAAGCATTCAAGTGGCATAAAGGGGCATAAATCTTTCACGTGGAACTTTCCTCAATCTTTGTGACATAAGTCATCATACTATAGCATTATAGGGCCACCCTAAAAACATCTAGGTTATGAGCTCATATCTCAGCTAGTCATCACTAGCTCTTGCTTATTATTTGAATAAGTGAAACATAATAAAAATAATCCCAACTCCTTGAGTACGGGTTAGGGGGCTAGGGATCACCTCTCTTAGGATATACCCTTTTTGAAATGCTTTGCGGGCATCTAGCTACAGCAATTTGTCCGCTTTGGTAGGCTGCATCTACTTATACCCTCACGGATTTGTCTCCTCTGGGGGTGCTCGGCCGAACCGGTGTCACCCAGGGTTTTAAATCTATATGGTACTTCAAAAACATTCTCAAGTCCTTTAGATTTGACGAAAATTCGGCAGCATAATAGTTGTGTACCGAATTTCCTTCAAATCAACTTTATGCCACAAGCTTAAAACACATATGCAGTTCTCATCCAACTTTCATAATCATGATGACTTAATATTTCAATAAATCATTTCATCATAGTTCACATATCATCAAAGCATATGCATCAACATATCATATTCATTATCAAACCTAAAACATCAAAGTCTCTTAATATCTTATGCTTTGACCCTTAATGTCCTTTAACTTGAAATCTAAGTTGTCTATCATCACAACTTAAGCTCTCGGGTAACTATAGGTTCATATATAAGTATTCCTCACTCAAATCTATGATCATAAACAATTCTAAACCTCAAGAGTGCAGAACCTATAATTCATACTTTACAGGTACCTAGGAGTCACAACGTTGACCCTTTCTAAGTTTAGTTTGCTTCTAAGGCATCAAGATCAATACCTAAACCAATTATGAGTAGTTCCTACACATTTAAACTAATTATGAACCATGATTTCTAATTTTAAATCTTGCTGGACAGAATCCAAAAAATTACATTTCTAAGGGATCTAAAAGTCTCAAATTAATTCTTTTCTAGTTACTAACTTGTCTTAACTTTCTCAAATGAATTTTAACCTTAATTATACATGAACATACTCACATTATCATCATCAAAACAGCATCACACAGTGAGAACTCAAGCAAGGTAGAACTAAAATCATCTCCATCACATAATGCATAAAACTTCATTTTTAAAACACATGAGTTGCTAGTTTCTCTTGGAACTTTTTTAAAACTTTCAAAACTCACTTAGAAATAATTCATTTTATCAAAACTATTATAAAACTCATGAGGGCAGTAGCTATTTCAAATAAATCTCAAGAGGATTTAAAATCATAAAACCTTGCTCAAAACATTTCTTAAAATCGTCTAATGCTTAGAAAAATCATGAAACAGAAGTTTTAGCACTTGTAACCAGATGAATCTCATTCTAAAACTCAACATCATCACAAGGCCAAAATCAAAGGAGCAAAAGATTTATATTTTCAAACTTTGTTTGAGATAATAATGGGTAAGTCCATGAGCTCTAAATCTCTTAGGTGATTGACACAAAAGTAAATATGCAATGCACTAGGTTTTAGTCTTTATTAAGAGGTGAGAGCATAAAATAAATATGTTGTGCAAATCCATTATTATCTTAGAGATTTAGTGAGAGCATAAACATAAATATGGAAATACAAGTTCATTCTTTAATCTTGTGCACTTAGTGATGACATAAAAGTAAATATGGATGCAAGTTCTTTTTTTATCTTAACTTTAGAGCTCATATGAGACTTTTAAAGAGAACCACAAATCTCAACCCAACATTTATCTCATCAACAAAGTGAGCTTCAAAGTTCTTGAATCAAGTTCTCAAAGGAACTACATGGCTCTTAAACATCATCATCAAGCTCAAAGGAAATAAACTAAAAGAAAACAAAACCATAAAGGAAAGGAAACTAAGGCTGAAATGTAAAGGAAAAGAAAACAAGAACCAAAAAGATATAAAGAAAGGAAAAGAGAATGAAACTATGTCATATTCTTTATTAAGTACCCAAAACCCCTATCTAGAGAAAATCTCTAGAACGTGCTGGCCAACTTTAAGGTTGACAAGGGTAGGCTTGGGCTTTTTGAAAAAATCATGTGAGCTAAGTAATATATATAGATAAAGTTTCAAGAAAGGAAAAACTTAAGCTTTAGAGGTTCCTTTGAGATTAACACAAGGTCATCATCCTAGAACACTCATCATCAAGCTATCATGCTCATGATGAGGCCATGAGGCTGAAATGAGAAAAAAAAGAGAAGCAAGAAAGATCTCAAAAAGAAACCAAGAGAAATCTTGAGAAAAACACATTTTTGAGTAAAATCAAAACTTTAAAGCAACTCCTACCAAGAGTGAAGATGGAAATGCTTGATCTTGAAAGGAAATGAGAAGAGCAACTCCTCCTAAAGTGGAGATGTGGCTTCGGCCAAAGATTGAGGAAAGGAAAGGAGATGTATTCTTGGTGAGTTTGTGTTTGAGGTTAAGTGTTTAGGTGTTTAGGAGATGATTCAAGGTTGTGAGATGGTGGTGTATAGCTATGAGATGATGATTCAAAAGGAAGATGAAGAAGATGAAGATGAAGAGGAAGAACTCTTTGAACTCTAGAGAGAAAAGGAAAGAACTCAAAGAAAAGCTTGAAAACTAAACTTAGAAAATGATCTAAAGTGTTTCCAAGTGCATCTAAGTGAGGTATTTATAGAAAACAAAAACAATGGAAGCTTATTGAGGGGAGGGGGCTTGCCGTAGCACATGGGCAAGGAGGAAGAGAAAAATATCTATTACATGTGGTCATTCAAGTATGGTTTGAAGCATGGTAAGCATGGTGCAAAGTATGGGCTAAGTAAGGCTTGTCATGGACTTGAAATAGTATTTGAATTTCAAAAATTTGAGGTATGGAGGGGGGAGGCAGCCGTGCACTTCTACAAGGGAGGAGGTGAGGTTTCTTTTGTTTATTGATGGTTTAGAGATGTGTTTAGGTGTGTATTAGTTTAGGTGCAAGGTTAGAAATCACTAAACACAAGTTTTGGTAACTAAGGATGTAATTAGGAATTTCAAGACTCAATCAAGGAGTGCTTATACACAATTAGAGGATTTTAAATTCATTTTATGAATAACCTATGTAGACAAATTTCCATTATTTAAGGAATTGGAGAGAGAAAACACTATTCAAGATTCCATGACTAGGAATCTTGAATTTAAAATGAGATTTTAGTTTAAACTAAGCAATCTTAGGTTCTAATTAACTTTAGTAAATTATTTTGTCCCTAGATTAATTAAGGAAATTAATTAATCTTCGATTAGAGTCTAATATTGCTTAGGTTTGCTTAATCACGTGATTAAGCTCAAAAACACAAAACTAGGGGCAAAATCATAATTTTGTACAAAATTCGCCCGGGACCACCGGGACTAAAACTGAGGTCACAGAATACATAAAACTGCCTTTTAAAACCATTTGGAGAAGTTTCGGGTTCAACCAGCACTTGCAATTGGGTTAAACACCATAGAGGTATTTTCATCATTTTGACCAGAAAACTCAGAAAATGAGATTTTCGATCCCGGAAAGGTACACAAGTCAACTAATCCCCTTCAAATGTTGAGTTAATCCCTCGAGGACTGCTGGGTCGGCCATCCTCGAGTTCCGAGCCGAAAATGACCTCAAGGGCATTTTTGTCATTTTTACTCTAGTAGAAAATCAGGGTGTTACATGTGCTGGTTGCTGCAAGCAACGCTCGGTGGTTCTTTCCAGGCACGATAGAGCTTTCCCTCCGCCTCTGCCTGTGAAGCTTGCTGTCGAAAAAGGTTCTCCTTGCCGCCACTCACGACAGGTTTGTTTAATGCTATAGATCTCTCTCTCTCTCTCTCTCTTATGCCCCATTTCATTCTATCATTCATCTCTATTTCTCCTTTTTCTCTTTTAATTCATTATTGCTCTCAAATCAAATCTGCAATAACTTTGCCAATGATAAGAAATATAAAATAACAATGAGGATTTTTGGTTTACTTTCACTGCTAGTGGGTACAGACCTGAGTGCAAGTAAAAAGCAGTTAACTTTTGTTTTAGTAAGTTGAAGATATGCCATTTTGCTAAAAGTTCATTGGACATTTGCAATTTTTCAGGTATTGTGGCTTTGGTTAAAAATTTGTTCTGTGGAGAAAGGGGAAAATGGACATATAGAGATAAGTGCTAAAAAGAACTTGAGAAGTTAGGGGGAAAGAGAGAAGCCCATCTAATAGAAATGTTGTGAAATTTTGGATTAGTCTAGTTTTATGTTGTATTCCTTTCTTATGATTATTTCTCTTTCATGGTTATGGAAATTAGAACATGGGTTTGTTATATAGTCTGGAGTCTTAGTTTGCCCTTATATGTATATCAATCATTTTCTAGGAAAGACGTTGACATAACCATGTCTCTTGAGGTAAGAAAAGGAATCAATTTTTTCAATCAATGCAAGATATCATAGATTCCCATGTTGCAAATGAAAACAAATAAAGAGAAAAGACTAACTAGTGTTAGTGGTAAATAAGTTGTATCCTTAGGGAGGGATCAAGATTCAAACTTTGAATAAGGCAACTATTGAATAAGGGAATCACAATGATAAGCACCCCATATGGTTTGTGTATGTCAAATAATGGAAACTTAGCAACTCTCTTCATTACTTCATCATACTTATCTGGTCTATTTTAAATTTTTATAATTCTCTTTTTATGTTTTGATGTTGTCCTACTTTTAGCTGTTATAGCAAGTTTTGATATACAATGTAGTTGTCTTAAAGGTAAAGAATCATATAATATAGTTGAAACTTACTTCTTAAATGATCTTTTATCTTTGAGTTCTAATACTTTCATATATTGGCATATATATTCTACTAGCTTAGCTTAGTAACTAAATGAAGATGATCCACCAGGATCCCAATCTTTAGGTATAAAGAGTGGCTACTATTAACGTTAAAAATGCTACAAATTGTATTGTATTGGAATTTGGTGTCTGAAAAATGTTTATTTCTTTTAGTATTAATAAAGGTTTGCAATATAATGTGTCTTTCTCCTTGAAATAAAAATAAATATCCATGAAAGGAATGGGTTACAAAACACTTGAGTATTGGTCCAAGGCTTCCACTTTTTTGGGAGAAAACATTGCAAGTATTTTAAGCCATATACCCCCCTCTCAACATGTTTTATTGTTGTTGTTTCCCTTACTGATTTAAGACTTGATTTTTTCTGTTGCTTGATTCATGTCATGGTGCATCTTTATTAGTTTAGTGTGTTTTTTACATGATAAGAAGATTTGTCCACGGTTAGCTAATTGTTGAGTTTTGCATTTTAGGTGTTGAAATGAAAAAATAACTTAGTCAAATTACTTGCCATAGTACTCATGGACATTCAAAATGAGTCTGCTATTGGCTCAAATTAGCCTAAGCATAACTACCTTAATAACTTTTACAAATCCTCTAAAATTTGAAGCACAAATGTCGTTAAGAAAACAATGTGACCATGTGAATGCATTTTAGTGCATAACTAACCACTCTTTGCATTATCAATTCTTTACATTTAATTTGCATTGTTTTCTTCTTGATGTCATAACTGAATTTATGTTTGTAATTTTTTTGCAGGTGCTTCTTTTGTCTATCTTTTGATTCTACTACACATAGAATGCATTGATTTTGCATTACAGGTTGGTATTCTAACTTTCTTTTCTTAACTTTTTTTTTGTTATTATTATATTAGAGTCATTTGACTATATTTTACTTGGTGATATTGTTTTTCTTTTAGTGGATATAAATTTGACTATATTGTAGTCATTTGACTAAATTCAGCTCTAGTGGTAGCACCTATTATAAAGAAGTATTCTTGTTTTTTATGGTAGTTGATGATATATGCATCTTTAGATATTTTTTACTATTACATTGTATGAATTAGATCTTCTAAGACTTCACAATCTGTTAGGAACAAAGTGTCGGGTTTATGTGACTGATTAGTAAGTTTTAAAAAATTTATATTTGTTGTATTCACTTTGATCTTGTATCCACACCATTGTTTTACTTTTGGGCTTCTTGACATGACTATCATTCTTCATTTTGCTTCAGCCACTCTTGCTCCATTATGCGTACGTTCAAGTTTTTTCCTAGTCGTGTCATTATATTTTAGTCATGTGTTATATAAGTCACATATATAGTTGGGTTTGTGTAACGCCCCGATTTTTCTGTTAGAGTAAAAATGACCAAAATGCCCCTAAGGTCAGTTTTAGCCCGAAATTCGAGGAAAGCCAATTCGGTAGTCCTCGAAGGGCAAACTCAATGTTGGAAGGGGATTAGTTGACCTGTGTGCCTTTTCGGGATCGAAAATCTCATTTTTCGAGTTTTCAGGTCAAAATGACCAAAATATACCTGTGGTGTTTGACCCGTTTGCAAGTGCCGGATGAACCCGAAACTTCTCTAGATGGTTTTAAAAGATGTTTTTATGTATTTTGTGACCTCAGGTTTTAGTCCTGGTGGTCCGGGGCAAAATTAGTGCAAAATTGGGATTTTGCCCCTAGCTTTGTGTTTTCAAGCCTAATCGTATAATTAGTCAAACCTAAGCAATATTAAGATTAATTAATTTCTATAATTAATCTAGAGTCAAATAATTTATTAAAGTTGATTAGAACCTAATAATGCTTAATTTCAACTCAAATCTTATTTTAAATTCAAGATTTCTAGTCATGGAATCTTGAATAGTAAATTCTCTCTCCAATTCCTTAAATCATGGAATTGTGTTTTCAATTGTTTATTCATAAATGAGTTTTAAATTCTCTAATGATGTATGAGCACTCCTAATCTTGTCATAAAATTCCTAAAACCTCATTCTTAGTTACCTAAACTTATGCTTAATGACTCCTAACCTTATACCTAAACTAATCTACACTTGAACCTATCATTAACACACAATTAAATGAAAGATTTTTCCTCCTCCCTTGTTGTCCAGGTCTGGTCGAAACATACCCTCCCATTTTCCATCACATGTGCAAATTTTTCACACTCCAAAGGGCATGCTTCCACCTCACTTACACCATACTTTGTTATACTTACATCCATGCTTGATTTGCTAAGTGAATGACTAGATAAATTAAGCTATTTTCCTTCATTTTTGTGGCTCAAAATCTGCCAGCCCTCTTTGCCTTCTAGAAGGATTATTTCAATTTCAAACAAAGAGAAATTACCATACTTTGAGCCATACCTTGTACCATGTCTTCTATACTTCAAACCATGCTTGAATGACTACCTTGTAAGAGATATTTTCTCCTCCAAGCTCCAAGAAACCACACGGCCTCTCCCTCCCTTCATTGAACTCTCATTTGTTTCCATTTTCTATAAATACCTTGCTTCCTTGAGCTTGCAAACACTTTAGATCATTTGCAAAGTTTCAACTTTCCAAGCTTTCTTTGAGTTCTTTCTTTTTCTCTCAAGTTTCAAGAGAGTTCTCCTTTCCTCTTCATCTTCATCTTCTTCATCTCTTCCTCACATAATCATCTCATTGTCTCAAACCACCTATTCATCACCTTAGATCACCTCCTAAGCTCTCAAACATTTGACCTTAAACACAACCTCACTCAAACACACCTCCTTTCCTTTCTCTTCTCCTTGGCCGAATCATCATCATCCCTCAAGGAGGAGTTGCTCTTGTCTTCTCTTTTCAAAAGTTCAAGTTTTCATCTTCACTCTAGGTAGAAGTGGTTTTCTAAACTTTGTTTTGCTTGAAAACATGATTTTCCTCTAGTTTTCTCTTGGTTTTTTTTTTTTAACTTTCTTTGTCTTCTTTTCTTGTTTTGGCCAAGAAAACGAAATGAGGAGGAGAATCAAAAGAAAACCAAGAGAAATCCCAAGAACACAACATTTTTAAGTAAAGCAAAACTTTTAGAACAACTCCTTACCAAGTATGAAGACAAAAGCTTAGTCCTGAGGATGAGAATAAGAAGAGTAACTCCTCCTAAAGTGGAGATGTGGCTTTGGCCTTGTGGAGAGGAAAAAGGGAGGAGATGTGTTTTGAGTGAGGTTGTGTTTGAGGTTAAGTGTTTGAGAGCTTAGAGGATGATCTAAGGTGGTGGTTTGAGGTTGTGATTCAAAGAGAAGATGATAATGAAGGAAGGTGAAGAGGAAAAAGGAAAGTATCTTTGAAACTTTGAAAGGAAAAAGGAAAGAACTTACAAAAATGCTAAAGTGCTCAAACTTACCAAATGAACCAAAGTGAGACAAGTTCTTCCAAGGTGTCTATTTATAGAAAAACAAGAAATGAAGAGTGCAAGGGGGAGAAGGTAGCCATGTGGTTTGGGGAGCAAGGAGAGAAGAAATATCTCTTACATTGTGTCATACAAGGCATGGTTGAAGGCATGGGTGGTATGGCTTGAGGTATGGGCTTAAGCATGGCTCTTTGGAGTGTGAAAAATTCAAACACATGGAAATTGAGGGGGTGTATTTTCAGTCAGCTGATGCAACAAGGGAGGAGAGAGATTTGTTCATGTAATTGTATGTTAATGATGTGTTTAGGTGTGTATTAGTTTAGGTGCAAGGTTAGGAGTCACTAAGCACAAGTTTAAGTGACTAAGGATGTAATTAGGCAATTAAGGAGTGCTCATACATCATTAAAGGATTTTAAACTCATTTTATGCATTAAACAATGTAGACACAATTCCATGATTTAAGGAATTGGAGAGAGAAAACATTATTCAAGATTCCATGACTAGGAATCTTGAATTTAAAATGAGATTTGAGTTCAAATTAAGCAATCTTAGGTTCTAATCAAGTTTAATCAATTATTTTGACTCAAGATTAATTATGGAAATTAATTAATCTTCGATTAGAGCCTAAAATTGCTTAGGTTTACTTAATCACGTGATTAAGCTCAAAATGATGCATTTAGGGGCAAAAATCGTAATTTTGCACGAAAACTGTTCGAGACCTCCGGGACTAAAACTGATGTCACATATGCATAAAAACACCTTTTAAAATCATCTGGGAAAGTTTCGGGTCTATTCGGGACTTGTACCCATGTCAAACACATCAGGGGTATTCTGGTTATTTTGACCCGAAAACTCAAAAAACTAGATTTTCGATCCCGGAAAGGCACACAAGTCAACTAATCCCCTTCCAACATTGAGTTTGCCCTTCGAGTATTGCCAGATCAGCCTTCCTCAAATTCCGGGCTGAGAATGACCTCAGGGGTATTTTGGTCATTTTCACTCTAACAGAAAATGGGGCATTATAGAACCTATAGCTAGTAATTGGATGTGCAAAGGGGCACTCCAAAGAGACAAACAGGAGGACGGTACAACGACCCACGAAGTGATAAGTCTGATGAGCATTGTTAAATTGCATCTCTAAGGTGGGAGCGTCAATGAAGATCACGAAGGTTGCCATCAGCCTCTGAAGACGGGATGGAAAGAAATAAAGAAGGGATGAGAAACTTATATAAGGATCTTAGTAGGGCTTCTGCATCCAAACATGTGTCATCATCTACGTCCTCAGGAACCTCAGGTTTCATTATGAAAATAGTGGGCATTTATAAAGTTCACTTATTAAGTTTCAAATACCATTAGCCAAGGCCATTATCTTTTAGTATGAATCTTAATGTCATGAATGCATCATACCATATCATGAATGCATCTCAATGCCACATGCAACATATCACAAGAATTATAATAAATGAACATAGCATAAAGAACATTGTCATCCCACATGACCCTTCCTTTTTATTCTTTTAGGTGACTTAAATTTAATTATTCTCTCATCTATGGGCGGCCACCCTAATGCTCTCTCCTCTTGAGAGTTATAGGTTATGAGCTCATACCTAAACTAGTTGTCACTAGTCTACACTTATCTTCTCGATAAGCTAATTCCCGACTCCCAGAGTGTGAGATAGGGGGCATAGGATCACCTTTTATAACCATTAATTCCTAGAGTCTAAAGGGTCCTTATTGTAACGCCCTGATTTTTTGTTAGAGTAAAAATGACCAAAATGCCCCTGAGGTCATTTTCAGCCTGGAATTCGAGGAGAGCTGGTCCGACAGTACTCGGAGGGCAAACTCAATGTTGGAAGGGGATTAGATGAATTGTGTACCTTTCCGGGATCGAAAATATCGTTTTTCGAGTTTTTGGGTCAAAATGACCAAAACGCCACTGCGGTGTTTTACCTATTTGCAAGTGCCAGATGAACCCAAAACTTCTCCAGATGGTTTTAAAAGGTGTTTTTATGTAGACTGTGACTTTAGTTTTGGTCCCGGAGGTCCTGGACGAAATTAGTGCAAAATTACAGTTTTGTCCCTAGTTTCGTGTTTCTGCGCTTAATCGCGTGATTAAGCAAACCTAAGCAATATTAGGCTCTAATCAAAGGTTAATTAATTTCCATAATTAATCTTGAGTCAAAATAATTTATTAAAGTCGATTAGAACCTAAAAGTGCTTAATTACAACTTAAAATCATATTTTAAATTCAAGACTCCTAGTCATGGAATCTTGAATAGTGTTTTCTCTTTCCAATTCCTTAAATCATGGAATTGTGTTACACATTGTTTATTCACAAATGAGTTTTTAATTCTCTAATGATGTATGAGCACTCCTAATCTTGTCATAAAATCCTTAAATCACATTCTTAGTCACCTAAACTTAAGCTTAATTATTCCTAACCTTGTACCTAAACTAATACACACTTAAACCTACCATTAACACACAATTACATGAAACAAATCCTCCTCCCCCTTCTGTACCAGGTCTGGCCAAGACCTCCATGCCCAAATATGCATCACATGTTCAATTTTTCAACACTCCAAGGTCATACCTCAAGTCACATACACTATACCTTGTCATAACTTTCAATCAAGCTTGATTTTCCAAATGAATAACTAATTAAAATACCCCATTTTCTCCATTTATTTGTGGCTGGAAAAGTTCCAGCCATGCATTGTTTCTAGAAGCCTAATTTCATTCAAAATTGATAGGAAATTCACGCACATCAAGCCATACTTTGTATCATACACTCCATACTTCAAACCATGCTTGTATGACACCTTGAAAGAGATATTTTTCTCTTCCTTGCCTCCAAAACCACACGGTTACCCCTCCTCCCCTTTGAGCTCCCATTTGTTTTCATTCTCTATAAATACCTTGCCTAGAAACACATGCAAACACTTTAGTTCATTTGCACACTTTTAGTTTCCTAAGCTTTCTTTACACTCTCTCTTTTTCTCGAAGTTTCAAGAGAATTTTCTCTTGTTCTTCATTTTCAGCTTCTTCATCCTCTCATCACATAATCTTCACATAACCTTGAAACACCATCTCACCACCTTAGATCATCATACAAACACCTAAACTTCCATTCTCAAACACAAGCTCACCAAGAACACATTCCCTTTCTTTTTCTATCCACAAGGCCGAAACCATCAAGCCCCAAGGAGGAGCTCATCATCTTGTTTTTCTTTTCAAAAGTTCAAGCTTTGTGTCTTCACTCTAGGTAGGAGTGTTTTCTAAAATTTGTTTTCTTGAAAATGAGTTCTTTCTAGCTTTCTCTTGGGTTTTCTTTTTGAAACTTTCTTTGCTTTTCTTTCTTGAAGCTTTCGGCCATGAGGCCTTGATGAGCACATGATGGCTCAATGATGAGGACTCCTAGATGATGACTATGTGTTCATCTCAAAGGAACCTCTAGAGCTTGAGTTTTCATTGTCTCTAAGTTTCATCTTGACTTACTAACTCAAAATGATTTTTACTAAAGAACACCTTTACTTTCCTTGCTATTTTGGTTCAATTTTCTTGCTCCCTTTCCCTAAATATTTCGGATTTGATTCTTTGATCTTTGAGGTTTTGTTTGTTTAGAAAGTTTTGTTTTCTTTAAGCTTGATGATGATGTTCAAGAACCTCATAGTTCCTTTGAGAACTTGGTTCAAGAACTCTAAAGCTCTCTTTGTGATGAGATAAGTGTTGGGTTGTGTCTCTAAAGTCTTGTAAGAGCTCTATATGAGATTAAAATAAATATTGCATCCATGGTTACTGTTATGCTTTGCACATCATATTTATTTTCCTTGCTATCACTAAATATCAAGATAATGAATGAACTTGCATTATCATATTTATATTTCAAGCTTTGCATTATCATGTTTATGATTCAAGTTCTCACTTAATATCAAGATAATAATGAGTTGCATCTCATGTTTATTTTATGCTATCATTTTACTTTCTAATGGAACCTAAAATAAGTGCATGAGCATGTTTATTTTTATGTCATCACTTAAATGAACCTAGAGCTCAAAGACTTGCCCATTGTGGTCTCAAACAAAGGCTTGAAAATGTGTATTTTCCTTAGTTTATGTTTTGGTCTCTTTGAGTTTATTTGTTTCCAAGTATTAGAAACTATGTTTCATAATTTTTCTAAACATATATGAGTTAAAGAGATGCATAGAACTAAGTTTTATGAATTTAGAACCTCTTGAGACAAAGTTGATTTAGCTAACTGCCCTCTTAAGTATTTTTATGATTTTAGATGATAAAAATGTTTATAAATGAGTTTTGAAAGTTCTAAAAAGGTTCTAAGAGAAACTAGTATTTTATGTGCTTTAGAAATTGTATTTCATGCCTTTAAATGGAGATGTTGATTTCGGTTCTACCTTGCTTGGTATGATCACTGTATGAGCTATTTTAATGATGGGAATATGCTTATGTTTAAGTATAATTAATGGTAAAACTCATGTGTGAAATGCTTCATAATTTTTCATTTTAAGGTTATGATCACTATGTTTCATAATTTTTCTAAGCATACCTTGAGGTTTAGAGATGTTCTTGACCATAGTGTGAGATGAGAAATACTTAGTCATAACCTCATAGGTTCCCAAGAGATTAGGTTTTGATGATTTATAACTTAGAACGTGAAATAAGGACCTTAAGGGTCAATACATAAGACACTATGAAAGCTATTAATGCTATGATGTTTATATGAGGCAATGATATGATGAGATGTGTCTAATGCATGAGAAAATGATCTTTTGAGGTAATACAGTTTAGTATGAGCATGAAATTTGATGAGATCATGATTGTTTGTAATACAGTTCAGTGACATGCTAGGGACAGCAATACGTAACGCCCAGTAATGGTCAGAGTTATTATGAGAATTATTGGCAAATTGGGGATGGCGATACGTAACGCCCAGATGTGACCGGAGATATTGAGTACTTAGAGATTTACACTCATGCTGGGGACGGCGATACGTAACGCCCAGACATGAATTGACAATTATATATAGAGATTTATCGTTATCATTCTGGGGACGGCAATACGTAATGCCCAGATATGATACAAAGACCCATTACCCTTCGGCCACAAGGTTCTATGTTTATACGTTTTGATGTGAATTGAGGCGTTGACATATTATGCTCAAGTGTGATCATACATTTCATGATATACCCTGTTGCATTCATAATTTCAAGATGCATGATAAAAGGAATGGACCTTGGCTAAGTGGTTTTGAAAGCCCTAAATCGAACCTTATATGCATGCTCACTATTTTATAAATAAACCCAAGGTTCGTGAGGATGTGTACGATGTAACCCTAGGATAGGGGACTTCTACTGAGATTTCTTTAGCAAGAATTCTTACTCCTCTCTCTTTTCCCGTCACATCTTTAGAGAGCGATGGCGACATTTGTGGTCTTTGTCGACACACCGACCTGTGATGTCCACTATGATCCGGATCACGGATCATACCATTTTGAGGGGTAGTGCACGGTTCGAGTGTTCATGTTCATGGGATGCCCTTTCGCACACCCTGTACAGAGCTACCGTTTCTCCCCGATGTTACCCTATGACGACGCGATGGTTTTCGAGCATGCTCAGACGCGAGATGAGAGGCTGCTGCGGACATACACTAGTGGTTTGATGCCTCGAGACTTCCAGGACTACGTACCCCGATCCCCAAGTTCAGAGGATGACTTTTCTGAGGACCCGCCGACACATATGTATAGCGAGAGCTCTGCTCCGACACCCCAGTTCATGCACTGCATGAGCGAGGAGATGGTTACACAGTCGAGGCTGGCGACGCGAGTCGAGCGGCACCCTTATAGACAAGGTCACGCTTCTTCTTCTCGTGTGCCCACTCCTGATGCTTTACGTCCATCGATCGGTTACACCCCACCTTTCCCCGGGTTTCAGTAGCTGACGTCGTAGGGGAGGTCTAGTGCACACACCCACTTATAGAGTAGATAAACCTTCTTTTGTTTTGAGGTTATCCAACCAAGGTGCACTCGGGTAGTTATGGCTTATTTATGTTTATTCACTTTCCGTTGTATTTCTCTTTCTGCTGTATTTCAAGCTCTGCCCCCGCTTCTATAAGGGTATGACTAGTTGTACTTAAACTACTCTACTATTAATGGAGTGTTTCTGTTATTATGATGATTTACGTCTTGTTGTTGTTTGTTCTTATTTTCCATGTTGCTCTATGTCTGTTACGCATGTTTTATGTTTCTGTCATTTGATTAGTCTAAGACACGGCTCTCACTTTGTTTTATGTTTTAAAATAAAAAATAAAAATTTACCCATAATTTTCGCTAAGTATTTTAAGAAAAGGATGAGACTATGAGGTAATAGCCTAATGTTTAACCTAAGGTGTTCTAGAAAGTTGGCTTAAAAATTAGGGTGTTACATTATGGTATCAAAGCAGTTCGATTCTCACGGAGCCTAAGGATTGGACTGACCATGCTTTAGGAGCATGATGCGATAGATATGTCATGTGTAATGCTTGATAGAGATAAGCTATAGGACTAGAAATGCATGACCTCTGTTGCTTGCAAGTGCCATGGTAACTAGCCCATTTTGCATGAATATTGAGCCTGATCAACTTGATGTTCATTGTTTCATGTGTTTAGGAACCAATGGCACCGCGACTACAGCCTAGGACATCGAGTTCATGCAGTTAACCCAGGGAGGGTCTACTGTGGCTCAGTACACCACCAAGTTCGAGGAGCTGATCAAGTTTTCTCGGGTGTTCCAAGGGAACCCCGATGAGGTTTGGAAATGCGTGAAGTATGAGGCCGGTCTGAAGGCGGAAATGAACTATTCTGTGGCCCATATGGAGATCAGAGACTTCCCGACTCTGGTTAACAAGTGTCGGATTCTTGAGAAGGGATAGAGAAATATGCAAGCCACGAGGCCGGAGCGAGCTAAGGGGCTCGGACCTCAAGCCCCGAGGTTCAAAAGGCAATACCCATCGAGGAATCATTACAACCCCTACCAAACCAACCAATTCCGACCGCAACAACAACAACAACCGAGAGCTCCTGCATACTAACAATCCAAGCAACACCAACGGCCACCGTTCCAACATCAAGGCTCGAGGAACTTCAACAACAACCAACCCCATGGACCGGGCAGACCCCAGAACCAAAATGGAGGACCCAATGGGGCAAGGAACAAGGCACCACAAGCCCCTACTGCTAACCTTGGAGCAGTATCTGCTGAGATCTGCCCGCGATGCGGAAGAAGTCATGGCAACCAACCCTACATGGTCGGGCGAGGAGTCTGCTTCAAATGTGGCAAACCTAGCCACTACGCCAACACCTGCACCAGTGGAGGACCATCAAACCAAAACCCCCGACCTCAACACCAAGGACGGGTCTTCACCCTCAACACGGAAGACGCGCGAACGTCCAACGATCTCATTCAAAGTACATGCGAGCTTAACGGTAGAACCTTAATTGTGCTTTTTGATTCTGGCGCTACTCATTCTTTCATTTCACTTGCTAGTGTCGAGTCTTTGAATTTGCGAGTCTCTAAACTTCCCTTTGATCTTATTGTTTCTACTCCCACAAATCGACCTGTTAATACCTGTAAATGTTGTTTAGACTGTCATCTTGTTGTAGAAAATAGATCTTTTATCATAGATTTAATTTGCTTACCCTTAAAAGACATAGGAATCATCTTAGGCATGGATTGGCTTCACGCCAACCGTGTATTGTTAGACTGTGGAACCCAAACTATCATTTTTCCTTCTCCTCCTAAACCGATTAGTCAACCCATGAGGTTATACCTAAACTCGGTAGAGGTCTTCTGTAGTGGGGAGAAAACTAAGGGATATGTTCTCCTAGCCGCTTGCGTCGTAGACTTTGAGCAAAACTTAGGTGATATACCTATGGTGAGAGACTATCCCGAGGTGTTTCCGGATGAGATACCCGAGTTCCCTCTCGAAAGAGAAGTAGAGTTTTCCATAGAGTTGGTTCCTGGAACGGGACCTATCTCTATAGCCCTGTATAGGATGTCACCCTCGGAGTTGGCCGAATTGAAAACCCAGTTAGAGGAACTGTTGGAGAAGAGTTTTATAAGGCCAAGTGCCTCGCCTTGGGGCACTCCGGTCTTATTCGTGAAAAAGAAGGACGGAAGTATGAGAATGTGTATAGATTATAGGCAGTTGAACCAAGTAACCATAAAGAATAAGTACCCGTTGCCTAAGATTGATGATCTTATGGACCAGTTGAAAGGAGCAGTAGTGTTTTCTAAGATTGATTTGAGGTCCGGTTACCATCAGATTAGGGTTAGAGATTCGAACATTCCTAAAACCACCTTTCAAACTCGGTATGGACACTTTGAGTTCAATGTAATGTCGTGTGGTTTGACGAATGCTCCCGTAGTTTTTATGGATTACATGAATAGGATCTTTAGACCCTATTTAGATCAGTTCGTGGTTGTGTTCATAGATGATATTCTCATCTATTCAAAAACCCACGAAGAGCATGAGCATCATTTGAGGCTGATTTTAGAGGTATTAAAGGAGAAGAAGTTATACGCTAAGTTGTCTAAGTGTGAATTCTGGCTAGATGAGGTGAAATTTTTAGGACATGTTGTGTCAAAAGGTGGCATAGCTGTCGACCCTAGTAAAATAGAAGCCGTGATGAATTGGGATAGACCGACCTCGGTTACCGAGATTAGAAGCTTTTTGGGTTTAGCTGATTATTACCGTAGGTTCATTAGAGGATTTTCCCAGTTAGCCCTACCTTTAACCAAGCTCACTAGGAAGAATGCCCCGTTTGAGTGGAGCCCCAAGTGCGAGAAAAGTTTCCTAGAGCTTAAGGAAAAGCTCACTTCAACCCCCGTTTTGGTTTTACCTGACCCCAATGTACCCTTTGAGGTATATTGTGATGCCTCTAGCAGAGGTTTAGGTTGTGTGTTGATGCAAAATAGGCAAGTGGTAGCCTATGCGTCCTGACAACTCAAGCCTCACGAAGTAACCTACCCCACCCATGACCTAGAGTTAGCAGCCATTGTGTTTGCCCTTAAAATGTTGAGACACCATTTGTATGGTGTAAGGTTTGAGGTTTTCTCCGATCATAAGAGTCTCAAGCACCTCTTTGATCAAAAGGAGTTAAATATAAGGCAGAGGATATGGATGGAATTCCTCAAAGATTACGATTTCGACTTAAGTTACCACCCCGACAAGGCTAATGTAGTTGCCAATGCCTTGAGTCGAAAGTCGTTGCATTTATCTTGCATGATGGTTAACGAAGTTGGGTTGATAGAGCAGTTTAGAGATATGAATTTGGGGATGTCTGCGACTGATAGTAGCATAGTGATGTGTCATCTCACAGTGACCAGTGGGTTTAAGCAAAGGATCATGCTTGCCCAAAGAGAAAATGAAGACTTTATGGAGACAATAGAGGCAGTTAAGGCTGGTAAGTTGAAGGGTTTTGTGCGACGCCCCGATTGGTTGTGGAGGTTTGAGGGGCGAATCTGTGTACCACAAGATGGCGACCTCCGAGAGAAGATCTTGGAGGAGGCTCACAAGAGCCACTTCGCCATTCATCCTGGTACTACCAAGATGTACCAAGATTTGAAGAAGATGTTTTGGTAGCCCAGATTAAAAAGGGATGTGGTCGCCTGGGTGAGTAAGTGTTTAGTCTGCCAAAAGGTTAAGATCGAACACCAAAAACCTTCCGGCATGTTGCAACCCCTGTCAATCCCCGAATGGAACTGGGAGAGTATATCAATGGACTTCGTGACAAGATTACCAAGGACCCAAGCTGGCCATGATGCCGTATGGGCAATTGTGGATCGACTAACTAAGTCGCCTCACTTTCTACCTATTTGAGTCACGTATTCGTTAGAAAAATTGGCTCAGTTTTACATCGAAGAGGTAGTAAGGTTGCATGGAGTACCTTCGACGATAATCTCGGATCGAGATCCGCAGTTTACGTCACATTTCTAGGGAGCCTTTCAGAAGGCGTTTGGTTCAAAGCTGTGCTTAAGCATTGCTTACCACCCACAAACGGATGGTCAATCTGAGAGGACAATCCAAACCCTAGAGGACATGTTAAAAGCCTATGTCTTAGACTAGAAAGGAAGTTGGGATAAGTACCTGCCATTGATCGAGTTTGCGTATAACAACAGTTAGCACGCAAGCATCGGTATGGCACCATACGAGGCATTGTATGGAAGGAAGTGCCAATCACCTTTGTGTTGGTACGAGCCCGGAGAGCAAATTGTTTTAGGACCTGATGTAGTAAGGGAAACGATGGAGCAAAATCAAGAAGATTAAGGATAGGATCTTAACTGCTCAAAGTCGGCAGAAAAGCTACGCGGACAAAAGGCGTAAGCCCTTGGAATTCCAAGAAGGCGAACATGTATTTCTAAGAATTACTCCCACTACAGGAATAGGTAGAGCCATGAAAATCAAAAAGTTGAGTCCCCGATTTCTAGGTCCTTTTGAAATTCTTCAGAGAATCGGATCCGTTGCCTACAAAATAGCCCTACTACCCAACCTGTCAAATCTTTATCACGTCTTTCACATCGCTTAATTGCATAAATACGAGTCCGACCCTAGCCATGTCTCAGAGCCAGAACACATATAGTTAAGGGAGGACCTAACGTTCAATCTACCACCGATGAGAATTGTGGACCAAGGCGTTAAGCAGTTAAGGAACAAGTCTGTTCCTTTGGTGAAGGTCGCGTGGGGACGTGGAAACACTGAGGAGTTCACGTGGGAGCTAGAGTCTGAGATGAGGTCGAAGTACCCCGAGTTGTTCTAAGGTATGAATTTCGAGGGCGAAATTCTTTTTAAGGAGGGGAGTAATGTAACGCCCCGATTTTCTGTTAGAGTGAAAATAACTAAAATGCCCCTAAGGTCATTTTCGGCCCGAAATTCGAGGGTCCAGCAGTACTCGAAGGGCAAACTAAATGTTGGAAGGGGATTAGATGACTTGTGTACCTTTCCGGGATTGAAAATCTCATTTTTCGAGTTTTCGGGTCAAAATGACCAAAATGCCCCTGCAGTGTTTTACCTGTTTTCAAGTGCTAGATGAACCCGAAACTTCTCCAGATGGTTTTAAAAGGCGTTTTTATGTAGACTGTGACTTTAGTTTTGGTCCCGGAGGTCCTGGGCGAAATTAGTGCAAAATTACAGTTTTGCCCCTAGTTTCGTGTTTCTGCGCTTAATCGCGTGATTAAGCAAACCTAAGCAATATTAGGCTCTAATCAAAGGTTAATTAATTTCCATAATTAATCTTGAGTCAAAATAAATTTCCATAATTTATTAAGCAAACCTAAGGTGACTAAAAGTGCTTAATTACAACTTAAAATCATATTTTAAATTCAAGACTCCTAGTCATGGAATCTTGAATAGTGTTTTCTCTTTCCAATTCCTTAAATCATGGAATTATGTTACACATTGTTTATTCACAAATGAGTTTTTAATTCTCTAATGATGTATGAGCACTCCTAATCTTGTCATAAAATCCTTAAATCACATTCTTAGTCACCTAAACTTAAGCTTAATTATTCCTAACCTTGTACCTAAACTAATACACACTTAAACCTACCATTAACACACAATTACATGAAACAAATCCTCCTCCCCCTTCTGTACCAGGTCTGGCCGAGACCTCCATGCCCCCATATGCATCACATGTTCAATTTTTCAACACTCCAAGGCCACACCTCAAGTCACATACACTATACCTTGTCATAACTTTCAATCAAGCTTGATTTTCCAAATGAATAACTAATTAAAATACCCCATTTTCTCCATTTATTTGTGGCTGGAAAAGTTCCAGCCATGCATTGTTTCTAGAAGCCTAATTTCATTCAAAATTGATAGGAAATTCATGCACATCAAGCCATACTTTGTATCATACACTCCATACTTCAAACCATGCTTGTATGACACCTTGAAAGAGATATTTTTCTCTTCCTTGCCTCCAAAACCACACGATTACCCCTCCTCCCCTTTGAGCTCCCATTTGTTTTCATTCTCTATAAATACCTTGCCTAGAAACACATGCAAACACTTTAGTTCATTTGCACACTTTTAGTTTCCTAAGCTTTCTTTGCATTCTCTCTTTTTCTCTAAGTTTCAAGAGAGTTTTCTCTTGTTCTTCATCTTCATCTTCTTCATCCTCTCATCACATAATCTTCACATAACCTTGAAACAACATCTCATCACCTTAGATCATCATACAAACACCTAAACTTCCATTCTCAAACACAAGCTCGCCAAGAACACATTTCCTTTCTTTTTCTCTCCACAAGGCCGAAACCATCAAGACCCAAGGAGGAGCTCATCATCTTGTTTTTCTTTTCAAAAGTTCAAGCTTTGTGTCTTCACTCTAGGTAGGAGTGTTTTCTAAATTTTGTTTTCTTGAAAATGAGTTCTTTCTAGCTTTCTCTTGGGTTTTCTTTTTGAAACTTTCTTTGCTTTTCTTTCTTGAAGCTTTCGGCCATGAGGCCTTGATGAGCACATGATGGCTCAATGATGAGGACTCTTAGATGATGACTATGTGTTCATCTCAAAGGAACCTCTAGAGTTTGAGTTTTCATTGTCTCTAAGTTTCATCTTGACTTACTAACTCAAAATGATTTTACTCAAGAACACCTTTACTTTCCTTGCTATTTTGGTTCGGTTTTCTTGCTCCCTTTCCCTAAATATTTCGGATTTGATTCTTTGATCTTTGAGGTTTTGTTTGTTTAGAAAGTTTTGTTTTCTTTAAGCTTGATGATGTTGTTCAAGAACCTCATAGTTCCTTTGAGAATTTGGTTCAAGAACTCTAAAGCTCTCTTTGTGATGAGATAAGTGTTGGGTTGTGTCTCTAAAGTCTTGTAAGAGCTCTATATGAGATTAAAATAAATATTGCATCCATGGTTACTGTTATGCTTTGCACATCATATTTATTTTCCTTGCTATCACTAAGTATCAAGATAATGAATGAACTTGCATTATCATGTTTATATTTCAAGCTTTGCATTATCATGTTTATGATTCAAGTTCTCACTTAATATCAAGATAATAATGAGTTGCATCTCATGTTTATTTTATGCTATCACTTTACTTTCTAATGGAACCTAAAATAAGTGCATGAGCATGTTTATTTTTATGTCATCACTTAAATGAACCTAGAGCTCAAAGACTTGCCCATTGTGGTCTCAAACAAAGGCTTGAAAATGTGTATTTTCCTTAGTTTATGTTTTGGTCTCTTTGAGTTTATTTGTTTCCAAGTATTAGAAACTATGTTTCATAATTTTCTAAGCTTATATGAGTTAAAGAGATGCATAGAACTAAGTTTTATGAATTTAGAACCTCTTGAGACAAAGTTGATTTAGCTAACTGCCCTCTTAAGTATTTTTATGATTTTAGATGATAAAAATGTTTATAAATGAGTTTTGAAAGTTCTAAAAAGGTTCCAAGAGAAACTAGTATTTTATGTACTTTAGAAATTGTATTTTATGCCTTTAAATGGATATGTTGATTTCGGTTCTGCCTTGCTTGGTATGATCACTGTATGAGCTGTTTTAATGATGGGAATATGCTTATGTTTAAGTATAATTAATGGTAAAACTCATGTGTGAAAGATAAGAGAAGTTAGGAACTAGAAAAGAATTGATTTGAGAGTTTTAGATCCCTTAATGTTTGAATTTTCTGGATTCTGTCCAGCAAGGTTTAGTAATGATAATCATGGCTTTAAATTAGTTTAAATGTGTAGGAATGACTCATAAATGGTTTAGGACTTGATCTTGAAGCCTTAGGAACAAACTGGACTTAGAAAGGGTCATTGTTGTGACTGCTAGGTACCCATAAAGTTAGGATTACGAATTCATTACGAATTCTACATCCTTGAGGTTTAGAGATGTTCTTGACCATAGTGTGAGATGAGAAATACTTAGTCATAACCTCATAGGTTCCCAAGAGATTAGATTTTGATGATTTATAACTTAGAACATGAAATAAGGACCTTAAGGGTCAATGCATAAGACCCTATGAAAGCTATTAATGCTATGATGTTTATATGA
Source organism: Dalbergia cultrata (assembly GCA_031216105.1). Taxonomy (NCBI): domain Eukaryota; kingdom Viridiplantae; phylum Streptophyta; class Magnoliopsida; order Fabales; family Fabaceae; genus Dalbergia; species Dalbergia cultrata. Next base: position 31,462,859 of record CM062351.1, read on the forward strand.
GGCAATGATATGATGAGATGTGTCTGATGCATGAGAAAATGATCTAATGAGGTAATATAGTTTAGTATGAGCATGAAATTTGATGAGATCATGATTGTTTGCGATTGTGCTTGAGGCGGTTTGAGGGAAATTCGGATAGACAGCCATTATGCTGTTGAATTTCCGTTAAACTTAGAAGGGTGGTCTTTGAGAAAAGAATTCAGTGACATGCTGGGGACGGCGATACGTAACGCCCAGTAATGGTCAGAGTTATTATGAGATTATTGCCACACTGGGGATGGTGATACGTAATGCCCAAATGTGACCAGAGATATTGAGTACTCTGAGATTTACAATCATGCTGAGGATGACGATACGTAACGCCCAGACATGAATTGACAATTGTATATAGAGATTTTTCATTATCATTCTGGGGACGGCGATACGTAACGCCTAGATATGATACAAAGACCCATTACCCTTCGGCCACAAGGTTCTATGTTTATACGTTTTGATGTGAATTGATGTGTTGACTTATTATGCTCAAGTGTGATCATACATTTCATGATATACCCTGTTGCATTCATAATTTCAAGATGCATGATAAAAGGAATGGACCTTGGCTAAGTAGTTTTGAAAACCCTAAATCGAACCTTATATGCATGCTCACTATTTTATAAATAAACCCAAGGTTCATGAGGATGTGTACGATGTAACCCTAGGATAGGAGACTTCTACTGAGATTTCTTTAGCAAGAATTCTCACTCCTCTCTCTCTTCTCCTGTCACATCTTTAGAGAGCGATGACGATGTTTGTGGCCTTCGTTGACACACCGACCTGGGAGGTCCATTATGATTCGGATCACGGATCATACCATTTTGAGGGGCAGTGCACGGTTCGAGTGTTCATGTTCATGGGACGCCCCTTCGCACACCCTAATACAGAGCTACCGTTTCTCCCCGATGTCACCCTACGACGACGCGATGGTTTTCGAGCGTGCTCGGACGCGAGATGAGAGGCTGCTGTGGACGTACACTGGTGGTTCGATGCCTCGAGACTTCCAGGACTACGTGCCCCGATCCCTGAGTTCAAAGAACGACCTTTCCGAGGACCCGTCGACACATATGTATAGCGAGAGCTCTGCTCCAACACCCCAGTTCGTGTGCGGCATGAGCGAGGAGACGGTTACACAGCCGAGGCTGGCGAGGTGAGTCAGGCGACATCCTTATCAAGGAGGTCATGCTTCTTCTTCTCGTGTGCCCACTCCTGATGCTTTATGTCCATGGATCGGTTACACCCCACCTTTCCCCAGGTTTCAGTAGCTGATGTCGTAGGGGAGGTCTAGTGCACCCACCCACTTATAGAGAGGATAAACTTTCTTTTGTTTTGAGGTTATCTAACCTAGGTGTATTCGGGTAGTTGTGGTTGGCTTATTTATGTTTATTCGCTTTCCGTTGTATTTCTCTTTCTGCTGTATTTCAAGCTCTGCCTGCTTCTACAAAGGTATGACTAGTTGTACTTAAACTACTCTACTATTAATGGAGTGCTTCTGTTATTATGATGATTTATGTCTTGCTATTGTTTGTTCTTATTTTTCATGTTGCTCTATGTCTGTTACGCGTGTTTTACATTTCTGTCATTCGATTAGTCTAAGAACGCGGCTCTCGCTTTGTTTTATGTTTTCAAAAAAAAAAATTTTACCCATAATTTCCGCTAAGTATTTTAAGAAAATGATGAGACTATGAGGTAATAGGCTAATGTTTAACCTAATGTGTTCTAGAAAGTTGGGTTAAAAATTAGGGTGTTACACTTATTGGATCACCTCTCCTAACCATTAATTCCTGGAGTCTAGAGGATCTCTTCCATGTATCTTTTGTCACCTTAAATCTTAGCATGTTATTTGGAGATGTAAATAGGAGCATATAATTATGGACATCATCATAACTTGTCATTTAACATTTCTTGCTCATAAAGCACATAAATGATGCATGTCAATTGTAACATCCCCAAATTTATAACTAAAATAAATATTAATTAGCGATAGCAAAACCAAGAGAATCGGGACAAATGTTATGAAACACAACAAATAGTCTACTTAAGTATGTCTAGAGAAAAATTCAAAGAATTACGAAAATGCCATCACTTAGTGAAAGTTACGAAAATGCCCTTGCTATGTAAAGGAAATTACCAAACTACCCTTGCCTTATTAAATGACAAAGATACCCTTACTCTATGAATGGAATTACAAGAATACCACTATCATTGTCTAATTACAAAAATATCCACTAACATCTTTGCACAAAACATGGAAACATGTTTGCATAAAACATGGAGCATTTTCATCCAACATGTTTGCATAAAACATGGAAACGTGTTTGCACAAAATATGGAAACATGTTTGCACAAAACATGGAAACATGTTTGCACAAAACAAGGAGCATTTTCATCCCAAAATTCAGCCAACATGTTTCCATAAATCATGCTCCAAGTGCTTTCCTTCTTCTGTTTTTCTCTAATCTTTCCACTATAAATACTCCTCAAACTCTCTTCAATTCAAAACTCCCTAAGTGTTCTTTCTTTCTTATTCTATCATTCTTCTTATGTTCTTCAAAGACTTCTCTTGATCCTCTAAACTTCATCCAAACACTTAAATCCTAAGTCCAAACTTTCACTAGCCCTCACAAGAGTTACAATCTTTAACTCTAGTAAGAAATATTTTCTTAAGCATTCAAGTTCTAGAGCCAAGATTCAAGGAGGGTCATCCACTCCAAAGACTCTTGTTCAAAGCTTAAGGAAGAAGAGAAGGACCCTTTTTAGACCCTACACAAGAGGTAGGAGCCCTCACTTTGGTTGTGTAAGCCATGATGACATCTAACCTTGCTCATGGTTAGGATGCCATCAAGTTTATGTTTGTTGATAAAAATGTTTCAAGGGGATATTGTATAAATATTTTGTGAAACCCCTTGTTCCATTCTGCTTCCAAAGTGATATTATGTTGCTTTCATGCTCAAATGATGCTTGAAATATGTTGTGTTAAAATAAGTGACATAAAACATGAAAATGATAAGTGCTGGATTTTTGGCTGTTTCTTGCAGTAGGTGTTCCGAAATTTAATACTCATAAAATATGAAGTATCTTGAAATAAAAATATTTTTACCATAAACTAGATGCATCATAAAACACTCTCCAAAAAGAATCACCTAAAACGGAGTTTTCTAGCTCAAGATATAAATTTTTAAAGTAGAGCCTAAGACTGAAACTTTAAATCTGACCTTGTAGTAGTAAAATAGGTGTAACTCACTCTAGAAAAATGCAAATGGACTGATTTCAACTTTGTTGGAGAGCTAACACATATAGGAATACACCCATGTATGTTATGTATAAAGCTTTGTACCACGTAAATACAGAATGAGAAATAAATTTCGGAATAGTGTACTGTGAAAGTGCAGTTTGGAAAGGTTACGGCTAAGGAAAGACTTGGTATTTAAGCGTGTCCATTGTGACCGACCTCTCTTCCCTGGGAACCCTCCTATGCATGGTTTACAGTTGATTTACACTATTCCAAAGATGTAAATGCTAAAATTTGATGAGTTAGGAATTTGGAACTACCTTTACTAAGCTGAGATAACAAGTATACAGAGAATTATAAACTTTCTTCTAAAAGATGTCAAAACTATAAATAAAAGAATCAAGTCTTGTAAAGAGACAATTTTAAGAATTTAAGTAGAATAATAATCTTCAAGAGTTATATGAAAGTCATAATAAAAATATATAAAGAACCTATAATAATATTTTGAAGTGCATTAATGTATTAATGGAATGCTAAGAGTACAAAGAACACTAAGAGAAAAAGATAATACTAAGACATCCATTACCTCTTAGGAACACTAGGAACTTAACTTGATAACTTTGGTTGCTTAAAATGAATCATTTATGAAAATGTTTACTATGAGATTTACATGATATTATCCATGTTTCATGAAGTGAATTATAGTAAAGTGAATGTATGGTGATGAGTTATGAAATGATGAAGATGAATGATTGATTGCCCATGATTTATTGTGATTACATGATAATATGCATACATTCATTTTCAAAGGAAATATTAAAAGTAAAGTTTGAAAAAGAAGTAATGAAAGTCTGGAAAAGTGGACTTGAGCTAAACTCACGGCTTAACCCCCTAAACCGTTGAGATCACGGCAACGGAATGAAGACCAAAAAGGTTATGGCGACGGCCATGGTATGAGCTCATTACCCTTTTAGGGTGGTCTAAGGCATTGATGCATTCATCCCGTGAGTAATTAAGAAATATGTTGATGAAATAAATGAAAGATGATGATCACTAAACAAGTGAATGTTGAGGATGAGTAATCATGAAATGCATGCAGCTCCTAAATGATTACTGCTTATTAGTGGTTTTACATGATATGCTTATATGTATGCTTGATGAAATACTGAATAGATATTTCTGCTAATGTTCAAGATTAGTTTAAAAGTAACTGCACTTCGGCTAATCACGTTTGTGAAAGTTTGATAATTGAATCCTTACCTGTTCATGTAACATCCTAATTTTTTTTCAGAAAATAATTGAGGCTTTAGTAGTAAGAATATCAAAATTTTGGTGTACACAAAAATGATGAGAACAATGTAAACTAACGTTAAAAAAAAAAAAAAAAAAAAATAAAAAAACGAAAATAGTGTTTTGCAGGCCCCGTAGACCCATCGGAACAACTGAAACCTTAGATTCAAGACCTGGAGGTGCCCAAAATTTGGAAATTATAGGATTAAGGTTAGAAATAGGTAGGAATAAATATTTTATACCTAGAATTAATTTTCAGGCAATAGTTGATTACCCGGGTACACTATTTTACCCATTCGGTTAAATTACGGTGTGTAGTTTTTACACAGTATAAAGCTACCAGTGCAAGCATGCCACCTAGGGTGACAAGTGTGCGGCTTGAGATATGCCACACCATTGCACCTTTATGGCTAACCAATAGAAATTGTACAAAATTACCATATTTAACTTTAAGAAAAACCATTTTGTACTTGAAATCATTATCCATTTTGCCCTAAACTCACAAGATCAATATCTTATCACCACCACTCCATCATTTTCGTGTAACACTCCAAAAATACAGCCTCCATGTTTGTTTCCTCTCAAACCTCCATTAACAAGCTTCAAGCTCCAAAATCCCTAGCCTAAAGTCACTAAAACACAAAGTTTCCTTCACAAAACTTGTTCTAGACATCAACACCTACAAATATAACCGATTAGATTCTCCAAAAACCTCACCTTATCACATCACTCATCTCTGGTTAGAGGAGTATTTTACTGTATTTTAAGAGCTTTGGGGTAGAGTATATCTATCTTGGAGTATACAAGAGACAAAGAGTCATTAGCTTCCAAGGGTAGGGTTTTCTTTGGCCTTTTTCTTTCCAAATTATTCTGTAAATTTTTTTGGGTTTTATTTCGAAATTTATGGTTATATTTGATGATAATATGTTGATATTGATGTGTTAATTTTGGTGGAGTGTTTGGATGAGGTTAAATAATGATGTTTGTCAAAATAAGTTTTGGCTAGGCTGCTGAATTTTCGGATTTCAGCAGGATAGGATTTGTCATGAATTTTCTAGTTCAATTCTATTCATTTTTATGAGCTATAAAAATTATATGTTGAAGACAACATCATAAGGAAACTCTTATAATTTTCGTGGTGCATAATAAAGAGTTTTACTGCCTGAGAAAAATCAAGAACCAAGAGTATATCTATGCTGGCTGAAATCTTGGTACTGGAGCTGTGAATTTGTATAAATTTTTATTCATAGCAAATGATGGAGTTATCCTTTGAAATTTTTACAGAGTTTTTTAGACATCTTTAAGTATAACTGTGATTTTTATTTTGAGTTGTTTCTATCATTTGCTAAAGTTAACAATTGTGTGAATCCTATTCTGAGCTGTGAAAAAGTGGCCTCTGACCACTAAAATTGTAGAATTTATTTGACATGGTTCTAGTATTCTGTTTGCTATGAACTTTTTACAGGGACTTTTAGACACATTGAGGTGTCATAGAGAATTTTTATGGCCAGTGAATTGCCCATTGGATATGTGAATTAAATGTTGTCCCCATAATGGTAAATCTGTCAAGAAGCTAGAATGGTGAAGATGTATTAAGTTAATGATAGAAATCTATTTAATCCAAGTATATATCATATAAATGTATGTTAATTGTTTGAAAGGCTTGTTTATAAAGTATGAATGAGACTCCAATGATACTGAATGCCTATATCTGGGATACAAACCTGACTTTGAAATAGAAAGGTCCATGACATGGTTGTATGACAAAAGAGAATATGTGAAATTTAATGGTGCATGTTTTAACATACGGGGAAAATAGAAACAAGGCTTATGTGTGATAGAGAGGGAAGGCAAAAATAAGAACTTCCCAAGAAATTTTATGAGTCAGTAGACTTATCGACTAGGAAATAGAACTGTGTGTGATTCAAATGGAAAAAAAAAATGAAGTCTGATGATCACGAATAGGAATGAGCTCATGTCCTAGCAGTCTATGGTCCTCTGAGGAGTTATCCACTACATATGTTACCTGATGTGAATCTAAGCCTTCCCTATGTTAATAAAAGAACTACTACACTAAGTTGAATTCTATGTGATATAAAAGAAACACTTATGATTAATACCATTTTGCATATAATTTTCTTTGACTCATGTATGCTAATATTGATATATGTGATCTAACATGATGTTTTTCTTTATTATTATAAATGCATTTACTGTTTATATTCTGTCTGTATGTAAGGGTTACCCTACTGAGAATTTTATAATATTCTCACCCCTATTTGTGTATATGTCAGTATTGTGCTCAGACTGCAGATGCCTCTGGTGAGGAGAGGCCATCATACCGATGGCCAATGGTTTCAATGAGGAGGACATGAGACTTACGTGGGCTTTTGACTTGTATATAGTGTAGAATAGTGCCAGGAACTTACCAGCTTGTAGACTAATTGGTGTTAGATGTCTTAGTTCCATTTCTGTGTGTTTAGTATTTTGTTGGACCTTGATATTTGAGCAAGCTTGGTAGATCTTTTGATAGTAGTTACTGTGTTGTATTATAAGTTTAAGTGACTTAACTTCAAGTATGGTATGTATTAAAGAAAGCGGTATGTAAAGTAATAATATATGTACATTTTATAGTAGTTTTCTTTATAACTCTAGAGTTTGGTTTATCTTATTTCATTTCATTTGACTAGTGGATATTATAGAAAGGAAGTGATACTCTTCTAATTACAATGTTAATGCTCGAGTAATACATGGTAGTTAGGAGGGTGTTACATTATGGTATCAGAGCCGGACTATCCTATAAGCCTGAGGATTGGACCGGCTATGCTTTCTTAGAAATTGTCATGCATTATGACTTTATATATATGTGTATGACTTCTGATTGGAAATGTTGTGGGTTGCTGTACTCTTTGCTTGGTATTGAGGTGATCAACTCAATATTTTCGCTTGGTGTGATAGGAACCAATGACTTCAATCGGCCGAACTAGGAGTGGAGGTGAAACGATGCCGACATGATGAATACTTTTAGTGAGATGGCGGCTGCCATGAGGGAACAAGCTACAGCTAATACCCGAATGATGGAGCAAGCGAACCGCAATGAAAGGCAAAACCGGTGATAATCCTGTAGTGAACGAAGTCGATGTAGAATATCGAATTTGCCGAGTTCGTAAAGGCAAATCCTCCATTTCGAGGAGCTTTTAATCCTGTAGCGTAAGAATGGATAAAGGCTATGGAAAAGATTTTCTCCGTTCTTCCTTGCACAGAGATCCGTAAGGTGGCCTTTGCCACCTATATGCTAGAAGCGATGCAGATTTTTGGTGGGTTGGCACCAGGGGATTATTTGAAGCTTCCCATACTGTAGTTACCTGGACTATTTTTAAGGAAGCTTTTTACCATAAGTACTTCCCTATTTCGTGAGAAATGCGAAGGAATTGGAGTTCATGGCTCTCAAACAAGGACCTATGAGTGTAGCAGAGTATACCGCCAAATTTGAAGAGCTCGCAAGTTTTCTACAATTTATCAACGTGACCGGATGAAGTTTGGAAATGCATGAAATATGAAGGAGGTCTACGAGAAGATATAGAAGCATTGTAAGTCTCTTGGAGATTAGGGACTATCCTACCTTGGTAAATAAATGTCGACGTGCAGAGGAGTCCAACAGGAAGCTAACAAATTTCAAGTATGCCCAAAACAATGCTAGAAGGGGATTAGCACCTCAAGGTCCCCGATTCAAGCCTGTTAACCAACCTCGGAGAAGGTTTCCACCCAACAATAACAACAACAACAACAAAGGAAAACAACTTCAACCTCTACGACCTGAGACAGGGAGAGATTGCCCCAAGTGTGGGAAAAATCATGGGAATCGACCTTCTTTGGACAACGCAAATCATTTGCTTTGGCTGTGGGAAACCAGGACATAAGATATTTGAGTGCCCTAACAAGAAAGGTCATCAGCCCGCCTCCAGGCCACAACAACATGGACGCTGCTTTTACTATAAGTGCCAAGGAAGCTTCTCAATCTGCCGATCTGATCCGAGGTAAATGTGAAATAAATGGTAATGTCCTAGATATACTGTATGATACGGGTGCCACTCATTCTTTCATATCCCATGACTGTACAGAAGTTGCAATTATCTGTGTCTGAACTACCTTATGATCTTCTTGTATCCACCCCTACTGCTGGTCCTATTAGGACTTGTTATACCTGTGTAAATATTCCTCTTCAAATAGGTGCTAGAGACTTTACTGCCAATTTAGTTTGTCTTCCTTTATCTGGTCTAGATGTAATTTTAGGTATGGATTGGCTAGTACCCAATTATGTCCTTTTACACTGGCCCAAATCGAGTGCCATATTTCTTTCCACTTTACCCTCCATTCCGTGGTTCCTTTTTCTTTTTATTTGAACCTTGTAACATCCAACCCTCGTAAGACAGATCGTCAGGAATATGTTCGCCTTTCTACTAGTGAAACTGAATGTGACTACGAAGTTGAGCAAGATTCCAAAGTGGTGAGAGAATATCCAGATGTTTTTCCAGAGGATATTCCTGCAATTTCCTCCCGAAAGAGAGATTGAATTTTCCATCGAGTTGGTTCCAGAACGGTCCTATTTCAATTGCTCCTTATAGGATGTCCCCTTTGGAGTTGAAAGAATTAAAGTCCCAAATTGAAGAACTGTTAGGGAAGCATTTTATTAGACCAAGTGCCTCTCCATGGGGAGCCCCCGTTTCTTCCGTGAAGAAAAAGGATGGGGGTATGAGGCTTTGTGTAGACTATAGGCAATTGAACAAAGTGACAATAAAAATAAGTACCCTTGCCAAGAATTGACGATCTCATGGATCAATTACGAGGTGCAACCGTATTCTCAAAGATTGATCTTAGATCGTGGTACCATCGATTCGGGTTCTAATGAGGATATACCTAAACCTGCTTTTAGAACTCGATATGGGCATTACGAGTATAGGGTGATGTCTTTTGGATTGACTAATGCTCCGGCTGTATTCATGGATTATATGAATCGAATCTTCCACCCTTACTTGGATAAATTTGTAGTTGTCTTCATAGATGACATACTTATATATTCAAGGACTGAGGAAGAACATATGGAGCACCTTGGGGTTGTGTTACAAATCCTAAGAGAGAGAAAGTTGTATGCTAAGTTGGCTAAATCTGAATTCTGGATGGGAGAGGTTAGATTCCTAGGTCATGTAGTATCACAAGGAGGAATCTCTGTAGATCCTAGTAAGGTAGAATCAATACACCATTGGGAACGACCAACAACGGTGACGGAGATTCGAGTTTCCTAGGGTTAGCTGGATATTATAGGCGTTTTATCATGAGTTTTTCTCGAGATAGCATTACCTTTGACTAAATTAACCCGAAAGAATGCTCCATTCAATTGGACACCAGAGTGTGAAAATAGTTTCCAGGAGTTGAAACAAAAGTTAACCACGGCTCAGTCCTAGTATTACCCGATCCTTATAGACCCTATGAGGTTTATTGTGATGCTTCTAGTAAGGGTTAAGGATGTGTGATGCTGCAAAATCATAACGTGGTTGCCTATGCTTCTCGCTTGAAACCTCATGAAGTAAACTATCCAACCCATGACCTTGAACTTGCAAATGTGGTTTTTGCCCTAAAGATCCGGGCGACATCATTTGTATGGTGTGCGCTTAATGTTTTCTCCGATCATAAAAGTTTAAAGTATCTTTTGATCAAAAAGAGTTTAATATGCGGCAAAGAAGGTGGATGGAATTCCTCGAGGACTATGAGTTTAGTCTCAATTACCATCCAGGCAAGGCAAATGTTGTAGCCGATGCTCTAAGTAGAAAATCCCTAAGTGTAGCATGCTTGATGATTAACGAGACGGAGCTAGTTGAAAGTTTCAAGGAACTTAGTTTAGACATGTCCGTGAACCCTCAGGGTGTGGTGCTAGGGCAAATAAAGGTAACAAGTGCTCAAAGGACAAATTTTAGCTGCACAACGTGAAAACCTGCACTTCAGGAGATATTAAGATCAATTCATGCAAAGAAGTTGCCAGGATTCACTCAAGACCAACAAGGTATATGGAGATACAAGGATAGGGTATGTGTACCACAAGTGGCGATCTTAGAAAGAAGATCTTAGAGGAAGCTCATAGGGCGAACTTACTATACATCCAGGCATTAGTAAAATGTATGCGGATCTCAAGAAAATGTTCTCGTGGTCGAATGAAAAAGATATAGAAGAGTGTGTCAGGAAGGGTTTAACTTGTCAAAAAGTTAAAATAGAACATCAAAAACCAGCTGGGACCCTGCAACCCTTAGGAATCCCTGAATGGAAGTGGGAAAGTATTTCTATGGACTTTGTAATGGATTTGCCAATGACATCATCAGGTCATGATGCTATATGGGTTATAGTAGATAGATTGACCAAGTCTGCTCATTTCTTACCCATTAAGGCTAATTTTCCTTTAGATAAGTTAGCTTCCTTGTACATCCAAGAAATAGTAAGACTACACGGTGTTCCTTCCTCCATAGTTTCTGACAGAGATCCAAGGTTTACTTCGAGATTTTGGGGAACGCTCCAAAAGCCTTTGGTACCAAACTTTGTTTGAGCACCGCCTATCATCCCCAAACCGACGGCAAACAGAATCTAACCATACAAACCCTGGAAGATATGCTAAGGGCATGCGTGATTGAGCAGAAGGGAAGTTGGGACAAGTTACTCCCATTGGTTGAGTTTGCTTATAATAACAGCCATCATGCTAGTATTGGCATGGCCCCGTATGAAGCTCTATATGGAAGAAAATGTCAATCCCCATTGTGTTGGTATGATTCGGGAGAAGCGAGACTATTGGGACCCGATCTTGTTAATCAAACAACGGAACAAATCCGTAAGATCGTGAGCAAGATTCTCACCGCACAAAGTCGTCAAAAGAGCTATGCTGATACTCGAAGGAAACCTTTAGAATTTCAAGAGGGAGAACATGTATTCCTGAAGGTCACGCCCACTACTGGAGTAGGTAGAGCCCTTAGAGTTAAAAAGTTGTCACCTAGGTTTATAGGTCCTTTTCAAATTCTTCAACGAATTGGGTCACCGCTACTGCAGATAGCCTTACCCCCACATTTATCCAACCTTCATAATGTCTTCCATGTATCTCAACTTCGAATGTACCACCCAGATCAAAACCATATCATTGAGCCCGAGTCTATACAGTTAAGGGATGACTTGACGCTTCAAGCCCTCCTATTCGGATCGTTGATAGAGAAGTCGTGCAACTTAGAAATAAATCATGCAACTTGTAAAAGTGGCTTGGGGTGGACTCGAAATGAAGAGTATACATGGGAACTAGAATCAAGTATGAAGAAAGATCATCCTAATTATTTCGTGTATGAAATTTTGAGGGCAAATTTTTTTAAGGTGGGGAGTAATGTAACATCCTAATTTTTTCAGAAAATAATTGAGGCTTTAGTAGTAAGAATATCAAAATTTTGGTGTACACAAAAATGATGAGAACAATGTAACGAACGTTAAAAAAAAAAAAAAAAAAAACGAAAATAGTGTTTTGCAGGCCCAGTAGACCCATCTGAACAATCAAACCTTAGATTCAAGACTGGAGGTGCCCAAAATTTGGAAATTATAGGATTAAGGTTAGAAATAGGTAGGAATAAATATTTTATACCTAGAATTAATTTTCAGGCAATAGTTGATTACCCTGCACACTATTTTACCCATTCGGTTAAATTACGGTGTGTAGTTTTTACACAGTATAAAGCTACCAGTGCAAGCATGCCACCTAGGGTGACAAGTGTGCGGCTTGAGATATGCCACACCATTGCACCTTTATGGCTAACCAATAGAAATTGTACAAAATTACCATATTTAACTTTAAGAAAAACCATTTTGTACTTGAAATCATTATCCATTTTGCCCTAAACTCACAAGATCAATATCTTATCACCACCACTCCATCATTTTCGTGTAACACTCCAAAAATACAGCCTCCATGTTTGTTTCCTCTCAAACCTCCATTAACAAGCTTCAAGCTCCAAAACCCTAGCCTAAAGTCACTAAAACACAAAGTTTCCTTCACAAAACTTGTTCTAGACATCAACACCTACAAATATAACCGATTAGATTCTCCAAAAACCTCACCTTATCACATCACTCATCTCTGGTTAGAGGAGTATTTTACTGTATTTTAAGAGCTTTGGGGTAGAGTATATCTATCTTGGAGTATACAAGAGACAAAGAGTCATTAGCTTCCAAGGGTAGGGTTTTCTTTGGCCTTTTTCTTTCCAAATTATTCTGTAAATTTTTTGGGTTTTATTTCGAAATTTATGGTTATATTTGATGATAATATGTTGATATTGATGTGTTAATTTTGGTGGAGTGTTTGGATGAGGTTAAATAATGATGTTTGTCAAAATAAGTTTTGGCTAGGCTGCTGAATTTTCGGATTTCAGCAGGATAGGATTTGTTCATGAATTTTCTAGTTCAATTCTATTCATTTTTATGAGCTATAAAAATTATATGTTGAAGACAACATCATAAGGAAACTCTTATAATTTTCGTGGTGCATAATAAAGAGTTTTACTGCCTGAGAAAAATCAAGAACCAAGAGTATATCTATGCTGGCTGAAATCTTGGTACTGGAGCTGTGAATTTGTATAAATTTTTATTCATAGCAAATGATGGAGTTATCCTTTGAAATTTTTACAGCGTTTTTTAGACATCTTTAAGTATAACTGTGATTTTTATTTTGAGTTGTTTCTATCATTTGCTAAAGTTAACAATTGTGTGAATCCTATTCTGAGCTGTGAAACAGTGGCCTCTGACCACTAAAATTGTAGAATTTATTTGACATGGTTCTAGTATTCTGTTTGCTATGAACTTTTTACAGGGACTTTTAGACACATTGAGGTGTCATAGAGAATTTTATGGCCAGTGAATTGCCCATTGGATATGTGAATTAAATGTTGTCCCCATAATGGTAAATCTGTCAAGAAGCTGGAATGGTGAAGATGTATTAAGTTAATGATAGAAATCTATTTAATCCAAGTATATATCATATAAATGTATGTTAATTGTTTGAAAGGCTTGTTTATAAAGTATGAATGAGACTCCAATGATACTGAATGCCTATATCTGGGATACAAACCTGACTTTGAAATAGAAAGGTCCATGACATGGTTGTATGACAAAAGAGAATATGTGAAATTTAATGGTGCATGTTTTAACATACGGGAAAATGAAACAAGGCTTATGTGTGATAGAGAGGGAAGGCAAAAATAAGAACTTCCCAAGAAATTTTATGAGTCGGTAGACTTATCGACTAGGAAATAGAACTGTGTGTGATTGAAATGGAAAAAATGAAGTCTGATGATCACAAATAGGAATGAGCTCATGTCCTAGCAGTCTATGGTCCTCTGAGGAGTTATCCACTACATATGTTACCTGATGTGAATCTAAGCCTTCCCTATGTTAATAAAAGAACTACTACACTAAGTTGAATTCTATGTGATATAAAAGAAACACTTATGATTAATACCATTTTGCATATAATTTTCTTTGACTCATGTATGCTAATATTGATATATGTGATCTAACATGATGTTTTTCTTTATTATTATAAATGCATTTACTGTTTATATTCTGTCTGTATGTAAGGGGTTACCCTACTGAGAATTTTATAATATTCTCACCCCTATTTGTGTATATGCTATATTGTGCTCAGACTCTGCAGATGCCTTTGGCTGAGGAGAGGCCATCATACCGATGGCCAATGGTTTCACGTAGGAGGACATGAGACTTACGTGGGCTTTTGACTTGTATATAGTGTAGAATAGTGCCAGAACTTACCAAATTGTAGACTAATTGGTGTTAGATGTCTTAGTTCCATTTCTGTGTGTTTAGTATTTTGTTGGACCTTGATATTTGAGCAAGCTTGGTAGATCTTTTGATAGTAGTTACTGTGTTGTATTAGTGACTTAACTTCAAGTATGGTATGTATTAAAGAAAGCGGTATGTAAAGTAATAATATATGTACATTTTATAGTAGTTTTCTTTATAACTCTAGAGTTTGGTTTATCTTATTTCATTTCATTTGACTAGTGGATATTATAGAAAGGAAGTGATACTCTTCTAATTACAATGTTAATGCTCGAGTAATACATGGTAGTTAGGAGGGTGTTACAGTTCACCTTTTTATAATAAACCCGAAGTGACTGGGACGACAACGATGACACTTTTAGTACAAGTAGGAACTCCTACTGAGAAATCATGTATTTCTCACTCCTATGTTTATTTTCCGTTGTCGTTACCAGAGACAGACGTGTCCACCTAAAGCAACGAGGCCGTAGCTGAGGAAGGAGGTAGCACGTGAAGATTTCAAACCGTTCAAGTAGGAGCATTCCGAGCTTTAGTTACATTATAGTTTGTGAGAAACAATTAGTAATAGTAGAACTTATATTGTTATTTGTAATAACTTATCAGTATGATATATGCCCTGTTGTGACTTATGTATTAAGTGATTATATTCTAGTTTATGTGATAATTGTTCTACACTTAGTCTTTTATTCCGCTTATTTAATTAAGTGCGCAATGTAACTTGATTATTATCTATAAAGGCGCTATGTATTTCACTTCTCATTCAGGCTTAAGTTTTCAAAAATTAATTTATTTAAAGAAACATTACACTTCCATTATTTTTCTAAGTTAATTTCAAAAGAAAATTAATACAAGGCATAAGTGACAACTAATAGAATCCAAATGTGAACTTAAGCACAAGTGGGGTTCTATTGGGGTGTTACATTATGGTATCGAGCAGTTCATCCTATTTAAGCCTGAGGAATGGACTGACTATGCTTCGCTATGATATCATGCTATTAATCTTATCTCAGATGATGGGATATAGGATTTAGAAATGCATGATCGTCTTGTGATATCGCCATAGTTGCTACCATGCTTAGCTATAGTATTGAGCCCGATCAACTCGATGACTGTTGTTTGGTGTGTCTAGGAACTAATGGCAGCAAATGCACGTATGCATGGGGCACGCGTGGAGGTAATCGTGATGAACCGCAAATGCACTCCAGAGATGGCTAGGGCTATGCAAGCACAAGCAACAGTGATGATGGAGCGGATGAATAGGATGTCGAGGAATCGCTTGGGAACCAAGAACATGGAAAATTCTCGAGAATTCAAGAGGGCCGGACCTCCGTAATTCAAAGGGACAACTAACCCAAATAGCCGACATATGGATTCAAGAGATGGAGAAGGTTTTCTCGGTGGTAGAATGCTCGATGAACAAAAGGTGGCATTCTCTACTTATATGCCGAAAGGGAGGCAGCCGTGGTGCAAGGGTGCAAAGTGCTTGCTTGAAAGTGCTGACATACAGATTACGTGGGAGGTTTTCTATGCTACATTCCATAAGAAATATTTTCCAGATCCGGTTATGAAGGCAAAGGAAGTAGAATTTCTGTTGCTGACACAGGGAAATCGAAGTGTGGCTGAGTACACAGCTAAGTTTGAAGAACTGATCAAACACTCAACTAGCTACCAAAGGGATCCCAACGAGGCTTGGAAATGCATGAAATATGAGAGTGGTTTGAGGCCAGACATTTTGGCATCTGTGGCTCCACCGAGGTCACTGACTATGCATCTTTAGTCAGCAAAAGCCAAGTGGCTGAGAGTTGCAATCGCCAGCTAGTTGCCCACCGAGTTGAAGAGAATAGGAATAGGTCTGCTCAACAAGATCACCGAGGGTTCCCACCCCCTCACAAGAAACCCTTCCAAGGAGGTGGATTTAAAGGGAAACAACCCCAACACCCTATGATGAATCAACCTAAGACACAAGCTATTAATCGACCTAGGATGGTCATTGTCCCCGAACCTATGAGTAGACCCCTTGTACCACTTGTGGAAAGATACATGGAGGGAATGTAGATTTGGTAAGAATGTTTGTTATCGGTGTGGACAAAGTGTGACACTATTCTAGAGAGTGCCTAAAGTTCAATCAGTCCTCTACACTCAAGCCTAAGGCACAGGGGCGCGTGTTTGCTATCACTGCTGAGATGCCCTCAGATTCCGATGATCTGATTCAAGGTAAGTGTATAATTAATGGAAAATCCTTAATTGTATTGTTTGATTCTGGCGCAACACATTCATTCATTTCATATGATTGTGCTAATAAGTTGAGGTTGTATATATCTAACTTAAAAATCATCTTAGTTGTCTCTACACCCACTATAAATATCTTTGTTAGAACTGATCAAGCCTGCCTAAATTGTGAATTTGAGGTAGCTGATAGGATTTTTCATCATGATTTAGTTTGTCTACCCTTGTCTAGTTTTGATGTAATCTTAGGCATGGATTGGCTTTCGGCTAACCGTGTGTTACTACATTGTGCAAATAAGTCACTAGTATTTCTTCCCAAACCATCTTTACCCAATCCCTCTAAACTTGATAGAAAGGTACGACTATACCTAAACTCCATTATCATGGGGGATAGTAGGAATGAAGAATGAGGATATGTTTTCCTGATGACAAGTGAGAGGGAAGTGGAGCAAGCTCTAGAAAAGATCCTTGTAGTAAAGGAATTCTCAGATGTTTTTCCTGATGACATACCTGAATTTCTTCCAAAAAGGGAGATTGAGTTTTCTATAGATTTGGTACCGGGAACGGGACCCATATCTATAGCTCCTTATAGGATGCCACGCCGAAAGTTAATGTAATTGAAGAAGCAATTAGAGGAGCTACTAGAGAAGAAATTCATTGGGCCTAGTGCTTCACCATGGGGAGCTCCAGTGCTATTTGTCAAGAAGAAGGATGGGAGCTTGCGGTTATGTGTGGATTATAGGCAGCTAAACTAAGTGACCATAAAGAATAAATACCCTTTTCCTAGAATAGATGACCTCATGGACCAATTAAGAGGAGCCCAAGTGTTTTCCAAGATAGATCTGCGATCAGTATACCACCAGATTCGAGTGAAGGAGGAGGACATACCAAAGACAGCCTTTAGGACTAGATATGGACATTATGAGTTTAATGTGATGTCGTTTGGGTTAACCAATGCACCGGCAGTGTTTATGGACTACATGAATAGGATATTTAGACCATACTTGGACAAGTTTGTAATAGTGTTCATCGATGACATTCTAGTTTACTCTAGAACTGAAGAAGAGCACGAAGAACACTTACGAGTGGTGTTGGAGGTGTTGAGAAACAAGAAACTTTATGCAAAGTTGTCCAAGTGTGAATTTTGGACGAAGGAAGTTAAGTTCTTAGGTCATGTAGTGTCACATGGGGAATAGCAGAGACCCAAGTAAGATAGAAGCAAGTGCAACAATGGGAAACCCCTACCACCGTGAAGGAGATTAGGAGTTTTCTAGGGCTAGCTACTACTACCGAAGGTTCATTAGAGGTTTTTCCCAAATTGCCTTACCCCTCACCAAGCTAACAAGGAAGAATTCAGCTTTTATATGGAGCCCAGAATGTGAAGAGAGTTTCCAAGAACTAAAAAAGAAGTTGACCACTACCCCCGCCCTAATCCTACCCGACCCAAAAGAAAAATTTGAGGTGTATTGTGATGCCTCTGAAGAGGACTAGGATGTGTTTTGATGCAAAATAGGAATGTAGTAGCCTATGCCTCTAGACAGCTCAAACCCCATGAAGTAAATTACCCAACCCATGACTTAGAGCTAGCAGCTATTGTCTTTGCCTTAAAAACTGGAGACATCATCTTTATGGTGTAAGGTTTGAAGTCTTTTCGACTACAAAAGTCCAAATACCTCTTCAACCAAAAGGAACTCAATATGAGACAAAGGCGTTGGATGGAGTTTCTCAAGGACTATGACTTTGGGTTGAACTACCACCCAGGAAAGGCAAATGTGGTAGCAGACGCTTTGAGTTGTAAGTCCTTGCATACTGCTTGGCTCATGGTGAAAGAAAATGAGCTGATAGAAGATTTTAGGAACCTCAACTTAGGATATAGGGGGACTTCAGAACAAATTCGGTTAAGCCAACTAAGTGTAACCAGTAGCATTAAGGATCAAATAATTCAAGCCCAAAGGGAAGATGAGGATTTCCTTAGAACCTTAACCCTTATCGAAGCAGGAAAGTTGAAAGAGTTTGTCCAGGATAAGGAAGGAGTGTGGAGATACCAAGGGAGAATCTGTGTACCTGCAAAAGAAGGATTGAGAGCTAGCATTTTGGAAGAAGCCCACAAGAGTCAATTTAGTGTACACCTGTATAACCAAGATGTACCCTGACCTAAAAAGATGTTCTGGTGGCCAAAGATGAAAGCAGATATAGCAAATATAGTGCAAAAATGTTTGGTATGCCAAAAAGTAAAGATAGAGCATCAAAAACCCTCCGAAGTGCTACAACCTCTCGAAATCCCCGAATGGAAGTGGGAAGGAATATCCATGGATTTCGTGATGGGATTGCCAAGAACGCCTACCGGACATGACTCCATATGGGTAATTGTAGATAGATTGACCAAATCTGCTCACTTTTTACCCATTCGAGCAAATTACCCTATGGAAAAGTTAGCTCGGCTATACATCCAAGAGATAATAAGGCTCCATGGAGTACCCAAAACCATTGTCTCAGATAGGGATCCAAGGTTCACCTCAAGATTTTGGGGAGCTTTGCAAAAGGCATTTGGTTCAAAGTTGTGTCTAAGCACTGCCTATCACCCTCAGATTGATGGACAATCGTAAAGAACAATTCAAACCCTTGAGGATATGCTATGAGCATGTGTCTTAGACCAGCCAAAAAGTTGGGACAAACAGCTTCCATTGATTGAGTTTGCATATAATAATAGTTACCACACTAGCATTGGGATGGCACCTTATGAGGCTTTGTATGGTAGAAAGTGTCAATCACCACTTTGTTGGTGTAACCCGGGAGAGCAAAGTATTTTGGGCCCTGATTTGGTAGAAGAGACAACCAAACAAATAAGGAAAATTAGGGAAAGAATCCTCACTGCCGTAGAGTAGGCGTAAGAGCTATACCGACAAGAGAAGGAAACCTCTCGAATTTCAAGAAGGAGAACACATATTCTTGCGAATTACTCCTACCACAGTAATAGGTCGTGCAATGAAATTCAACAAGCTAAGCCCTAGATTCTTAGGACCCTTCCAAATCCTCAAAAGGTAGGTCCATCCGCCTACCAAATTGCATTACCACCAAATTTGTCTAACCTACACAATGTTTTTCATGTGTCCCAATTGAGAAAGTATCAGTCAGACCCCAGTCATGTGTTTGAGCCAGAAACTATACAATTAAAAGATGACTTAACTTTTGAATTACCAACGATGAGGATCGTGGATCATGGCATCAAGCAGCTGAGAAACAAATCTGTATCTCTGGTCCGAGTAGCCTGGGGACAAGATGGAATGGAAGAGCACACATGGGAGCTCGAGGAAGATATGCGAAAAGAATTTCCGAACCTATTCACAGGTATCAAATTTTGAGGGCAAAATTTTTAATAAGGAGGGGAGAAATGTAACATCCCCAAATTTATAACTAAAATAAATATTAATTAGCGATAGCAAAACCAAGAGAATCGGGACAAATGTTATGAAACACAACAAATAGTCTACTTAAGTATGTCAAGAGAAAAATGCAAAGAATTACGAAAATGCCATCACTTAGTGAAAGTTACGAAAATGCCCTTGCTATGTAAAGGAAATTACCAAACTACCCTTGCCTTATTAAATGACAAAGATACCCTTACTCTATGAATGGAATTACAAGAATACCACTATCATTGTCTAATTACAAAAATATCCACTAACATCTTTAAGAAACATGGAAACATGTTTGCATAAAACATGGAGCATTTTCATCCAACATGTTTGCACAAAACATGGAAACGTGTTTGCACAAAACATGGAAACATGTTTGCACAAAACATGGAAACATGTTTGCACAAAACATGGAAACATGTTTGCACAAAACAAGGAGCATTTTCATCCCAAAATTCAGCCAACATGTTTCCATAAATCATGCTCCAAGTGCTTTCCTTCTTCTGTTTTTTCTCTAATCTTTCCACTATAAATACTCCTCAAACTCTCTTCAATTCAAAAACTCCCTAAGTGTTCTTTCTTTCTTATTCTATCATTCTTCTTATGTTCTTCAAAGACTTCTCTTGATCCTCTAAACTTCATCCAAACACTTAAATCCTAAGTCCAAACTTTCACTAGCCCTCACAAGAGTTACAATCTTTAACTCTAGTGAGAAATATTTTCTTAAGCATTCAAGTTCTAGAGCCAAGATTCAAGGAGGGTCATCCACTCCAAAGACTCTTGTTCAAAGCTTAAGGAAGAAGAGAAGGACCCTTTTTAGACCCTACACAAGAGGTAGGAGCCCTCACTTTGGTTGTGTAAGCCATGATGACATCTAACCTTGCTCATGGTTAGGATGCCATCAAGTTTATGTTTGTTGATAAAAATGTTTCAAGGGGATATTGTATATAAATATTTTGTGAAACCCCTTGTTCCATTCTACTTCCAAAGTGATATTATGTTGCTTTCATGCTCAAATGATGCTTGAAATATGTTGTGTTAAAATAAGTGACATAAAACATGAAAATGATAAGTGCTGGATTTTTGGCTGTTTCTTGCAGTAGGTGTTCCGAAATTTAATACTCATAAAATATGAAGTATCTTGAAATAAAAATATTTTTACCATAAACTAGATGCATCATAAAACACTCTCCAAAAAGAATCACCTAAAACGAAGTTTTCTAGCTCAAGATATAAATTTTTAAAGTAGAGCCTAAGACTGAAACTTTAAATCTGACCTTGTAGTAGTAAAATAGGTGTAACTCACTCTAGAAAAATGCAAATGGACTGATTTCAACTTTGTTGGAGAGCTAACACATATAGGAATACACCCATGTATGTTATGTATAAAGCTTTGTACCACGTAAATACAGAATGAGAAATAAATTTCGGAATAGTGTACTGTGAAAGTGCAGTTTGGAAAGGTTCTGGCTAAGGAAAGACTTGGTATTTAAGCGTGTCCATTGTGACCGACCTCTCTTTCCTGGGAACCCTCCTATGCATGGTTTACAGTTGATTTACACTATTCCAAAGATGTAAATGCTAAAATTTGATGAGTTAGGAATTTGGAACTACCTTTACTAAGCTGAGATAACAAGTATACAGAGAATTATAAACTTTCTTCTAAAAGATGTCAAAACTATAAATAAAAGAATCAAGTCTTGTAAAGAGAGAATTTTAAGAATTTAAGTAAAATAATAATCTTCAAGAGTTATATGAAAGTCATAATAAAAATATATAAAGAACCTATAATAATATTTTGAAGTGCATTAATGTATTAATGGAATGCTAAGAGTACAAAGAACACTAAGAGAAAAAGATAATACTAAGACATCCATTACCTCTTAGGAACACTAGGAACTTAACTTGATAACTTTGGTTGCTTAAAATGAATCATTTATGAAAATGTTTACTATGAGATTTACATGATATTATCCATGTTTCATGAAGTGAATTATAGTAAAGTGAATGTATGGTGATGAGTTATGAAATGATGAAGATGAATGATTGATTGCCCATGATTTATTGTGATTACATGATGATATGCATACATTCATTTTCAAAGGAAATAATAAAAGTAAAGTTTGAAAAAGAAGCAATGAAAGTCTGGAAAAGTGGACTTGAGCTAAACTCACGGCTTAACCCCCTAAACCGTTGAGATCACTAAGAACGGAATGAAGACCAAAAAGGTTATGGCGACGGCCATGGTATGAGTTCATTACCCTTTTAGGGTGGTCTAAGGCATTGATGCATTCATCCCGTGAGTAATTAAGAAATATGTTGATGAAATAAATGAAAGATGATGATCACTAAACAAGTGAATGTTGAGGATGAGTAATCATGAAATGCATGCAGCTCCTAAATGATTACTGCTTATTAGTGGTTTTACATGATATGCTTATATGTATGCTTGATGAAATCTTGAATAGATATTTCGCTAATGTTCAAGATTAGTTTAAAAGTAACTGCACTTCGCTAATCACGCTTGTGAAAGTTTGATAATTGAATCCTTACTGCTCACCTTTTTATAATAAACCCGAAGTGACTGGGACGACAACGATGACACTTTTAGTACAAGTAGGAACTCCTACTGAGAAATCATGTATTTCTCACTCCTATGTTTATTTTCCGTTGTCGTTGCAGACAGACGTGTCCACCTAAAGCAACGAGGCCGTAGTCGAGGAAGGAGGTAGCACGTGAAGATTTCAAACCGTTCAAGTAGGAGCATTCCGAGCTTTAGTTACATTATAGTTTGTGAGAAACAATTAGTAATAGTAGAACTTATATTGTTATTTGTAATAACTTATCAGTATGATATATGCCCTGTTGTGACTTATGTATTAAGTGATTATATTCTAGTTTATGTGATAATTGTTCTACACTTAGTCTTTTATTCCCCTTATTTAATTAAGTGCGCAATGTAACTTGATTATTATCTATAAAAGCGCTATGTATTTCACTTCTAGATTCTGTGCTTAAGTTTTCAAAAAATTAATTTATTTAAAGAAAAAAAAAAACTTCCATTATTTTTCTAAGTTAATTTCAAAAGAAAATTAATACAAGGCATAAGTGACAACTAACAGAATCCAAATGTGAACTTAAGCACAGTGGGATTCTATTAGGGTGTTACATCAATTACGCAATCCATAATTGCAATTCATCATGTAATTATTCACATAAGCATGCCATCACTAAAATTGCATGGAAAGGTAAGTATGCTCTTACCCAGTATGCCAGAATCATCGACTAGACTCAACTAATGCATATGTTTATGCTCAACAAGATGTATATATACAGTGCACTAAAGATCATCATAAAATGTCATTCACATTATTATCCTCAAGTTATCAATAATTACACTTTAGGCCCAAAAGGATCAAAATTGCAAAGTTTCGCATTTCTAATGCCTAGTGGGTACCGATGTTTACAAAACTTGTCCCTAACATTATAAGTAGCATTTCAAATACATGGACACACTTAAAATCATTATTAAACCTAATTAAACCCATTCGATCAAAATTCCACAATGGTAGTTTCAAAGCACAATTTTTCCGTATCTTGCAGATCATTTTAACCTCACACTTGTAGTTATCCTTTTTAACACCTAAGAGACCAAGAATAATTTTTACAATAATTTTCACTAATTTTTAAAGTCATGAACAATACCAAACAATGCTGTACAGTTTGGGAAGTGTTAAATAAATATTTATGTGTTCTAGAAATTACGTTTTTAACTCTTTCTAGTTACCGACTTTCCCTAAGATGCTAAAAATTATTAATACTAAAATTAAAAGTAATTCTTACCATTATAATCAGTACCAAACAGAATTTTTACTGAAATAATAATGTCACAACAGTAGTCATAATTTTGAATTTCTAGAAGCCTTGAAAATCACATTTTTTATCCTTTCTAGTTGCTAGTTTTTCCTAAAATGCTAGAAATAATTTTTTTACCTCAATTAATAGAAATTTTTACACATTTACACACTTCCAATCAGCACCTTACAGAAATATTAATTCCAAAACAGTAGTCAAAATTGTAATTTCTAGAAGCATTAGGAATCACATTTTTTATCCTTTCTAGTTACTAGTTTTTCCTAAAATGCTAAAAATAGTTTTTACATCAATTCATAGAAATTTTTACAAATTTAAATCATTCCAAACAGCACCTTACAGAATCTTAAATGTCAAAATAGTTGCTATAATTTTAATTTCTAGTAGCTTTAGAAGTTACATTTTTAATCATTTCTAGTTGCTAGTTTTTCTCAAAAATTATTCTAAGACATTGAGAACACTTGAAACTATTTTATCTCTTTGAAAACTCAAATAATAAGCTCTAAAACAGAAACCAAAAATTTAAAATTTCATTAATAAGGCTTTTGCTCATGAAAATCATATATTTACTACCTTTTGAGTTTCCAATGCTTTCGAAAATTCCTTTGTATAATCAAGGCACAAGGTTTGAACCTTCAAACAAAATAAAATCCATTCCAAGTCCAACATCACTACATGGCTGAATATATACACAAAAATACAGCCATGATCAAAATTTTCATTTAAGATCCAAGGGCAAGTATTGAGCTTTAGAAATTCAGGTGATGACTAAAATCATAAACATGCTATGCAACCTCATTTTTTGTCTTTAACAGTATAAGGTGATGACTTGAAAATATAAATATGATGTGCAACACTTGAAATATAAACATGAGATGCAAGTTCATTTTTAAGTCTTTAAGGTTTAGGTGATAACTTGAAATATAAACATGAAATACAAAACTTCAATTTAAATATGAAAATGCAAATCCATTTTTAAGTCTTCAAGTGTTAATGGGGATGACTTGAATATAAACATGATATGCAAGGCATTGAAATATAAACAAAAACATGAACGCAAGTCCATTTTTACATCTTATTAAACTCAAAGCTCACGACTTTACAAGATGGAACTTTTAACCCCAATCAATCTAGAACAAAATGAAAGTGAGCTTTAGAGTTCCTCAACACCATGGTTCTAAGAACCTCATTTCTTGGATTCACCATCAAGCCCAAAAAGAAAATAATCAAAGAAAGCCAACAACCATTCCATTTCTCATATTTTCTTGAAATCAAAAAATCAAGCCTTGAGCTTTAAAGGAAAAATATACGATGGTTTTATAACCACCATCAAGAACCCTCATCATCAAGCTATGGTCTTGAACATAAAAAAAAATATCCAAAGGAACCAACAAGCATTCTATTCCTTACACTCTTTAGAAACCAAAAATAAAACCTTGGGCTTTAGAGGTCAAACACATGGTGGTATCAAAGCCACCATCAAGAACCTTCATCATCAAGCCATGGTTTTTAACCACCCATCAACAACCAAAACCGAAAAAGAACATGGAAGAAAAGAAAAATCCAAAACTCCCTACCAAGGTTATTTCTTAGTTGGAAATGAGAAAGCTTTATCCTTTGTGTTGAAATGAAAAGGAAAAAAAATATTTTCTTGGAGCTCTTGATGGATTCGACCAAAGCAAGAAATGGGAGGAAAGATTTTTCTTGTGTTCTTGTGGTTGGGAATGGAAAGGGTATATGTTTAGGGGTTGATCTATGGTGGTATTGTGGTGGTTTGATGTTTGTAGCTTAGATAGAGATCAGGAATGAGGTCTTTTGAAGGTGGAGGAACAAGAAGATGAGAGCTTTTGAGTTTTAGAAAGAAAACAGAGTTTTTTTTTACTACTTTGTGAGTAAGACTCCAACCAAAAAGCAAATGGTAAGAAAATGAGAGTTTGTAAGACCTAAGTGTAGTAAAAAATTAAAATATGAGGGAGAATTTAGGGGAGGGAGTCTGCGGCCGTGAGGATTGTTTGGAGGGGAAAGAATTTCTATCTTCATGTGTGTTAGGGCATGAATTAGAGGTAGATTTGATTAAGCATAGGTTTAGAGATTGGTAATTAGGTGTTTGGGTTGGTAATCATGTGTTTAAGACTTTCAAGACATGATTAAAGAGTGATCTCACACATTTAGTGGAGTTAAGTTTAATTAGTTTGAATTTCAAATGTCAACATAGGTCCTAATTTTAAGGAAAATGAGAGAAAACACTATTTGTCTTTTGACTTTTCTTTATATCTTATGAGCTCTTTTTGATTAAGAATGAGATTTGAATTTTCCTAAGAAATCTTAGGCCTTAAATAATCTCAACTAATTATTTTGACTCAAGATTAATATTTAAAATTATTTTATCTTTAATTAGAGCCTAATATTGTTTATATTCCCTTAATTACCTAGTTAAGCTCATTTAGCACTAACTAGGGGTAAAACAGTCATTTTACACAAAAACACCCTAGGATCACTAGGACCTTTCCAGATATCATACATTCCTTATAATTAATATTTCTAACCTCTGGATGATGACCGAGTGTAGTTGGCACTTAATCCCTCATTAAATTATCGCATGGATATTTAGGTCATTTCATGCATGAGAAAGACTATGAATTGAGATTTTCACCTTTATCATTATCCATAACATATCTAATCCCCTTCAAACATTAAACTAACCCTTTGAGATGGCTGAGGCTAGCCACTTCTATTTTCCTGATGAAAATGACCTCAGAGGCATTTTGGTTGTTTGCACACGAAAAATCGGGGATTGCGATTTTTGCACAGATTGCTACCTAAACCTCATATAACCCCATCCTAATGTCAAAATATCTTATTAAGGATGACCGGGACTGTCCAGCCTTGATCCTTGGGTAAAAATGACCCAGGGGTATTTTGGTCATTTTTGCTAAGCAGGAAAAAAGTCGGGGCAATACATTTCTCCCATCGTTAAAAAGAATTTCGTCCTCAAAATTCATACCTGTGAATAGCTTGGAGTACTGTGTCTTTATTCCTGATTCCCATTCCCCATGTAAATTCATCCATTTTTCCTTGTCTTCACACCACTTTGACCAGGGGTACAATCTTATTCTTTAATTGCTTGACTTCTCTATCAATGACCCTCATAGGCGGCAGGTTAAAGGTCAGGTCCTCCCTTAATTGTACTTGTTCTAGCTCTAACACATGACTAGGGTCAGATTGGCATTTCCTTAATTAGGAGACATAGAAGACATCATGAAGGTTGGACAAATTGGGTGGTAAGTTTATTCGATATGCTATTGATCCGACTCTATTAAGGATCTCAAAGAGACCAGGAAATCTGGGGCTCAACTTCTTGACTCTCACAGCTCGTCCTATGCCTGTTGTGGGGGTGATCCTAAGGAACACATGTTCTCCCTCTTGGAACTCCAATAGCTTTTGCCGCTTATTCGCATAGCTTTTCTGTCGACTTTAAGCAGTAAGGATTTATCTCTTATTCTCTTTATTTGCTCCATTGTTTCCCTTACAACTTTGGGTCCTAACATACTCTACTCATTGGGCTCATAGCAACACAAAAGTGATTAACATTTCCTTCCATATAAGGCCTCATACGATGTGCCATACCGATACTTTCATGATAACTGTTATTATATGCAAACTTGATCAATGGCAGATATCTATCACAACTTCCCCTTTGGTCCAAAACACATGCCTTCAACATATCCTATAAGGTCTATATAGTTCTTTTTAATTGGCTATCCGTTTGAGGGTGGTAAGTCGTGCTTAGGCATAACTTTGAACTAAACACCTTCTGAAAGGCTCCCAAAAAAGTGACGTAAATCTCGGATCTCAGTCCCAGATTATCGTCGATGGCACTCCATGCAACCTCATGATCTCTTGGATGTACAACTGAGTCAACTTATCCAGGGAATAAGTCACCTTAATGGGTAAAAAGTGAGTTGACTTAGTCAGTTGATCCACAATCACCCATATGGCATCATGGCTAGCATGGGTTTAGGTAGTCCTGTCACAAAATCCATTAAGATGCTATACCATTTCCATTCAGGAATCAACAAAGGTTGTAACATTCCAAAAGGTTTTTGGTGCTCAATCTTCACCTTTTGACAAAATAAGTACTTACTTACCCATTTGACCATGTCTTGCTTCAATCGGGGCCACCAAAACATCTTTTTCAAATCCTAATACATCTTGGTAGTTTTAGGGTGAATTGTAACATCCTAATTTTTAACCCAATACTCTAAAACGTATTTAGGTTAACCATTAGTTTATTACTCTTTAGTTTCATTCTTTCTTTAAATTACTTAGTGGAAAATACGGGTAAATTTTTTTTGAAACATAAAGTAAGAGCCGTGCATATCTCAAACGAGTGTTATCATAAAACATAATATATATACATAAGAAAGTACAATATATGAACATCAAATAACTTTATAATATTGAACAACCATGAGCACACTAGTGATATTATATTAATATATAAACTGCCCACCTATGAAAGGCGGGATAAGTTTAATACAAAGATGCAAATACAACATAAAAGCAAATACAACTTAAATGAAAATACAATGGAAAGCATAAAGGAAAACATAAAGGAAGAACACCCCTACCCTAGTGCACCTAAAATGGATAACCTCTAGAACAAAAGAAGGTTTATCCTAATCTATGCGTGGTGTGTGCACTAACACTCCCCAAAGGCCTCTACTGCTGTGGTCCCGGAAAGGATGGGACATAACCGATCCACTAACGTAACTCGCCAGGAGTGGGCATGCGTTGTGGCTGGATGTGTGCTACGTGACGGGGGCCCATGGTCGGCCTTTGAGCCAACCTCAGCTAAGTCACAGTCTTCTCACTCCCCTCTTTCACGAACAGGGGAGTAGGGGCAGAGCTCTCACTGTATAGGTTGCTCCTCTGAGGGGTCCGCCTCTGAAGACTGTGAACAGGGCACGTAGTTGGGGAAGTCATGTACAGTTGATGCAGGCGTATGCGTATAGAGGATCCTCTCGTTGTACGTCCGAGCGAGCTCAAAAATCAAGTCGTCACCATAGGGAGATGTCGGGGAAAACCGGTAACTGTGTACTGGGTGTGCAAAGGGGCGCCCTACATACATGAAAACTCTAACAGCACATTGCCTCTCAAAATGGTATGACCGATGCTTGGGGTCATAGTGAACCTCCCATGTGGGAGTGTTGTAGCGCCTCAATTTTCTGTTAGAGTGAAAATGACCAAAATGCCCCTGAGGTCATTTTCGGCCCGGAATTCGAGGAAAGCTGGTTCGGCAGTACTCGAAGGGCAAACTCAACGTTGGAAGGGGATTAGATGACTTGTGTACCTTCCCGGGATTGAAAATCTCATTTTTCGAGTTTTTCGGGTCAAAATGACCAAAATGCCCCTACGGTGTTTTACCCGTTTGCAAGTGCGGGATGAACCTGAAACTTCTCCAGATGATTTTAAAAGGCATTTTTATGTGGACTGTGACTTTAGTTTTGGTCCCAGAGGTCCCGGGCGAAATTAGTGCAAAATTACGATTTTACCCCTAGTTTCGTGTTTTTACGCTTAATCGCGTGATTAAGCAAACCTAAGCAATATTAGGCTCTAATTGAAGGTTAATTAATTTCCTTAATTAATCTTGAGTCAAAATAATTTATTAAAGTTGATTAGAACCTAAAAGTGCTTAATTACAACTTAAAATCATATTTTAATTTCAAGACTCCTAGTCATGGAATCTTGAATAGTGTTTCCTCTCTCCAATTCCTTCAATCATGGAATTGTGTCACACATTGTTTATTCATAAATGAGTTTAAAATTCTTTAATGATGTATGAGTACTCCTAACCTTGTCATAAAATTCCTAATACACATGCTTAGTTACCTAAACTTAAGCTTAATTACTCCTAACCTTGTACCTAAACTAACCTACACTTAATCCTATCATTAGCACCCAATTACATGGAAGAAAAATCCTCCCCCATGCTGTCTGAATTCTGGCCGAAGCTCCTCCCGCCCCATATGCATCACATGTTCAATTTTTCAACACTCCAAGGCCATACCTCAAGTCACATACACTATACCTTGTCATAACTTTCAATCAAGCTTGATTTTCCAAGTAAATAACTAATTAAAATAGCTCATTTTCTCCATTTATTTGTGGCTGGAAAAGTTCCAGCCATGCATTGTTTCTAGAAGCCTAATTTCATCAAAAATTGATAGGAAATTAACTCACATCAAGCATACTTTGTAGCATAGCTTCCATACTTCAAACCATACTTCTATGACACAATCAAAGAGATATTTTCCTCTCCCTTTGTCCTCCAATGCTATAGCCACTCCTCCCCCTTGGTGAGCCTCATTGTTTTGTTTTTCTATAAATAGGATGCTTGTGATAGCTTAGTTGCACTTTGATGCATTTGCTAAGTTTAGAATTCTAGAGTTGTCTTGCTAGTTCTTTCTTTTTCTCTCAAGTTTCAAGAGAGTTCTTCCTTTCTTTTCATCTTCATCTTCATCCTCTCTTCACCTCATCACCATCTCTCAACCGTGAAACACCACCCCATAGCCTTGAATCATCATCAAACCTCTCAAACATCACACCTCAAACACAACCTCACTTGAAACACAACTCCAACCTTCTTGCTTCCTCTTGGCCGAAACCATCAAGCACCAAGGAGAAGCTCATCATCTTGTTTTTCTTTTCAAAAGTTCAAGCTTTGTGTCTTCACTCTAGGTAGGGGTGTTTGCTAAACTTTGTTTTCTTGAAAATGAGTTCTTTCTAGCTTTCTCTTGGATTTTCTTTTGAAACTTTCTTGTTTTTTCTTTCCTTGTGATTTCGGCCATGAGGCCTTGAGGAGCACATGATAGCTCAATGATGAGGGCTCCTAGAGAATGACTATGTGTTCATCTCAAAGGAACCTCTAGAGCTTGAGTTTTTCTTTTCCTTTAACTTCATCTATACTATACTTAGCTCATATGGTTTTTCAACTTAAGAAAATTAATCTAAGGATTTCTAAAAGCCCAAGCCTACCCTTGTCAACCTTAAAGTTGGCCGGCATGTTCTAGAGATTTTCTCTAGATAGGGGTTTTGGGTATTTAATAAAGAACTTGGCTTAGTTTCGCTTTCTTGTTCTTTTGTAAGGTTTTCGATTTTGGTATTTTGGATCCTTGAGATTTTGTTTGGTTTTGTTTAGAAAGTTTGTTTTCTTTGAGCTTGATGATAATGTTCAAGAACCTCATAGTTCCTATGAGAACTTGGTTCAAGAACTCTAGAGCTCTCTTTGTAATGAGATATATGTTGGGTTGTTACTTTGTTAAAGTCTTGAATGAGCTCTAGCTAACCATAAAATGAACCTTGCATCATGTTTACTTTTATGCTATGCACATCATGTCTACTTTCCTTGCTATCACTAAGTATCAAGATAATAGGTGAACCTTGCATTATCATGTTTATATTTCAAGCTATGCATTATCATGTTTATATTTCAAGTTCTCACTTAATACCAAGATAATAATGAGTTGCATTCATATTTACTTTGTGCTATCACTTTACTTTCTAATGGAACCTAAAATAAGTGCATGAGCATGTTTATTTTTATGTCATCACCTAAATGAACCTAGAGCTCAAAGACTTGCCCATTGTTGTCTCAAACAAAGGTCTAAAAATATTTATTTCCTTTGGTTCATATTTCGGCCCTAAGGGGTCTTGATGTTTCTAAGTATTGAAGACTATGTTTTATAATTTTTCCAAGCTTTTATGAGTTTAAGGAATGCATAGAACTAAGTTTTAAGAATTTAGGACCTCTTGAGACAAAGATGAATTGGTCACTGCCCTCTTAAATATTCTTATGATTTTAGATGTTAAAATTGTTTATAAATGAGTTTTGAAAGTTTTAAAAAGGTTCCAAGAGAAACTAGTATTTTATGTGCTTTAGAAATTGTGTTATATGCCTTTATGGAGAGTGTTTGTTTCAGTTCTGCCTTGCTACTTGTTTGCCACTGTATGTGCTGTTTTAATGATGATAATATGCTTATGATTGAGTAAAAATAATGTCAAGACTCATATGTGGAAGATAAGATAAGTTAGAGACTAGAAAAGAATTAATTTGAGAGTTCTAGATCCTTTAATGTTTGAATTTTCTGGATTCTGTCCAGCAAGGTTTAGTAATGCTAATCATGGATTTAAATTAGTTTAAATGTGTAGGAATGCCTCATAAATGGTTTAGGACTTGATCTTGAAGCCTTAGGAACAAACCGGACTTAGAAAGGGTCACTGTTGTGACTCCTAGGTACCCGTAAAGTTAGGATTATAAATTCTGCATCCTTGAGGTTTAGAGATGTTCTTGGTCATAGTGTGAGGTGAGAAATACTTAGTTATAACCGCATAGGTACCCAAGAGATTAGGTTTGATGATTAATAACTTAGAACGTGAGTTAAGGACCTTAAGGGTCAATGCATAAGACATTAAAATGTCTTGAGTTTTTGTGATGCTTAATTTATGATATATGATGCATGAGTTTTGTCTATGATAAGTTGATATGTGCTATAAAGAAGTTTTACATGATGATATGCTATACCCCATAAGAAATGTTTGTCTATGTCCTATATGTGTTCATGGCATAAGCAAATTTGAGGAAATTGCCCACACCGCCATGCTGCTGAATTTCCATCAAATTTGAGGAACTTAGAAAATGGTCTTTTTGAAAATCATGAGAACTTAAATGTGACACAACACTGAGATGCCTTCTTGGGTGACACCGATTTAGCCAAGCACCCCCAAGAAAACAAATCCATGAGGGTATTGACATAGAGCTTGCCAAAGCGGACAATACTACGATGCACTAGTTGCTAGTAGAGCGTTTCAAAGAGGAAATGACCCTAAGAGGTGATCTTTAATTTGCCCCCTAGCCCATACTTTAAGTCGGGATTATGTTACGCTTATCATAGGATAAGTAAGAGCTAGTGACGACTAGTTAAGGTATGAGCTCATAACCTAGAGATGTTTTAGGGTGGCCCCATGAGATAAAAGTTAAAGTTTAAAATGTCACATGTGCTATGAAAAACCAAGAAAAGTTATACCTATCTTCTTATACCAATGTTATAATGTTTCTTAGTTATTTCATTGATTGGTTTACTTTCATGATGCATTCATGTCATTAGTGTATTCCCTGCTTAGTCATAAAGACGCATTGTAAAATATGACGGACCTTGGATAATTAATACTTTAGAAAACTAACTTAAACGAAGTTTACATGCATGCACACCTTTTTAGAAATAAAACCCAAGGTTCCTAAGGATGTGATGATGTCACTTAGGTAGGGATTACCCTACTGAGAATTTTTTTAGGAGATTCTCATTCCCTCTCTCTTTTCTTCTGTCACAGCTTCAGATGGCGACCTTCGTACTCTTCATCGACACCCCGACATGGGAGCTGCACCATGACCCAGTACTCGGGTCATACCATTTTGAGGGTTGCTGCACTGTCAGGGTATTTATGTTTATGGGACGACCCTTCGCGCACCTAGTACGGAGCTACCGCTTCACCCCGACTGCTCCCTACCATCATAATATGATTTTTGAGCGAGCCAGACCATGCGACGAGCAGATCCTCCACATGCAGCCCGAGGCGTCAGCCGTACGTGACTAACCGGGGTACGTGCCCCGGACTCAGTATTCGGAGATGGATCCATCAGAGGACCTGCCCTCGCACATGTACAATTGGACCTCCAGTCCCGCTCCCCCACCGATGAGAGCCGGGAGTAAGGAGACAGTAGTTCAGCCGAGGTTAGCTCATAGGCCATCCATGCGCCCTCGCCGCGGTGGACACGCTCCGATGATCTACACGACCACTCCCACCGAGATTCGCTAGTGGATCGATTCCACCCCTCAGTACTCGGACCAGCAGGAGTAGGTGCATAGGATGGGTAGTAGCTAGTGCACACATGCCACATAGTTGAGGACAAACCTTCTTTTGTATATGAGGTTGTCTACTCTAGGTGCACACGGGTATGGGTGTTGCTTTCATGGTTTCCTAGTACTTGCTTTTATGATTTCCTTGTATTTGCATTTCAGTTGTATTTCGTTTTCCTTTGTACCGAATAGTCCTGCCTTTTGGTAGGCACACTATCTATATATAATCAGTTGATGTGTCCATGTTATTTACGTGTTTTATTATGATTTGTTATTTATGCGTTTTATTATGATTTGCTCATATGACTTGTATAAATTCCCGTTCAAAAATCATGCGTGGCTCTCACTTTGGTTTTAATTCCAAAATGAAAAATTTTACCCATATTTCCGCTAAGTATTTTCAAGTAAAGAATGAGACCAAGAGGTAATATTCTAAAGATTAACCTAATTACATACTAGTAGTATTAGGTTAAGACTTAGGGTGTTACAAGTGTCAATGAACAGCATGAAGGTCGCCATCCTAATCTGAAGACGTGATGGAAAAGAAAGAGAGAAACAAAAAGAGTGAGAATCTTACCAAAGAATCTCAGTAGGGAACCTCCTATCTAGGTGACATCATCAACATCCTCAGGAACCTTGGGTTTATTGTAAAAATGTGAGCATGCTTAAAGTTCATTATTTAGGTTTATAAACATAATTATCCAAGGTTCGTTCATTTTAGAATGAATCTTAATGTTATGTATGTAACATAGCAAAGCATGATTACATGATAATACATTATGCAAGCAAACCAATCACAACATCAAGAAACATCATATAAGTGGCATATAATCTTTCATGTGAAACTCTTCTCTTTTCTCAACTGCGTGACATTAAAACATCATACTTAGCATCATGGGGCCACCCTAAAACATCATGTAGGTTATGAGCTCATACCTTAACTAGTCATCACTAGCTATTACTTATTGTATGATAAGCATAAACATAATAATCTCGACTTCTAGAGTATGGGCTAGGGGGCATAAGAATCACCTATCATAACCATTAATTCGGGGAGTCCATAGGAATACTTCCTTCTTTGAAACGCTCTACTGCATCTAGTGCGCAGCAAATTGTCCGCTTTGGCAAGCTCGATGTCAATACCCTCACAGATTTGCCTCTTCCCCACCGGAGTGGGAGACATGGGTCTCAGTGCTATGTCACATTTAAAATCTCATTTTTATATTCCTGGGGGTGCTCGGCTAAACCGGTGTCACCTAGGATACATTTCATGGAGTTTTTGATAAACATTCTCAAGTCCTCAAAGTTGACGGAAATTCGGCAGCATAACTGCTGTATGCCGAATTTCTTTCAAATTTGCTTTATGCTACAAGAACTCATAGTGCATGTACTTTCACATTCAATTCCACATTTCAGAATAAATTATTAAAGTCATATAAATAGTTTCATCATAGCACATGCATCACACATCATCAAAGCATCAAAACAATAATAAGAGCACAACATCATAGATCTTAAGCTTAAAATCTGATTAGTCTAAAATCTGCTCTTAACCTTTTATGCACCTAAGGAACCATTACTAATAATTCTTACTAATCATTATGATTATGATCAATATTGGATAGTATAGTGCAGAATCTATGTTTCACAATTACAGGTATTTAAGAGTGACAACTTTGACCCTTTCTAAGTTTCGTCTTCTCCTAAAGTACCAAGATCAATTTCTAAACCAATTATGAGGGATTCCTACATTTTTACACTAAGTATAAACCATTATTACTAATTTTAAACATGCTGAAACAGAATCCATAATTCTTGTTTCTAAGGTTCTAGAAATCTCATTTCTACTCCTTTTTAGTTACTTGTTGTTCCTAACACTGACCAAATAATTTTTCCTTCATTCAAACATATTTTTTACACATCCTAGCTTATAAAATCAGCATCAAACAGTGGCTATACAGTCCAAGGCAGTGGCCAAAATCTAAAGCATAAGCAAGTGCATAAAATGATATTTTCAAGTGCACATAAGTTACTAGTTTTCTCTTGGAATTAATTTAGGACCTCTAACTCTTTTAGAAACTAATTTATTTCATAAAAATTATAAAAATACAAGTAAGGGCAGTAGCTATATCATTTTACTCATAGTTGAGATTTAAAACTTAAAAACATATTTATAATATTTTATAAGTTCACCTATGCTTAAGAAAATCCTAAAACATAGGTTATTAGCACTTATGACTAGATGAAACCTATTCTAGGTCCATCTCCATCACATGGCCGAAATCATTATCCATAAAACACATCCATTTTCCAAACTTGAGATAGTAATGAGCAAGTCTTTGAGCTCTAGGTTCTTTAGATGATGACATAAACTTAAATATGCTATGCACTTTGTTTTATTCTTCATTATGAAGTGTAAGCATAAAAATAAATATGAAAGGCAACTTGTTATTATCTTTAAGGTTTAAGTGATGACTTAAAATATAAATATGAGAATGCAAGTTTATTCTTTATTTTTGAAAGTTTAGTGTTGACATAAAAGTAAATATGAATCCAAGTTCATTTTAACTGAACTAGAGCTCATACAAGAATTTTAGAAGGACAATAATAATCTCAACCCAACACTTATCTATCAAGACAATGTGAGCTTTAGAGTCCTTGTACCAAGGTTTCAAAGAAACCTCATGGTTTGAATATCATCATCAAGCTCAAGGAAAATGAACAAGAGATCAAAATAAACCACACATTTCTTGCAACAAAACATAGAGAGAACTACACCATATTCTTTATTTTATACTCAAGAGCTCCTATATAGAGTAAACTCTAGAATGTACCAGCCAACTTTAAGGTTGACAAGAGTAAGCTTTGAGCTTTTTGAAAACCAATTATAGGGTAGATAAACTCACATAAAATAAAATAAAATAAAAGAGGACTATCCTATCTATGATATATGCACAACCGCTCCGAGGTCCACTGTAGGCTCCTACTGACAACGCTCCTAAGAAGGAGGGATGAAGCCAAGCACACGATCGATGTCAATGGGAGTAGGCCCGGGATGAACATGAGCTCCACTACGTGGACGAGTATCTCCCCTACAAGCATGTGAAACCCTTCTCATGGGTTGTTTCACCGTAGGCTTTCCCTCACTATTACTGCCTATCTCCATGGGAACTGTAGGTGTAAAACCGCCCAAGGAATACTGGGAAGGATAATCCTCTGACGGGTTTGTCAATGGCTCAGTTGGGTGAGAAGATGGATGGGTGCACTCAAAGATGATGTCATTAGCAAAAAGGGTAGCAGTAGAGAACCTATAGCACGTAACTGGATGTGCAAATGGGTGCTCCAAAAAGACAAACAGGTAGACAGTACAACGACCTACAAAGTGATAAGTGTGATGAGCATTGTCGAAGTGCATCTCCCAGGTGGGAGCGTCAATGAAAATCACGAAGGTTGCCATCCGCCTCTGAAGATGGGATGGAAAAAAAGAAAGAAGGGATGAGAAACTATATAAGAATCTTAGTAGGGCTTCCACCTCCTAACATGTGTCATCATCTACATCCTCAAGAATCTTGGGTTTCATTATGAAAATAATAGGCATTTATAAAGTTCATTTATTAAGTTCCAAATACCATTAGCCAAGGCCCATATCTTTTAGCATGAATCTTAATGTCATGAATACATCATACCATATCATGAATGCATCTCAATGCTACATGCAACATATCACAAGAATTACAATAAATGAATATAGCATAAAGAACATAGTCATCCTACATGACCCTTCCTTTTTATTCTTTTAGGTGACTTAAATTTAATTATTCTCTTATCTATGGGTGGCAACCCTAATACTCTCTCCTCTTGAGAGTTCTAGGTTATGAGCTCATACCTAAACTAGTCGTCACTAGTCTACACTTATCTTCTCGATAAGCTAATTCTCGACGCCTAGAGTGTGGGATAAGGGGCATAGGATCACCTTTTATAACCATTTATTCCTAGAGTCTAAATGGTCCTTATTGGATCACTCTCCTAACCATTAATTCCTAGAGTCTAGAGGATCATTTCCATGTGTCTTATGTCACCTGAAATCTTAGCATGTTACTTGGAGATGTAAACAAGAGCATATAATTATGGACATCATAACTTATCATTTAACATTTTATGCTTATAAAACATATCAATCATGCATCCCAGTTACTCAATCCGTAATCGCAATTAATCATGTACTTATTCACATAGGCATGCCATCACTAACATCTCATGGAAAGGTAAATGTGCTCTTACCTTGTATGCTGGAATCATGGACTAGACTCAGCTAATGCATATGCTATGCTCAATAGGATGTATATATATAGTGCACTAAAGATCATCATAAAATATCATTCACATTATTATCCTCAAGTTATCAATAATTAAACTTTAGGCCCAAACTGGTCAAAATTGCAAAGTTTCACATTTCTAACGCCTAGTGGGTACCGATGTTTCTAAAACTTGTCACTAACATTATAAATAGTATTTCAAATACATGGATATGATTAAAATCATTATTAGACCTAAGTAAACCCATTCTATCAAAATTCCACAATGAGAGTATAATAGCCCATGCTGCTTTATAGATTGACGGCTGTCCCCACAACCTAACACAGGTCTTTTCAGCATGCTTTGTCCTCACTCACATGCTTCTTGGGAAAACTTTCCAGGAGGTCACCCACATCTTGTTGGCATAGGTTGTAAAAATCAATTCATATAAGTCATCATTAACTGTATAGTCCCATACCCACATAATCTTAGGATCCCTCTCATTCGGATGTGTAATCGGTTCATTAATGTACCCCTTTGCTTTGAGGACCTTGCAAGGAGCCACTCTTTGTCCACGCCTTCTTTGCACCAGCAATCACTCCTCGTCTTTATCACCGAGCATTACATGTCCACCAGCTTCCACTTGGTTCATCCCCGAACCACACTTTACTAGGAGTGTAACACCCCAATTTTCTCTGTTTAGCAAAAATGACCAAAATACTCTTAGGTCATTTTTGTATAAAAATTAAGGCCGGCTAACCTTGGCCACCCTAAAAGGTTTATTTATATAATAGGAATAAATTACTTGAGGATTATATAGCGATCCATGTGAAAATCGCGATTCACGATTTTTCCATGTAAAAATGACCAAAATGCCCCTGAGGTCATTTTTGCCCAGAATCGAGAACGGCCAACCCTGACTGTAACACCCTAATTCTTAACCCAACTTTCTAGAACACATTAGATTAATCATTAGGTATTTTATTAAAATACTTAGCGGAAATTACAGGTAAATTTTTTTTTGAAATATA
This sequence comes from Dalbergia cultrata, assembly GCA_031216105.1. NCBI lineage: Eukaryota > Viridiplantae > Streptophyta > Magnoliopsida > Fabales > Fabaceae > Dalbergia > Dalbergia cultrata. The sequence continues at coordinate 31,502,046 of CM062351.1, forward strand.
AAACCAAAGTGAGAGCCGCGCTCTTATCTAAATGAGAGACATAGATATCAATCATAAGGAACACACAAGCTAAAGCAAGTAACAATAGAACAATGGTCATCACAACAAAGGAAATATTTCATTAATAACATAGTTAAGATACATAGTAGTCACGCACTTATAGGAACGGGCTGAGCTTGCAATACAGAAGAAAGGAAATACAACAGAAACAAGAAAGCATAAATAAACCATAACTACCCGAGTGCACCTATGGTGGATAACCTCAATACAAAAGAAGGTTTATCCAATCTATGTGTGAGCGTGTGCACTAAGCCTCCCCTAAGACAGCTACTACTCGAACCCAGGGTATGGCGGAACATAACCAATCCACGGACGCAGTGCGGCAGGAGTAGGCACACATGAAGATTGAGTGTGAGCTCCTCGATAAGGGTGCCTCTCGGCTCGCCTAGCCAGTCTCGGCTGCGTGACAGTCTCCTCGCTCTTGCCTTGCGTGAACTAAGGTGTAGGAGCAGAGCTCTTGCTATACATATGCGTCGGTGGGTCCTCGGAAGGGTCATCCTCCGAACTAGGAGACCGAGGCACATAGTCCTGAAAGTCTCGAGCCATCGAACCACCAGTGTACATCCACAGAATCCTCTCATCTCGCGTCCGGATGAGCTCAAAAACCATCGCATCATTGTAGGGTGACATCAGAGAGAAATGGTAGCTCTGTACAGGGTATGCAAAGGGGCGTCCGATGAACATGAAGACTCGTACTGTGCACTGTCCCTCAAAATGATATGATCTGTTGTCCGAATCAAAGTGAACCTCCTACGTTGGCGTGTCGACAAAGACTACAAACATCACCATCGCTCTATGAAGATGTGACGGAATAAAGAGAAAAAAGAGAAAAAGAGAAAGGAGTAAGAATTCTTACTAAAGAATCTCAGTAGGAGTCTCCTATCCTAGGGTTACATCGTTCACATCCTCAGGAACCTTGGGTTTATTTGTAAAAGGTGTGCATGCATATAAGATTCATTATTAGGGTTTATAAAACCAATTATCCAAGGTCCATTCCTTTTAGCATGCATCTTGATGTCATGAATGTAACATATCAAAACATGAATGCATGGCAACACTTGAGCATATAAATCAACAAATCAAATCATATAGAAACAATCCATGTGGCATAAGGGCAATAACTTATCAAATGGAACTTTCATCAATATGTGTGACATCATTCATGGAATCTTTAGCAATGTAGAGGCCACCCTAATAATAATAAAAACTAGGCTATGAGCTCATACCTCAGCTAGTCGTCACTAGCTCTTGCTAATTATCTGAATAAGTGAATAATAAAATAACACACCTGACTACTTAAGAGTACAGGCTAGGGGGCTAGGGAACTCCTCTCTTAGGATATACCCTATTTGAAACGCTCTACTGGCCTAGAGTGCACAGCGAATTGTCCGCTTTGGAAAGGCTCATGTCCAGACCCTCACGGATTTGTCTCCTCCTCACCGTAGCAGTAGAAGTACGTTTCAGTGCTTGTCACATAAAAAAATCTCCTGGGGGTGCCCGGATCAACTGTGACACCCAGGGTTTTCAATTTCATATGGTACTTTTAAAAACATTTTTCAACCCTTTTAGGTTTGACAGAAATTCGGCATCATATCAGCTGTTAAACCGAATTTCCTTCAAACCGATAGTTATGCCACAAGGTTAAAACACAAACATGTTTCTCATTCAAACCTCATGCTTAGAATAAACTCATGTCTCAATCAATTCATCTCATCATAACTCATATATCATATACATCTCATCATCATTATAGAATTTAAGACTTCTTAGTGTCTTATGCATTGACCCTTAAGGTCCTTAACTCACAATCTAAGTTATAAATCATCACAACTTAATCTGTCGGGTTCCTATGGGCTCATATCTAAGTATTCCTCACTCAATACTATGATCATAAACATCTCTAAAGCTCAAGAGCGCAAAATCTAAAATTCTAACTTTACGGGTACCTAGGGGTCACAACAATGACCCTTTCTAAGGTCAGTTTGCTCCTAAGGCATCAAGATCAAGTCCTAAACCAATTATGAGTCATTCCTACACATTTAAACTAATGTAAAACCATGATTATCACTTCTAAACCATGCTGGACAGAATCCAGAAAAATCAATTACTAAGGGATCTAGAACTCTTAAATTAATTCTTTTCTAGTTACTAACTTCTCTTATCTTTCACATATGCATTTTACCATCAATTATACACAAACATACTCATGTTATCCTCATCCAAACAGCATAAACAGTGAGCATAACATGGCAAGGCAGAACGGAATCCATCTGCAAACAAACAAGGTACAAACTTGATTTCTAGAACACATAAAATGCTAGTTTCTCTTGGAACCTTTTTAAAACTTTCAAAACTCATTAATAAACATTTTTATCAACTAAAAACACCAAAATACTTGTAAGGGCAGTGGCTATTTTAAATTAAACTCAAGAGGTTCTAAATTCATAAAACTTGGTTCTTGACATCTCTTGAACTCATAAAAGCTTAGAAAAATTATGAAACATAGATTTTAGTACTTGTAACAAATGAAACCTCTTAAGGCCGAAATTAAAAGCTAAAGAACACATATTGTTCAAGCCTTTGTTTGAGACAACAATGGGCAAATCTTTAAGCTCTAGGTTCTCTTAGGTGATGACATAAAAATAAACATGCTCATGCACTTGTTTTAGCTTTCATTAGAAAGTAACGTGAGACCATAAAATAAACATGAGATGCACCTTATTATTATATTTGATATTTAACTTGAAATGTAAACATGATAATGCAAAACTTGAAATATAAACATGATAATGCAAGTTCATTTATTATTCTTGATATTTAGTGATGGCAAGGAAAATAAATATGATGTGCAAGGCATAAATATAAACATGGATGTAAGATTCATTTTAATCTTAACTAAAGCTCTTACAAGACTTTAGAGATCAACACAACCCAACACTTATCTCATCACAAAGAGAGCTTTAGAGTTCTTGAACTAAGTTCTCAAAGGAACTAAATGGTTCTTGAACATCATCATCAAGCTCAAAAGAAACAAGCTTTTTAAAAGAGATCAAAACCTCAAGGAAAAGGAAACCAAAACCGAAACCTCAAGGGAAAGAAAACAAGGAAACCGAAACCAATAGCTAGAAAAGTAAAGGTGTTTCTTGAGCTAAAATCATTTAAGTGAGAAAATAAAGATGAAACTTAACGAAAGTAGACACTCAAGCTCTAGAGGTTTCTTTGAGATGAACACATGGTCATCATCTAGGAGCTCTCATCATTGAGCTATTGTGTAAATAACAAGGCCTCATGGCCGAAAACAAGAAAAGGGAAAACAAAGAAAAGTTCAAAAAGAAACCAAGAGAAAGCTAGAGGAAAATTACATTTTCAAGAAAAACAAAGTTTAGAAAAACACTCCTACCTAAAGTGAAGATGAAAAACTTGAGCTTTTGAAAAGAGATAAAAAGAGCAACTCCTCCTTCGGTGGCAAGATGGGTTCGGCCAAAGTGAAGAGAAAGGAAAGGAGATGTGTTTTGAGTGAGGTTGTGTTTGAGGTCAAGTGTTTGAGAGGTTTGATGATGATTCAAGGTTGTGAGGTGGTGTTTAGAGGTTATGAGATGATAATGTGATGAGAGGATGAAGATGAAGAGAAAAGGAAAACTCTCTTGAAACTTGAGAGAAAAAGGAAGAACTTAGAGAAAGCTTTGGAAACTTGAAACTTTGCAAATGATCTAAAGTGTTTGCAAGCTCAAGTAAGCAAGGTATTTATAGAAAATGAAAACAAATGAAGTCTCATGGAGAGGAGGGGCTAGCCGTGTGGTTTGGGAGGCAAAGGAAGAGAAAATATCTCTTACAACTTGTCATTCAAGCATGGTTTGAGGTATGGAGGTTATGGTGCAAAGCATGGCTTCAAGTATGGTGAATTGGAGTGAAATTTCTTTCAAATTTGAAATGAAATATCTCTTCTAGAAGCAAGGAGGGCTGGCTAAATTTGAGCCACAAAAATGAGGGAAAATAACTTAATTTATTCAGTCATTCACTTAGCAAATCAGGCATGGATGAAAGTATGACAAAGTATGGTGTAAGTGAGGTGGAAGCATGGCCTTAGAGTGTCAAAAATTTGAGCATGTGATGGAAAATAGGGGAGGAGTGGCTTCGGCCAGATTGCTACAATAGAGAGGGAAAGAATTTTTTCATGTAATTGTGTGTTGATGATAGGTTTAAGTGTAGATTAGTTTAGGTGCAAGGTTATGAATCATTAAGCATAAGTTTAGGTAACTAAGAATGAGGTTTAGGAATTTTATGACAAGATTAGGAGTGCTCATACATCATTAGAGAATTTAAAACTCATTTATGAATAAACAATTGAAAACACAATTCCATGATTTAAGGAATTGGAGAGAGAATTTACTATTCAAGATTCCATGACTAGGAATCTTGAATTTAAAATAAGATTTCAAGTTGTAATTAAGCATTCTTAGGTTCTAATCAACTTTATTAAATTATTTTGACTCAAGATTAATTATAGAAATTAATTAATCTTCGATTAGAGTCTAATATCGCTTAGGTTTGCTTAATTACATGATTAAGCTCGAAAACACAAAACTAGGGGCAAAATCATAATTTTGCACTAATTTTGCCCTGGACCTCCGGGACTAAAACTAAAGTCGCAGAATATATATAAATGCATTTTAAAACCATGTGGAGAAGTTTCAGGTTCATCCGGCACTTGCAAACGGATAAAACACCATAGGGGTATTTTGGTCATTTTGACCTGAAAACTCGAAAAGTGAGATTTTTGATCCTGGGAAGGTACATAAGCCAACTAATCCCCTTCCAACATTGAGTTTGCCCTTCAAGTACTGCCAGTTCGGCTTTCCTCAAATTCCGGGCTGAAAATGACGTTAGGGGCATTTTGGTCATTTTCACTCTAACAGAAAAATCGGGGCGTTACACTGGCTATCCTCGAGGGGTTGGTTTGTTGATTAAAAGGGATTAAATGCCTTAGAAATAGTAACAGAGATGAAAATATCACTTTCTAGAATTTTGGCACAAAATGATGAAAATGCCCATGTGGCGTTTTTACGTAGGATTTAGTGCTGACTAAGCCAGGAAAATTTCCCGAGAGTTTGAAATGTTGTTTTTATGTAATGCTTGATGTTTGGATAAGTCTGGGTGGCCTCGAAGAGTTTTGATGTGAAATGACCTTTTTACCCCTAGATTAGTGCATAATGAGCTTAATTAAACTATTAAGGAAACATAAGCGATATTAGGCTCTAGTTAAAGGTAATTTAATTTTAATTATTAATCTTGAGTCAAAATAATTAATTAAGGTTGTTTAGGGCCTAAAAGTACTTAAGGAATTTCAAATTTCAATCTTGGTCATAAAGCATCCAAGACATCATATTATGTCATGCTCAAATAGTGTTTTCTCTTTCATGTTCCACAAAATTAGGAACCTTGTTGGAGTTTGAATTTCAAACTAAGCAAGTTTAATTCAAACTAAGTAAGAATGACAACTTCTAATCATGTCTTAAGAACTCTAATCACACAATTACAACTCTTAAACACCAAAACTCAAGTTTTTAACTGTGTTCCCTAATTAATGTTACCCTAAACCTAATTATCACACCCAAATGAAATGAAAGTTTTGGCCCCCAAAGCCCATATGGCTGCCCCCCTGGGATTTTCACTCCTATTTTATTTTTACAACATATAAACACACTCAAACCTAGTGAAAAAGTCTCATTCTTACCACTAGCATTTTTGTTGAGAACTTGTTACCAAAAAACATCTCATACTTTCTCTCAACTTGAGTTCTTCCTCCTCCTCTACTTTTAAGAGAGAACCACCACCACAAACAACCTTGAACCACCACACCGCCACCTCAAACCTCCTCCTAAATACACAACCTTTTCACCCCTAAGCTTAACCTCACAAGAAAACCATCTCCTTCCTTTCCTCCTCCCTTGGCTAAAACTTCATAGCCTCCAAGAGAAGATTTTTGTCTTCTCATTTTAACCCAGAAAAACCAAGCTTTCTTTGTAACGCCCCGATTTTTCTGTTAGAGTGAAAATGACAAAAATGCCCCTGAGGTCATTTTCGGCCCGGAATTCGAGGAAGGCAGATCCGGTAGTCCTTGAAGGGCAAACTCAATGTTGAAAGAGGATTAGTTGGCTTGTGAACTTTCCCAGGATCGAAAATCTCGTTTTTTGAGTTTTCGGGTCAAAATGACGAAAATACCCCTGTGGTGTTTTACTTGTTTGCAAGTGTCGGATGAATCCGAAACTTCTCCAGATGGTTTTAAAAGGCATTTTTATATAGTCTATGACTTTAGTTTTAGTCCCGGAGGTTCCAGGCAAAATTAGTGCAAAATTATGATTTTACCCCTAGTTTTGTATTTTTGAGCTTAATCGTATAATTAAGCAAACCTAAGCAATATTAGGCTCTAATCGAAGATTAATTAATTTCCATAATTAATCTTGAGTCAAAATAATTTATTAAAATTGATTAGAACCTAAGAATGTTTAATTTCAACTTAAAATCTTATTTTAAATTCAAGATTCCTAGTCATGGAATCTTGAATAGTATTTTCTCTCTCCAATTCCTTAAATCATGGAATTGTGTTTTCAATTGTTTATTCACAAATGAATTTTAAATTCTCTAATGATGTATGAGCACTCCTATTCTTGTCATAAAATTTCCTAAACCTCATTCTTAGTTACCTAAACTTGTGCTTAATGATTCCTAACCTTGTACCTAAACTATTACACATCTAAACCTATCATTAGCACCCAATTACATGAACAATTTTCCTCCTCCCTTGGCTATCCCCAATCTTTCTGAAACCATATCCCCCATTATCCATCACATGTACAAATTTTTGACACTCCAAAGACCATGCTTCCACCTCACAAAGAACTATGCTTTGAGTCATAACCTCCATGCTTTCATCCATGCTTCATAGGACATCTTCTAGAAGACTTTTGCTCTCATTTTTGTGGCTCAAAATCAGCCAGCCCTCCTTGCCTTCTAGATGATTTATTTCAATTTCAAACAAAGAGAAATTACCATACTTTGAGCCATACCTTGCACCATGACTTCCATACCTCAAACCATGCTTGAATGACATTGTGTAAGAGATATTTTTCTCTCTCCTTGCCTCCCAAAACCTCACGGCCATGACCTCCTTTGAGTGAGCCTTCATTGTTTTATTTTTTATAAATAGGTGCCTAGGAAGAACTTGTGATACTTTTGTTTCATTTGGTAAGTTTGAGTGTTCTTAGCTTTAGTGAGTTTCCTTTCTTTTTCTCTCAAGTTTCAAGAGAGTTTTCCTTTCCTCTTCATTTTCATCCTCTCATCACATCATCATCTCATAACCTCTAAACACCACCTCATAACCTTGAATCATCATCAAACCTCTCAAACACTTGACCTCAAACACAACCTCACTCAAAACACATCTCCTTTCCTTTCTCTTCACTTTGGCCGAAGCTCATCATCATCCTTGGAGGAGTTCTCCTTCTTGTTTTCCTTTTCAAGTTCAAGTTTTCATCTTCACTCTAGGTAGGAGTGTTTTTCTAAACTTTGTTTTGCTTGAAAATGTAATTATCCTCTAGCTTTCTCTTGGTTTCTTTTTGAACTTTTCTTTGTTTACCTTTTTCTTGTTTTCGGCCATGAGGCCTTGTTATTTACATGATTGCTCAATGATGAGAGGTCCTAGATGATGACCATGTGTTCATCTCAAAGGAACCTCTAGAGCTTGAGTTTCTACTTTCTTTAACTTTCATCTTTATTTTCTCACTTAAATGATTTTAGCTAAAGAAACACCTTCACTTTTCTAGCTATTGGTTTCGGTTTCCTTATTTTCTTTCCCTTGAGGTTTCGGTTTTGGTTTCCTTTTCCTTGAGGTTTTGATCTCTTTTAAAAAGTTTGTTACTTTTGAGCTTGATGATGATGTTCAAGAACCACTTAGTTTCTTTGAGAACTTGGTTCAAGAACTCTAAAGCTCTCTTTGTGATGAGATAAGTGTTGGGTTGTGTTGATCTCTAAAGTCTTGTAAGAGCTCTAGTTAAGATTAAAATGAATCTTGCATCCATGTTTATATTTATGCCTTGCACATCATATTTATTTTCCTTGCCATCACTAAATATTAAGAATAATAAATGAACTTGCATTATCATGTTTATATTTCAAGCTTTGCATTATCATGTTTACATTTCAAGTCCTTACTTAAGTATCAAAGATAATAATAAGTTGCATCTCAAGTTTATTTTATGTTCTCACTTTACTTTCTAATGAAAGCTAAAACAAGTGCATGAGCATGTTTATTTTTATCTTATCACTTAAGAGAACCTAGAGCTCAAAGACTTGGCCATTATTGTCTCAAACAAAGGCTTGAAAATATGTGTTCTCTAGCCTTTGATTTCGGCCTCTAGAAGCCTTATTTGTCATAAGTATTAAAATCTATGTATCATAATTTTTCTAAGCTTATATGAGTTTAAGAAATGTCTAAAACAAAGTTTTATGATTTTGAAACCTCTTGAGATCAATTTGGATTAGCTACTACCCTTGAGAATATTTTGATGATATTAGATGATAAAAATGTTTACAAATGAGTTTTGAAAGTTTTAAAACGGTTCCAAGAGAAACTAGTATTTTATGTGCTTTAGAAATAAAGTTTTATGCCTTCTTATGGAGATGAATTTTCAGTTCTGCCTTGCCTTGATATGCTCACTGTGTATGCTGTTTGGAAGATGATAATATGAGTATGTTTGAGTATAATTAATGTTAAAATTCATATGTGAAAGATAAGAGAAGTTAGTAACTAGAAAAGAATTAATTTGAGAGTTTTAGATCTCTTAGTAATTGATTTTTCTGGATTCTGTCCACCAAGGTTTAGAATTGATAATCATGGTTTATAATTAGTTTAAATGTGTAGGAATGACTCATAATTGGTTTAGGACTTGATCTTGATGCCTTAGGAGCAAACTGAACTTAGAAAGAGTCATTGTTGTGACTCCCAGGTACCCGTAAAGTTAGAATTTTAGATTCTGCATTCTTGAGGTTTAGAAATGTTTGTGATCATAGCATTGAGTCAGGAATACTTAGATATGAGCTTATAGGTACCCGAGAGTTTAGGATATGATGACTTATAACTTAGATTGTGAGTTAAGGACCTTAAGGGTCAATTCATAAGACATTAAGAGATTTTATCACTTTTAGTTTGGGAATGCAAGTATGATATGTTGATATGCATGATGTGATGATATAAGAGGTGTGATGTGTGATACACGAGTACTATCTATATGAGTTATGATGCTGTGATCTTCTATGATGATGCTACGATGATGTAGAAATTGATTATGAATTGTGGAATTGAATGTGTAAGTACATGCATTGTGAGTTGGTGTGGCATGTTATGATGAATTGTATGAATTGTTGAGATGATATGTCTATCATGTTTATGAGAATTGAATGAGAGAGAGTATGTACCCCTTCTTTTGCCCTCTTAAAAATCTAGTGAAAACTGGTTAGGTTTGAGCTCATTTAGGCAATATGGGTGTATTTGGTTGGACTTGATAATGAGAATAATTTGGTGATGAGTATAAATATAGTTGAGCTCATTCCTAGGCGACAGGGTGTGTTTGGTTGGATTTGGTGATGCGTATAAATATTGCCGGGCATTGGTGTTTATGGTTGGTTTTGGTGATGAGAAAAGAAGGTGGTTATTGAGAGAAAGAACTTAAAGAGTTCGGATGTGAGAAAGAAGATGCGATATCTCTTTTCAAGTCACATAGTCATGAGTAAAAGAAAGAATTATTCCCAAGTTACCCCTTCTTGCCCTCTTAGAAATCTATTGATAACTAGTTAGGTTTGAGCTCATTTGGCTGGAGCTCATTCCTAGGCGATACGGTGAGTTTGGTTGGTTTTGGTGATGCGTATAAATATCACCGGGCACTGGTGTTTATGGTTGGATTCGGTGATGAGAAAAAAATGTGGTTCTTAAGGAAAAGAACTTAAGAGTTCAAGTATGAGAAAAGTTCTGTACTTTTATGCCACTTATCTATTACTTGATATCATGATTTATCTAATTGCTTGCATAATGCATTGCCATGCATTCATGCTTAAATATATTGCATTCATGACATTAAGATGCATGCTAAAAGGAATGAACCTTGGATAATTATTTTTTATAAACGTTAATAACGAACCTTATATGTATGCACACCTTTTTATAAATAAACCCAAGGTTCCTGAGGATGTAAACGATGTAACCCTATGATAGGAGACTCCTACTGAGATTCTTTAGTAAGATTCTCACTCCCTTCTCCTCCTTCTCTTTCTTCCGTCACATCTTTAGAGTTGGATGGCGACGTTCATAGTCTTCATTGACACGCTCGTCTGGGAGGTGCATTAAGACCCAGACCACCGCTCCTATCACTTCAAGGGTCGTTGTGCTGTTCGTATTTTTGTGTACATAGGATGACTTTTTGCTTTTCCAGTATCCAACTACCAGTTCACTCCTACTGCTCCTTTTGGTGGTGACGATCTGATCTTTGAGCTCACCTGCCCTCGCGACGAGCAGATGCGTCGAGCTCGTTCGTCCGTGTAACGCCCCGATTTTCTATTAAAGTGAAAATGACCAAAATGCCCCAGAGGTCATTTTTGGCCCGGAATCCGAGGAAAGCCGGTCCGGTAGTACTTGAAGGGCAAATTCAATGTTGAAAGAGGATCAGATGACTTGTGTATCTTTTCGGGATCGAAAATCTCATTTTTCGAGTTTTCGGGTCAAAATGACCAAAACACCCCTATGGTGTTTTACCCATTTGCAAGTGTCGGATGAACCCGAAACTTCTCCAGATGGTTTTAAAAGGCATTTTTATGTATTCTGTGACTTTAGTTTTGGTCCTGGAGGTCCCGAACGAAATTAGTGCGAAATTACGATTTTGCCCCTAGTTTCGTGTTTTTACACTTAATCACGTGATTAAACAAACCTAAGCAATATTAGGCTCTAATCAAAGATTAATTAATTTCCTTAATTAATCTTGAGTTAAAATAATTTATTAAAGTTGATTAGAACCTAAAAGTGCTTAATTACAACTTAAAATCCTATTTTAAATTCAAGACTCCTAGTCATGGAATCTTAAATAGTATCTTCTCTTTCCAATTCCTTAAATCATGGAATTGTGTTACACATTGTTTATTCACAAATGAGCTTTTAATTCTCTAATGATGTATAAGCACTCCTAATCTTGTCATAAAATCCTTAAATCACATTCTTAGTCACCTAAACTTAAGCTTAATTATTCCTAACCTTGTACCTAAACTAATACATACTTAAACCTACCATTAGCACCCAATTAGACAATCAAATCTCACCTCCTCTCTGCTGTCCCTGGTCTGGGCGAACCTCCATGCCCTCCATATGCATCACATGTTCAAATTTTTAACATTCCAAGGCCATACCTCAAGTCATATACACCATACCTTGTCATATTTTCAATCAAGCTTGATTTTTCAAATGAATAACTAATTAAAATAACCCATTTTCCTCATTTATTTGTGGCTGAAAAAGTTCCAGCCATGTCAAGCTTCTAGAAGCCTAATTTCATTCAAAAATTAATAGGAAATTCACTCACATCAAGCCATACTTTGTATCATAAACTCCATACCTCAAACCATGCTTGTATGACACCTTGTAAAAGATATTTTCCTTCCTTTCCCTCCCTTTTTGCTACAGCTTCCCCTCCTCCTCTTTGAGCTCTCATTTGTTTTCATTTTCTATAAATATCTTGCCTAGAACCACATGCAAACACTTTAGCTCATTTGCACACTTTTAGTTTTCTAAGCTTTCTTTGTATTCTCTCTTTTTCTCTCTAAGTTTCAAGAGAGTTTCCTCTTGTTCTTCATCTTCATCTTCATCCTCTCTTCATCTCATAATCATATCACAACCTTCAAACACCATCCCATAGCCTTGAACCATCATCAAACCTCTCAAACACCACACCTCAAACACAACCTCACTTGAAACACAACTCCAACCTTCTTGTTCTTCCTTGGCCGAAACCATCTAGCCCCAAGGAGGAGCTCATCATCTTGTTTTCCTTTTCAAAAGTTCAAGCTTTTTGTCTCCACTCTAGGTAGGAGTGTTTTTCTAAACCTTGTTTCTTGAAAAATGAGTTTTTCTAGCTTTCTCTTGGATTTTGTTTTTGAAACTTTCTTTGTTTCTTTTCCTTGATGTTTCGGCCTCTTGGTCTTGGTGAGCACATGATAGCTCAATGATGAGAGCTCCTAGATGATGACTATGTGTTCATCTCAAAGGAACCTCTAGAGCTTGAGTTTTTGTTTTCTCTAAGTTTCATCCTTATTATCTAGCTCAAAAGGATTTTTGTTCAAGAACACCTTTACTTTTCTTGCTCTTTTGATTTCGGTTCCTTGTTCCTTTTCCTTTAAATATTTTGGTTTGGATTCCTTGATCTTTGAGGTTTTGTTTTGTTTTGAAAGTTTATTTATTTTGTGCTTGATGATGATGTTCAAGAACGTCATAGTTCCTTTGAGACCTTAGTTCAAGAACTCCAAAGCTCTCTTTGTGATGAGATGAGTGTTGGGTTGTTATATGTTAAAGTCTTGTATGAGCTCTAGCCAACCTTAAAATGAACCTTGCATCATGTTTACTTTTATGCTTTGCACATAATATTTACTTTCCTTGCTATAACTAAGTATCAAGATAATGAATGAACTTGCATTATCATATTTATATTTCAAGCTATGCATTATCATGTTTATGTTTCAAGTTCTCACATAATATCAAAGATAATAATAAGTTGCATCTCATGTTTATTTTATGCTCTCAGTTTACTTTCTAATGAAAGCTAAAACAAGTGCATAAGCATATTTATCTTTATGTCATCACCTAAATGAACCTAGAGCTCAAAGACTTGCCCATTGTTGTCTCAAACAAAGGCTTGAAAACCTATGTTATTTGTCTCCTTGTTTTTGGCCCCTAAGAGTTTATTTGTTTCCAAGTATTTAAAACTATGTTCTATAATTTTTCTAAGCTTTTATGAGTTCAAGGAATACATAGAACTAAGTTTTATGAATTTAGGAGCTCTTGAGATAAAATTTATTTAGCTACTGCCCTCTCAAGTATTTGGATGATTTTAGATGTTATAAATGTTTATAAATGAGTTTTGAAAGTTTTGAAAAGGTTCCAAGAGAAACTAGTATTTTATATGCTTTAGAAATTGTGTTTGATGTCTTTAAATGGAGATGTTTGTTTCGGTTCTTCCTTGCTATGTTTAGCCACCGTATGAGCTGTGTTAATGATGATAATATGGTTATGTTTGAGTATAATTAATGTTAAAACTCATATGTGAAAGATAAGAGAAGTTAGAAACTAGAAAAGAATTAATTTGAGAGATTTAGATCCCTTAATGTTTGATTTTTCTGGATTCTGTCCAGCAAGGTTTAGAAATGGTAATCATGGATTTAAATTAGCTTAAATGTGTAGGAATAACTCATAAATAGTTTAGGACTTGATCTTGATGCCTTAGGAGCAAACTGGACTTAGAAAGGATCACTGTTGTGACTCCTAGGTACCTGTAAAGTTAGGATTTTAGTTTCTGCAGCCTTGAGGTTTAGAGATGTTCTTGACCATAGTGTGAGGCAATGAATACTTAGATATGAGCCTATAGGTACCCGAGAGATTAAGTTTTGATGATTTATAACTTAGACTGTGAGTTAAGAACCTTAAGGGTCAATGCATAAGACATTAAGAAGTTGTTAATGCTGTGATGTTTATATGATGCAATAATATGTTGAGATGATTATGATTCATGAGGAAATGATTGTTTAAGATATGAGGTTTATCATAGCATGAGATTTCATGAGAACATGTTGTGTGATTTTAGCTTGTGGCAGTTTGAAGAAAATTCGGTTTAACAGCTATCATGCTGCCGAATTTCCGTTAAACCTAAAAGGGTTGAGAAATGTTTAAGAAGTACCATATGAGTTGAAAACCCTAGGTGACATCGGTTCGGCCGAGCACCCCCAGGAGATTTTTATGTGACAAAGCATTGAGACGCGCTTCCCTAGGTGACACCGGTTGGGCCGAGCACCCGCAGAAGAGACAAATCCGTGAGGGTATGAGTAGATGCAGCCTACGAAAGTGGACAAATTGCTGTGGTTTAATGCCCACAAAGCGTTTCAAAGAGGGTATATCCTAAGACAGGTGATCTCTGCCTCCTACCCATACTTGTGAGTTGGGATTATTTTATTATGTTTCGCTAATTCAGATAATAAGCAAGAGCTAGTGACGACTAGCTGAGGTATGACTCATAACCTAGTTATTTTTAGGGTGGCTTATTATGCTAAAGTACCATGATTGACGTCACGAAGTTGAGGAATGATTCACTTGAAAGTTATATGCCCTTATGCCAGATGGTTTATGTTTATGTTCTTTGATGTGTTGTTTTATATGCTCGAGTATTGACATGCATCCATGATATGATATGTTGCATTCATAATGTCAAGATGCATGCTAAAAGGAATGGACCTTGGATAATTAGTTTTGGAAAACCCTAAATAAAATCTTATATACATGATCACTGTTTTATAATTAAACCCAAGGTTCCTGAGGATGTGAACGATGTAACCCTAGGATAGGAGACTCCTACTGAGTTTTCTTTAGCAAGAATTCTCACTCATCTCTCTTCTTTCTCCCGTCACATCTTCAGAGAGCGATGACGACGTTCGTGGTCTTTGTTGACACACCTACTTGGGAGGTTCACTATGACCTGGACCACGGGTCATATCATTTTGAGGGGCAGTGTACCGTGCGAGTTTTCATGTTCATTGGACACCTCTTTGCACACCCTGTGCAGAGCTACCGTTTCTCCCAGATGTCACCTTACAACGATGCGATGGTTTTTGAGCGCGCCCGGACATGTGATGAGAGGGTTCTGCGGACGTATACTGGGGGTTCGATGCCTCAAGACTTCCAGGACTACGTGGCTCGGTCCCCGAGTTCGGAGGACGACCCATCCGAGGACCTGCCGACGCACATGTATAGCGAGAATTCTGCTCCTACACCTCAGTTCGTGCGAGACGTGAGCGAGGAGACTGTTACACAGCCGAGGATAGCTAGGCGAGCCGAGAGGCACCCCTATCGAGGAGGTCACGCTCAGTCTTCACGTGTACCCACTCATGCTACCCTATGTCCATGGATTGGTTACACTCCACCGTTTCCCGGTTCCCAGTAGTTGACATCGTAGGGGAGCTTAGTGTACACACCCACACGTAGAGTGGATAAACCTTCTTTTGTTTTTGAGGTTATCCACCATAGGTGCACTCGAGTAGTTATGGTTTCTTTTTGCTTTCTTGTTTTATGTTGTATTTTATTTCCATTGTGTTACAAGCTCTGCTCGTCTCCATGAGGGTATGAGTACTTATGTACTCTAATTAAGTTATTAATGAAATGTTTCCTTTGTTATCATGATTGTTGTTCTTTGGATATATGCTTTACTCTATGATTTCTAATGATTGTCACTCGTGATTTACATTTCTGTCCTTTGACTAGTTAAGTTCGCGGCTCTCACTTTGCTTTATGTTCTCGAAAAAAAATTTACCCATAATTTCTGCTAAATATTTTATTAAAGTGATGAGACTAAGAAGTAATAGCCTAATGTTTAACCTAATGCATTCTAGAGAGTTGGGTTAAAAATTAGGGTGTTACAGTCTGCTTCAGCTATCTGCGACTATCCGGACTACGTGCCCCGTTCGAGGAGATCGGGGGCTGATCCATCCGAGGACTCACCAATGCACGTCTTTTCGGAGGGCTCTGCTCCTTCTCCCCAGTTCAGACGTGAGGGGAGCAAGGAGACCGTGATGCAGCCGCGCTTGGTGAGGAGAGCCGAGATGCGCCCGCGCCGAGGAGCTCACGTCCAGCTGTCACGCGTTCCTTTCCCACTCCACTGGCCGACTCAAGAGGAGATCGAGCAGTTCGTCAGTTATATACCTCCATCGCCCGAGCGTCCCCGCCATCACTAGGCTTCGTTGGAGAGCTTGTCGAGTACACGAGCCATTATGAGGATCTTCCCTTCGGTAGTATCTTTTGGGAGGGGTTATAGTTTAGTACTCGTAGCTTGGTAGGAGGGTAGCATAGTGGTTTTATTTTCCATTGCACCATATACTTTATTGCTTTCCTATTTTCTTGATGTATTACAAGCTCAGCCCGATTCTATAAGGGTGTGACTAAATATGTACCTTAACTACGTATCTAATAAAAGGTTTCCTTGTTGTGTTAATGATGTATGCTTACTTGCTGTATTCTTGATGTTTTGTTACTGGTATTTTATATTTCTGTCTCACGGATAGCTAAGAACGGGGCTCTCACTTTGATTTATGTTTTCAAAAAAAAATTTACTTGTAATTTTCGCTAAGCATTTTAACAAAAGATGAGACTAAGAAGTAATAACCTAATGTTTTACCTAATGTGTTCTAGAAAGTTGGGTTAAAAATTAGGGTGTTACATTCTTTCTTCCCTCAAAGACAACATCCTTGGTAGGGTTTTGTTTTGAGTTCCTTTACTTTTCTTTGCTTTATTTTCGGATTCTTTGTTGGTTGTTTGAACAAGTTCTTTTGGTTTTCCTTTCTTTATGTTTTGGTTTGGATCTCCTCCTCTTGATGTATATTTTCGGTTTTTGGTCTTTTTTCCTCTATGTTTTTGGTTCTTGGTTATAAATTAAGTGTTAGAACCATGGCTTGATTATGAGAGCTCTTGGTGGTGGTTTTGACATCACCATGTTTGAGGCCTCTAAAGCCAAAGACTTGGTTCCTTAGTTTCATTTCATTTTCGGCCTCATCTCCTTTTTCGTCTTAGATTTTGGTTTTTAGTATTAGTATGAGTTTAGATCATAGCTTGATGATGAGTACCTTTGAAGGTGGTTTGACATCACCAACCTTAAGATCTCTAAAGCCTAAGAATTTGATCTTCTTGGTTCATTACTCCTTCAGTTTTCATCTCTTATTTTCCTTTTATTTTCGGTTTCAAAGAAAAACATAGAAATGAAATGTTGTTAGCTATTTTCTTCTCTTTGTTCTTTGTTTTGAGCTTGATGATGAGTCCAAGAAATAAGGTTCTTGGAACCATGGTGTGGATGGACTTTAAAGCTCACTAATGTTTAACATCTACTAGGAGCAAGAAACTAATCTTGTGAGGTTTTTGAGCTTAAAGTGAACAAGATGTAAAATGAGCTGGCATTCATATTTACTTTTATGCTATCACCTAAATCTAAATATAAGAATGAATTTGCATAGCATGTTTATATTTTGAGCCATCACTAAAACTTGAAGATACAAAAAATGAAGTGCATAGCATATTTACTTTTAATGTCATCTGTAACACCCCGATTTTCTGCTAGAGTGAAAATGACCAAAATGCCCCTGAGGTCATTTTCAACCCGGAATTCGAGGAAAGCCAATCCGGCAGTACTTGAAGGGCAAACTCAATGTTGGAAGGGGATTAGATGACTCGTGTACCTTTTCGGGATCGAAAATCTCGTTTTTCGAGTTTTCGGGTCAAAATGACCAAAACGCCCTTGTGGTATTTTACCCATTTGCAAGTGCCGGATGAACCCGAAACTTCTCCAGATGGTTTTAAAAGGCGTTTTTATGTATTCTGTGATTTTAGTTTTGGTCCCGGAGGTCCCGGGAAAAATTAGTGCAAAATTACGGTTTTGCTCGTAGTTTCGTGTTTTTACGCTTAATCGCGTGATTAAGCAAACATAAGCAATATTATGCTCTAATTGAAGGTTAATTAATTTCCATAATTAATCTTGAGTCAAGATAATTTATTAAAGTTGATTAGAACCTAAAAGTGCTTAATTTCAACTTGAAATCCTATTTTAAATTCAAGATTCCTAGTCATTGAATCTTGAATAGTGTTTTCTCTCTCCAATTCCTTAAATCATGGAATTGTGTTTCCAATTGTTTATTCCTAAATGAGTTTTAAACTCTCTAATGATGTATGAGCACTCCTAATTTTGTCATAAAATCCCTAAACCTTATTCTTAGTTACCTAAACTTAAGCTTAATTATTCCTAATCTTGTACCTAAGCTAACCTACACTTAAACCTATCATTAACACCCAATTACATGGAAGATTTTTTCTCTCCCTTGGCTGCTGCAATCTGGCCGAAGCCACTCCTCCCCATTTCCATCATATGTGCAAAATTTTGACACACCAAGACCATGCTTCTAACTCATATACACTATACTTTGTCATATTTTCAATCAAGCTTGATTTTCCAAATGAATAACTAAATGAAATAAACCATTTTCCTCATTTATTTGTGGCTGAAAAACTTCCAGCCATGTCTAGCTTCTAGAAGACTAATTTCATTCAAAATTAAAAGAAAAGCTCACTCAAATCACCTTACTTGAAGCCATACTTTGTATCATAACCTCCATACTTCAAACCATGCTTGAATGACAAGTTGTAAGAGATATTTTCTTTTCCTTTTTCCTCCAATTGCTATGGCCAGCCTTCCCCCTCCATGAGTTCTCATTTTCTATAAATACCTTGCCTAGAAACACATGCAAACACTTTAGCTCATTTGCACACTTTTAGTTTTCTAAGCTTTCTTTATGTTCTCTCTTTTTCTCTCTAAGTTCCAAGAGAGTTCTCTCTTGTTCTTCATCTCCATCTTCATCATCTCACAACCTTCAAACACTACCCCATAGCTTTGAAACACCTCCTAAGCTCTGAAACACTTCATCTCAAACACAACCTCACTCAAAACTTAGCTCCTTAACTTCCTCACCCCCTTGGCCGAATCATCATCAACATCCTTGGAGGAGTTGTTCATCTCTTTTTCTTTCAAAAGTTCAAGTTTTTATCTTCACTCTAGGTAGGAGTGTTTTTCTAAACCTTGTTTTTCTTGAAAATATGTTTTCCAAGCTTTCTCTTGGATTTTCTTTTTGAAACTTTCTTGTTTTCTCTTCCTTTGAGTTTCGGCCTCTTGGCCTTGATGAGTACATGATGGCTCAATGATGAGAGCTCCTAGATGATGACTATGTGTTCATCTCAAAGGAACTCTTAGAGCTTGAGTTTTTTTTTTTTAAAATTTTCTCTAAGTTCCATCTTGATTTACTAACTCAAAATGATTTTAGCTCAAGAACACCTTTACTTTTTCTTGTTTTTCATTTCGGTTTCCTTATTTCCTTTCCTCTAATATTTCGATTTGGTTTCCTTTCTTTTGAGATTTTGTGTTCTTGAAAGTTTGTTTCTTTTGAGCTTGATGATGATGTTCAAGAACCTCATAGTTCCTTTGAGAACTTGGTTCAAAAACTCAAAAGCTCTCTTTGTGATGAGATGAGTGTTGGGTTGAGTTTGATTCTCTAAAGTCTTGTAAGAGCTCTAGATTATATTAAAATGAATCTTGCATCCATGTTTATTTTCCTTGCTATTACTAAGTATCAAGAATAATAAATGAACTTGCATTATCATGTTTATGTTTCAAGCTTTGCATTATCATGTTTATATTTCAAGTCCTCACTTAATATACCAAAGATAATAATAAGTTGCATCTCATGTTTATTTTATGCTCTCACTTTACTTTCTAATCTAACCTAAAATAAGTGCATGAGCATGTTTATTTTTATGTCATCACTTAAATGAACCTAGAGCTCAAAGACTTGCCCATTATGTCCTCAAACAAAGGCTTGAAAATATTTATTTCTTTAGCTTGAGATTTCAGCCCCTAAGGAGTTTTATATGTTACAAGTATTTAAAACTATGTTTTATAATTTTTCTAAGCTTATATGAGTTCAAGGAATATATAGAACCAAGTTTTATTAAGTTAGGACCTCTTGAGATGAAATTGATTTAGCTACTGCCCTCAAAAGTATTTTGTTGATTTTAGATGATAAAATGTTTATAAATGAGTTTTCAAAGTTTGAAAAAGGTTCCAAGAGAAACTAGTATTTTATGTGCCTTAGAAATTATGTTTTATACCTTTTTATGGAGATGTATGTTTTGGTTCTGCCTTGCTGTGTTTGGCCACTGTATATGCTGTTTTGATGATGATAATATGATTATGTTTGAGTATAATTAATGTTAGAGCTCATATGTGAAGGATAAGAGAAGTTAGTAACTAGAAAAGAATTAATTTGAGAGTTTTAGATCCCTTAATGTTTGAATTTTCTAGATTCTGTCCAGCAAGGTTTAGAATTGATAATTTTGGTTTTAAATTAGTTTAAATGTGTAGGAATGACTCATAATTGGTTTAGGATTTTATCTTGGTGCCTTAGGAGCAAACCAAACTTAGAAAGGGTCATTGTTGTGACTCCTAGACACCCGTAAAGTTAGGATTTTAGATTCTACATTCTTGAGGTTTAGAGAAGTTTATGATCATAGTATGGAGTGAGGAATACTTAGACATGAGCCTATAGGTACCCGAGAGATTAAAATGTGATGATTTACAACTTAGATTGTGAGTTAAAGACCTTAAGGGTCAATGCATAAGGCATTAAGAAATTGTTAATGCTATGATATTTATATAATGCAATAATATGTTGAGATGTTTATGATGCATGAGGAAATGATTGTTTGAGATATGAAGTTTATCATAGCATGAGATTTAAATGAGGAATATGTTGTGTGATTAGCTTGTGGCATAAGTTTCAGTTTGAAGGAAATTTGGTTTAACAGCTGTTATGCTGCCGAATTCCCATCAAACGTTAAAGGGTTGAAGAAATGTTTTAAAGTACCACATGAGTTGAAAACCCTGGGTGACACCGGTTCGGTCGAGCACCCTCAGGAGATTTTTATATGACAAAACACTAAGACGCGCTTTCGTGGGTGACACCGATTCGGCCGAGCACCCCCAAGGGAGGCAAATCCGTGAGGGTATGAGTAGATGCGGCCTACCAAAGCGGACAAATTGTTATTGCTTAATGCCCGCAAAGCATTTCAAAGAGGGTATATCCTAAGAGAGGTGATCCCTGCCCCCTACCCGTACTTGTGTAGTTGAGATTATTTTATTATGTTTCACTTATTCAGATAACAAGCAAGAGCTAGTGACGACTAGCTGGGGTATGAGCTCATAACCTAGTTATTTTAGGGTGGCCTTATTATGCTAAAGTACCATGATTGATGTCACGAAGTTAAGGAATGATCCACTTGAAAGTTATATGACCTTTATGCCACTTGTGTGTTTCTTGAAGTTGTGATTCATTGAGTTATTTGATTGAGGCATTGCCATGCATTCATGTTTTGATATGTTGTATTCATAACATCAAGATGCATGCTAAAAGGAATGAACCTTGGATAATTGGCTTTATAAACCCTAATTAATGAACCTTTATATATGCACACCTTTTATAATTAAACCCAAGGTTCCTGAGGATGTGAATGATGTAACCCTAGGATAGGAGACTCCTACTGAGATTCTTTAGTAAGAATTATCACTCCTTTCTCTTCCTTCTCTTTCTTCCGTCACATATTCGGAGAGCGATGGTGACGTTCGTGGTCTTCATTTATACACCCGTCTGGGAGGTGCACTACGACCCGGAGCATCGTTCCTATCACTTTGAGGGTCACTGTGCCGTTCCTGTTTTTGTGTACATGGGTCGACCTTTTGCTTATCCAGTGTCCAGCTACCAATTCACTCCTACCATTCCTTTTGGTGGCGACCACTTGATCTTCAACTGCACCCGTCCTCGCGATGAGCAGTTGTGTCGTGCCTGCTCGTCCACCTCAGCTGTTCATGACTACCCGGAGTATGTGCCTCGTTCGCGGAGGTTGGAGACCGATCCGTCCGAGGACTCGCTGATGCATGTCTATTCTGAGAGTTCTGCCCCTTTTCCCTTGTTTAGGCAGGAGGGCAGTGAGGATACCGTGATGCAGCCGCGCCTGGCACGGAGAGCCGAGATGCGCCCTCGCCAAGGAGCTCATGTACAGCCGACTCGCGTTCGGGTTCCACTCCATTGGCCTACCCAAGAGGAGATCGAGCGATTCCCCGGTTACTTGCCTCCATCACTGGAGGACCCCCGTCATCACTAGACCTCATTGGAGAGCTATTCGAGTGCCTGAGTAGTCACGAGGACTTTCCCCTTCAGCAGTATCTTTTGGGATGGGGTTTTAGCCTAGTACTCATAGCTTGGTTGGAGGGTAGTGTAGTTGGCTTTTACTTTGCCATCACACGATGTACTTTACTACTTTCTTGTTTCTGTTGTATTTCTATTTTCTTGTGTATTACAATCTCCGCTCGTTTCTATAAGGGCGTGACTACTATGTATCGTAATTATGTTATTAATGAAATGTTTCGGTTATTATGGTGGTCATTGCTCTGTTGTTCCTTGTTCTTAATTTCCATGTTACTCTTTGCTTGCTAATTGTGTTTTATATTTTTGTCTTACAATTAGAGTAAGAACGCGGCTCTCACTTTGTTTTATGTTTTCAAAAAAAAATTTACCCGTAATTTCTGCAAAGTATTTTAATAAAATAATGAAACTAAGAAGTAATAACCTAATGATTAGCCTGATATGTTCTAGAGTATTGGGTTAAAAATTAGGGTGTTACATCATCACCTTAACCTTGAAGATAAAAATAAGTTGCGTAGCATGTTTACTTTTGTTCTATCACATTAATCTTGAAGATAAAAATGGGTTTGCATAGCATATTTACTTTTGAGCTATCACCTTTAAATCTTGAAGATAAAAATATGATGCATAGCATGCTTAATTCCAAGTTGTTACCTAAGATCTTAAAGCTCAAAAACTTGTCCTTAGATCTAGAACAAAATTTTAAATCATGGCTACACTCAATGCATGTGCATTTCGGTCATAACAAAATATTGGGGTTTTAGATGGGTTTTATTTGGTTTGTAACTCAACCTCTATGTCTTAGGACTCTTACAAATGTTGCTTTAGAAATTTTTGCTACAAAGAAAAGTAAAAATGTGATTTTATGTGTCCTTAGAACTCAAACTTTTGGCTACTATTTTGGTATTTCCTTTTCTATTTGATGATGTTTGGAGGGGTTAGAAAGTGTAAAAATTGGTATTAAATGTTGTAAAAATCATTTTTGACATCTTAGGATAAATTAGCAACAAGAACCGGTCAAAGAAATGATTTTTGGGTACTCTTAGGAAATTGATTTTTGTTACTGCCCCACATATTTATTTTCTGCAAAATGTCATTTAAAATTATCTAAATTTGTATTAATCACTAGTAGTTGGGGCAAGGATCTAATTCGTTACCTTGAGGAAAAACTAGAAACTAGAAAGAACCGAAAACATGTTTTTGAGACTTCTAAAAATTGAGATTTTATATCTACTGCCTTGGTAACTTTATTTTGATAAGAATTCTGTTTGAAATTGTTTTCAAGTGTAAAAACTTTTATTAGTGGTGGTAAGAATTAATTTTGGCATTTTTAGGGAAGCCAGTAATTAGAAAAGGGTTGAAAATGCAATTTCTAGAACCTCGAAACGGTTTAATTTTAAAATACTGCCCAACAGTCCAGCACTATTTGAAAATGTTTTATGAGGTTTAAAGTTAGTGAGAATCTTTAGGGTGGATCCCTTAGGTGCTTAAAGAATTAATTTCGGTAATTAGGTCAAGCCGGTCGTAAGTTTTAACTCGTGTAGGACTATGTTACGATTTCGATAAATTGGGTACGCTTTCGTATAAAGTGCTTGATGATGATGATCTTTATTGCCCTACCTGTGTATGTATATCTCATGTTGATAAGCATAGCATATGCACTAGTTGAGTCCGGTCCATAATTTTGGCATACTGGGTAGGAGCATATTTAGCTTTTAATAGAAATGATGACGATATATGCTAATGGATGTATGAAAATAAGTGGTGATTACATGACTTGAATGACATGCTATGATTATGTTTGAGTTATTAACATGCACGATATATATCTGTGTGTGTGTGTGTGTGTAAATACATGGCGTGAAGCAAATTTGGGGAAACCCGGTTTCTACCCATTATACTGCCTGATTCTCGCCAAATTTGCAAACCTAGACAAATGATGAGATTTTTCCAAACATGAAGTATCACATGATATGTTATGGATGATGAATATATTTATGGATTTTGATTGCATCTCTAAATAACATGCTAAGTTTTAAAGGTGACATAAAACACATGGAAATGATCCTCTAGACTCCAGGAATTAATGGTTATGAGAGGTGATCCAAAAGGACTCAAGGAATTTGTAACATCCTAATTTTTAACCCAATACTCTAGAACATATTTAGGTTAATCATTAGGTTATTACTTCTTAGTTTCATTCTTTTATTAAAATACTTAGCGAAAGATACCGGTAAATTTTTTTTTTTCTTTTTTTGAAATATGAAAGCAAAATGAGAGTCGCGTTGATGAAATCGTAACTGAACATACATTACAATTCATAAGGAATAAACACAAAATAGAAGAACACATAACAGATGAACAGTCAATAACACACCAAGGAAATATTTCATTAGTATCATAATTAAAAGCATATAAAGTCACACCCTTATAAAATCACACCCTTCGATACAAGGAAACAACAGGAAAAATACAAAAGCAGTAAAATACATGGTACGACGCAGGGCAAAAACCAACTCCACTACCCTCCCACTAAAGCTATGAGTGCTAAACTAGAATACCCCTATCAAAAGATTCTACAAAAGGGAAAATCCTCATGACGGCTCAAGCACTCGAATAGCCCTCCAACAAAGTCTACTAGTGGTGAGAACCCTCAAGTGATGGAGGTATGTACCCAGGAAACTACGAGAGCTCCTCGGAGGTGAACAAATGGAACGGGGGTCAAGTATGGCCTTCACAGCGTAGACGCATCTCTGGTTGCCAAACTCGACTGGGCTGAGTCACCGTATCCTCGCTACTGCCACCAATGTCCATTGGAACCGCAAGAGCAGAGCCCCCTGAATAGATATGTGTCGAGGAGTCCTCGGATGGATCGGTCTCCAATCACTGTGAGCGGGGAACATACTCAGGGTAGTCATGTACAGTCGAGGGGGATGGACGAGCATGACGAGTCTGCTCATTGCGGGGGTGTAACGCCCCGATTTTCTGTTAGAGTCAAAATGACCAAAATGCCCCTGAGGTCATTTTTGGCCCGGAATTCGAGGAAAGCCAGTCTGGAAGTACTCAAAGGGCAAACTCAATGTTGGAAGGGGATTGGATGACTTGTGTGCCTTCCCGGGATTGAAATCTCATTTTTCGAGTTTTCGGGTCAAAATGACCAAAACGCCCCTGCGGTGTTTTACCCGTTTGCAAGTGCCGGATGAACCCGAAACTTCTCCAGATGGTTTTAAAAGGCGTTTTTATATAGACTATGACTTTAGTTTTGGTCCCGGAGCTCCCGGGCGAAATTAGTGCAAAATTACGATTTTGCCCCTAGTTTCGTGTTTTTACGCTTAATCGCGTGATTAAGCAAACCTAAGCAATATTAGGCTCTAATCGAAGGTTAATTAATTTCCTTAATTAATCTTGAGTCAAAATAATTTATTAAAGTTGATTAGAACCTAAAAGTGCTTAATTACAACTTAAAATCATATTTTAATTTCAAGACTCCTAGTCATGGAATCTTGAATAGTGTTTTCTCTTTCCAATTCCTTAAATCATGGAATTGTGTTACACATTGTTTATTCATAAATGAGTTTTTAATTCTCTAATGATGTATGAGCACTCCTAATCTTGTCATAAAATCCTTAAAACACATTCTTAGTTACCTAAACTTAAGCTTAATTATTCCTAACCTTGTACCTAAACTAACCTACACTTAATCCTATCATTAGCACCCAATTACATGGAAGATAAATCCTCCCCCATGCTGTTTGAATTTTGCCCGAAGCCATGCCCTCCCATGTGCACCTCATGTGTGAATTTTTCTCACTCAAAGAGCCATGCTTTGATCTTACACAAACCATACTTTGAGTCATACAAACCATGCTTTCATCCATGCTTCCAAGGACAACATCTAGAAGCTTTTCTTTCCCCCATTTTCTGGTCTGAATTTCCGCCACCCTCACCCCCATTTTCATGATTTATTTCATTTCAAAACTTGTAGGAAAATCACCTCAAATCACCATACATGTCATGCCTTGTCATAGTTTCAATCAAGCTTGCTTTTCCTAATGAATAACCAAGCAAAATAAATTAATTACCCCATTTATTTGTGGCTGGAAAACTTCCAGCCATGTCTCATTTCTAGAAGCTTAATTTCATCCACAATTAAAAGAAGAGCTCACTAAAAAACTCATGTCTAAAGCCATACCTTGTGTCATGAGCTCCATGCTTCAAACCATGCTTATATGACACCATCAAAGAGATATTTTCTCTTCCTTTCCCTCTCAAACCACACGGCCAGCCCTCCCCCACCATGAGACCTTAATTGTTTTCATTCTCTATAAATACCTAAGCTTTAGAACTTGTGAGAACCTTTAGATCATTTGCACACTTTTAGTTTTCAAGCTTTCTTTGAGTTCTTTTCCTTTTTCTCTCTAAGTTCCAAGAGAACTCTCTCTTGTTCATCTTCTTCATCCTCATCTTCTCTTCATCTCATCATCATCTTACAACCTCTAAACACCACCCCATAACCTTGAAACACCTCCTAAGCTCTCAAGCACCTCACCTTAAACACAACCTCACCTCAAACACAACTCTAACCTCCTTATCTCCCCTTGGCCGAAACCATCAAGCCTATTGGAGGAGCTCATCATCTTTTTTTCTTCTCTCAAAGTTCAAACTTTTAAACTTCACTCTAGGTAGGAGTGTTTTCTAAACTTTGTCTTCTTGAAAATGAGTTCTTTCTAGCTTTCTCTTGGATTTTCTTTTTGAAACTTCCTTTGTTTTTCTTCCCTTGTGATTTCGGCCATGAGGCCTTGGTAAGCATATGATAGCTCAATGATGAGGACTCCTAGATGATGACTATGTGTTCATCTCAAAGGAACCTCTAGAGCTTGAGGTTTTACTTTGCTTGAGTTTCAACTTCATTTTCTAACTCAAACATGATTTTTACTCAAGAATACCTTTTCTTTCTTGCTATTTTGGAGTTTGGTTTCTTTGTTTCCTTTTCTTTAACATTTCGGTTTTCCATTTCCTTTTTGATCTTTGAGGTTTTGTTTGTTTAGAAAGTTTGTTTTCTTGAGCATGATGATGATGTTCAAAAACCTCATAGTTCCTAGAGAACTTGGTTCAAGAACTCTAGAGCTCTCTTTGTAATGAGATATATGTTGGGTTGTTACTTTGTTAAAGTCTTGGATGAGCTCTAGCTAACCATAAAATGAACCTTGCATCATGTTTATTTTATGCTTTGCACATCATGTTTACTTTCCTTGCTATCACTAAGTATTCAAGATAATAAGTGAACCTTGCATTATCATATTTATATTTCAAGCTATACATTATCATGTTTACATTTCAAGTTCTCACTTAATATCAAGATAATAATGAGTTGCATCTCATGTTTATTTTATGCTATCACTTTACCTTCTAATGCAAGCTAAAACAAGTGCATGAGCATGTTTACTTTTATGTCATCACTTAAACGAACTTAGAGCTTAAAGACTTGCCCATTGTTGTCTCAAACAAAGGTCTAAAATATTTATTTCCCTTGGTTCATGTTTCGGCACTAAGGGGTTTTGATGCTTCTAAGTATTGAAAACTATGTTTCATAAATTTTCTAAGCTTTTATGAGTATAAGGAATATGTAGAACCAAGTTTTATTAATTTAGGGCCTCTTGAGACAAAGTTGATTTAGTCACTGCCCTCTTAAATATTTTTATGATTTTAGATGTTAAAAATGTTTATAAAGGAGTTTTGGAAATTTTAAAAAAGGTTCCAAGAGAAACTAGTATTTTATGTGCTTTAGAAATTATGTTTGATGCCTTTAAATGGAGATGTTTGTTTTGGTTATGCCTTGCCATGTTTAGCCACTGTATGAGCTGTGTTAATGATGATAATATGCTTATGTTTAAGTATAATTAATGTTAAGACTCATATGTGAAAGATAAGAGAAGTTAGAAACTAGAAAAGAATTAATTTGAGATTTCTAGATCCTTTAATGTTTGAATTTTCTGGATTCTGTCCAGCAAGGTTTAGTAATGCTAATCATGGATTTAAATTAGTTTAAATGTGTAGGAATGACTCATAAATGGTTTAGGACTTGATCTCGATGTCTTAGGAGCAAACCGGACTTAGAAAGGGTCATTGTTGTGACCCCTAGGTACCTGTAAAGTTAGGATTATGAATTCTACATCCTTGAGGTTTATAGATGTTCTTGACCATAGTGTAAGGTGAGAAAGACTTAGTTATAACCTTATAAGTTCCCGAGAGATCAGGCTTGATGATTTATAACTTAGAAAGAGAGTTGAGGACCGTAAGGGTCAATGTATAAGACACTAAAAAGTTGTTAATGCTATGATGTATTGTAAGATGCAATGATATGATAAGATGTGCTTGATGCATGAGAAAATGATTGATGAAGATGTTAAAGTTTATCATAGCATGAGTTTCATAAGAACATGTTGTGTGAATTAACTTGTGGCAGTTTGAAGGAAATTCGGTTTAACAGCTGTTATGCTACCGAATTTCCATCAAACCTTAAAGCGTTGAAAGAAATGTTTATGAGTACCATATGAGTTGAATACCCTGGGTGACACCGGTTCGGCCGAGCACCCCCAGGAGATTTTTATGTGGCAAAGCACGGAGACACGCTTGCCTGGGTGACACCGATTCGGCCGAGCACCCCCAGGGGAGACAAATCCGTGAGGGTATGAGTAGATGCAACCTACCAAAGCGGACAAATTGCTGTGGCGAAATGCCCGCAAAGCATTTCAAAGAGGGTAATCCCAGAGAGAGATGATCCCTGCCCCCTACCCATACTTGCGAGTTGGGATTATTATTTATGTTTCACTTATTCAAGATAATAAGCAAGAGCTAGTGACGACTAGCTGAGGTATGAGCTCATAACCTAGTTATTTTTAGGGTGGCTTATATGCTAAAGTACCATGATTGATGTCACGAAGTTGAGGAATGATTCACTTGAAAGTTATATGCCCTCATGCCACATGATTTATGTTTATGTGCTTTGATGTGTTGTCTTATATGCTCAAGTATTGACATGTATCCATGATATAACCTGTTGCATTTATAATATCAAGACGCATACTAAAAGGAATGGACCTTGGATAATTAGTTTAAGAAACTCTAAATTGAACCTTATATGCATGATCACTGTTTTATAATTAAACCCAAGGTTCCTGAGGATGTGTACGATGTAACCCTAGGATAGGAGACTCCTACTGAGATTCTTTAGCAAGAATTCTCACTCCTCTCTCTTCTCTCTTCCGTCACATCTTCAAAGACCGATGGCGATGTTCGTGCTTTTCATTGACACGCCTATTTAGGAGGTGCACTACGACCCAGACCACCGCTCATATCATTGCGAGGGTCGTTGTGCCGTCCACATTTTTGTGTACATGGGACGACCTTTCGCTTACCCGGTTTTGAGCTACCAGTTCACTCCTACTGCACCTTTTGGTGGTGATGACATGATCTTCAAGCGTACTCACCCGCGTGACGAGCAGCTACGCCGTGCCCGTACCTCTGCCTCAGCTGTCCGTGACTACCCGGAGTATGTGCCTCGCTCGAGGATGTTTGAGACTGATCCATCCGAGGATTTGCCGATGCATATCCCTTCGGAGGGCTCCGCTCCCTTTCCCCAGTTCCGACGAGAGGGGAGTGAAGAGACCGTTAGGCAGCCACGTTTGGCGAGGAGAGCCGACATGCGCCCGTGTCATGGAGCTCATGTTCAGCCGCCGTGAATTCCCTTCACACTCCATTGGCCCACGCAGGAGGAGATAGAGCGTTTCCCCGGTTACCTGCCTCCATCACCCGAGGATCCCCGTCGTCACTAGTTTTCGATGGAGAGCTTTGCGAGTACTCGAGTTCTTATGAGGATCTTCCCCTCGACAGTACCTTTTGGGAGGGGTTTGTAGTTTGTACTCATAGTGTAGTAGGAGGGTAGCGTTTTGGGTTTTTCTATCTTCATGCTGAACCATGTACTTTACATTTCCTTGTATTTTATTTCCGCTGTATTACAAGCTCTGCCCGTCCCTATGAGGGCATGACTACTTATGTACCTTAATTATGTTATTAATGGAATGTTTCCTTTATTATCATGATTGTTCTTTGGTTATATGCTCTACTTTGTGACTTCTGATAATTGTTATGTGTGCTTTATGTTTCTGTCATTCAACCAGTTAAGTTCGTGGCTCTCACTTTGCTTTATGTTTTCAAAAAGAAAAATTTACCCGTAATTTCCGCTAAGTATTTTAATAAAATAATGAGACTAAGAAGTAATAACCTAATGATTAGCCTAATATGTTCTAGAATATTGGGTTAAAAATTAGGGTGTTACAGGGGGCGTATGCGCTTGAATATCAGATCATCTTCGCCAAACGGAGCAGTATGAGTGAAACAGTAGCTGGACACAGGGTAAACAAAAGGTCGTCCCATATACACAAAAACACGTACGGCACATCGACCCTCAAAGTGATAGGAGTGGTGATCTGGGTCGTAATGAACCTCCCAAACTGGCGTGTCAACGAACAGCACAAAAGTCGCCATCAAACTCTAAAGATGCGGGAAGGAAGAGGGAAAGAAAAAGGGAGTGAGAATCTTACTAAAGAAATTCAGTAGGGACCTCCTATCTAGGGTTACATTGTTCACATCCGTAGGAACCTTGGGTTTATTATTAAAAGGTGGGCAGGCATATAAGTTCTTTCCTTAGGTTTATAAAACTAATTTATCCAAGGTTCGTTCCTTTTAGAATGCATCTTAATGTCATGAATGTAATATATCAGAGCATGAATGCATAGGAATACTTTAAACAAATAGCTCAACAAATCATAAAATCAAAAAGCATACAAGTGGCATAAAGTGGCACATATAACTTTCAAGTGGAACTTTCCTCAACTTTGTGACTTAGAACATCATGCTATAGCATTATAGGGCCACCCTAAACATCATCTAGGTTATGAGCTTATACCTTAACTAGTCGTCACTAGTTCTCACTTATCATCTGGATAAGCGAAAAACATAATAAAATTCCCGACTCCTCGAGTGCGAGTTAAAGGGCTAAGGATCACCTCTCTTAGGATATACCTTCTTTGAAATGCTTTGCCGACATTTAGCCACAACAATTTATCTGCTTTGGTAGGCTGCATCTACTCATACCCTCACGGATTTGTCCTTTCTAGGGGTGCTCGGCCGAACCCGTGTCACCCAGGAAAGCGCGTCTAGTGCTTTGTCACATAAAAATCTCTTGGGGGTGCTCAGCCAAACCGGTGTCATACAGGGTTTTGATCACATATGATTCCTCAAAAACATTCTCAAGTCCTTTTAGATTTGACGGAAATTCGGCAGCATAATGGTTGTACATTGAATTTCCTTCAAACTAACTTTATGCCACAAGTCTCACAATACATATGCATTTCTCAATCAACTTGCATAAACATGATAATCATAACAACTCAATCAAACATTCATCATAGTTCATAAATCATCATATCATACTTGCAATATCAACTCAAAGCATCAAAGTCTCTTAATGTCTTATGCTTTGACCCTTAGGGTCCTTTAACTTGAAATCTAAATTGTCTGCCATCACAACTTAAGCTCTCGGGTACCTATAGGCTCATGTCTAAGTATTCCTCACTCAGTTCTATGATCATAAACAATTCTAAACCTCAAGAGTGCAGAATCCATAATCTACACTTTACGGGTACCTAGAAGTCACAACTTTGACCTTTTCTAAGTTCGGTTTGTTCCTAAAACATCAAGATCAATTCCTAAACCAATTATGAGTAGTTCCTACACATTTAAACTAATTTTAAACCATAAATTCTAATTTTTACCCTTGCTGGACAGAATCTAGAAAATTACATCTTCTAAGGGATCTAAAAGTCTCATTTTAATTCCTTTCTAGTTACTAACTTGTCTTAACTTTCTCAAATTAATTCTAACATCAAATATACATGAACATGCTCATTTTTTCATCATAAAAACAGCATCATATAGTGAGCACATCAACCAAATAGAACCGAAAACATCTCCATCAAATAATGCATAGAAATTCATTTCTAAAGCACATAAATTGCTAGTTTCTCTTGGAACCTTTTTAAAATTTATAAAACACACTTAAAAAAAAATTATTTCTTTAAGGCCATCATAAAACCAAAGAGGGCAGTAGCTATTTTAAAATAGTCTCAAAAGGGATTTAAATAATGAAATCTAGCTCAAAACATTTCTTAAGATCATCTAGACTTAGGAAAACCATGAAACATGAGTTTTAACACTTGCAACTAGATGAATCTCATTCTAAGATCCAACATCATCACAAGGCCGAAATCTAGGGAGTAAAAGACATGTATTTTCCAACTTTGTTTGAGATAATAATGGGTAAGTCCATGAGCTCTAAACCTCTTAAGTGATGGCATAAACATAAATATGCAATGCATCTTGTTTTACTCTTGATTAGGGGGTGAAAGCATAAAATAAATATGCTATGCAAATCCATTATTATCTTAGAGAGTTAGTGAGAACATAAACATAAATATGAATATGCAAGTTCATTCTTTAATCTTGAGCATTTAGTGATGACACAAAAATAAATATGAATGCAAGGCCTTTTTATCTTAACTTAGAGCTCATACAAGACTTTTAGAGAGAACCAAAAATCTCAACCCAATACTTATCTCATCAAACAAAGTGAACTATAGAGTTCTTGAACCAAGTTCTCCAACGAACTACATGGCTCTTGAACATCATCATCAAGCTCATAGGAAGTAAACAAAACCACAAGGAAAATGGGAACCAAGGCCGAAATATAAGGAAAAGAAAACAAGAAGCCGAAAACAAACAAGAAAGGAAAAAGAGAATGAAACTATGCCATGTTCTTTATTAAGTACCCAAAACCTCTATCTAGAGTAAACTCTAGAACGTGCCGGCCAACTTTAAGGCTGGCAAGGGTAGGCTTGGGCTTTTTGAAAACCTTGAGATTAATTTTTCTTAAGTTAAAAACCATGTGAGCTAAGTAACATAGATAAAGTTCAAGGAAAGGAAAACTCAAGCTTTAGAGGTTTCTTTTAGATGAACACAAAGTCATCATCTAGAAACACTCATCATCAAGCTATCATGATCACAATGAGGCCTTGAGGCCGAAATGAGAAGAAAGGTAAAGCAAGGAAAACTTGGAAAGAATCCAAGAGAAACTTCAAGGAAATCTCATTTTTGAGTAAACAAAAACTAGAGAGCAACTCCCTACCAAGTGTGAAGACAAAGGCTTGATCTTTGAGATGATGTTAAGAAGGAAAACTCTTCCTTATGTGGAGGTGAAACTTCGGCCTTGTGGGAGGAAAAGGAAAGGAAATGTGTTCTTGGTGGGCTTGTGTTTGAGGTTGAGTGTTTGAGTGTTTAGAGGATGATTCAAGGTGGAGGTTCGAAGTTGTGAGGTGAGGACGTAAAGAGGAAATGAAGAAGATGAAGAGGAAAAAGGAAAGCTTCTTGAAACTTAGAGAGAAAAGGAAAGAACTCACCAGAAATGCTAAAATGCTCAAACTTACCAAATGAACCAAAATGACACAAGTTCATCCAAGGCACCTATTTATAGAAAACAAAACAATGAAGGTGCACAAGGGGAGGGGCTGGCCGTGTGGTTCACAAGGCTTTGGGGAGGAAAATATCTCTTACAAGTGGTCATTCAAAGCATGGCTAATGGTATGACAAGCATAGGCTAAGACATGGTTCAAAGTATGGTGTTTTCTCTTTGATTTCAGTTGAAATAATTCTTCTAGAAGGCAAGGAGGGGCTGACGATTTTTGGGCAGAAAAATAGGGGAAAAGTATCTAATTTATCTAGTCATTCATTTAGTCATTCAAGCATGGTGCATGTAAGGTGTAAGCATGGTCACTTGAGTATAAAAATTCAAACATGTGATGGATATTTTTGGGGCATAGGTTTTCAGCTAGCTGATAGCCAAGGGGAGAAAGAAAAATTGTTTCATGTAATTGTGTGCGAACGATGTGTTTAGGTGTGTATTGGTTTAGGTGTAAGGTTAGGAATTGCTAAGCATGAATTTAGGTAACTAAGGATGTGATTAGAAATTTTATGACATGATTAAGGAGTACTCATACATTATTAGAGCATTTTAAATTCATTTTATGAATAAACAATGTGGACATAATTCCATGATTTAAGAAATTGGAGAGAGAAAACACTATTCAAGATTCTATGACTAGGAATTTTGAATTTAAAATGAGATTTTAGTTTAATCTAAGCAATTTTAGGTTCTAATTAACTTTAATAAATTATTTTGACTCTAGATCAATTATGAAAATTAATTAATCTTTGATTAGTGCCTAATATTGCTTAGGTTTGCTTAATCACGGGATTAAGCTCAAAAACACTAAACTAGAGGCAAAATCATAATTTTGCACAAAAATTGTCCGGGACCACCGAGACTAAAACTGAGGTCACACAATACATAAAAACACCTTTTAAAACCATCTGGAGAAGTTTCGGGCCCATCTGGTGCTCATACCTGTGTCAAACACAACAGGGGTATTTTGGTCATTTTGACCTGAAATCTTAGAAAATGAGTTTTTCACTCTCGGAAAGGTTCACAAGTCAACTAACCCCCTTCAAACATTGAGTTTGCCCCTCGAGGACTGCAGAGTCAGCCTTCCTCAAGTTTCGTGCCGAAAATGACCTCAGAGGTATTTTGGTCATTTTCACTCTAACAGAAAATTGGGGAGTTACATTACTCCCCTCCTTAAAAAGAATTTCGCCCTCGAAATTCGTACCTTTACTTCGACCTCATCTCAGACTCCAGTTCCCATGTGAACTCTTCGGTCTTGCCACGTCCCCATGCTACTTTCACCAAAGGAATAGACTTATTCCTCAATTGCTTGACGCCGTGATCTGCGATCCTCGTAGGTGGCAGATTGAATGTTAGGTCCTCCCTTAACTGTATGTGCTCTAGCTCTAAGACGTGGCTAGGGTCGGACTCATATTTTCTCAATTGAGAGACATGGAAGACATCATAGAGATTGGCTATAGACTCGACTCTCTAAAGGATTTCAAAAGGACCAAGAAATCGGGGACTCAACTTTTTGACTTTCATGGGTCTCCCTATGCCTGTAGTGGGAGTGATCCTAAGGAATACATGTTTGCCTTCTTGGAATTCCAAGGGCTTACGCCTTTTATCCGGATAGCTCTTTTGTCGACTTTGAGCGGTTAAGATTCTATCCTTGATTCTCTTGATTTGCTCCTTCATTTCCCTTACTACTTTGGGTCCTAACACACTTTGTTCTCTGGGTTTGTACCAACACAAAGGTGATTGGCACTTTCTTCCTTACAGTGCCTCGTACAGTGCCATACCGATGCTCGCGTGATAACTATTGTTATACGCAAACTCGATCAGTGGCATGTACTTATCCTAACTTTCTTTTTGGTCCAAGACACAAGCTCTCAACATATCTTCTAGGGTTTGGATTGTCCTATCAGATTGGCCATCTATTTGTGGGTGGTAACCAGTGCTTAAGCACAACTTTGAACTAAACGCCTTTTGAAAGGCTCCCCAAAAGTGAGACATAAACCGTGGATCTCGATCCGAGATTATCGTCGATGGCACTCCATGCAACCTTATGATCTCTTAGATGTATAGCTGAGCCAATCTATCCAACGAGTACGTGACTCTAATAGGCAAAAAGTGGGCCGACTTGGTCAGTTGATCCATGATTACCCATACAACATCATGGCCAGCTTGAGTCCTTGGCAATCCTATCACGAAATCCATTGATATGCTCTCCCACTTCCACTCGGGGATTGACAGGGGTTGCAACATACCTGAAGGTTTTTGGTGTTCGATCTTAACCTTTTGGCAGACCAAAAACTTACTCACCCAGGCAACCACATCCTTTTTTAATCCGGGCCACCAGAACATCCTCTTCAAGTCCTGATACATCTTGGTTATACCAGGATGAATGGCAAATTGGCTCTTGTAAGCCTCCTCCAAGATCTTCTCTTGAAGGTCACTAGCACACAGATCCGCCCTTCGAACTTCCACAGACCATCAGGGCCTTGCTCAAAACCCTTCAACTTTCCAGCCTTAACCGCTTCTATGGTTTGCAAAAACTCCTCATTCTCTCTTTGTGTGAGCATAACACTCTGCTTAAACCCATTGGTCACTCGAAGGTGACACATATCTATCCCTTCCTTAGTCAACGACATCCCAAGATTCATATATCTAAACTTCTCTATTAACCCAACTTCATTAACCATCATATGAGACAAACGTAATGACTTTCGACTCAAGGCACCGGCGACTGCATTAGCTTTGCTGGGGTGGTAACTTAAGCTGAAATCATAGTCTTTAAGGAACTCCATCCACCTTTTCTGCCTCATGTTTAACTCCTTTTGATCAAAGAGATGCTTGGGACTCTTATGATTGGAGAAAACTTTGAACTTTACACCATATAAATAGTGCCTCCACATCTTAAGGGCAAACACTATGGCTGCTAACTCTAGGTCATAGATGGGGTAGGTTACCTCGTGAGGTTTGAGTTTTTTGGACGCATAGGCTACCACTTGCCTGTTTTGCATCAACACACAACCTAAACCCTTGCCCGAAGCGTCACAATATACCTTAAAGGGTACATTGGGGTTAGGTAAAACCAAAACTGGGGTCAAGGTTTACTTCTCCTTAAGCTCTAGGAAACTCTTCTCACACTCGGGATTCCATACAAATGGGGCACTCTTACTCGTAAGCTTGGTTAGGGGTAGGGTGATTTAGGAAAATCCTTTAATGAACCTACGGTAATAGCCAACTACACCCAAAAAGCTCCTTGTCTCAGTCACAGAGGTTGGTCTCTCCCAATTCATTATAGCCTTAATGTTACTAGGGTCGATAGCTATGCCACCTTTTGACACGTGTCCTAAAAATTTCACCTCGTCCAACTAGAAGTCACACTTAGAAAGCTTAGCGTACAACTTCTTCTCCTTCAAAATCTCTAGAACCAATCTTAAATGACGATCATGCTCCTCGTGGGTTTTCGAATACATGAGAATATCATCTATGAACACAACCACGAACTGATCTAAATATGGTCTAAAGATCCTATTCATGTAATCCATAAAAACTGGGGAGCATTCGTCAAACAGAATGACATCACATTGAACTCAAAGTGCCCATACCGAGTTCTAAAGGCGGCTTTAGGAATGTCTTGATGCCTAACTCTAATATGGTGGTATCCCAATCTCAAATCAATCTTAGAAAACACTACTGCTGCTTTAAAGTGGTCCATAAGATCATCAATCCTAGGTAACGGGGACTTATTTTTCACAGTTACTCAGTTCAACTGTCTATAGTCTATGCACAATCTCATGCTTCTGTCCTTTTTCTTCACAAATAAGACCGAAGCGCCCCAAGGAGAAGCACTTGGCCTTATAAAACTTTTCTCTAACAGCTCTTCCAATTGAGTTTTTAATTCGACCAACTCTAGGGGCGACATCTAATACGGGGCTATAGAGATAGGTCCTGTTCCAGGAACCAACTCTATGGAAAACTCCACTTCTCTTTCGGGAGGGAACTCGGGTATTTCATCCGGAAACACCTTGGGATAGTCTCTCACCACAAGTATATCACCTAGGTTTTGATCAAAGTCTACATCATAGGTGGCTAAGAGAACATATCCCTTAGTCTTTTCCCCACCATAGTAGACCTTTATAGAGTTTAGGTGCAGTATTAAGGGTTGACTAACTAAGCTAGGGGGAGAGGGAAAAGCAACAAACTAGGATAGCCTTCTTTTGCTTCTATATTTTGGGGTTATCTTACATAGGCGCACCTTGGTAGACTTAGGAGAGAAGAGAGGTCTCTAGTACATTGATTTATGTTTCTTTTCATGTACTTTATTTACATAACTCTGGGATTATTGTACTAACCCAACCTTTATTGGTGGGTATTATGCTACTTATTGTTTATGTTGTCTGTATGTGATGTGGGTGATGACTTTGATGATTATATGAAATCCATGATGTTTATCTATGCTTATGGTGTTATGATATTTGTATGCGAATCACACGATGTAGCTTACTTAGGTACGCAAGGCTCATATTTTGTTTTCACATATTAAAAAAAAATTTACCCATATTTTGCTAAGTATTTTAGAAAAGTAATGTTAGGCAACTAGAACAAAAGAGTAATAATTAGTATTTAACTCAAATACATCCTAGGCGTGTTAGGTTAAATATTAGGGTGTTATAGGGAGAGGCATGGCTCTAATACCATTTATAACAACCCATGCTGCTTTATGGATTGACGACTGTCCCCATAAACCAACACGGGTCTTTTTAGCATGCTTTGTCCTCACTCACACGCTTCTTGGGAAAACTTTCCAGGAGGTAACCCATCCCAAAATTGCTCCAGGTTAAGCACACTTAACCATGGAGTTCTTTAGTGATAGGCTACCGAAAAGAAAATGCATCTTGTTAGTATAAGTTGTCCAAATCAATTCATATAAGTCATCCTTAACTATATAGTCCTATACCTACACAGTCTTAGGATCCCTTTTATTTAGGTGTGTAATTGGTTCATTCATATACCCCTCCGCTTAAAGGACCTTGTGAGGAGCTGCTCCTTGTCCGTGCCTTCTTTGCACTGATGATCACTCCTCGTCCTCATCATCGGGCATCACATGAAATTTTCCACCATCTATCAATGAAATCCTGATGAAGCTTGGAAGTGCATGAAGTATGAAAGAGGGTTACGAAAAGATATCAAGGCAACTGTGAGTCTTTTAGAGATTAGGGATTATGTGACTCTGGTAAATAAGGGCAAGCGTAGAGGACCAACAAGAAGTTGGGAATCATCCAATCTACTAAGAACACTTCTAATAAGAGACTGGCACCTAAAGACCAAGATTATAAGGAGGCCAAGCCCTAAAAAAAGCCATTCCAGCCTAGTCTGCATGGAGATAAACAACAATGGTCAACTACGAGTTAAGATTGTCCAAAATGTGGGAAAATCCATGGGGGTAGACCTTGCTTGACTGGACAGAATGTATGCTATCATTGTCGAAAGCCAGGACATATAATGAGGGAGTGTCCAAATAGGAATTCAAAGCTAACTACAAAGCCCTAATATCAAAGTAGGGTATTCACCATAAGTGTTGAAGGGACATCACTACCCAAGAATTCGATCTAAGGTAGGAACGTTTAGGATTTGACTTAAATTGTGTGTGAGTTGTTTGTTTGATATATGAAAATTATCTTTTGAAAATCAATTTCAAATGAATTTTGAGGGCAAAATTCTTTTTAAGGTGGGTGGTAATGTAACACCCTAAAAATTATATAAAAATTAATTTAAACTTTTCTAGTCATAATTTCAAAAATCCGATAGAAATAGAAATGACGAGGACGATCCAACGGATTTGTAAAAAAAAAAGTGAATAGTAACCTAGTGGGCTCCACGGGTCTGCCGGGACAGCCAAAACCGTATAATTAGGGCCCGGATATGCCTGAAATTGAGAAATTATAAGACTAATATCAGAAATAGGTAGGAATAAAGAATTTATACCCAGAACTAATTTTTGGGCAATATCTAGTTACCTGGATACAGTGTTTTACCAGTTTGGTAAGGTTTCGATGTGTGGTTTTCAACACCATAAAAGTTACTTGGAGGCTATGTAACTTCTACCAATCACATCTTGCCAAGTGGATGGTAATGATTGAAACTTTAAAAGCAAGTTTTGATCTCAACCTTTCATTTATTATTATTTCACTCGAGTGTCAATATCTCATTCGTTCGGTGGAATTTCAGTATGCAATTTTAATACCAAAAAGCTACTTTCTCCCTAAGTTATTGAGAGCCACTTATCTTGAGCCAAGTGGATGGCCAACATTCATTCTTTGACTAAGAAATCAAATCCTAGCCATTCATATAATTTCTTTACCAAAAAGAAAGAAAATTACACTTTTACTTATATAAATAATATACTTATATCAAGATAAACATAAAATAACCAACCCTATCACTCCATCTCCTCCATTTTCGGCCAAGAGACTTAGAAACCCAGCCCTCCATTGTTATTTCCCTCCAAGCTTTATTCTTGCTTTCAAATCCCTAAAACATAAGCTCAAAATCACTAAAACACCAAGATTGTTTCACAAAACTTGATCTACTCCTCATAATCTATCAAACTAACTGATTGGAATTTCATTTCCTCACTATTCATCACCTTGATACCTCATATCTTACTGCCTAAGGGAAGGTTTTGGTTTGATTTAGGAGCTTTGAAGTGAAGGAAATCATTCTTGGAACATCCTTGGAGCCAAGATCTCTAAAGCTCCAAAGGGTAGGATTTATGAACCTTTTTTGCTTTCAAATACATCTTTTTGTGTAAATTACTTATTCAATTTGATATTTTTGGTTTATAATATATTGATATTGATGTATTAATTTTGGTGGAGTGTATGGATGATGTTAGAAAACCTAGTTTAGCAAAACAAGTTTTGAATTATGTTGCTGGAATTCTTGAATTTGATTAATAGGTTATAATTCATGAATTTTCTGAAGGGTTTGTAGATGGATTATTGCTCTGAAAATTTTATATAATGAACAAATATGTTGAGTGTTTTCAATATTTTTCTTGGGTCTTAAAAATAACTCTTACTATTTTCTAAAAATATAAAACTGAGACTAATGGTTGAGTTGTTTGGACAGCCAATTATGGAACACTGAATTTTGCTAATTTTGTTACCATAGCAAATGATTGATTTTTTCTTTGAAATTTTTATAGAGGGTTGATAACATCTTAAGCTTCAATTTAAATTTTTATTTTGAGTTTATTCAGTCATTTTGCTAGGGTTTAAAATTATAAAATTATGGTTGTTGGTTGTAAATACAAGGTTTCTAACCTCCAAATTTATCTAATTTTGTTAACATAGTTAGGAACTCTTTTTGTTCTGAAATGTTTGTGGAACTTTGTGGACACATTCAAGTGTTATAGGTAATTTTTACAACCTTTGAATTTTTTGTTTGATGTGCAAATAAATTTGTGATACAATGGTGTGAAATCTGCCCAATTGCTAGAAATGAACCCAAACCTTGAATTTGTAATGTTATCAATGCATGCTATATTATTTAAAGGTTCATTTGTGAGCAATAGATGAGTATTTCATTGTGAATAAACATTTATATGTGACATTGGGCATGCATTGAGAAAGTTGTAAAAAAATGATTATAGAAATTATATTGTGAATGGATGCTTTTATGAGCTTGATGATGATTTATATGTTAAGTAGATAAAATGTTCCCTTTAATATGTAAAAGGCATGGGGAAATCCTCTTTAATGTGTTTAGTGCACAAGGAAATCCGCTTTAATGTGTAAAAAGGCATGGGAAGTCCCCTTTAATGTAAAGGGCACGGGCAAGTCCCCTTTAATGGGAAAAGGGCACAAAGAAGTCCCTTTTAATTGGTAAAGGGCACGGAAAAATCCCCTTTAGTAGGTAAAGGGCATGGAAAGGTCCCATGTGAGATACCAAGAGCACATAAAGTTGCGAATGAGCTTATCTTATGTTAAGTAGGATGATAGGTGTATATTAAATGATTGAAAATGTTGAGTAGTATAACATATATATATATTGAGTGATTGAGAAATTAAAAGAAACCTACTTCGAAGAAATGGTTTTTGAACTTTAAAATGAACCTTGATATATGTAATATGCTCAGAATTTTACTAATAAGACGAAGTGGCTGGGACGATAACGATGACATGAGTTTCATTATATGCTTTGGACATGGCCTACTGAGAATTTTAGAATTTTCACCCCTATTTGTTTGTTTCCATGTCCTCTCCATGTTGATTCCAAAGAACAGTGAAGTCCCTACGAGAAAGACTAAGTTGGAATTTATGTAGTTTGGCAGTGGAGACTTGTATATACATGTGTTTGTAAAATTAGTAAAGAATATATATGTACTAAAGCTCATAGGAGAACTTCGTTTTATACTTGACTTTGTAGTAAATAAATGCTTTGTATCTTTGTTATATATATATTTTATTAGACTTACGCTAGTTCTTACATGAACAAATCGAATTTACTATAGTTAATTAAGAAAGGTCCACTAATTAATAAGTAACAACTCTTGAGTACGATATCATGACTTAAGGATGAGGTTGTACTTGGGAAGATATTACAGATAGTTTCAGAGCACAGTTTTTCCTTATCTTGCGGATCAGTTTAATCTAACATTTGTAGTTATCCTTTTGACACCTAAGAGACCAGGAATAATTTTTACAATAATTTTCACTAATTTTACTCATGAACAGTACCAAACAGTGCTGTATGGTTTGGGCAATGTTAAATAAATAGTTTCTGCATTCTAGAAATTACGTTTTTGACCATTTCTATTTACCGGTTTCCCCTAAGATGCTAAAAATGATTATTAGCACAACTAATAGTAATTTTTACCATTATAATCAGTACCAAACAGAATTTTTAGAGAAATAATAATGTCACAATAGTAGTCATAATTTTAAATTTGTAGAAGCCTTAAAAATCACATTTTTGATCCTTTCTGATTGCTAGTTTTTCCTAAAATGCTAGAAATAATTTTTTGCCTCAATTAATAGAATTTTTTACATATTTAAACACTTCCAATCAGCACCTTACAGAAATATTAATTCCAAAATAGTAGTCGAAATTTTAATTTCTAGAAGCATTATGAATCACATTTTTTTATCCTTTCTAGTTACTAGTTTTTCCTAAAATGCTAAAAATAGTTTTTACATCAATTAATAGAAATTTTTACACATTTAAATCATTCCAAATAGCACCTTACAGAATGTGAAATGCCAAAACAGTAGCTATAATTTTAATTTCTAGTAGCTTTAGAAGTCACATCTTTAATCCTTTCTAGTTGCTATTTTTTCTCGAAAATTATTCTAAGACATTGGGAACACTTGAAACTATTTTATCTCTTTGAAAACTCAAATAATAACCTCTAAAACAAAAATGAAAATTTTAAAATTTCATTAATAAGGCTTTTGTTCATGAAAATAAAATCTTTACTACCTTTTGAGTTTCCAATGCTTTCAAAAAATCCTTTGTACAATCAAGGCACAAGGTTTGAACCTTCAAACAAAATAAAATCCATTCCAAGTCCAACATTACAACATGGCCAGATATATACACAAAAATATAGCCATGATCAAATTTTCATTTAAGATCCAAGGGTAAGTTTTGAGCTTTAGAGATTTAGGTGATGACTAGAATTATAAACATGCTATGCAACCTTATTTTTAGTCTTTAACATTATAAGGTGATGACTTGAAAATATAAATATGATGTGCAAGACTTGAAATATAAACATGAGATGCAAGTTCATTTTTAAGTCTTTAAGGTTTAGGTGATAACTTGAAATATAAACATGAAATGTAAAACTTGAATTTAAATATGAAAATACAAGTCCATTTTTAAGTCTTCTAGATTTAAGGTGACGACTTGAAAATAAACATGATATGCAAGGCATTGAAATATAAACATGAGATGCAAGGGCTTGAAACATAAGCATGAATGCAAGTCCATTTTTACATCTTATCACTACAACATTTCCTAGCTATGGCAATGCCAAATTTGGCAATGCCTAAAAAACCGTTGCTTAAAAGGGTCTATGGCAACAATTTATTTTATTGTTGCTAGTATAGTTGTATTAATATAGTGTATTATTGTAACAATATAAAACCGTACTCTTAGTATAAATAAGCAACGGTTTTATGAATTGTTGTATTGTTTTTATTTTAGACAACGGTTATTTAGATATTGCCTTTATAAATTTACAACTAATACACTTTAAAACTATTGTTAATATACATTAAACTTAAGAGTACATATAAAAACTGTTTCCTATTTCCTAATTTATTATTCCTATAGGCGGGAACAAAATTTCCTTCCCACTTCCATTTGTTGAAAGTTAAAACTCTTTCTTAACCCAAAAACATTTTAGCCCAAGACCAAAAAAGGGAATGGAACTTGGCACCGCCTTCTTCCTCCTAGTTCATTATTGTTCTCGCCAATGTTCATGCTGCCTAGATGCTATCCTCACTGTGAACACCAGTAAAGGAACCTGAATCGGGCCCTACCACTGTTCTCCACCAAGAAACCACTGCGCCATCATTGCT
Organism: Dalbergia cultrata; assembly: GCA_031216105.1. Lineage (NCBI taxonomy): Eukaryota > Viridiplantae > Streptophyta > Magnoliopsida > Fabales > Fabaceae > Dalbergia > Dalbergia cultrata. The sequence goes on from CM062351.1 coordinate 31,546,350, forward strand.
GTTGCCTCCACCGTGCCTTGGAAAGTCGCGTGTAACGCCCCGATTTTCTATTAGAGCAAAAATAACCAAAATGCTCCTGAGGTCATTTTCGGTCCGAAATTCGAGGAAAGCCGATCCGGCAGTATTGGAAGGGCAAACTCAATGTTGGAATGGGATTAGTTGGCTTGTATACCTTTCCGGGATCGAAAATCTCATTTTCAGAGTTTTCAGGTCAAAATGACCAAAATACCCCTGTGGTATTTTTCCCATTTGCAAGTGCCGGATGAACCCGAAACTTCTCCAGATGGTTTTAAAAGACGTCTTTATGTATTCTGTGACTTAAGTTTTGGTTCCGGAGGTCCCGGAAAAAATTAGTGCAAAATTACGATTTTCCTCCTAGCTTTGTGTTTTCAAGCTTAATCGTGTGATGAAGCAAACCTAAGCAATATTAGGCTCTAATCAAAGATTAATTAATTTTCATAATTAATCTTGAGTCAAAATAATTTATTAAAGTTGATTAGAACCTAAGAATACTTAATTACAACTTGAAATCCTATTTTAAATTCAAGATTCCTAGTCATGGAATCTTTAATAGTGTTTTCTCTTTCCAATTCCTTAAATCATGGAAATTTGTCTACCTTGTTTACTCATAAAATGAATTTTAAACTCTCTAAATGTGTATGAGCACTCCTTAACCTTGTCATAAAACTCTTAAACCTCATTCTTAGTTACCTAAACTTATGCTTAATGATTCTTAACCCTGTACCTAAACTAATACACACTTAAACCTATCATTAACACACAATTACATGGAAGATTTTTCCTCCCTCCTTGCTGTCCAGGTCTAGCCAAAGCATCGTCCCCCATTTTCCATCACATGCTCAAATTTTTGACACTCCAAAACCATGCTTCCACCTCACCATAAACCATACTTTGTCATACAAACACCATGCCTTCATCCATGCTTCATATGACCACTTCTAGAAGACTTTTTCTCTCATTTTTGTGGCTCAAATTCAGCCAGCCCTCCTTGCCATCTAGAAGGGTTATTTTAATTTCAAACAAAGGGAAATTACCATACTTGAAGCCATGCTTTGCATCATAACTTCCATACTTCAAACCATGCTTGAATGACAAGTTGTAAGTGATATTTTCTTTTCCTTTCCCTCCCAAAAGCTATGGCCAGCCCTCCCCCCTTTGGGCTCTCATTTGTTTTCATTTTCTATAAATACCTTGCTTACTTGAGCTTGAAAACACTTTAGATCATTTGCTAAGTTTCAAGTTTCTAAGCTTTCCTTGAGTTCTTCCTTTTTCTCTCAAGTTTCAAGAGAGTTTCCTTTTCTCTTCATCTTCATCCTCTTCATCTCTTCATCCCATAATCATCTCATAACTTCTAACCACCACCTCACAATCTTGAACCACCATCAAACCTCTCAAACACTTGGCCTCAAACACAACCTCAGTCAAAACACATCTCCTTTCTCTTTTTCTCTTGAAGGTCGAATCATCATCATCCTTCAAGAAGGAGTTGTTCATCTCATTTCCTTTCCAAAGTTCAAGCTTTTTATCTCCACTCTAGGTAGGAGTGTTTTCTAAACTTGTTTTTTTCTTGAAAATGAGTTTTTCTCTAGCTTTCTCTTGGATTTCTTTTTGAAACTTTTCTTTGTTTTTCTTCCTCATAGTTTCGACCATGAGGCCTTGTTTGGTACGTGATAGCTCAATGATGAGAGCTCCTAGATGATGAATAAGTATTCATCTCAAAGGAACCTCTAGAGCTGGAGTTTTTATTTTCTTTAAGTTTCATCTTTACTTTCTAACTCAAAATGATTTTAGCTCAAGAACACCTTTACTTTTTCTTGCTAATGGTTTCGGTTTTCCTTGTCTTTCTTCCTCACAAGGTTTTGGTTTTAGTTTCCTTTTCTTTGAGTTTATATGTTCTTTTGAAAGTTTGTTTCTTTTGAGCTTGATGATGATGTTCAAGAACCTCATAGTTCCTTTGAGAACTTGGTTCAAGAACTCTAAAGCTCTCTTTGTGATGAGATGAGTGCTGGGTTGTTTGATCTCTAAAGTCTTGAAAGAGCTCTAGATAACATTAAAAATGAACCTTGCATTCATATTTATGTTTATGCCTTGCACATCATATTTACTTTCCTTGTTATCGCTAAGTATCAAGACAATGAATGAACTTGCATTACCATATTTATGTTTCAAGCTTTGCATTATCATGTTTATATTTCAAGTCCTCACTTAATATATCAAAGATAATAATAAGTTGCATCTCATGTTTATTTTATGCTCTCACTTTGTAACACCCCAATTTTTAACCTAACTCTCTAGAGTACATTAGGTTAAACATTAGGCTATTACTTCTTAGTCTCATCATTTTAATAAAATACTTAGCGAAAATTACGGGTAAATTTTTTTTTTTTTTTGAAAACATAAAGCAAAGTGAGAGCCGCGAACTAAACTAATCGAACGACAGAAACGTAAAGCACGCTTAACTATCATTATAAATCATGAAGTGAAGCATATAATCAAAGAACAACAATCATGATAACAAAGGAAACGTTTCATTAATATCATAATTAAGGTACATAAGTAGTCCACCCTCATAGGGACGGGCAAAGCTTGTAATACAATGGAAAAGGAAATATAACAGAAAACAAGAAAGCAGAAATAAACCATAACTACCCAAGTGCACCTATGGTGAATAACCTCAAAAACAAAAGAAGGTTTATCCACTCTACATGTGGTGTGTGCACAAAGCCTCCCCTACGACGTCAACTATTGGAATCCGGGAAACGGTGGAGTGTAACCAATCCATAGATGCAGAGCAATAGGAGTGGGAACACGTGAAGACTGAGTGTGAGCTCCTCGGTAGGGGCACCTCTCGGCTCGTCTAGCTAGCGTCGGCTGCATAACGGTCTCCTCACTTACATCGCACACGAACTGAGGTGTAAGAGCAGAACTCTCGCTATACATGTGCGTCGGCGGGTCCTCGGATGGGTCGTCCTTCGAACTCGGGGATCGAGGCACATAGTCCTAGAAGTCTCGAGGCATCGAACCACCAGTATACTTCCGCAGAATCCTCTCGTCTCGCGTCCAGGTGCACTCAAAGACCATCACGTCGTCGTAAAGTGACATCGGGGAGAAACGGTAGCTCTGTACAGGATGTGCAAAGGGGCGTCCAATGAACATGAAAGCTCGCACGGTACACTACCCCTCAAAATGATATGACCCGTGGTCCGGGTCATAGTGGACCTCCCAAGTAGGTGTGTCAACGAAGACCACGAACGTCACCATCGCTCTCTGAAGATGTGACGGAAGAAAGAAGAGAGAGGAGTGAGAATTCTTGCTAAAGAATCTCAGTAGGAGTCTCCTACCCTAGGGTTACATCGTTCACATCCTCAGGAACCTTGGGTTTAATTCTAAAACAGTGATCATGCATATAAGATTCAATTTAGGGTTTTCCAAAACTAATTATCCAAGGTCTATTCCTTTTAGCATGCATCTTGATGTTATGAATGCAACATGTTATATCGTGGATGCATGTCAATACTTGAGCATATAAACAACACATCAAAGCATATAAACATAAACCATGTGGCATAAGGGCATATAACTTTCAAGTGAATCATTCCTCAACTTCGTGACATCAATCATGGTACTTTACCATAATAAGCCACCCTAAAAATAACTAGGTTATGAGCTCATACCTCAGTTAGTCGTCACTAGCTCTTGCTTATTATCTTGAATAAGCGAAACATAAATAATAATAATCCCGACTCGCAAGTACGGGTAGGGGGCAGGGATCACTTCTCTTTAGGATATACCCTCTTTGAAACGCTTTGCAGGAATTAAGCCACAACTATTTGTCCGCTTTGGTAGGCTGCATCTACTTATACCCTCACAGATTTGTCTCCTCTGGGGGTGCTCGGCCAAACCGGTGTCACCCAGGAAAGCGCGTCTCGGTGCTTTGTCACATAAAAATCTCCTGGGGGTGCTCGGCCGAACCGGTGTCACCCAGGGTTTTCAACTCATATGGTACTCATAAACATTTCTTTTAACCCTTTAAGGTTTGATGGAAATTCGGCAGCATAATAGCTGTTAAACCGAATTTCCTTCAAACTGCCACAAGCTAATTCACACAACATGTTCTCATGAAATCTCATGCTATGATAAACTTTAACATTTCCATCAATCATTTTCTCATGCATCAAGCACATCTCATCATATCATTGCATCATATATCACATCATAGTGTTAACACATTTCTTAGTGTCTTATGCATTGACACTTAAGGTCCTTAACTCACTTTCTAAGTTATAAATCATCAAACCTAATCTCTCGGGAACTTATAAGGTTATAACTAAGTATTTTTCACCTCACACTATGGTCAAGAACATCTCTAAACCTCAAGGATGCAGAATTCATAATCCTAACTTTACGGGTACCTAGGAGTCATAACAATGACCCTTTCTAAGTCCAGTTTGTTCCTAAGGCATCAAGATCAAGTCCTAAACCAATTATGAGTCATTCCTACACATTTAAACTAGTTTAAAACCATAATTATTATTACTAAACCTTGCTGGACAGAATCCAGAAAATTCAAACATTAAGGGATCTAGAACTCTCAAATTAATTCTTTTCTAGTTTCTAACTTCTCTTATCTTTCACATATGAGTTTTAACATTAATTATACTTAAACATAAGCATATTATCATCATTAAAACAGCTCATACAGTGGTCATACAAGGCAAGGCAGAACCGAAACAAACATCCCCATTTAAAGGCATCAAACACAATTTTTAAAGCACATAAAATACTAGTTTCTCTTGGAACCTTTTTAAAACTTTCAAAACTCATTTATAAACATTTTTATCATCCAAAATCTTAAAAATATTTATGAGGGCAGTGACTAAATCAACTTTGTCTCAAGAGATCCTAAATTCATAAAACTTAGTTCTATGTATTCCTTAAACTCATAAAAGCTTAGAAAAAAAAATTATGAAACATAGTTTCCAATACTTGGAAAGCAACAAAACCTTAATAGCCGAAACATAAGCTAAGGGAAGTAAATATTTTTAAACCTTTGTTTGAGACAACAATGAGCAAGTCTTTGAGCTCTAGGTTTATTTAAGTGATGACATAAAAGTAAACATGCTCATGCACTCATTTTAGGTTCCATTAGAAAGTAAAGTGATAGCATAAAATAAATATGAGATGCAACATATTATTATCTTTGATATTTAGGTGAGAACTTGAAATATAAACATGGTAATGCATAGCTTGAAATATAAATATGATAATGCAAGTACATTCATTATCTTGATACTTAGTGATAGCAAGGAAAGTAAATATGATGTGCAAAGCATAAAAGTAAACATGGATGCAATATTTATTTTAATATCATCTAGAGCTCTTACAAGACTTTAGAGATACAACCCAACACATATCTCATCACAAAGAAAGCTTTAGAGTTCTTGAACTAAGTTCTCAAGGAACTATGAGGTTCTTGAACATCATCATCAAGCTCAAAATAGATAAATCTTCAAAACAAAACAAAACCTCAAAGAAAAGGAAATAAAACCGAAACCTCATAAAAAAAAGGAAAGGAGGATGAAACTAAGTCAAGTTCTTTATTAAGTACCCAAAATCCCTATCTAAAGAAAAATCTCTAGAACGTGCCGGCCAACTTTAAGGTTGACAAGGGTAGACTTGGGCTTTTAGAAATCCTTAGATTAATTTTCTTAAGTTGAAAAACCATGTGAGCTAAGTATCATATAGATAAAGTTAAAGGAAAGGAAAAACTCAAGCTTTAGAGGTTTCTTTGAGATGAACACAAGGTCATCATCTAGAAACTCTCATCATCAAGGTATCATGCTCATAAACATGGCCTCATGGCCGAAATGAGAAGGAAGAAAAGAACCAAGGAAAAGTTTCAAAAGAAATCCAAGAGAAAGCTAGAGAAAAACTCCTTTACCAGAAAAACACTCCTACCTAGAGTGAAGACAAAAAGCTTGAACTTTTGAAAAGGAAAACAAGATGATGAGCTCCTCCTTGGGGCTAGATGGTTTCGACCAAGGAAGAACAAGAAGGTTGGAGTTGTGTTTCAAGTGAGGTTGTGTTTGAGGTGTGGTGTTTGAGAGGTTTGATGATGGTTCAAGGCTATGGGGTGATGTTTCAAGGTTATGTGATGATGACTCAAAAGAAAAAGAAGAAGATAAAGGAGAAGAATGCTCTTGAAACTTAAAAGAAAATTAGAGGACTAGCAAGAATGCTTAGAAACCAAAACTTAGCAAATGATCTAAAGTGTGAGCAAGTTCATCCAAGCAAGGTATTTATAGAGAAAACAACATATAGGGGCTGTAAAGGGGAGAGGTCTGGCCAAAGCTTTCTTGGCCTTGGGAGGAAGAGAAAATATCTTCTAATCTTGTCATACAAAGCATGGTTTGAAAGTATGAGAGGTATGGCTTCAAGTATGGTGATTTGAGTGAATTTCCTATCAATTTTTGAATGAAATTAGGCTTCTAGAAACTTGACATGGCTGGAACTTTTTCAGCCACAAATAAATGAGGAAAATGGGTTATTTTAATTAGTTATTCATTTGGAAAATCAAGCTTGATTGAAAATATGACAAGGCATGGTGTATGTGACTTGAGGTATGGCCTTGGAGTGTTGAAAAATTGAACATGTGATGCATATGGAGGGAGGATGGTGTTCGGCCAAATTCAGATAGCATGGGGGAGGAGAATTTGTTTCATGTAATTGTGTGTTAATGGTAGGTTTAAGTGTGTATTAGTTTAGGTATAAGGTTAGGAATAATTAAGCTTAACTTTAGGTAACTAAGAATGTGATTTAAGGATTTTATGACAAGATTAGGAGTGCTCATACATTCATTAGGGAATTAAAAACTCATTTGTGAATAAACAATGTGTAACACAATTCCATGATATAAGGAATTGGAAAGAGAAAACACTATTCAAGATTACATGACTAGGAGTCTTGAATTTAAAATAAGATTTTAAGTTGTAATTAAGCACTTTTAGGTTCTAATCATCCTTAATAAATTATTTTGACTCAAGATTAATTAAGGAAATTAATTAACCTTCGATTAGAGCCTAATATTGCTTAGGTTTGATTAATCACGCGATTAAGCATAAAAACACGAAACTAGGGGCAAAACCGTAATTTTGCACTAATTTCGCCTGGGATCTCCGGAACCAAAACTAAAGTCATAGTCTACATAAAAACGCCTTTTAAAACCATCTAGAGAAGTTTCGGGTTCATCCGGCACTTGCAAACAGGTAAAACACCGCAGGGGCGTTTTTGTCATTTTGACCTGAAAACTCAAAAAACGAGATTTTCGATCCTGGAAAGATACACAAGTCATCTAATCCCCTTCCAATATTTAGTTTGCCCTTCGAGTACTGCCGGGTTGGCTTTCCTTGAATTCCGGGCTAAAAATGACTTCAGGGGCAATTTGGTTATTTTCACTCTAACAGAAAATCGGGACGTTACACACTTTATATTCGAATAAAAGCTAAAATAAGTGCATGAGCATGTTTATTTTTATGTGATCACTTAAGAGAACCTAGAGCTCAAAGACTTGCCCATATGTCTCAAACAAAGACTTGAAAATATGTGTTCTTTGGTCTTTGATTTTCGGCCTTAAGAAGTTTGGTTTGTTACAAGTATCAAAATCTACATTTCATAATTTTTCTAAGCTTATATGAGTACAAGAAATGTCTAGAACAAAGTTTTATGAATTTAGGACCTCTTAAGGTAAATTTAATTTAGCTACTGCCCTTACAAATATTTTGATGATTTTAGATGATAAAAATGTTTACAAGTGAGTTTGGAAAGTCTTGAAAGGTTCCAATAGAAACTAGTATTTTATGTGCTTTAGAAACCAAGTTTTATGTCTTTGTATGAAGATGTATTTTCGGTTCTGCCTTGCCATTTTATGACCACTGTATGTGCTGTTTGATGATGGTAATATGAGTATGTTTGAGTATATTTAATGTTAAAATTCATATGTGAAAGATTAGAGAAGTTAGTAACTAGAAAAGAATTACTTTGAGAGTTCTAGATCCCTTGGTAATTGATTTTTTTGGATTCTGTCCAGCATGATTTAGAAATGATAATCATGGATTAAAATTAGTTTCAATGTGTAGGAATGACTCATAATTGGTTTAGGACTTGATCTTGATGCCTTAGGAGCAAACCGGACTTAAAAAGGGTCATTGTTGTGACACCTAGGTACCCGTAAAGTTAGAATTTTAGATCCTGTATTCTTGAGGTTTAGAGAAGTTTATGATCATAGTATTGAGTGAGGAATACTTATATATGAGCCTACAGATACCTGAGAGATTAAGTTGTGATGATTAATAACTTAGATTGTAAGTAAGGACCTTAAGGGTAAATGCATAAGACATTAAGAAATTACTAATGCTATGATGTTTATATAAAATGTTGAGATGTTTATGATGCATGAGGAAATGATTGTTTAAGATATGAGGTTTATCATAGCATGTGGTTTAAATGAGGAATATGTTGTGTTATTAACTTGTGGCATAAGTTTCGGTTTGAAGGAAATTCAGTTTAACAGCTGTTATGCTGCCGAATTTCCATCAAACCTAAAAGGGTTGAAGAAATGTTTTAAAGTACCACATGAGTTGAAAACCCTGGGTGACACCAGTTCGGTCGAGCACCTGCAGGAGATTTTTATGTGACAAAGTACTGAGACGCGCTTTCCTGGGTGACACCGGTTCGGCTGAGCACCCCTCAGGGAAACAAATCCGTGAGCGTATGAGTAGATGCAGTCTACCAAAGTGGACAAATTACTGTGGCTTGATGCCCGCAAAGCATTTTAAAGAGGGTATATCCTAAGAGAGGTGATCCCTAGCCCCCTACCCGTACTTGCATAGTCGGGATTATTTTATTATGCTTCGCTTATTTAGATAATAAGCAAGAGCTAGTGACCACTAGTTGAGGTATGAGCTCATAACCTAGTTATTTTAGGGTGGCCTTATTATGCTAAAGTACCATGATTGATGTCACGAAGTTGAGGAATGATCCACTTGAAAGTTATATGCCCTTTATGCCGCTTGTGTGCTTTCTGGAAGTTGTGATTCATTGAGATATTTGACTGAGGCATTGCCATGCATTCATGTCTTAGTATGTTGCATTCATAACATCAAGATGCATGCTAAAAGGAATGAACCTTGGATAATTGGTTATATAAACTTTAATAATGAATCTTTTATGTATGCACACCTTTTATAATTAAACCCAAGGCTCCTGAGGATGTGAACGATGTAACCTTAGGATAGGAGACTCCTACTGAGATTCTTTAGTAAAGATTCTCACTCCTTCCTCTTCCTCTTCTCTCTTCCGTCACATCTTCAGAGAGCGATGGCGACGTTCATGGTTTTTGTCGACACACCGACTTGGGAGGTTCACTTTGATCCGGATCACGGATCATACCATTTTGACGGGCAGTGCACCGTACGAGTCTTCATATTCATCGGACGCCCATTTGCACACCCTGTACAGAGCTGTCGTTTCTCCTCGATGTCACCCTACGATGATGTGATGGTTTTTGAGCGCGCCCAGATGCGAGATGAGAAGATTCTGTGGACGTACACTGGTGGTTCGATGCCTCCAAACTTCCAGGATTACGTACCTCGGTCTCCTAGTTCGGAGGACGGCCCTTTCGAGGACCCACCGACGGATATGTATAGCGAGAGCTCTGCTCCTACACCTCAGTTCGTGCAAGGCGAGGGCGAGGAGACTGTTACACAACTGAGATTGGCTAGTTGAGCCAAGAGGCGCCCCTATCGAGGAGCTCATGCTCAGTCTTCACGTGCTCCCACTCCTGCCGCCCTGCGTCCATGGAACGGTTACACTCCACCTTTCCCCGGGTTCTAGTAGCAGATGTCTTAGGGGAGGGCTAGTGCACACACTCTCATATAGATGGGATAAACCTTCTTTTGTCTTGAGGTTATCCACTTTAGGTGTACTTGGGTAATTATGGTTTATCTATATTTTCTTGTTTCTGTTGTATTTCCATTTTCTTGTGTATTCCAAGCTCAGCCCGTTTCTAGAAGGGCGTGACTACCTATGTATTCCAACTATATTATTATTAATGAAATGTCTCCTCTGTTGTGATGATCGTTGGTTGTAACACCCTAATTTTTAACCCAACTCTCTAGAATGCATTAGGTTAAAACATTAGGCTATTACTTCTTAGTCTCATCACTTTAATAAAATACTTAGCGGAAATTATGGGTAAATTTTTTTTTTGAGAACATAAAGCAAAGTGAGAGCCGCGAACTTAACTAGTCGAACGACAGAAATGTAAAGCGCGCGTGACAATCATTAGAAATCATAGAGTAAAGCATATATCCAAAGAACAACAATCATGATCACAAAGGAAACATTCCATTAATAACTTAGTTTAGAGTACATAAGTAGTCATGCCCTCTTGGAGATGGGCCGAGCTTGTAGTACAGTGGAAATAAAATATAACAGAAATAAGGAAATACAAAGTACATGTTACGACAAGAAGATAAACCCAAAATGCTACCCTCCTACTGATCTACGAGTACAATCTACAACCCCTCCCAAAAGGTACTGCTGAAAGGAAGATCTCCATAAAGGCTCGGGTACTCGCAAAGCTCTCCATCGGAGTCTAGTGACGACGGGGGTCCTTGGGTGATGGGGGCAGGTAACCGGGGAACTGCTCTATCTCCTCTTGAGTAGGCCAATGGAGTGTGAAGGGAACTCCTGGAGGCTGGATGTGAGCTCCTCGACGCGGGCGCCTCTCAACTCTCCTCGCCAAGCGTGGCTGCCTCACGGTCTCCTCGCTCCTCTCGCGCCGGAACTGGGGAAAGGGAGCAGAGCCCTCCGAAGGGACATGCATCGGCGAATCCTCGGATGGATCAGTCTCAGACCTCCTCTAATGAGGTACGTACTCCGGGTAGTCGCGGACAGCTGAGGCAGTGTAACGTCCCGATTTTCTGATAAAGTGAAAATGACCAAAATGCCCCTGAGGTTATTTTCGGCCCAGAATTCAAGGAAAGCCAGTCCGATAGTACTTGAAGGGCAAACTCAATGTTCGAAGGGGATTAAATGACTTGTGTATTTTTCCGGGCGAAATTAGTGCAAAATTATGGTTTTGCCCTTAGTTTCATGTTTTTACGCTTAATCGTGTGATTAAGCAAACCTAAGCAATATTAGGCTCTAATTGAAGGTTAACTAATTTCCTTAATTAATCTTGAGTCAAAATAATTTATTAAAGTTGATTAGAACCTAAAAGTGCTTAATTACAACTTAGAATCCTATTTTAAATTCAAGACTCCTAGTCATGGAATCTTGAATAGTATTTTCTCTTTCCAATTCCTTAAATCATGGAATTGTGTTACACATTGTTTATTCACAAATGAGTTTTTAATTCTTTAATGATGTATGAGCACTCCTAATCTTGTCATAAAATCCTTAAATCACATTCTTAGTCACCTAAACTTAAGCTTAATTATTCCTAACCTTGTACCTAAGTTAACCTACACTTAAACTTATCATTAACACACAAGTAGATGATCAAATCTCACCTCCTCTCTGTTGTCCCTGGTTTGGCGGAACACTCCCTCCCTCCATATGCATCACATGTTCAATTTTTCAACACTCTAAGGCCATACCTCAAGTCATATACAACATGCCTTGTCATATTTTCAATCAAGCTTGATTTTCCAAATGAATAGCTAATTAAAATAACCCATTTTCCTCAATTATGTGTGGCTGAAAAACTTCCAGCCATGTCTCACTTCTAGAAGGATTATTTCTTTCAAAATTAAAAGAAAAGCTCACTCAAATCACCATACTTGAAGCCATACCTCTCATACTTTCAAACCATGCTTGAATGACCTTGTGTAAGAGATATTTTCTCTTCCTTCTCCCCCCTCAATGCTACGGCCAAGGCTTCCTCTTGGAGGTCCTCAATGTTTTGTTTTTCTATAAATAGGTGCCTTAGATGAACTTGTGTCACTTTTAGTCTTTTGATAAGTTTCAAGTTTCTAAGCTTTCTTGAGTTTCCTTTCTTTTTCTCTCTAAGTTTCAAGAGAGTTTCTTCTTGTTCTTCATCTTCATCTTGATCCTATCTTCATCTCCTCATCATCTCTCAACCTTCAAACACCACCCCATGGCCTTGAACCATCATCAAACCTCTCAAACACCACACCTCAAACACAACCTCACTTGAAGCACAACTCCAACCTTCTTGTTCTTCCTTGGCCGAAACCATCTAGCCCCAAGGAGGAGCTCAAGTGAGGTTTTCAAACCTTTGTTTGAGACAACAATGGGCAAGTCTTTGAGCTCTAGGTTCATCTAGGTGATGACATAAAAATAAACATGCTCATGCACTTATTTTAGGTTCCATTAGAAAGTAAAGTGATAGCATAAAATAAACATGAGATGCAACTCATTGTTATCTTGATATTAAATGGGAACTTCAAATATAAACATGATAATGCATAGCTTGAAATATAAATATGATAATGCAAGTTCATTCATTATCTTGATACTTAGTGATAGCAAGGAAAGTAAATATGATGTACAAAGCATAAAAGTAAACATGGATGCAAGGTTTATTTTAAGATTATCTAGAGCTCTTACAAGTCTTTAGAGATTAACAACCCTAACACCCATCTCATTACAAAGAGAGCTCTAGAGTTCTTGAACCAAGTTCTCAAAGGAACTATGAGGTTCTTGAACATCATCATCAAGCTCAAAATAGATAAACTTTCAAAACAAAACAAAACCTCAAAGATCAAAGAACCAAAACCGAAATATTCAAGGAAAGGAAGCAAGAGAAAACCGAAACCAAAATAGCAAGGAAGGTAAAGGTGTTCTTGAGTAAAAATCATTTTGAGTTAGTAAATCAAGATGAAACTTAGAGAAAATAAAACTCAAGCTCTAGAGGTTCCTTTGAGATGAACACATAGTCATCATCTAGGAACTCTCATCATCAAGCTATCATGCTCCCAATAAGGCCAAGAGGTTGAAACAGCAAGAAAGAAAACAAAGAAAGTTTCCAAAAGAAAATCCAAGAGAAAGCCAGATAAAACTCATTTTCAAGAAAATAAGGTTTTAGAAAAACACTCCTACCTAGAGTGGAGACAAAAAGCTTGAACTTTTGAAAAGGAAAACGAGATGATGAGCTCCTCCTTAGGGCTAGATGGTTTCGGCCAAGGAAGAACAAGAAGGTTGGAGTTGTGTTTCAAGTGAGGTTGTATTTGAGGTGTGGTGTTTGACAGGTTTGATGGTAGTTCAAAGCTTTGTGGTGGTGTTTGAAGGTTAATAGATAATGATAAGATGAAGAGATGATGAAGATGAAGATGAAGAACAAGAGAGAGCTCTCTTGGAACTTAGAGAGAAAAAGAAAGGAAACTCAAGAAAGCTTAGAAAACTAAAAAGTGTGCAAATGAGCTAAAGTGTTTGCAAGTTCTTCTAATGCACCTATTTATAGAAAAACAAAACAATGACGCTCTCCAAGAGGAAGCCTTGGTCGTAGCATTTTGAGAGCGAGAGGAAGAGAAAAATATCTCTTACACAAGGTCATTCAAGCATGGTTTGAGGTATGGAGTGTATGATACAAAGTATGGCTTGATGTGAGTGAATTTCCTATCAATTTTTGAATGAAATTAGGCTTCTAGAAGCTTGACATGGCTGGAACTTTTTTAGCCACAAATAAATGAGGAAAATGGGTTATTTTAATCAGTTATTCATTTGGAAAATCAAGCTTGATTGAAAATATGACAAGGTATGGTGTATATGACTTGAGGTATGGCCTTGGAGTGTTAAAAATTTGAACATGTAATGCATATAGAGGGCATAGAGGTTCGGCCAGACCAAGGATAGCAGAGAGGAGGTGAGATTTGATCATCTAATTAGGTGCTAATGGTAGGTTTAAGTGTGTATTAGTTTAGGTACAAGGTTAGGAATAATTAAGCTTAAGTTTAGGTGACTAAGAATGTGATTTAAGGATTTTATGACAAGATTAGGAGTGCTCATACATCATTAGAAAATTAAAAACTCATTTGTGAATAAACAATGTGTAACACAATTCCATGATTTAAGAAATTGGAAAGAGAAAACACTATTCAAGATTCCATGACTAGGAGTCTTGAATTTAAAATAGGATTCTAAGTTGTAATTAAGCACTTTTAGGTTCTAATCAACTTTAATAAATTATTTTGACTCAAGATTAATTAAGGAAATTAATTAACCTTTGATTAGAGCCTAATATTTCTTAGGTTTGCTTAATCAAGCGATTAAGCGTAAAAACACGAAACTAGGGGCAAAATCATAATTTGCACTAATTTCGCCCGGTACCTCTGGGAGCAAAACTAAAGTCACAGAATACATAAAAATGCCTTTTAAAACAATCTGGAGAAGTTTCGGGTTCATCCGACACTTGCAAACGGATAAAACACCGCAGGGGCATTTTGGTCATTTTGACACGAAAACTCGAAAAACGAGATTTTTGATCCCGAAAAGATACACAAGTCATCTAATCCCCTTTCAACATTGAATTTTCCCTTCGAGTACCATCAGACCGGCTTTCCTCGGATTTCGAGCCGAAAATGACCTCAGGGGCATTTTGGTCATTTTCACTCTAACAGAAAATCGGGGCGTTACATTGGTCTATTGTTACTTGCTTTGGCTTTTGTTTTCCCTTATGATTGATGTTTTTGCTTCTCGTTTAGATAAGAGCGCGGCTCTCACTTTGGTTTATGTTTTCAAAAAAAAAATTTACCCATAATTTCTGCTAAGTATTTTAATAAAATGATGAGACTAAGAGGTAATAACCTAATATGTTCTAGAAAGTTAGGTTAAAAATTAGGGTGTTACATCGCGGCTATTTGCATCATGCTGGAAAGCATTGCATCATCTTGGCCACCGCCTTCTTCCTCCATTACAAGTGGTCGTTGGTTTGGCCGTGGTGTTTCGCGTGCGTATTGCTCTGCCATCCTCCCTACATCCTAGCAGTAGTGCTTCGCACGAGTAAGGCGATGCGCAACCTCTGTTGTCTCGCGGTGATGCTGAAGATGATGTGTAACCTCCACGGTTGTTCTTCATGCGCATGCTGAAGGCGATGCTCTCCAGGTACGCTCTCTCATTGTCTCATATCTCTGTCTTGACTTACTCTCTCTGTCTTTCTCATCAGTGGTGTTGAAGGCGATGTGCAACCTCCACAATGGTTTTTTTTTAATGTTCCGAAACTATTTCAGGAGGTTTTCTCACCATCCTTTATGTGCTTTGTATATTCTCTTGATATTTCTATTTATACATAAAAAGAGTTTAGTTCTATTTTGAATGAAATGGAATTAGATTTATCATATATAACATTTCTTATTTTATTGTTGGAATTATTTGAAGTATCTATGTGTACCTAGTTCCTTTTCTTTCTTTGTCTTTGTTATCATTCTCTCAAATGTTATACAATGCTGTGGTTTAGAAGACCAGATTGTTGATTCATCTCTGGTGTAAAAGAAATATGCTTTATTTAATATGGTTGATTGTTGATTTCCTTTATAATCTTTTTGCTTAAGTTTAAAGTTAGTACTTCAACATTTGTCATCTGAAAATAAACTATATGGAAAATGAAGCTATGCAACTTGCAACCCTGCCACTGGTTCTACCAAGTATTAATAATGTGGGTTTTTGTTTTGAGTTTCAATGTTGATATTTTGTTGATGCAGATATATCACTTCTGGATTTGACATAATATTGCTACTTTGCCTTTAATATTAGTGCAGAATATATAAGACATGGTGGAACCATTCTAATGATTTTTATTTGTTTAGTTTTTGGAATTATCCTCTAGGATTAAATCAAGGAGTAACAAGTCCATCACTAAAGGCTGGCTGCAAACTATAAGTTGAATTTTATCATCATTAATGTTGCTTTGTTAGTGTTTGTTAAACTCCTTGAGAATGGAAATCTATTGCCTTTTCACAGGGAATTGATCAACTAAGACCTGGTTTAGGTGTACAAATTCAAAAGCCTAATATGATGACACAAAGCCAATTTCTTATGGCATCACAATAGTAACAACTATTGGCATAGGCTCAAGCACAAAATAACCTTGGAAATTCTAATAGTCATGGTGATATAGACCCATGTAGACTTTATGCTCTTTCTCGAGGTGGCTTAAGTGCAAAAGATGGTCCATTTACTAAGAATGATGGATCTGTTTGCTCTGAAGCATAGTCAAGTTCACCTAAGGTTGAATGAGCTCTTCAATTTTTTTAAGAATCAGTTATAAAATCAATGTTTGATTAATGTGCATGGCTTAAAATTCAATGGGCAATCATATATGCAATCAATGGTTTATCTATCATTTGTTTAAGCATATGAATATATCTTGTAATCTTTGGATTTGATTTTGATACTATGTATAAAAGATTTGTACAGTTTCATTCAATCATGCATATATTAAAAGTGTTAAACTTTTATAATAACCATCTTAAAAGTCATACATATAGTTACTTGTGATTGGCTGGTGGTGTAATGCCCCGATTTTCTATTAGAGTAAAATAACCAAAATGCCCCTGAGGCCATTTTTGGCCCGGAATTCAAGGAAAGCCGATCCGGCAGTACTCAAAGGGCAAACTCAATGTTGGAAGGGGATTAGTTGGTTTGTGTACCTTTCCGGGATCGAAAATCTCATTTTTGAGTTTTCGGGTCAAAATGACCAAAACTCTCCTGTGGTGTTTTACCCGTTTGCAAGTGCCAGATGAACCAGAAACTTCTCCAGATGGTTTTAAAAGACGTTTTTATGCATACTATGACTTTAGTTTTGGTCCCGGAGGTCTCGGGCGAAATTAGTGCAAAATTACGATTTTATCCCTAGCTTTGTGTTTTCAAGCTTAATCGCGTGATTAAGCAAACCTAAGCAATATTAGGCTTTAATCGAAGATTAATTAATTTCCATAATTAATCTTGAGTCAAAATAATTTATTAAAGTTGATTAGAACCTAAGAATGCTTAATTACAACTTGAAATCCTATTTTAAATTCAAGATTTCTAGTCATTGAATCTTGAATAGTGTTTTCTCTTTCCAATTCCTTAAATCATGGAAATTTGTCTACCTTATTTACTCATAAAATGAATTTTAACCTTGTCATAAAACTCTTAAATCCCATTCTTAGTTACCTAAACTTATGCTTAATGATTCTAACCTTGCACCTAAACTAATCTACACTTAAACCTATCATTAGCACCCAATAACATGATCAACACTCCTTCCCTCTCTGCTGTAGCATTTTGGTTGAAGCTTCCTTCCCCTCATATTCATCACATGCTCAAATTTTTGACACTCCAAGCCATACCTTAAGTCATACTCATCATACCTTGTCATACTTTCCACCATGCTTGATTTTTCAAGTGAATGACTAAATGAATTAAGCTATTTTCCTCATTTATTTGTGGCCCAAAAACAGCCAGCCATGTCTAGCTTCTAGAAGAATTATTTCATTCAAATTTGATAGGAAATTCACCCAAATCACCTTACTTGAAGCCATGCCTTGTATCATAACTTCCATACTTCAAACCATGCTTGAATGACATTGTGTAAGAGATATTTTCTCTTCCTTTTCTCTCCCATTTGCTACGACCAAGGCTCTCCTTGAATGAGCCTTCATTACTTCATTTTCTATAAATAGGTGCATTAGAAGAACTTGTGATACTTTTGTTCATTTGCTAAGTTTCAAGTTTTCTAAGCTTTCCTTGAGTTCTTCCTTTTTCTCCCAAGTTTCAAGAGAGTTCTCTCTTCGTCTTCATCTTCATCCTCTTCATATCTTCATCTCATCACCATCCCATAATCTCTAAACACCATCTCACAACCTTGAACCACTATCAAACCTCTCAAACTCTCAACCTCAAACACAACCTTACTCAAGACACATCTCCTTTCTCTTTCTCTCTAGGTGGCCGAAGCTCATCACCATTATTGGAGGAGTTCCTCATCTTGTTTTTCATTTCAAGTTCAAGCTTTTCATCTCCACTCTAGGTAGGAGTGTTTTCTAAACTTTGTTTTCTTGAAAATGAGTTTTTCTCTAGCTTTCTCTTGGATTTCTTTTTTAAACTTTCCTTTGTTTCTTTCTTCCTCTTAGTTTCGGCCAAGAGGCCTTGTTTGGTACATGATAGCTCAATTATGAGAACTCCTAGATGATGACTAAGTGTTTATCTCAAAGGAACCTCTAGAGCTTGAGTTTTTATTTTCTTTAAGTTTCATCTTTACTTTCTAGCTCAAAATGATTTTAGCTCAAGAACACCTTTACTTTTTCTTGCTAATGGTTTCGGTTTTTCCTTGTCTTTCTTCCTCACAAGGTTTCAATTTTGGTTTCCTTTTCTTTGAGTTTATATGTTCTTTTGAAAGTTTGTTTCTTTTGAGCTTGATGATGATGTTCAAGAACCTCATAGTTCCTTTGAGAACTTGGTTCAAGAACTCTAAAGCTCTCTTTGTGATGAGATGAGTGTTGGGTTGTTTGATCTCTAAAGTCTTGAAAGAGCTCTAGATAACATTAAAAATGAACCTTGCATTCATATTTATGTTTATGTCTTGCACATCATATTTACTTTCCCTGCTATCACAAAGTATCAAGATAATGAATGAACTTGCATTACCATATTTATGCTTCAAGCTTGACATTATCATGTTTATATTTCAAGTCCTCACTTAATATATCAAAGATAATAATGAGTTGCATCTCATGTTTATTTTATGCTTTCACTTTATTTTCTAATGACAACTAAAACAAGTGCATGAGCATATTTATTTTTATGCCATCACTTAAGAGAACCTAGAGCTCAAAGACTTGCCCATATGTCTCAAACAAAGACTTGAAAATATGTGTTCTTTGGTCCTTGATTTTCGGCCTTAAGAGCTTTGGTTTGTTACAAGTATCAAAATCTATGTTCCATAATTTTTCTAAGCTTATATGAGTACAAGAAATGTCTAGAACAAAGTTTTATGAATTTATGACCTCTTGAGGTAAATTTAAGTTAGCTACTGTGCTTACAAATATTTTGATGATTTTAGATGATAAAAATGTTTATAAGTGAGTTTTGAAAGTCTTGAAAAGGTTCCAAGAGAAACTACTATTTTATGTGCTTTAGAAACAAAGTTTTATGCCTTTGTATGGAGAGGTATTTTCGGTTCTGCCTTGCCATGTTATGCTCACTGTTTATGTTGTTTGGATGATGATAACATGAGTATGTCTGTGTATAATTGATGCTAAAATTCATATGTGAAAGATTAGAGAAGTTAGTAACTAGAAAAGAATTAATTTGAGAGTTCTAGATCCCTTGGTAATTGATTTTTCTGAATTCTGTCCAGCATGGTTTAGAAATGATAATCATGGATTTAAATTAGTTTAAATGTGTAGGAATGACTCATAATTGGTTTAGGACTTGATCTTGATGCCTTAGGAGCAAACCAGACTTAGAAAGGGTCATTATTGTGACTCCTAGGTACTCGTAAAGTTAGAATTCTAGATCCTGCATTCTTGAGGTTTAGAGGAGTTTGTGATCATAGTATTGAGTGAGGAGTACTTAGATATGAGCCTATAGGTACCTGAGAGATTAAGTTGTGATGATTTATAACTTAGATTGTGAGTTAAGGACCTTAAGGGTCAATGCATAAGATATTAAGAAATCATTAATGCTATGATGTTTATATGATGCAATGACATGTTGAGATGTTTATGATGCATGAGGAAATGATTGTTTAAGATATGAAGTTTATCATAGCATGTGGTTTAAATGAGGAATATGTTGTCTGATTAGCTTGTGGCATAAGTTTTGGTTTGAAGGAAATTCGGTTTAACAGCTATTATGCTGCCGAATTTTCATCAAACCTAAAAGGGTTGAAGAAATGTTTTAAAGTACCACATGAGTTGAAAACTCTGGGTGACACCGGTTCGGCCGAGCACCCCCAGGGGAGACAAATCTGTGAGGGTATGAGTAGATGCAGCCTACCAAAGCGAACAAATTACTGTGGCTTGATGCTCGCAAAGCGTTTCAAAGAGGGTATATCCTAAGAGAGGTGATTCTTAGCCCCCTACCTGTACTTGCGTAGTCGGGATTATTTTATTATGTTTCACTTATTCAGATAATAAGCAAGAGCTAGTGACGACTAGCTAAGGTATGGGCTCATAACCTAGTTATTTTAAGGTCATCTTATTATGCTAAAGTACCATGATTGATGTCACAAAGTTGAGGAATAATCCACTTGAAAGTTATATGCCCTTTTATGCCACTTGTGTGCTTTCTTGAAGTTGTGATTCATTGAGATATTTGATTGAGGCATTGCCATGCATTCATGTTTTAGTATGTTGAATTCATAACATCAAGATGCATCCTAAAAGGAATGGACCTTGGATAATTAGTTTTATAAACCCTAATAACGAACCTTTTATGTATGCACACCTTTTATAATGAAACACAAGGTTCCTGAGGATGTGAACGATGTAACCCTAGGATAGGAGACTCCTACTGAGATTCTTTAGTAAGAATTCTCACTCCTTTATCTTCCTCCTCTCTTTTACATCACATCACCAGAGGTCGATGGCGACATTTGTGGTCTTCATTGATACGCCCGTCTAGGAGGTGCACTACGACCTGGAGCATTGTTCCTACCACTTTGAGGGTCGCTGTACTGTTCATGTTTTTGTGTACATGGCTCGACCTTTTGCTTATCCGGTGTCCAGCTACCAGTTCACTCCTATCGCTCCTTTTGGTGGCAACGACTTGATCTTCGAGCGTACCCGCCTTCGCGACGAGCAGATGCGTCGTGCCCGCTCGACCACCTCAGCTATTCGTGACTACCCGGAGTATGTACCTCGCTCGAGGAGGTCGGAGATGGATCCATCCGAGGACTCACCGATGCATGTCTATTCGGAGAGTTCTGCTCCCCTTCCCCCATTTAGGCGGGAGGGCAGCGAGGATACCGTGATGCAGCCACGCCTGGCGAGGAGAGCCGAGAGGCGTCCGCGCCGAGGAGCTCAAGTCCAGCCGACACGCGTTCCTTTCCCACTTCACTGGCCCACTCAGAAGGAGATCGAGCGGTTTCCCGGTTACCTACCTCCATCACCCGAGGGTCCCCATCATCGCTAGAACTCATCGGAGAGTTATTCGAGTGCCCGAACAGTCACGAGGACCTCCCCTTCGGCGGTATCTTCTGGGAAGGGGTTTTTTCCTAGTACTCATAGCTTGGTAGGAAGCTAGTGTAGTTAGTTTTCCTTTAGCCGTTGCACCATGTACTTTACTGCTTTCTTGTTTTTGTTGTATTTCCTTTTTTTTATGTATTACAAGCTCAGCTTGTTTCTATAAGGGCGTGACTACTTATGTACCTCAACTACATTATTATTAATGAAATGTTTCCTTGTTGTGATGATCATTGTTCTATTGATACTTGCTTTAGTTCTTGTGTTTCCGTATGATTGATGTTTATGTCTCTCGTTTAGAATAGAGCGCGGCTCTCACTTTGATTTATATTTTTGAAAAAAATTTACCCGTAATTTCCACTAAGTATTTTAATAAAATGATGAGACTAAGAGGTAATAACCTAATGTATTCTAGAAAGTTGGGTTAAGAATTAGGGTATTACAGGTGGTGTTAAAAAGTTTATAGTGTATCAAAGTTTAACTTTGATTTATAAGATATTTGATAATGGATTATGTGAACTATCATTAGGAACTTTGTTCCCCTCTCTACTATTAACCACAGAACTACCTACTACAATGATTTTATTTGATGAATTGCATGCTAAATGATTGACCTAAAGAATTTAAGAATATTGAACTAAAGGTTCAGTAAAAGGCAACAAAGTGATGCCAATTCCTCATGATTCTAAGAGCCCAAGGAAGTATAAAGTCATGTAGAAGATTAGTGTATGCCTTCAAAAATAGATTTCTCTTAACTTCTTGGCATGAGAAGTGGATAAGTTTCATGCTGAAGACCCCTTCTAGACCTTTGACTAATATACACAAGCACCTAAGAAATTATCCTCTTACCATATGTTTGTGACATGCTGTTTTTTATTGTATCAACTTTATTTTCTGCTTGATAAGTAAGCCATGGAAACTAGTTTAAAGCAAGGAATAAAGATCCTTGCCTTTCATGCATAATAACAATTATAGTGGAGTGTACTCTCTATGGTCAGTTTCAAGTTTTTTGGTCTTTGATGAATGTCTAGCAGATGAATATGGCCCAAGCGTAACATTCACTATTTCAAGTTTTTTGGTCTTTGATGAGTGTTCTTAATGTTGTGGCACATTTTTTAATGGATGATGTGCTCTTATATTGTGGTGACTAAATTATTTATTGTCTCTCTTGGTTAATGTTTACTCTAGTTGTTATTGCTAAAATTTTTGCAAAGTCACTTGTATATGTGTCTTGTGCTTATATTGACCCTTATCTTATTTTGTTGATTATATGTTTATGGTATTTAACTTCATGATTATCTACAGTAAAATCAGGTTGAGGGAAAGGAAGAACCCAACCACAAAGAATATGATGATCAAATAGATAGAGAGTGAAAGAGACCAAGATCTTTTGAGATGATATAGGACTTTGATACTGCACTTCATGATTTTTTGTACTTAGTGAATGTTTTGTAAATATGAATACTTAAATAGATGTTATCATGGTTTATATCCTTTCATTATATGAATTTGAAATAGTATTTTGTAGGTGCCATGACTTAGCTTGTATGCCAATTATTAAAGATTATTAATTATGTGTACACATGGATCTTATGGATTTAAAAATAGGATTTGATAATTATATGTATGAGCTTGTTATGGATATTGATTTACAATGATTTTTGTTTTATTGTAATATTTTTGCTTAGACCAACATATTATCAAAAGCTATATATATATTGAAATAGGCAACACTTGTAAAATTGTTCATTATAAATACTAGTATAATTTATAAAACCATTGTTTATTGGGACATGCAACACTTGTAAAACCATTGCCTACTATAAAACCATTGCAAATTGAGATAGACAACATGTGGACAACCGTTGCTTATAACTAGCAATGCCTTTTAAACTGTTGCTTAAAAATTGGCAATGGTTATTCCAACTAGCAAATATTATCCAACGGTGCGAAACCGTTGCCTAATACATATTAACAAAACCGTTGCCTATTCTATTGATAAAGGCAACGGTTTTTCTTCTATTGTGGCCAAAAGTACAAAACTGTTGCCTAAAAGAATAGGTGATGGCCACATACTCCACAGTTGCAAAACCGTTCCCTATTTCAAAGGCAACAGTTTTCTTACATATAGCCACGGTTTGTGGCCATTGCTAAAGAACAAAAATGTTGTAGTGTATTAAACTCAAAGCTCAAGACTTTACAAGATGGAACTCTTAACCCCAATCAATCTTAAACAAAATGAAAGTGAGCTTTAGACTCCCTCAACACCATGGTTCCAAGAACCTCATTTCTTGGACTTACCATTAAGCTCAAAAAGAAAATAATCAAAGAAAGCCAACAACCATTCCATTTCTCATATTTTCTTGAAATCACAAGATCAAGCCTTGAGCTTTAAAGATAAAATATAGGATGGTTTTACAACCACCATCAAGAACCTTCATCATCAAGCTATGGTCTTGAACATGAAAGAAAAATATACAAAGGAACCAACAAACATTCTATTCCTCACATTCTTTAGAAACCAAAAATAAACCCTTGGGGGCTTTAGAGGTCAAATGCATGGCCATGGTTTTTAACCACCCATCAACAACCAAAACCGAAAAAGAACATGGAAGAAGAGAAAAATCCAAATCTGAGAAGGAAAAAGAAAAGAAAAAGAGAAAGAACTCAAAATTAAATCCCTACCAAGGTTGTTTCTTAGTTGGAAATGAGAAAGCTTGATCCTTTGTGTTCAAATGAGAAGAAAAATCTTCTCTTGGAGCTTTTGATGGATTCGACCAAAGTAAGAAGAAATGGGAGGAAAGATTTTTCTTATGTTCTTGTGGTTGGGAATGGAAAGGATATGTGTTTAGAGGTTGTTCTATGGTGGTGTTGTGGTGGTTTGATGTTTATAGCTTGGATGGAGATCAAGAATGAGGTCTCTTGAAGGTGGAGGAAGAAGAAGATGAGAGCTTTTGAGTTTTAGAGAGAAAGAGAGTTTTTTTTACAACTTTGTGAGTAAGACTCCAACAAAAAAGCAAATGGTAAGAAAATGAGAGTTTATGAGTTATGAGTATTGTAAAAAATTAATATATGAGGGAGAATTTAGGGGAGGGAGTCCGCAGCCTTGAGAGCTATTTTGGGGGGAAGAATTTTAATTTTCATGTGTGTTAGGGCATGAATTAGAGGTAGATTTGATTAGGCAAAGGTTTAGGGATTGGTAATTAGGTGTTTGAGTTAGTAATCATATGTTAAAGACTTTCAAGATGACCTAGGGGTATTTTGGTCATTTTTGCTAAGCAGGAAAAAAATCAAGGCATTACAAGAAGTATATCAGGAATACTATGAGTTCTATATTAAGCCTAAATTTTACTAATAATATTATGTTAAAGAGGAAACAAAACAAACAAACTAAGTATTGTATAAACAACCAGAAAACCAATTAATTTTTTAATGAATCCTATGATTGATTCTGAAGCATAAGTGTACTCATAATATATGTTAGATAAGAAAAGGAATAAGCAAAAGGAATTTTAGGATAAATCGAAGATAATTTAATTATTCTAAAACTATGTCAAACATTACTATGTAGTAGACTAATGTTTTTCCAACTGCGAATCTTTGATTCTCATTCCTGCTGTTATCATATTTTCCCATAGATTACGATGATGATGATTCTTTTGTGGAGATCCTTAGCTGATATTGGCATCATGATCCATACCTTTTGATGAATCGATGATAGAACATTTAGTTAGTCTTTTTTTTTTTCTTTTACTGAATTTGAGTAGTACCCTACCTAGACTAGAGGGTTCCTGCATGACCTAGGGTAAAGGTTTGACATAGTTATGGATACTATTGACTTCTCATCAGGAAATACAATTATGTATTTTTGATATATTATTTATTTTCAAATTTAGAGACTCAAAGAAAAGCATTTTATATTTGTCACAAAAGCAAACTCATATTTAAAATATTATATATACACTTCTAAGGTTAAGCAAAGTTAATGAGTAACAACTACTTGCTATAAAGTTATGGCTTAAGCATAGCTTTATGGAAGGAAGGGTGTTACATTAATGGTATCAGAACAGTTCATCTTGTTAGAGCCTAGGGATGGTCTGACTTGCTTCTAAAGCATACTCTGAAATTTTAGTGTTATGTAGTAAGATTTTATCTATTGAGATAAGAAGTAGAACTTTATATGCATGACAGCTGACTTTTAAAGTAGTTAATAGCTATCATGATGAGCATTGTATTGTGTAACATCCTAATTTTTTTTTCAGAAAATAATTGAGGCTTTAGTAGTAAGAATATCAAAATTTTGGTGTACACAAAAATGATGAGAACAATGTAACGAACGTTAAAAAAAAAAAAAAAAAAACGTGAATAGTGTTTTGCAGGCCCCGTAGACCCAGACAAATTGAAACCTTAGATTCAAGACCTGAAGGTGCCCGAAATTTGGAAATTATAGGATTAAGGTTAGAAATAGGTAGGAATAAATATTTTATACCTAGAATTAATTTTCAGGCAATAGTTGATTACCCGGGTACACTATTTTACCCATTCGGTTAAATTACGGTGTGTAGTTTTTACACAGTATAAAGCTAAGCTACCAGTGCAAGCATGCCACCTAGGGTGACAAGTGTGTGGCTTGAGATATGCCACACCATTGCACCTTTATGGCTAACCAATAGGAATTGTACAAAATTACCATATTTAACTTTAAGAAAAACCATTTTGTACTTGAAATCATTATCCATTTTGCCCTAAACTCACAAGATCAATATCTTATCACCACCACTCCATCATTTTCGTCCAACACTCCAAAAATACAGCCTCCATGTTTGTTTCCTCTCAAACCTCCATTAACAAGCTTCAAGCTCCAAAAACCCTAGCCTAAAGTCACTAAAACACAAAGTTTCCTTCACAAAACTTGTTCTAGACATCAACACCTACAAATATAACCGATTAGATTCTCCAAAAATCTCACCTTATCACATCACTCATCTCTGGTTAGAGGAGTATTTTACTGTATTTTAAGAGCTTTGGGGTAGAGTATATCTATCTTGGAGTATACAAGAGACAAAGAGGCATTAGCTTCCAAGGGTAGGGTTTTCTTTGGCCTTTTTCTTTCCAAATTATTCTGTAAACTTTTTTGGGTTTTATTCCGAAATTTATGGTTATATTTGATGATAATATGTTGATATTGATGTGTTAATTTTGGTGGAGTGTTTGGATGAGGTTAAATAATGATTTTTGTCAAAATAAGTTTTGGCTAGGCTGCTGAATTTTCGGATTTCAGCAGGACAGGATTTGTTCATGAATTTTCTAGTTCAATTCTATTCATTTTTATGAGCTATAAAAATTATATGTTGAAGAAAACATCATAAGGAAACTCTTATAATTTTCGTGGTGCATAATAAAGAGTTTTACTGCCTGAGAAAAATCAAGAACCAAGAGTATATCTATGCTGGCTGAAATCTTGGTACTGGAGCTGTGAATTTGTATAAATTTTTATTCATAGTAAATGATGGATTTATCCTTTGAAATTTTTACAGAGTTTTTTAGACATCTTTAAGTATAACTGTGATTTTTATTTTGAGTTGTTTCTATCATTTGCTAAAGTTAAAAATTGTGTGAATCCTATTCTGAGTTGTGAAAAAGTGGCCTCTGACCACTAAAATTGTAGAATTTATTTGACATGGTTCTAGTATTCTGTTTGCTATGAACATTTTACAGGGACTTTTAGACACATTGAGGTGTCATAGAGAATTTTTATGGCCAGTGAATTGCCCATTGGATATGTGAATTAAATGTTGTCCCCATAATGGTAAATCTGTCAAGAAGCTGGAATGGTGAAGATGTATTAAGTTAATGATAGAAATCTATTTAATCCAAGTATATATCATATGAATGTATGTTAATTGTTTGAAAGGCTTGTTTATAAAGTATGAATGAGACTCCAATGATACTGAATGCCTATATCCTGGGATACAAACCTGACTTTGAAATAGAAAGGTCCATGACATGGTTGTATGACAAAAGAGAATATGTGAAATTTAATGGTGCATGTTTTAATATACGGGGAAAATAGAAACAAGGCTTATGTGTGATAGAGAGGGAAGGCAAAAATAAGAACTTCCCAAGAAATTTTATGAGCTCAGTAGACTTATCGACTAGGAAATAGAACTGTGTGTGATTCAGAAATGGAAAAAAATGAAGTCTAATGATCACGAATAGGAATCAGCTCATGTCCTAGCAGTCTATGGTCCTCTGAGGAGTTATCCACTACATATGTTACCCGATGTGAATCTAAGCCTTCCTATGTTAATAATAGTACTACTACACTAAGTTGAATTCTATGTGATATAAGAGAAACACTTATGATTAATACCATTTTGCATATAATTTTCTTTGACTCATGTATGCTAATATTGATATATGTGATCTAACATGATGTTTTTCTTTATTATTATAAATGCATTTACTGTTTATATTCTCTGTATGTAAGGGGTTACCCTCTGAGAATTTTATAATATTCTCACCCCTATTTGTGTATATGTCTGTATTGTGCTCAGACTAGATGCCTCTCTGGTGAGGAGAGGCCATCATACCGATGGCCAATGGTTTCAATGAGGAGGACATGGGACTTACATGGGCTTATGACTTGTATGTAGTGTAGTATAGTGCCAGGAACTTACCGGCTTGTAGACTAATTGGTGTTAGATGTCTTAGTTCCATTTCTGTGTGTTTAGTATTTTGTTGGACCTTGATATTTGAGCAAGCTTGGTAGATCTTTTGATAGTAGTTCTTGTGTTGTATTATATGCAGTGACTTAACTTCAAGTATGGTATGTATTAAAGAAAGCGGTATGTAAAGTAATAATATATGTACATTTTATAGTAGTTTTCTTTATAACTCTAGAGTTTGATTTATCTTATTTCATTTCATTTGACTAGTGGATATTATAGAAAGGAAGTGATACTCTTCTAATTACAATGTTAATGCTCGAGTAATACATGGTAGTTAGGAGGGTGTTACATTATGGTATCGAGCCGACTATCCTATAAGCCCGAGGATTGGACCGGCTATGCTTTCTTAGAAATTGTCATGCATTATGACTTTATATATATGTGTATGATCTGCTGATTGGAAATGTTGTGGGTTGTCTTTGTACACTTTGCTTGGTATTGAGACTGATCAACTCAATATTTTCGTTTGGTGTGATAGGAACCAATGACTTAATCGGCGAACTAGGAGTGGAGCCGAAACGATGCCGACATGATGAATACTTTTCAGTAAGATGGCGGCTGCCATGAGGAACAAGCTACGGCTAATACCCGAATGATGGAGCAAGCGAACCGCAATGAAAGGCAAAACCCACCGGTGATAATCCTGTAGTGAACGAAGTCGATGTAGAATATCGAAATTTGCCGAGTTCGTAAAGGCAAATCCCCTCCATTTCGAGGAGCTTTTAATCCCTGTAAAGCGAAGAATGGATAAAGGCTATGGAAAAGATTTTCTCCGTTCTTCCTTGCACAGATCCGTAAGGTGGCCTTTGCCACCTATATGCTAGAAGCAGATGCAGATTTTTGGTGGGTTGGCACCAAGGGATTATTTGAAGCTTCCCATCTTGTAGTTACCTGGACTATTTTTAAGGAAGCTTTTTACCATAAGTACTTCCCTATTTCGTGAGAAATGCGAAGGAATTGGAGTTCATGACTCTCAAACAAGGACCTATGAGTGTAGCAGAGTATACCGCCAAATTTGAAGAGCTCGCAAGTTTTCTACAATTTATCAACGTGACCCGGATGAAGTTTGGAAATGCATGAAATATGAAGGAGGTCTACGAGAAGATATAGAAGCATTGTAAGTCTCTTGGAGATTAGGGACTATCCTACCTTGGTAAATAAATGTCGACGTGCAGAGGAGTCCAACAGAAGCTAACAAATTTCAAGTATGCCCAAAACAATGCTAGAAGGGGATTAGCACCTCAAGGTCCCCGATTCAAGCTGTTAACCAACCTCGGAGAAGGTTTCCACCCAACAATAACAACAACAACAACAAAGGAAAACAACTTCAACCTCTAAGACTGAGACAGGAGAGATTGCCTAAGTGTGGGAAAATCATGGGAATCGACCTTGCCGACAACGCAAATCATTTGCTTTGGCTGTGGGAAACCAGACATAAGATATTTGAGTGCCCTAACAAGAAAGGTCATCACCCGCCTCCAGGCCACAACAACATGGGCGTTTTACTATAAGTGCCAAGGAAGCTTCTCAATCTGGTCGATCCGATCCGAGGTAAGTGTGAAATAAATGGTAATGTCCTAGATATACTGTATGATACTGGGTGCCACTCATTCTTTCATATCCCATGACTGGGTCTGAAGTTGCAATTATCTCGTGTCCTGAACTACCTTATGATCTTCTTGTATCCACTCCCTACCCTGAGTCTGTTGGGACTTGTTATACCTCGTAAATATTCCTCTTCAAATAGGTGCTAGAGACTTTCTCACGCCAATTTAGTTTGTCTTCCTTTATCCGGGTCTAGATGTAATTTTAGGTATGGATTGGCTAGTACCCAATTATGTCCTTTTTACACTGCCCAGATCGAAAGCCATATTTCTTTCCACTCTACCTCTATTCCCTGTGGTTCCTTTTTCTTTTTATTTGAACCTTTGTAACATCCAACCCTAGTAAAGACAGATCGTCAGAATATGTTCTCCTTTCTACTAGTGAAACCTGAATGTGACTACGAGTTGAGCAAGATTCCAGTGGTGAGGGAATATCCAGGATGTTTTTCCGTGAGGATATTCCGAATTTCCTCCTGAAGAGAGATTGAATTTTCCATCGAGTTGGTTCCAGAACAGGTCCTATTTCAATTGCTCCTTATAGGATGTCCCCTTTGGAGTTGAAAGAATTAAAGTCCCAAATTGAAGAACTGTTAGGGAAGCATTTTATTAGACCAAGTGCCTCTCCATGGGGAGCCCTCTGTTCTTGGTGAAGAAAAAGGATGGGGGTATGAGGCTTTGTGTAGACTATAGGCAATTGAACAAAGTGACAATAAAAATAAGTACCCCTTGCCAAGAATTGACGATCTCATGGATCAATTACGAGGTGCAATCTGTATTCTCAAAGATTGATCTTAGATCAGGAGTACCATTAGATTCGGGTTCTGAATGAGGATATACCTAAAAGCTGCTTTAGAACTTCGATATGGGCATTACGAGTATAGGGTGATGTCTTTTGGATTGACTAATGCTCCGGCTGTATTCATGGATTATATGAATCAATCTTCCACCCTTACTTGGATAAATTTGTAGTTGTCTTCATAGATGACATACTTATATATTCAAGGACTGAGGAAGAACATATGGAGCACCTTGGGGTTGTGTTACAAATCCTAAGAGAGAGAAAGTTGTATGCTAAGTTGCTCGAAATGTGAATTCTGATGGGAGAGGTTAGATTCCTAGGTCATGTAGTATCACGAGGAGGAATCTCTGTAGATCCCAAAGAAGGTAGAATCAAGACTCCATTGGGAACGACCAACAACGGACGGAGATTCGGAGTTTCCTAGGGTTAGCCGGATATTATAGGCGTTTTATCATGAATTTTTCTCGAAAGCATTACCTTTGACTAAATTAACCAGAAGAATGCTCCATTCAATTGGACACAGAGTGTGAAAATAGTTTCCAGGAGTTGAAACAAAAGTTAACCACGGCTCCAGTCCTAGTATTACTCCGATCCTTATATACCCTATGAGGTTTATTGCTTGATGCTTCTAGTAAGGAGTTTAGGATGTGTGTTGATGCAAAATCATAACGTGGTTGCCTATGCTTCTCGCTTGATTGAAACCTCATGAAGTAAACTATCCAACCCATGACCTTGAACTTGCGTACCGTGGTTTTTGCCCTAAAGATCCATGACATCATTTGTATGGTGTGCTTAATGTTTTCTCTCGATCATAAAAGTTTAAAGTATCTTTTTGATCAAAAAGAGTTGAATATGCACGGCAAAGAAGGTGGATGGAATTCCTCAAGGACTATGAGTTTAGTCTGAATTACCATCCAGGCAAGGCAAATGTTGTTGCCGATGCTCTAAGTAGAAAATCCCTAAGTGTAGCATGCTTGATGATTAAAGAGACGGAGCTAGTTGAAAGTTTCAAGGAACTTAGTTTAGACATGTCTGTGAACCCTCAGGGTGTGGTGCTAGGGCAAATAAAGGTAACAAGTGCATTCAAAGGACAAATTTTAGCTGCACAACGTGAAAACCCG
This sequence comes from Dalbergia cultrata, assembly GCA_031216105.1. Classification (NCBI taxonomy): domain Eukaryota; kingdom Viridiplantae; phylum Streptophyta; class Magnoliopsida; order Fabales; family Fabaceae; genus Dalbergia; species Dalbergia cultrata. The sequence continues at coordinate 31,577,817 of CM062351.1, forward strand.
TAATTTGGGAGATATTAAGATCAATTCATGCAAAGAAGTTGCCGTGATTCACTCAAGACCAACAAGGTATATGGAGATACAAGGATAGGGTATGTGTACCCAAAAGTGGCGATCTTAGAAAGAAGATCTTAGAGGAAGCTCATAGGGGCGAACTTACTATACATCCAGGCATTAGTAAAATGTATGCGGATCTCAAGAAAATGTTCTCGTGGTCGAATGAAAAAGATATAGAAGAGTGTGTCGGAAGTGTTTAACTTGTCAAAAAGTTAAAATAGAACATCAAAAACAATTTGGGACCTTGCAACCCTTAGAAATCCAGGAATGGAAGTGGAAAGTATTTCTATGGACTTTGTAATGGGTTTGCCAAGGACATCATCAGTCATGATGCTATATGGGTTATAGTAGATAGATTGACCAAGTTCCTGCTCATTTCTTACCCATTAAGGCTAATTTTCCTTTAGATAAGTTAGCTTCCTTGTACATCCAAGAAATAGTAAGACTACACTGTTCCTTCCTCTATAGTTTTAAGCCAGAGATCCAAGGTTTACTTCGAGATTTTGGGGAACGTTCAAAAAGCCTTTGGTACCAAACTTTGTTTGAGCACTTGCCTATCATCCCCAAACCGGACGGGCAAACAGAAGCAGCGAACCATACAAACCCTGGAAGATATCTTTGAGGGCATGCGTGATTGAGCGAGAAGGGAAGTTGGGACAAGTTACTCCCATTGGTTGAGTTTGCTTATAATAATAGCCATCATGCTAGTATTGGCATGGCCCCGTATGAAGCTCTATATGGAAGAAAATGTCAATCCCCATTGTGTTGGTATGATCTCGAGAAGCTTGAGACTATTGGGACCGATCTTGTTAATCAAACAACGGAACAAATCCGTAAGATCGTGAGCAAGATTCTCACCGGCATGCAGTCGCCAAAAGAGCTATCTTGATACTCAAGGAAACCTTTAGAATTTCAAGAGGAGAACATGTATTCCTCAAGGTCACGCCCACTACCGGAGTAGGTAGAGCCCTTAGAGTTAAAAAAAGTTGTCACCTAGGTTTATAGGTCCTTTTCAAATTCTTCAGCAATTGGGTCATTTGCTTACTGTATAGCCTTACCCCCACATTTATCCAACCTTCATAATGTCTTCCATGTATCTCAACTTCGAATGTACCACCCAGATCAAAACCATATCATTGAGCCCGAGTCTACGCTAAGGGATGACTTGGCGCTTCAAGCCCCTCCTATTCAGATCGTTGATAGAGAAGTCAGGCAACTTAGAAATAAATCTGTGCAACTTGTAAAAGTGGCTTGGGGTGGACACAAATGAAGAGTATACATGGGAACTAGAATCAAGTATGAAGACAGATCATCCGAAATTATTTCCAGGTATGAAATTTTGAGGGCAAAATTTTTTTAAGGTGGGAGTAATGTAACATCCTAATTTTTTCAAAATAATTGAGGCTTTAGTAGTAAGAATATCAAAATTTTGGTGTACACAAAAATGATGAGAACAATGTAACGAACGTTAAAAAAAAAAAAAAAAAAACATGAATAGTGTTTTGCAGGCCCCGTAGACCCACCGGAACAGCTGAAACCTTAGATTCAAGACCTGAAGGTGCCGAGAATTTGAAATTATAGGTTTAAGGTTAGAAATAGGTAGGAATAAATATTTTATACCTAGAATTGCTTTTCAAGCAATAGTTGATTGCACACTATTTTACCCATTCGGTTAAATTACGGTGTGTAGTTTTACACGTGATAAAGCTAAGCTACCAATGCAAGCATGCCACCTAGGGTGACAAGTGTGTGGCTTGAGATATGCCACACCATTGCACCTTTATGGCTAACCAATAGGAATTGTACAAAATTACCATATTTAACTTTAAGAAAAACCATTTTGTACTTGAAATCATTATCCATTTTGCCCTAAACTCACAAGATCAATATCTTATCACCACCACTCCATCATTTTCGTCCAACACTCCAAAAATACAGCCTCCATGTTTGTTTCCTCTCAAACCTCCATTAACAAGCTTCAAGCTCCAAAACCCTAGCCTAAAGTCACTAAACACAAAGTTTCCTTCACAAAACTTGTTCTAGACATCAACACCTACAAATATAACCGATTAGATTCTCCAAAAATCTCACCTTATCACATCACTCATCTCTGGTTAGAGGAGTATTTTACTGTATTTTAAGAGCTTTGGGGTAGAGTATATCTATCTTGGAGTATACAAGAGACAAAGAGGCATTAGCTTCCAAGGGTAGGGTTTTCTTTGGCCTTTTTCTTTCCAAATTATTCTGTAAATTTTTTTGGGTTTTATCCAGAAATTTATGGTTATATTTGATGATAATATGTTGATATTGATGTGTTAATTTTGGTGGAGTGTTTGGATGAGGTTAAATAATGATTTTTGTCAAAAATAAGTTTTGGCTAGGGCTGCTGAATTTTCAGTTTCAGCAGGACAGGATTTGTTCATGAATTTTCTAGTTCAATTCTATTCATTTTTATGAGCTATAAAAATTATATGTTGAAGAAAACATCATAAGGAAACTCTTATAATTTTCTGTGGTGCATAATAAAGAGTTTTACTGCCTGAGAAAATCAAGAACCAAGAGTATATCTATGCTGGCTGAAATCTTGAAATCTTGGAGCTGTGAATTTGTATAAATTTTTATTCATAGTAAATGATGGATTTATCCTTTGAAATTTTTACAGAGTTTTTTAGACATCTTTAAGTATAACTGTGATTTTTATTTTGAGTTGTTTCTATCATTTGCTAAAGTTAAAAATTGTGTGAATCCTATTCAGGCTGTGAAAAGTGGCCTCTGGACCACTAAAATTGTAGAATTTATTTGACATGGTTCTAGTATTCTGTTTGCTATGAAAATTTTACAGGGACTTTTAGACACATTGAGGTGTCATAGAGAATTTTTATGGCCAGTGAATTGCCCATTGGATATGTGAATTAAATGTTGTCCCCATAATGGTAAATCTGTCAAGAAGCTGGAATGGTGAAGATGTATTAAGTTAATGATAGAAATCTATTTAATCCAAGTATATATCATATGAATGTATGTTAATTGTTTGAAAAGGCTTGTTTATAAAGTATGAATGAGACTCCAATGATACCTGAATGCCTATATCCGGGATACAAACCTGACTTTGAAATAGAAAGGTCCATGACATGGTTGTATGACAAAAGACAATATGTGAAATTTAATGGTGCATGTTTTAACACACGGGAAAATAGAAACAAGGCTTATGTGTGATAGAGAGGGAAGGCAAAATAAGAACTTCCCAAGAAATTTTATGAGTCGGTAGACTTATCGACTAGGAAATAGAACTGTGTGTGATTCAGTAAATGGAAAAAATGAAGTCCGATGATCACGAATAGGAATGAGCTCATGTCCTAGCGTCTATGGTCCTCTGAGGAGTTATCCACTACATATGTTACCCGATGTGAATCTAAGCCTTCTATGTTAATAAAAGAACTACTACACTAAGTTGAATTCTATGTGATATAAGAGAAACACTTATGATTAATACCATTTTGCATATAATTTTCTTTGACTCATGTATGCTAATATTGATATATGTGATCTAACATGATGTTTTCTTTATTATTATAAATGCATTTATGTTTATATTCTCACTGTATGTAAGGGGTTACCCTACTGAGAATTTTATAATATTCTCACTATTTGTGTATATGTATGTGTGCTCAGACTCTGCAGGATGCCTCAAGGTCGAGGAGAGGCCATCATCTTAGATGGCCAATGGTTTCACGTAGGAGGACATGAGACTTACATGGGCTTTTGACTTGTATGTAGTGTAGTATAGTGCCAGGAACTTACCGGCTTGTAGACTAATTGGTGTTAGATGTCTTAGTTCCATTTCTGTGTGTTTAGTATTTTGTTGGACCTTGATATTTGAGCAAGCTTGGTAGATCTTTTGATAGTAGTTACTGTGTTGTATTATATGCGAAGTGACTTAACTTCAAGTATGGTATGTATTAAAGAAAGCGGTATGTAAAGTAATAATATATGTACATTTTATAGTAGTTTTCTTTATAACTCTAGAGTTTGATTTATCTTATTTCATTTCATTTGACTAGTGGATATTATAGAAAGGAAGTGATACTCTTCTAATTACAATGTTAATGCTCGAGTAATACATGGTAGTTAGGAGGGTGTTACATATTGAGCCTAATCAACTCAATGCCTTTTGTTTTGTGTTATAGGTAACTAATAACTTCGAGTAGGCATAGTAGGACTAATAATAACAAGGATGATAGAGTGCTTGAAGAGGAAGCTACAAACATTATGAGCAATTTTTTAAAAATAACCCGGCAATTAAGGAGGTAGTTATAGTTGCAAAGTAGATAATGAGCACTATTGGGAGGTAAGCTCATCAAAGATATTAGAAAAGGCTAACTATTTGTGGCTTTCCAAGGAGCAAAACCTACCCAAAATCAGAGGAACCTAAATCCAAATAAGGATGAAAAATGGATTAAATAATGCAGAAGAATCATTGAAGTAGCAAAGTGATCGGACTTGTAGAAAGTGGGTTATGCTGCCTAGGTCTTGGACACAGACGCTGATTTTTGGGTGAATAGGTTGTAAACTCCAGAGCCCTTTAGAAAGTATGAGTTTTATTATTTTGAATGACAATAAAGCCAATTTAAAGAAAATTCTTTGAAAAATGACTAATGGCTACCTTGAGTTTCTTGACAAAGTATAATAGGTTAATCCGGTTTGTATCACATGAACTTAAAGCGGAATTAATATTTCACCTTGCATGTGTGAGCATGGCTTATCTCATGGGAAGAGATTAAGCCAAATAGAAGGTGAATATTATTTCAAGCAAAACACATGTATACAAATTAAAGCATAATACAGACTTAAAGCAAGAATAATGTTTCACTTTGCATATGCAAGTATGATTTATCTCATGGGAAGAGACTGATCCTAAAAAGAAAGTGAATATTACTTCAAGCAAAGCATGTATTCATGCTTACGAACCAAAAGCATAAAAATGGACTTGAATCGAGAATAATTTCACTACACATGAACAATCATATTTTATCTCAAGGGAAGAGATTAAGCTTAAAAGAGGTGAACATTATCTCATGTAAAGAACATGTAAATGCTTAGGACTAAAGCATATCAAGTCAAGAGCAAGAAGCCCAAGGAAATTATCCTCAAAAAGTAACATAGGACTTCAGAAAGTACACTGAAAATTGAGGAAATCAAGCTAACTTTGGAGGTAACATGTTACTCAATCAACAATCATCATAATCGCAAATTAATCTACATCAAACAGCCAAGATTGAAAACTAGAACATCAAAGAAAGACCAAAGAAATTGATTACAATGTCAGAAAGCTCACTTAACTATGGAGCAGAGACCACTAAAAGAAATGGAGGGAAAATTTGAAATTCAAGTTTTAAATCTCGAATCAGACCCAGTTTTATAACTGGTACATCATCTCTTCTACCTGATTGATTCATAATCCTAGCTTTTAGAAGGACAAGTTCAGAAACCATGATTAGAAAGTAAAGAGAAAAAGGGCATCAGAAACCTTTTCAATACAATGGCTTCTACAATCGATGTGATAAGCCTTTCAGCTTACCTCTTTAGAGTAATGTTCCAAGGCACAACTGATGATCTACATGTGTCACTTGGAGATCTAATCAAAAGCAATGGTCATGAAGAAGGACTAGTATAAATAGAGAAGCCATACATGAATGCCGATGAGAGAGCTGAAGACACAAGGGTGAAAACTCTGGAAAAATCTCTCCATACTTCCTATGTTGTTCATTATAATATGTAATCAATCATCTTGAAGTGTAAAAATCTTCTTTCCAAGTTTTGTAATTATTTGTATATTCTTCTTAGGAAAAGATGTGAGAAAGAAGTCCCTCATGTTTTCCAGGTTTGTATTACTGAATACTCTTAAGGAAACATGGGTGTATGTTAGTTTGAGTGGCAACCGAAACACATAATCTTTGTAACGTTGATCCGTTAGTGATCAGAGTGAGACATAGCATGGAAAGGCTAAGGTAAAACTATTTGCAACGTGATGGCAGTGGTATTTGCTCATCATGGTTCAGCTTGGAGAGGCTGGTTTAAGACTACTTATAACATGGTAAAAGAAGTTGTCTGCAAGTCACAATTTAGCTTCTAGATGCTAGTTCAGAACTACTCAATTAGTGACAGTTGGGGTTATCCACTATACACTGTGAAAGCTTGGGAAGGCTAATGTAGAGACTATCCATTTTACTTTCTTAGGTTGAGAAAATTGCTGTTAGAAAAATCTCAACATGCATTGAGTACTGGATGTAGGCAAGTCGACCGAACTAGTATAAAAATTCTCATGTTCATTCTCTCTTCCCTAATCTTTTATTTTTATGTTATGTGCTTAATGTTAAATATTGATTAAGCTTCATTAAAGTTGTATCATAATTGCTAAGCTTCAGAAATCTACTTTCTAAAATATCTAACCACTATTCCGCTGCACTTTAAGCTTTATACTTGATAGTATCTTTTATGTTAAATGTTTTAGATAAGAAAGAAGGCTTCACAAAGTATGATTCAACCCTCCTTTCTTGTGCATTCTTCTACTAACATGGGTACTAGAACGCTAGTTAAGGATGAGAATATTGAAATAATTTGGAATGTGGTTAAGGATGCTTTTGTATAAGAAGTATGTTCCTTCTTCCATAAAAAATGCTAAGGAATTGGAAATTCCTAAAGCTGCACTAAGGAACATGACAATGTTAGAATACACTGCAAAGTTTGATGAGTTTTCCATAACTTATTAGAGTAATCCTAATATAGAGTTGGAAATGTTTTAAGTATGAAGAAGGCCTTAGAGGTGACCTTTTGACAATAATGGGACTAATGGGAATTAGGGATTTCACCGTATTGGTGAATAAGAGTGCTTTAGTGGAAGAGTACAATTGGAAGCCATCAATGGGTTGAGGAAGACTAACACTACATTGTGTAACGTTCAAGCATACTCTACCACCACAAATGGAATTTTCTTTATGGGAATGGAAAAAGGAAGTAGTTGCAGAAGCCAATTGATAACAAGGAATGCCTAGAATATGGAAAGAATCATGGTGGCAAACCACGTTTAGCTAGACAATATGTTTGTTGTCAATGTAGGAAGCCAAGTCACAAGATTAGGAAATGTCTAACTAGAGATATACTACCTTTATCTAGGCCATAACAACAGGGATGTGTTTTGCTGTGAATGCAATAGATACTGCACTATCAAAGGGATTTATTTAAATAAGTAGGATGTGAAAAGCCTAGTAATCAAGAATACATACTATGGTTGCCTTGTGTGATGGAAGAACAATAATTAGAAGAGATACCAGTAGTCCAAGAATACTTTGACGTAATTGCAGGAGATATACTAGAATTTTTCCACACAAAGGAATAAGTCTAATTTCAATAGTTTCTTACCAAGTGTTTCCTTAGGAATTAGTAGAATTGAAGGGATAGGTTGAGAAGCTGCTAAGTAAACATTTTATCTAATCAAGTGCCTCATCATGGGGAGCTTTTGTGCTCTTGGTGAAAAAGAAGGACAAAGCTATAAGTGTAACACCCTAAATCTTAACCTAATACTACTAGTATGTATTTAGGTTAATCCTTAGAATATTACCTCTTGGTATCATCTTTTACTTTGAAAATACTTAGCGGAAATATGGGTAAAATTTTTCTTTTTTGAATTAAACCAAAGTGAGAGCCACGCATGATTCTTTGAACAGGAATTCTTACAAGTCATATGAGCAAATCATAATAAAACACATAAATAACATGGATACATCAACTGAATATATATATAGATAGTGTGCCTACCAAAAGGTAGGACTATTCGGTACATAGAAGAACGGAATACAACTGAAAAGCAAATACAAGGGAAGCAAATACAAGGAAATCATAAAAGCAAGTACAAGGAAACCATGAAAGCAACACCCATACCCGTGTGCACCTAGAGTAGACAACCTCATATACAAAAGAAGGTTTGTCCTCAACTATGTGGCGTGTGTGCACTAGCTACTACCCATCCTATGCACCTACTCCTGCTGGTTCGAGTACTGAGGGGTAGAATCGATCCACCGGCGGATCTCAGTGGGAGTGGTCGTACGGGTCATCGGAGCGTGTCTACCGCGACGAGGGCGCATGGATGGCCTACGAGCCAATCTCGGCTGAACCACCGTCTCCTCATTCTCGGCTTTCATCGGTGGGGAAGTGGGGTTGGAGCTCCAACTGTACATGTGCAAGGGCGGGTCCTCTGATGGATCCGTCTCCGAATACCGAGTCCGGGGCACGTACTCAGGGTAGTCACGTACGGCTGACGCCTCGGGCTGCATGTGGAGGATCTGCTCGTCGCGTGGTCTAGCTCGCTCGAAAATCATGTTATGATGGTAGGGGGCAGTCGGGGTGAAGTGGTAGCTCCGTACTGGGTGTGCAAAGGGTCATCCCATAAACATGAATACTCTGACTGTGCAGTTACCCTCAAAACGGTATGACCCGAGTGCTGGGTCATGGTGTAGCTCCCACGTCGGGGTGTTGATGAAGAGTACGAAAGTCGCCATCTGAAGATATGACAGAAGAAAAGAAAAAGGGAATGAGAATCTTCTAAAAGAATTCTCAGTAGGGCAATCCCTAACTAAGTGACGTCATCACATCCTCAGGAACCTTGGGTTTTATTTCTAAAAAGGTGTGTATGCATATAAACTCTTTTTTAGTTAGTTTTCTAAAGCATTAGTTATCCAAGGTCCGTCATATTTTACAATGCGTCTTATGACTAAGCATGGAATATACTAAGACATGAATGCATCATAAGGATAAACTAATCAACAAATCACAAAAACGTTATAATAGTGGCATAAGTTGACAGGTATAAATCTCATAATAACTTTCTTGGTTTTTCATAGCATATGTGACATTTCAACTTTAACTTTATCTCATGGGGCCACCCTAAAACATCTCTAGGTTATGAGCTCATACCTTAACTAGTCGTCACTAGCTCTTACTTATCCTATGATAAGCGTAACATACATAATCCCGACTTAAAGTACGGGCTAGGGGGCAAATTAAGGATCACCTCTTAGGGTCATTTACTCTTTGAAACGCTCTACTAGCAACTAGTGCATAGTAGTATTGCCCGCTTTGGCAAGCTCTGTGTCAATACCCTCACGGATTTGTTTTCTTGGTGGTGCTCGACTAAACCGGTGTCACCCAAGAAGGCATCTCAGTATTGTGTCACATTTAAGTTCTCATGATTTTCAAAAAGACCTTTTTCTAAGTTCCTCAAATTTGATGGAAATTCGGCAGCATGACGGCTGTAGACCGAATTTCCTCAAATTTGCTTATGCCATGAAAGCATATAGGACATACAAACATTTCTTATGAGGTATAGCATATCATCATATAAAACTTCTTCATAGTATATACATCATCACGTTATCACGCATTCATATAAAACTTCTTCATAGCACATACATCATCACATAATCATTCTAATCATGTAAAAACTTCTTCATAGCATATACATCAAACTCATCATAGATAAAGCTCATGTATCATATATCATACTTACATAAATTAAGCATCATAAAAAATCAAGACTTTTTAATGTCTTATGCATTGACCCTTAAGATCCTTAACTCACGTTTTAAGTTATTAATCATCAAACCTAATCTCTTGGGTACCTATGAGGTTATAACTAAGTATTTCTCACCTCACACTATGATCAAGAACATCTCTAAACCTCAAGGATGCAGAATTTGTAATCCTAACTTTACGGTTCCTAGGAGTCACAACAATGACCCTTTCTAAGTCTAGCTTGCTCCTAAGGCATCAAGATCAAGTCCTAAACCAATTATGAGTCATTCCTACACATTTAAACTAATTTAAAACCATGATTATCAACTCTAATCCTTGCTGGACAGAATCCAGAAAATTCAATAATTAAGGGATCTAAAACTCTCAAATTAATTCTTTTCTAGTCTCTAACCTATCCTATCTTTCACATATGAGTCTTAGCATTATTTTTTACTCAAACATAAGCATATTATCATCATTAAAACAGCACATATAGAGGCAATAAATGGCAAGACAGAACCGAAATGTGCATCTCCATAAAAGGCATAGAACACAATTTTTTAAGCACATAGAATACTAGTTTCTCTTGGAACCTTTTTAGAACTTTCAAAACTCATTTATAAACACTTTTATCCTTTAAAATCATAAAAATACTTGAGAGGGCAGTAGCTAATTCATTTTCATCTCAAGAGGTTCTAAATTCATAAAACTTAGTTCTACATATTCCTTATACCCATATAAGCTTAGAAAATTTATGAAACACATTTTTAACACTTGGAAAACTTAAAACCTCTTAGAGCCGAAATCTCAACTATGGAAAATAATTATTTTAGACCTTTGTTTGAGACAACAATGGGCAAGTCTTTGAACTCTAGGTTCATTAAAGTGATGGCATAAAGATAAACATGCTTATGCACTTGTTTTAGCTTTTATTAGAAAGTAAAGTGAGAGCATAAAATAAATATGAGATGCATCATATTATTATCTTTGATATTTAGGTGAGAACTTGAAATGTAAACATGATAATGCATAGCTTGAAATATAAACATGATAATGCAAGTTCCTTTATTATCTTGGTACTTAGTGATAGCAAGGAAAATAAACATGATGTGCAAGGCATAAAAGTAAACATGATGCAAAGTTTATTTTATGGTTAGCTATAGCTCATTCAAGACCTTAACAAGATAACAACCCAACACATATCTCATTACAAAGGGAGCTTTAGAGTTCTTGAACCAAGTTCTCAAAGGAACTATGAGGTTCTTGAACCTCATCATCAAGCTCAAAATAAATAAACTTTCAAAACAAAACAAAGCCTCATAGATCAAAGAACCAAAACCGAAATATTGAACCAATGGAATAAAGAAACCGAAATCATAATAGTAAGAAAAGTAAAGGTGTTCTTGAGTAAAAATCATTTTTTTTAGTTAGAAGATAAAGTTGAAACTCAAAGAAGGTAAAACTTCAAGCTCTAGAGTTTCCTTTGAGATGAACACATAGTCATCATCTAGGAGTCCTCATCATTGAGCTATCATGTGCTCATCAAGGCCTCATGGCCGAAATGCAAAAGAAAAGGAAAACAAAGGAAAGTTCAAAAGAATACAAGAGAAAACTAGAGAAAAACACATTCTTGAGAAAAACAAGTTTGAAAGGCAAATCCCTACCAAGTGATGAAGATGAAAGCTTGAACTTGAAAAGGAAAATGAGAAGAGCAACTCCTCCTAAGGTGGTGTGATGGCTTCAGCCAAAGAGAAAGAAAAGGAAAGGAGATGTGTTTTGAGGAAGCTTGTGTTTGAGGTTTAGTGTTCAAGAGATTTGATGATGATCTAAGATTATGATATGGTGGATTGAAGTGGTGAGGTGATAATGTGAAGACAGGATGAAGATGAAGAGAAAGAACTCTTGGAACTTTTGAGAGAAAAGAAAAGAACTAGCAAGATAACTCTAGAATTCTAAACTTAGCAAATGCTTCAAGGTGCAACTAAGCTATCACAAGCATCCTATTTATAGAAAAACAAAACCATGGCCTCACCAAGAGGAAGCCTTGGCCGTAGCAATGAGGGGGAGAAGGGAAGAGAAAAATATCTCTTACATGGTGTCATTCAAGCATGGTTTGAGGTATGGAGTTCATGACACAAAGTAAGGCTTTAAGCATGGGTTTTTGAGTGAGCTTTCATTTTAATTTTTCAAGAAATTGTTCTTCTAGAAACTCAACATGGCTGGAACACTTTCAGCCACAAATAAATGTGGGAAATGATTTATTTCAATTGGTTATTTACTTGGAAAATCAAGTGTGATGGAAAATATGACAAGGTATGGTGTATGTGACTTGAGGTATGGCTTTGGAGTGTTAGAAAATTAAACATGTGATGCATATGGAGGGGGGAGGCTTCGGCCAGACCTGGCAGCAGAGAGGGAGGGAGATTTGATCATCTAATTGGGTGCTAATGGTGGGTTTAAGTGTAGGTTAGCTTAGGTACAAGGTTAGGAGTAATTAAGCTTAAGTTTAGGTAACTAAGAATGAGGTTTAGGGGTTTTATGACAAGATTAGGAGTGCTCATACATCATTAAAGAATTTTAAACTCATTTATGAGTAAACAATGTGTAACACAATTCCATGATTTAAGGAATTGGAGAGAGGAAACACTATTCAAGATTCCATGACTAGGAATCTTGAAATTAAAATAAGATTTCAAGGTGTAATCAAGCATTATTAGGTTCTAATCAACTTTAATAAATTATTTTGACCCTAGATTAATTATGAAAATTAATTAATCTTCGATTATAGCCTAATGTTGCTTAGGTTTGCTTAATCACGCAATTAAGCGTAAAAACACGAATCTAGGGGCAAAATCGTAATTTTGCACTAATTTTGCCCGAGACCTCTATAATTAAAACTGAGGTCATAGAATACATAAAAACGCCTTTTAAAACCATTTGGAGAAGTTTCGGGTTCATCCGGCACTTGCAAACAGGTAAAACACCGTAGGAGCGTTTTGGTCATTTTGACCCGAAAACTCGAAAAACGAGATTTTCGATCCCGAAAAGGTACACAGGTCATCTAATCCCCTTTCAACATTGAGTTTGCCCTTCGAGTACTGTCGGATCGGCTTTCCTCGAATTCCGGGCCGAAAATGACCTCAGGGTCATTTTGGTCATTTTCACTCTTAACAGAAAAATCGGGGCATTACAATAAGACTAGGTGTTAATTATAGACAACTGAATAAGGTGATGATCAAGAATAAGTATCTCTTCCAAGGAGTAATGATCTCATGGATAAATTGAGTATAGCGATGGTATTCTCCCAGATTGATTTAAGATCGAGATACAACCAAATTCAAGTTCGGGAAGAAGATATTTCGAAGCATCCTATGGGCATCACGAATATATAATGATATCTTTTGAGATAACTAATGACCCAATAATATTCATGGACCATATGAATTGAATCTTCCAACCTTTTCTCAACAAGTTCGTAATTGTTTTATAGATGATATTTTAATTTATTCGAGACTTGAGAAAAGAACACAAATAGCATCTTAGGACAGCGCTATAGATTCTTCATGCCAAGAAATCCTAGTGTGAGTTCTGGGTATAGGAAATAAGATTTTTGGGTCATGTAATATCATAGGAAGAAGTCATAGTTAACCTAGCAAAGATTGAAATGGTAATAAAGTAGGAAAGACCAACTACTACCATGGATATTTGTAGCTGATTTTTACAGAAGGTTTATCAAGAGATTCACATAGATAGCCTTTCCCTTAACCAAGCTGAACCAAAAGCATATATCTTTCATATGGATAGTAGAATATGGTGGAAGATTTTAGGACCTTAAGTAGAAGTTAAACATTGCACCTATAGTGATCTTGGCAGACCCACATGATTTGTTTGAGATTTATTGAGATGAATCAGAAAAAGGGTTGGGTGCATTTTGATGTGGAACATAAAGATGGTGGCTTAGGCTTCAAGACAGCTAAAGCCGTATGAGGTGAACTAACCTACACATAGTCTCAAGTTGGCAGTAGTAGTATTCATTTTGAAAATCTAGAGATGCTATATATATGGAGTAAAGTTAGAGTGTTTTCTAAATCATAAAAATCCTAAGTATCTCTTAGATTAGACAATGAAAACATGAGGCAGCAGATAGGGATGAAGTTCATAAAAAACTATGAGCTCGACTTGAACTATTATCCAAGAAAAGCAAATTGGGTAGCAAATGCCCTCAGATGACAAACCTTGGGTATTTCTTGGATAATGATTAAGGAAACAAAGCTAGAAGAGATTTTTTGAAGCCTTAAGTTAAGGGTAGAATATAGGCTTGGAAGTGTCTATTTGGGTTAGATGAAGGTCATAAATGAAATGAAGATGGAGATTTTACAAGCTCAATAAGAAGACCCAGAATTTCAGAAAAACCATAGCTTTAGCCCAAGTTAGGGAGCGAAACGGATTTGCACAAGGTAAAAATAGGATATAGAAGTATCAAGATTGAATATATGTGTAGAGAATAGGGAATTTTTGTTGTAATATCTACAAGAGACTGATGAGGGAAATTTCCCTGTATACCCGGAGTTACAAAAATGTATAAAGATCTTAAGACGATGTTCTAGTGACTAAAGATAAAGGTGGATATAGCTGGAACGGTTACAAAGTGTTTGATTTCCAAAAGACAAAGATAGAACATTAGAAACCACTAGGTATACTACAACCCTTGGAGATTCCCAATGGAAAAAGGGGAAATATTTCAATGAACCATTCAAATGTTTGAAGATATGCTGAAAGCAAGTGTGCTAGAACATCGTGGGAATTGGGACAACTGTCTACCACTGATTGGATTTTCCTACAACAACAGCTATCACACAAGTATTGGAATGGCTCTTTATGAAGCCCTATATGGATGAAAGTGTCAATCACCTCTATATTGGTATGAATCATGTGAGAGTAGTCTTTTGGGATAAGACCTCCTTTGTAAACTATCGAGCAAATAAAGAAGATCTGAGGTAAGATTTTGATTGTACAAAGTCAGCAAAAAAGCTATGCTAATGAAAGTGGAAGACCGTTACAATTGCTAGAAGGAGGGCACGTATTTTTTAAAGTTATTTTATGCCCTGGATAGGTAGAGCCATTGAAGTTTTCAAACTAAATCCTCATTTTAGAGATCCTTTTCATATCCAAGGTCGTGTAGGTTCAGTAGCATATCAGATAGCTTTACTTCCACACCCATTAAAGATTCATTAAATATTCCATGTGCCACAACTTTAGTAATACAACTCTAATTCTAGTCATATACTGGAATCTGAATCCATATGGTTATAGGATGACTTGACGTTCGAGTTACCACCAATACAAATAATAGAAAGAAGCATGGAACAACTTTGAGGAAGATTCGTCTCTTTTGTAAAGGTTCATGGGGCAGAGAAGTATCTAGGGAGTATATGTTGTAACATCCCCTGCTGCTTTATGGATTGACAACTGTCCCCACAAATCAACACGGGTCTTTTCAGCATGCTTTGTCCTCACTCGCACACTTCTTGGGAAAACTTCCCAGGAGGTCACCCATCCCAAAATTACCCGGAGTCAAAGCTTAGCTTGAAGATGTTCTCTTCGTTTGGGCTCAAACCGAAGAAGATGCATCTTCTTTTGCTGCTGACTCCGGGTAATTTTGGGATGGGTGACCTCTGGGAAGTTTTCCCAAGAAGTGTGCGAGTGAGGACAAAGCATCTTTAAAAGACCCGTGTTGATTTGTGGGGACAGCTTGTCAATCCATAAAGCAGCAGGATGTTACAAATGGTATCGAGCTTGCACCTCTCCCAAGACGGTGTGGTTGAGGGACTAACCAGTGAAGCCGGTGGGCATGTAACGCCCAGGGGCGAGGACGAGGAGTGATCGCCGTGCAAAGAGGGCACGGACAAGGAGCGGCTCCTGCAAGGTCCTCTAAGCGGAGGGGTACATGGATGAACCGATTACACACCGAATGAGAGGATCCCAGACCTGTATAGGTATGGGACTACATGATTGAGGAGGGCTTATATGAATTGATTTGCACTACCTATACCAACAAGATGCATCTTCTTTTCGTAGCCCAAACCGAAAGAACTCCACGCTTAAGCGTGCTTGACCTGGGGTAATTTTGGGATGGGTGACCTCTGGGAAGTTTTCCTAGGAAGCGTGTGAGTGAGGACAAAGCATCTTTGAAAAGACCCGTGTTGGTTTGTGGGACAATCAATCCATAAAGCGGGGATGTTACAAATGGTATCGAGCCTGCACCTCTCCCAAGACGTGTGGTTGGGGACGAACCAAGCGGAAGCTGGTGGGCATGTAACGCCGGGGCGAGGGCGAGTGATCGCCGGTGCAAAGAGGGCACGGACAAGGAGCGACTCCTCGCAAGGTCCTCTAAGCGGAGGGGTACATGGATGAACCGATTACACACCCGAATGAGAGGTATCCTAAGACTGTATAGGTATGGGACTATACAGTTGAGGAGGGTTTATATGAATTGATTTGCACTACCTATACCAACAAGATGCATCTTCTTTTCGGTAGCCCAAACTGAAAGAACTCCACAGTTAAGCGTGCTTGACCTGGGGTAATTTTGGGATGGGTGACCTCCTGGGAAGTTTTCCCAAGAAGTGTGCGAGTGAGGACAAAGCATGCTGAAAAGACCCGTGTTGATTTGTGGGGACAGTTGTCAATCCATAAAGCAGCAGGGGATGTTACATATGTAGGAATTGGAGTCAAGTATGCGAAAAGACTAAACTTTGAAGGCAAAATTTTTTTAAGCGGGGTAGAATGTAACGACTTGTTCTTTAGTATTGTTGTGATAAAATAATTAAATGTGAAGAATCTATAGGGGTTTTGAAAATTCAATAGACACAATTATGATCACAACAAAATGAGGATTCTGTAAAATAAAATTGAAAATTGATTTGATATTATTAAAAGTTCAATATAATAATATTTTAATTGGGGATATAGAATGAGGCCCTATAATTGGTATAATGACATAGATAAAAATGATGATAAAGTTAAATAAATATTTTTAACTTGGTAAAATTATTTAGGTAAAAATCTGGTACCAAAATGGTAATAATTAATATATTGAAATGGTAATAACCAGTATATCGAAACACTGAAATTGGTCCAAATAATGGATATTATTGTATCCTAGATAATTTTTACTTAGGACAATTAAATAAACATAGACATTTCCAATATAGATACAAGACAAATTGATCCAAAATAATAATACATGCTACTTTCTCTCCAAGTCAATGTTATTATATAAAGGAAAAAGCAAAAGAAAATGACATTTCTTCTCTGATGGGCAGCTGCTTCACGTTCCTTTCTTCTTTTGCTGCACCATCTTCATTTCTTTTTCTTCAAACTCCATCAAACCACCAAATCTTTGAAGGTTATGATTAGATGAACACTCAAGCTAGTTCAAGAATACTTACTCTACATCAAACTCAAGCAAAAACCTTGTTTTTCATCTTCAAATCTATCCAAACAGAAGCGTATATGGGTGCTGGGAAATGGGTTTAAAGCTTTAGTTAGAGGAGGAAAAGCTACAGAAAGATTTAGCAAAAAGCTTAGAGAAAGGTAGGAAAAATCTATGTCTATTGCTTGGTGATTGTTTGACTATTTTACTAATATAAAATCTTGAGATATGTTTGAAAATATGTTTGTAAAATCTGAAATTTATTTTCAAGATTCATATAACATATATATGAGTTGGATGAATAGGACGTAACAAATGAGTCTTGTGGATTGATTGAATTAATACAAGAGATTTATTAAGTAAATGAAGAGATTTTTGGCTTTTTAAAAAGATTGGGATATTTGGAAATTTTACTATAATATTATTAGAAACAGTTTTGAAAAATCTGAAAGATTGTATTTTGAAGTATGATGCTAAAGTTTTGTGAAAATGATGAGATTTTGGTTTATAGAAGAAAAGCTTTGGAATCTAAGTAAGACACTTAGTTTACTTTTCTGAAAGTTTTAAGAATTACTAAGTAAGAAATCCTATAAGTTTCTGTCGTAAAGAAATCTCATAAAAATTAGCAAATTTTATAACAAAATCTCATAAAAGTTTAGCTGTTTTCTTTCAAAAATTTCACAAAAAGTTTAGCAGATTTCAATGATAGATCTCATAAAAATTAAAGAGAATTTTTGCAAAGAAGTTTCATAAGAAGTTAGGAGATTTTAAATAGAAAATCTCATAAGAAATTCAAAAGATTCTGAAGAGCATATCTCATAAGAAATTCAAGAGATTTTAAAGAGAAGAGTCTCATAGAAATTCAAAAGATTTAACAGAGAAAATCTCATAAGATTTCAGGAGATTTTCAAGTCTCACAGTAATTTAGGAGACTTGATAAAGAAAATCTCACAATAGTTAAGGAGATTTCAAAGAAATCTCAAAGTAAAAGTATGATAAATAGAACTATTAAGAAGAGATTTTGCTTAATAATTATGAGATTTCTTAAACAAATGATAAAGTTTCATATGAAGAAAGAAAACTTATGAAAATAAGCTTTATGTAATATTAATTGCTTGACTATAGACTCATGGATTCAAAGAGGTCATAGTAGATGTGCTACACAAATTGAACTATATAAGGTTATAACACGATAGTGTTACATTGTCGTGATGAAAGGGATGTATTGAGAATAGCATGCTATTGTGATGTGGTCTATTTAAGGTTGTAGTAGACGTATTACATCGATTGAACTATATAAGGTTGTAACATGATGGTCTTACATCGTTGGCAGTCCATCAGATGAGAAGTATATCAGGAATCCTATGATTTCTACTATTAAGCCTAAATTTTACTAATAAGATTATGTTAAAGAAAAAATGAAACAAACAAAAAGGTATTGTATAAACAACTAGAAAACCGATTAATTATTTATCAAATCCTATGATTTATTCTGAAGCATAAGTATGCTCATAATATTATGTTAGATAAGAAAAGGAATAAGCAAAAAGAATTAGATGAAACTACCAAATTCGTCCTTCTAAAATTTTGCATCAACCAAATTGATCCCTGTAAAAAATAAACTCTCAATTTGGCCTCTACAAAATTAAATAGCCAGCCAAATTAGTCCCTACCAAAAAAATCTCTCAAATTAGTCCATGCAAAAGTAAATTATCGGACAAGTTAGTCCTCCTTGCCAACTTATCAGAGGGACAATTTGGTCGATTCTTCAATTTTTTAGAGACCAATTTGTCTAATTTAAAGTTTTCATAAGGACCAATTTGAGAGGTTTATTTTTCAGGGACCAATTTCTTCGACTATTCAATTTTGTAGGGACCAATTTGAGAGTTTTTTTCTTTTGCAGGGACCAATTTGGTCGATGCAAAATTTTAGAGGGATCAAAATGGGTGTTTTGTCAAAGAATTATTTTACAAGAAATTGAAATTACTTTAATTATTTTAAGACTATGTCAGATATCACCATGTAGTAGACTAGTGTTTTACTGGGAATCTTTAATTCTAATTCCTGCTATTATCATATTTTTCCATAGCTTGCGATGATGATGATTCTTTTGTGGAGATCTTTAGCAAGATTGGCATCATGGTCCATATCTTTTGATGAACCAATGATAGACCATTTAGTCAGTCTTTTTATTTTGTTTAGTGAACTTGAGTAGTGCTCTACCTAGACTAGAAAGTTCCTGCATGACCCGGGGTAAGGGTTTGATATCATTATGGATATTGTTGACTTGTCATCAAGAAATACAATTATGTATTTTTTATTTATTATTCATTTTCAAATTTAGCGACTCAAAGAGAAAGCATTTTATGCTTGTCACAAAAGCAAGCTGATATTTAAATATTATATATACACCTCTAAGGTTAAACAAAGTTAACGAGTAACAACCACTTGCTATAAGGTTATGGCTTAAGCATAGCTTTATGGTAGGATGGTGTTACAAATATACTCCTTTTATGTGTAGATTCCAAATATACACATGGTTTTTGAAGCAAACATTACCAACATAATAAACCCTCTAAAACAAGGACTTAACCCAAAAGTACTAAAGCTTACTCAAAATTTTCATAAAATACATAAAATTGATTCTTTTTAAGTGTAGAATAAAGATATGGCATTGAGTTCTAAAAAAAAAAACCTTTACCTATACAAAATGAAGGAGGCCAAAACTTGATGGAGAGGAGACGATGAGATCTTCAAATATTTTTAAAGGAAAAGAAGAGTTTGAGCAAAATAACCAACTACCCAAAAAAGGGTCTTTGGTGGAGGTCATGTAACATCCTAACTTTTAACCTAATATGCTTAAGTCACATTCTGGTTAATTATTAGTTGTTACGCCTTTGTTTCAGAAATTGACTTATTCTTCTTTAACGTATGAGTAACAAAAATATGACTTTTTTTTTAACTTTAAAACCAAAATGCAAGCCATGTGTGTATGTAGATATCGATCAATACACGCATAATAGTAGCAATCACATAAACCTCATTATAATATATATAAGCCATAGCATAACATAACATATACCAAGTCAACATATCATATCCACAGCATAGTAATGACATCCTGTGTACATAAAAGACATAAAAAGATAACAATTTCACCAATAGGGGTTCGCATACAATAGATCAAAAGCTAAGTATGTTTGCAACAAAACTAAACTAGTTTCCGATGCGTAGCCATTGAAGGACTAGGCTAGGCACGTGTAACACCCTAAATCTTAACCTAAGACTACTAGTATGTACTTAGGTTAATCTTTAGAATATTACCTCTTGGTTTCATCTTTTACTTAGAAACTTACTTAGCGGAAATATGGGTAAAATTTTTTCTTTTTAAAATCAAGGTGAGAGCCACGCACGAATCTTTAAAAGGAAGCATAACGAAACATATAAGCAAGGCGTAAAGGAACACATCATATCATGGAAACATCAACTGAAACATATATATATATATATAATGTGCCCACCCAAAGGGCAGGACTATTCGATACATCGAGAAACAGAATACAACTGAAGAACAAATACAAGGAAAACAAGTACAGGGAAATCATAAAACAACACCCATGCCTAAGTGCACCTAGAGTAGGCAACCTTATACACAAAAGAAGGTTTGCCCTCAACTATGTGGCGTGTGTGCACTAACTGCTATCCCTCCAATGTCTACTCCTACTGGTCTAAGTACTGTGGGGTCGAGTCGATCCGCTGACGAATCTCGGCGGGAGTGGTCGACCGCATCATCGGGGCATGTCCACCGCGGTGAGGGCGCATGGATGGCCTACGTGCCAACCTCAACTGGACCACCGTCTCCTCACTCCCCGGCTCTCATCGGTGGGGGAGCGGGACAGGAGCTCCAACTGTACATGTGTGATGGCGGGTCCTTGGATGCGTCCGTCTCCGAGTACTGGGTGCGAGGCACGTACTCCGGGTAGTCGCATACCGCTGATGCCTCAGGCTGCATGCGGAGGATCTGCTCGTCCAGTGATCTAGCTCGCTCAAAAATACTGTTGTGATGGTAGGGGGCAGTCGGGGTGAATCGGTAACTCCGTACTGGGTGTGCGAAGGGTCGTCCCATGAACATGAAGACTCTAACAGTGCAACGACCCTCAAAATGGTATGACCTGAGTGCCGGGTCATGGTGCAACTCCCATACCGGGGTGTCGATGAATAGTATGAATGTCACCATCTGAAGATATGACGGAAGAAAAAAAGAAAGGGAATGAGAATCTTCTAAAAGAATTCTCAGTAGGGTTATCCCTACCTAGGTGACATCGTCACATCCTCAGGAACCTTGGGTTTTATTTCTAAAAAGGTGTGCATGCACGTAAACTCCTTTTAAGTTAGTTTTCTAAAGTATTATTTATCCAAGGCTCGTCATATTTTATAATGGGTCTTATGACTAAGCATGGAATATACTAATGATATGAATGCATCATAAAGGTAAGCCAATCAATAGAATAACTAAGAAACATTATAACATTGGCATAAGGGGATAGGTATAGCACATGTGACATTTTAAACTTTAACTTTCATCTCATGGGTCCACCCTAAAACATCTCTAGGTTATGAGCTCATACCTTAACTAGTCGTCACTAGCTCTTACTTATCCTATGATAAGCGTAACATAATCCTGACTTAAAGTACGGGCTAGGGGGCAATTAAGGATCACCTCTTAGGGTCATATCCTCTTTGAAACGCTCTACTAGCAACTAGTGCATCGTAGTATTCTCCACTTTGGCAAGCTCTATGTCAATACCCTCACGGATTTGTTTTCTTGGGGGTGCTCGGCTAAACCGGTGTCACCCAAGAAGGCGTCTCAGTGTTGTGTCACATTTAAGTTCTCATAAAGTGTTAATTCATAGATACATCATTATTCATCATATAAATCTTTCTTGTAGTATGCATCTCATCATATAATCATATATAAAACTATAACTTATTTTCACATAAGACTTTTTCATAGCATATATATGTCATCACATGAAACTTCTTCATAGTGTATACATAAAACTTCTTCATAGCATATACATTATCACATAATTATACCTTAGACAATTATTCATACAAACTCACAAGCTTATTATGTTATAAACCCATAGTGTTTTATACTTTGGTTCCTTTGAGCCTTATACTTGTAAACTAATTGTTCTAGTATTATCCTTAACCTCTTAGACACCTATAGGTTCACAACTAATAAGTTTTACTAATTTTTATGCTCAAGGACCTATCCAAACAGCACTTATGCAGATTTGGACAGCTTTATATTTGTGTGATTACGGGGTTCTAGTAATTACGGTTTAGACCCTTAAAGTCCTTAACTCACATTCTATGTTATCGATCATCAAAACCTAGTCTCTTGGGAACCTATGGGGTTATAACTAAGTATTTCTCACCTCACACTATGGTCAAGAACATCTCTAAACCTCAAGGATGCAGAATTTGAAATCCTAACTTTACGGGTACCTAGAAGTCACAACAATGACCCTTTCTAAGTTCGGTTTGCTCCTAAGGCTTCAAGATTAAGTCCTAAACCAATTATGAGTCATTCCTACACATTCAAACTAATTAAAAACCATGATTATTAAATCTAAACCTTGCTGGACAGAATCCAGAAAATTACATAATTAAAGGATCTAGAACTCTCAAATTAATTCTTTTCTAGTTCCTAACTTATCCTATCTTTCACATATGAGTCTTAACATTATTTTTACTCAAGCATAGGCACATTATCATCATTAAAACAGCACATACAGTGGCAGTAAAGAGCAAGGAAGAACCGAAATTATACTTCTCCATAAAAGGCATAGAACACAATTTCTAAAGCACATAAAATACTAGTTTCTCTTGGAACTCTTTTTAAACTTTCAAAACTCATTTATAAACAATTTTAACATCTAAAATCATAAGAATATTTAAGAGGGCAGTGACCAATTCATCTTTGTCTCAAGAGGTCCTAAATTCGTAAAACTTAGTTCTATGCATTCCTTAAACTCATATAAGCTTGGGAAAATTATAAAACATAGTCTTAAATACTTAGAAACTTCAAGACCCCTTAGGGCTGAAATATGAACCAAGGGAAATAAATATTTTTAGACATTTGTTTGAGATAACATTGGGCAAGTCCTTGAGCTCTAGGTTCATTTAGGTGATGACATAAAAATAAACATGCTCATGCACTATTTTAGGTCCCATTAGAAAGTAAAGTGATGGCACAAAGTAAATATGAATGCAACTCATTATTATCTTGGTATTAAGTGAGAACTTGAAATATAAACATGATAATGCATAGCTTGAAATATAAACATGCTAATGCAAGGTTCACTCATTATCTTGGTATTTAGTGATAGCAAGGAAGTAAACATGATATGCAAAGCATAAAGTAAACATGATGCAAGGTTCATTTTATGGTTGACTAGAGCTCATTCAAGACTTTCATAAGATAACAACCTAATACAATATCTCAAAGATCAAAACATCAAAACCGAAAGTCTTAAGAAAGTGAAACTAAGTCAAGTTCTTTATTAAATACCCAAAACCCCTATATAGAGAAAATCTCTAGAACATGCCGGCCAACTTTAAGGTTGACAAGGGTAGGCTTGGGCTTTTAGAAATCCTTAGATTAATTTTCTTAAGTTGAAAAACCATGTGAGCTAGATATCATATAGATGAAGTCATAAGGAAAGGAAAACTCAAGCTTTAGAGGTTTCTTTGAGATGAACACAATGTCATCATCTAGAAACTCTCATCATCAAGCTATCATGCTTATAACAAGGCCTAGAGGCCGAAATGAAAAGAAAAGGAAAAACTAAGGAAAGTTCAAAAAGAATCCAAGAGGAAACTAGAGAAAAACACTTTCTTGAGCAAAACAAAGTTTGAAAACAAATCCCTACCTTGTGATGAAGGTAAAAGCTTGGACTTGAAGATGGAAATGAGATGAGCAACACCTCCTAGGATGGTGGTGATGATTCGGCCAAAGAGGAAGGAAAAGAAAGGAAATGTGTTTTGGGTGAAGTTGTGTTTGAGGTTGAGTATTTGAGAGGTTTGATGATGTTTCAAGGCTATGGGGTGGTGTTTCAAGGTTGAGAGATGATGATGAGATGAAGAGAGGATGAAGATGAAGATGAAAAGAAAGGAAGAACTCTCTTAGAATTTTGAGAGAAAAGAAAAACTTAGCAAGACAACTCTAAAACTCTAAACTTAGCAAATGCTTCAAGGTGCAACAAGGCTATCACAAGCATCCTATTTATAGAAAAACAAAACCATGGGCTCATCCAAGGGAGGGAGTGGCCGTAGCAAATGGAGGGAAAAGGGAGAGGAAAATATCTCTTACACAAGGTCATTCAAGCATGGTTTGAAGTATGGAGTTCATGACACAAAGCATGGGTTTTTGAGTGAGATTTTATTTTAATTTTGCAATAAATCACCCTTCTAGAAACTCAACATGGCTGGAACATTTTCAGCCACAAATAAATGGAGGAAATAATTTATTTTGCTTGGTTATTTCATTGGAAAATCAAGTGTGATGGAAAATATGACAAGGTATGGTGTATGTGACTTGAGGTCTGACTTTGGAGTGTTAGAAAATTGAACATGTGATGCATATGGAGGGGGTGAGGCTTCGGCCAGACCTGGCAGCAGAGTGGGGAGGATGATTTGATCATGTAATTGGGTGTTAATGGTGGGTTTAAGTGTAGGTTAGCTTAGGTACAAGGTTATGAGTAATTAAGCTTAAGTTTAGGTAACTAAGAATGAGTAATTAGGATTTTATGACAAGATTAGGAGTGCTCATACATCATTAGAGAATTTTAAACTCATTTATGAATAAACAATGTGTAACACAATTCCATGATTTAAGGAATTGGAGAGAGGAAACACTATTCAAGATTCCATGACTAGGAGTCTTGAAATTAAAATATGATTTTAGGTTGTAATTAAGCACTTTTAGGTTCTAATCAACTTTAATAAATTATTTTGACCCTAGATTAATTAAGGAAATTAATTAACCTTCGATTAGAGCCTAAGATTGCTTAGGTTTGCTTAATCACGCGATTAAGCGTAAAAATACGAAAACTAGGGGCAAAACCGTAATTTTGCACTAATTTTGCCTGGGACCTCCGAGACCAAAACTAAAGTCACAGTCTACATAAAAACGCCTTTAGAAATCATCTGGAGAAGTTTCGGGTTCATCCGGCACTTGCAAATGGGTAAAACATCGCAAGGGTGTTTTGGTCATTTTGACTCGAAAACTCGAAAAATGAGATTTTCAATCCCGGGAAGGTACACAAGTTATCTAATCCCCTTCCGACATTGAGTTTGCCCTTCGAGTACTGCCGAACCGGCTTTCCTCGAATTCCGGGCTGAAAATGACCTCAGGGGCATTTTGGTCATTTTCACTCTAACAGAAAAATCGGGGCGTTACAGCACGGGTGTATGGGATGTGATAACCCTAAAGCTAATGCCCAAAAGAAAGCTATCTCCATGCTTCCGTTGCAACCCTCTGATTCGATTCATAGCATAGCTCCCACGTTGTATCTCAAGCAAAGTCATGAACAACGCCATCATCCTCGTTTGGAGACGACACGGAAGAAAAGAAAGGGATATGAAACTTATTCAAGATTCTCAATAAGGCTTCTCGACTCTAACACAAGTGTCATCGTCATCGCCCCCAGCCACTTCGGTTTTCATTATGAAAGGGGTGTGTATGCATAAGGTTTAATTTTTAATCTTTCTAAGAATCCTTTTATCCGAAGTGGGTGTCTTTTAACATGGGTCTTAATGTCATGAATGCGAAAAATATCACATGTATGCATGACAATACCTCAGGAGCATGAGTAACATATAAGTCTAAAACACAACATAATGCCAGACATATAAGCAAGGGGAAAAGCTAGAGGACTAAAGTCACTTAGCACATATCACATGATTAGATGCACCAATGGGAGAATGATATAATATATGTATATGCACCTTTGTTTTACTTTCTCATAATTGAACTCTTAAGTCCTTTTCATAATGTCCTCCCTCTCTCATGAACACCATAATCCAACCATCTCACCTTTCCCGGTGATTTTAACATAACCACCAAAACTTCACCTCACCGATCACCTAGGATGAGCTCAACCTAACTAGCCATCGCTAGATTTAATATGGGGTAATAGAGGGGGGAAACACATCACTTCCTTTCTTTCTTATCATGAGTATGCAATTATTTTGGATCATTATAACCGTTAATTCCTAGAGTCTAGAGGATCATTTCCATGTATTTTTATGTCACATTAAATCTTTAGCATATAAGACTAAGATGCACATGAGAATACAATTAGGTGCATTGTCATGACTTAATATTTCAAGCTCATGATTTCACAATTTTTCTAAGTTCGAAATTTGGTGAAAATCCGGCAGCATAACAGCTGAAAATGGAATTTCCCAAATTTGTTACATGCTATAAAATTCATCAATATGCATCTCAAATATCTCAATCATAATTGCAATTCACCATACAATGATTCACATAAGCATTGCCATCATCAACATTTCATTGAAAAGTAAACATACTCCTACCCAGTATGCCGAAATCAAGAACCAGACCCAGCTAGTGCAATGCTATGCTCATCAGAATTCATGCATATATATATATATATATATGTATATATATATATATATATATATATATATATATATATGTATATAAGGGCAGTGAACTAAGATCATCATAGGACATTCATCATGAAGAATCATTCTCAAGTCATTGGCAGTTAAGTTATAAGCCCTTACGAGTTAAAACTACCACTCAGCTTAACCTAATTGCCGTAATTATTCTTTTAGCCATCTAAGAGACCAAACAAAACATTTAACACTAACTTTTAACCTCTTTAACATTTTCAAACAGAATATTTACTGAAATAATGTCATTAAAACAGTAGTCATAAATCTCAATTTCTAGAGGTCTCAAAAACCATGTTTTCGGTTCTTTCTAGTTTCTAGTCTTTCTCAAAATACTTAAAATGGTTTTTACATCAACTACTAATAATTTATACAAATTTAACTCATTCCAAACATCATTTTACAGAATTTGAAATATCAAGGCAGCAGCAAAAATTCCATTTCCTAGAACATTAGAAAATTGCATCTTTACTCCTTTCTAGTTACTAGCTTTTCCTACAACACCAAAAATAATTTTTGCAACAAGTAATACTAATTTTTACACACTAAATCATCCTCAATCAGCACCTCACAGAATTGGTATGACCAAAATAGTGGCTGAGAATTTGGTTCCAAGACAATTTGAAAATCACATTTTTTGATACTTTCTAGATACTAGTTTTCCTTGTTACATGATTTAAGACTTAGGAAACACCTAAAATTATTTTTACCACTTAGGATAGCCAAATATTAACACCAAACAGTGAGTAAATCTCAAGATTCAATAATAAATCATTTTGTTCATAAAAATGCTACTTTTACTATGCTTTGAGTTTCAAGACTTACAAAACTTCTAAAGGACAACATACAAAAGTTCCAAGACACAAGATTTTAGCCATATCATCATGTCATGGCCGAAATACATACATGAGGGTAGCCATTGTAATTCCCTAATATTTAACCCAACACGCATAGGATGTATTAAAGTTAATTATTAGTTATTATTCTTTAGTCTCATCTTTTAACTGTACTTTATCAAAATACTAAGTAGAAAATATAGGTAATTTTTTTTTGAAAACATAAAAAAAAAAACATGAGGCGCGCGTTGTTAATATAAACCGAATATTGAGTATCATCAAAGTAAACAGGGAATACAGATCATACGTGCACATGTTAAAAAGACAACATTCATAAACATGAAACACAAATACATTAAGCATCACAACATAACATGGTTCATAGTACACCAGGACATATAATAAGCTGAGTCACACCCATACATAGTGGGCTGAACTTCTAGTACATAAATAAATAACAAGAGAAAATACATGAAAGTAGAGAATACATGTAACAGCAAAACACTAGATATCAACATCAGCCACCCCTCCACTAGCCCTACGAATGCTCCTATCTAAAGTTACTCCTAACAAAAGATGCAGCATGAAATAAAGGATCCTCGTGTGATAGCTCTAGCACTCCATCGGGTCCTCCGTCAAAATCTACCAGTGGCCCTGATCCTCCGGCGAAGGGGGCAAGTACCCAATGAACTGGGCAAGCTCCTCAGGTTTATGCAGGCGGAACGAGGGACAGACATGGCCTCCACATTGTGGACGTATCTCAAGTTGTTGAGCTAGCATCGACTGGGTCATCGTGTGCTCACTACCTCTAGCCATGCCCAAGGGTGGCGTGGGTGCTGAACCCTGTGAGTAAATGTGAGTGGGGGAGTCCTCAGACTGGTCGGTCTCCAAGTACCTCAATTAGGGAACATACTCGGGGAAGTCGTGGACTGCCAAAGCTGTAGGATGAGTACACCGAGTCTGCTCATTGCGAGGTCAAGTACGCTCAAAGATCAGGTCATCGCCATAGGGGGAAGTGGGGGTGAACCTGAAGCTAGAAACTGGATAAGTAAAGGGGCATCCCATGTATGCAAAAATGCGGACCACACAACAACCCTCAAAGTGATACGAGCGGTGGTTCAGGTCGTAGTGCACCTCCCACACCAAGGTGTCAATGAAGATCATGAACAATGCCATCAGCCTTTGAAGATAGGATAGAAAAAAAGATAGAGGAAGTGAGAAAGAATCTCAGCAAGCAATCCTCCTATCTTAGTGTCATCATCTGCATCCTCAAGAACCTTGGGTTTCATTATAAAAACGTGAGCATTCATAAGTTCCACTTTATTAAGTTCTAAAATCCTTTATCCAAGGTCTGTGTCTTTGATCATGATTCTTGGTGCTATGAATGCATTGTATTAAAGTAAATATGCATGTTCCTGCCATATGCTACATATCATAGGAAACATACTTAGTAAACATTGACCTGAGAAAGTATGACTACATAGATATCATAAAATGACATGAATCTTTTCTCTTCCATTAGTTAAGGTGACTTTAAGTTTTATAATTTTTCCTCTATAGGGCCACCTATAACGCCCCGATTTTCTGTTAGAGTAAAAATGACCAAAATACCCCTGAGGTCATTTTCGGCCCGAAATTCGAGGAAAGCCGGTCCGTCAGTACTCGAAGGGCAAACTCAATGTTGGAAGGGGATTGGATGACTTGTGTACCTTCTCGGGATCGAAAATCTCATTTTTCGAGTTTTCGGGTCAAAATGACCAAAATGCCCCTGCTGTGTTTTACCCGTTTGCAAGTGCCGGATGAACCCGAAACTTCTCCAGATGGTTTTAAAAGGCGTTTTTAGGTATACTATGACTTTAGTTTTGGTCCCGGAGGTCCCGGGCGAAATTAGTGCAAAATTATGGTTTTGCCCCTAGTTTTGTGTTTTTGCGCTTAATCGCGTGATTAAGCAAACCTAAGCAATATTAGGCTCTAATCGAAGGTTAATTAATTTCCTTAACTAATCTTGAGTCAAAATAATTTATTAAATTTGATTAGAACCTAAAAGTTCTTAATTACAACTTAAAATCATATTTTAATTTCAAGACTCCTAGTCATGGAATCTTGAATAGTGTTTTCTCTTTCCAATTCCTTAAATCATGGAATTGTGTTACACATTGTTTATTCATAAATGAGTTTTTAATTCTCTAATGATATATGAACACTCCTAATCTTGTCATAAAATCCTTAAAACACATTCTTAGTTACCTAAACTTAAGCTTAATTATTCCTAACCTTGTACCTAAGCTAATACACATTTAAACCTACCATTAACACCCATTTAGATGATCAAAACTCACCTCCCCCATGCTGTCTGAACCTGGTCGAAGCACTCCTCCCTCCATATGCATCACATGTTAAATTTTTCAACCCTCCAAGGCCATACCTCAAGTCACATATACCATACCTTGTCATAATTTTCAATCAAGCTTGATTTTCCAAATGAATAACTAATTAAAATAGCCCATTTTCTCCATTTATTTGTGGCTGGAAAAGTTCCAGCCATGCATTGTTTCTAGAAGCCTAATTTCATCAAAAATTGATAGGAAATTCACTCACATCAAGCCATACTTTGTATCATAGCTTCCATACTTCAAACCATGCTTGAATGACCTTGTGTAAGAGATATTTTTCTCTCCCTTTTTCCACCTCAATGCTACGGCCAAGGCTTCCCCTTGTTGAGCCTCATTGTTTTGTTTTCCTATAAATAGGTGCCTTAGATGAACTTGTGTCACTTTTAGTCTTTTGGTAAATTTCAAGTTTCTAAGCTTTCTTGAGTTTCCTTTCATTTTCTCTCAAGTTTCAAGAGTGTTCTTCCTTTCTTTTCATCTTCATCTTCTTCATCTCTTCATCTTATCATCATCTCTTAACCATCAAACACCACCCCAAGGCCTTGAATCATCTCCTAACCTCTCAAACACCTCACCTTAAACACAACTTCACCTCAAACACAACTCCAACCTCCTTATCTCCCCTTGGCCGAAACCATTAAGCCCTTGGAGGAGCTCATCATCTTGTTTTCTTTTCTCAAAGTTCAAGCTTTTCAACTTCACTCTAGGTAGGAGTGTTTTCTAAACTTTGTTTTCTTGAAAATGAGTTCTTTCTAGCTTTCTCTTGGATTTTCTTTTTGGAACTTCCTTTGTTATTCTTTCCTTGAGATTTCGGCCATGAGGCCTTGATAAGCACATGATAGCTCAATGATGAGGACTCCTAGATGATGACTATGTGTTCATCTCAAAGGAACCTCTAGAGCTTGAGGTTTTACTTTGCTTGAGTTTCAACTTCATTTTCTAACTCAAATATGATGTTTACTCAAGAACACTTTTTCTTTTCTTGCTATTTGGAGTTCGGTTCCTTTGTTTCCTTTTCCTTAACATTTCGGTTTCTATATCTTTTTTTTTTTTTTTTTTTATCCTTGAGGTTTTGTTTGTTTAGAAAGTTTGTTTTCTTGAGCTTGATGATGATGTTCAAGAACCTCATAGTTCCTTGAGAACTTAGTTCAAGAACTCTAGAGCTCTCTTTGTAATGAGACATATGTTGGGTTGTTACTTTGTTAAAGTCTTGGATGAGCTCTAGCTAACCATAAAATGAACCTTGCATCATGTTTATTTTATGCTTTGCACATCATGTTTACTTTCCTTGCTATCACTAAGTATTCAAGATAATAAGTGAACCTTGCATTATCATATTTATATTTCAACCTATGCATTATCATGTTTACATTTCAAGTTCTCACTTAATATCAAGATAATAATGAGTTGCATCTCATGTTTATTTTATGCTATCACATTACTTTCTAATGCAAGCTAAAACAAGTGCATGAGCATGTTTATTTTTATGTCATCACTTAAATGAACCTAGAGCTCAAAGACTTGCCCATTGTTGTCTCAAACAAAGGTCTAAAATATTTATTTCCCTTGCTTCATGGTTCGGCCCTAAGAGGTTTTGATGCTTCTAAGTATTGAAAACTATGTTTCATAAATTTTCTAAGCTTTTATGAGTACAAGGAATATGTAGAACTAACTTTTATGAATTTAGGACCTCTTGAGACAAAGTTGATTTAGTCACTGCCCTCTTAAATATTTTTATGATTTTAGATGTTAAAAATGTTTATAAATGAGTTTTGAAAGTTTTAAAAAGGTTCCAAGAGAAACTAGTATTTTATGTGCTTTAGAAATTATGTTTTATGCCTTTATGGAGAATGGTTGTTTCGGTTCTGCCTTGCCATTATTTGCCACTGTATGAGCTGTTTTAATGGTGATAATATGCCTATGTTTAAGTATAATTAATGTTAAGACTCATATGTGAAAAATAAGAAAAGTTAGAAACTAGAAAAGAATTAATTTGAGAGTTATAGATCCTTTAATGTTTGAATTTTCTGGATTCTGTCCAGAAAGGTTTAGTAATGCTAATCATGGATTTAAATTAGTTTAAATGTGTAGAAATGACTCATAAATGGTTTAGGACTTGATCTTGATGCCTTAGGAGCAAACCGGACTTAGAAAGGGTCATTACTATGACTCCTAGGTACCCGTAAAGTTAGGATTATGAATTCTGCATCCTTGAGGTTTAGAGATATTCTTGACCCTAGTGTGAGGTGAGAAAGACTTAGTTATAACCTTATAAGTTCCCGAGAGATTAGGCTTGATGATTTATAACTTAGAATGTGAGTTGAGGACCGTAAGGGTCAATGCATAAGACACTAAAAAGTTGTTAATGCTTTGATGTGAGGTATGATGCAATGATATGATAAGATATGCTTGATGTATGACAAAATGATTGGTGAAAATGTTAAAGTTTATCATAGCTTGAGTTTTCATGAGAACATGTTGTGTGAATTAGCTTGTGGCAGTTTGAAGGAAATTCGGTTTAACAAATTTGTTATCTTTGCCAATTTCTCAAAACCTTAAAGGGTTGAAAGAAATGTTTATGAGTACCATATGAGTTGAAAACCCTGGGTGACACCGGTTCGGCCGAGCATCCCTAGGAGATTTTTATGTGGCAAAGCACGGAGGCGCGCTTGCCTGGGTGACACCGGTTCGGCCGAGCACCCCTAAGAGAGACAAATCCGTGATGGTATGAGTAGATGCAGCCTACCAAAGCGGAAAAATTGTTGTGGCGAGATGCCAGCAAAGCGTTTCAAAGAGGGTAATCCTAGAGAGAGATGATCCTTGCCCCTTACCCGTACTTACGAGTCGGGATTATTATTTATGTTTCGCTTATTCAAGATAATAAGCAAGAGCTAGTGACGACCAGCTGAGGTATGAGCTCATAACCTAGTTATTATTTTTAGGGTGGCTTATATGCTAAAGTACCATGATTGATGTCACGAAGTTGAGGAATGATTCACTTGAAAGTTATATGCCCTTATGCCACATGGATTATGTTTATGTGCTTTGCTGTGTTGTCTTATATGCTCAAGTATTGACATGCATCCATGATATAACATGTTGCATTCATAACATCAAGACGCATGCTAAAAGGAACGGACCTTGGATAATTAGTTTGAGAAACCCTAAAATTGAACCTTATATGCATGATCACTATTTTATAATTAAACCCAAGGTTCCTGAGGATGTGTGTGATGTAACTCTAGGATAGAAGACTCCTACTGAGACTCTTTAGCAAGAATTCTCACTCCTCTCTCTTCTTTCTTCCGTCACATCTTCAGAGACCGATGGCAACGTTCGTGCTTTTCATTGACATGCCTACTTGGGAGGTCCACTATGACCCGGACCATGGGTCATATCATTTTGAGGGGCAGTGTACCGTGTGAGTCTTCATGTTCTTTGGACGCCCCTTTGCACATCCTGTACAGAGCTACCGTTTCTCCCCAATGTCACCTTATGGCGATGCAACAATTTTTGAGCGCGCCCGGACGCGAGACGAGAGGATTCTGCGGACATATACTGGTGGTTCGATGCCTCGAGACTTCCAGGACTACGTGCCTTGATCACCGAGTTCGGAGGACGACCCATCTGAGGGCCCGCCGACGCACATGTATAGTGAGAGTTATGCTCCTACGCCATAGTTCGTGCGAGATGTGAGCGAGGAGACCATTATGCAGCCGAGGCTAGCGAGGCGAGCCGAGAGGCACCCCTACCAAGGAGCCCACGCTCAGTCTTCACGTATTCCCACTCCTGCTGCTCTACGTCCATGGATCGGTTACACTCCACCATTTTCCGGATTCCAATAGTTGATGTTGTAGAGGAGGCTTAGTGCACACACCACATGTAGAGTGGATAAACCTTCTCTTGTTTTTGAGATTATTCACCATAGGTGCACTCGGGTAGTTATGGTTTATTCTGCTTTCTTATTTTCTGTTATATTTTCTTTTTCGCTGTATTACAAGCTCTGCCCATTCTTAGGGTATGACTAGCTATGTACCTCAACTATGCTATTATTAATGAAATGTTTCTTTGTTTACCTTGATCATTGTTTCCTAATTATATGCTTTACTCTATGATTTATAATGACTGTTGCGCGTGCTTTACATTTCTGTTATTCGATTAGCTAAGCTCGCGGCTCTCACTTTGTTTATGTTTTCAAAAAGAAAAATTTACCCGTAATTTCTGCTAAGTATTTTATTAAAAAGTTGAGACTAAGAAGTAATAACCTAATGATTAGCCTAATATGTTATAGAGTATTGGGTTAAAAATTAGGGTGTTACACCACCCTAATACTCTCCCTTTTGAGAGTTTCTAAGTTATGAGCTCATACCTAACTAGTCATCACTAGTTTCTGCTTATCCTAAGATAAGTATAAATATATCCCGACTCCCTGAGTGTGGGTTAGGGGGCATAGGAACACCTTTCATAACCTTTAATTCGGGGAGTCCAAAGGGTCCTTTTTGGATCACCTCTCATAACCTTTAATTCGGAGAGTCTAGAGGATCATTTCCATGTGTCTTATGCCATCTTAAATCTTAACATGTTAATTAGGGATGCAAATCATGAGCATATAACTTCTATTAGAGGAACACCTTTCATAACCTTTAATTCGGGGAGTCCAAAGGGTCCTTTTTGGATCACCTCTCATAACCTTTAATTCGGGAAATCTAGAGGGTCATTTCTATGTATCTTAACATGTTAATTTGAGATGCAATTTCAATCTATAAGTATATTCATCGTTCATGACATATCAATCAACACTTTATGCAAGGGAATTCTCATCATCATTCTAAATTTGCAAATTTGGTGGAAAATCGGCAGCATAATGGCTAGAAATCAGATTTCCCCAAATTTGCTATATGCCACATACTCATCATGCACCTCAATGCTCAAACATAATCATAGCATGTCATTTCAAGTCATATATTCATCTGATTAATCTCATGCATTCATCAGAGCATACTAGCATCAATTTTATTGAAAGCTAAACATGCTCCTACCCAGTATCTGCCGGAATCATGGACCAGACTCAGCTAATGCAGATGCTACACTCATCATCATAAGATATTTATACATACATACATAGGGTCACAAAGGTCATCATCAATCATTTTATGCAAAAGCGTACCCGGTTCATTGAAATTGCAATATAGTCCCGCACAGGTTACAACTTGCGACCCGATTTGACCTAATTATTGAAGTCACTTCTTTAAGCACGTAAGGGATCTAACCCAAAGGTTTTCACTAATATTAAACCTCCAAACATTTTCAAATAAGTGTTGGACCATAGGGCAGTGTTTTAAACCAATGCATTTCGATGTTCTAAAAATCGCGTTTTTGACCCTTTTTAATTTCTGTTTCTTTCTAAAAAATCCAAATTAATTTCTTATCATTACTAATGGACAATTTTACACATAAAGTGAGTTTCAAATAGAATCCTTAGCATAATAAGCCCACTAAGGCAGTAGGTACAAAAATCTCACTTTCAAGGTGGTTTATGGTGGTTTGTGGTGGTGGGAGGAGTTTATTGGTGAGGAAGGAGAACTTGAGGTTGAGAGAAAACACGAGAGCTTTCTTGGTCCAAACACAAACAAAAAAGAAAATGGTAAAAGTGTAGGATTTCTTTACACTTTGCTATATATATCATGTGTTAAAAAAAAAAAAGAAATATGAGGATGAAATAGGGGATGGGGGAAACCGTCGGCCATAGGAAGCATTTTGGGGGGAAAATATCTCCTCAAAATGTCATTCATAGGTATAGTTTAAGGTATGGCTAGATATGGTGTAAAGCATGGTGCAAGGCATGGTCTAAAGCATGGTTCTTTGTATGCAACATAAATCCACATGTGATGAATTTGGGGGAGGAGTGGCTGGTTCTATGCAGCCATGGAGGAGGGAATTTGTTTCATCTAATCATGGTTTTGAGGTGCGTTTAGGTGTATCTTTGATTAAGCTTTTGATTAGGAGTTTGTAAGTAAGTGTTTAGGTAACGTAACGGACAATTAAGGATGTCAAGACATGATTAAGGAGTGTTCTTGCTTCATTAGTGAAATCAAGACTTATTTTATGAG
The DNA here is from genome assembly GCA_031216105.1 of Dalbergia cultrata. Lineage (NCBI taxonomy): Eukaryota > Viridiplantae > Streptophyta > Magnoliopsida > Fabales > Fabaceae > Dalbergia > Dalbergia cultrata. The sequence continues at coordinate 31,613,923 of CM062351.1, forward strand.
GTAATCAATCATAAACATAATTCCTTAATTTAAGGAATTGGAAAGAGAAAATACTATTCAAGATTTCATGACATGGAATCTTGACTTCAAGAAAGAGTTTTAAGTTTATCTAAGCAATCTTAGGTTCTAATTAACCTCAATAAATTATTTTGACTCTGGATTAATTATCGAAATTAATTAATCTTCGATTAGAGCTTAATATTGCTTAGGTTCCCTTAATCACGTCATTAAGCCCGTTAAACACTATTTCAAGGGCAAAATGGTAATTTTACACAAACATTGCCCAGGACCGCCTAGACTTAACCAATTGTCATGCATGGCATAAAAACAACATTTCAAACTCTCGGGAACTCTTTTCGGCTCAGTCGGCACTAAATTTCATGAAAAAATGCCGCATGGGCATTTTCGTCATTTTGTGCCGAAAATTCTAAAAACGAGATTTTCACCTCCACTATTATATCCAAGGCACCTAATCCCTTTCAATCATCAAACTAACCCCTTGAGGATGGTTCGGATCGGCTATCCTCAAATTCCAGGTAAAAATGACCTTAGGGGTATTTTGGTCATTTTTACGCAGAAAAAAAATCGCTGATCACGATTTTCACACGGATTGCTCTCTAAACCTTATATAATCTATTTCTAACATTGAAATGACCTCTTGAGGGTGGCCTCAATTATTCGGCTTCGATTTTTACACAAAAAGGACCTAAGGGTATTTTGGTCATTTTTGCTAAGTAGAGAAAACCAGGGCATTACAGCCATGAATAAAATTTCTATTTAAGATCCAAGGACAAGTTTTGAGCTTTAAGGTCTTAGGTGATGACTTGAAAGTAGAAATGCTATGCAAATCCACTTTTATCTTCAAGATTAAGGTGATAGCATAAAAAGCAAACATGCTATGCAAATCTATTGTTATCTTTAAGGTTAAGGTGATGACATTGAAAGTAAATATGCTATGCACTTCATTTTTATCTTTAAGCTTTAAGGTGATGGCTCAAAATATAAACATGCTATGCATAACCCATTCTTATCTTTGAGGTTTAGGTGATAGCATAAAAGTAAACATGAATGCAAGTTCATTTTACATCTTGTTCATTAAAGCTCAAGACTTGACAAGATTAGATTCTTGTTCCTAATAGATCTCAAACATAGTGAGCTTTAGAGTCCATTAACACCATTGTTCCGAGAACCTTATCTCTTGGACTCACCATCAAGCTCAAAGAAAGAACAAGAAAAAGAAAACCAACCAATAATGTGTCATATCTCAAGCTTTCCTTAAAAATAAAAAATGAAGCTAGATTCTTGGACTTTAGAAGTCAAGCTCATGGTGGTATTAAAACCTCCCTTAAGACTACTCATCATCAAGCCACTCATTATAACCAAAATAATCTAGAGACAAAAGGTCTCAAAATAAAAAATACAAGAAAGGAAATAAAGATCAAAGCCAAAAAAAGAGGTAGAAAAGAACCAAATTTTAAGGTCTAGAGGTCATGAACATAATGGAGTTAAATCTACCATCAAGACCTCTCATCATTGAGCCATATTTCCAACCATTCTTTCATTAACCAAAACTCAAACATAAGAAGAACAAGAGGTATAAAAATCGAAAACCATGAAGCATAAAAAGAAAGCATGAAAACCAAAATGAAGCAAGGAAAAGAACAAAGAACTCAAAACAAAACCCTACCAAAGATATCTCCTTGAAGGGAAAGGAAGAAGCTTGGTCTCTTGTAAGGAAAATGAGAAGAAAAATCTTCTCTTGGAGGCAAAGTGGTTTCAGCCACAGAGGAAGAAAAGAAAGGAAGTATTTTTCTTGTGTTTTTGAGCTTAGGAATGGAAAGGTTATGTGTTTAGGAGGTGGTTTGTGGTGGTGGTGTGGTGGTTTAAGGTAGAGAAGAGGTGGAGGAAGAAGCTTTCTTGAAGGTGGAGGAGGAGGAGATGAGAGCTTAGTTGAGAGAATTTCTAAGAGCTCTTTTTTGGACACAAACTTGGCCAAAAAAGTGAGTAGTAAAAAAATGAGATTTTTGTGTTGTAAAAGAAATAAATATGAGGGTGTTTTGGGGGGAGGCAGCTGCTGCCTTGGCTATTTGGGAAGGAAAACATTTCACTTTCATGTAGGTTAGGATGTGTATTAGAGGTGAGTTTAATTAGGTAAGAGGGTTAGGAGTTGGTAATTAAGTGTTTGGAGTTGTAAGCATGTGTTTAAGGCTTTCAACACATGATTAGGAGTTTTCATACACACTTAGTTTGAATTAAACTTGTTTAGTTTGAAATTCAAACTCCAACATGTTTCTTAAATTTAAGGAACATGTGAGAGAAAACACTATTTGGGCATGGCATGACATAATGTCTTAGATGCTTTTTGACTAAGAATGGAATTTGAAATTTTTTAAGTACTTTTAAGCTCTAATTAACCTCAATTAATTATTTTGACTCAAGATTAATAATTAAAATTAAATTATCTTTAATTATAGTCTAATTTTGTATTTATTTCCTTAATTACTTAATTAAGCTAATTATGCACTAATCTAGGGGTAGAATGGTCATTTTACATCAAAACTCTCCGAGACCACCCGAACCCATCCAGATATCATGCATCACATAAAACCAACATTTGAAACTCCAGGGAAATCTTTCGGGGCTCAGTCGGCACTTAATCTTGTGTAAAAACGCCGTAAGGGTATTTTAGTCATTTTATGTCAAAAGTCCAAAGAGTGAGATTTTCACTGTTGTTAATGCATCTAATCTCCTTCAAACATCAAACGAACCCCTTGAGGGTGGCCCGGGTCTGCCGTCCTCAAATTCTAGGCAAAATGACCTCAAGGGCATTTTGGTCATTTGTACACTTGAAAAATCACGTATTGCGATTTTTACATAGATTGTTATCCAATCCTTGCCTAGCCTTATCCCTATATTAAAATATCCCTTTGGAGGTGGCTGGGACCGACTGGCCTCGATATTCATACAAAAATGACCTGGGGGCATTTTGGTCATTTTTGCAAAGCAAGAAACGTCGGGGTGTTACAGGTCAAGGCAGCCACAAGCTCCTTGAAGCTCAAGCCCTCAAGAAAGGAAGCAAAATCTCTTCCTTTTCCTTAACAACACATTCGGCCACTACAAGAACAGGTAGGAGTAGGCTTTTTCTCAAAAAACTAATAGTGGAATTGGGTTTGTTGGGAGGAAAAGCTATGGAAAATTTTATTTGTTTGTGGGATTTGGTGGAAAATGAAGAAGTTGTAAGGTTGGAGATAGTGGAGGTAGATGGTGGTGATGAAAGGAAATGAGAATGGAGTGTTCTTTGTAAGAAAAAAAAATTAAATCTTGTGATAATAGGCAGAAAGGGTGGCGACCAAGAAAGAGAAAAAGGAAGAGTGGAGTAGTTGGATTAAGTTTAGGGGTATTTTAGGATTTAGGTGAAAAAGATGGGGCTACTTTAGGTAGAAAGTGTACTAATTAGGAGTAGTTTAGTAAAAGCAATGGTTAAAATAGGATTAACTTAGTCTAACCAAGATTAATTTGAATTGATCATCATTAAAGGTGTTGGTAAAAGAATGCACGAGAAAGAGGGATTGAATTGCATTTTCTGAAGTTAATATGAAACTTTTTTAAAAAAAAGATACTATCAAGCTTAAGGCTTGAACTGCAGCAGAATAGTGGTTAGTAATTTTAGAAAGTAGATCTCTAAAGCACGATAATAATAATACAACTTTGATAATGCTTAAGTAGTAATTAATATAAAACGCATAACATAAAAATAAGATATCAGGGAAAAGAAAAAGGACATTAGTATTTTTATACTAGTTTGGCCAACTTGCCTACATCCAGTACTCAACACATGTTGAGATTCAACTAACAATAACTTTCTCAACCTGAGAAAGTAAAATTGATAGTTCTTACATTAGCCTTCCTAAGCTTTCAAGTTAACAGTGGACAACCCCAACTGTCACAAACTGAGTAGTTCTTAACCAACCTCTCCAAGTTGAACAGTAGTTCTAAACCAACCTCTCCAAGCTGAACCGAGTAGTTCTGAACTAGCCTTTCCAAGCTGAACCGTGACTTGCAGATAACTTCTATTGCCATGTTGCAAGTAGTCTTGAACCAGCCTCTCCAAGCTGAACCGTGATGAGCAGATACCTCTGCCATCACATTGCAAGTAGTTTTACCTTAGCTTCTCCAAGCTATGTCTCACTCTGATCACTAATGGATCAAGTTTACAAAGGTTATGTGTTTAGGTTGCCACTCAAACTAACTTACACCCATATTTCCTTACAAATATTCAATAATACAGACCTAGGAAACATGAACGACTTCTTTCTTATATCTCTTCCTAAGAAGCATATATAAATCATTACCAAACATGGAAAGAAGATTTTCTACACTTCAAAAAGGTTGATTACGTGTTATGATGAACAATATAGGAAATGGGGATAGATTTTTCTAGAGTTTTCACTCTTTATGTCTTCAACTCTCTCATCGGCATTCAAGTGTAACATCTCCATTTATACAGGTCATTCTTCATGACTGTTGCCTTTGATCAGAACTCTAAGTGACACGTTTAGATCATTGATTGTGTCTTGGAACATTAGTCTAGAGAGGTAGGCTAACAGACTTGTCACATCGATTAGAGAAGCCATTGTATTGTAGAGGTTTCATATGCCCTCTTTCTGTTTACTTTCTGATTGTGGTTTCTAGCTCCTCCTTCTAGAAGCTAGGATCATGAATTAATCAAGTAGAAGATATGACATACCAGTTATAAAAACTTGGTCTGATTCAAGATTTGAAATTTAAATTTCGAATTTCCCTCCATTTCCTATAACGTTTTGTGCTCCACAGTTAAGTGAGCTTTCTAACAGCGTAATCAATCTCTTGATCATTCGTCAATCTTCGAGTCTTCAATCTTGGCTCTTTGATGCTGATTTATTTGTAACTGTGATGATTGTTGACTGAGTAACACATTACTATCAAAGTTGGCATGATTTCATCATTCTTTAGTGTACTTTCTGAAGTCTCGTGTTACTTTCTGAAGATCGTTTCCTTGGGTTTCTTGCTTTTGTATTGATCTGTTTTATTCCTTAATGCATATGAATGTTCTTTACATGATATAATATTCACTTCATTTAAGCTCATTCTCTTTCCATGAGATAAAACATATTTGCACATGCAAAGTGAAATTATTCTCACTTAAGTCCGTGTAATGCACTTTGGAATTCTGCCTATTAAGCTTAATCAAGAAACTCAAGGTAGCCATTAGTCGTTCTTCAAAGTATTTTCTTTAAATTGGCTTTGTTGTCATTCAAAACAATGAAGTTCATGCTTTCTAAAAGGTTCTGGAGTTTACAAAAGGAACATTTAGTCATAACAAAGTAGTATTTATCCTTAATCGTGTCATAATATGTAGCTACAACAGGACAAGTGTAGTAGGTGATGACATCACGATGTCTCCTTTTTGTCTTTAAGAATGAGATAAAGTTTCTCTAATCATTCTTAGGCCTCAATTAACTTCAAATAATTATTTTCACTCAAGATTAATCAATAAAAAATAATTTATCTTTAATTAGAGCCTAATATTGCCTATTATTCCCTTAAGCTTAATTAACACCAACTAAGGAAAATGGTAATCTTACACAAAAACTCTCCAGGACTCAACTAAATGTCAAATATAGCCTCAAATTAACATATTCAACTCCCGCATGATGACTGGATCCAGTCATCACTTAATCTCGCATTAAATTACTTCAAGGGCATTTTGGTAATTTTGCGCATAGGAAAAATCAGGAATTACGATTTTCGCACCGATTACCATTGAAAACACATATAATCCACTTCAAAACATTAAACTAACCCTTTGAGGATTGTAAGGACCAGCTGTCCTCAATTCTAGTGCAAAAATAGCCTCAGAGGCATTTTTGTCATTTTGCACAAAAAGGAAAATCGAGGCATTACATTTCTACCCTCTTTAAAAGAATTTCATCATTGAAATTGTTACCTAAAAATAACTCCGAGTGATTTAGCCTCATCTCAGATTCCAACACCCAGGTAAGCTCCTCAACATTCCCTCTCTCGTATATCACCTTTACTAGGGGTACGATCTTGTTCCTCAACTGATTGACCTTACGGTCCGCAATACGGGTCAGGGGTAAGCTAAAGGTCAAGTCATCTTTTAATTGTATTATTTTGGTGACAAAACATGACTCGGATATGAGTGCTATTTACATAACTGAGATACATGGAAAACATTGTATAGGTTTGACAAATATGGGGGTTAGTTTCTTTACTTTCATGAATTACAAAGGGACTTAAGAACCTAGGGCTCAGTTTCTTTACTTTCATGACACATTCTTTCCTTGTGGTGGGGGTGACTTTAAGGAAAACATGCTTTCTAGCCTGAAACTCTAGGGGTTTCCTCCTTCTATTGGCATAACTCTTTTGCATACTCTGGGCTGTGAGGATCTTTTCCCTAATCCTCTTAATCTGCTTGGTGCTTTATCTTACGAATTTTGGCCCAAGAAAACTTGCTCTCCCACCTCAAACCAACATAAGGGACAATGGAATTTCTATGATGCCCTCTAGTTTCAAATTAAAATGTTAAAAAAAAAAATTTCAACTAGGAATGGTGTTAGTTACCTTTATTTGTCACTCTAGGTCCTGAATTTCACTAAGTTTGGACCCTACATATCCTTGGCAGGCTATATGGTAGAACCATGTTCTTGGAATTAAAAGTTCCAGTAATTATTCCCAATAGCAAAGTAAGTGAAAAAGAAATTTCTAATGAATTTTATGGAACCTTTAGGCATTTCATTTTAGTAGCAAGTTTATAAAATCGTAAGAATTCCCGAATTTGAACTAAAATCCAAAATTTGGATTTCAAATTGTTAGGATTTTGACTTTTATGATATTTATTTGAATCCAAATTGTTTTAAAGCAAATGACGAGTAAAATAAATGAGAAAATTAATTGCAATTATTGAGGTAATGAATGAAATCTGTTGCCTACCTCCTCAAATTAGAAATTTAATTTAATGCTAAGTTGTACCAAAAATGTGGTAAAGGGCACAATCTAGATCGTCTCTCAAAGAGGCCTTATCACTTAGTTGAGAAATTGGGGGTTTTGAAGAGTGAAATCAAAGTAATTAAAATTAAAAGTTAACAGCAACAAGATAATTGCAATAGTGAAGAAAGCACTAGTGCAAGATGTTCTTGGGATTGGAACTAGTTATCACATACCAAATATCAAACCCATTAATGGCTATTAGTAACAAATTACTGGCAATTCTACTAATGATGGATCGACTTCTAGAATTTGATCAATGCAAATAACTAATAAATGAGATCTCAATTTACTTAGAAATTACATTAATTTAATGAACCAATTGATATAGCCTAATTGCTAATTAGAAAGTTAATTCTAATATTCTCCTCTAAACATAAATCAATAGATATATCAATTTATGCCCAAAGGGTTTCCTTAAACAATGATTGCCAATTTAGTTATCCTAATAAAGATTATAGCAATCACCATAATAATTATAGGAATAGAAACTATAGAACATTAAGAAAATCAATGTATTTAATATCAAAAACAGGTCTCAAACATCATCCCAATCCATCTAGAAACCCTTACACTATTAAAGAAATCTAATCCTCCATCTCTAGAGGATTACAACAATGAAGATAAGAGAAAACCTAATAGCAATAAACCTTGCCACAATCTCTAAGACAAGGCACCTTTATCAATGGAATCCCTAAGTGAGAGAAGAATAGAGAAGATGATGTCGAAAGATATCGGGAGAGAATAATATCAACCAAAAGTGTAGATGTAAAAGTAAGTCAAAAGATAGGGTAAAAGTCTGTGTCAATCCCTTAAATAATGCTCTCTAAAATCGACCAAAGTAGAGCCCAAAAACTAATTAATTTGTTATTAAAACACCATCGCATGAGCACTGCAGTGCTTAGTAGTGAGCTACACTGATAAAATCATATTTTGGGTGCTGTTGAGCACTATAGTGTCTTCATATATTTGGTCAGTTTTGACCCCTTAAATATTGAAATATATCACAACTATTGTAGCCCTTTGAATAAGCTTTGCAAAACCACCAAAATCATCTCAATCGGATATATGTAGCTCTAGATATTGCGAAAATACTAACTAGAGGTCAAGTTGGATAGCATCAGAACATCAGCAACATTTAATCTTGCAACTCGATTTTGACCAAGATGCTTTTGGAATTGGGTTTTATGCTGAACATAAAAGTTCTATAGGACTTATTGTGCTTTTCAAAATATCTTTATTTGTCTCAATCTAATCCTTATATAAAGAGATATATAGATTTTCCATTACAATGTTTTTTGCTAGTGTGCTCAAATAAGCTCAAGAACTCTTCCATTTTGCTCCCAAATTCTCTCAAATTGATTGAAGCTACTGTAAGCTCCAAAACCCTTTAGAAAGTATGAGCTTTATTGTTTTGAATGATAACAAAGCTAATTTAAAGAAAATGTTTTGAAGAATGACTAATCGTTACCTTGAGTTTCTTGACTAAGCTTAACAAATAAAATTCCAAAGTGCATTACACGGACTTAAGTAAAGATAATTTCACTTTGCACGTGTAAAGATGTTTTATTTCAAAGGAAGAGATTAAACTTAAATGAAGTGAATATTATATTGTGTAAAGAAGTTCATATGCAATAAGGAATAAAGCAAATCAGTACAAGAATAAGAAGCCAAGGGAAATGATCTTCAGAAAGTAACACAGGACTTCAAAAAGTACATTGAAGAATGAGGATATCATGCCAACTCTGATAGTAATGTGTTACTCAGTCAATAATCATTAATTAGTATCAAAAAGTCAAGATTGAATACTAGAAGATCGAAGAATGATGAATAAATTGATTACGGAGTTAGAAAGCTCACTTAACTGTGGAGCATAGAACGCTATAGGAAATGTAGGGAAATTCAAATTTTAAATTTCAAATCTCGAATCAAACCTAGTTTTATCACTGGTATGTCATCTCTTCTACCTGATTGATCAACGATCTTAGCTTCTAGAAGGAGGAGTTCAGAAACCACAATTAGAAAGTAAAAAGAAAGAGGACATTATAAACCTCTACAATACAACGACTTCTATAACCGATATGACAAGTTTGTTAGCCTACCTCTGTAGACTAACATGCCAAGACACAACAGATGATTTGCATGTGTCACTTGGAGATTTGATCAAGGATAACGATCATGAAGAAGGACTAGTATAAATGTAGATGCTATGCTTGAATGTTGATGAGAGAGTTGAAGATATAAGAATGAAAACTCTAAAAAAATCTCTCCATACTTTCTGTGCTGTTTATCATAATATGTAATCACTCTTCTTGAAGTGCAAAAATCTTCTTTCTATGATTTGTAATGATTTGGATACTTTTCCGAGGAAAAGATGTTAGAAAGAAGTTGCTCATGTTTCCCAGGTGTAACACCCTAAAAATTATGCAAAAATTAATTTGAGCTTTTCTGACCATAATTTCAAAAATCTGATGAATATAGAAATGATCAGGACAATTCAACGAATCTGTAAAAAAAAATATGAATAGTAACTTGCGAGTCCCGCAGGCCTGCCAGGACAGCCAAAACCCTAGAATTAGGGCCCGGAGATATCCAAAAATAAGAAATTATAGGATTGAGATTAAAAATAGGTAGGAATAAATATTTCATAGTTAGAATTATTTTTCAGGCAATATTTGATTTCCCGGGTATACTATTTTACCCGTTCGATAGAATTTCGGTGTGCAGTTTTTAACACCGTAAAACCTACTTGGTGGCCAATTAAAGGTGAACCAATTATCTTGAGCCAATTGGATGGCCAAGATTCATTCTTTGACTTTTAAAACAAATCCTAACCATCCATCTCTTTATTTCTCTTTATTCCTTTGACTACATAATTATTATATCTAACTTTTTATATATAAAAGAAACACAAAAACTTGTCTAAGAAGCAAGCATTCACGGTTCTTGCCTCCATGATGCAGCCACCATTGCTATCTTCTCCAAGAGCTCAAGTTTTCATTTCAAATAATCAAAACCCTTGTCTAAAGTTCATAAAGCACTAAACTCCCTTCATTAAAATTGTTCTACACCTCAAACTCTACAAATCTAACGGATTAGAATTTTCCATTCCTCACTATTTTAACTTTGATACCTGAAAACTTACTGCCTTAAGGAAGAGTTTGATGTTGGTTTGGAGTCCTAGGAGTGGAGAAGATTAATCTTGGAACATCCTTTGAAGTTAAGGACCACAAAGCTCCAAAGAGTAGGGTTTTCTTTGGCCTTTTTCCTTCAAAATTATTTCTGATAATTGCTTATGGGTATTGGTCCAAAATTTCTGCTTGTATTTGATGATAATATGTTGATATTAATGTGTTAATTTTGGTGGAGTGTTTGGAAGAGGTTAAATAATGATTTTTATCAAAATAAGTTTTGGCTAGGCTGCTGGATTTTCGGATTTCAGCAGGACAGGATTTATTCATGACTTTTCTGGTCCAATTCTTGTCATTTTTATGAGCTATAAAAATTGTATGTTCAATCTAATATCCTAATAAAACTCTGAGAATTTTCATGGTGCATAATAAGGACTTTTCCTACCTGAGAAAAATCATGGACCAAAGTTGTAACTATGCTGCCTGAAATCTTGGTACTGAAGCTGTAAATTTGTATAATTTTGTGACCATAGCAAATGATGGAATTATCCTTTGAAAGTTTTACAGGGAGTTGATAACATATTGAAGTGTAACAGTGATTTTTATTTTGAGTTGATTCTATCATTTGCTAAATTTAAAAATTATGGGAACCCTGTTTTGAGCAGTGAAAAAGTGGTCCCTGACTACTAAAATTTTATAATTTAGTTAACATGGTTAGAGAACTCTTTTCACTTTGAAATTTTTGCAAGAGCTTGGGGACACATTGAGGTATCATAGGGAAGTTTTATAGCCTCTGAACTGGTTGTGTGATTTGCAAATTAATTTTTCTATCAAGTTGTGAAATCTACCCATGAACTGTTTTGGTGCTGATGCATGATATAGGTGACATAATTACCTTTTGTTCAAGTTCATTGTATATGAAAGCATGCTAGTGACTTTAAGGATTAGGTTGAGGTATAATTGAATTCATATTGTGAATGAATGTCTATATGTATTTTATGCATGCAATTTGAAAAAGACAAGTGAAGGATACATTGACCTAGTTCAATCGCAATAAGTAGAAATAGATGAGATCTTTTCGACTAATCGAGGCAAATAAGGTGATGAATGATCCTTTCGGTTTGTCGAGGACAAATTAAATGATCCTTTCGACTTTGTCGATGGCAAATAGAGTGCTATATGATCCTTTCAAATTGTCAAAGGCATATAAAGAGAGATTGAGATCCTCTTCGGATATACTGAGTGCACATAAAGTTGAGAATAATTACTAGGATCTTGAATAGCATGAAATGTATGTTTTAAGTGATTGACCATTAAAAGCTACCCACTTTGAAAGTACGATTTGGAACTCTAAAATTGAACCATTGTTATGAAATGCATGATCACTTTTTCTTAATAAACCGAAGTGGCTGGAACGATGACGATGACATTATGATTTTATAATTGGGGAGTTGCCCTACTGAGAATTTTATAAATTCTCACCCCTATGTTTGTGTGTTCCTGTATCATCTCCAGGTTAATCCAGAGGACTATGAGGCTGCTTCGCCAAAGAACTTAGAACTGCAATAGTGTAGTATTTAATACTTTTATTATGATGTACTTAATGAAAATGAATATGTATGTTAACGTAATGTAAAATTGATATATATTAAAGCTCATAGCAGAGCTTCCTTTTGTACTTAGCTATGTATTAAATAAAGATTATGTTTCTTTGTCATATATTTTAATAGATCATACTTAGTTATTACACGTGTTAGTTGAGCCTCCCATAGATATTTAAGAAAGGTCTAATATGATATAAGTAACAACTCTTGAGTATAATGTCATGACTTAAGGATAACGTTGTACTTGGGAGGGTGTTACACCAGGTCCGTCTTATTGATTATTTGCAAGGAAACATGGGTGTAGATTAGTTTGAGTGAGAACCCAAACATATAACCTTTGTAACCTTGAAATGATTAGAGTATAACATAGCTTGGAGAGGCTAAGGTAAAATTACTTGAAACGTGATGGCAGAGGCATTTGCTCATCACGGTTCAGCTTGGAGAGGTTATGAGTCAACTACTTGCAATTTGATGATGGAGGCATTCCAGTCATCATGGTTTAGCTTGGAGAGGCTGGGAAAAACTACTTACAATGTGGCAGTAGAAGTTGTCTGTAGGTCACAGTTCAGCTTGTAGAGGCTGGTTCAAGACTACTGGGTTCAGCATGGAGAGGCTGGTTCAACACTACTGGGTTTAGCTTGGAGAGGTTAATTCAAGATTACTCAGTTAAGCTTGGAAAGGCTAATTCAATACTACTCGATTTGTGACAATTGAGATTGTCCACTATTCACTGTGAGAGCTTAGGAAAGCTAATGTAATGACTATCCAGTTTACTTTCTCCGGTTGAGAAAGTTGTTGTTAGTGAAATCTCAACATGTGTTGAGTACTGGATGTACGTAGGATTGGCCGAACCAATATAAAAATAATTGTGTCATTTCTTTCTTCCCTGATCTCTTATCTTTATGCTATGCACTTCATGTTAATTATTGCTTAAACATTATTAATTTTACATTATTATTATCATGCTTCAGAGATCTACTTCTAAAACTACTAACCATGATTCCACTGCACTTATAGCTTTAAGCTTGATAGTATCTTTTCATTAAATGTTTCAGATTACGAAGAAAGAACAAAAGCACAATTCAACCCCTCTTCTCGTACACTCTTTTACCAACAGCTACGAGCTCCATGAAAAGAGTTCCCAGTCTTGTTCTTGACATTTTACATTTGATCCAAAGCTCGTATGCACAAAATCATACTCGAAGAGACAAGTTAAACGCAACATGGTGTGATTAAAAATTATTCCCAAAATCAGTGCAAAAGTCAATAATTTTATCAAAAGTACATAATAAGGAATAAATCAAAATCCTAATTAATTGCATCAATAACATAGTAAAAGTTATGCAAAAAGCTATGGTTTGGTAGTAAGATAAGTGACATAAATGCCCCTTATCAGGGAACCGAATCCAATATACACCAAAACTTAAATTATAGTTCAAAGTGTAAGCTCCAGAACTCTTCAGAAAGCATTAGTGTTATATGTTTTGATTGACAATTAAAGAAAATACTTTGAAGAACAACTAATATTTACCTTGAGCTTCTTGCATAGTACACAGGGATTTGCGAGTTGTATAAAATGAATTGGAAGTAAGAATAATTTCATTTTACATGTGCAAACATGATTTATCTCGTGTTAAAAGATTTAGCCTAATGGAAGTGAACACATATCATGTCAAGAACATATACTTGCATCACGAATTAAAGCAAATCAAGTCAAGAGCAAGAAACTAAGATACAAGTCTTCAGAAAGTAGCACTAGACATCAAAAAGTACACTCAGAATGAAGATATCAAGCAAACTTTGATAATAACCTATTACACAACCTTCAATCATCACAATCGCAATTCTTTCATCATCATTAAAGCTTTGATTGAAGACTAGAAGATCGGAGATTCATCAAAGAACTAATATCGCACATCAAAAAACTCATTTCACTGTGGAACACTGAACCTTGCTGGAAAAGGAGGGAAAATTAAATTTTGAAATTCAAATCTCAAGTCAAACCTAGTTTCAAAACTGGCACATAATCTATTTTGCCTTCCTACTCAACAACTTCAGCTTCTAGAAGAAAGAATTCAGAAACCACGTTCAAAAATTAAAAAGGTAGTTTCTGAAGGGACATTAGAAACCTTAATCACATGATGGCTTCTGCAATATATCTAACAAGCTGTCAGTTTACTCCTCTAGGTTGCATTTCCAAGACACAAACAGATGATCAACACGTGTCACTTGGACAATAGATCAAGGGCAATGGTCACAAAGGAAGACCATCTATAAATAAAGATGTTGTGCTCGAATGAAAGACGAGGATTAAAGACACAAGAGTGGAAACTTTGTGAAAATCCCTTCACATATCTTGCAAGGTTTATCACCTCATGTAGTCAGTTTCCTTTAAGAGTGAAAAATCTTCTCTCTAAGTTCCTAAACAGTTATATATTCTTCCCTAGAAGAGATGTCAGAAAGGAGTCATTCAAATTATCCTAGGTCATCCATTGTATATTTGAAATGAAACTTGAGTGTCAGTTAGTTTGAGTGGCAACCAAAACACTTAACCTTTGTATTCTTGATTCAGTAGTGATCAGTGTGAGGTAGCTTGGAGAGACAAATGAAAAACTACTTGCAACGTGACAGTGGGGGTTGTCCACTTATCATGGTTCAGCTTGGAGAGGCTTTTGAAAGACTACTCAATTCAACTTGGAGAGGCTAGTGAATTATTACTTGCAACGTGATAGTAGGGGTTGTCTACTTATCACGGTTCAACTTGGAGAGGCTAGTGAATAACTAGTTAGTTCAGCTTAGAGAAGCTAGTGAATAACTACTCGGTTTGTGATAGTAGGGGTTATCTATTGGTCACATGTTAGAGCTTGGGAAGGCCTGTAAAAACTGTTCAGTTTTTCTTTCTTAGGTTGAGAAAGGTTTTAGTGAATCTTAATGAAAGTTGAGTATTAGATGTAGGCATTTTTGGCCAAATCAGTATAAAATATCTATATAATATCTTCTCTTCCCTAATCTTTTTTACTTTCATTGTTCTACTTTACTATTCAATATCTACTGGAAATTGTTTGTAGCTATTCTGTTAGAGACATTATACTTTAGAAATTTACTTACTAAAACATCTAACTATGTTTCAGCTGCAGTTCAAGCTTAAACAATTAATAGTATATTGTTTAAAGGTTCAGTTTTTAAAAAGGATAAAAGAGAAGCAAAGCATGATTCAACCCCCTCTTCTTGTGCACTTTCCTACCTACAAGTGGTATCGGAGAAAGACCTCTGAGGGGTTAAGCAATCCAATGATTACAGAGGATAAAGACATGAGGGACATAATGGCACAGATCATCCACATAATAGAAGATCACTCTATCAACTGACCATCTTTATCTTATGAGGTTCCAAGATCTAATAAGACACCCTCAACGTCAAGAGAAGTTCCAAGGAGCAGGAGGATGGAACAACAAAAGCCAGAGTTCAGTTGAACTCAAAAGCAAAGCATCTGCTCATATGTGCACTAAGTAGAGCTGAATATGATAAAATTCTTGCTTGTGACATGGCAAAGGAAATACGGGATAGACCCTGTTTGCTGCTCGAAGATCATAAAACTAACTAAAAGGTCATGGCAAAAAGTATTCTAACTCATAATTTATTAGGAAAATGCTTGGAAGCCTTTTCGCAAGATGGCTGCCCAAAGTCACAACGTTTATTAAAAACAAGCTCTTTAAACTCCTGTCCTGGATTCTCTTATAGGATCTCTTAAAATCTATTAAGATGTGCTCCCTTAAATACATGATAAATCCATAAAAAGGATCAAGTCTTTGGCCCTAAAGTCATCATATTAGAAGAGGTGTGAAGCTTAAGCAAACCTCTAATGAAAAGGAAGAATTTGATGAAAGGCATACTATGTACCTGGAGCAACTCTGAAGATGAAAAGAATGGGTTAGAAAGCCATGATAAGCAAAAAGATGTTGAAAATCTATGTTTCACGACATGAGTATGCTTTAACAGAAGAACGTAAGGTATGTTTGAACATGCCCAATGATTATGGTACCAATGAACATAGATTGAGACTACCCTAGATACCTTTCAAGTTTAGAAGGTGGATCAGGAGATGATGCTGAAGAACTCTAAATAACTCAAGTTTGTTGATGAAAGGCATTCAAGACGAACTTTGCTAATTATCTCGAAGAACTAGAAGAGAGCCTTGAGAAAATAACTCTCAAGGAAACTTCTGAAAGCAAGTAAGTGAAAGCCAGACTTCTAGAAAGTAGACTCCAAAACTCAGATACGTTAGAAAGCATGCTCAAAACTCCATAGAAATCAGAAAATAACACTTCTGAATACAAAGTAGAGCAATCTAAAGATGGAAAAGAAGCTGAAGATTCTCAGGGCATAGAAACTACAAAGAAGTTTCTGATTTAAACGTAGTTTCTCAAAATAGAGTTCTTAGAGACATTTCAAAGGAAGTGAGAACCAAATCACTCCTAAGAAATATGTCAAACTGTGCTTTCATCTCTACCATTGAACCTGAATGTATTGAAAGAGCTTTGAGCAATCAAATTTGGGTGGATACTATGCAAGAAGTGTTGGAACAAATCAAGAAAAGCAAGGTCTAGATGCTTGACCAAGAGAAGGGTCATCATTGGTACACAGTGGGTGTTCAGAAATAAGCTGATGGAGCTGAAAGAAAGAGATCAATGGTCGCTACCTTCCTCTTGAAAAACTTAAGCACCTGGCTATGCAAAGAAAAGAATACCTTTTCACTTTCTACTATTAAAGCTAAATATAAAGATTGTTGCAAGCTCTGCATCCAGATTCTGTGGATAAGGAACCAGCTAGAAGGCTATCATTTAAGGTATTCCAAAATCCCTATCCTCTATAGTAATACTACTGTTATTAATCTAGTTAAAAAATTCATTTAGCATTCTGGATCTAAGCATCTTGATGTTGAGATTTGTTTTGAAATTGTATTTGAAAAAGATCCGCTTTGTTAAGGCTAGTTAACACTGAAGACGATAGTGTCAGAAATATTCACAAGACCTTTAGCTGAAAATCGTTTTTGTTGTGTTTTGAAAAAGGCTTTATATTCTAAAAAGTTTTAAATATGCATAAACATTCATGCACAACATCTCTGCATATTCTCCTCTTCAATGCTCTAATCAAAAGACCACATAGAGACATCAGTTTACAAGACCTATTCACTCTTTGAAGTTCAGAAGATCTGTTCATAAGCTCAGAAAGAAGACGAAGTGACTAGAAAAAAGAAGAGTAGAATCAGAAAATAAGAAATAAACGGTCTCATGACACTCAGAATATAAAGATGAACCTATGGCAAAAGAAAAATTATAAGACTTCGATAGGTCAAAAAGTGAAAAATGAAGCTTAGAAAGTAAAGTGCTTCAGAAAGTGATTCAAAGAGTCAAAAATCACTCTTTCTAAACTAAGATGAAAAAGGGTGGGATAATTTCCATTCTTGTAAGTTTTTCTCTCCCACGTCGTTTCACCTTGAGTCAGTCATGTTCCATCAATTAAATAACCTCCCACTCTTTACATGTCACACCTTACTTTCATCTTCATTCACACACTTCCTAAATTGTTTCGTATTTTTATTCCTTCAAATCCTCATTCCAAAACCTAAACTGATCTTCCTCTCATATAAACTCCCACGAATCCTTTTCTCTCAATTCCCTTAGGGTATATTTGTGAGTTTGAATTTAGGAGAATAAGGGAGGGGAGGGGAGGACTTGTAATATAATTTTACACTATAAGTCCTCCCCTCCTCTCCCTTTCCCTCCAAAATCCAAACTTACAAACATACCCTAAAGGTTCAATCTTTATTCCTTATTCTCACTCACTTGTATCAACAATGACTGAGGGAACGAATTTGATGGGAACATTGTTGACCTAGGAATACTTCAGATGTATGATGAATCATTTCAACAACAGTACTATGCTGACAGTTTCGCTCAACGACAAATAGCTCTTGAAAAAAGGCTCAGCAAAGAGCGAATGCTCCAAGTCATGACTTTGATGGAAGTCATTTCCTTCCAAGGATGAGAAAGATTCTTTGCAATCTCTGGTTACATCTTCACTGGAATGGTGACAGCATTCTACTCTAAGTTGATACAGGTATCTAAATTGGTTCTCTTAACCTATATTAGGGGAATAGACTTAGAAATAAGCACAAAAAAATATCTCCAAGATCATTCAGGCACAGGATGAGGGGCTTATATGCTCTACTAAGAAAGATTGGTATATTACCCTTAAGTTTTTTGCTGAAGACATGTCAAGTTGTCTAACAAACTCTCCTGGACACCAACCCAATGAAATAACTATAGGATTGTTGAACTCAAGAGCTCACTAGATTTTCACTCTTATCTATTTTTCTCTTCTTCCAAGATTAGGTACCATGCACTCCATGATAGGAATAGACTGCATGTTACTCTTCAGCCTACTAACAAAAAGGAAGGCTAATTTGCCCAAGCTCATCTTCAATTACATGCTCAGAGCTACCACCATGGAAGATGAAAAATTCGCCTCTGTCCTGTATAGGATGCTGCTAACCAAAGTGTTTGAGCACCTAAAGTATCCCTTGAAAACCAAATGATATGAGCTTATGATTAGGACTGAATATACCATAACCTCATTCAAGGCTAAAAGAAAAACTACTAGTGGTCTTTTACCTGGGTTCAGGATAATAAGAAACATCAGTCTTAAAGAAGTAGCAAAGGATGACACTATGGAAACTGGAAGAAAGAGGAAAATAATAATCCTAGATAATAGTTCTAATGAATCGAAAAACCCAAAAGTCATCATACGATATAGAGGATCATCCACATCATCACTTTCAAATATCAGGGAAGGATTTAGCTCAAACTCCTCAAATTCTGATGAATCTAAACATGATCAGGGGATCTCCATTCAATCAAAGAAAGAAGGACCTCCTCTTTAGAGCAAAAATCCTCCAACTCCAAAAGGAAATCCTCTAATAATGACAGGGGAAGTGTAGTTTCTAAGACTAACTTCATGCTTGCTTCTAACTCCCTTTCTACTCATGATGAGCAACCTTTCATGCCAACACCACCACCTATTCCTTACTATAATCCAGCTTAGGAAACTGATCAACCTTCAACTAGCCATACTCAGCCCGTACCTCCCTCCGACCTTCTAAGAGTACGAATGCTACTACAAAATCAAAAACTCATCTTTAATAGACTAGATGAGTAAGAAAGAAGATCCATAATTATGATGCCTTACTGCTTTAAATTCTTCAAACCAATTAAGAGATTTTTCAAGTAATAAGGCATCAGGGCAAATGATGTTCTTGATGTTGGTAAAAGAGTGCACGAGAAGGGGGGTTGAATTGTGCTTTCAAACTTTCATTAAAGTATGAAACATTTAACACAAAAGATACTATCAAGTCTAAAGCTTGAAGTGTAGCGGAATAATGGTTAGATATTTCATAAAGTAAATTTCTGAAGCATAATAATAATAATGCAATTTTGATGAGACTTAATCAGCAATTAACATAAAGTGCATAACATAAAAATAAACGATAAGGGAAGAGAGAATTGACACAAGTATTTTTATACTAGTTTGGCCAACTTGCCTCCATCCAGTACTCAACACATGTTAAGATTTTATTACAACAACTTTCTTAACCTAATAAAGTAAATAAGATAGTCTATACATTAGCCTTCCCAAGCTCTCACAATAACAATGGATAACCCCAACTATCACAAACCAAGTAGTTCTGAACCAGCCTCTCTAAGCTAAACCGTGGCCAGCAGAAAACTTCTATTGCAACGTTGTAAGGAGTCTTGGATCAGCCTCTCCAAGCAGAACCGTGATGAGCAGATACCTCTGTCATCACGTTGCAAGTAGTTTTACCTTAGTCTCTCCAAGCTATGTCTCACACTAATCACTAACAGATCAAGGTTACAAAGGTTATGTGTTTGGATTGCCACTCAAACTAACATATACCCATGTTTCCTTACAAATATTCAATAAAGCAAACCTGGGAAACATGAGTGACTTCTTTCTCACATCTCCTCCTAAGAAGAATATACAAATCATTACTAAACATGGAAAGAAGATTTTCTATATTTCAAGAAGATTGATCACATGTTATGATGAACAATGCAAGAAATGTGGAAAGATTTTTCCAGAGTTTTCACTCTTATGTCTTCAACTTTCTTATCGGCATTCATGTATAGCATCTCCATTTATGTAGGTTCTTCTTCACGACCATTGCCACTGATCAGATCTCCAAATGACACGTGTAGATCATCAGTTGTGTCTTGGAACATTAGTCTATAGTGTAACACCCTAATTTTTAACCCAATACTCTAGAACATATTAGGCTAATCATTAGGTTATTACTTCTTAGTCTCAAATTTTTAATAAAATACTTAGAGGAAATTACGGGTAAATTTTTCTTTTTGAAAACATAAACAAAGTGAGAGCCGCGAGCTTAGCTAATCGAATAACAGAAATGTAAAGCACGCGCAACAATCATTATAAATCATAGAGTAAAGCATAAAATCAGGAAACAATGATCAAGGTAAACAAAGAAACATTTCATTAATAGTAGCATAGTTGTGGTACATAGCTAGTCATACCATAAAAACGGGCAGAGCTTGTAATATAGCGGAAATAAAATACAAGGAAATGTAAAGTACATGGTTCAACATGGAGATAGAAAAACCCAAAACGCTACCCTCATACTAGACTACGAGTACAAAATACAAACCCCTCCCAAAAGGTACTACCGAGGGGAAGATCCTCATAAAAGCTCGAGTACTCGCAAAGCTCTCCATCGGGAACTAGTGACAATGGGGATCCTCGGGTGATGGAGGCAGGTAACCGGGGAAACGCTCTATCTCCTCCTGCGTGGGCCAATGCAGTGTGAAGGGAACTCACGGCGACTGAACATGAGCTCCTCGACACGGGCGAATCTCGGCTCTCCTCGCCAAACGTGGCTGCCTAACGGTCTCCTCACTCCCCTCTCGCCGGAACTAGGGAAAGGGAGAGGAAACCTTCGACGGGATATGCATCGACGAATCCTCGAATGGATCAGTCTCAGACCTCCTCGAGCGAGGCACGTACTCCGAATAGTCACGGACAGCCGAGGCAGAGGTACGGGCACGACGTAGCTGCTCGTCACGAGGGCGAGTGCGCTCGAAGATCATGTCATCACCACCAAAAGGTGCAGTAGGAGTGAACTGGTAGCTCGAAACCGGGTAGGCAAAGGGTCATCCCATGTACACAAAAACGCGGACGGTACAACGACCTTCGAAATGATATGAACGGTGGTCCGGGTCGTAGTGCACCTCCCAAACAGGCGTGTCAATGAAAAGCACGAACGTCGCCATCGGTCTTTGAAGATGTGACGGAAGAAAGAAGAGAGAGGAGTGAGAATTCTTGCTAAAGAATCTCAGTAGGAGTCTCCTATCCTAGGGTTACATCGCACACATCCTCAGGAACCTTGGGTTTAATTATAAAATAGTGATCATGCATATAAGGTTCGATTTAGGGTTTCTCAAACTAATTATCCAAGGTCCATTCCTTTTAGCATGCGTCTTGATGTTATGAATGCAACATGTTATGTCATGGATGCATGTCAATACTTGAGCATATAAGACAACACAACAAAGCACATAAACATAATCCACGTGGCATAAGGGCATATAACTTTCAAGTGAATCATTCCTCAACTTCGTGACATCAATCATGGTAGTTTAGCATATAAGCCACTCTAAAAATAATAAATAGGTTATGAGCTCATACCTCAGCTAGTCGTCACTAGCTCTTGCTTATTATCTTGAATAAGTGAAACATAAATAATAATCCCGACTCGCAAGTACGGGTAAGGGGCAGAGATCATCTCTCTCTGGGATTACCCTCTTTGAAACGCTTTGCGGGCATTTCGCCACAGCAATTTGTCCGCTTTGGTAGGCTACATCTACTCATACCCTCACGGATTTGTCTCCCCTGGGGGTGGTCGGCCGAACCGGTGTCACCCAGTAGCGCTGCGTTGCTTTGTCACATAAAAATCTCCTGGGGGTGCTCGGCCGAACCGGTGTCACCCAGGGTTTTCAACTCATATGGTACTCATAAACATTTCTTTTAACCCTTTAAGGTTTGACGGAAATTGGCAAAGATAACAAATTAAACCGAATTTCCTTCAAACTGCCACAAGCTAATTCACATAGCATGTTCTCATGAAAACTCATGTTATGATAAACTTTAACATTTTCATCAATCATTTTGTCATGCATCAAGCACATCTTATCATATCATTGCATCATACCACACATCATAGCATTAACAACTTTTTAGTGTCTTATGCATTGACTCTTACGGTCCTCAACTCATATTCTAAGTTATAAATCATCAAGCCTAATCTCTCGGGAACTTATAAGGTTATGACTAAGTCTTTCTCATCTCACACTAGGGTCAAGAACATCTCTAAATCTCAAGGATGCAGAATTCATAATCCTAACTTTACGGGTACCTAGGAGTCACAGCAATGACCCTTTCTAAATCCGGTTTGCTCCTAAGGCATCAAGATCAAGTCCTAAACCATTTATGAGTCATTCCTACACATTTAAACTAATTTAAATCCATGATTAGCATTACTAAACATTGCTGGACAGAATCCAGAAAATTCAAACATTAAGGGATCTAAAACTCTGAAATTAATTCTTTTCTAGTTTCTAACTTTTCTTATCTTTCACATATGGGTTTTATCATTAATTATACTCAAACATAGGCATATTATCACCATTAAAACAGCTCATACAGTGGCAAATAATGGCAAGGCAGAACCAAAACAACCATTCTCCATAAAGGCATAAAACATAATTTCTAAAGCACATAAAATACTAGTTTCTCTTGGAACCTTTTTAAAACTTTCAAAACTCATTTATTATCATTTTTAACATCTAAAATCATAAAAATATTTAAGAGGGCAGTGACTAAATCAACTTTGTCTCAAGAGGTCCTAAATTCATAAAACTTAGTTCTACATATTCCTTGTACTCATAAAAGCTTAGAAAATTTATGAAATATAGTTTTCAATACTTAGAAGCATCAAAACCTCTTAGGGCCGAAACATGAACCAAGGGAAATAAATATTTTAGACCTTTGTTTGAGACAACAATGGGCATGTCTTTGAGCTCTAGGTTCATTTAAGTGATGACATAAAAATAAACATGCTCATGCACTTGTTTTAGCTTACATTAGAAAGTAAAGTGATAGCATAAAATAAACATGAGATGCAACTCATTATTATCTTGATATTAAGTGAGAACTTGAAATGTAAACATGATAATGCATAGCTTGAAATATAAATATGATAATGCAAGGTTCACTTATTATCTTGAATACTTAGTGATGGCAAGGAAAGTAAACATGATGTGCAAAGCATAAAATAAACATGATGCAAGGTTCATTTTATGGTTAGCTAGAGCTCATCCAAGACTTTAACAAAGTAACAAACCAACATATATCTCATTACAAAGAGAGCTCTAGAGTTCTTGAACCAAGTTCTCAAGGAACTATGTAGTTCTTGAACATCATCATCAAGCTCAAGAAAACAAACTTTCTAAACAAACAAAACCTCAAAGATCAAAAAGGAAATGGAAAACCAAAATGTTAAAGAAAAGGAAACAAAGAAACCAAACTCCAAAATAGCAAGAAAGAAAAGGTATTCTTGAGTAAAAATCATGTTTGAGTTAGAAAATGAAGTTGAAACTCAAGCAAAGTAAAACCTCAAGCTCTAGAGGTTCCTTTGAGATGAACACATAGTCATCATCTAGGAGTCCTCACCATTGAGCTATCATGTGCTCATCAAGGCCTCATGGCCGAAATCTCAAGGAAAGAATAACAAAGGAAGTTCCAAACAGAAAATCCAAGAGAAAGCTAGAAAGAACTCATTTTCAAGAAAACAAAGTTTAGAAAACACTCCTACCTAGAATGAAGTTGAAAAGCTTGAACTTTGAGGAAAGAAAACAAGATGATGAGCTCCTCCAAGGGCATGATGGTTTCGGCCAAG
Source organism: Dalbergia cultrata (assembly GCA_031216105.1). NCBI lineage: Eukaryota > Viridiplantae > Streptophyta > Magnoliopsida > Fabales > Fabaceae > Dalbergia > Dalbergia cultrata. The sequence continues at coordinate 31,637,754 of CM062351.1, forward strand.
GGGAGATAAGGAGGTTGGAGTTGTGTTTGAGGTGAAGTTGTCTTTAAGGTGAGGTGTTTGAGAGGTTAGGAGATGATTCAAGGCCTTGGGGTGGTGTTTTATGGTTAAGAGATGATGATAAGATGAAGAGATAAAGAAGATGAAGGTGAAAAGAAAGGAAGAACACTCTTGAAACTTGAGAGAAAATGAAAGGAAACTCAAGAAAGCTTAGAAACTTGAAACTTACCAAAAGACTAAAAGTGACACAAGTTCATCTAAGGCACCTATTTATAGGAAAACAAAACAATGAGGCTCACCAAGGGGGGGAGTGGCCGTAGCTTTTGAGGGGGAAAGGAAAAGAAAATATCTCTTTGATTGTGTCATACAAGCATGGTTAGAGTATGGAGTTCATGATACAAAGCATGGGTTCAAGCATGGATTTTTTAGTGAGCTTTTCTTTTATTTGTGAATGAAATTAGGCTTCTAGAAGTGAGACATGGCTGGAAGATTTTCAGCCACAAATAAATGGAAGAATTGATTTGTTTCAATTGGTTACTCATTAGGAAAAGCAAGCTTGATTGAAATTGTGACAAGGTATGACAAGTATGGTGATTTGAGGTGATTTTCCCTCAAGTTTTAAAATGAAATAATTCATGAAAATGGGGGTGAGGGCTGGCACAAATCTGACCAGAAAATGGGGGAAAGAAAGGCTTCTAGATGTTGTCCTTGGAAGCATGGATGAAAGCATGGTTTGTATGACTCAAAGTATGGTTTGTGCAAGGTCAAAGCATGGCTCTTTGTGTAAGAAAAATTCACACATGTGATGGATAAATGGGAGGCATGGCTTTGGCCAGATTGGGCAGAAAAGAGAGAAGAAAAATCTTTCATGTAATTGGGTGTTAATGATAGGATTAAGTGTAGGTTAGCTTAGATACAAGGTTAGGAATAATTAAGCTTAAGTTTAGGTAACTAAGAATGTGTTTTAAGCATTTTATGACAAGATTAGGAGTGCTCATACATCATTAGAGAATTAAAAACTCATTTATGAATAAACAATGTGTAACACAATTCCATGATTTAAGGAATTAGAAAGAGAAAACACTATTCAAGATTCCATGACTAGGAGTCTTGAAATTAAAATATGATTTTAAGTTGTAATTAAGCACTTTTAGATTCTAATCAACTTTAATAAATTATTTTGACTCAAGATTAATTAAGGAAATTAATTAACCTTTGATTAGAGCCTAATATTGCTTATGTTTGCTTAATCACACAATTAAGTGCAAAAACACGAAACTATGGGCAAAACCGTAATTTTGCACTAATTTCGCCCGAGACCTCCGGGACCAAAACTAAAGTCATAGTCTACATAAAAAAACACCTTTTAAAACCATTTGGAGAAGTTTCGGGTTCATCCGGCACTTGCAAACGGGTAAAACACCGCAGGGGCGTGTTGGTCATTTTGACCCGAAAACTCGAAAAACGAGATTTTCGATCCCGGGAAGGTACACAAGTCATCCAATCCCCTTCCAACATTGATTTTACCCTTCGAGTACTGCCGGACCGGCTTTCCTTGAATTCCGGGCCGAAAATGACCTCAGGGGCATTTTGGTCATTTTCACTCTAACAGAAAATCGGGGCGTTACATATAGAGGTAGGCTGACAGTCTTGTCACATCAATTGCAGAAGCCATTGTATTGTAGAGATTTCTGATGCCCTTTTTCTTTTACTTTCTGATCGTCGTTTCTTATCTCCTTCTTCTAGAAGCTAGGATAATGAATTGATTAGGTAGAAGAGATGACATAACAGTTATAAAACTGGGTCTAATTCAAGATTTAAAATTTGAATTTCAAATTTTCCCTCCATTTCCTTTAGCATTATGTATTCCATAGTTAAGTGAGCTTTTTGACATCGTAATCAATCTCTTTTATCTTTTTTTGATCTTCCAATCTTCAATATTGACTCTTTGATGCAAATTAATTTGAGATTATGATGATTGTTGACTGAGTAATATGCTACTTCCAAAGTTCGCATGATTTGCTCATTCTTCATTGTACTTTCTGAAGTCCCATGTTACTTTCTGAATATCGTTTCCTTGGGCTTCGTACTCCTGTATTCATCTGCTTCGATCTCTAATGCATATGAACGTTCTTTACACAATATAATATTCACTTCGTTTAAGCTCATTCTCTTCTCGCGAGATAAAACATGTTTGTACATGCAAAGTAAAATTATTCTCGCTTAAGTCTGTGTAATGCACGTTTGAATTTTACCTGTTCAACTTAGTCAAGAAACTTAAGGTAGCCATTAGTCGTTTTTCAAAGTATTTTCTTTAAATTGACTTTGTTGTCATTTAAAACAATAATGCTCATACTTTTTGAAAGGTTCTAAAGTTTACAATCTCCCTATTTTCGATGATAAGAAACCAATTTGAAAAAAATCTTTTGAGGAGAGGTTGAAAGAAATAATTCAGAATATAATATGATAAGTTGCATTTTCTTTCAACACATCATGATTCTTAAATCTTAGCAAGTCATTTCCTTAAGGCATGATTAGATATGTTCAAGAAGATTTTAAAGCCTTAAGTTGACTTAAATCAAAACTATTTGGTTCATGATGACATTTTCTTATTTAAATCAAAAAGCTTATTTAATTTGTATCACTAAGATACTAAAGCAGATGTCATCATTTTAGTTCAGATCTACTAATCAGCTTGTTTCCATTCATAAAACAACTTCCTAACGTTTAAGTGTGCTTATATAAGTAGACAAGTAATACTTGCGATATTGATTTTTGATAGAAAATCCTATTTAGCACTTTCTTTTCCTGTGCTCCCTTTCAACAAAAATTTGATGCCCAAAGATGTATATGTATATGAATGAGAAAACCTTTTGAGCTTGTTATGAGAAAAGCTTAAGAGATACAAATGAAGTTTTTGATGCTCAGAGAAACCTTGATATAAATGATATTAGTAAATTACTATACGAGGTTTCTAAAGCTCAATCAGGGATGCAACCCAGATTTATCAAAACAATAAGTGCTAGTGAGCTTATTTTCATGAGCTAGGAAACTTTATAAGTATTAGATGATGAAACAACTTTTTAAAACTTTTTCTCAAAATAATTTTTGCTTACTGATACATATTGAATCAAAATATAATACATTGTTGGTCAATTAGGCTCAACATATTCGAGATGATTCTTAGATCAACTTTTCTGATCACAATTGAATTAGAAACATTTAAAAGTTGTTTCTGAAAGTCCTTAGAAACTATTTACAACTAAGTTTGATCAAATTAAAATAGACCATCTCATATATGTATAAATGATAATGTGTTTTATAATGATAGGCATTTCAAGCAGTCTCATACATATCTAAGCACATCAATAGAGTCCAAGTATCCAAGTGCTCATTTCTCTAGCATATTAATAATTAATCAGCTCAGAGTAAGTGCTTAAGAGAACAGAAGCATACATAAGCAAGTTATGATATATGATTAGCTAAGCATGATGGATTAGGCATTGATATGCATCAAAGCTTAAAATAACCATCTATGTATCAAAGCATAAAGGGACTTAAAGGAACTATATATGTATCAGAGCAAATCAAAACTTAGGATAGAAAAATATGAACCAAACATAGTTAAATTATAAAATCCAAAAGAGAAAATCATCAGATTATACTAGTGAATTGTTAAGATATAACAAGTTCCAGAAAAGCAAGAATATATGTAGCATGTTAAAAAAAATTTGGGCTCCCCCTTAACATGGTCTCCAGCATAGCCCCCCTTGAACTTTTCATTCTCCCCCTAAGTTCCTTAGCACTGGATTTTCTTCATCTCTTTTCTTCTCCCTCTTTTGTCATCATCAAAGAGGAGTTGTGCAGAATGTGAGTACCATCATCTTCAAACTTGACGTGTCAGCTCTTGTAGGATTTGTTGGTTGGTTTAAAAAATCTAAAGTTGCAGTTCTTCATCTTATCTAAGCTGGGTGCCTTGCTCTATAATTGTTACCTCAAGTATGTCTTGTCTGGAGGCGATCTATCTTAGGTACTGTAATATAATTTAGTTAAACTGATGACTTGAGGTAGACTCAGTTGAGACCGAAGAAGATAAGTTGATAGGTGCCGAAGCTGGAGCAGCTCTTGGAGAGGGCTCAAAGGTATTAAAAGGTATAATATCCCCAGACTTTAGTAAGTCTGAATCTATTTCCATTTGTGTAGTGGTTGAAGGTGTAGAGGATAGGATGTTGGCATTTTGTGCATAGGAGAAAATATGATAACACCTTCAAGTATATGATCAGAAATAGACACTCTAGCTTCTTTACCAATTTCTAATGAACTATCTTCCTCTTCTTCTTCAAGTAAGGTAATGCGAATGGAGGAAGGAGGTTTAGGTACCATTAGAATCATAGCAGATTCTTTTTCATGAGTTCCTTTAGCTAGCTCCTCAATGATTGGCTCTTCACGAATTTGTTCTAGATTAGAGAAGAGCTCATTTACAAAGAAGTTCAGCTCATCCACTTATTCTTCCTCAGATTTTGATTCTGATGTGATGAATTTAGTCCTTGATTCTATCAATTGACTAATTGTGATAAAGTCATCATTCTCACCTGGGGAGGTTACCTTTGACTCAGGGATTGTTGCTTTTGTGTAAGCAACTGTTGGCTCAGAAGTGAGAATTGCTTATGTATCTCTAGGAGGTGCGGCTTAGATAGGAAAGGAGGTATAGCCAAATTGCTCACTCATAAGCCGTGTTGAATGTTCTTTAATTACAACAAAAGGGCTTGGTGAGGAGGATCTTCTTCTTTGAGTGCTTGACCCTTGAATGTCTTTAGCTTGTTGCAGTTTCTTGACTTCTTCTAGCTTTCTCTTTTCTTGAAGGATTCTCTATTCTTTAAGAATTCTTTTTTTCTCTTCTTCGTCTTCTGAAGAGTCAATGTCTTTATCTTCAATTTCTACTTGTAGGGCATCACTCATTTCTCTCAGAATGAGTGCTGCTTGGCTTATCCCTTTTGACAGACTTTTAGGCTTTGACTTAGTAACCTTCCTTCAGATGGACAGTTTGTTAGCTCTATCTTGAGGTTCATCACTTTATGAACTCTCAAGCTTTGCTTTAGAGAATTTTGTGGATAGTGAGGCTTTTGTTGATTTCTATCTTTTGCTCTCAATTCTCTTTGTCCTTAGAGGGGACTCTTGAGAGATAGTTTTCTCATATTCATGTTCTTCTGATTCAAGGCTGCTTTTAGAAGGTGCACTTTTTCTTTTCGTTGCCTTTTTCTTTTGCAATATCTTTCTCTTTTCTTTGGCAGAGGAATCCTTTGTTTCCCTAATCAGGGAACTAGTCTTTTTGGAACTTGTTTTGATCGGTATGGGATGTGACTTCTTTATTGTACTGAAGGAGTTGATAGTGAAGTTGTAACACCCTAATTTTTAACCCATCTTTCTAGAACACATTAGGTTAAACGTTAGGCTATTACTTCATAGTCTCATTCTTTCATTGAAATACTTAGCGGAAATTACGGGTAAATTTTTCTTTTTTGAAAACATAAAACAAAGTGAGAGCCACGTTCTTAGTCTAATCGAATAATAGGAATATAAAGCACGCTTAACACTCATAGAGAAACACAGAAATGGAAACATATAACAAATTGGAGCATAAATCATCACAACAAGAGAGACGTTTCATTAATAACATAACTTAGAATACATAAGTAGTCATACCCTCATTGGGACGGGCAGAGCTTGTAATATAGCAGAAAGGAAGTACAATAGAAACAGAGAAACGTAAAGTAACATGAAGTAAACCATCACTACCCGAGTGCACCTATAGTGAATAACCTCAAAACAAAAGCAGTTTATCCGAGTCTACATGTGAGTGTGTGCACTAAGCCTCCCTAAAACATACGCTACTAGATCCCGGAAATGGAGTGTTATCTTGATCCAAGAACGCAAGGCGCTGAGGAGTGGGCATACGTGTAGATCGGCGTGAGCTCCCGTTAGAAGCCTCTCGGACGGATGTGTCAATGAAGACCACGAATGCTATCATCGGTCTCACGAAGATGTGGACGAAGCGAGAAAAAGAAGAGAAAGAGTGAGAATCTTACTAAAGAATCTCAAGAGAATCTCCTATTCTAGGGTTACATCGTTCACATCCTCGGGAACCTTGGGTTTATTTATAAAAGGTGTTCATGCATATGAGATTCATTATTAGGGTTTATGAAACTATTTATCCAAGGTCCATTTCTTTTATTATGCATCTTGATGTCATGAATGCAACATGTTTAAGCATGAATGTATGGCAATACTTGAGCACATAAATCAACAAATCACAACAATCTAGATTCATGCAAGTGGCATAAGGGCATATTACAACTCTTACTTTTCTCATACTTATGTGACTTAAAAGCATCATATCTCTTTTGTTCTTTCTCTCAAAAACCACCCTCTTAAAACATATCCACCTATTTCCAACCGATACACACTTGCGATTTTTATGATAACCTCCTATCACCGTCTCACCTAATCGCCTAGGAATGAGCACAATCCTAACTAGTCGTCACTAGATTTAATATGGGGTAAAATGAGGGGGTAACATAAACATATTTCATTCTTTGAAACGTTCTCTTACCGCCTCGAGTGCACAGCGAATTGTCCGCTTTGGTAAGGCTGCATCTGCAAGATACCCTCACGGATTTGCCTCCTCCTCACCGTAGCAGGAGAAATGCGTCTCAATACTTGTCACATAAAAATATCACCGGGATGTTCGATTGAACCCGGTGTCACCCAGGGTTTTCAACTCATATGGTACTTTAAAACATTTTTCAACCTTTTAGGTTTGATAGAAATTTGGCAGCATAGCAAGTCAAGTAAAGCGGGAATTTCCTTCAAACCAAAATTCATGCCACAAGCTAATCACACACAACTTAACATCTCAATAATAATTTCCTCACGTATCATCAATAAAACATTTTAGGGTTCATGCATCATCAAGCATATTCTTCTAATACATCATTCTCACATAGATAAACATCATAACATATATTTCAAACTCATCATTCTTACATAGATTATAGCATATATTCCAAACTCATCATAGCATATATTTTAAACACATCATACTCATATAGATAAAGCTCATGTATCATATATCATACTTGCATAAAATTAAGCATCATAAAAACTCAAGACTTCTTAATGTCTTATGCATCGACCCTTAAGGTCCTTAACTCACAATCTAAGATATAGATCATCAAAACCTAGTCTCTTGGGAACCTATGAGGTTATAACTAAGTATTTCTCACCTCACACTATGGTCAAGAACATCTCTAGACTTCAAGGATGCAGAATTTAAAATCCCAACTTTACGGGTACCTAGGAGTCACAACAATGACTCTTTCTAAGTCCAGTTTGTTCCTAAAGCATCAAGATTAAGCCCTAAACCAATTATGAGTCATTCCTACACATTTAAACTAATTTAGAACCATGATTATCATTTCTAAACCTTGCTGGACAGAATCCAGAAAATTCCATCATTAAGGGATCTAAAATTCTCAAATTAATTCTTTTCTAGTTCTTAACTTATCCTATCTTTCACATATGAGTCTTAACATTATTTTTTACTCAAACATAAGCATCTTATCATTATTAACACAGCTCATACAGTGGGCCAAACATAGCAAGACAGGCTTGAAACAAACATCTCCATAAAAGACATGAAACACAATTTCTAAAGCACATACAATACTAGTTTCTCTTGGAACCTTTTTCAACTTTCAAAACTCATTTATGGACACTTTTATCACCTATAATCATAAAAATACTTAAGAGGGTAATAGCTAAATCATTTTTATCTCAAGAGGTCCTAAATTCATAAAACTTAGTTCTACATATTTCTTATACTTACATAAGCTTAGAAAATTATAAAACATAGTTTTCAATACTTGGAAACACCAAAGCCTCTTAGGGCGAAATAGGGACCAAAGCAATAAATATTTTTAGACCTTTGTTGAGACAACAATGGGCAAAGTCTTTGAGCTCTAGGTTCATTAAAGTGATGACATAAAAATAAACATGCTCATGCACTTGTTTTAGTTTTTGCTAGAAAGTAAAGTGAGAGCATAAAATAAATATGTGATGCATTATATTATTATCTTTGATATTTAGGTGAGAACTTGAAACATAAACATGATAATGCATAGCTTGAAATATAAACATGATAATGCAAGCTCCTTTATTACCTTGATACTTAGTGATAACAAAGAAAGTAAACATGATGTGCAAAGCATAAAATAAATATGGTATGCATTATATTATTATCTTTGATATTTAGGTGAGAACTTGAAACATAAACATGATAATGCATATCTTGAAATATAAACATGATAATGCAAGCTCCTTTATTACCTTGATACTTAGTGATAACAAAGAAAGTAAACATGATGTGCAAAGCATAAAATAAATATGGTATGCATTATATTATTATCTTTGATATTTAGGTGAGAACTTGAAACATAAACATGATAATGCATAGCTTGAAATATAAACATGATAATGTAAGCTCCTTTATTACCTTGATACTTAGTGATAACAAAGAAAGTAAACATGATGTGCAAAGCATAAAATAAATATGGTATGCATTATATTATTATCTTTGATATTTAGGTGAGAACTTGAAACATAAACATGATAATGCATAGCTTGAAATATAAACATGATAATGCAAGTTCCTTTATTACCTTGGTACTTAGTGATAGCTTAAGAAAGTAAACATGATGTGCAAAGCATAAAATAAACATGATGCAAGGTTCATTTTAAGGTGATCTAAAGCTCATCCAAGACTTTAACAACATAATAACCCAACACATATCTCATTACAAAGAGAGCTTTAGAGTTCTTGAACTAAGTTCTCAAAGAAATTATGAGGTTCTTGAACATCATCATCAAGCTCAAAAAGAAAGCAAAACTTTTGAACAAATAAAACTTCAAAGATCAAAAAGGAAAATGGTAACCTAAATGTTAAAGAAAGGAACAAAGAAACCAAATCATAATAGCAAGAAAAGTAAAGGTATTCTTGAGTAAAATCATTTTGAGTTAGAAAATAATGTTGGAACTCAAAGAAAATAAAACCTCAAGCTCTAGAGTTTCCTTTGAGATGAACACATAGTCATTATCTAGGAGTCCTCATCATTGAGCTATCATGTACTCATCAAGGCCAAGAGGCCGAAAATACAAGAAAAGGAAACCAAAGAAAGTTTCAAAAAGAAAACCCAAGAGAAAGCTAGAAAGAACTCATTTTCAAGAAGACAAAGTTTAGAAAACACTCCTACCTAGAGTGAAGACAAAAAGCTTGGACTTGAAGATGAAAATGATACGAGCAACACCTCCTAGGATGGTGATGATGATTCGGCCTTGATGAAAGAAAAAAGGAAGGAAATGTGTTCTTGGTGAGCTTGTGTTTGAGAATGGAAGTTTAGGTGTTTGTATGATGATCCAAGGTGGTGGGGTGGTGTTTCAAGGTTGTGTGATGAAGTTTCAAAAGGAAAGAAGAAGATGATGAAGAAGAATGCTCTTGAGATTTGAGAAAAAGGAAGAACTTAGAGAAAAACTAAAAAACTAAACTTAGCAAATGAACAAAGTGTAGCAAAGGTTCATCTAGGCATGGTATTTATAGAGAAGAATAAGAGTGAATGAGTGGAGGAGAATGAATCCTCATGGAACATGAGGTGAGGCATGTGTGGAGGAGAATGAATCCTCATGGAACATGATGAGGTCTCCTCATGGAACATGAGTGAGGCATGTGTGGAGGAGAATGAATCCTCATGGAACATGAGGTGAGAGAAATTGCACTTTGATGACATGGCTTCAACCATAGTCTTTGGAGTGTGAAATAAAATTAAATTGTGATAAAATGGATGTTGAATTTCTGCAGGTCTGATGCAGCAAGGGAGGAGAGGAGTTTTGGTCATGTAATAGTGTGTTAGTGATGTGTTTAGGGTGTATTAGCTTAGGTGTAAGGTTAGGAGTCATTAAGCATAAGTTTAGGTGACTAAGAATGTGATTAGGAACCTTTATGACATGATTAAGGAGTACTCATACATATTTAGGAGATTTTAAATTCATTTTTATGAATAAAACAATGTAGACAAAATTCCATAATTTAAGGAATTGGAGAGAGAAAACACTATTCAAGATTCCATGACTAGAAATCTTGAATTTAAAATAAGATTTTAAGTGGTAATTAAGCACTTTTAGGTTCTAATCAACTTTAATAAATTATTTTGACTCAAGATTAATTATGAAAATTAATTAATCTTCTATTAGAGCCTAATATTGCTTAGATTTGCTTAATCACGCGATTAAGCGTAAAAACACGAAACTAGGGGTAAAATCGTAATTTTGCACTAATTTTGCCCGGGACCTCCATAATTAAAAATGAGGTCGTAGAATATATAAAAACACCTTTTAAAACCATCCGAGAAGTTTCGGGTTCATCAGGCACTTGCAAATAGGTAAAACACCTTGAGGGCGTTTTGGTCATTTTGACTCAAAACTTCGAAAAACGCAGATTTTCGATTCCGGAAAGGTACACAGGTCATCTAATCCCCTTCTAACATTGAGTTTGCCCTTCGTCTTGTGGATCGGCTTTCCTCAGTGCAGGCGAAAATGACCTCAGGGGCATTTCGTCATTTTCACTAGCTAAAATCGAGGCGTTACATTACTCCCCTCCTTAAAAGAATTTCCCCTCGAAATTCGTTATCTTAGAAAAAGCTACGGATACTTCGTCCTCATTTTACGACTCCAGCTCCCATGTATACTCTTCTTGTCTCGTCTGTCTCGTCCACGCCACTTTCACCAAAGGAACAGACTTGTTCATGCTTGCTGACCCGTGATCCACGATCCTCGTAGGAGAGTACATTGAGTGAGGTCCTCTCTTAACTATACATGCTCAAGTTCTAGGACATGACTAGGGTCGGACTCATATTTACGCACTTGAGAGACGTGAAAGACATCATGAAGATTTGACAGATTGGGTATGGCGGGGCTATTTTGTAGGCTACAGATCCCATTCTCTCAAGAATTTCAAAAGGGCCTAGAAATCGGGGACTCAACTTTTTTGACTTTCATGGCTCTTCCTATTCTGTAGTGGGAGTGATTCTTAGAAATACATGTTCTTCTTCTTGGAACTCCAAGGGCTTACGCCTTTTGTCGCATGAGATAGCTCTTTGCCGACTTTGAGCGGTTAGGATTCTATCCTTAATCCTTTTGATTTGCTCCGTCGTTTCCCTCACTATATCAGGTCCTAAGACACTTTGTTCTCTCGAGGTTCATACCAACACAAGGGTGATTGGCACTTTCTTCCATACAATGCTTGACGGTGCCATATCGATACTTGCGTGATAACCGCATTGTTATACGCAAATTCGATTAATGGCATGTACTTATCCCAACTTCCTTTCTCGGTCTAAGACACGGGCTCTTAGCATATCCTCCGTGGTTTGGATGGTTCTTTCCGATTGGCCATCCGTCTGAGGAGTGGTAAGCGGTGCTCAAGCACGCCTTGAACCAAATGCCTTTTGAAAGGCTCCCCAAAAGCGTGGCGTAAACCGCGGATCTCTATCCGAGATTATCGTCGACTGGCACTCCATGCAACCTTACTATCTCTTGGATGTAAAGTCGAGCCAATTTATCCAATGAGTGCGTGAATCGATAGGTAGAAAGTGAGCCGACTTGGTCGGGCCGATCCACTATCACCCATACGACATCATGGCGGCTTGGGTCTTTGGCAATCATCCACGAAGTCCATCGATATACTCTCCCACTTCCACTCGAGGGGATTGACAAGGGTTGCAACATGCGAGAGAAGGTTTTGGTGTTCGATCTTAACCTTTGGGCACTCAAACACTTACTTACCCAGGCGACCACATCCTTCTTTAGTCCTGGCCACCAAAACATCCTCTTTAAGTCCTCGATACATCTTGGTAGCACCGGGATGAATGGCAAAGTGACTCTTATGAGCCTCCTCCAAGATTTTTCTCTCGGAGGTCGCCATCTTGGGGCACGCAGATTCGTCCCTCAAACCTCCACAACCCGATCGAGGCCTTGCTCAAAACCCTTCAATTTACCGCCTTAATCAGCCTCTATTGTCTCCATAAAGTCCTCATTTTCTCTTTGGGCAAGCATGATCCTTTGTTTAAACCCAGTCACCGTGAGATGACTTATCACGACGCCATTCTCAGTCACATACATCCCAGTTCATATTCCTAAACTGTTCTATTAACCCAACTTCATTAACCATCATACTTGACAAACATAACGATTTTCGACTTAAGTGCCGGGCGATTACATTAGCCTTGCCGGTGGTAACTTAAGCCGAAATCATAGTCCTTGAGGAATTCCATCCATCTCCTCTGCCTCATGTTTAACTCCTTTTGATCAAAGAGATGCTTGAGACTCTTAATGATCGGAGAACACTTCAAACCTTACACCATACAAATGGTGTCTCCACATCTTGAGAGCAAACACGATGTTTGTCAATAACTCTAGGTCATGGGTGGGGTAGGTTACCTCATGGGGCTTGAGTTGTCCGGATGCATAGGCTACCACTTGCCTATTCTGCATCAACACACAACCTAAACCCTTGCCGAAGCATCACAATATACCTCAAAGGGTACATTGGGGTCGAGGTAAAACCAAAACCGGGGTTGAGGTGAGCTTTTCCTTAAGCTCCTAGGAAACTCTTTTCACATTCGGTGTTCCACTCAAGCGGGGTATTCTTCCTAGTGAGCTTGGTTAAGGGTAGGGCTAATCGGGAAAATCCTTTAATAAACCTCACAGTAATAACCAGCTAAACCCAAAAAGCTTCTAATCTCGGTTACAGAGGTTGGTCTATCCCAAATTCATCCACTTCTATCTTACTTGGGTCAGATACTATGCCACCTTTGACACAACATGTCCTAAGAACTTACTTCCTCTAACCAAAATCCACACTTAGAAAGCTTATGCGTACAACTTCTTCACTTTTAGTACCTCTAAAACCAGCCTTAAATGACGCTCATGCTCCTCGTGGGTTTTCGAATAGATGAGAATATCATCTATGAACACAATCACGAATTGATCTAAATAGGGTCGAAAGATCCTATTCATGTAATCCATAAAAGCTGCGTGAGCATTCGTCAAACCGAAAGACATCACATTGAACTCAAAGTGTCCATACCGAGTTGAAAGGCGCTTTTAGGAATGTCCGAATCTCTAACCCTAATCGATGGTAACCGCAGACCTCAAATCGATCTTAGAAAACACTCATCGCCTCCTTTCTAAGCTGGTCCATAAGATCATCAATCCTAGGCAATGGTACTTATTCTTTATGGTCACTTGGTTCAAGCGCCTATAATCTATACACATCCTCATACTTCCATCCTTCTTCTTCACAAATAAGACCGGAGCGCCCCAAGGTGAAGCACTGCCTCATAAAACTTTTTCTCCAACGAGTTCCTCCAAGCGGGTTTTTAGTTCCGCTTAGCTCCATGGGTGACATCCTATATGGGGCAATAGAGATTGGTCCTGTTCAGAACCAATTCTATGGAGAACTCAACTTCTCTTTCGGGAGGGAATTCGGGTATCTCATCCAGAATACTTGAGATAGTCTCTCACCACAGTATCTCACCTAGGTTTTGCTCAAAGTCTACATCATGCAAGCGGCTAGGAGAACATATCCCATCGCTTTCTCCCCACTACAGAAGACCACTACTGAGTTTAGGTACAACCTAATGAGTCAGTGAAATTTTCGGGAGGAGAAGGAAAAACTACGGTTTGGGTTCCACAGTCTAGTAACACCTTGTTGGCGTGAAGCCAATCCATGCCTAAGATAATTCCTATGTCTTTCAAGGGTAAACAAATTAAATCTATGTTAAAGGACCTATTTTCTACAACAAGATGACGTTTAAACAACAATGACAAGTATTAATAGGACGATTGGTAGGAGTAGAAACAATAAGATCAAAAGGAAGTTTAGAGACTCTCGATTTAAGGACTCGACACTAGCAAGTGATATAAAAGAATGAGTAGCACCCGAGTCATATAGTGCAGTTAAGGGTTTACCATTTACTTTGCACATACCTTGAATGAGATCGTTGGATTTCTGGGCATCTTCGCGTTGAGGGTGAAGACTCTTCCTTGGTGTTGTGGTCGGGGTTCGGTTCGGTGTCCCTCGCTAGTGCAGTCCTTCGCATAGTGGCCAGGCTTGCCACACTTGAAAACGCAGCGTTACTGCCAGGCTGGGCATGGGCGGTTCAGTGATTCTTCCGCGCCTTGGGACAGACATCCATAGGTGCGGCTCGAGGTAAGCGAGGGGTTCCTTGTGGCGCCTTGTTCTTGGCCCCATTGGACCCTCCTTGGTTAAACCGAGGACACTTGACCTCGTTGTTGGTTGTTGCTGAAGTTCTCGACCGTTATGTTGAAAAGATGGTCGTGCTTGAGGTCTAGTCTCACGAGGGAATGGTGGTCGTTGTTGTTGTTGATGTGTTGGTTGTTGCCCGAATCGCTGGTTGCTCTGGTAGGGGTTATAGTGGTTCCTTGGTAGCGTGGCTTGAACCTTGGGGCTTGAGGTCCTAGCCCTTGGCCTGCTCGCCCTTGAAGCATTGATCTTCTTCCGGCCTTCTTCCATGATGCGACACTTGTTGACTAGGGTTGGAAAGTCCCTAATCTCCATGTGTGCTAATAGCGTAATTCAACCTCAGCCAACCCCGCCCCACTTGACGCGCACTTCCATACTTCATCCTGGATTCCCTTGAAACACTCGCGAGAACTTGATTAGCTCCTCGAACTTTGCCGTGTCTTTAGGCGATGAAGACCCACCTGGGTCGGGTTGCATGGAATTGATGTCCTTTGCATTCCTCACATGACTCGGGAAAATACTTCGTAGAAGTAGGTCTTGAACAGTTCCCTCAATGGCGTTCAGCCTTCTAGCAGCTTCGGTGTCCGGTCCACCAACTTCGGCCAGATTTCGGCATGAAGCGACAAAAGTAACCTTTGTTCCTCTCGAAAGCAGCAACCACGAGTAGATCTTCTCTCCATATCCTTGATCCACTCGTCGGCCTTGTCGGGATCCGGGGCCCCTCCAACAACTGGTGGATTCGGCCTTGCGGAACTCAACGGCGGGCTTGCTCGATTGCTTCAAGCAGAGGGAAACGAGGCGGCAGCGCTTGTTGATTTATCCTTTCGAACATCACGTTCCATGGCTCGGGCCATGTCACGGATAGTGGCCGATCGCATTGTCTTGATTATCTCCTAGCCATAGCCTAGTTTGTCGTCCGTGGCATTGGTTCCTAAACACATCAAAGCGACAAGAAACACTTGATCAGGCCCAACATTCCATGTGAAATGAGCTAGTTACCTATGGCACACGCAAGAATGTGTCATGTATGCCTATCCTATAGCTTATCCCTAGCAAGCTTTAACACATGACATAACTATCGTATTATGCTCATAAAGCATGGTCACCCAATCCTCGGGCTCCATGAGAATCGAATCAAGCTCGATACCATAATGTAACACCCTAATTTTTAACCCATCTTTCTAGAACACATTAGGTTAACGTTAGGCTATTACTTCATAGTCTCATTCTTTCATTGAAATACTTTAGCGGAAATTACGGTAAATTTTTCTTTTTTGAAAACATAAAACAAAGTGAGAAAGCCAATGCGTTCTTAGTCTAATCGAATAATAGGAATATAAAGCACGCTTAACACTCATAGAGAAACACGTAAATGGAAACATATAACAATTGAGCATAAATCATCACAACAAGAGAAACGTTTCATTAATAACATAACTTAGAATACATAAGTAGTCATACCTCATTGGGATCAGAGCTTGTAATATAGTAGAAAGGAAGTACAATAGAAACAGAGAAACGTAAAGTAACATGAAGTAAACCATCACTACCCGTGTGCACCTATAGTGAATATCCTCAAAACAAAAGCACGTTTATCCAGTCTACATGTGAGTGTGTGCACTAAGCCTCCCCCTAAAACATCGCTACTAGATCCCGGGAAATGGAGTGTTCTTGATCCAAGAACGCACAAGGCGACGGTGAGGCATACGTGTAGATCGTGTGGTAGTGAGCTCTAGTTAGGCGCCTCTCGGACGGATGTGTCAATGAAGACCACGAATGTCGCCATCAGTCTCACGAAGATGTGACAGGCGAGAAAAGAAGAGAAAAGAGTGAGAATCTTACTAAAGAATCTCAGAGGAATCTCCTATTCTAGGGTTACATCGTTTCACATCCTCGGGAACCTTGGTTTATTTATAAAAGGTGTTCATGCATATGAGATTCATTATTAGGGTTTATGAAACTATTTATCCAAGGTCCATTTCTTTTATTATGCATCTTGATGTCATGAATGCAACATGTTTAAGCATGAATGTATGGCAATACTTGAGCACATAAATCAACAAATCACAACAATCTAGATTCATGCAAGTGGCATAAGGGCATATTACAACTCTTACTTTCTCATACTTATGTGACTTAAAAAGCATCATATCTCTTTTGTTCTTTTTCTCAAAAACCACCCTCTTAAAACATATCCACCTATTATTTCCAACTGATACACCGCCGATTTTATGATAACCTCCTATCTCCGTCTCACCTAATCGCCTAGGAATGAGCTCAATCCTAACTAGTCGTCACTAGATTTAATATGGGGTAAAATGAGGGGTAACATAAACATATTTCATTCTTTGAAGCGTTCTCTTGGCCTCGAGTGCACATAATTGTCCGCTTGGTAAGGCTGCATCTGCGCATACCCTCACGGATTTGCCTCCTCCTCACCAGTAGCAGGAGAAATGCGTCTCAATACTTGTCACATAAAAATATCCCGGGATGTTAGGTCAGAAAGTGTCACCTGAGGGTTTTCAACTCATATGGTACTTTAAAACATTTTTCAACCCTTTTAGGTTTGATAGAAATTTGGCAGCATAGCAGGTGTTAAACCAATTTCCTTCAAACCAAAATTCATGCCACAAGCTAATCACACAACTTAACATCTCAATAATAATTTCCTCACGTATCATCAATAAAACATTTTAGGTTCATGCATCATCAAGCATATTCTTCTAATACATCATTCTCACATAGATAAACATCATAACATATATTTCAAACTCATCATTCTTACATAGATTATAGCATATATTCCAAACTCATCATAGCATATATTTTAAACACATCATACTCATATAGATAAAGCTCATGTATCATATATCATACTTGCATAAAATTAAGCATCATAAAAACTCAAGACTTCTTAATGTCTTATGCATCGACCCTTAAGGTCCTTAACTCACAATCTAAGTTATAGATCATCAAAACCTAGTCTCTTGGGAACTAATGAGGTTATAACTAAGTATTTCTCACCTCACACTATGGTCAAGAACATCTCTAGACTTCAAGGATGCAGAATTTAAAATCCCAACTTTACGGGTACTCTAGGAGTCACAACAATGACTCTTTCTAAGTCCAGTTTGTTCCTAAAGCATCAAGATTAAGCCCTAAACCAATTATGAGTCATTCCTACACATTTAAACTAATTTAGAACCATGATTATCATTTCTAAACCTTGCTGGACAGAATCCAGAAAATTCCATCATTAAGGGATCAGAAATTCTCATTTAAATTCTTTTCTAGTTCTTAACTTATCCTATCTTTCACATATGAGTCTTAACATTATTTTTACTCAAACATAAGCATCTTATCATTATTAACACAGCTCATACAGTGGCCAAACATAGCAAGGACAGAATCTAAACAAACATCTCCATAAAAGACATGAAACACAATTTCTAAAGCACATACAATACTAGTTTCTCTTGGAACCTTTTTCAACTTTCAAAACTCATTTATGGACACTTTTTATCACCTATAATCATAAAAATACTTAAGAGGGTAATAAGCTAAATCATTTTTATCTCAAGAGGTCCTAAATTCATAAAACTTAGTTCTACATATTTCTTATACTTACATAAGCTTAGAAAAATTATAAAACATAGTTTTCAATACTTGAAACACCAAAGCCTCTTAGGGCCAAAATAGGGACCAAAAGCAATAAATATTTTTAGACCTTTGTTGAGACAACAATGGGCAAGTCTTTGAGCTCTAGGTTCATTAAAGTGATGACATAAAAATAAACATGCTCATGCACTTGTTTTAGTTTTTGCTAGAAAGTAAAGTGAGAGCATAAAATAAATATGTGATGCATTATATTATTATCTTTGATATTTAGGTGAGAACTTGAAACATAAACATGATAATGCATAGCTTGAAATATAAACATGATAATGCAAGCTCCTTTATTACCTTGATACTTAGTGATAACAAAGAAAGTAAAACATGATGTGCAAAGCATAAAATAAATATAGTATGCATTATATTATTATCTTTGATATTTAGGTGAGAACTTGAAACATAAACATGATAATGCATATCTTGAAATATAAACATGATAATGCAAGCTCCTTTATTACCTTGATACTTAGTGATAACAAAGAAAGTAAACATGATGTGCAAAGCATAAAATAAATATGGTATGCATTATATTATTATCTTTGATATTTAGGTGAGAACTTGAAACATAAACATGATAATGCATAGCTTGAAATATAAACATGATAATGCAAGCTCTTTTATTACCTTTGATACTTAGTGATAACAAAGAAAGTAAACATGATGTGCAAAGCATAAAATAAATATGGTATGCATTATATTATTATCTTTGATATTTAGGTGAGAACTTGAAACATAAACATGATAATGCATAGCTTGAAATATAAACATGATAATGCAAGTTCCTTTATTACCTTGGTACTTAGTGATAGCGAAGAAAGTAAACATGATGTGCAAAGCATAAAATAAACATGATGCAAGGTTCATTTTAAGGTGATCTAAAGCTCATCCAAGACTTTAACAACATAATAACCCAACACATATCTCATTACAAAGAGAGCTTTTAGAGTTCTTGAACTAAGTTCTCAAAGAAATTATGAGGTTCTTGAACATCATCATCAAGCTCAAAGAAAGCAAAACTTTTTGAACAAATAAAACTTCAAAGATCAAAAAGGAAAATGGTAACTGAAATGTTAAAGAAAGGAACAAAGAAACCAAATCATAATAGCAAGAAAAGTAAAGGTATTCTTGAGTAAAAATCATTTTTGAGTTAGAAAATAATGTTGGAACTCAAAGAAAATAAAACCTCAAGCTCTAGAGTTTCCTTTGAGATGAACACATAGTCATTATCTAGGAGTCCTCATCATTGAGCTATCATATACTCATCAAGGCCAAGAGGCCGAAAATACAAGAAAAGGAAACCAAAGAAAGTTTCAAAAAGAAAACCCAAGAGAAAGCTAGAAAGAACTCATTTTCAAGAAGACAAAGTTTAGAAAACACTCCTACCTAGAGTGAAGACAAAAAGCTTGGACTTGAAGATGAAAATGATACTGGCAACACCTCCTAGGATGGTGATGATGATTAGGCCTTGATGAAAGGAAAAGGAAGGAAATGTGTTCTTGGTGAGCTTGTGTTTGAGAATGGAAGTTTAGGTGTTTGTATGATGATCCAAGGTGGTGGGGTGGTGTTTCAAGGTTGTGTGATGAAGTTTCAAAAGGAAAAGAAGAAGATGATGAAGAAGAATGCTCTTGAGATTTGAGAGAAAAAGGAAGAACTTAGAGAAAAACTAAAAAACTAAACTTAGCAAATGAACAAAGTGTAGCAAAGGTTCATCTAGGCATGGTATTTATAGAGAAGAATAAGAGTGAATGAGTGGAGGAGAATGAATCCTCATGGAACATGAGGTGAGGCATGTGTGGAGGAGAATGAATCCTCATGGAACATGAGGTCTCCTCATGGAACATGAGGTGAGGCATGTGTGGAGAGAATGAATCCTCATGGAACATGAGGTGAGAGAATTGCACTTTGATGACATGGCTTCAACCATAGTCTTTGGAGTGTGAAATAAAATTAAATTGTGATAAAATGGATGTTGAATTTTCGTGCAGGTCTGATGCAGCAAGGGAGGAGGGAGTTTTGGTCATGTAATAGTGTGTTAGTGATGTGTTTAGGGGTGTATTAGCTTAGGTGTAAGTTTAGAGTCATTAAGCATAAGTTTAGGTGACTAAGAATGTGATTAGGAACCTTTATGACATGATTAAGGAGTACTCATACATATTTAGGAGATTTTAAATTCATTTTATGAATAAAACAATGTAGACAAAATTCCATAATTTAAGGAATTGGAGAGAGAAAACACTATTCAAGATTCCATGACTAGAAATCTTGAATTTAAAATAAGATTTTAAGTGGTAATTAAGCACTTTTAGGTTCTAATCAACTTTAATAAATTATTTTGACTCAAGATTAATTATGAAAATTAATTAATCTTCGATTAGAGCCTAATATTGCTTAGATTTGCTTAATCACGCGATTGCGTAAAAACACTAAAACTAGGGGGTAAAATCGTAATTTTGCACTAATTTTGCCCGGGACCTCCATAATTAAAAATGAGGTCGTAGAATATATAAAAACACCTTTTAAAACCATCTGGAGAAGTTTCGGGTTCATCCGGCACTTGCAAATAGGTAAAACACCGCAGGGGCGTTTTGGTCATTTGATTCTAAAACTTCAGCAGATTTTCGATTAGGAAGGTACAGTCATCTAATCCTTCCAACATTGAGTTTGCCCTTCAGTCTTGGCGGATCGGCTTTCCTAGATTACGGGCGAAAATGACCTCAGGGGCATTTCGGTCATTTTCACTCTAGCAGAAAATCGGGGCGTTACAGAAGTCTATGCCAATAAGATATTCAAACACCTCTTCAGCAATAGGGTATTTCACATCTTGAAAGATCCTAGTCAACAACATCCCATAGGGCACTCCTGCGGTTCTTCTTTTCTCTTTTGAAATGGCACTAAGCATATAGTCCATTATTAATCTTAGCAAGTTTACTTTCCTTTTGGTCAAAAGACAGAAAAGTAACATATTATCCATCCTTAAGAGAACATCAGTACTTCCTTGTCTAGGAAGGATGGTAAATTATACAATAGTAAAAACTTTTCTTGCCTGTAACTTGAGCATGGAGGTTGTAATGTCTCTCAGCCAATACTTTGTTGAGTCTATGAGGCATTTTGACACGTCTTCTTCATTTACTTCAAGTGATTTGAACTATCCCTCATGAGTCACACAATTTACCCTAGCGGATGGTGCCCTAACCACTGTAGACAGATCAAATAGCTTGATTTCCATGTAAGTGTCTCTAATACTGGCTTTGAGTATTCCAATTTCTTTTTAGAAAAGCATAGAAGGTGGTTACCATTCCTATAAATACTATATCAGAGATGTCCAGAAAGTATTCCCACCCTTGGAAAACAAAAACTTCTCTAAGAATCTACACTTGAGTCAACAAGGAATTATTGAGCCTTTTTCCTGAAGCTATAGTTCTTTGACAAAAGCTGTCTTCGTAAATTTCCTACATATGTTCTTCATCAAACATGGTGAATGGTCCACCTTTTTGTAAAGGATTCATCAATTTCTTTCTCTTCTACCATTTTGCCGATATCAGTATGGAGGTTACGACAAGAAAAGAAATGTTTGAATTTGAGAAGCTTTGAGAGGATTTAAGAGTGAGATATTTGGAAGCAAATGTCAAGGTATATGGATGAAGATAATCACATGGTTATGATGTGTGAGGAGAGAGTAGTATGGAATGTGAGTGGCTAATAAAGTGGTGTCATGGATGAGAGAAACGAGGAGATAAGAGGAAATTTTCCTGCTATTTCATCTTTTATTTTGGTAAGAGATTTTGGCTCCTTGGATTACTTTCTAAAGGCCTTACATTTTGACTATGAAGACATTCTTACATCCTGAATCTCATAATGCTGACTATTTTTGAAATTGTAACCTACTTATTTTCAAGCGAATGCTTAGAGAGATATCCAAAACCTACTGGAAAGCCACAACACTAGAGTAGGATCTTCACCATAAGTGCCGAAGGAACGTCACCACCACCTAAAAATCCGATCTAAGGTAGGAATATTTAGGATTTCATTGAATTATTTGAACCATGTGAGAATTTCTTGTTTGATTCATGAATTTGTCTTTTGAAATTGTTTTCAAATGAATTTTGAGGACAAAATTCTTTCTAAGGTGGGTGGTAATATAACACCCTAAAAATTATGTAAAAATTTATTTGAGCTTTTCTAGTCATAATTTTAAAAATCCGACAGATATAGCAATGACCAAGACAATCCAACGAATCTGTAAAAAAAATGTGAATAGTAACTTGTGAGCCCTACAGGCTCGCCAAGACAGCCGAAACCCTAGAATCAGGACCCGCAGATGCCCGAAAGCGAGAAATTTTAGAATTAAGATTAGAAAGGGGTAGGAATAAAGATTTCATACCTAAAATAAATTTTCGAGTAATGGTTAATTCATGGGTACACTGTTTTACCCATTTGGTAGAATTTCGATGTGCAGTTTTTAACACCGTAAAAGCTACATGGTGGCCAAGTAACTTCTACCATTCACATCTTGCCAAGTGGATGGCAAGGATTGAAACTTGAAAAGCATGTTTTAATCATGACCTTTCATTTATTATTATTTTACTCAGGTGCCAATATCTAATCTGTTTGGTGGAATTTTGGTATGCAGTTTTAACACCGAAAAAGCTACTTACTCCCCAAGTTAAAGAGAGCCAATTATCTTAAGCCAAATGGATGGCCAAGATTCATTCTTTGACTAAGAAATCAAATCCTAGTCATCCATCTCATTAAGGTTTATCCACTCTACATGTGGTGTGTGCACTAAGCCTCCCCTACGACGTTAACTACTGGAATCCGGGAAACGGTGGAGTGTAACACCCTAAATCTTAACCTAATACTACTAGTATATATTTAGGTTAATCCTTAGAATATTACCTCTTGGTTTCATCTTTTACTTTGAAAATACTTAGCGGAAATATGGGTAAAATTTTTCTTTTTGAATTAAACCAAAGTGAGAGCCACGCATGATTCTTTGAACAGGAAAATTCTTACAAGTCATAAGAGTAAAGCACGATAAGGCACATTAATAACATGGATACATCAACTAAATATATATAGATAATGTGCCTACCAAAAAGGCAGGACTATTCGGTACATAGAAGAACGAAATACAACTGAAAAGCAAATACAAGGAAATCATAAAAGCAACACCCATACCCAAGTGCACCTAGAGTAGACAACCTCATATACAAAAGAAGGTTTGTCTTCAACTATGTGGCGTGTGTGCACTAGCTACTACCCATCCTATGCACCTACTCCTGCTGGTCCAAGTACTGAGGGGTGGAATCGATCCACTGGCGGATCTCGGCGGGAGTGGTTGTGCGGATTATCAGAGCTTGTCCACCGCGGCGAGGGTGCATGGATGGCCTACGAGCCAACCTCGGCTGAACCACCGTCTCCTCACTCCCGGCTCTCATCGGTGGGGGAGTGGGGCTGGAGCTCCAACTGTACATGTGCGAGGGCGGGTCCTCTGATAGATCCGTCTCCAAATACTGAGTCCGGGGCACGTACTCTGGGTAGTCACGTACGGTTGACGCCTCAGGCTGCATACGGAGGATCTGCTCGTCTCGTGGTCTAGCTCGCTCGAAAATCGTGTTATGATGGTAGGGGATAGTCGGGGTGAAGCGGTAGCTCCGTACTGGGTGTGCGAAGGGTCGTCCCATAAACATGAATACTCTGACTGTGCAGCGACCCTCAAAATGGTATGACCTGAGTGCTGGGTCATGGTGCAGCTCCCATGTCGGGGTGTCGATGAAGAGTACGAAAGTTGCCATCTGAAGATATGACGGAAGAAAAGAGAGAGGGAATGAGAATCTTCTAAAATAATTCTCAGTAGGGTCATCCCTAACTAAGTGACATTATCACATCCTCAGGAACCTTGGGTTTTATTTCTAAAAAGGTGCGCATGCATGTAAACTTCTTTTAAGTTAGTTTTCTAAAGTATTAATTATCTAAGGTCCGTCATATTTTACAATACGTCTTATGACTAAGCATGGAATACACTAATGAATGCATCATGAAGGTAAACCAATCAGTAGAATAACTAAGAAACATTATAACAGTGGCATAAGGCGACAGGTATAAATCTCATAATAACTTTTCTTGGTTTTTCATAGCACATGTGACATTTCAATTTTAACTTTATCTCATGGGGCCACCCTAAAGCATCTCTAGGTTATGAACTCATACCTTAACTAGTTGTCACTAGCTCTTACTTATCCTATGATAAGCGTAACATACATAATCCTGACTTTAAAGTATGGGCTAGGGGGCAAATTAAGGATCACCTCTTAGGGTCATTTCCTCTTTGAAACGTTCTACTAGCGACTAGTGCATAGTAGTATTGTTCGCTTTGGCAAGCTCTATGTCAATACCCTCATGGATTTGTTTTCTTGGGGGTGCTCGGCTAAACCGGTGTCACCCAAGAAGGCATCTCAGTGTTGTGTCACATTTAAGTTCTCATGATTTTCAAAAAGACCTTTTTCTAAGTTCCTCAAATTTGATGGAAATTCGGCAGCATGACGGCTGTGGACCAAATTTCCTCAAATTTGCTTATGCCATGAAAACATATAGGACATAGAAACATTTCTTATGAGGTATAGCATATCATCATGTAAAACTTCTTCATAGTATATACATCATCACGTTATCATGCATTCATATAAAACTTCTTCATAGCACATACATCATCACATAATCATTCTAATCATGTAAAAACTTCTTCATAGCATATACATTAAACTCATCATAGATAAAGCTCATGTATCATATATCATACTTACATAAATTAAGCATCATAAAAACTCAAAACTTTTTAATGTCTTATGCATTGACCCTTAAGGTCCTTAACTCACGTTCTAAGTTATTAATCATCAAACCTAATCTCTTGGGTACCTATGAGGCTATAACTAAGTATTTCTCACCTCACACTATGATCAAGAACATCTCTAAACCTCAAGGATTCAGAATTTACAATCCTAACTTTACGGGTTCCTAGGAGTCACAACAATGACCCTTTCTATGCCTAGCTTGCTCCTAAGGCATCAAGATCAAGTCCTAAACCAATTATGAGTCATTCCTACACATTTAAACTAATTTAAAACCATGATTATCAAATCTAATCCTTGCTGGACAGAATCCAGAAAATTCAATAATTAAGGGATCTAAAACTCTCAAATTAATTATTTTCTAGTTTCTAACCTATCCTCTCTTTCACATATGAGTCTTAGCATTATTTTTAATCAAACATAAGCATGTTATCATTAGTAAAACAGCACATACAGTGGCAATAAATGGCAAGGCAGAACCAAAATGTGCATCTCCATAAAAGGTATAGAGCACAATTTTTTAAGCACATAGAATACTAGTTTCTCTTGGAACCTTTTTAGAACTTTCAAGACTCATTTATAAACACTTTTATCCTTTAAAAACATAAAAATACTTGAAAGGGCAGTAGCTAAATCATTTTCATCTCAAGAGGTTCTAAATTCATAAAACTTAGTTCTACATATTCCTTATACTCATATAAGCTTAGAAAATTTATGAAACATATTTTTAACACTTGGAAAACTTAAAACCTCTTAGGGCCGAGATCTCAACTATGGAAAATAATTATTTTAGACCTTTGTTTGAGACAACAATGGGCAAGTCTTTGAGCTCTAGGTTCATTAAAGTGATGGCATAAAGATAAACATGCTTATGCACTTGTTTTAGCTTTTATTAGAAAGTAAAGTGAGAGCATAAAATAAATATGAGATGCATCATATTATTATCTTTGATATTTAGGTGAGAACTTGAAATATAAACATGATAATGCATAGCTTGAAATATAAACATGATAGTGCAAGTTCCTTTATTATCTTGGTACTTAGTGATAGCAAGGAAAATAAACATGATGTGCAAGGCATAAAAGTAAACATGATGCAAGGTTCATTTTATGGTTAGCTAGAGCTCATTCAAGACTTTAACAAGATAACAACCCAACACATATCTCATTACAAAGAGAGCTTTAGAGATCTTGAACCAAGTTCTCAAAGGAACTATGAGGTTCTTGAACATCATCATCAAGCTCAAACAAAACTTTCCTAAACAAATGAAATCATAAAGATAAAAAGGAAATAGAGACCGAAATATTAAAGAAAGGAAACAAGGAAACCGAAATCAAAATGTGCAAGGAAAATAAAAAGGTTTCTTGAGTTGAAATCACATAAGTTAGATAATGAAGCTTAAAGAAAGGAAAAACTCAAGCTTTAGAGGTTTCTTTGAGATGATCACAAGGTCATCATCTAGAAACTCTCATCATCAAGCTATCAAGCTCATAAACAAGGCCAAGAGGCCGAAATGAAAAAGAAAAGGAAAACAAAGGAAAGTTCAAAAAGAATCCAAGAGGAAACTAAAGAAAAACACATTCTTGAGCAAAACAAGTTTGAAAAGCAAATCCCTACCAAGTGATGAAGATGAAAGCTTAAACTTGAAAAGGAAAATGAGAAGAGCAACTCCTCCTAAGGTGGTGTGATGGCTTCGGCCAAAGAGAAAGAAAAGGAAAGGAGATGTGTTTTGAGGAAGCTTGTGTTTGAGGTTTAGTGTTTAAGATATTTGATGATGATCTAAGGTTATGATATGGTGGATTGAAGTGGTGAGGTGATAATGTGAAGAGAGGATGAAGATGAAGAGAAAGAACTTTTGGAACTTTGAGAGAAAAGAAAAGAATTAGCAAGATAACTCTAGAATTCTAAACTTAGCAAATGCTTCAAGGTGCAACTAAGCTATCACAAGCATCCTATTTATAGAAAAACAAAACCATAGGCTCACCAAGGGAAGCCTTGGCCGTAGCATTGAAGGGGAAAAAGGGAGAGAAAAATATCTCTTACACAAGGTCATTCAAGCATGGTTTGAAGTATGGAAGCTATGATGCAAAGTATGGCTTGATGTGAGTGAATTTCCTATCAATTTTTGATGAAATTAAGCTTCTAGAAACTTGTCATGGCTGGAAAAGTTCCAGCCACAAATAAATGGGAAAAATGGATTGTTTTAATTATTTATTCATGTGGAAATTCAAGCTTGATTGAAAGTTATGACAAGGTATGGTATATGTGACTTGAGATATGGCTTTGGAGTGTTGAAAAATTGAACATGTGATGCATATGGGGGCTTAGAGGTTTCGGCCAGACCAGGGACAGTATAGGGGAGGTGACTTTTGATCATCTAATTGGGTATTAATGGTAGGTTTAAATGTGTATTAGCTTAGGTACAAGGTTAGGAATAATTAAGCTTAAGTTTAGGTAACTAAGAATGTGTTTTAAGGATTTTATGACAAGATTAGGAGTGCTCATACATCATTAGAGAATTAAAAACTCATTTATGAATAAACAATGTGTAACACAATTCCATGATTTAAGGAATTGAAAAGAGAAAACACTATTCAAGATTCCATGACTAGGAGTCTTGAAATTAAATTATGATTTTAAGTCATAATTAAGCACTTTTAGGTTTTAATCAACTTTAATAAATTATTTTGACTCAAGATTAATTAAGGAAATTAATTAACCTTCGATTAGAGCCTAATATTGCTTAGGTTTGCTTAATCACGCGATTAAGAGTAAAAACACGAAACTAGGGCAAAACCGTAATTTTGGACTAATTTCGCCCGGGACTTCCAATGTAACGCCCGATTTTTCTGTTAGAGTGAAAATGACCAAAATGCCCCTGAGGTAATTTTCAGCCTGAAATTCGAGGAAAGCCGGTTCGGCAGTACTCGAAGGGCAAACTCAATGTTGGAAGGCGATTAGATGGCTTGTGTACCTTCCCGGGATCGAAAATCTCATTTTTCGAGTTTTCGGGTCAAAATGACCAAAATGCCCCTGCGGTGTTTTACCCATTTGCAAGTGCCGGATGAACCCGAAACTTCTCCAGATGGTTTTAAAAGGCGGTTTTATGTATTCTATTACCTCAGTTTTAATTTTAGAAGTCCCGGACAAAATTAGTGCAAAATTATGGTTTTGCCCCTAGTTTCGTGTTTTTACGCTTAATCGCGTGATTAAGCAAACCTAAGCAATATTAGGCTCTAATCGAAGGTTAATTAATTTCCTTAATTAATCTTGAGTCAAAATAATTTATTAAAGTTGATTAGAACCAAAAAGTGCTAAATTACAACCTAAAATCATATTTTAATTTCAAGACACCTAATCATAGAATCTTGAATAGTATTTTCTCTTTCCAATTCCTTAAATCATGGAATTGTGTTACACATTGTTTATTCACAAATGAGTTTTAAATTCTTTAATGATGTATGAGCACTCCTAAACTTGTCATAAACTCCCTAAATCACATTCTTAGTTACCTAAACTTAAGCTTAATTGTTCCTAACCATGTACCTAAGCTAATACACATCTAAACCTACCATTAACACCCAATTAAATGGTCAAAACTCACCCCCACTCTGCTGTCCAGCCCTGGCCGAAGCCTCACCCTTCCCATATGCATCACATGTTCAATTTTTCAACACTCCAAGGCCATACCTCAAGTCACATACACTATACCTTGTCATAACTTTCAATCAAGCTTGAATTTCCACATGAATAAATAATTAAAACAACCCATTTTTCCTATTTATTTGTGGCTGGAAAAGTTCCAGCCATGTCAAGTTTCTAGAAGCCTAATTTCATCAAAAATTGATAGGAAATTAACTCACATCAAGCCATACTTTGTAGCATAGCTTCCATACTTCAAAACCATGCTTGAATGACCTTGTGTAAGAGATATTTTTCTCTCCCTTTTTCCCTCTCAAAGTCACGGCCAAGGTTTCCTTTGGTAAGCCCCATGGTTTTGTTTTTCTATAAATAGGATGCTTGTGATAGCTTAGTTGCACCTTGAAGCATTTGCTAAGTTTAGAGTTTTAGAGTTGTCTTGCTAAGTTTTTCTTTTCTCTCAAAGTTTCAAAAGTGTTCTTCCTTTCTTTTCATCTTCATCTTCTTCATCTCTTCATCTCATCATCATCTCTCAACCATCAAACACCACCCCAAAGCCTTGAACCATCATCAAACCTCTCAAACACCACACCTCAAACACAACTTCACTTGAAACACAACTCCAACCTTCTCATCCTCTCTTGGCCGAAGCTATCTTGCCTCTTGGAGGAGCTCATCATCTTATTTTCCTTTTCAAAGGGTCCAAGTTTTCATCTTCACTCTAGGTAGGAGTGTTTTTCTAAACTTTGTTTCTTGAAAAATGAGTTTCTGTAGCTTTCTCTTGGATTTCTTTTGAAACTTTTCCTTGGTTCTTTGTTTTCCTTTCATTTCGGCCATGAGGCCTTGATTATGAGCATGATAGCTTGATGATGAGAGTTTCTAGATGATGACCTTGTGTTCCTCTCAAAGAAACCTCTAAAGCTTGAGTTTTCCTTTTCTTATAACTTTATCTATATGATATCTAGCTCACATGGTTTTTCAACTTAAGAAAATTAATCTAAGGATTTCTAAAAGCCCAAGCCTACCCTTGTCAACCTTAAAGTTGGCCGGCAAGTTCTAGAGATTTTTCTCTAGATAGGGGTTTTGTGTATTTAATAAAGAACTTGACTTAGTTTCACTTTCTTTTCTTTTGTAAGACTTTCGGTTTTGGTATTTTGATCTTTGAGATATTGTATTGGGTTGTTATCTTGTTAAAGTCTTGAATGAGCTCTAGTCAACCATATAATGAACCTTGCATCATGTTTACTTTATGCTTTGCATATCATGTTTACTTCCTTGCTATCACTAAATATCAAGATAATAAGTGAACCTTGCATTGTCATGTTTATATTTCAAGCTATGCATTATCATGTTTATATTTCAAGTTCTCACTTAATACCAAGATAACAATGAGTTGCATTCATATTTATTTTGTGCCATCACTTTACTTTCTAATGGAACCTAAAATAAGTGCATGAGCATGTTTATTTTTATGTCATCACCTAAATGAACCTAGAGCTCAAAGACTTGCCCATTGTTGTCTCAAACAAAGGTCTAAAAATATTTATTTCCTTTGGTTCATATTTCGGCCTAAGGGGTCTTGGTGTTTCTAAGTATTGAAAACTATGTTTTATAATTTTTCCAAGCTTTTATGAGTTTAAGGAATGCATAGAACTAAGTTTTATGAATTTAGGACCTCTTGAGACAAGTTTGATCTAGCTACTGCCCTCATAAATATTTTGATGATTTTAGATGTTAAAAATATTTATAAATGAGTTTTGAAAGTTTTAAAAAGGTTCCAAGAGAAACTAGTATTTTATGTGCTTTAGAAAATGTGTTTGATGCCTTTAAATGGAGATGTTTGTTTCGGTTCTGCCTTGCCATGTTTAGCCACTGTATGAGCTGTGTTAATGATGATAATATGCTTATGTTTAAGTATAATTAATGTTAAGACTCATATGTGAAAGATAAGAGAAGTTAGAAACTAGAAAATAATTAATTTGAGAGTTCTAGATCCTTTAATGTTTGAATTTTCTGGATTCTGTCCAGCAAGGTTTAGTAATTCTAATCATGGATTTAAATTAGTTTAAATGTATAGGAATGACTCATAAATGGTTTAGGACTTGATCTTGATGCCTTAGGAGCAAACCGGACTTAGAAAGGGTCATTGTTGTGACTCCTAGGTACCCGTAAAGTTAGGAATATGAATTCTGCACTCTTGAGGTTTAGAGATGTTCTTGATCATAGTGTGAGGTGAGAAATACTTAGTTAAGACCTTATAAGTTCCCGAGAGATTAGGTTTGATGATTTATAACTTAGAATGTGAGTTAGGGACCTTAAGGGTTAATGCATAAGACACTAAAAAGTTGTTAATGCTATGATGTGTTGTTTGATACAATGATATGATGAGATGTGCTTGATGCATGAGAAAATGATTGATGAAATGTTAAAGTTTATCATAGTATGAGATTTCATGAGAACATAATGTGTGGATTAGCTTGTGGCAGTTTGAAGGAAATTCGGTTTAACAGCTGTTATGCTGCCGAATTTCCGTCAAACCTTAAAGGGTTGAAAGAAATGATTTATGAGTACCATATGAGTTGAAAACCCTGGGTGACACCGGTTCGGCCGAGCACCCCCAGGAGATTTTTATGTGACAAAGCACTGAGACGCGCTTCCCCCGAGGAAGTGCCGGTTCGGCCGAGTACCCCCAAGAGGAGACAAATCCGTGAGGGTATGAGTAGATGTAGCCTACCAAAGCGGACAAATTGCGAGGCCATGCGTGGCTAGCAAAGCATTTCAAAGAGGGTATATCCTAAAGAGAGGTGATCCCTGCCCCCTACCCGTACTTGCGAGTCGGGATTATTATTTATGTTTCGCTTATTCAAGATAATAAGCAAGAGCTAGTGACGACTAGCTGAGGTATGAGCTCATAACCTAGTTATTATTTTTAGGGTGGCTTATATGCTGAAGTACCATGATTGATGTCACGAAGTTGAGGAACGAATCACTTGAAAGTTATATGCCCTTATGCCACATGATTTATGTTTATGTGCTTTGATGTGTTGTCTTGTATGTTCGAGTATTGACATGCATCCATGATATAACCTGTTGCATTTATAATATCAAGACGCATGCTAAAAGGAATGGGCCTTGGATAATTAGTTTGAGAAACCCTAAATTGAACCTTATATGCATGATCACTATTTTTATGATTAAACCCAAGGTTCCTGAGGATGTGTACGATGTAACCCTAGGGTTGGAGATTCGTACTGAGATTTCTTTAGCAAGATTTCTCACTCCTCTCTCTTCTTTCTTCCATCACATCTTCAGAGAGTGATGGCGACATTCGTGGTCTTCGTTGATATGCCAGTATGGGAGATACACTTCGACCTGGACCACCGTTCATATCACTTTGAGGGTCGATGTGCCGTTCGTGTTTTTGTGTACATGGGACGACCTTTCGCTTATCCAGTTTCAAGCTACCAGTTCACTTCTACTGCGCCCTTCGGTAGTGACGACATGATCTTCGAGCGCACCCGCCCGCGTGAAGAGCAGTTGCGACGTGCCCGTACCTCTGCCTCCGCCGTTTCCCAGAGTACGTACCTCATTCGAGGATATCTGAGACCGACCCATCCGAGGATTGGCCAACGCATGTTCCTTCGGAGGGTTCAGCCCCTTTTCCCCGATCCCGACGTATGGGGAGTTAGGAGACTGTGGTGCAGCCGCGCCTGGCGAGGAGAGCCGAGATGCGTCCGCATCAAGGAGCCCACGTTCAGCCACCTCGTGTGCCTTTCACGTTGCATTGGCCCACACAGGAGGAGATAGAGCGTTTCCCCGGTTACCTGCCTCCATCACCCGAGGACCCCCGACGTCACTAGTTCCTGATGGAGAGCGTTGTGAGTACTCGAGTTTTTATGAGGATCTTCCCCTTCGGTCGTACCTTTTGGGAGGGGTGTGTAGTTTGTACTCATAGCCTAGTAGGAGGGTAGCGTTTTGGGTTTTTCTATCTTCAGGTCGAACTATGTACTTTGCTATCTGTTGTATTTCCTTTCCGTTGTATTTCAAGCTTTGCCCGTTTCTATAAGGGTATGACTAGTTATGTACTTTAGCTACTTTATTATTAATGAAATGTTACTGTCATCTTCATGATCTATGTTCTTCTGATGTATGATTTATTTTACATGGTTGTTTATGATCGTTACACGTGCTTTACGTTCCTGTCATTCGATTAGTTAAGCTCGCGGCTCTCACTTTGTTTTATGTTTTCAAAAAAAAAATAAAAATTTACCTGTAATTTCCGCTAAGTATTTCAATGAAAGAATGAGACTATGAAGTAATAGACTAATGTTTAACCTAATGTGTTCTAGAAAGTTGGGTTAAAAATTAGGGTGTTACATCCGGGACCAAAACTAAAGTCATAGCATACATAAAAACGCCTTTTAAAACCATCTGGAGAAGTTTTGGATTCATCCGGCACTTGCAAACGGGTAAAACACCGCAGGGGCGTTTTGGTCATTTTGACCCGAAAACTCGAAAAACGAGATTTTCGATCACGGCAAGGTACACAAGTCATCCAATCCCCTTTCAACATTGAGTTTGCCTTTTGACCACTGCCGGATCGGCTTTCCTCGAATTCTGGGCTGAAAATGACCTTAGGGCATTTTGGTCATATCACTCTAGCAGAAAAATCGGGGCGTTACATGGAGTGTAACAATCCAAGGACGCAGAGCAGCAAAAGTGGGAACACGTGAAGACTGTGCGTGAGCTCCTCGGTAGCGGCGCCTCTCGGCTCGCCTAGCCAGCCTCGGCTGTGTAACAGTCTCCTCGCTCACATCACGCACGAACTGAGGTGTAGGAGCAGAACTTTCGCTATACACGTGCGTCGGCCGGTCCTCGGATGGGTTGTCCTCCGAACCACAGGGATCACCTCTCTTAGGATATACCCTCTTTAAAACGCTTAGCGGGCATTAAGCCACAACAATTTGTCCGCTTTGGTAGGTTGCATCTACTCATACCCTCATGGATTTGTCTCCCTTGGGGGTGCTCGGCCGAACCGGTGTCACCCAGGAAAGCGCGTCTCAGTGCTTTGTCACATAAAAATCTCCTGGGGTTGCTCGGCCGAACCGGTGTCAGCCAAGGTTTTCAACTCATATGGTACTTATAAACATTTCTTTTAACCCTTTAAGGTTTGACGAAAATTTGGCAGCATAACAGCTGTTAAACCAAATTTCCTTCAAACTGCCATAAGCTAATTCACACATCATGTTCTCATGAAATCTCATGCTATGATAAACTTTAACATTTTCATCAATCATTTCTCATGCATCAAGCAAATCTCATCATATCATTGCATCATATAACACATCATAGCATTAACAACTTTCTTAGTGTCTTATGCATTGACCCTTAAGGTCCTTAACTCACATTCTAAGTTATAAATAATCAAACGTAATCTCTTGGGAACTTATAAGGTTATAACTAAGTATTTCTCACCTCACACTATGGTTAAGAACATCTCTAAACCTCAAGGATGCAGAATTCATAATCCTAACTTTACGGGTACCTAGGAGTCACAACAATAACCCTTTCTAAGTCTAGTTTGTTCCTAAGGCATCAAGATCAAGTCCTAAACCAATTATGAGTCATTCCTACACATTTAAACTAATTTAGAACCATGATTAGCATTACTAAACCTTGCTGGATAGAATCCCGAAAATTCAAACATTAAGGGATCTAGAACTCTCAAATTAATTCTTTTCTAGTTTCTAACTTCTCTTATCTTTCACATATGAGTTTTAACATTAATTATACTCAAACATAAACATAATATCATCATTAAAACAACTCATACAGTGGTCATAAAAGGCAAGGTAGAACCATAACAAACATCTCCATTTAAAGGCATCAAACACAATTTCTAAAGCATATAAAATACTAGTTTCTCTTGGAACCCTTTTGAAACTTTCAAAACTCATTTCTAAACACTTTTATCATCTAAAATCTTAAAAATATTTATGAGGGCAGTGACTAAATCAACTTTGTCTCAAGAGGTCCTAAATTTATAAAACTTAGTTCTATGCATTCCTTAAACTCATAAAAGCTTAGAAAAATTATAAAATATAGTTTTCAATACTTGGAAACAAATGAACCTTTAGGGGCCGAAATCTCAAGCTAGAGGAATAAACATTTTCAATCCTTTGTTTGAGACAACAATGGGCAAGTCTTTGAGCTCTAGGTTCATTTAAGTGATGACATAAAAGTAAACATGCTCATGCACTTATTTTAGATTCCATTAGAAAGTAAAGTGATAGCATAAAATAAACATGAGATGCAACTCATTATTATCTTGATATTAAGTGAGAACTTGAAATATAAACATGATAATGCATAGCTTGAAATATAAATATGATAATGCAAGTTCACTCATTATCTTGATCCTTAGTGATAGCAAGGAAAGTAAATATGGTGTGCAAAGCATAAAAGTAAACATGGATGCAATATTTATTTTAGTCTCATCTAGAGCTCTTACAAGACTTTAGAGATACAACCCAACACATATCTCATCACAAAGAAAACTTTAGAGTTCTTGAACCAAGTTCTCAAAGGAACTATGAGGTTCTTGAATATCATCATCAAGCTCAAAATAAATAAACTTTCAAAACAAAACAAAACCTCAAAGATCAAGGAACCAAAATCGAAAACCTTACAAAAAGGAAAAGAGAATGAAACTAAGTCAAGTTCTTTATTAAGTACCCAAACCCCCTATCTAGAGAAAAGTCTCTAGAACGTGCCGGCCAACTTTAAGGTTGACAAGGGTAGGCTTGGGCTTTTAGAAATCCTTAAATTAATTTTCTTAAGTTGAAAACCATGTGAGCTAAGTATCATATAGATAATGTTAAAGGAAAGGAAAAACTCAAGCTTTAGAGGTTTCTTTGAGATGAACACAAGGTCATCATCTAGAAACTCTCATCATCAAGCTATCATGCTCATAAACATGGCCTCATGGCCGAAATAAGAAGGAAGAAAAGAACCAAAGAAAAGTTTCAAAAGAAATCCAAGAAAAAGCTAGAGAAAAACTCCTTTACAAGAAAAAACAAGTTTAGAAAAACACTCCTACCTAGAGTGGAGACAAAAGCTTGAACTTTTGAAAAGGAAAACAAGATGATGAGCTCCTTCTTGGGGCTAGATGGCTTCGGCCTTGTGGAGAGAAAAAGAAAGAAAATGTGTTCTTGGTGAACTTGTTTTTGAGAATGGAAGTTTAAGTGTTTGTGTGATGATCTAAGGTGGTGTTTCAAGGTTATGAGATGATTATGAGATGAAGAGAAGATGAAGATGGAGATGAAGAACAAGAGGAAACTCTCTTGAAACTTAGAGAGAAAAAGAAAGAATACAAAGAAAGCTTAGAAAACTAAAAGTGTGCAAATGAGCTAAAGTGTTTGCATGTGTTTCTAGGCAAGGTATTTATAGAAAATGAAAACAATTGAGAGCTCAAAGAGGAGGAGGGCTGGCCGTGTAGTTCAGGAGGGAAAAGGAAGGAAAATATCTCTTACAAAGTGTCATACAAGCATGGTTTGAGGTATGGAGTTTATGATAGAAAGTATGGCTTGATGTGAGTGAATTTCCTATTAATTTTTGAATGAAATTAGGCTTCTAGAAACTTGACATAGCTGGAACTTTTTCAGCCACAAATAAATGAGGAAAATGGGTTATTTTAATTAGTTATTCATTTGGAAAAATCAAGCTTGATTGAAAATATGACAAGGCATGGTGTATGTGACTTGAGGTATGACCTTAGAGTGTTTAAAAATTGAACATGTGATGCATATGGAGGGGGGGAAGGCTTCGGCCAGATTGGGCAGCGTGGGGGGGAGAGAGATTTGATCATCTAATTGTGTGCTAATGATAGGTTTAAGTGTATGTTAGCTTAGGTACAAGGTTAGGAATAATTAAGCTTAAGTTTAGGTAACTAAGAATGTGATTTAAGGATTTTTTGACAAGATTAGGAGTGCTCATACATCATTAAAGAATTAAAAACTTATTTGTGAATAAACAATGTGTAACACAATTCCATGATTTAAGGAATTGGAAAGAGAAAACACTATTCAAGATTCCATGACTAAGAGTCTTGAATTTAAAATAAGATTTTAAGTTGTAATTAAGCACTTTTAGGTTCTACAACTTTAATAAATTATTTTGACTCAAGATTAATTATGGAAATTAATTAACCTTCGATTAGAGCCTAATATTGCTTAGGTTTGCTTAATCACGCGATTAAGTGTAAAAACACGAAACTAGGGGCAAAACCGTAATTTTGCACTAATAAACTAAAGTCATAGAATACATAAAAACGCCTTTTAAAACCATCTGGAGAAGTTTCGGGTTAATTCGGCACTTGGAAACGGGTAAAACACCGCAGGGGTGTTTTGGTCATTTTGACCCGAAAACTCGAAAAACGAGATTTCTGATCCCGGAAAGATACACAAGTCATCTAATCCCCTTCCAACATTGAGTTTTCCCTTCGAGTACTGCCGGACTTGCTTTCCTCAAATTCCGGGACGAAAATGACCTTAGGGGCATTTTGGTCATTTTCACTCTAACAGAAAATCGGGGCGTTACAATAAGGGTCATACTTTCTGAAGGGTTCTAGAGTTTACACCTAACTTCTAGTACACCTCCTTTTTGATGATGTCAAAAAGAGAGAAAAAGTGAAGAAAATCTTGTGCTGCAGAACTTTTGGGGGAGTCTTGGTATGGAATTCAAGGTAGAGCTTATACTGAGGTGAAGTTCAGAGATCATTACTTTGCAGCATGCATTTTTGTCTTGAATTATCATTTTTGTTAACTATCATTTTGTTTATGCTTTGATTGATATTTTATCTTGAATTATACAATTCGTTATATCTGCTCAAATATCATGTTTGTGCTTTCTGTTTAAGCTCTGATATAAATATATGTTTTTAAGCTTTGATATATATCAATGCCTACTTATCATGCTTAGCTAATCATATATCATGCTTCTTGATGTATGCTTTTGATCTCTTAAGCACTTACTCTGATATGCTTACTCATTGACACGCTAGAGTATTTAGCTCACATTTGTATTTGTGATTAGCACCAGCAAGTATCTTTTGAAGCACAAAATTCATCTATTGTTACTATGATACTCATATCTATCTGATGTGCCTTGATATGTATGATATGCTTAAAATGCCTCTTTCTTCAAAACATATCCTCTCTAACACACATATGAGATGTTTTTAAAAGCTCTGTATAACTTAATCAAAATACAGTTGTGTATAGTTTTTTATAGTCTTCTGAAACTTGTTTTTACATGCTTTGATACAATTAAGATCAGTTTATAAGCCTCAGAACCCTCTCAAGTATGCTGTGCTTATATGATATATAATGTGTTATATTTTGTTTCATATGTGCATTAGTGAACATGATTATATGAATAGCATAAACTTATGTTTTCAAGTGATGTTTTTGTAATATTTTATGCTCTGATACTTACTAGAAAAGTTTCTTAGATCATAATATAAAAAGGCTCGTTCCTTTTTTTATTTGCTCTAATTCATTTGGGATTGGTCCCTGATGAGATTTAGAAACTTTGAAAAGTAATATGCTGATAATATTTGTATTAAGGTTTCTTTGAGCTTCAGAAACTACATAAGCATTAGTGTGTTTCTATATCTCAATCATGCATGCTTTATTACATTTATCGTACATATTTGGGCATTTGTTTTTGAAAATTTTGTTTGGAAAAGGTTGAGCTAAATATATAAGAATTTTAACCAAGATAAAATATCACAGGTATTACTTGTTTTTCATTTAGACACATTTATCGTAGAAAGTCTCTTTAAATAATGAAAAGTCAGGCTATTTGTGTAAAAGGACTTAAGTGATGACATCTACTTTAGTGTCATGCTGATACATCTCAAAAAGCACTCTGAATTAGTTTAGAAAGTTTCCTCACAACCTAAACAATTCTTATTTGAGTTACTTAAGACTACAAAATGTTTTTGAACCTATCCATATCATGCTTTAAGAAAAAGACTTCCTGATATTTAAGCCTGAAATGTTTTGAAAGAATAACCGCTTAACAAGATATATTTTGTTATATTTCTTTCAACATCTCTTCAATAGATTTTCTTCAAATTGGTTTGTCATCATCAAAAAGGGAGAGATTGTAAACTCCAGAAATTTTCAAAAAGCATTAGTGCTATATGTTTTGATTGACAACAAAACCAATTTAAAGAAAATACTTTGAAGAACGACTAATGTCTACCTTGAGTTTCTTGATATAGCACATATG
Organism: Dalbergia cultrata; assembly: GCA_031216105.1. NCBI lineage: Eukaryota > Viridiplantae > Streptophyta > Magnoliopsida > Fabales > Fabaceae > Dalbergia > Dalbergia cultrata. The sequence continues at coordinate 31,676,580 of CM062351.1, forward strand.
GATTTCTAAATTGCATAAAACAAACTTGAAGCAAGAATAATTTCACTTTACATGTGCAAACATGATTGATCTGGTGTTAAGAGATAGAGCCTAATATTAGTGAAAATTATATCGTGCAAAATATGTAATACCCTAACTTTCAACACAATACACCTAGGACGCATAATGTTTAATCGTTAGTTGTTACTTTTTCGTCTCAAAACTTTGCTTGATTTTAAACTTTGAAAATTAATCTATGGAAAATATGACCCATTTTTTTCTATATTGAAATATCAAACTATGAGCCGTTCGCAGATAAGGTATAGCGCATAAGTGTGTTGGTAAAAGAGTGCATGAGAAGGGGGTTGAATCGTGCTTTCTAAAATCTTCATTTTAAATCTAAAACATTCAACATAAAACAAACTATCAAGCATGACGCTTGAAGTGCAGCGAAATAGTGGTTAGATGTTTCAGAAAGAAGGTTTCTGAAGCTTAACAATGGTTATGCATTTTAACAATGCTTAATTAATGATTAACTTAAGGTACATAACATGAAAATAAGAGGTTAAGGAAGAAAGAAATGAACACAAGTATTTTTATTCTGGTTCGGTCAATCTACCTACATCCAGTGCTCAACACATGTTGAGATTTCATTAAACAACAACTTTCTCAACCTAAGAAAGTAAACCGAATAATCTTTACAATAGTCTTTCCAAGCTCTAACTTGCATAGTGGCCAACCCCAGCTACGACTTAACTGAGTAGTTTTGTACCAGCCTCTCCAAGCTGAACCGAGTAGTTCTAAACCAACCTCTCCAAGATGAACCGTGACCTGTAGACAACTTCTACTGCCTTGTTGTAAGTAGTCTTGAACCAGCCTCTCCAAGCTGAACAGTGATAAGCAAATACCTTTGCTATCCCGTTGCAAGTAGTTTTACCTTAGCCTTTCCAAGCTATGTCACGCACTGATCACTATCGGATCAAGGTTACAAAGATTAAGTGTTTAGGTTGCCACTCAAACTAACCTACACCCATGTTTCCTTAAGAATATTAGCTAATACAAACCTGGGAAACATAAGTAACTCCTTTCTCATATCTCGTCAACAGAAGAGCATACAAATCATTACAAAATGAAGAAAGATGATTTTTACACTTCACGATGATTGATTACATAATATGATGAATAGCACAGGAAGTGTAGATAGATTTTTCCAGCATTTCAGCTATTATATCTCCAACTCTCTCATCTGCATTTATGTATGGCATCTCTATTTATACAGGTCCATCTTCATAATTGTTGCCTTTTGATCAGATCTCCATGTGACACATGTAGATGATCAGTTGTGTCTTGGAACATTACTCTAAGGAGGTAGGATGACAAACTTGTCACATCGATTGTAGAAGCCATTGTATTGTAGAGGTTTTTAATGTCCTCATTTTTCCTTTTACTTGCTTACCATGGTTTCTAAACTCCTTCTTCTAGAAGATATGATCATGAGTCAATTAGGCAGAAGAGATAACGTACCACTTATAATACTGGGTCTTATTTGAGATTTGAATTTTGAAATTCAAATTTTCCTCTGTGCTCCACAGTAAAGTGAGCTTTATGACAGCGTAATCAATCTCTTGAATTTTTCTTCGATCTTCTAATCTTCCAATCTTCAATCTTACTTGTTTGATGATGATTTCTTTGAAATTGTATTAATTGATAACTGAGTACCATGTTGCTCATAGACATGAATTGATTTCTTCATCTTAGGTGTACTTTCTGATGTCCCGTGATACTTTATTAAAATCCTTCCTTTGTTTCTTGATCTCTGGCTTAAACTGCTTCAGTCCTCAGGCATTTACACTTTCTTTCCACGAGATAATATTCACTTTTTTAAGCTTGATCTCTTCTCTTGAGATAAATATGATTTCTCATGTATAGTGAGATTATTCTCGATTCAAGTCTACTTTTATGCCTTTGGTCCGTGAACATGAATATGTTCTTTGCTTGAAATAACATTCACTTTCTTTTTAACTTAATCTTTTCCCATGAGATAAATCATGCTCGCACATGCAAAGTGGAAAGTTATTCTTGCTTTAAGTTTGTATTATGCTTTAATTTGTATACACGTTCTTTGCTTGACATAATATTCACTTTCTATTTGGCTTAATCTCTTTCCCTAAGATAAAATATGTTTACACATGCAAAGTGAAATATTAATCTCGCTTTAAGTTAGTGAGATATAAACTGGATTAACCTATTATGCTTTGTCAAGAAACTCAAGGTAGTCGTTAGTCATTCTTCAATGTATTTTCTTTAAAATGACTTTATTGTCAATCAAAACATTTAAGGTTATACTTCCTGAAGGGTTCTGGAGTTTATAATCACCCCCTTTTGTATGATGACAACCCAGTTTGAAGAAAATCTTTTGAAGATAAATTGAAAGAAATAAGACATAATATAAACACAATGAATTATAATTTCTTTCAATACATCATGATTCTTAAATCTTAGTAAGTCCTTTTCTTATAGCGTGACTAGATACGTTTAAGAAAATTTTGAAGCCTTAAGTTGACTCAAATCAAAGTTGTTTGGTTCATGATGATATGCTCCTAATTTAATTAGAGAACTTCTTTAATTTGTATCACAAAGATACTTAAGTAGATGTCATCGTTTTAGTCCAACTTTTCAATCAAATTGATTTTAGCCATAAAATGACTTTCTACCATTTAAGTGTGCTTGAATAAATAAACAAGTAATACTTGTAATATTATTTTCTGATAAAGAATCTTATTCAACACTTTCTTTTCCTATACTCCTTTTTTTTTAACAAAGAGATTTATGCATAATGATATATATATATATATATATATATATATCTGTGTGTGTGTGGGCGCGCGTGTGTGTGATAAAAAGAACTTTTTGAGCATGATATGAGAAAAAAGATGTAGATGAAGTTTCTGATACTCAGAGAAACCTTGATGTTTAATGATATTGAAGAATTTCAATATGAGGTTTTTGAAGCTCAAATAGCAATTCGTCCCAACATTATTAGAACATTACATTCTTGTGAGCTAGAAAACTTTGAGTATTAGAGAGTGAAATAACTTTTGAAATTCTTTTTCTAAAAAAATTTCCTACTGATACACATTTACTCAAAATATAACATATTGCTCATGTTTTCTATGTCAGCTCGCTTGCTGATTCAATTTTGATTACACTGTAACACATCATTTGCAGTGTAAGCATAACACACTTTGAGAAAGATTTTAATTCTCCCTAACTGATCTTAGTTATGTTAAGGCATGGAGAGGATAGGTTTCTAAAGACCATCAGAAACATGATATACATAACTAATTTTGAACAGATTAAGCAGAGCATTTTAAGCACATCTCAAGTGAGTAGTAGATAATGATGTGTTGATACCATATTAAGCTTATCGTACATATCAACGACACTCAGATGAATTTAGGCTATGACAAATCATGGATTTGTGTGTGAATTGACTATATTTGCGTGCTGATGATTAGGCAAGACAGAGAATACGCAATTGAGTCGCACATTTTTAGTCATTCTATATGATTAACTAAGCATAATGATAAAGGCATTGATTATGTACTATGGCTTAAACAAATATCACTCAGTGTTAACAATGGATGTGTAAACAAGCAAGCATAGGCATAAGCATAAGTATGAGCATGATGGATAAAGCATTAATAAGACTCAGTGCAGAGTAGAAGATAAGCATCTATGTATCAAAGTATATAAAAAAACTCAACATAGTCATAAAACATAATAGATAATGAGTACTACATTAAAGATAATGTTCAAAATATCATCACCATGTTAAAAGAAATAAAATTATGCAGTATGTACGAAAAAAAAACTTTTTGAGCTCCCCCTCAGTATGACTCCCCCTGAATATCTGCACTGATTTTCTTCAGCTTTCCTCTTCTCCCCCTTTTGTCATCATCAAAAGGAAGCATACAGAGGAGGAATCGAAGTGATCTTTTTAGCTTTTTCATCTTAACTCCTGTAAGATTTCTTGATTTGTCTAAAGAATTTGAAGCAGTAAGTTTTCAAAGTCACATGTTCTATTTTCCAAACTATCCAACCTATCAGCAATTAGCTGTTGATTTTCAAGTAGTATTCATATTCGAGGAAAAACTAGGGGAGGTTGTGGCGGTGGAGATTGTGGCTGTGGACGATTGGTGGACGGTTGGTTTGGTTCTTAAGTAGACTTAGGTATAGGTGGTGGTACAAGCATTAAAGAGTCCTTGACCAAGGTAGGAGGAGAATCATTTGCCAAAGTAAAGTCAGTTTCAGGGATAATACTTCCCATATTATCATTTGATGACTTCCTTCTAGTAGATAATTAGGGTTGCTCTTTGCTTCCTCCTACTTTGCTTCCTTGATCAATTTCAGACTCTGCAAGTTTGGATACTGGATCAGGTATGTCTTCACCACCAATGTCAGTTTGAAGTTTTGCAAAATCTTTTGAGCTACTGTCCAAATTGATTATCATTTTCTTTTCTTCCGAACATTCTGCATTACTGATAGTGTCTCTCATTCTTTTGAATTGTCCTGCAAGAGCACCTATGGATTTTCTCTTGGCTCTAAAAGAAGATATGATGTAGTCAATTCCAACCATGTATACAAACCATTCATTTGCTACGGGATGGTCCAGATGTTTGAACACTTTGGTTAGGAACATTCCATATGGCATGTAACGCCCTGATTTTCTGTTAGAGTAAAAATGATCGAAATGCCCCTCAGGTCATTTTTGGCCCGAAACTCGAGGATAGCTGACCCGGCAGTCCTTGAGGGGCTAACTCAATGTTTGAAGGGGATTAGTTGACTTGTGAATCCTTCCAAGAGCGAAAAACTCGTTTTCTGATATTTCAGGTCAAAATGACCAAAATACCCCTGTTGTGTTTGACATGGGTACGAGTGCCGAATGGGCTCGAAACTTCTCTAGATGGTTTTAAAAGTTGTTTTTATGTATTTTGTGACCTCAGTTTAGGTCTTGGTGGTCCCGGGCAGTTTTTGTGCAAAATTACGATTTTGCTCTAGTTTAGTGTTTTTGAGCTTAATCACGTGATTAAGCAAACCTAAGCAATATTAGGCCCTAATCAAAGATTAATTAATTTTCTTAATTAATCTAGAGTCAAAATAATTTATTAAAGTTAATTGGAACCTAAAATTGCTTAGATTAAACTAAAATCTCATCTTAAATTCAAGATTCCTAGTGATGGAATCTTGAATAGTGTTTTCTCTTTCAAATTCCTTAAATCATGGAATTGTGTCCATATTGTTTATTCATAAAATGAATTTAAAATCCTCTAATGATGTATGAGCACTCCTTAACTATGTCATAAAATTCCTAATTACATTCTTAGTTACCTAAACACTTGCTTAGTGACTCCTAACCTCAAACCTAACCTAATATACACCTAAACACATTATTAGCACACAATTAAACAAAAGAAACCTCTGCCCTCTCTTCTAGAAGCTCACGGCCACACTCCCCCTCCATGTCTCAAATATTTGAAATTTAAATGCATTTTCAAGTCCACACCAAGCTATGCTTAGACCATACTTTTCACTATGCTTGTCATACCTTCAACCATGCTTTGAATGACAAGTTGTACGAAATATTTTCCCTCTTCCGATGCCCCAAAAGCTATGGCCAAGCCCTCCCCTTTGTGAGCCTTCATTGTTTTGTTTTCTATAAATATGTACCTTAGATGAACTTGTGTCACTTTTGCTCATTTGGAAAGTTTGTGTAACGCCCCGATTTTCTGATAGAATGAAAATGACCAAAATGCCCCTGAGCTCACTTTCGGCCAGAAATTCGAGGGAAGCCTATCTGGCAATCCTCAAAGGGCAAACTCAATGTTGGATGGGGATTAGTTGACTCGCATAACTTTCCGGGATCAAAAATCTCGTTTTCTGAGTTGTCGGGTCAAAATGACCAAAATACCCGTGTGGTGTTTGACCCGTTTGCAAGTGCCTGATGAACCCAAAACTTCTCCAGATGGTTTTAAAAGGCATTATTATGTAGTCTATGACTTCAGTTTTAGTCCCGGTGGTCCCGGGCAAAATTAGTACAAAATTACGATTTTGCCCCTAGTTTTGTGTTTTTAAGCCTAATCGTGTGATTAAGCAAACCTAAGCAATATTAGGCTCTAATCGAAGATTAATTAATTTCCATAATTAATCTATAGTCAAAATAATTTATTATAAGTTGATTAGAACCTAAGAATGCTTAAATTCAACTTAAAACTTTATTTTAAATTCAAGATTCCTAGTCAAGGAATCTTGAATAGTGTTTTCTCTCTCCAATTCCTTGAATCATGGAATTGTGTTTTCAATTGTTTACTCACAAATGAATTTTAAATTCTCTAATGATGTATGAGCACTCCTAATCTTGTCATAAAAATCCTAAACCTTATTCTTAGTCACCTAAACTTATGTTTAATGATTCCTAACCTTGTATCTAAACTAATCTACACTTAAACCTATCACTAACACACAATTACATGAACAATTTTTCCTCTCCCTTGCTGTCCCCAATATGGCCGAACCCATACCCCTTTATTTCCATCACATGTGTGAATTTCAACACTCAAAGAACCATGCTTCCACCTCACCTCAAACTATAATTTTGAAGTCATAAACTCTATACTTTCATCCATGCTTCATAGGAGAACTTCTAGAAGACTTTTTCTCTCATTTTTGTGGCTCAAAAATCGCCAACCCTCAATGCTCTTTTAGAAGGATTATTTTAATTTCAATCAAAGATAAATCACCATACTTTGAGTCATAAACTTAGCCCATGCCTTCCATACCTCAAACCATGCTTGAATGACAAGTTGTAAGAGATATTTTTCTCTCCCCTTTGCTCTATTTGCTATGGCCAAGGCTCTTCTTGGATGAGCCTTCATTGTTTCATTTTCTATAAATAGGTGCATTGGAAGAACTTGTGATACTTTTGTGCATTTGGCAAGTTTGAGTGTTCTTAGCTTTTGTAAGTTTCCTTTCTTTTCCTCTCAAAGTTTCAAGAGAGTTTTCCTTTCCTCTTCATCTTCTTCATCTTCAACTCCTCTTTACATCATCACCTCACCACCTTAAATCTCCACCTTAGATCACCTCCTAAACACTCAAACACTTAACCTCAAACACTAAACCACCAAGAACACATCTCCTTTCCTTTCTCTCCTTCAAGGCCGAAGCTATATCACCATCCTTGGAGGAGTTGCTCTTCTCATTTCTTTTCAAAAGTTCAAGCTTTCATCTTCACTACTTGGTAGGAGTTGCTTTTCAAACTTTGTTTTACTCAAAAATGTGTTTTCTCTAGTTTTCTCTTGGCTCTTTTTGAAGCTTTCCTTTGTTTTCCTTTCTTCTTCATTTCGGCTATGAGGCCTTGTTTATGAGCATGATAGCTTGATATGAGAGTTCCTAGATGATGACCTTGTGTTTATCTCAAAGGAACCTCTAGAGCTTGAGTTTTGTTCCTTAATCTAGCAAAGTTTTAGTTTTTCTTTCTTTTCCTTTTCCTAGATGGTTCGGCCTCTATGTGCTTTTCCTTAAAGGTTTTGTTGGAAATTTTAAAGTGTTCTTGTATTTATTTCATCTCTAGAAATAATGTTGTTTTGGGACTTACCTCCTTAAAAGTTTTGTTTTCTTTTAAAGTTTACTTCCTTGAGCTTGATGATGATGTTTAAGAACCATGTAATTCCTTTGAGAACTTAGTTTGTAACACCCTAAATCTTAACCCAAGACTACTAGTATTTACTTAGGTTAATATTTAGAATATTACCTCTTGGTCTCATCTTTTACTTAGAAAATACTTAGCGGAAATATGGGTAAAATTTTTCTTTTTGGAATTTGAAATCAAAGTGAGAGCCACGCACGAATCTTTAAGAGGAGGTATAGCGAAACATATAAGCAAAACATATATATATATATATACTGTGCCTACCCAAAGGGCAGGACTATTCAATACATCGGGAAGCGGAATACAACAGAAATGTAATACATGGAAATCATAAAAACCAAATACAAGAAAAACAACACCCATACCCATGTGCACCTAGAGTAGACAACCTCATATACAAAAGAAGGTTTGTCCTCAACTATGTGGCGTGTGTCCACTACTACTACCCCTCTTATGTCTACTCCTGCTGGTCCGAGTACTGTGGGGTCGAGTTGATCCACTGACGAATCTCGGCGGGAGTGGTCGAGCGCATCATCGGGGCATGTCCACTGTGGCGAGGGCGCATAGATGGCCGACGAGCCAACCTCGGCTGGACTACCGTCTCCTCACTCCCAGCCCTCATCGGTGGAGGAGCGGGACTGGAGCTCCAACTGTACATGTGGGATGGCGGGTCCTCGGATGGGTCCGTCTCCAGTCTTGGGGGCCAGCGGCACATACTCGGGGTACTCGCGTACTGCTGATGTCTCGGGCTACATGCGGAGGATCTGCTCATCGCGTGGTCTCGCTCACTCAAAAATCCCATTATGACGGTAAGGAGCAGTCGGGGTGAAGCGGTAGCTCGGGACGAAGTCTTGCGAAGGGTCGCCCCATGAACATGAATACTCACGGCGGTCAGCGACCCTCAAAATGGTATGACCCGAGTGCCGGGTCATGGTGCAGCTCCCATACCGGGGTGTCGATGAAGAGTACAAATGTCGCCATCTGAAGATATGACGGAAGAAAAGAGAAAGGGAATGAGAATCTTTCTAAAAGAATTCTCAGTAGGGTTATCCCCACCTAGGTGTCATCATCATATCCTCAGGAACCTTGGGTTTATTTCAAAAAGGTGTGCATGCGTATAAATTCCTTTTAAGTTTATCTTTCCAAAGTGTTATTTATCCAAGGTCCATCATATTTTACAATGCGTCTTATAGCTAAGCATAAAATATACTAATGATATGAGTGCATCGTAAAGGTAAACCAATCAATAGAACAATTAAGAAACATCATGACACTGGCATAAGTATAGTCTATGTGACATTGTTAACTTTAACTTTCATCTCATGGGGCCGCCCTAAAACATCTCTAGGTTATGAGCTCATACCTTAACTAGTCATCACTAGTTCTTACTTATCCTATGATAAGCGTAACATATACATAATCCTGACTTAATAGTGCGGGCTAGGGGGCAATTAAGGATCACCTCTTCTTAGGGTCATTTCCTCTTTGAAACGCTCTACTAGCAACCAGTGCATCGTAGTATTGTCCGCTTTGGCAAGCTCTATGTCAATACCCTCACGGATTTGTTTTCTTGGGGGTGCTCGGCTAAACCGGTGTCACCCAAGAAGGCGTCTCAGTGTTGTGTCACATTTAAGTTCTCATAAAGTGTTAATTCATAGATACATCATTATTCATTTCATAAATCTTTTTCATAGCATAAATATCATCACAAGAAACTTCTTCACATTGTATACATGAAACCATAGCATATACATTATCACATAATCACACCTTAGACAATCATTTATACAAACTTCCAAGCTTATTATGTTATAAACCTATGGTACGTTATGCTTTGGTTCTTTTGAGTCTTAAACTTTGTAAACTAATTGTTCTAGCATTATTCTTAACCTCTTACACACCTATAGGTTCACAACCAATAAGTTTTACTAATTTTTATGCTCAAGGACTTATCCAAACAGCACTATGCAAGTTTTAAACAACTTTATGTTTGTGTGATTACGGGGTTCTAGAAATTACAGTTTAGACCCTTAAAGTCCTTAACTCACGTCCTAAGTTATCGATCATCAAAACCTAGTCTCTTGGGAACCTATGAGGTTATAACTAAGTATTTCTCACCTCACACTATGACCAAGAACATCTCTAAACCTCAAGGATGCAGAATTTGAAATCCTAACTTTACGGGTACCTAGAAGTCACAACAATGACCCTTTCTAAGTTTAGTTTGCTCCTAAGGCTTCAAGATTAAGTCCTAAACCAATTATGAGTCATTCCTACACATTTAAACTAATTTAAAACCATGATTATTAAATCTAAACCTTGCTGGACAGAATCCAGAAAATTACATAATTAAAGGATCTAGAATTCTCAAATTAATTCTTTTCTAGCTCCTAACTTATTCTATCTTTCACATATGAGTATTAACATTATTTTTACTCAAACATAGGCATATTATCATCATCAAAACAGCACATACAGTGGCAGCAAAGAGCAAGGAAGAACCGAAAATATACTTCTCCATAAAAGACATAAAACATAATTTCTAAAGCACATAAAATACTAGTTTCTCTTGGAACTCTTTTTAAACTCTCAAAGCTCATTTATAAACAATTTTATCATCTAAAATCATAAGAATATTTAAGAGGGCAGTGACCAATTCATCTTTGTCCCAAGAGGTTCTAAACTCTAAAAACTTGGTTCTATGCATTCCTTAAATTCACTTAAGCTTGGAAAAATTATAAAACATAGTCTCAAATACTTGGAGACCTCAAGACCTCTTAGAGCCGAAATATAAACCCAAGAAAAACACATATTGTTAAACCTTTGTTGAGACCACAATGGGCAAGTCTTTGAGCTCTAGATTCATTTAGGTGATGACATAAAAATAAACATGCTCATGCACTTATTTTAGGTTCCATTAGAAAGTAAAGTGATAGCTCAAAGTAAATATGAATGCAACTCATTATTATCTTGGTATTAAGTGAGGACTTGAAATATAAACATGATAATGCATAGCTTGAAATATAAACATGATAATGCAAGGTTCAATCATTATCTTGATATTTAGTGATAGCAAGGAAGTAAACATGATATGCATAGCATAAAATAAACATGATGCAAGATTCATTTTATGGTTAACTAGAGCTCATTCAAGACTTTAACAAGATAGCAACCTAACACAATATCTCAAAGATCACAATACACAAACCGAAAGTCATATAAAAGAGAAAGAAAGTGAAACTACATCAAGTTCTTTATTAAATACCCAAAACCCCTATCTAGAGAAAAATCTCTAGAACGTGCCGGCCAACTTTAAGGTTGACAAGGGTAGGCTTGGGCTTTTAGAAATCCTTAGATTAATTTTCTTAAGTTGAAAAACCATGTGAGTTAGATATCATATAGATGAAGTCATAAGAAAAGGAAAACTCAAGCTTTAGAGGTTTCTTTGAGATGAACACAATGTCATCATCTAGAAACTCTCATCATCAAGCTATCATGCTCAAAATCAAGGCCTCATGGCCGAAAATGAAAAGAAAGGAAAGACAAAGGAAAGTTCAAAAAGAATCCAAGAGGAAACTAGAGAAAAACACTTTCTTGAACAAAATAAAGTTTGAAAACAAATCCCTACCTAGTGATGAAGGCAAAAGCTTGAACTTGAAGATGGAAATGAGATGAGCAACACCTCCTAGGATGGTGATGATGATTCGGCCTTGATGAGAGAAAAAGAAAGGAAATGTGGTTCAAGTGAAGTTGTGTTTGAGGTGTGGTGTTTGAGAGGTTTGATGATGGTTCAAGGTTTTGGGGTGGTGTTTGATGGTTGAGAGGTGATGATGAGATGAAGAGATGGAGACGATAAAGATGAGAGGAAAGGAAGAACACTCTTGAAATTTTGAGAGAAAAAGAAAGACTGATAACTCCCTTAGGAGTTATGTTTTTCTTTAGTTTTCTTAGAACTTTTTTATTTGTTCATAGTTAGTTTTGGTTTGCATAAGTGCCTTTTTTGTATTATTTGGTTTAAACTCTTGCATGATTAAACTTACATTAACCTTGCATTCTAGTTGTTCTCCATTGGTTTGTAGCTTTTTGGAAGAAGAATGAGGGAAGCATTTGAGCTAGAAGTGCAAAGAAGCAAGAATTGGAGCTGAAAGGATGTCAGAATTCCATCTTTGAAGCATAGAAATCCATCTTTGGAGCATGGGTCCTGAAACTGAAGCCACGCTACAGCGTGGGAACCTACGCTACAGCGTGGCTTGCTGTCAGATTTCTCATATTTTCACTTAAGCTACGCTCCAGCGTAGCCATAGCCACGCTTCTGGCGTGGGTGCACGAATCTGACATGTGGATTGGGCCTCTGTACTAATTTTGGCAGCCCATAATTTGCATAAAAACCTAGACAAACGGGAGAAGAAGGCATCAGAGGTCAGAATACGAAATTTGGGGATGAAGGAGGCTAGAGGAAGCTTAGAGCTTGGGAGCAAGGGTTTTGGAGCTTCAAGAGCTTGAGAGAGACCTCTCTTGGTTATGTTCTTCAATTCTTAGTGTATTTTCTTGTTCATGGCTTCTTCCTTCTTTTTGTCATCCATTTTATTTTCATATCATTTGCTCATGACTTGTAACTAAACCCTTTGCTAAGGGTGATTTATGGATGCTATGTGTTTGACAATATGCTAATATGAATGAATGTGTGTCTTGTTCTCATTTGATAGTGAGCATTGTATTTGATTTTATTTATCTTGAATTGCTTGATCACCAATTTAGAATTATAGGGGTTTTTACAAATTTGAGAAAATGAGTAAGAGTCATGCCTATGAATGCAATGCCATGAGTTGAATGACACCTAGAGATAGGCAAACATGATTCATGTGGTATTTAAGGACTTGATAATTAAGTCACTTAGTTAGAGTTAGGCATGCTAAGAGATTAGGTGTTCAACTTTAATTGAGTAGCATTAGATGATCTTGAGAAAGACTTTTAATGAACATAGAGATCCCACCATCACTCAATGAAATGTGGACAAGGCATATTGATGTTCATGTTGCATATTAATCACACATAGTTGAAGTAAATCACCCTAGCATTTAATTCCATCAATTCTTAAATAGCTTTTACATTGCTTTATCACTTTAGTCTTCAAATTCCTTTGATATCATTTCATTTCAATTGTTCAACTTGTTATCTAAATTGGCTAGAATCGGTACTTGAATTATCCCTGTGGGTACGACAACCCCTCCTTTTATTCTATTACTTGACGACCTAGTATACTTGCTAGTGTCACTCTCCCTTTGGGAGCGATCAAGTTTTTGGCACCGTTGCCGGGGATATTTCAATATCATCTTTGGTTAATTAGAAACTAGATTGAACCTTTCTTTTATTGTTTGTTTACTTATTTTGTTGTTTCTTGTTTTTATTGATTTACTTACTAGATTAGTCTACTTTTAATTCTCTTCTTTTAGTACCCTTTATTTTATTTTATTTTATTTATTTTTTTTTTTTTACACTCACAGAATCTCATATTTGTCTTTGTAGTTCTTTTCTTTTTGTTTCTTTCTATTTATGCGTAGGAGTAGGTCCACAGGTGAGTTGCTATTCGATCCTGAGATTGAAAGAACTTGCAGACAGAACAACGCTGCACGAAGGGCACAACTAGCAACTCGCAATACTGTGGTAGTTGTAGATAATCAAATTCCAGAGATGGGTGACGTCAACAACAATCGTAGAGTGTTGAGGGACTATAACACTCCTAACTTGGAGGGATATGCACCTGGAATAGTGAGACCTCTCGTCCAAGCCAATAACTTCGAGTTGAAGACCTCCTTGATACAGTTTGTTCAGGGCAACTGTCAATTCTCCGGGTTGCCAAGTGAGGACCCCAATGCTCACATTAGCAACTTCTTGGAGATTTGTGACACTATCAAGATCAATGGAGCATCAGATGACGCCATCCGATTGAGGTTGTTCCCATTCTCTTTGAGGGACAAAGCCAAGGCATGGATGAAGAATCTACCACAAGGGACCTTGGCTACATGGGAGCAAGTTGCTATAAAGTTCCTAGAGAAGTACTTTCATCCTGGAAAGTCTGTGAAGTTAAGGAATGATATTACCTCATTCTCTCAACATGAGGGGGAAACTTTCTATGAGGCTTGGGAAAGGTATAAGGATATGTTAGCAAGATGTCCACATCATGGCATTCCGGATTGGATGCAAATCCAAACTTTCTACAATGGTTTGGGTTTCAATACAAAAGTGATGTTGGATGCAGCTGCAGGTGGTTCTCTTCATAACAAGACACCTGAAGAGTCTCAAGAACTCTTTGAGCTTATTGCAAGCAATGACTATCAAAAGCCTAGTGATAGAGTGCAGAAGGCTAAGAGTGTTTTTGAAGTTGATACTACAGCTACTCTCATAGCAAAGATGGAGGCTCTTTCAGTTCAGAATGCAGCTATTCAAAAACAATTGGGAATGATAAATGCTTCATCTTCTGCTACTGTGTTAAGATGTGACTTTTGTCAAGGTAACCATCTCAATGGAGAGTGCTCAGCTGACCCACCTCCAGAAGAACAAGTCAACTACATGGGGCAAGCTCCTAGAAACAACCCTTATTCCAACACCTACAATCCTGGGTGGAGGAATCACCCTAATTTCTCATGGAGCAACCAAGGCCCTCAGAAGCAACAATACAACCCTCCTCCTCCTCCACAAGAAAAGAAGTCTAACTTGGAAGATATGTTTCAGCAATTCATGAAGACTCACACTGCTCATGTGGAGAGGACTGAAGCTCAATTCAAGCATTATGATGCTCAGTTCAAGAATCAAGAGGCCTCCATCCGTAACATAGAAAATCAAGTGGGGCAAATCTCTCAACAACTAGCTCAAAGGCCACAAGGTTCTTTGCCAAGTAACACAGTCAAGAATCCTAGAGAGGATGTGAAAGCTATTACTCTTAGAAGTGGGAAGGAATTAGGTGCTCCTAAGAGCAAGGTTGACGAGATGGAGGAAGAGGCCAAGGATAAGGGGAAGAAGAAATATGAAATTCCTATGAAGAGAAGGGTAGTGGATGAAGAAGATGCAGGGACCTCTACTTATGTGGCACCGCCTCCCTATGACCCTCCAATTCCCTATCCTCAAAGGGTGAAACAACAGAAGAAAGAGCAACAAGACAAACAATTTGCCAAGTTTCTTGAGATTTTCAAGAAGTTGGAGATCAACATCCCTCTTGTGGAAGCCATCACTCAAATGCCAAGTTATGCCAAGTTTTTGAAGGACATCATCTCACAAAGAAGGAAGATTAATGAGGATGAACCTGTGGTTCTTACAGAAGAGTGTAGTGCAATCCTTCAAAACAAACTACCTCCAAAGCTCAAAGATCCAGGGAGTTTTACTATCCCTTGTGTGATTGGTGATGTTTATTTCAACAAGGCTCTTTGTGATCTAGGGGCAAGTGTGAATCTCATGTCTCTCTCTATTTTCAAGAAACTTGGGGTTGGAGAAGTCAAGTCTACCACTGTTTCATTGCAACTTGCTGATAGGTCTGTGAAGCATCCGAAGGGCATTATTGAGGATGTACTTGTCAAGGTGGATAAGTTCATTTTTCCAGCAGATTTTATTGTTCTTGATATGGAGGAAGACCGAGAAGTGCCTCTTATCTTAGGGAGACCCTTCTTGGCCACTGGAAGAGCTTTGATTGATGTCTATGAGGGCAAGCTTGAGTTGAGAGTACAAGATGAGCGAGTCATCTTCAATGTCTTTGAGGCGGCTAAGTTCCCTACCGAAGCGGATTCATGCTTTAGAGTGGAGGTAATTGATGACATAGTGGCTACTTCATTTCATACTATTGCCACCACTGACCCCTTGGAGGCATATATGACAAACGCAAAAGTGCTGGAGCAAATTCATGATGATGATCTAGAGTGGTGCCATGAGCTTATGCAAGCTCAACCTGTGATTTCTCAACCTGTTATTGAATTCTTGGAGCAAAAGAATGAAAAACAAGATCATGTGCAGGAGCCTCCCAAGCTTGAATTGAAACAACTTCCTAGCCACTTGAGGTATGCCTTTTTGGGTGAAGGAGACACCTATCCGGTCATCATAAGTGCTTCTTTGAATGATTTAGAGGAGGAGAAGCTGTTAAGAGTATTGAGAGATCACAAGACAGCTGTAGGGTGGCAAATTTCAGATTTGAAGGGCATTAGTCCTACTTTTTGCACTCATCGGATCTTTATGACAGATGACTTCAAGCCTCTAGTGCAGCCTCAAAGGAGGCTAAATCCCACAATGAAAGAAGTCGTCAAGAAAGAGGTTGTGAAGCTCTTGGATGCTGGAATTATCTACCCCATTTCAGATAGTTCTTGGGTGAGTCCAGTCCAAGTTGTGCCAAAGAAAGGGGGAATAACTGTGGTGAAAAATGACCATAATGAACTCATTCCCACTAGGACGGTTACCGGGTGGCGTATGTGCATGGATTATAGGAAACTCAATGATGCTACCCGGAAAGACCATTTTCCATTGCCATTCATGGACCAAATGCTTGAGAGGATTGCGGGGCATGCTTACTACTGTTTCTTGGATAGGTATTCGGGGTATAACCAAATTCATATAGCCCCAGAAGATCAAGAGAAAACTACTTTTACTTGTCCTTTTGGCACTTTTTCATACCGGAGGATGCCCTTTGGGTTGTGCAATGCTCCAGCTACTTTTCAAAGATGCATGGTGGCAATCTTCCATGACATGGTGGAAAATTTCATAGAGGTTTTTATGGATGACTTCTCAGTCTTTGGTTCTAATTTTGATAATTGCTTATATCATTTGTCTTTGGTTTTGAAAAGATGCAAGGAAACTAATCTTGTGTTAAATTGGGAAAAGTGTCATTTCATGGTGCAGGAAGGCATAGTTCTTGGGCACAAAATTTCTGCTAGGGGCATTGAAGTTGATCGAGCAAAGATTGAGGTGATTGAGAAGCTTCCACCACCTTCAAACATAAAGGGGGTAAGAAGTTTTCTAGGCCATGCAGGGTTTTATAGGCGTTTCATAAAGGACTTCTCTAAGCTTTCTAAACCTCTTAGCAACTTGCTAGTTAGAGATGTTCCTTTTCATTTTGATGATGCTTGTTTGCATGCCTATGAAACTCTGAAGCAAAAACTAGTTACTACACCTATTCTTGTAGCCCCAGATTGGGAGTTACCTTTTGAGCTTATGTGTGATGCAAGTGACTTTGCAATAGGTGCAGTGCTAGGACAAAGAAAGAATAAATTGTTGCATGTTATTTACTATGCAAGTAGAACTTTGAATGATGCACAGCTTAATTATGCCACAACTGAAAAGGAATTTTTAGCTGTTGTATTTGCTTTTGACAAGTTTCGTTCTTACTTGCTTGGTGCAAAAGTGATTGTCTATACAGATCATGCAGCTTTGAAGTACTTGATGACAAAGAAGGAAGCAAAGCCTCGGTTGATCAGGTGGATATTACTCCTTCAAGAGTTTGAGTTAGAGATACGTGACAAGAAAGGTGCTGAAAATGTGGTGGCAGACCATCTCTCTAGGCTGGTTTTTCCTTTTGAAACTAAGAAACAAGAGATTCATGAGACCTTCCCAGATGAACAACTGCTGGTTGTGCATTCAGCCCCATGGTTTGCAGATTTTGCGAACTATTTGGTGAAGAAGATCTTGCCAGAGGGTTTTTCCTATGCTCAGAAGAAGAAATTCTTCTCGGATCTCAAGTATTACTTCTGGGAGATCAAGTGATCAGAAGATGTGTGTCTCATGAGGAGTTTGCTAGCATCCTCTATCATTGTCACACTTCCCCAGTTGGAGGTCATTTTGGTGCAACAAGAACAGCTTCCAAGGTGCTTCAATGTGGATTCTATTGGCCCTCATTATTCAAAGATGCACATGAGTTTGTAAAGAAATGTAATGAATGTCAAAGGACTGGGAACATCTCCAGAAGACATGAAATGCCCTTGAACAACATCCTTGTGTGTGAGCTTTTTGACGTTTGGGGCATAGACTTCATGGGACCATTCCCTACTTCCTATGGTTATAAATACATCTTGGTTGCAGTAGATTATGTGTCCAAATGGGTGGAGGCAGCTGCATTTCCCACCAATGACACAAGGGTGGTAACCAAGTTCCTCAAGAAGAACATTTTCTCTAGATTTGGTACACCGAGGGCCATAATCAGTGATGGAGGAACACATTTTTGCAACAAACAGTTTGAAGCTCTATTGGCCAAATATGGTGTAACTCATAAAGTTGCTACACCATATCATCCTCAGACAAGTGGCCAAGTTGAAGTCTCTAACAGGGAGCTTAAAAGGATTCTTGAGAAAACTGTAAGCTCATCACGTAAGGATTGGTATATCAAGCTAGATGACGCTTTGTGGGCTTATAGAACCGCTTACAAAACCCCTATTGGAATGTCTCCGTATAGGTTGGTGTTTGGTAAAGCATGTCATCTCCATGTTGAATTGGAGCACAAAGCTTATTGGGCTACCAAACTACTCAATTTTGACTACAAAGATGCAAGTGAGAAGAGGTTGCTGCAATTAAGTGAACTTGATGAGTTTCGGCTTGAGGCATATGAAAATGCCAAGATTTACAAAGAAAGAACCAAGTTGTGGCATGATAAGAATATCATGAGAAGAGATTTTCATGTGGGGCAGAAGGTCCTGCTCTTTAACTCAAAACTGAAGTTCTTTCCGGGAAAATTGAGGTCTAGGTGGTCCGGACCATTTCAAGTGACTCAAATCTCACCATTTGGAGCAATGGAAGTCACACATCCCACCAAAGGCACTTTCAAGGTGAATGGTCAACGCTTGAAGCCATACATTGATGGAGACTTGGATAGACTCAATGCTTCAAGCAACATGCTCTTGGATCCTACTTGATTGGTACATCAATGTCCAACTTAGGGACACTAAACCAAAGTGCTCTTGGGAGACAACCCAAGTTCTTTCTACATTTTTACTCATCTTGCCTTTTTCTTTACTTTTGCATTTGAATTGAATTCATGTCATTTTGCATTTTTGTTATGTTGTCTTAATTTGAGCTAATTAACTTTTCTTGAGTGTGTTATGTAATTGTGATTGAGAATTTAGAGTTTCTGAGTTGCTGGAACAGGATGCAAGGGCTGGAAATTTTCTGCATAATTTTGCAGAAAACTCACGCTACAGCATGGAAACTCACGCTACAGCATGGGTCATGGCCAACTAGACAGTATACTGCAGCATAGCTTCCCACGCTACAGCATGGCAGCTCATGCTACAGCATAGAGTTCCTTGAAATTGAATCTGGTGCGAGACAGTATGCTCCAGCATAGCTTCCCACGCTCCAGCATGACCAGGTATGTCTTGTTCTCAAAAAAAAAAAAAAAAAAAAAATTTGCCATGCTACAGCGTGGTGATCCATGCTCCAGCATGGCTTCTGAAAGGTTCCAGCATGCTATAGCGTGGTATGTCACGCTCCAGCGTGACCAAAAAAAAAATTGACTTAAAAAAAAAAAAAAAAAAGGGGCCAGCATGCTACAGCGTGGTCATCCACGCCCCAATGTAAATTTTTCCTAAGGCTACAGCACGCTATAGCATGACTTTCATGCTCCAGCGTGATTTTTAAAAAAAAAAAATTAAAAAGATGAAACAACACGCTGTATAGCACGACTACTTGGCTAATTCACGTGTAACAGCATCCCCCCAGCCCAGCAGCGTGAATCTCATCCTCTCAACTCTCTCTCTTTCATTTTTTCATCTCTCAACACTACTCCAAAACCTCCATTCCTCAATCTTCCTCTCAACCTTCAAGTCGCGGTCATCTCCTCCACTCCCTCACACTCAGTACCCACACCCCATCAGTGTAAACATCTCTCCCATTCTCGCTCAACTCTCTCTCTCTCTTTACAGCAGCGTCAACGGTTGCCTCTTCCATTTCTGAACTCAAACCCACTTCTTCCACCATCATCCTCTGCCATTCTCTTCCTCTCACCACTCCATCCCTCTAAACCGTGACTAACCTACTGCCACTAGCACGTTTTCTTTTTCTGCTAGCATTCAAACTTTCTCCAAACCACCATCAAAACCTAACCACGAATTTCAGAGAGGGTGAGAGATATTGCGTTAGAGTTTCCTTCAATTGATTGAGGGGTTTTGTGCTTTACGGTTTCAATTACTTGCATCCACCATCTCATTACTGATCACAACTTTGGTATGTCTCTTAACTCTTCCTCTTAGCATTTAAATTTGCTATTGATGAAAGCTTGCATTTTGTTCCTCATTAGGAAGCTGCGTGACAAATATGTATCATTGATTTGGACTCCTTATTTTGCTTGATATTTTGATGATTATGTTCCCAAAAAAAAAAAAAAAAAAATTTGAAAAAAATTATTTTCTTTTTTTAAACTGAACAACATGCTACAGCGTGGACACTCATGCTGTAGCATGGATCATTTAAAAAAAAAAATTTTGCTGCTTTGAAATTTTCTGGATAGAAATGGATGTAGCATTTGTTGTGATTGCTCAAAGATTGTGAGTTTAGAATAATTTTGGCATTACTTTTGAATAACTTGCATGTTTGCAAATGGTTAAAAGAAATGTGCATGTTAATTGGAATCAAAGTGAATTAAAAGGTTAACATCTTGCTTCTTTGACTATGTTGATTGGGACTCATTTGTTCAATTACAACCTTGGTATAAAATCATTTGATGTTGCAAGTTGGACTTTGTGACTTGTTTGGTTGGCACTTCAATGTTCTTACTTATTGTATTATTCCCAGGAACCCTCCATCCATGGCACCCAGAAGAAGCAACAGGCAAGCTGGCCCTCCTTCTGCTCCCATAGATGGCAAATTTGTTCACCTTGACTCCGAACAACGGTACAACTCTGCCCTTCATACCAGAAAATGCATTATTGAGAGGGGGGTGAAAATCCTACCTGAAGGGCAGTCGGGTGGAAGATACTTCCAAAGAGTAATCAATGAGATTAATCGACGAGGTTGGGACTTCCTTTTTGATACTCCAGCAGTTGGTAGTGTACCTTTAGTCCAAGAATTCTATGCTAACATGCTCAAGGAAGGTGAAGATGGGATTCCAAGTGGCAAGATCTTTTTGAGGGGGAAATGGATTTGGTTGTCCTCAGAGACAATCAATGCACATCATGAACTCCAATCGGTTGAGGAATGTGCTTATACTTCACTGCTCAACAACCCTCCTGATTGGGATGAGGTTCTCCGTGTTATTGGTAGAGAGGGAGCGGAGTGGACATTTTATGAAAATGACACTGAATGTACCACTCCGCAAAACATCAAGAACATCCACCTCTCTGATTCAACTCGAGTATGGGCTTTGATCATTATGTCTCGCATTCGGCCATGCTCTCATGTCCACACCATACCCAAAGAGCCTTGCCTCTTGCTTTATTGCATTCTCACTCAACAGGAGGTGGATGTCGGGACTATCATTAGTGATCATATGAGGCATATCCCGAGCAGTAGAAATAGCTTGCCTTATCCTTCTTTGATTACTACCTTGGCCCGATCCGCTGGTGTGGTTATCCGGCAAAATGAAGAGAAGACTCCTGTTGAGCCATTGATATCCCCTGCCTCCATCAACCTCACTATCTCAAGGGCAAGGAACAAAGTTGGAGGAGGTGCCAGCAGTAGCTTACAAAGGAGCATGACATCTTCTAGGGGTAGGAGGCAGCAAGCCTCATCATCTTCTCAAGGCTTAGATATTGCTTCATTGATGGGAAGGATAAATGAGCTTGATATGACAATGAACATGCAGTTGAACAACATCTATGAGCGGGTGGATAGGGGATTCCACCACTTGGATGATATGATAAGGCAGGGCAATCCAGATGCCTATCGTGACTACCCACCCATTTTTGCTCCACTATCCTCTGACAATGATGTTGAGGATGAAGCTGAAGATGATGAAGGAGGTGAAGAAAATGAAGAAGAGGAGGAGGGTGATTCAGATGAGGCTGAGGAAGATGATGCAGAAGAAGAAGAAAGCCAGTCAGAAGAAGATGATGATGACCCTGATGCTATGGAAGACTCAGATTGACCATACGGTGCTTTCTTTCCTTGTCCCCTTATTTTTGTGATCTTTGTGCATGTATGTGCTTGGGGACAAGCACAATCTTTAAGTTGGGGGTAAAGGACTTAGAATGTAGTTAGAGTAGATAGTTGTTAACTTTTAACGGATTTAGTTTCTTTATTTTTCTTATTAGGATTAGTTCAAAAAAAAATGAAAAAAAAAAAGTAAAAAAGAAGATAATGCTGAAAATTGTTGTTGTTGTGGTCCACTCCAATGATATAACTGGTTGTTTTAGTTGTTAATTCTTTAGTAGCTAGGATTAGCCTTTTGAGTATTGAAAGTCTTCTTGTGCATTATTCTTTTTGAGAAACATTGACCATATTGCATACACTATCATGAGTGACTTAGGGTTAGTGATCATTATGTTTCATTGCCATAGTTAAATTATGACATGCATTCTTTGCACTTGACACTCTCTAGAATAGCATGAGTGGGAACTAGCCTTTGAAGTGATCTAGGCCATTTTTGGAAGCCACAAAGAAACCGTTGGCCCACCTTTTAACACCAACCCTTGTCACCCCT
Source organism: Dalbergia cultrata (assembly GCA_031216105.1). Taxonomy (NCBI): domain Eukaryota; kingdom Viridiplantae; phylum Streptophyta; class Magnoliopsida; order Fabales; family Fabaceae; genus Dalbergia; species Dalbergia cultrata. The sequence continues at coordinate 31,698,869 of CM062351.1, forward strand.
TTTGAGCCTTTGAACTTTTCTTCTTGATTTAGCCACATTACAAGCCTAGGAATCCTTTTTGTTTCATTTCCCAATTTTGAATCTAGTTTACCCTCAAGCCCAAAGCTTCTATGTTTATGAGAATAGGGTAACTCCTAACTTGATCCCCATGTGTCAATGACTAGAAGTGAAATGTGTATTTCCCAAAAAAAAAAAAAAAAAAAAAAGAGAACACCAAGAAGAGAAATGTGTATTTCCCATGTAAATAAAGTCTAAAAAAAAAAAAAAAAAGAGAATAAAGGAAAGAGGCTTGTGATTGGTTGAATTTGATTGGTGCTCAATTGAGAAATGGAAATAGGGGTAGCAATAATACAAGTTGGGGGGTTGCTTGAAGGTAATGGACTAGAAGTGAAAGGTTCCTTAAGTTGAGGGTAGTTAATGAGCCTAAATGACTTGTCATCATACCTCAACCTTGGCCTAACATTACAAGCTTAATCAAAGTCCTTTTGATCTTTGGCTAGTTGTTACTTGTGTAGATGTATAAAGAGTGATTTTGCTTTGTTTTGGTTTTGTCTCTTTTTAACTATTGGCATTGACATGATGAGAATTAGTTCTTTGTCACTTTTTGCACACACACAGAGGTTTAATGTTCTCATAAAAGGTTTTGCACAATTAGATGGACAATTGCTTGAATTGTGGATCTTGGTAACTTTTGAATTAACTCTTGGAACAATGATGAGGTGTTTGTGGACCAACAACTTGGAAATGTTTTGAAATGTTTTGAAATGTAAATATCTTTTTGCTTGTATAGTTTTGTCTTGAGACTTGCTTAGGGACAAGCAAGTTCTTAAGTTGGGGGTTGTGATAACTCCCTTAGGAGTTATGTTTTTCTTTAGTTTTCTTAGAACTTTTTTATTTGTTCATAGTTAGTTTTGGTTTGCATAAGTGCCTTTTTTGTATTATTTGGTTTAAACTCTTGCATGATTAAACTTACATTAACCTTGCATTCTAGTTGTTCTCCATTGGTTTGTAGCTTTTTGGAAGAAGAATGAGGGAAACATTTGAGCTAGAAGTGCAAAGAAGCAAGAATTGGAGCTGAAAGGATGTCAGAATTCCATGCTGGAGCATAGAAATCCATGCTGGAGCATGGGTCTCGAATCGGCCACGCTACAGCGTGGGAACCTACGCTACAGTGTGGCTTGCTGTCAGATTTCTCATATTTTCACTTAAGCTACGCTCCAGCGTAGCCATAGCCACGCTACAGCGTGGGTGCACGAATCTGACATGTGGATTGGGCCTCTGTACTAATTTTGGCAGCCCATAATTTGCATAAAAACCTAGGCAAACGGGAGAAGAATGCATCAGAGGTCAGAATACGAAATTTGGGGATAAAGGAGGCTAGAGGAAGCTTAGAGCTTGGGAGCAAGGGTTTTGGAGCTTCAAGAGCTTGAGAGAGAGACCTCTCTTGGTTATGTTCTTCAATTCTTAGTGTATTTTCTTGTTCATGGCTTCTTCCTTCTTTTTGTCATCCATTTTATTTTCATATCATTTGCTCATGACTTGTAACTAAACCCTTTGCTAAGGGTGATTTATGGATGCTATGTGTTTGACAATATGCTAATATGAATGAATGTGTGTCTTGTTCTCATTTGATAGTGAGCATTGTATTTGATTTTATTTATCTTGAATTGTTTGATCACCAATTTAGGATTATAGGGGTTTTTACAAATTTGAGAAAATGAGTAAGAGTCATGCCTATTTGCAATGCCATGAGTTGAATGACACCTAGAGATAGGCAAACATGATTCATGTGGTATTTAAGGACTTGATAATTAAGTCACTTAGTTAGAGTTAGGCATGCTAAGAGATTAGGTGTTCAACTCTAATTGAGTAGTATTAGATGATCTTGAGAAAGACTTTTAATGAACATAGAGATCCCACCATCACTCAATGAAATGTGGACAAGGCATATTGATGTTCATGTTGCATATTAATCACACATAGTTGAAGTAAATCACCCTAGCATTTAATTCCATCAATTCTTAAATAGCTTTTACATTGCTTTAGCACTTTAGTCTTCAAATTCCTTTGATATCATTTCATTTCAATTGTTCAACTTGTTATCTAAATTGGCTAAAATCGGTACTTGAATTATCCCTGTGGGTACGACAACCCCTCATTTTATTCTATTACTTGACGACCTAATATACTTGCTAGTGTCACTCTCCCTTTAGGAGCGATCAAAGACTAGCAAGACAACTCTAAAACTCTGAACTTAGCAACTTCAAGGTGCAACAAGGCTAACACAAGCATCCTATTTATAGAAAAACAAAACCATGGAGCTCACAATGGGAGGGAGTGGCCATGTGGTTTGGAGGGAAAAGGAAGAGAAACTATCTTTTACACAAGGTCATTCAAGCATGGTTTGAAGTATGGAAGCTATGCTACAAAGTATGGCTTGATGTGAGTTAATTTCCTATCAAATTTTTATGAAATTAGTCTTCTAGAAACAATGCATGGCTGGAACTTTTCCAGCCACAAATAAATGGGAAAAATGGGTTGTGTTAATTATTTATTCATGTGGAAATTCAAGCTTGATTGAAAGTTATGACAAGGTATAGTGTATGTGACTTGAGGTATGGCCTTGGAGTGTTGAAAAATTGAACATGTGATGCATATGGAGGGAGAAGGTTCACGGCCTGGTTTGGTTTAGCAAGGGAGGAGGTGAGTTTGACCATTTAATTGTGTGTTAATGGTAGGTTTAGATGTGTATTAGCTTAGGTACAAGGTTAGGAATGATTAAGCTTAAGTTTAGGTAACTAAGAATGTGATTTAGGGAGTTTATGACAAGTTTAGGAGTGCTCATACATCATTAGAGAATTTTAAACTCATTTATGAATAAACAATGTGTAACACAATTCCATGATTTAAGGAATTGGAAAGAGAAAACACTATTCAAGATTCTATGACTAGGTGTCTTGAAATTAAAATATGATTTTAGGTTGTAATTAAGTACTTTTTGGTTCTAATCAACTTTAATAAATTATTTTGACTCAAGATTAATTAGGGAAATTAATTAACCTTCGATTAGAGCCTAATATTGCTTAGGTTTGCTTAATCACGCGATTAAGCGTAAAAATACGAAACTAGGGGCAAAACCGTAATTTTGCACTAATTTTGCCCGGGACTTCAAAAATTAAAACTAAGGTCATAGAATACATAAAAACGCCTTTTAAAACCATCTGGAGAAGTTTCGGGTTCATCCGGCACTTGCAAACGGGTAAAACACCGCAGGGGCGTTTTGGTCATTTTGACCCGAAAACTCAAAAAACGAGATTTTCGATCCCGGGAAGGTACACAAGGTATCTAATCCCCTTCCAACATTGAGTCTGCCCGTCGAGTACTGCGGAACTGGCTTTCCTCGAATTCCGAGCTGAAAATGACCTCAGGGGCATTTTAGTCATTTTCACTCTAACAGAAAAATCGGGACGTTACATGGTTCAAGAACTGTAAAGCTCTTGTTGATGAGATAAGTGTTGGGTTATGATGGATTTTAAAGCCTTGTAAGAGCTCTAGCTAAGATTAAAATAAATCTTTCATTCATGTTTATGTTTATGCTTTGCACATCATGTTTCTTTTCCTTGCTATCACTAAATATCAAGAATAATAAATGAACTGGCATTATTATATTTATATTTCAAGCTTTGCATTATCATGTTTATATTTCTAAGTCCTCACCCAAATATTTAAAATAATAACAAGATGCATCTCATGTTTATTTTATGCTCTTACTTTATTTTCTAATGAAAGATAAAATATGTGCATGAGCATATTTAAGTTTATATTATCACCTAAGAGGACCTAGAGCTCAAGACTTGCCCATTATTATCTAAAACAAAGGCTTGAAAAACATATGTTTCCTTGTTCCTTTAGATTTGACCCTAGGAGGTTTGCTTTGTTTCAAATACTAAAACTTATGTTTTATAATTTTCCTAAGTTTACATGGGCTTAAGAAATGTTTGAACAAAGTTTTATGATCTCAAACCTTTTCAAATTTCATTCGAAATGGCTACTGCCCTTGAAGGGATTTTGATGATTTTTATGAGATAAAAATGTTTACTAATCAGTTTTGAAAGTTTTAAAAAGGTTCCAAGAGAAACTAGCATTTTATGTGTTTAGAAATCAAGTTTTACGCCTTGTTTGTTGGAGATGAATTCGGTTATGCCTTGCTATGAATGCCCACTATTTTGTGCTGTTATAATGATGATAATATGAGTATGTTCATGTATATTTGATGCAAAAATTAATATGTGAAAGCTAAAAGAAGTTAATAACTAGAAAAGAATTAATTTGAGACTTTTAGATCCCTTAGAAATATAATTTTCTGGATTCTGTCCAGCAAGGTTTAGAATTGGAAATCATGGTTTATAATTAGTTTAAATGTATAGGAACTACTCATAATTGGTTTAGGACTTGATCTTGATACCTTAGGAGCAAACCGAACTTAGAAAGGGTCAATGTTATGACTCCTAGGTACCCGTAAAGTAAGAATTTTGGATTCTGCATTCTTGAGGTTTAGAAATATTTATGATCATAGAATTGAGTGAGGAATACTTAGATATGAGCCTATAGGTACCCGAGAGCTTAAGTTTTTATCTGATGCAACTTAGAATTTGAGTTAAAGGACCTTAAAGGTCAATACATAAGATGTAACGCCCCGATTTTCTGCTAGAGTGAAAATGACCGAAATGCCCCTGAGGTCATTTTCGGCCCAGAATTCGAGGAAAGCCGATCTGCCCGATCGAAGGGCAAACTCAATGTTGGAAGGGGATTAGATGACCTGTGTACCTTTAGAATCGAAAATCTCGTTTTTGAAGTTTTAGTCAAAATGACCAAAACGCCTGCAGTGTTTTACCTATTTGCAAGTGCCTGATGAACCCGAAACTTCTCCGATGGTTTTAAAAGGTGTTTTTATGTATTCTACGACCTCGCTTTTAATTATGGAGGTCCTGGCAAAATTAGTGCAAAATTATGATTTTACCCCTAGTTTCGTGTTTTTACGCTTAATCGCGTGATTAAGCAAACCTAAGCAATATTAGGCTCTAATCGAAGATTAATTAATTTCCATAATTAATCTTGAGTCAAAATAATTTATTAAAGTTGATTAGAACCTAAAAGTGCTTAATTACCACTTAAAATCTTATTTTAAATTCAAGATTTCTAGTCATGGAATCTTGAATAGTGTTTTATCTCTCCAATTCCTTAAATTATGGAATTTTGTCTACATTGTTTTATTCATAAAATGAATTTAAAATCTCCTAAATATGTATGAGTACTCCTTAATCATGTCATAAAGGTTCCTAATCACATTCTTAGTCACCTAAACTTATGCTTAATGACTCCTAACCTTACACCTAAGCTAATACACCCCTAAACACATCACTAACACACTATTACATGACCAAAACTCCTCCTCCCTTGCTGCATCAGACCTGCACGAAATTCAACATCCATTTTATCACAATTTAATTTTATTTCACACTCCAAAGACTATGGTTGAAGCCATGTCATCAAAGTGCAATTCTCTCACCTCATGTTCCATGAGGATTCATTCTCCTCCACACATGCCTCACCTCATGTTCCATGAGGATTCATTCTCCTCCACTCATTCACTCTTATTCTTCTCTATAAATACCATGCCTAGATGAACCTTTGCTACACTTTGTTCATTTGCTAAGTTTAGTTTTCTAGTTTTTCTCTAAGTTCTTCCTTTTTCTCTCAAATCTCAAGAGCATTCTTCTTCTTCATCTTCTTCTTTTCCTTATGAAACTTCATCACACAACCTTGAAACACCACCCCACCACCTTGGATCATCATACAAACACCTAAACTTCCATTCTCAAACACAAGCTCACCAAGAACACATTTCCTTCCTTTTTCTTTCATCAAGGCTGAATCATCATCACCATCCTAGGAGGTGTTGCTCAGATCATTTTCATCTTCAAGTCCAAGCTTTTTGTCTTCACTCTAGGTAGGAGTGTTTTCTAAACTTTGTCTTCTTGAAAATGAGTTCTTTCTAGCTTTCTCTTGGGTTTTCTTTTTGAAACTTTCTTTGGTTTCCTTTTCTTGTATTTTCGGCCTCTTGGCCTTGATGAGTACATGATAGCTCAATGATGAGGACTCCTAGATAATGACTATGTGTTCATCTCAAAGGAAACTCTAGAGCTTGAGGTTTTATTTTCTTTGAGTTCCAACATTATTTTCTAACTCAAAAATGATTTTTACTCAAGAATACCTTTAATTTTCTTGCTATTATGATTTCGGTTTCTTTGTTCCTTTCTTTAACATTTTGATTTACCATTTTCCTTTTTGATCTTTGAAGTTTTATTTGTTCAAAAAGTTTTGCTTTCTTTGAGCTTGATGATGATGTTCAAGAACCTCATAATTCCTTTGAGAACTTAGTTCAAGAACTCTAAAGCTCTCTTTGTAATGAGATATGTGTTGGGTTATTATGTTGTTAAAGTCTTGGATGAGCTTTAGATCACCTTAAAATGAACCTTGCATCATGTTTATTTTATGCTTTGCACATCATGTTTACTTTCTTTGCTATCACTAAGTACCAAGGTAATAAAGGAACTTGCATTATCATGTTTATATTTCAAGTTCTCACCTAAATATCAAAGATAATAATATAATGCATACCATATTTATTTTATGCTTTGCACATCATGTTTACTTTCTTTGTTATCACTAAGTATCAAGGTAATAAAGGAGCTTGCATTATCATGTTTATATTTCAAGCTATGCATTATCATGTTTATGTTTCAAGTTCTCACCTAAATATCAAAGATAATAATATAATGCATCACATATTTATTTTATGCTCTCACTTTACTTTCTAGCAAAAACTAAAACAAGTGCATGAGCATGTTTATTTTTATGTCATCACTTTAATGAACCTAGAGCTCAAAGACTTGCCCATTGTTGTCTCAACAAAGGTCTAAAAATATTTATTGCTTTTGGTCCCTATTTCGGCCCTAAGAGGCTTTGGTGTTTCCAAGTATTGAAAACTATATTTTATAATTTTTCTAAGCTTATGTAAGTATAAGAAATATGTAGAACTAAGTTTTATGAATTTAGGACCTCTTGAGATAAAAATGATTTAGCTATTACCCTCTTAAGTATTTTTATGATTATAGGTGATAAAAGTGTCCATAAATGAGTTTTGAAAGTTGAAAAAGGTTCCAAGAGAAACTAGTATTGTATGTGCTTTAGAAATTGTGTTTCATGTCTTTTATGGAGATGTTTGTTTCGGTTCTGCCTTGCTATGTTTGGCCACTGTATGAGCTGTGTTAATAATGATAAGATGCTTATGTTTGAGTAAAAATAATGTTAAGACTCATATGTGAAAGATAGGATAAGTTAAGAACTAGAAAAGAATTAATTTGAGAATTTTAGATCCCTTAATGATGGAATTTTCTGGATTCTGTCCAGCAAGGTTTAGAAATGATAATCATGGTTCTAAATTAGTTTAAATGTGTAGGAATGACTCATAATTGGTTTAGGGCTTAATCTTGATGCTTTAGGAACAAACTGGACTTAGAAAGAGTCATTGTTGTGACTCCTAGGTACCCGTAAAGTTGGGATTTTAAATTCTGCATCCTTGAGGTCTAGAGATGTTCTTGACCATAGTGTGAGGTGAGAAATACTTAGTTATAACCTCATAGGTTCCCAAGAGACTAGGTTTTGATGATTTATAACTTAGATTGTGAGTTAAGGACCTTAAGGGTCGATGCATAAGACATTAAGAAGTCTTGAGTTTTTATGATGCTTAATTTTATGCAAGTATGATATATGATACATGAGCTTTATCTATATGAGTATGATGTGTTTAAAATATATGCTATGATGAGTTTGGAATATATGCTATAATCTATGTAAGAATGATGAGTTTGAAATATATGTTATGATGTTTATCTATGTGAGAATGATGTATTAGAAGAATATGCTTGATGATGCATGAACCCTAAAATGTTTTATTGATGATACGTGAGGAAATTATTATTGAGATGTTAAGTTGTGTGATTAGCTTGTGGCATGAATTTTGGTTTGAAGGAAATTCAGTTTAACAGCTGTTATGCTGCCAAATTTCTATCAAACCTAAAAGGGTTGAAAAATGTTTTAAAGTACCATATGAGTTGAAAACCCTGGGTGACACTGGTTCGACCGAACATCCCAGGATATTTTTATGTGACAAGCATTGAGGCGTACTTCTCACCTTTCTACGGTGAGGAGGAGGCAAATCCGTGAGGGTATGTGCAGATGCACCTTACCAAAGCGGACAATTATTTGTGCACTCGAGGCCAGTAGAAGCGTTTCAAAGAATGAAATATGTTTATGTTACCCTCATTTTACCCCATATTAAATCTAGTGACGACTAGTTAGGATTGAGCTCATTCCTAGGCGATTAGGTGAGACAGAGATAGGAGGTTATGATAAAAATCGCCGGGGCGGTGTATCGGTTGGAAATAGGTGGATATGTTTTAAGAGGGTGGTTTTTGAGAAAAAGAACAAAAGAGATATGATGCTTTTAAGTCACATAAGTATGAGAAAAGTAAGAGTTGTAATATGCCTTTATGCCACTTGCATGAATCTAGATTGTTGTGATTTGTTGATTTATGTGCTCAAGTATTGCCATACATTCATGCTTAAACATGTTGCATTCATGACATCAAGATGCATACTAAAAGAAATGGACCTTGGATAAATAGTTTCATAAACCCTAATAATGAATCTCATATGCATGAACACCTTTTATAAATAAACCCAAGGTTCCTGAGGATGTGAACGATGTAACCCTAGAATAGGAGATTCCTACTGAGATTCTTTAGTAAGATTCTCACTCTTTTCTCTTCTTTTTCTCGCTTCCGTCACATCTTCAGAGACTGATGACGATATTCGTGGTCTTCATTGACACATCCGTCCGAGAGGCGCCCCTAACGAGGAGCTCACGCTCAGTCTACACATATGCCCACTCCTGCCTCCTTGCGTTCTTGGATCAGTTACACTCCATTTCCCCGGGTTCTAGTAACAGATGTTTTAGGGGAGGCTTAGTGCACACACTCATATGTAGACTGGATAAACCTGCTTTTGTTTTGAGGTTATTCACTATAGGTGCACTCGGGTAGTGATGGTTTACTTTATGTTTCTCTGTTTCTATTGTACTTCCTTTCTGCTGTATTACAAGCTCTGCCCGTCCCAATGAGGGTATGACTACTTATGTATTCTAAGTTATGTTATTAATGAAACGTTTCTCTGCTGTGATGATTTATGCTCAACTGTTATATGTTTCCATTTCTGTGTTTCTCTATGAGTGTTAAGTGTGCTTTATATTCCTATTATTCGATTAGACTAAGAACGTGGCTCTCACTTTGTTGTGTGTTTTTTAAAAAAAAAAAAATTTACTCGTAATTTTCCTTTAGTATTTTAAGAAAAGGATGAGACTATGAAGTAATAGCCTAATGTTTAACCTAATGTGTTCTAGAAAGTTGGGTTAAAAATTAGGGTGTTACATTATGGTATCAGAGCAGTTCGATTCTCATGGAGCCTGAGGATTAGACTGACTATGCTTTATGAGCATAATACGATAGTTATGTCATGTGTTAAAGCTTGCTAGGGATAAGCTATAGGATAGGCATACATGACATTGTTCTGCGTGTGCCATGGTAACTAGCTCATTTCACATGGAATGTTGGGCCTGATCAACTCGGTGTTTCTTTGTTTGATGTGTTTAGGAACCAATGCCACCGCTGACGACAAACCTAGGGCTATGGCCAGGAGATAATCAAGACAATGCGATCACTGTCTTTGTTCGTGACATGGCCCGAGCCATGGAACGTATGTTCGAAAGGATAAATCAACAAGCGCTTGCTCCTCGCTCCCCCTGCTGCTGAAGCAATCGAGCAAGCCCGCTTCGGTGAGTTCCGCAAGGCGAATCCACCAGTGTTCAGAGGGGCCCTGGATCCCGACAAGGCTGACGAGTGGATCAAGGATATGGAGAAGATCTACTCTGTGGTTGCACGTCGAGAGGAACAAAAGGTTACTTTGCCTTCATGCTGAAATCGAGTTACGGTGGACCTAAGACCGGTCGCTAGAAGCTGCTGGGAACGTCATTGATTGGGAACTGTTCAAGACCTACTTCTACGAGAAGTATTTTCCAGAGTCTGTAAGGAATGCAAAGGACATCGAATTCATGCAACTGACCCAGGGTGGGTCTTCGTCGCCCAAGACACAAAGAAAGTTCGAGGAGCTAATCAAGTTCTCGCGAGTGTTTCAAGGGAATCCAGATGAAGTATGGAAGTGCGTCAATACGAGGCGGGGTTGATGAGTTGAATTACGCAGTAGCACACATGGAGATTAGGGACTTTCCAACCCTAGTCAACAAGTGTCGCATCATGGAAGAAGGCCGGAAGAAGATCAATGCTTCAAGGGCGAGCGAGCCAAGGGGCTAGGACCTCAAGCCCCAAGGTTCAAGCCACGCTACCAAGGAACCACTACAACCCCTACCAGAGCAACCAGTTCAGGCAACAACCAACACATCAACAACAACAACGACCACCATTCCCTCAGCAGACTAGACCTCAAGCACGACCATCTTTTCAACATAACGGTCGAGGAACTTCAACAACAACCAACAACGAGGGTCAAGGCGGTCCTCGGTTTAACCAAGGAGGGTCCAGTGGGGCCAAGAACAAGGCGCCACAAGGAACCCCTGCTGCTTACCCGAGCCGCACCTATGGATGTCCTGTCCCAAGTGCGGGAAGAATCACGGAACCGCCCATGCCTAGCCGGTCGAGCTGCGTGTTTCAAGTGTGGCAAGCCTGGCCACTATGCGAAGGACTGCACTAGCGAGGGACACCAACCAGAACCCCGACCACAACACCAAGGAAGAGTCTTCACCTCAACGCTGAAGACGCCAGAAATCCAACGATCTCATTCAAGGTATGTGCAAAGTAAATGGTAAACCCTTAACTGCATACTATATGACTCGGTGCTACTCATTCTTTTATATCACTTGCTAGTGTCGAGTCCTTAAATCTGAGAGTCTCTAAACTTCCTTTTGATCTTATTGTTTCTACTCCTACCAATCGTCATATTAATACTTGTCATTGTTGTTTAAACTGTCATCTTGTTGTAGAAAATAGGTCCTTTAACATAGATTTAATTTGTTTACCCTTGAGAGACATAGGAATTATCTTAGGCATGGATTGGCTTCATGCCAACAGTGTGTTACTAGACTGTGGAACCCAAACCGTAGTTTTTCCTTCTCCTCCCGAAAACATCACTCGACCCATTAGGTTGTACCTAAACTCTGTAGTGGTCTTACGTAGTGGGGAGAAGACGATGGGATATGTTCTCCTAGCCGCTTGCGATGTAGACTTTGAGCAAAACCTAGGTGAGATACCTGTGGTGAGAGACTATCCCGAAATATTCCCGGATGAGATACCCGAATTCCCTCCCGAAAGAGAAGTTGAGTTCTCCATAGAATTGGTTCCTGGAACAGGACCAATCTCTATTGCCCCATATAGGATGTCACCCATGGAGCTAGCGTAACTAAAAACCCAGTTGGAGGAACTGTTGGAGAAAAGTTTTATAAGGCCGAGTGCTTCACCTTGGGGTGCTCCGGTCTTATTTGTGAAGAAGAAGGATGGAAGTATGAGGATGTGTATAGATTATAGGCAGTTGAACCAAGTGACCATAAAGAATAAGTACCCATTGCCTAGGATTGATGATCTTATGGACCAGCTTGAAAGGAGCAAGAGTGTTTTCTAAGATCGATTTGAGGTCAGTTACCATCGATTAGGGTTAGAGATTCGGACATTCCTAAAGCGCCTTCGAACTCTCGGTATGGACACTTTGAGTTCAATGTGATGTCTTTCGGTTTGACGAATGCTCCTGCAGTTTTTATGGATTACATGAATAGGATCTTTCGACCCTATTTAGATCAATTCGTGATTGTGTTCATAGATGATATTCTCATCTATTCGAAAACCCACGAGGAGCATGAGCGTCATTTGAGGCTGGTTTTAGAGGTACTAAAAGTGAAGAAGTTGTATGCAAAGCTTTCTAAGTGTGGATTTTGGTTAGAGGAAGTAAAGTTCTTAGGACATGTTGTGTCAAAAGGTGGCATATTTGTCGACCCAAGTAAGATACTAAGAGTGATGAATTGGGATAGACCAACCTCTGTAACCGAGATTAGAAGCTTTTTGGGTTTAGCTGGTTATTACCGTAGGTTTATCAAAGGATTTTCCCAGTTAGCCCTACCCTTAACCAAGCTCACTAGGAAGAATACCCCGTTTGAGTGGAACACCGAATGTGAAAAGAGTTTCCTAGAGCTTAAGGAAAAGCTCACCTCAACCCCGGTTTTGGTTTTACCTGACCCCAATGTACCCTTTGAGGTATATTGTGATGCTTCCGCAAGGGTTTAGGTTGTGTGATGATGCAGAATAGGCAAGTGGTAGCCTATGCATCCAGACAACTCAAGCCCCACGAGGTAACCTACCCCACCCATGACCTAGAGTTAGCAGCCATCGTGTTTGCCCTCAAGATGTGGAGACACCATTTGTATGGTGTAAGGTTTGAAGTGTTCTCCGATCATAAGAGTCTCAAGCATCTCTTTGATCAAAAGGAGTTAAACATGAGGCAAAGGAGATGGATGGAATTCCTCAAGGACTATGATTTCGGCTTAAGTTACCACCCCGGCAAGGCTAATGTAGTCGCCGATGCCTTAAGTCGAAAATCGTTATGTTTGTCAAGTATGATGGTTAATGAAGTTGGGTTAATAGAACAGTTTAGGAATATGAATGCTGGGATGTATGTGACTGAGAATGGCATTGTGATGAGTCATCTCACGGTGACCAGTGGGTTTAAGCAAAGGATCATGCTTTCCCAAAGAGAAAATGAGGACTTTATGGAGACAATAGAGGCAGTTAAGGCCGGTAAATTGAAGGGTTTTGAGCAAGGCCATGACTGGTTGTGGAGGTTTGAGGGACGAATCTGCGTGCCCCAAGATGGCGACCTCCGAGAGAAAATCTTGGAGGAGGCTCATAAGAGTCACTTTGCCATTCATCCTGGTGCTACCAAGATGTATCAGGACTTAAAGAGGATGTTTTGGTGGCCGGACTAAAGAAGGATGTGGTCGCTGGGTAAGTAAGTGTTTGGTCCCAAAAGGTTAAGATCGAACACCAAAAACCTTCTCGGCATGTTGCAACCCTTGTCAATCCCTCGAGTGGAAGTGGGAGAGTATATCGATGGACTTCGTGACAGATTGCCAAAGACTCAAGCTGGCCATGATGCTGTATGGGTGATAGTGGATCGACTGACCAAGTCGGCTCACTTTCTACCTATTCGATTCATGTACTCATTGGATAAATTGGCTCAGCTTTACATCCAAGAGATAGTAAGGTTGCATGGAGTGCCGTCGGCGATAATCTCGGATAGAGATCCGCGGTTTACGTCACGTTTTTGGGGAGCCTCTCAAAAGGCATGTGGTTCAAAGCTGTGCTTGAGCATCGCTACCACCCTCGCACGGATGGCCAATCGGAAAGAACCATCCAAACCCTGGAGGATATCTTTGAGAGCCCGTGTCTTAGACCGTAAAGGAAGTTGGGATAAGTACATGCCATTAATCGAATTTGCGTATAACAACAGTTATCACACAAGTATCGGTATGGCACCGCACTGGCATTGTATGGAAGAAAGTGCCAATCACCCTTGTGTTGGTATGAACCTGAGAACAAAGTGTCTTAGGACCTGATATAGTGAGGGAAACGACGGAGCAAATCAAAAGGATTAAGGATAGAATCCTAACCGCTCAAAGTCGGCAAAAGAGCTATGCGGACAAAAGGCGTAAGCCCTTGGAGTTCCAAGAAGGAGAACATGTATTTCTAAGAATCACTCCCACTACAGGAATAGGAAGAGCCATGAAAGTCAAAAAGTTGAGTCCCCGATTTCTCGGCCCTTTTGAAATTCTTCAGAGAATCGGATCTGTAGCCTACAAAATAGCCCTGCCACCCAATCTGGCAAATCTTCATGATGTCTTCCACGCTCTCGCCATGCGTAAATATGAGTCCGACCCTAGTCATGTCCTAGAACCAGAGCATGTACAGTTAAGAGAGGACCTCACTTTCAATGTACCTCCTACGAGGATCGTGGATCACGGGGTCAAGCAGTTAAGGAACAAGTCCTGTTCCTTTGGTGAAAGTGGCGTGGGGGCGAGACAAGGCAGAGTATACATGGGAGCTGGAGTCAGAAATGAGGACGAAGTATCCAGAGCTTTTCTAAGGTAACGAATTTCGAGGACGAAATTCTTTTTAAGGAGGGGAGTAATGTAACGCCCCGATTTTCTGCTAGAGTGAAAATGACCGAAATGCCCCTGAGGTCATTTTCGGCCCAGAATTCGAGGAAAGCCGATCTGCCAGTACTCGAAGGGCAAACTCAATGTTGGAAGGGGATTAGATGACCTGTGTACCTTTCCTAATCGAAAATCTCGTTTTGAAGTTTTGGTCAAAATGACCAAAACGCCTGCGGTGTTTTACCTATTTGCAAGTGCCTATGAACCCGAAACTTCTCCAAATGGTTTTAAAAGGTGTTTTTATGTATTCTACGACCTCAGTTTTAATTATGGAGGTCCCGGGCAAAATTAGTGCAAAATTACGATTTTACCCCTAGTTTCATGTTTTTACGCTTAATCGCGTGATTAAGCAAACCTAAGCAATATTAGGCTCTAATCGAAGATTAATTAATTTCCATAATTAATCTTGAGTCAAAATAATTTATTAAAGTTGATTAGAACCTAAAAGTGCTTAATTACCACTTAAAATCTTATTTTAAATTCAAGATTTCTAGTCATGGAATCTTGAATAGTGTTTTATCTCTCCAATTCCTTAAATTATGGAATTTTGTCTACATTGTTTTATTCATAAAATGAATTTAAAATCTCCTAAATATGTATGAGTACTCCTTAATCATGTCATAAAGGTTCCTAATCACATTCTTAGTCACCTAAACTTATGCTTAATGACTCCTAACCTTACACCTAAGCTAATACACCCCTAAACACATCACTAACACACTATTACATGACCAAAACTCCCTCCTCCCTTGCTGCATCAGACCTGCACGAAATTCAACATCCATTTTATCACAATTTAATTTTATTTCACACTCCAAAGACTATGGTTGAAGCCATGTCATCAAAGTGCAATTCTCTCACCTCATGTTCCATGAGGATTCATTCTCCTCCACACATGCCTCACCTCATGTTCCATGAGGAGACCTCATGTTCCATGAGGATTCATTCTCCTCCACACATGCCTCACCTCATGTTCCATGAGGATTCATTCTCCTCCACTCATTCACTCTTATTCTTCTCTATAAATACCATGCCTAGATGAACCTTTGCTACACTTTGTTCATTTGCTAAGTTTAGTTTTTTAGTTTTTCTCTAAGTTCTTCCTTTTTCTCTCAAATCTCAAGAGCATTCTTCTTCTTCATCTTCTTCTTTTCCTTATGAAACTTCATCACACAACCTTGAAACACCACCCCACCACCTTGGATCATCATACAAACACCTAAACTTCCATTCTCAAACACAAGCTCACCAAGAACACATTTCCTTCCTTTTTCTTTCATCAAGGCTGAATCATCATCACCATCCTAGGAGGTGTTGCTCATATCATTTTCATCTTCAAGTCCAAGCTTTTTGTCTTCACTCTAGGTAGGAGTGTTTTCTAAACTTTGTCTTCTTGAAAATGAGTTCTTTCTAGCTTTCTCTTGGGTTTTCTTTTTGAAACTTTCTTTGGTTTCCTTTTCTTGTATTTTCGGCCTCTTGGCCTTGATGAGTACATGATAGCTCAATGATGAGGACTCCTAGATAATGACTATGTGTTCATCTCAAAGGAAACTCTAGAGCTTGAGGTTTTATTTTCTTTGAGTTCCAACATTATTTTCTAACTCAAAAATGATTTTTACTCAAGAAT
The DNA here is from genome assembly GCA_031216105.1 of Dalbergia cultrata. Lineage (NCBI taxonomy): Eukaryota > Viridiplantae > Streptophyta > Magnoliopsida > Fabales > Fabaceae > Dalbergia > Dalbergia cultrata. Next base: position 31,714,888 of record CM062351.1, read on the forward strand.
ACCTTTAATTTTCTTGCTATTATGATTTCGGTTTCTTTGTTCCTTTCTTTAACATTTCAAGTTACCATTTTCCTTTTGATCTTTGAAGTTTTATTTGTTCAAAAAGTTTTGCTTTCTTTGAGCTTGATGATGATGTTCAAGAACCTCATAATTCCTTTGAGAACTTAGTTCAAGAACTCTAAAGCTCTCTTTGTAATGAGATATGTGTTGGGTTATTATGTTGTTAAAGTCTTGGATGAGCTTTAGATCACCTTAAAATGAACCTTGCATCATGTTTATTTTATGCTTTGCACATCATGTTTACTTTCTTTGCTATCACTAAGTACCAAGGTAATAAAGGAACTTGCATTATCATGTTTATATTTCAAGTTCTCACCTAAATATCAAAGATAATAATATAATGCATACCATATTTATTTTATGCTTTGCACATCATGTTTACTTTCTTTGTTATCACTAAGTATCAAGGTAATAAAGGAGCTTGCATTATCATGTTTATATTTCAAGCTATGCATTATCATGTTTATGTTTCAAGTTCTCACCTAAATATCAAAGATAATAATATAATGCATCACATATTTATTTTATGCTCTCACTTTACTTTCTAGCAAAAACTAAAACAAGTGCATGAGCATGTTTATTTTTATGTCATCACTTTAATGAACCTAGAGCTCAAAGACTTGCCCATTGTTGTCTCAACAAAGGTCTAAAAATATTTATTGCTTTTGGTCCCTATTTCGGCCCTAAGAGGCTTTGGTGTTTCCAAGTATTGAAAACTATATTTTATAATTTTTCTAAGCTTATGTAAGTATAAGAAATATGTAGAACTAAGTTTTATGAATTTAGGACCTCTTGAGATAAAAATGATTTAGCTATTACCCTCTTAAGTATTTTTATGATTATAGGTGATAAAAGTGTCCATAAATGAGTTTTGAAAGTTGAAAAAGGTTCCAAGAGAAACTAGTATTGTATGTGCTTTAGAAATTGTGTTTCATGTCTTTTATGGAGATGTTTGTTTCGGTTCTGCCTTGCTATGTTTGGCCACTGTATGAGCTGTGTTAATAATGATAAGATGCTTATGTTTGAGTAAAAATAATGTTAAGACTCATATGTGAAAGATAGGATAAGTTAAGAACTAGAAAAGAATTAATTTGAGAATTTTAGATCCCTTAATGATGGAATTTTCTGGATTCTGTCCAGCAAGGTTTAGAAATGATAATCATGGTTCTAAATTAGTTTAAATGTGTAGGAATGACTCATAATTGGTTTAGGGCTTAATCTTGATGCTTTAGGAACAAACTGGACTTAGAAAGAGTCATTGTTGTGACTCCTAGGTACCCGTAAAGTTGGGATTTTAAATTCTGCATCCTTGAGGTCTAGAGATGTTCTTGACCATAGTGTGAGGTGAGAAATACTTAGTTATAACCTCATAGGTTCCCAAGAGACTAGGTTTTGATGATTTATAACTTAGATTGTGAGTTAAGGACCTTAAGGGTCGATGCATAAGACATTAAGAAGTCTTGAGTTTTTATGATGCTTAATTTTATGCAAGTATGATATATGATACATGAGCTTTATCTATATGAGTATGATGTGTTTAAAATATATGCTATGATGAGTTTGGAATATATGCTATAATCTATGTAAGAATGATGAGTTTGAAATATATGTTATGATGTTTATCTATGTGAGAATGATGTATTAGAAGAATATGCTTGATGATGCATGAACCCTAAAATGTTTTATTGATGATACGTGAGGAAATTATTATTGAGATGTTAAGTTGTGTGATTAGCTTGTGGCATGAATTTTGGTTTGAAGGAAATTCAGTTTAACAGTAGATTATGCTGCCAAATTTCTATCAAACCTAAAAGGGTTGAAAAATGTTTTAAAGTACCATATGAGTTGAAAACCCTGGGTGACACTGGTTCGACCGAACATCCCTGTGATATTTTTTATGTGACAAGCATTGAGACGTTCTCACTTACGGTGAGGAGGAGGCAAATCCGTGAGGGTATGTGCAGATGCAGCCTTACCAAAGCGGACAATTATGTGCACTCGAGGCCAGTAGAGAACGTTTCAAAGAATGAAATATGTTTATGTTACCCCCTCATTTTACCCCATATTAAATCTAGTGACGACTAGTTAGGATTGAGCTCATTCCTAGGCGATTAGGTGAGACGGAGATAGGAGGTTATGATAAAAATCGCCGAGTGTGTATCGGTTGGAAATAGGTGGATATGTTTTAAGAGGGTGGTTTTTGAGAAAAAGAACAAAAGAGATATGATGCTTTTAAGTCACATAAGTATGAGAAAAGTAAGAGTTGTAATATGCCCTTATGCCACTTGCATGAATCTAGATTGTTGTGATTTGTTGATTTATGTGCTCAAGTATTGCCATACATTCATGCTTAAACATGTTGCATTCATGACATCAAGATGCATACTAAAAGAAATGGACCTTGGATAAATAGTTTCATAAACCCTAATAATGAATCTCATATGCATGAACACCTTTTATAAATAAACCCAAGGTTCCTGAGGATGTGAACGATGTAACCCTAGAATAGGAGATTCCTACTGAGATTCTTTAGTAAGATTCTCACTCTTTTCTCTTCTTTTTCTCGCTTCCGTCACATCTTCAGAGACTGATGACGATATTCGTGGTCTTCATTGACACATCCGTCCGAGAGGCGCCCCTAACGAGGAGCTCACGCTCAGTCTACACATATGCCCACTCCTGCCTCCTTGCGTTCTTGGATCAGTTACACTCCATTTCCCCGGGTTCTAGTAACATATGTTTTAGGGGAGGCTTAGTGCACACACTCATATGTAGACTGGATAAACCTGCTTTTGTTTTGAGGTTATTCACTATAGGTGCACTCGGGTAGTGATGGTTTACTTTATGTTTCTCTGTTTCTATTGTACTTCCTTTCTGCTGTATTACAAGCTCTGCCCGTCCCAATGAGGGTATGACTACTTATGTATTCTAAGTTATGTTATTAATGAAACGTTTCTCTGCTGTGATGATTTATGCTCAGCTGTTATATGTTTCCATTTCTGTGTTTCTCTATGAGTTTTAAGTGTGCTTTATATTCCTATTATTCGATTAGACTAAGAACGTGGCTCTCACTTTGTTGTGTGTTTTTAAAAAAAAAAAAAATTTACTAGTAATTTTCCTTTAGTATTTTAAGAAAAGGATGAGACTATGAAGTAATAGCCTAATGTTTAACCTAATGTGTTCTAGAAAGTTGGGTTAAAAATTAGGGTGTTACATAAGACACTAAGAAATCCTTTAATGCTTGATTTTTATCTATGAAAGTATGATGCTGTGATGCATGAGCTATGATGAAATGAATTATTGAGAAGTTAAGTTTATTATATGCATGAGAATTGAATGAGAAATATGTTTATGTTATGAGCTTGTGGCATAAGGACGGTTTGAAGGAAATTCGGTTTAACAGCTGTTATGCTGCCGAATTTCCGTCAAACCTAAAAGGTTTTGAGAAATGTTTTTAAAGTATGATATGAGATTGAAAATCCTGGGTGATACCGATTAGGCCGAGCACCCCCAAGAGATTTTTATGTGACAAAGCACTGAGACGCGCTTTCCTGGGTGACACCGGTTCGGCCGAGTACCCCCAGAGGAGACAAATCTGTGAGGATATGTGCAGATGCAGCCTTACCAAAGCAGACAATTTGCTGTGCACAAGATACCAGTAGAGCGTTTCAGAGAAAAAAATATTTATATGTTACCCCCTTTATTTCCCCATATTAAATCTAGTGACGACTAGTTAGGATTAAGCTCATTCCTAGGCGATTAGGTGAGATGGAGTTTTGGTGACCATGATAAAAATCACCGGGGCGGTATGTCGGTTGGATTTAGGTGACCATGTTTAAGAGGGTGGTCTTTGAGAAAAAGAATTTAAGAGTTCAAGCATGAAAAAGAGATATGATGCTTTAAGTCACATAGTTATGAGGAAAGAAAGAGTTTTATATGCCCTTTATGCCACTTGTATACACCTTGATGTTATTATTTGCTGATTATATGCTTAAGTATTGCCATACATCCATGCCCTAGTATGTTGCATTCAGGACATTAAGATGCATGTTAAAAGGAATGAACCTTGGATAATTAGTTTTATAAACCCTAATAATGAATCGTATATGCATGATCACCTTTTATAGATAAACCCAAGGTTCCTAAGGATATGAACGATGTAACCCTAGATAGGAGGTCCCTACTGAGATTCTTTAGTAAGAATTCTCACTCATTTCTCTTCTTTCTTTCTCTTCCATCACATCTTCAGAGATCGATGGCGACGTTCGTGGTCTTCATTGATACGCCCGTCTAGGAGGTGCACTACGACCCAGAGCATCGTTCCTATCACTTTGAGGGTCACTGTGCTATTCGTGTTTTTGTGTACATGGGATGACCTTTTGCTTACCCAGTGTCCAGCTATCAGTTCACTCCTACTGCTCCTTATGGTGGTGACGACTTGATCTTCGAGCGCACCCGCCCCCACGACGAGCTGATTCGCCGTGCTCGTTCGTCTGCTTCAGCTGTCTGTGACTACCTAGAGTATATGCCTTGTTCGAGGAGATTAGAGACGGATCCGTCCGAGGACTCGCCGATGCACGTTTATTCGGAGAGCTCTACTCCTTTTCCCCCGCTCAGACGGGAAGGGAGGACACCGTGATGCAGCCGCCGCCTGGCGCGAAGAGTCGAGATTCGCCCTCGCTGAGGAGCTCATGCCCAGCCGACTCATATTCGTGTTCCGCTTCATTGGCCCACTCAGGAGGAGATCGAGTAGTTCGCGGTTATATACCTCCATCACCCGAGGGTCCCCATCGTCACTAGACTTCTTTGGAGAGCTATCCGAGTGTTCGAGCCGTCACGAGGTTTTCCCCTTCGGTGGTATCTTTTGGGAAGGGGTTTGAGTTTAGCACTCATAGTTCTAGTAGAAGGGTAGTTTAGTTGGTTCTTATCTTCTGTTGTACCATGTACTTTGCTGCTTTCTTATTATCTTTCATGTACTACAAGCTCAGCCCAATTCTATAAGGGCGTGACTATATATGTATCATAAGTATGATATTAATGAAGTGTATCCTTTGTTGTGTTAATCATGGTTTCATTGTTATATGCTTTACTTACTGTGTTCCTTACATTTGTTACTTGTGCCTTGCATTTCTGCTTCCCGACAAACGCGGCTCTCACTTTGATTTTATGTTTCAAAAAAAAAATTTACCCGTATTTTCGCTAAGTATTTTCATAAAAGAATGAGACTAAGAAGTAATAACCTAATGATTAACCTAATGTGTTCTAGAGTATTGGTTAAAAATTAGGATGTTACAGTTTGAGCATTTTAGCATTCTTGTGAGTTCTTCCTTTTCTCTCTAAGTTTCTAAGTAGCTCTCTTTTTTTTCTTCATCTTCTTCATCCTCCACCTTGAGCCACTATAGCACCACCACAAAACACCATCCCACCACCTTAGATCATCATCAAAGCCCCTAAACACTCATTCTCAAACGCAAGCACACTTAAGACACATCTCCTTTCCTTGCTCTCCTTTTGGTCAAAAGCATCATCATCTCTTTGAGGAGGATTGTTCTTCTCATTTCCTTTCAAGATCAAGCCTTTCATCTTCAAACTTGGTAGGGAGTTGCTCTCTAGTTTTTGTTTTACTCAAAAGTGATGTTTTCTTGAACTTTCTCTTGGATTCCTTTTAAGTTCCTCCTTGTTTTTCCTTTTCTTCTCATTTCGGCCTCAAGGCCTTATTTTGATCATGATAGCTTGATGATGAGTATTTCTAGATGATGACCTTGTGTTCATCTCAAAGAAACCTCTAAAGCCTGAGTTTTTCCTTTCCTTGAACTTTATCTATGTTACTTAGCTCACATGGCTTTTAGCTTAAGAAAAAGTAATCATAAGGATTTCAATAAACTTAAGGCCTACCCTTGTCAACCTTAAAGTTGGTCAGCACGTTCTAGAGTTATGCTCTAGATAGGAGTCTTGAGTACATAATAAAGAACTTGGTGTATATTTTCTCCTCTTGTGATTTTGGTTCCTTGCTTTTCTTTCCTTTATGATTTCGGTTTCTGGTTCCTTTTTTTTTCTTTATGGTTTTATTGTCTTTTAAGTTCATTTCCTTGAAGCTTGATGATGTTGTTCAAGAACCATATAGTTTCTTTGAAAACTTGGTTTAAGAACTCTAAAGCTTACTTTGTTTGGTTAAGATAAATGTTGGGTTGAGTTTATATTTCTCTAAGAGTCTTGCATGAGCTCTAACTTAAGATAAAAAGAACTTGCATCCATATTTACCTTTATGTCATCACTAAACTCTCACGATAAAAGAATGAACTTGCATCTTCATATTTATGATTATGTTCTCACTAAATTTCTAAGATAATAAAGGACTTGCATAGCATATTTATTTTATGCTCTCAGCTCCTAATAAAGACTAAAATAAAGTGTATTGCATGTTTATGTTTATGTCATCACTTAAGAGATTTAGAGCTCATGGACTTGCCTATTCTTATCTCAAACAATGTTTGGAAATGTGTGTGGTTTATTCACATGAATTCGGCCATGTGATGATGATGAACTTAGAGTAAGATTCATCTAGTCTCAAGTGCTAAAACCTATGTTTCATGCTTTTCACTAAGTTTAGATGATCTCAAGAAATGTTTTGAGCAAAGTTTTATGATTTAAATTCCTCTTGAGATTAATTTGATATAGCTACTGCCCTTAGGTGTTTTATTATGGTTTTAATGAAATAAAATGTTTTCTAAGGAGTTGTATAAGTTTTAAAAAGGTTCCAAGAGAAACTAGCAATTTATATGTTTTAGAAATGAAGTTCTATGCATTATTTGATGGAGATGTTTTTCGGTTCTGCCATGCTTGGTTGCTCACTGTATGATGTTGTTTCTATGATGATAAAATGAGTATGTTCATGTATATTTGATGTTAGAATTAATTTGAGAAAGTTAAGACAAGTTAATAACTATAAAGGAATTAAAATGAGACTTTTACATCCCTTAGAAAATGAATTTTCTGGATTCGGTCCAGCAAGGGTAAAATTAGAAATGATGGTTTATAATTAGTTCAAATGTGTAGGAACTACTCATAATTGGTTTAGGGATTAATCTTGGTGCTTTAGGAGTAAACCGAACTTAGAAAGGGTCAAAGTTGTGACTCCTAGGTACCCGTAAAGTACAAATTATAGATTCTGCACTAATGGACTTTAAAGTAAGCTATGATCATAATAATTAGCAAGAATAATTATTTTTGAGCCTATAGGTGCATAAGATATTGAGATTGGATGATTAGAGAACTTAAGTTTCAAGTTTAAGACCTTAAGCGTCAAGCATAAGCCACCTTAGGTTCCTTAATAAGATGAGTTTATTTATGCAAGTATGATGTGATGATATATGATATGATGAGTGTTTCATTGAGATGTTATGTCTATCATCTTCATGAAAGTTGAATGAGAAATGCATATGTGTTATGAGATTAGTGGCATAAAGTTAGTTTGAAGGAAATTCGATTGTACAACGTTATCTTTGCCGAATTTCCATCAAAACTAAAAGGACTGAAGAATGTTTTTGAAGAAACAAATGAGATTAAAACCCTAGGCGACACCGGCTCGGCCGAGCACCCCCAGGAGATTTTTATGTGAAGTAGCACTAAGACATACTTCTCCCGCTCCGGTGGGGAAGAGGAAAATCCGTGAGGGTATGAGTGGATACAGCCTACCAAAGCGGACAATTCATTGTGCACTAGATGCCAGTAGAGCGTTTCAAGGAAGGAAATAATCCTAAGAGAGGTGATCCTTAGCCCCCTAATCCGTACTCGAGGAGTCGGGATTTTTATTATGATTTTCGCTTATCCAGATAATAAGTAAGAACTAGTGATGACTAGTTAAGGTATGAGCTCATAACCTAGATGATGTTTAGGGTGGCCCTTAATGCTAAAGCATGATGTTCTAAGTCATAATATTGAGGAAAATTTCACTTGAAAGTTATATGCCACTTTATGCCACTTGCATGCTTCTTAATGTCATGATTGGTTAAGTTGTTTGTTTAAGGCATTACCATGCATTCATGCTTGATATATTGCATTCATGACATTAAGATGAATTCTAAAAGGAACGAACCTTGGATAATCTAGTTTTATAAACCTATAGTATGAATTTATATGCATGCTCACCTAATAATAAACCCAAGGTTCCTGAGGATGTGAACGATGTAACCCTAGATAGGAGGTCCCTACTGAGTTTCCTTAGTAAGATTCTCACTCCCTTTCTTTCTCTCTTCCTTCCCGTCACATCTTCAGAGCTCGATGGTGATGTTCGTGGTTTTTATCGACACTCCGACTTGGGAGGTGCACTTTGATTCGAAGCACGGATCGTATCATTTTGAGGGACGTTGTGCTGTTCGCGTCTTCATGTTCATGGAACGTCCCTTCTCACACCCTGTACATAGCTATTGCTTCTCCCCTATGTCTCCCTACGACGATGCTATGGTTTTTGAGCGCACCCGGACGCATGACGAGAGAATCCTTCAGACGTACTCCGGAGGGTCGGCTGCGACTTCCAGAACTACGTGCCCCGATCTCCTAGCCCGGAGGACAATCCCTCGGAGGATCCGTCGACTCACATGTATAGCGACAACTCCGCCCCCACTCCTCAGTTCGTGAGAGGCGAGAGCGAAAAAACAGTTACGCAGCCGAGGTTGGCTAGGCGAGCCGAGATGCACCCCCGCCGAGGAGCACATGATCAACCACCACGTGTGCCTACTCCTACCGTACTACGTCCGTGGATCAGTTTCATCCCGCCATACCCCGGTTTCCAGTAGTAGTTGTTTTAGGGGATATCTAGTGCACACACTCACTCGTAGATTGGATAAACCTTCTTTTGTCATGAGGTTATCCACCTTAAGTGCACTGGTGTAGGAGTTTTTATTTACGCCTCTCATGTATTTCTGATCATGTTGTATTTCCTTTTCATTGTATTCGTATCACCTTGTACTAAACTAAGTCCCGCCTTCGGGTGGGCACATTATGATATTAATGAAGTATTCCCTTGGTGTGTTATTGATTGCTCATTTGTTATATGTCCTTCTATTTTGTGTTAATTCCTTATGAATTGCAAGGTATGTTTAGTTTATGATTATGTCAAACGCGGCTATCACTTTGATTTTATATTTCAAAAAAACATTACCCGTATTTTCCGCTAAGTATTTTAATAAAAGAATGAGACTAAGAAGTAATAACCTAATGATTAACCTAATGTGTTCTAGAGTATTGGGTTAAAAATTAAGATGTTACACAGCACCGAAGCCGATTCCGACTCCTCCTTTTTAGAGGCAGTGGCATCAATCATGTAGTCAAAGATTAGTCTATATAGATTGACTTTTCTCATTGTTAGAAGGCAAAAAACTAACATGCAGTCTACCTCAGATAGAGAGTCCATGCTTCCTATTCTAGGAAGAAGTGAGAAATGAATAAGTTTGTAAACTTGTCTTGCATTGGAGTTAAGCATGGTGACTGTTATTATGCAAGGATGATACTCTTGAGAGTTTGTGAGACAATTTGAGACTTCTTCTACTGATACTCTAAGAGTAGTGAACCAATTTTCATTAGCAAGACATTGGATTCCTTTATTAAGAGCAAGAGAAATATAAGAGAGGTCATCTATGCTAAGTTCTAAATCTATTCCTCTAATATAGGAGGTAAGAATAGGGTCAGTTACCTATACAAGTTGTGAATAGAAGGCCGTTACCATTCCGATAAAGACTCTATTAGAGATTTTGAGAAATCCTTGCCATCCTTAAAAGGTGATAGTTTCTAAAAGGAATACAAAGGTATTCATCAGTTCTTTGGAGAGCCTTTTTCCTGATGCTACTGGACGAGTGGCAAAAGTATCATCGTAGAATTGTTGCTGAAAGGATTCATCATACATTTGAAGTATCCCTAGATTGGAGGCATTGTCGTCAAACTTCTTTCCATCAGCCATGTTTCAAGTCTATTTTTGAAGAAGATGATTGATGACAGAGACGAGTAGAAGACATGAGTGATTGATAAGAGTAATTAAGGGCTTATTTTGAGTTTAAAGGGTTTCAAGAAGAGAGAGAGAGAGAGAGAGAGAGAAAGATACAGAGAGAGAGACAGAGAATGCGATGATCTTAGGAAGCGTGTTAAGGAAGACAGAGAGGAGAGAGGGAACATGTAAGGAGAGGTTAGCTAACAGGTGTTAGAACGTGGTTGTCTAAAGTTGAGGCAACGTGGGAGAGAGAAAATAGTATTTCAAGGACATTTTCCCACCCATTAGACTTTCCTTACACAGAATAATTGCCGACCTTTTAGAATCACATTATGAAAGATCCACTTTCTGACCTTCCTCGGAACAAAGAAGTTTTAGCGAGATAGTTATTTATTATGAAGAACATGATCCCAACATTTCTTAAGACTTTTCGAGTATTAATTTCCTCTTTGTAACATTGATTTATCCTATTTGAAATACATGAGACAAGTTTGACCCTTCATATTGATGCATCTATGTGAACTTCAAGTCTTTTCATGGAGAGGAGAGAGAGGAGAGAGCCTTAGAAGAAAAAGTTTGTGTACAAATTATTATGCAAGTTTTTGAAAAGCTTTGCTAAATATTTCCCAAGTGTTAAATCAGAGTAAGATTGGCTTATCATTTATAGAGAGACATGAATTTGCAATGCTGAAAGAGATTCTTTCAATCATAATCAACTACCACTATTAGTATAGAGTTCTTAGGAGTACCTTACAGTCTGATTTTTTCTGGTTCCTTATCCACAGCATCTGGGTGTACTTTCTGATGTCCCGCACTATTTTCTGAAGATCCCTTCCTTGGTTTCTTGATCTTTAGCTTAAACCTCCTCAAGCATTTACACTTTCGTTCCACGAGATAATATTCACCTTTTTAAGCTTGATCTCCTCTCTTGAGATAAACATGATTTCTCATGTGTAGTGAGATTATTCCCGATTCAAGTCTGCTTCTATGCCTTTGGTTCGTGAACATTAATACATTCTTTGCTTGAAATAACATTCACTTTCTTTTTAACTTAATCTCGTCCCATGAGATAAATCATATTTGTGCATATAAAGTGGAACGTTATTCTTGCTTTAAGTCTGTATTATGGTTTAATTTGTATACATGTTCTTTGCTTGACATAATATTCACTTTCTATTTGGCTTAATCTCTTTTCCTCAGATAAAACATGTTTACACATGCAAAGAGAAATATTAATCTCGCTTTAAATCCATGAAATACAAACCGGATTAACCTGTTATGCATTGTCAAGAAACTGAAGGTAGTCATTAGTTATTCTTCAACACATTTTCTTTAAACTGACTTTGTTGTCAATCAAAACATTTAAGCTTATACTTTCTGAAGGTTTCTAGAGTTTACAAAGTGTTCGTCATATAATACGTGATAATAGTACATCTTATCAATGTATTCTTAACCATCCATCACATAGCATGCACGCAAATCATAGTAGACCATGACATAAAATGAAAACATCATCATAGCATAACATTGACTTTAATTATCATGCCATAAATAATAATATAGAAGTATTCCACAAGTATAATGTCATCACAAGTATACTGATCCCACCTATAAAGGTTAAGCATACAATAATTCAAAAAAGCTAAGCCTAACTATGATATGGCTAAACCCTTCGTGGATGCACATATACCAGAAACTCAGTTATGAGTATGCATGAAGACAAAACAACTCCTAAGTGTTGCAAACAGTTCTCCTATTCCACTACGTCACTCTAATTTAGACTATAGTGTAACTCCTACACTAACATCTCAAGGAAGTCTACGGACGTTGCCATTATCCTTGTCTAAAGACGAAGATGGAAAGAAAAAGAAGGAGTGAGAAACTTACACAAGAATCTCAGTAGGGTTTTCCATCTCCACACACATGTCATCATCATCGTCCCTAGGAACCTCAAGTTTCATTATAAAAACAATGGACATAAATAAGGTTCATTTATTAAGTTTTAAAGCCATTAGCCGAGGTCTATGTCTTTTAGCATGATTCTTAATGTCATAAATACATCATACCTCATTATGAATGCAGGTCAATGCCATATGCAACATATCACAAGAATCATAATAAGTCAACATGGCATAAAGAACATAAACTTTCATAACATGATTTTTCCTTTTTACCTTCTTAGATGACTTAAACTTTCTAATACTCTCTCCTCTTGAGAGTTCTAGGTTATAAGCTCATACCTAAACTAGTAATCACTAGTCTATACTTATCATCTTAATAAGCTAATTCCTGACTCCCAAAGTGCATGATAGGGGGCCTAGGATTACCTTTCATAACTATTAATTCCTAGAGTCTAAAGAATCACCTTTTTGGGTCACCTCCTATAACCATTAATTCTTGGAGTTTGAAGGATCCCCTTATTAGGTCACCTCTCATAACAATTAATTCCTAGAATCTAGAGGATCATTTCCATGTGTCTTATTTCACCTTTAATCCTAGCATGTAAATTTAGATATGAAAATATGAGCATATAATTATAGCTTTCATCATGACTTATCACTTAACATTTCATGCCCATGAACTTTAAAATTTCTCTAAGTCCACAAATTTGGCAAAAATCTGACAGCATAATGGCTGGAAATGGAGCTTCTCCAAATTTGGTTCATGCCACAGAACATAACAATCATGCATCTCAATTATTCATTCATAGTCACAACATGCCACAAATCATCATGTAATTGGTCACGTAAGCATGCATCATATTCTTTGCACATATCCATAAGCATGTTATCATCAATATCTTATTGAACAGTAAACATGCTCCTACGCAGTATGCCGGAAGTGAAGGACCAGACTCAACTAATGCATATGCTATGCTCAATAGGATGTATGTGTTGTAACACCCTAATATTTAACTCAACATGCCTAGGATGCATTTAAGTTAATTATTAGTTATTACTCTTTTGTTCCAGTCTTTAACTTAAACCATTGAAAATACTTTAGCAAAAATATGGTAATTTTTTTTTTAAAAATACAAAACGTGAGCCGCGCATACTAACTAATTTGTATCAACCACCTTACCTATAAAAGCAAAAAGATAACATCGAGTCACAGATAAATATGAAATACCTCACTCAATTAATATAACGACACCATCATAAATAATGATAATTCCTTACTGAATACCTAAAACTTACAGGAAACAAAGCAGCACATCACTGACATAGATCAAGACAAATACATTAGTCCAAGAAAATTTATCATGCAAATAAAAACTTAACAAACTAGCATAAGATTTTTCTCCCACGTTTCCTACTCGGAGTGCCTAGAATGGATTCTACGAGTCGGCTCATCACGAGAGGCAAGACGTCTCATAGGTAGAACATGAGCACCTCGACGTGGACGGGTGGCTCCTCTCACTGGTTGCGTGACAGTAGCTTCTCCATTGCTATCGTACTCCCGTTCCATAGAGGCAGCAGGAGCAAATTCTCCTGAATAGTGACCGGATGGTATATCCTCAGATAGGTCTGACCACGAACCAGTAGAGCGAGGTGGTGACCTTGGTGTATAGTCAGGGAAATCTCAAACCGCCGATACGAAAGGTCGAGAAAACTGCCGTGCGGTTGTGCATGCTCGAAAGCAAGATCATCCGAAAAAGGGGCGGTAGGAGAAAACCACATACTAGAAACAGGGTATGCAGAAGGACAATCCATGAACACATACAAACGAATGGCACAACGACCCATAAAATAGTATGATAGGTTAGCCGGGTCGAAATGAATTTCCCGTGAGGAGGCGTCAACATAAATCACGAACGTCACCATCTACCTCTGAAGACGAGATGGAAAGAAATAAAGAGGGAGTGAGAATCTTATAAAAGAATCTCAGTAGGGCCTCTGCCTCCTAAAATGTGTGTCATCATCATCGTCCCAGGAACCTCGGGTTTCATTATGAAAATGTGGGCATATATAAGGTTTATTTATTAAGTTCCAAATACCATTAGCCGAGGCCCGTATCTTTTAACATGAGTCTTGATGTCATGTATGCATCATACTATTATCATGAATGCATGTCAATGCCATATACATTATAACATAAGAGTTCATATATAAATGCATCATGACATAAAGAACATAAATTCCTTTGATATAACTTTTCCTTAATATGTTTTTAGGTGACTTAAATTTCTCAATCTTTTTCCTTGGGGAAACCACCCTATAATTTCTCTCCTCTTAAGAGTTCTAGGTTATGAGCTCATACCTCACTAGTCGTCACTAGTATACACTTATCCTCTCGATAAGTTAATTCCCGACTCCCAGAGTGCGGGTTAGGGGGTTTAGGAACACCTTTCATAACCATTAATTCCTAGAGTCTAAAGGGTCCTTATTGAATCTCCTCTTATAACCTTTAATTCGAGAAGTCTAGAGGATTACCCCATTGGATCACCTCTCATAACCTTTAATTTGGGGAGTCTGGAGGATCATTTCCATATGTCTTATGTCACCTTTCATCTTAGTATGTTATTCATAGATGCAAGTGTAACGCCCCAATTTTCTGTTAGAGTAAAAATGACCAAAATGCCCCTGAGGTCATTTTCGGCCCGGAATTCGAGGAAATCGGTCTGGCAGTACTCGAAGGGCAAACTCAATGTTGGAAGGGGATTGGATGACTTGTGTACCTTCCCAGGATCGAAAATTTCGTTTTTCGAGTTTTCGGGTCAAAATAACCAAAACGCCCCTGTGGTGTTTTACCCATTTGCAAGTGCCGGATGAACCCGAAACTTCTCCAGATGGTTTTAAAAGGTGTTTTTATGTAGCCTATGACTTTAGTTTTGGTCCTGGAGGTCCCAGGCGAAATTAGTGCAAAATTATGGTTTTCCCCCCTAGTTTCGTGTTTTTACGCTTAATCGCGTGATTAAGCAAACCTAAGCAATATTAGGCTCTAATCGAAGGTTAATTAACCTTGAGTCAAAATAATTTATTAAAGTTGATTAGAACCTAAAAGTGCTTAATTACAACTTAAAATCATATTTTAATTTCAAGACTCCTAGTCATGGAATCTTGAATAGTATTTTCTCTTTCCAATTCCTTAAATCATGGAATTGTGTTACACATTGTTTATTCACAAATGAGTTTTTAATTCTCTAATAATGTATGAGCACTCCTAACCTTGTCATAAAATTCCTAATACATATGCTTAGTTAACTAAACTTAAGCTTAATTACTCCTAACCTTGTACCTAAACTAACCTACACTTAATCCTATCATTAGCACCCAATTACATGGAAGATAAATCCTCCCCCATGCTGTCTGAATTTTGGCCGAAGCCATGCCCTCCCATGTGCACCTCATGTGTGAATTTTTCTCACTCAAAGAGCCATGCTTTGACCTTACACAAACCATGCTTTCATCCATGCTTTCAAGTACAACATCTAGAAGCTTTCTTTCCCCCATTTTCTGGTCTGAATTTCCGTCACCCTCACCCCCATTTTCATGATTTATTTTATTTCAAAACTTGTAGGAAAATCACCTCAAATCACCATACATGTCATACCTTGTCATAGTTTCAATCAAGCTTGCTTTTCCTAATGAATAACCAAGCAAAATAAATTAATTCCCCCATTTATTTGTGGCTGGAAAACTTCTAGCCATGTCTCATTTCTAGAAGCTTAATTTCATCTACAATTAAAAGAAAACCTCACTCAAAAACTCATGCCTAAAGCCATACCTTGTGTCATGCGCTCCATGCTTCAAACCATGCTTGTATGACACCATCAAAGAGATACTTTCTCTTCCTTTCCCTCTCAAACCACATGGCCAGCCCTCCTCCATTTTGAGCCTTCATTTGCTTTCATTCTCTATAAATACCTTGCCTAGAAACACATACAAACACTTTAGTTCATTTGGTAAGTTTCAAGTTTTCTTAAGCTTTCTTGAGTTCTTTCTTTTTCTCTCAAGTTTCAAGAGAGTTCTTCCTTTCTTTTCATCTTCATCTTCTTCATCTCTTCATCTCATCATCATCTCTTAACCATCAAACACCACCCCAAGGCCTTGAATCATCTCCTAACCTCTCAAACACCTCACCTCAAACACAACCTCACTCAAACACATTTTCCTCTCCATTGTTCGTCACAAGGCCGAAGCCATATCCACCTCAAGGAGGAGCTCATCATTTTGTTTTCCTTTTTAAAGTTCAAGCTTTGTGTCTTCACTCTAGGTAGGAGTGTTTTTCTAAACTTTGTTTCTTGAAAAATGAGTTTCTCTAGCTTTCTCTTGGATTTCTTTTGAAACTTTTCTTTGGTTATTTTCTTTCTTGAGATTTCGGCCATGAGGCCTTGATGAGCACATGATAGCTCAATGATGAGGACTACTAGATGATGACTATGTGTTCATCTCAAAGGAACCTCTAGAGCTTGAGGTTTTACTTTCTTGGAGTGTCAACTCCACTTTCTAACTCAAACATGATTTTACTCAAGAACACCTTTTCTTTTCTTGCTATTTTGATTTCGGTTCTTTGTTTCCTTTTCTTTAATATTTTAGTTTTCCATTTCCTTTTTTATCTTTGAGGTTTTTTTTGTTTAAAAAGTTTGTCTTCTTTGAGCTTGATGATGATGTTCAAGAACCTCATAGTTCCTTTGAGAACTTGGTTCAAGAACTCTAGAGCTCTCTTTGTAATGAGATATATGTTGGGTTGTTACTTTGTTAAAGTCTTGAATGAGCTCTAGCTAAACATAAAATGAACTTTGCATCATGTTTATTTTATGCTGTGCATATCATGTTTACTTCCTGGCTATCATTAAATACCAAGATAATGAATGAACTTGCATTATCATGTTTATATTTCAAGCTATGCATTATCATGTTTATATTTCAAGTTCTCACTAAATATCAAAGATAATAATATGTTGCACCTCATATTTATTTTATGCTATCACTTTACTTTCTAATGGAACCTAAAATGAGTGCATGAGCATGTTTACTTTTATGTCATCACTTAAATAAACCTAGAGCTCAAAGACTTGCCCATTGTTGTCTCAAACAAAGTTTTAAAATATTTATTTCTTTTGGTTTACATTTCGGCCCTAAGGGGTTTTGGAGTTTCCAAGTGTTGAAAATTATGTTTTATAATTTTTTCTAAGCTCATATGAGTACAAGGAATTTGTGGAACCAACTTTTATGAATTTAGGGCCTCTTGAGGGATAAATGATTTAGCTACTGCTGTAACGCCCCGATTTTTCTGTTAGAGTGAAAATGACCAAAATGCCCCTGAGGTCATTTTCATTTCGACCGAGAAAGCCGATTCAGTACTCGATGGGCAGACTCAATGTTGGAAGGGGATTAGATACCTTGTGTACCTTCCCGGGATCGAAAATCTCATTTTTTGAGTTTTCGGGTCAAAATGACCAAAACGCCCCTGCGGTGTTTTACCCGTTTGCAAGTGCCGGATGAACCCGAAACTTCTGCAGATGGTTTTAAAAGGCGTTTTTATGTATTCTATGACCTCAGTTTTAATTTTTGAAGTCCCGGGCAAAATTAGTGCAAAATTACGGTTTTGCCCCTAGTTTCGTATTTTTACGCTTAATCGCGTGATTAAACAAACCTAAGCAATATTAGGCTCTAATCGAAGGTTAATTAATTTCCCTAATTAATCTTGAGTCAAAATAATTTATTAAAGTTGATTAGAACTAAAAAGTACTTAATTACAACCTAAAATCATATTTTAATTTCAAGACACCTAGTCATAGAATCTTGAATAGTCTTTTCTCTTTCCAATTCCTTAAATCATGGAATTGTGTTACACATTGTTTATTCATAAATGAGTTTAAAATTCTCTAATGATGTATGAGCACTCCTAAACTTGTCATAAACTCCCTAAATCACATTCTTAGTTACCTAAACTTAAGCTTAATCATTCCTAACCTTGTACCTAAGCTAATACACATCTAAACCTACCATTAACACACAATTAAATGGTCAAACTCACCTCCTCCCTTGCTGAACCAGACCAGGCCGTGAACCTTCTCCCTCCATATGCATCACATGTTCAATTTTTCAACACTCCAAGGCCATACCTCAAGTCACATACACTATACCTTGTCATAACTTTCAATCAAGCTTGAATTTCCACATGAATAAATAATTAAAACAACCCATTTTTCCCATTTATTTGTGGCTGGAAAAGTTCCAGCCATGCATTGTTTCTAGAAGACTAATTTCATACAAATTTGATAGGAAATTAACTCACATCAAGCCATACTTTGTAGCATAGCTTCCATACTTCAAACCATGCTTGAATGACCTTGTGTAAGAGATATTTTCTCTTCCTTTTCCCTCCAAACCACACGGCCACTCCCTCCCATTGTGAGCTCCATGGTTTTGTTTTTCTATAAATAGGATGCTTGTGTTAGCCTTGTTGCACCTTGAAGCATTTGCTAAGTTTAGAGTTTTAGAGTTGTCTTGCTAGTCTTTCTTTTTCTCTCAAAATTTCAAGAGTGTTCTTCCTTTCCTCTCATCTTTATCTTCTCCATCTCTTCATCTCATCATCACCTCTCAACCATCAAACACCACCCCAAAACCTTGAACCATCATCAAACCTCTCAAACACCACACCTCAAACACAACTTCACTTGAACCACATTTCCTTTCTTTTTCTCTCATCAAGGACGAATCATCATCACCATCCTAGGAGGTGTTGCTTATCTCATTTCCATCTTCAAGTTCAAGCTTTTGCCTTCATCACTAGGTAGGGATTTGTTTTCAAACTTTATTTTGTTCAAGAAAGTGTTTTTCTCTAGTTTCTTCTTGGATTCTTTTTGAACTTTCCTTTGTCTTTCCTTTCTTTTCATTTTCGGCCATGAGGCCTTGATTTTGAGCATGATATCTTGATGATGAGAGTTTCTAGATGATGACATTGTGTTCATCTCAAAGAAACCTCTAAAGCTTGAGTTTTCCTTTTCTTATGACTTCATCTATATGATATCTAACTCACATGGTTTTTCAACTTAAGAAAATTAATCTAAGGATTTCTAAAAGCCCAAGCCTACCCTTGTCAACTTAAAGTTGGCCGGCACGTTCTAGAGATTTTTCTCTAGATAGGGGTTTTGGGTATTTAATAAAGAACTTGATGTAGTTTCACTTTCTTTCTCTTTTATATGACTTTCGGTTTGTGTATTGTGATCTTTGAGATATTGTGTTGGGTTGCTATCTTGTTAAAGTCTTGAATGAGCTCTAGTTAACCATAAAATGAATCTTGCATCATGTTTATTTTATGCTATGCATATCATGTTTACTTCCTTGCTATCACTAAATATCAAGATAATGAGTGAACCTTGCATTATCATGTTTATATTTCAAGTCCTCACTTAATACCAAGATAATAATGAGTTACATTCATATTTACTTTGAGCTATCACTTTACTTCCTAATGGAATCTAAAATAAGTGCATGAGCATGTTTATTTTTATGTCATCACCTAAATGAATCTAGAGCTCAAAGACTTGCCCATTGTAGTCTCAACAAAGGTTTAACAATATGTGTTTTTCTTGGGTGTCTATTTCGGCTCTAAGAGGTCTTCAGGTCTCCAAGTATTTGAGACTATGTTTTATAATTTTTCCAAGCTTAAGTGAATTTAAGGAATGCATAGAAACAAGTTTTTAGAGTTTAGAACCTCTTGGGACAAAGATGAATTGGTCACTGCCCTCTTAAATATTCTTATGATTTTAGATGATAAAATTGTTTATAAATGAGCTTTGAGAGTTTAAAAAGAGTTCCAAGAGAAACTAGTATTTTATGTGCTTTAGAAATTATGTTTTATGTCTTTTATGGAGAAGTATATTTTTGGTTCTTCCTTGCTCTTTGCTGCCACTGTATGTGCTGTTTTGATGATGATAATGTGCCTATGTTTGAGTAAAAATAATGTTAATACTCATATGTGAAAGATAGAATAAGTTAGGAGCTAGAAAAGAATTAATTTGAGAATTCTAGATCCTTTAATTATGTAATTTTCTGGATTCTGTCCAGCAAGGTTTAGATTTAATAATCATGGTTTTAAATTAGTTTAAATGTGTAGGAATGACTCATAATTGGTTTAGGACTTAATCTTGAAGCCTTAGGAGCAAACTAAACTTAGAAAGGGTCATTGTTGTGATTTCTAAGTACCTGTAAAGTTAGGATTTCAAATTCTGCATCCTTGAGGTTTAGAGATGTTCTTGGTCATAGTGTGAGGTGAGAAATACTTAGTTATAACCTCATAGGTTCCCAAGAGACTAGGTTTTGATGATCGATAACTTAGGACGTGAGTTAAGGACTTTAAGGGTCTAAACCGTAATTTCTAGAACCCCGTAATCACACAAACATAAAGTTGTCTAAAACCTGCATAGTGCTGTTTGGATAAGTCCTTGAGCATAAAAATTAGTAAAACTTATTGGTTGTGAACCTATAGGTGTGTAAGAGGTTAAGAATAATGCTAGAACAATTAGTTTACAAAGTTTAAGACTCAAAAGAACCAAAGCATAACGTACCATAGGTTTATAACATAATAAGCTTGGAAGTTTGTATAAATGATTGTCTAAGGTGTGATTATGTGATAATGTATATGCTATGGTTTCATGTATACACTGTGAAGAAGTTTCTTGTGATGATATTTATGCTATGAAAAAGATTTATGAAATGAATAATGATGTATCTATGAATTAACACTTTATGAGAACTTAAATGTGACACAACACTGAGACGCCTTCTTGGGTGACACCGGTTTAGCCGAGCACCCCCAAGAAAACAAATCCGTGAGGGTATTGACATAGAGCTTGCCAAAGCGGACAATACTACGATGCACTAGTTGCTAGTAGAGCGTTTCAAAGAGGAAATGACCCTAAGAAGAGGTGATCCTTAATTGCCCCCTAGCCCGCACTATTAAGTCGGGATTATGTATATGTTACGCTTATCATAGGATAAGTAAGAACTAGTGACGACTAGTTAAGGTATGAGCTCATAACCTAGAGATGTTTTAGGGCGGCCCCATGAGATGAAAGTTAAAGTTAACAATGTCACATAGACTATACTTATGCTAGTGTCATGATGTTTCTTAATTGTTCTATTGATTGGTTTACCTTTACGATGCACTCATATCATTAGTATATTTTATGCTTAGCTATAAGACGCATTGTAAAATATGATGGACCTTGGATAAATAACACTTTGGAAAGATAAACTTAAAAGGAATTTATACGCATGCACACCTTTTTGAAATAAACCCAAGGTTCCTGAGGATATGATGATGACACCTAGGTGGGGATAACCCTACTGAGAATTCTTTTAGAAAGATTCTCATTCCCTCTCTCTTTTCTTCCGTCATATCTTCAGATGGCGACATTTGTACTCTTCATCGACACCGCGGTATGGGAGCTGCACCATGACCCGGCACTCGGGTCATACCATTTTGAGGGTCGCTGCCTGCCGAGTATTCATGTTCATGGGACGACCCTTCGCGCACCCCGTCCCGAGCTACCGCTTCACCCCGACTGCTCCTTACCGTCAATTTTTGAGCGAGCGAGACCACGCGATGAGCAGATCCTCCGCATGGAGCCCGAGACATCAGCAGTACGCGAGTACCCCGAGTATGTGCCGCGTCCCGGATTTCTGGAGACGGACCCATCCGAGGACCCGCCATCCCACATGTACAGTTGGAGCTCGGTCCGCTCCTCCACCGATGAGGGCTGGGAGTGAGGAGACGGTAGTCCAGCCGAGGTTGGCTCGTCGGCCATCTATGCGCCCTCGCCGCGATGGACATGCCCCGATGATGCTCTCGACCACTCCCATCGAGATTCGTCAGTGGATCGACTCGACCCCATAGTACTCGGACCAGCAGGAGTAGACATAGGAGGGGTAGTAGCAGTGCACACACGCCACATAGTTGAGGACAAACCTTCTTTTGTATATGAGGTTGTCTACTCTAGGTGCACATGGGTATGGGTGTTGTTTTTCTTGTATTTGCTTTTTATGATTTCCTTGTATTACATTTCTGTTGTATTCCGCTTCCTGATGTATTGAATAGTCCTGCCCTTTGGGTAGGCACAGTATATATATATATATATATATGTTTCAGTTGATGTCTCCATGTTGTGATGTGTTTCTTTATGCTTTGCTTATATGTTTCGCTATACCTCCTCTTAAAGATTCGTGCGTGGCTCTCACTTTGATTTCAAATTCCAAAAAGAAAAATTTTACCCATATTTCCGCTAAGTATTTTCTAAGTAAAAGATGAGACCAAGAGGTAATATTCTAAAGATTAACCTAAGTATATACTAGTAGTCTTGGGTTAAGATTTAGGGTGTTACATTATGGTATCAGAGCAGTTCGATTCTCATGGAGCCTGAGGATTGGACTGACTATGCTTTATAAGCATGATGCGATAGTTATGTCATGTGTAGCGCTTAATAGGGATAAGCTGTAGGACTAGAGATGCATGACTTCTGTTGCTTGCGAGTGCCATGGTAACTAGCTCATTTTGCATGGATATTGAGCTTGATCAACTTGATGTTCATTGTTTCATGTGTTTAGGGACCAATGGCACCGCGACGACGGCCTAGGACTACGCCCGATGTTGACCAAGATAATGCAACTGCTGCTGCTGTCCGTCGCATGGCGCAAGCCATGGAATGGATGTTCGACCGGATGGATCAACAAGCGAATGCTGCTCCTGTTCCCCCTCCTCCCCCTGCTGCTGAAACGGTGGCGAGTTCCGCAAGGCGAACCCGCCAGTGTTCCGAGGGGTAATGGACCCCGATAAGGCTGATGAGTGGATCAAAGACCTGGAGAAGATCTACTCTGTCGTTACTTGCTCGCAGGAGCGTAAGGTCACATTCTTTGCTTTCATCTTTGAAGTTCGACGCCGAGTTTTGGTGGAATGGCACGAGGCATCTGCTAGAAGCCTCCAGAACCCCCATTGACTGGGAGTTGTTCAAGACTTACTTCTATGAGAAGTACTTCCCTGAGTCCGTAAGAAACGCGAAGGACATTGAGTTCATGCAGTTGACCCAGGGAGGGTCTACTGTAGCCCAATACACTGCAAAGTTCGAGGAGCTGATCAAGTTCTCTCGGGTGTTCCAAGGGAACCCCGATGAGGTTTGGAAGTGTGTGAAGTATGAGGCCGGTCTGAAGGCGGAGATGAACTACGCCGTGGCCCATATGGAGATCAGAGACTTCCCGACTCTGGTCAACAAGTGCCGGATCCTCGAAGAAGGACAGAGGAAGATTCAAATCACAAGAGCGGAGCGAGCTAAGGGGCTCGGACCCCAAGCCCCAAAGTTCAAACCGCAGTACCCTTCAAGGAAACACTACAATCCTTACCAGACCAACCAGTTCCGACAACAACAACAACAACAACCACCAAGAGCTCCTGCTCACCAACAATCCAAGCAACACCAAAGGCCGCCATTTCAACATCAAGGCCCAAGGAACTTCAACAATCAACCCCGTGGACCGGGTGGACCCCAGAACCACAATGGAGGACCAAGTGGAGCCAAGAACAAGGCACCACAAACCCCTACTGCTTACCCCGGAGCAACATCTGCTGACATCTGCTCACAATACGGAAAAATCATGGGAATCGCCCATGCTTAGCCGGTCAGAACGTGTGCTTCAAGTGTGGCAAGCCCGGCCACTATGCAAAGGATCACACGACAAGGGACATCAAACCAAAACCCCCGACCACAATACCGAGGAAGAGTTTTTACCCTTAATGCGGAAGACGCCAAGAAGTCCAAAGATCTCATTAAAGGTATGTGCGAAGTAAACGGTAAACCCCTAACTGTACTATATGACTCTGGTGCTACTCATTCTTTTATTTCACTTGCTAGTGTCGAGTCCTTAAATCTAAGAGTCTCTAAACTTCCCTTTGATCTCATTGTTTTTACTCCTACAAATCGCCCTGTTAATACCTGCCGTTGTTGCTTAAACTGTCATCTTGTTGTAGAAAAGAGGTCTTTTATCATAGATTTAATTTGTTTACCCTTAAAAGACATAGGCATTATCTTAGGCATGAATTGGCTTCACGCCAATCGTGTGATGTTAGATTGTGGAACCCAAACCGTAGTTTTCCCTTCTCCTCCCGAAAACATCACTCAACCCATTAGGCTGTACCTAAATTCCGTAGAAGTCTTCTGTAGTGGGGAGAAAACTAGGGGATATGTTCTCCTAGCCGCTTGCGATGTAGACTTTGAGCAAAACCTAGGTGAGATACCTGTGGTAAGAGACTATCCCGAGGTATTTCCAGATGAAATACCCGAATTCCCTCCCGAAAGAGAAGTTGAATTCTCCATAGAGTTGGTTCCTGGGACAGGACCAATCTCTATAGCCCCGTATAGGATGTCACCCTGAGTGGCGAGTTGAAAACCCAGTTAGAAGAGCTATTAGAAAAGAGTTTTATAAGGCCGAGTGCTTCACCTTGGGGCGCTCCGGTCTTATTTGTGAAGAAAAAGGACGGAAGTATGAGGATGTGTATAGACTATATGCAATTAAACCAAGTAACCATAAAGAATAAATACCCATTGCCTAGGATTGACGATCTTATGGACCAATTAAAAGGAGCAGTAGTGTTTTCTAAGATTGATTTAAGGTCCGGTTACCACCAGATTAGGGTTAGAGATTCGGATATTCCTGAAACCGCCTTTCGAACTCGGTATGGACACTTTGAGTTCAATGTGATGTCGTTTGGTTTGACGAATGCTCCCGCAGTTTTTATGGATTACATGAATAGGATCTTTAGACCCTATTTAGATCAGTTCATGGTTGTGTTCATAGATGATATTCTCATCTATTCGAGGACCCACGAAGAGCATGAGCGTCATTTAAGGTTGGTTTTAGAGGTATTAAAGGAGAAGAAGTTATATGCTAAGTTGTCTAAGTGTGAATTTTGGTTAGAGGAGGTAAAATTCTTAGGACATGTTGTGTCAAAAGGTGGCATAGCTGTAGACCCAAGTAAGATAGAAGCTGTGATAAATTGGGATAGACCAACCTCTGTAACTGAGATTAGAAGCTTTTTGGGTTTAGCTAGATATTACCGTAGGTTTATCAAAGGATTTTCCCAGTTAGCCCTACCCTTAACCAAGCTCACTAGGAAGAATGCCCCGTTTGAGTGGAGCCCCGAGTGTGAAAAGAGTTTCCTAGAGCTCAAGGAAAAGCTCACCTCAACCCCGGTTTTAGTTTTACCTGACCCCAGTGTACCCTTCGAGGTATATTGCGATGCTTCTGGCAAGGGTTTAGGTTGTGTGTTGATGCAAAACAGGCAAGTGGTAGCCTATGCATCCAGCCAAGTCAAGCCTCACGAGGTAACCTACCCCACCCATGACCTAGAACTAGCAGCCATCGTGTTCGCTCTAAAGATGTGGAGACACCATTTGTATGGTGTAAGGTTCGAAGTTTTCTCCGATCATAAGAGTCTCAAGCATCTCTTTGATCAAAAGGAGTTGAATATGAGGCAAAGGAGATGGATGGAATTCCTCAAGGACTACGATTTTGGCTTAAGTTACCACCCCGGCAAGGCTAATGTAGTAGTCGAAGCCTTGAGCCGAAACTCGTTACATCTGTCAAATATGATGGTTAATGAAGTTGGGTTAATAGAGAAGTTTAGGGATATGAATCTTGGGATGTCTGTGACGGAGAATGGCATCGTGATGAGTCATCTTACGGTAACCAGTGGGTTTAAGCAAAGGATTATGCTTGCCCAAAGAGAAAATGAGGACTTTATGGAGACAATCCAGGCAGTTAAGGCCGGAAAGTTGAAAGGTTTTGTACGAGGCCCCGACTGGTTGTGGAGGTTCGAGGGGCGAATCTGTGTGCCACAAGATGGCGACCTCCGAGAGAAGATATTGGAGGAGGCTCACAAGAGCCATTTTGCCATCCATCCTGATACTACCAAGATGTATCAGGACTTGAAGAGGATGTTTTGGTGGCCTGGATTAAAGAAGGATGTGGTCGCCTGGGTGAGTAAGTGTTTGGTCTGCCAAAAGGTTAAGATCGAACACCAAAAACCTTCTGGCATGTTGCAACCCCTGTCAATCCCTGAGTGGAAGTGGGAGAGTATATCAATGGATTTCGTGACAGGATTGCCAAAAACCCAAGCTGGCCATGATGCCGTATGTGTAACGCCCCGATTTTTCTGTTAGAGTGAAAATGACCAAAATGCCCCTGAGGTCATTTCATGACCGAGGAAAGCCAAGGCGGGCATCGAACGCCAAACTCAATGTTGGAAGGGGATTAGAAAACTTATGTACCTTCCCGGGATCGAAAATCTCGTTTTTCGAGTTTTCAGGTCAAAATGACCAAAACGCCCCTGTGGTGTTTTACCCGCTTGCAAGTGCCGGATGAACCCGAAACTTCTCCGAGATGGTTTTAAAAGGCGTTTTATGTATTCTATGACCTCAGTTTTAATTTTTGAAGTCCCGGGCAAAATTAGTGCAAAATTACGGTTTTGCCCCTAGTTTCGTATTTTTACGCTTAATCACTCGATTAAGCAAACCTAAGCAATATTAGGCTCTAATCGAAGGTTAATTAATTTCCTTAATTAATCTAGAGCCAAAATAATTTATTAAAGTTGATTAGAACCAAAAGTACTTAATTACAACCTAAAATCATATTTTAATTTTATGACACCTAGTCATAGAATCTTGAATAGTGTTTTCTCTTTCCAATTCCTTAAATCATGGAATTGTGTTACACATTGTTTATTCATAAATGAGTTTTAAATTCTTTAATGATGTATGAGCACTCCTAAACTTGTCATAAACTCCCTAAATCACATTCTTAGTTACCTAAACTTAAGCGTAATCATTCCTAACCTTGTACCTAAGCTAATACACATCTAAACCTACCATTAACACACAATTAAATGGTCAAATCATCCTCCCATTCTGCTGCCCCAAGCTGGCCAAGCCTCACTCCCTCCATATGCATCACATGTTCAATTTTTCAACACTCCAAGGCCATACCTCAAGTCACATACACTATACCTTGTCATAACTTTCAATCAAGCTTGAATTTCCACATGAATAAATAATTAAAACAACCCATTTCTCCCATTTAATTGTGGCTGGAAAAGTTCCAGCCATGCATTATTTCTAGAAGCCTAATTTCATAAAAATGTGATAGGAAATTAACTCACATCAAGCCATACTTTGTAGCATAGCTTCCATACTTCAAACCATGCTTGAATGACCTTGTGTAAGAGATATTTTCTCTTCCTTCCTCCCTCAAAGGCTACGGCCAAGCCCTCCCCATTCACTCCTCCATGGTTTTGATTTTCTATAAATAGGATGCTTGTGTTAGCCTTGTTACACTTTGAAGCATTTGCAAAGTTTAGAGTTTTAGAGTTGTCTTGCTAATCTTTCCTTTTTCTCTCAAAGTTCCAAGAGTGTTCTTCCTTTCTTTTCATCTTTGTCTTCTTCATCTCTTCACCTCATCATCACCTCTCAACCATCAAACACCACCCCAAAACCTTGAACCATCATCAAACCTCTCAAACACCACACCTCAAACACAACTCCACTTGAAACACATTTTCTTTCTTTTTCTCTCATCAAGGCCGAATCATCATCACCATCCTAGGAGGTGTTGCTCATCTCATTTCCATCTTCAAGTTCAAGCTTTTGTCTTCATCAAAAGGTAGGGATTTGTTTTCAAACTTTATTTTGCTCAAGAAAGTGTTTTTCTCTAGTTTTCTCTTGGATTCTTTTTGAACTTTCCTTTGTCTTTCCTTTCCTTTCATTTTCGGCCATGAGGCCTTGATTTGAGCATGATAGCTTGATGATGAGAGTTTCTAGATGATGACATTGTGTTCATCTCAAAGAAACCTCTAAAGCTTGAGTTTTCCTTTTCTTACAACTTCATCTATATGTTATCTAGCTCACATGGTTTTCCAACTTAAGAAAATTAATCTAAGGATTTCTAAAAAGCCCAAGCCTACCCTTGTCAACCTTAAAGTTGGCCGGCACGTTCTAGAGATTTGTCTCTAGATAGGGGTTTTGGGTACTTAATAAAGAACTTGATGTAGCTTCACTTTCTTTCTCTTTTATATGATTTTCGATTCTTGTGTTGTGATCTTTGAGATATTGTATGGGGTTATTATCTTGTTAAAGTCTTAAATGAGCTCTAGTTAAACATAAAAATGAAACTTGCATCATGTTTACTTTAAGCTTTGCATATCATGTTTATTTCCTTGCTATCACTAAATCCCAAGATAATGAATAAACTTGCATTATCATGTTTATGTTTCAAGCTTTGCATTATCATATTTATATTTCAAGTCCTCACCTAAATATCAAAGATAATAATATATTGCACCACATATTTATTTTATGCTCTCACTTTACTTTCTAGCAATAACTAAAATAAGTGCATGAGCATGTTTATTTTTATGTCATCACTTTAATGATTCTAGAGCTCAAAGACTCGCCCAAGGATATCTCAAACAAGGTCTAAAACATTTATCTCCTATGGCTCATATTTCGGCCCTATGAGGCCTTAATGTCTTCAAGTATTGAAAACTATGTTTTATAATTTTTCTAAACTTATATGAGTATAAGGAATGTGTAGAACTAAGTATTATGAATTTAGGACCTCTTGAGATGAAAATAACATAGCCACTGCCCTATTAAGTATTTCCATGAGTTTAGATGATAAAAGTGTTCATAAAAGAGTTTTGAAGGTTTTAATAAGGTTCCAAGAGAAACTAGTATTTTATGTGCTTTAGAAACTATGATTCAATGCCTTTAAATGGAGTTTCTGTTTCGGTTCTACCTTGCTATGTTTGGCCACTGTATGAGCTGTGTTAATGATGTTAATATGCTTATGTTTGGGTAATAATTATGTTAAGACTCATATGTGAAAGATAGGATAAGTTAGGAACTAGAAAAGAATTAATTTGAGAGTTCTAGATCCCTTAAAGATTTATTTTTCTGGATTCTGTCCAGCAAGGTTTAGATTCAATAATCATGGTTTTAAATTAGTTTATATGTGTAGGAATGACTCATAATTGGTTTAGGACTTAATCTTGAAGCCTTAGGAGCAAACCGAACTTAGAAAGGGTTAATGTTGTGACTTCTAGGTACCCGTAAAGTTAGTATTTTGATTTCTGCACTCTTGAGGTATAGAGATGTTCTTGACCATAGGGTGAGGTGAGAAATACTTAGTTATAACCTTATAGGTTCCCAAGAGACTAGGTGTTGATGATCAATAACTTAGAATGTGAGATAGAAATCTAAACCGTAATTTCTAGAACTCCGTAATCACATAAACATAAAGCTGTCCAAATTCTGCTTAGTGCTATTTGGATTAGTTCTCGAGCATAAAATATGTATAACTCATTAATTGTCAAACTATAGGTGTATAAAGAAGTTAAGGATAATGTTAGAACAATTAATTTGCAAGTTTAAGACTCATAAGAATCAAAGTTTAAAACACTATGAGTTATAACATAACATGTCTATGAGCTTATGGGGATGATTGTTAAATATGACTATGTGATGATGTTTGTGTGAAAGTTTTATGTGACGAATGTTATGAGAAAGTTTCGTGTGATGATATATATGTTATGAGAAAAAGCTATATGAGAATGCATGATAAAAATGAATATGATAAATGATGAGGTAATTGTAATTTAATACTTATGAGAATATAAATGTGACACGACACTGAGACGCGCTTCTCCTGGGTGACACCGGTTCGCCGAGCACCCCAGGAGGAGACAAATCCGTGAGGGTATGTGTAGATGCAGCCTGCCAAAGCGGACAAATTGCGAGGCCCACGTGGCTAGCAAAGCGTTTCAAAGAGGAAATGATCCTAGAGAGGAGATCCTTATTTGCCCCCTAGCCCGTACTTTAAGTCGGGATTATGTTTATGATTAAACATCATAGGATAAGTAAGAACTAGTGACGACTAGTTAAGGTATGAGCTCATAACCTAGAGAAGTTTTAGGGCGGCCTCATGAGATGAAAGTTAAAGTTGACAATGTCACATAAACTTTACTTATGTCAATGTTATAATGTTTCCTAGTTATTCTATTGTTTGGTTTACCTTATGATGCATTCATATCATCAAGATATTTACGCTAAGTTATAAAGACGCATTATAAAATATGATGGACCTTGGATAAAATACCTCTTTGGGAAACCCACTTAAAAGGAACTTATATGCATGCACACCTTTTAGAAATAAACCCAAGGTTCCTGAGGATGTGACGATGACACCTAGGTAGGGATAGCCCTACTGAGAATTCTTTTAGAAAGATTCTCATTCCCTCTCTCTTTTCTTCCATCATATCTTCAGATGGCGACGTTTGTACTCTTCGTCGACACCCCGGTATGGGCACCATGACCCGGCACTCGGGTCATATCATTTTGAGGGTCTGCACGGTCGAGTATTCATGTTCATGGGACGAGCCTTCGCGCACCCCGTCCCGAGCTACCGCTTCACCCCGACTGCTCCTTACCGTCATAACGGGATTTTTGAGCGAGCGAGACCACGCGATGAGCAGATCCTCCGCATGGAGCCCGAGACATCAGCGACGCGAGTACCGAGTATGTGCCGCGTCCCGATTTCTGAGACGGACCCATCCGAGGACCCGCCATCCCACATGTGCGGTTGGAGCTCCAGCCCGCCTCCTCCACCGATGAGGGCTGGGAGTGAGAGGCGGTGGTCCAGCCGCGGTTGGCTCGGCGGCCATCTATGCGCCTCGCGCGGTGGACATGCCCGATGATGCACTCGACCACTCCCGCCGAGATTCGCCAAGGATTGACTCGACCCCACGACTCGGACCCAGGAGTAGTCATAGGAGGGGTAGTAGTTAGTGCACACACACGCCACATAGTAGAGGACAAACCTTCTTTTGTATATGAGGTTGTCTCCTTTAGGTGCACATGGGTATGGGGGTAGTTTCTCTTGTATTCGCTTTTTATGATTTCCTTGTATTGCATTTCAGTTGTATTTTGCTTCGTGATGTATCAAATAGTCCTGCCTCTTTGGGTAGGCACGTTATATATATATATATCTATGTTTCAGTTGATGTTTCCATGACATGATGTGTTTCTTATGCTTTGCTTATATGTTTCGCTATGTTGCCCCTTAAAGTTTCGCGCGTGGCTCTCACTTTGATTTTAAAAAGAAAAATTTTACCCGTATTTCCGCTAAGTATTTTCCAAAGGATGAGACCAAGAGGTAATATTCTAAAAATTAACCTAAGGACATACTAGTAGTCTTGGGTTAAGATTTAGGGTGTTACAGTATGGGTAATCGTGGATCGACTAACTAAGTCGGCTCACTTTCTACCTATTCGAGTCACGTACTCGTTGGATAAGTTGGCCCAGCTTTACATCCAAGAAATAGTAAGGTTGCATGGAGTACCATCGACGATAATCTCGGATCGAGATCCGCGATTTACGTCACGTTTTTGGGGAGCCTTTCAAAAGGTGTTTGGTTCCAAGTTGTGCCTAAGCACTACTTACCACCCACAAACGGATGGTCAGTCCGAAAGGACAATCCAAACCCTGGAAGATATGCTGAGAGCCTGTGTCTTAGACCAAAAAGGAAGTTGGGATAAGTACATGCCTTTGATCGAGTTTGCGTATAACAACAGCTATCACGCGAGCATCGGTATGGCACCGTACGAGGCGTTATACGGAAGGAAGTGCCAATCACCCTTGTGTTGGTATGAGCCCGGAGAACAAAGTGTCTTAGGACCTGAGGTAGTGAGGGAAACGATAGAGCAAATCAAGAAGATCAAGGATAGAATCTTAACCGCTCAGTCGATGAAAAGCTACGCGGACAAAGGCGCAAGCCCTTGGAGTTCCAAGAAGGAGAACATGTATTTCTAAGAATCACCCCCACTACAGGAATAGGGAGAGCCATGAAAGTTAAAAAGTTGAGTCCCCGATTTCTCGGTCCTTTTGAAATTCTTCAGAGAGTCGGATCCGTAGCTTACAAAATAGCCTTACCACCCAATCTGTCAAACCTTCATGATGTCTTTCACGTCTCCCAGTTACGTAAATATGAGTTCGACCCTAGTCATGTCCTAGAACCAGAGCATGTACAGTTGAGGGAGGACCTCACTTTCAATGTACCGCCTACGAGAATAGTGGATCACGGAGTCAAGCAGTTAAGGAACAAGTCTGTACCTTTGGTGAAAGTGGCGTGGGGACGAGACAAGTCGGAAGAATACACATGGGAACTAGAATTAGAGATGAAGTCTAAATATCCAGAGCTTTTCTAAGGTACGAATTTCGAGGGCGAAATTCTTTTTAAGGAGGGGAGTAATGTAACGCCCCGATTTTTCTATTAGAGTGAAAATGACCAAACGCCCCTGAGGTCATTTTCACTGACCGAGGAAAGCCGCTGGCACTGACGGGCAGACTCAATGTTGGAAGGGGATTAGATACCTTGTGTACCTTCCAGGGATCGAAAATCTCGTTTTTTGAGTTTTCGGGTCAAAATGACCAAAACGCCCCTGCGGTGTTTTACCCTTTTGCAAGTGCCGGATGAACCCGAAACTTCTGCAGATGGTTTTAAAAGGTGTTTTTATGTATTCTATGACCTCAGTTTTAATTTTTGAAGTCCCGGGCAAAATTAGTGCAAAATTACGGTTTTGCCCCTAGTTTCATATTTTTACGCTTAATCGCGTGATTAAGCAAACCTAAGCAATATTAGGCTCTAATCGAAGGTTAATTAATTTCCCTAATTAATCTTGAGTCAAAATAATTTATTAAAGTTGATTAGAACCAAAAAGTACTTAATTACAACCTAAAATCATATTTTAATTTCAAGACACCTAGTCATAGAATCTTGAATAGTCTTTTCTCTTTCCAATTCCTTAAATCATGGAATTGTGTTACACATTGTTTATTCATAAATGAGTTTAAAATTCTCTAATGATGTATGAGCACTCCTAAACTTGTCATAAACTCCCTAAATCACATTCTTAGTTACCTAAACTTAAGCTTAATCATTCCTAACCTTGTACCTAAGCTAATACATATCTAAACCTACCATTAACACACAATTAAATGGTCAAACTCACCTCCTCCCTTGCTGAACCAGACCAGGCCGTGAACCTTCTCCCTCCATATGCATCACATGTTCAATTTTTCAACACTCCAAGGCCATACCTCAAGTCACATACACTATACCTTGTCATAACTTTCAATCAAGCTTGAATTTCCACATGAATAAATAATTAAAAACAACCCATTTTTCCCATTTATTTGTGGCTGGAAAAGTTCCAACCATGCATTGTTTCTAGAAGACTAATTTCATAAAAATTTGATAGGAAATTAACTCACATCAAGCCATACTTTGTAGCATAGCTTCCATACTTCAAACCATGCTTGAATGACCTTGTGTAAGAGATATTTTCTCTTCCTTTTCCCTCCAAACCACACGGCCACTCCCTCCCATTGTGAGCTCCATGGTTTTGTTTTTCTATAAATAGGATGCTTGTGTTAGCCTTGTTGCACCTTGAAGCATTTGCTAAGTTTAGAGTTTTAGAGTTGTCTTGCTAGTCTTTCTTTTTCTCTCAAAATTTCAAGAGTGTTCTTCCTTTCCTCTCATCTTTATCTTCTCCATCTCTTCATCTCATCATCACCTCTCAACCATCAAACACCACCCCAAAACCTTGAACCATCATCAAACCTCTCAAACACCACACCCCAAACACAACTTCACTTGAACCACATTTCCTTTCTTTTTCTCTCATCAAGGACGAATCATCATCACCATCCTAGGAGGTGTTGCTCATCTCATTTCCATCTTCAAGTTCAAGTTTTTGCCTTCATCACTAGGTAGGGATTTGTTTTCAAACTTTATTTTGTTCAAGAAAGTGTTTTTCTCTAGTTTCCTCTTGGATTCTTTTTGAACTTTCCTTTGTCTTTCCTTTCTTTTCATTTTCGGCCATGAGGCCTTGATTTTGAGCATGATAGCTTGATGATGAGAGTTTCTAGATGATGACATTGTGTTCATCTCAAAGAAACCTCTAAAGCTTGAGTTTTCCTTTTCTTATGACTTCATCTATATGATATCTAACTCACATGGTTTTTCAACTTAAGAAAATTAATCTAAGGATTTCTAAAAGCCCAAGCCTACCCTTGTCAACTTAAAGTTGGCCGGCACGTTCTAGAGATTTTTCTCTAGATAGGGGTTTTGGGTATTTAATAAAGAACTTGATGTAGTTTCACTTTCTTTCTCTTTTATATGACTTTCGGTTTGTGTATTGTGATCTTTGAGATATTGTGTTGGGTTGCTATCTTGTTAAAGTCTTGAATGAGCTCTAGTTAACCATAAAATGAATCTTGCATCAAGTTTATTTTATGCTATGCATATCATGTTTACTTCCTTGCTGTCACTAAATATCAAGATAATGAGTGAACCTTGCATTATCATGTTTATATTTCAATCTATGCATTATCATGTTTATATTTCAAGTCCTCACTTAATACCAAGATAATAATGAGTTGCATTCATATTTACTTTGAGCTATCACTTTACTTTCTAATGGAACCTAAAATAAGTGCATGAGCATGTTTATTTTTATGTCATCACCTAAATGAATCTAGAGCTCAAAGACTTGCCTATTGTGGTCTCAACAAAGGTTTAACAATATGTGTTTTTCTTGGGTTTATATTTCGGCTCTAAGAGGTCTTGAGGTCTCCAAGTATTTGAGACTATGTTTTATAATTTTTCCACGCTTAAGTGAATTTAAGGAATGCATAGAAACAAGTTTTTAGAGTTTAGAACCTCTTGGGACAAAGATGAATTGGTCACTGCCCTCTTAAATATTCTTATGATTTTAGATGATAAAATTGTTTATAAATGAGCTTTGAGAGTTTAAAAAGAGTTCCAAGAGAAATTAGTATTTTATGTGCTTTAGAAATTATGTTTTATGTCTTTTATAGAGAAGTATATTTTCGGTTCTTCCTTGCTCTTTGCTGCCACTGTATGTGCTGTTTTGATGATGATAATGTGCCTATGTTTGAGTAAAAATAATGTTAATACTCATATGTGAAAGATAGAATAAGTTAGGAGCTAGAAAAGAATTAATTTGAGAATTCTAGATCCTTTAATTATGTAATTTTCTAGATTCTGTCCAGCAAGGTTTAGATTTAATAATCATGGTTTTAAATTAGTTTAAATGTGTAGGAATGACTCATAATTGGTTTAGGACTTAATCTTGAAGCCTTAGGAGCAAACTAAACTTAGAAAGGGTCATTGTTGTGACTTCTAGGTACCCGTAAAGTTAGGATTTCAAATTCTGCATCCTTGAGGTTTAGAGATGTTCTTGGTCATAGTGTGAGGTGAGAAATACTTAGTTATAACCTCATAGGTTCCCAAGAGACTAGGTTTTGATGATCGATAACTTAGGACGTGAGTTAAGGACTTTAAGGGTCTAAACCGTAATTTCTAGAATCCCGTAATCACACAAACATAAAGTTGTCTAAAACCTGCATAGTGCTGTTTGGATAAGTCCTTGAGCATAAAAATTAGTAAAACTTATTGGTTGTGAACCTATAGGTGTGTAAGAGGTTAAGAATAATGCTAGAACAATTAGTTTACAAAGTTTAAGACTCAAAAGAACCAAAGCATAACGTACCATAGGTTTATAACATAATAAGCTTGGAAGTTTGTATAAATGATTGTCTAAGGTGTGATTATGTGATAATGTATATGCTATGGTTTCATGTATACACTGTGAAGAAGTTTCTTGTGATGATATTTATGCTATGAAAAAGATTTATGAAATGAATAATGATGTATCTATGAATTAACACTTTATGAGAACTTAAATGTGACACAACACTGAGACGCCTTCTTGGGTGACACCGGTTTAGCCGAGCACCCCCAAGAAAACAAATCCGTGAGGGTATTGACATAGAGCTTGCCAAAGCGGACAATACTACGATGCACTGGTTGCTAGTAGAGCGTTTCAAAGAGGAAATGACCCTAAGAAGAGGTGATCCTTAATTGCCCCCTAGCCCGCACTATTAAGTCGGGATTATGTATATGTTACGCTTATCATAGGATAAGTAAGAACTAGTGACGACTAGTTAAGGTATGAGCTCATAACCTAGAGATGTTTTAGGGCGGCCCCATGAGATGAAAGTTAAAGTTAACAATGTCACATAGACTATACTTATGCTAGTCTCATGATGTTTCTTAATTGTTCTATTGATTGGTTTACCTTTACGATGCACTCATATCATTAGTATATTTTATGCTTAGCTATAAGACGCATTGTAAAATATGATGGACCTTGGATAAATAACACTTTGGAAAGATAAACTTAAAAGGAATTTATACGCATGCACACCTTTTTGAAATAAACCCAAGGTTCCTGAGGATATGATGATGACACCTAGGTGGGGATAACCCTACTGAGAATTCTTTTAGAAAGATTCTCATTCCCTCTCTCTTTTCTTCCGTCATATCTTCAGATGGCGACATTTGTACTCTTCATTGACACCGCGGTATGGGAGCTGCACCATGACCCGGCACTCGGGTCATACCATTTTGAGGGTCGCTGCACTGTCAGAGTATTCATGTTCATGGGACGACCCTTCGCGCACCCCGTCCCGAGCTACCGCTTCACCCCGACTGCTCCTTACCATCAATTTTTGAGCGAGCGAGACCACGCGATGAGCAGATCCTCCGCATGGAGCCCGAGACATCAGCAGTACGCGAGTACCCCGAGTATGTGCCGCGTCCCCAGTACTCGGAGACGGACCCATCCGAGGACCCACCATCCCACATGTACAGTTGGAGCTCCAGTCCCGCTCCTCCACCGATGAGGGCTGGGAGTGAGGAGACAGTAGTCTAGCCGAGGTTAGCTCGTCGGCCATCTATGCGCCCTCGCCGCGGTGGACATGCCCCGATGATGCGCTCGACCACTCCCGCCGAGATTCGTCAGTGGATCGACTCGACCCCACAGTACTCGGACCAGCAGGAGTAGACATAGGAAGGGTAGTAGCAGTGCACACACGCCACATAGTTGAGGACAAACCTTCTTTTGTATATGAGGTTGTCTACTCTAGGTGCACATGGGTATGGGTGTTGTTTTTCTTGTATTTGCTTTTTATGATTTCCTTGTATTACATTTCTGTTGTATTCCGCTTCCCGATGTATTGAATAGTCCTGCCCTTTGGGTAGGCACAGTATATATATATATATATATATATATATATATATATATATATATATGTTTCAGTTGATGTCTCCATGTTGTGATGTGTTTCTTTATGCTTTGCTTATATGTTTCGCTATACCTCCTCTTAAAGATTTGTGCGTGGCTCTCACTTTGATTTCAAATTCCAAAAAGAAAAATTTTACCCATATTTCCGCTAAGTATTTTCTAAGTAAAAGATGAGACCAAGAGGTAATATTCTAAAGATTAACCTAAGTATATACTAGTAGTCTTGGGTTAAGATTTAGGGTGTTACAACTGCCCTCTTACATAATTTTATGATTTTAGATGATAAAAATGTTTAGAAATGAGTTTTGAAAGTTTTAAAAGGGTTCCAAGAGAAACTAGTATTTTATGTGCTTTAGAAATAGTGTTTGATGCCTTTAAATGGAGATGTTTGTTTTGGTTCTGCCTTGCCATGTTTAGCCACTGTATGAGCTGTGTTAATGAGGATAATATGCTTATGTTCAAGTATAATTAATGTTAAGAGTCATATGTGAAAGATAAGAGAAGTTAGAAACTAGAAAAGAATTAATTTGAGAGTTCTAGATCCTTCAATGTTTGAATTTTTTGGATTCTGTCCAGCAAGGTTTAGTAATGCTAATCATGGATTTAAATTAGTTTAAATGTGTAGGAATGACTCATAAATGGTTTAGGACTTGATCTTGATGTCTTAGGAGCAAACCGGACTTAGAAATGGTCGTTACTGTGACTCCTAGGTACCCGTAAAGTTAGGATTGTGAATTCTGCATCCTTGAGGTTTAGAGATGTTCTTGACCATAGTGTGAGGTGAGAAATACTTAGTTAAGACCTCATAAGTTCCCAAGAGATTAGGTTTGATGATTTATAACTTAGAATGTGAGTTAGGGACCTTACGGGTCAATGCATAAGACACTAAAAAGTTGTTAATGCTATGATGTGTTGTATGATGCAATGATATGATGAGATGTGCTTGATGCATGAGAAAATGATTGATGAAATGTTAAAGTTTATCATAGCATGAGATTTCATGAGAACATGATGTGTGGATTAGCTTGTGGCAGTTTGAAGGAAATTCGGTTTAATAGCTGTTATGCTGCCGAATTTCCGTCAAACCTTAAAGGGTTGAAAGAAATGTTTATGAGTACCCTATGAGTTGAAAACCCTGGGTGACACTGGTTTGGCCGAGCACCCCCAGGAGATTTTTATGTGACAAAGCACTGAGACGCGCTTCCCCCGAGGAGGTGCCGGTTCCGCTGAGTACCCCCGGGAGGAGACAAATCCATGAGCAAAGCGTTTCAAAGAGGGTAATCCCAGAGAGAGATGATCCCTGCCCCCTACCCGTACTTGCGAGTCGGGATTATTATTTATGTTTCGCTTATTCAGATAATAAGCAAGAGCTAGTGACGACTAGCTGAGGTATGAGCTCATAATCTAGTTATTTTAGGGTGGCTTATATGCTAAAGTACCATGATTGATGTCACGAAGTTGAGGAATAATTCACTTGAAAGTTATATGCCCTTATGCCACATGGATTATGTTTATGTGCTTTGCTGTGTTGTCTTATATGCTCAAGTATTGACATGCATCCATGATATAACATGTTGCATTCATAACACCAAGACGCATGCGAAAAGGAATGGACCTTGGATAATTAGTTTGAGAAACCCTAAATCGAACCTTATATGCATGATCACTATTTTATAATTAAACCCAAGGTTCCTGAGGATGTGTAGGATGTAACCCTAGGATAGGAGACTCCTACTGAGATTCTTTAGCAAGAATTCTCACTCCTCTCTCTTCTTTCTTCCGTCACATCTTCAGAGAGTGATGGCGACGTTCGTGCTTTTCATTGACACGCCAGTTTGGGAGGTGCACTATGACATGGACCACCGTTCCTATCATTTTGAGGGTCGTTGTGTCGTCCGCGTTTTTGTGTACATGGGACAACCTTTCGCTTACTCGGTTTCGAGCTACCAGTTCACCCCTACTGCACCCTTTGGTGGTGATGACATGATCTTCGAGCACACTCGCCCGCGTGATGAGCAATGACGCTGCGTTCGCACTCCGCCTCACTGCCTCATGACCACCCAGAGTACGTGCCTCGCTCGAGGAGGTCCGAGACTGATCCACCCGAGGATTCGTTGACACATGTCCCTTCAGAGGGCTCCGCCCCATTTCCCCAGTTCCGGCGTGAGGGGAGTGAGGAGACCGTGAGGCAGCCACGCTTGCGTGGAGAGCTGAGATGCGCCCGCGTCGAGGAGCTCACATTCAGCCGCCACGAGCTCCCATTACACTCCATTGGCCCACTCAGGAAGTGATAGAGCGGTTCTCCGGTTACCTGCCTCCATTCCCCGAGGATCCCCGTCGTCACTAGACTCCGATGGAGAGCGTTGCGAGTACCCGAGCTTTTATGAAGATCTTCCCTTGGATAGCACCTT
This sequence comes from Dalbergia cultrata, assembly GCA_031216105.1. Classification (NCBI taxonomy): domain Eukaryota; kingdom Viridiplantae; phylum Streptophyta; class Magnoliopsida; order Fabales; family Fabaceae; genus Dalbergia; species Dalbergia cultrata. The sequence continues at coordinate 31,754,563 of CM062351.1, forward strand.
TTGGGAAGGGTTGTAGTTTGTACTCGTAGCCTAGTAGAAGGGTAGCGTTTAGGGTTTTTACCTCCATGTTGGACCATGTACTTTATGTTCCTTTGTATTTTATTTCTGTTGTATTACAAGCTCTGCCCGTTCTTAGGGTATGACTAGCTATGTACCTTAACTACGTTATTATTAATGAAATGTTTCTTTGTTTACCTTGATCATTGTTCTTGACTATATGCTTTACTCTATGAGTTAATATGGTTGTTGCACGTGTTTTACATTTCTGTTATTCGATTTGCTAAGCCCGCGGCTCTCACTTTGCTTTATGTTTTCAAAAAGAAAAATTTACCCGTAATTTCCGCTAAGTATTTTAATAAAATGATGAGACTAAGAAGTAATAACCTAATGATTAGCCTAATATGTTCTAGAGTATTGGGTTAAAAATTAGGGTGTTACAGCAAGCACGAACATATAATCATAGCTTATCCTTTAATATATCATGCTTATAGAACTCTTAAATATGCATCTCAATTAATCAATCATATACATAGCATGCTACAATTCATCAAGTAATTGATCATATAAGTATGCATATATACATTTATATAAGCATGCTATTATCAAATATCTCATGAAAGTGAACATACTTAATAGGATAGATGCCATATATTAATGATCACCAATTGCATAAAACAAGAATTAAGCATGCACAATCCTTAATTAGTAACAAAGCACAAATATCATAAGTCATATAAATTTCGACTAAAACACATGAATATGGCTTCCATAAGATATCGATTTATGCTAACCTCCTCAAGTTATCAATATTTACACTTAAGCCCAAAAGAGGGTCTAAACTGCAATTTCTCAAAGATTGCGGTCAAAACGTAATTTTTTCTTTTTAACATATTTCCTCAAATCAATGATCCTCAAAATTTCTCTATACTTTTAAGAGACCCATAACAACTAGAATTCATTTAAGTTCATCATAGAAACCATCTATGGTCATAGACTAAATTTTGCCACACTTTAGGGGTCGAAGTGCAAAATCACTAATTTTTCACCCTTAATAATTACCGAAACTTCTAAAACTTTTTCTAAGCATCGTAAATGGTATTTTAAATACATAGACACATTTAACATCATTATTAACTCGAATTAAAGTAATTTGGCATAATTGATAATTCAAAACATAACTTTCTATATTTTGCAAAACGGCCCAAATTAACACTTGTAATTATTCTTTTATACATCTAAGACACCAAAAATAATTTTTACAACAATTATAAATGATTATTATGCCTATGAACAGTACCCTATAGTGATGAACAGTACTGAACAGTAATGAATAGTACTAGAAAATTATTTTTCTAAAGCTTTCTAAAATTACAATTTTTGATTCATTCTAGATACTAGTTTTCCTTGTTACTTGATTTGAGACTTAGGAAACACTTAAAAATAGTTTTTACCACTTAGCATGACCAAATATTAATACCAAACAGAGAGTAAATCACAACGTTAAATAATAAATCTCTTTGCTCATAAAAATGCTATTTATACTATCTTTTAAGTTTCAAGACTTGTAAAACTTCTAACATACAACTCACAAAAATTCCAATAACACAAGATTGAGCTATAAAATGAAATAAAAGTTATCTTAACCTCTCCATCATATCATGGCCGAAAATATATATCCATGGGGGTGGCCATGGGTTGAAATTTTTATTTAAGATCCAAGAACAAGTTTTTGAGCTTTAAGACCTTAAGTGATGACCAAAAGTAAACATGCTATGCAACCTCATTTTTAATCTTTAACATTATAAGGTGATAACTTGAAAATATAAATATGAGGTGCAAGGCTTGAAATATAAACATGAGATGCAAATTCATTATTAAATCTTTAAAATTTAGTGATGACTTGAAATAAATATGATATGCAAGACTTGAAAATTAAATATGACAATGCAAATCCACTTCTTTAATCTTCTAGATTTAAGATGATGACTTAAAAATAAATATGATATGCAAGACATTGAAACAAAAACATGAGATGCAAAAGCTTGAAATTTAAACATGAGTGCAAGTCCATTTTATATCTTGTTTACTTAAAGCTCAAAAACTTTACGAGATTAAATTCTTGTTCCTAATAGATCTTAAACATTAGTAAGCATTAGAGTCCTTTATTACCAATGTTTCAAGAGCATTATTTCTTAAATTTGTTATCAAGCCATGGTCATCATAAAAATTCAAGGATTTAAAGAAGAAGAAGAAGGTGAGAAAGAATATGAAATGAACTCCCTACCAAGTTGTTTCTTGTTAAATAAAGAAAGCTTGATCTTCTATGATAAATCAAGAACCAAAATTATGGTCCTAATGCTTGTGATATTTCGGCCAAGAAGGTTGGAGTGGAGGGTGGATTTTTCTTGTGTTCTAGTGCTTAGAAATGGAAAGTTTAGGTGTTTATGAGTTAGTTTATGGTTGGAATATGTATGCTTGAGGTTTATAGCTTGGTTAAAGGTTGGAAATGGAGTCTCTTGAGTAAGAATAAGGAAGGAAAAGAAAGCTTGAATTCTTGAGAGAATTAGAGAACTTTGAGCACACTTTGAGTAAGAAAACTATCAAGTAAGAAAATGCTAAGGCCAAGAGTGTTTGTGTGAACATTTTAGCAATGGAAGAGCATGTATTTATAGCTCCATGAAGGCTGTTTGGCCGTGGCCTAAAGGCTGGAGAAATGGAGGATTTATTTCATTTTTTGGTTAAAGAAAACTTTAGAAAAAGAAAGCTTATGGTATTGTAATGATTTTGCACGTGTATAATTGATGGAAATGCTAAAATATGATGCAGGTGGGAGACATCTTGGCTGCTTACATTATGGCTGAAATGGGTGGGTTTTCTTTTGATTAAACATAACCATAAATAATGCAAAAGAAAGCTAAAGGTGTGGTGTCATTGTTGGATATGTTTTTATGTTGGAAAATCAATAAATCATGATGCACAAGGAAGCATGTGGCCGCTGGTTTCTGGTCATTATAGGATCAGATTTGTGTTCTTTAATAAGTGGTAAAACATGTATTAGATGTATAATTACTTAGGTAAAAGATTAGAAATTGATAGATTAGTGAAAATGGTAAAAGGCTAAGTGTTTAGGACAAATTAAAATTAAGTAAAAGAATAATCATACACTAGTAAATGAAGTTAGTTTCAAATGAGTTAAAAATCAGTTTGTAACATAAGTTCTATACTAAATTTTACCTAAACCGTAATTTTTAACTTTGATCTTAGCATCACTAATTTTATGAGCTCTAGAAATCAAGAAGGAAATTAACTTCCCTAAAAATTTCTTAAACTCTAATTATCCTACGTAATTATTTTTTAACCTCAAGTAATTATTTTTAACCTTAGGTAATTAATTTTTAACTCAAGGTTAATGAATGAAATCAATTTGAGTTTAATTAGAGCTTTAACATTTCCTTAATTACATAAGTGAACTTATTTAGCACAACTAGGGGTAAAAAGGTAATTTCACATAAAAGCTTTCTAGAATTACCTAAACATTTATAGATATCAAGTCATACTTGAAATAAACATTTTTTGAACTTCTTGGTGATAACTGGGTTCAAGGATTGCTTAATTTCACACTAAATTACCGCAGGGGTAATTCGGTAATTTTATGTACAGTAAAAATCAGGAATTGAGATTTTTACCATGATATCATCATAACACAAATAATCCCCTTCAAATATAAAATTAACCCCTTGAGGATAATCGGGATTGGTTATCTTTGATTTTCGGGGCAAAATAACCTCAAGGGCAATTTGGTCATTTGCGCACAGAAAAATCGGGATTTATGATTTTCGCACAGATTGCTATTTAAGCCTCATATAATGTTGTCCTAATGTTAAAATTCCTTATTAAGGATTGCTCGACCTCAATTCTCATGCAAAAATTTACCTAGGGGCATTTTGGTAATTTTACATAGCAGTAAAAATCAGGGCGTTACATGTGTAACATAGGCAGTAATTATCACTTGCATAAATAAAGGATCCAGCATGCATAGTCATCATTTCATAATTTTGCATGATCACTTCAAGTCATATAATTTTCAAACAACTTGTGTGAACATAGCTCTCATAACATATCATTCACATCAATATCATCAAGTTAAGGGTAAGTACACTTTAGCCTCAAAAGGGGTCAAACTGTCATTTCTAAAAGTTTATGGGTCAAAGTGTAAATTTCCCATTTAACACATTTTCTCAAACTAATGATCCTCAAAATTAATTTACACTTTTAAGAGACCCATGACACTTAGAAATCATCTAAGTTCCTCATAAAAACCGTTTTGGGCCATTGGCCAAATTTTGTTAGATTTCAGAGGTCAAAGTGCAAAATTTCACATTTCTGACACATAACAAATGCCAATATTTCTAAAACTTGTTTTTAACATCATAAATGGTATTTTGAATATATAGACACATTCAAAATCATTATTAGATCTAATTAAACTCATTCAGCCAAAATTCCATAATGATAGGTTTAAAATACAATTTTTCACAATTTACAAGATGGTCCAACCTAACACTTGTAACTATCCTTTTAGGCACCTAAGAGACCAAAAATAAATTTTTACAATAATTTCTACTAATTTTTAAGCTCATGAATAGTATCAAACAGTACTGCACAGTGTTGGGCAGTGTAAAAAAATTTTGTTTCAAGAGTTCTAGAAATTACGTTTTTAACCTTTTCTAATTATTGGCTTTTCCTAAGAAACTAAAAATAATTTTTACACTTATAAGCAACACCAAACAGCATCTTACATAATTTAAGAACGTCAAAATAGTAGTCATAATCTCAATTTCTAGAAGCTTTGAAAATCACATTTTTTTTATCTTTTCTAATTACTAGTTTTTCGTAGAATGCTAAAAAAAATTTTATAACAATTAATAATAATTTTTACACATTTAAACAGTACCAAACAGCACCTTACAAAATTAATGATGTCAAAATAGTAGCCATAATTTTAATTTCAGAAAGCTTTGAAAGTCACATTTTTAATAATTTCTAGTTATTCGTTTTTCCTAAAATTATTTCAAGATGTTGAAAATACTTGAAACCATTTTATCCTTTTGAAAACTTAAATAATAATATTTAAAACAGAGGAAAAAATTAAAATTTCATTATTAAAGTTTTGCAGATAAAAATCATATTTTTGCTACTTTTGAGTTTCTAATGCTTTCAAAAATTCCCTTGTACAATTAAGACACAAGGTTTGAACCTTCAAATAAAATAAAATCCATTCCAAGTCTGACATCACTATATGGCTGAATATATATACAAGAATATGTCCATGATCAAAATTTCCATTTAAGATACAAAGGGCAAGTTTGAGCTTTGGAGATTTAGATGATGACTAAAATCATAAAAATGCTATGCAATCTCATGTTTAGTCTTTATCATTATAAGGCGATGACTTGGAAATATAAATATGATGTGCAAGACTTGAAATATAAATCTGAAAATGCAAGTTCATTTTTAACTCTTTAAAGTTTAGGTGATAACTTGAAATATAAACATGAAATGCAAGACTTGAAATTTAAACATGAAAATACAAGTCCATTTTTTAGTCTTCAAGATTTAAGGTGATAACTTGAAACATAAACATGGTGTACAAGGCTTGAAATATAAACATGAGATGCAAGGGCCTGAAACATAAACATGAATACAAGTCCATTTTTATATCTTATTAAGCTCAAAGCTCAAGGCTTTAAAGGATGAAACTTTTAACCATAATCAATCTTAACAAAATGGAAGTGAGCTTTAGAGTCCATTAATACCATAGTTCCAAGGACCTCATTTATTGGACTCACCCTCAAGCTCAAAGAGAAACAACCAAAGAAAACCAACAAGCATTCTATTTCTTATATTCTTTTGAAACCAAAAATCAAGTCTTGAGCTTTAGAGGTCAAATACATGATGGTGTCACAACCACCATCAAGAACCCTCATCATCAAGCTATGGTCTTGACTATGATCTAAATCTCAAAACAAGAGAAAGAACATAAAATAAAATCCCTACTAAAGTTATTTCTTGTTTGCAAGAGTGAAAGCTTGATATTTTATGAAGTAAATAGAAGAAAAATCTTCTCTTGAAGCCAAGGATGATTTTAGCCAAAGGTGAATAAAATTGAGAGAGGAATTTTCTTGTGTTCTTGTGTTTGGGAATAGAAAGGTTAGGTGTTTAGGAGTTGATCTATAGTGGAGATGTGTTGGTTTGAGGTTGAGAGCTTGGATGGAGGTTAAGAATGGAGGTTCTTGAAGATGGAGAAGAGGAGGACGAAGAGAGCTTGAGGTTAGAGAGAACAAGACTCTTTTTTTGACACAACTTGGTTGGCAAGTTTTGGCCAAAAAAGTGAATGGTAAAAATGAGAGTTTTCGTGAGTGTGTGAGTATTAGAATCAAAATATGAGATAGAAATGGAGGAGGGAGGCTGTTGCCATGTAGGGATGTTTTGGGGGGAAATTTTTCATGTTTCATGTGTATTAAGACTTGGATTAGAGATAGATTTGATTAGGTAAATGGTTAGGGATTGGTAATTAGGTGTTTGAGTTAGTAACCATGTATTTAAGGCTTTCAAGACATGTTTACGAAGTGGTCTTACATACTTAGTTAAGTTAAACTTGATTAATTTGAATTTCAAACACCAACATAGTTCATAATTTTTAGGGAAAAAAGAGATAAAAAGTACTTTTGTCTTTGCTTTTTACTTTTTGGTCTCTCAAAGCATCTTTGATTAAGAATGAGATTTAAACCTTCTTAAGAAATCTTAGGCCTTAATTAACCTCAAATAATTATTTTGACTCAAGATTAATAAATAAAATTAATTTATCTTTAATCAGAGCCTAATATTGCCTATATTTCCTTAATTACTTAATTTAGTTTAATCAGCACTAATTAAGAGCAAAATGGTAATTTAAGACAAAAACTCCTTAGGACCACCCAGACTTTTCCAGATATCATACATCCCTTGTAATTAACATTTCTATCTCTCGGTCCATGATTGGGCTCAGTCGTCACTTAATCCCACGTTAAATTATATCAAGGGTATTTTGATAATTTTGCGCATGGAAAAAGTCAGGAATTGAGATTTTCACCTCTATCATCATCCAAAAACATCTAATTCCCTTCAAAGATTAAACTAACCCCTTGAGAATATCCTAGACTGGTCGTCCTCTATTTCCGGGTAAAAATGACTTTAGAGGTATTTTGGTCATTTGAACACGGGAAAAACCGGGGATTTACAGATCGCTATCTAAACCTCATATAAACTCATCCTAATATTAAAATACCCCATTGAGGATGGCTTGGACCGGCCGCCCTTGATTCCTATGCAAAAATTACCCAGGGGCATTTTGATCATTTTGCACAGCAGGAAAGATTGGGGTGTTACAAAGAACGTATACATGCATCACAGATTAAAGCAAATCAAGTCAAGAACAAGATACCATGCATGGGTCTTCAGAAAGTAGCAATGGACATCAGAAAGTACACTCAGAATGAAGATATCAAACAAACTTTGATAACAACCTGTTACACAACCTTCAATCATCATGATCGCAATTCTTTCATCATCATTAAAGCTTCGATTGAAGACTAGAAGACTTGAGATTCATCAAAGAACTGATAATGCACATAAGAAAGCTCACTTCACTATGAAGCACTGAACCTTGCTGGAAAAGGAGGGAAATTTGAATTTTGAATTTCAAATCTCAAGTCAAATCCAATTTCAAAATCGATACATCATCTCTTCTGCCTTCTTGGTCAACCACTCCAGCTTCTAGAAGGAAGAGTTCAGAAACCATGTTTAAAACTCAATTAACCCAAAATAATTATTTTGACTTAAGATTAATTAATAAAAATAAATTATCATTAATTAGAGCCTAATATTGCTTATTTTCCTTAATTACTCTAATTAAGGTTAATTAGCACTGACTAGGGGCAAAATGATAATTTTTAACAAAAACTCTTTAGGACTCAACCAAATATCAAATATCCCCTTAAATTAACATATCTAACTCTCGGGTGATGATCGGATTCGATTATCACTTAACATGTCAAATTACCGTAAGGGCATTTTGGTAATTTTGCACATGAAAAAAATCAAGAATTGTGATTTTCGCACCGATTACCAACTAAAACATATATAGTCCCCTTCAAACATTAAACTAACCCTATGAGGATGACTGGGATTGGCAGTCATCGATTCTCATGCAAAAATAACTTAGGGGCATTTTGGTCATTTTGTACATAAAGGAAAATCAGGCGAATACAATTTGGTGCATTGTTTCTTTGGTGTCCCATGAAAGGGGATTTCAGGTGAAGGCTCACTTGCGGAGTTTTTGAATAAAACTCACCCCTCTCCTCTTTTTCTCTATTACAGATACAACAACTGTTGCAGGTTCCTCACAACCTCCTTCTTCTCAACAGTAGTGAATTTAGCTGATAAGCTCACTACAACATTTTAGGCTTAAGGCAACACTTTTTAAAGGCAACATTTCAAAACCGTTGCATTTGGTCAGTATAGGCAACGTTTTTCTGAGTACAGACCTTTGACAACGGGTTTTAAGGCAACGCTTAAAAAGCGTTGTCTTAAAAGAAAAAGGCAACACGATAAAACCGTTGCTTTATCTTTTACAAATAGGTAACAGTTTTTTAATCAATTGCTAACGTTTTGAAAACGTTGCCTCTTAATTTCTAATAGACACGCAGTTAAACCATTGCCTAAACTACATGGTGCTACTCTAAACATGTTTTCCCACTAAATTTTTTTTTTCCCACTAAAACTTTACCAACTCTATCAAAAATAAATGAAAAACTAATTTTACTATCCTTCCCTTCTGAACCCATCAAATCCCTAAATTTTACTATCCTTCCCTTCTAAACCCATATCACTGCCTCAATCCCTCCCCAGCCCCAGCACTTTCTCTTTCTCTTCCGCTGACGCAGATCGACGGAAACCCACCCTTACCCACCCTCACGCTCACGTTCTCTCTCTTTCCTTATTGCGCAACCCGTCCTACATTGTTATTCCGCCATTCGTCCATCACCGTCGCTGTTGCAGTGAGACCTGTCACCATCGCAACCTCATCCTCGTCAGCAACCTGTCACAGCGAGACCGTCGCCCGCGTCTTAGTCACGGTGAAAGTCTCCCTCGGCCACGCCATGGTTAAAGTTGCTCATCTTTCCTTGTTAAAGTTTTTGAATGAATGAAAAAGCTCTGACTTTGCATCTTTTTTCAGTTTCACTATGAACCCTTTTCCTCATTTTGTCTTTCTGAGCTCCATTTCTGTTCTTTATGCCTTTTAGCATTTTTGACTCATTTGCTTTGATGGCTTGTTCTTGATTTTTTTTTTTTTGTCTTTTTTTTTTCTCTCCAGATCTAGAAAGAAAAAATGGAAACAGTCACAATGGGTATCGATGCTGGTAGCCACCTACACTTCAGGCTTTTTCTGACTCACTTCCATTTGCTAGAAGGTGAGTTTCTTTATGTGTGTGTGCGTGTGCTTTTTATTTTTTTTTAGTTCAGAAATTGTTCTTGTTAAGTGTATGCATTCTTGGGGAGTGTTTTTGTTTTTGGTAATAGCATCATGTTTTTAATGTTAGTGTTAGGTTGATTTTCTTATTCTTTTTCGCAGCTACCAGCTTGAAGCTTTGGAGAAAGCTATTGATGAGAACACCATAGTGTTCTTGGAGACTGGTTCGGGAACACTTTCATAGCATCCATACTTCTTCACAGTGTTCTTGGTTCCACAAGTGGTGTTGGTCACTCAAGTATGCAACTTTCCTCTCTCATTATACATCTGGAAAATTTGAAATGCATTATTATTTGATTGCAAATTGCAATAGTGGAGCTGAGTAGTGGATCAATTTTTTTTGTTGTTGTTCAACTTGTGCAAGCAAAGATCTTTTTTATTTGTTTGCTTATATAATTTGCGAATAGAAAAGTTTTAATCTGACTGAAATTTAAATGCTCTGGCATATTGAATATTGTGTATTATAATGAGAAACACTGAAGAATCTGTTCTTCTGGGGTAGTTTGTTTGTCCTAGATGCTACCATAAAAGTTTTAGAACGATGATTATGTTAGGAACTAGCTCTATTCAAGGCTTAAGCTATTAGGTGAAGGCTTGGGATTGGTTTTATATCTCTGTCAATAGAAACTATTACCAAAAGCATGATGCGAAATTGAGAGCCTCTTGAATAGCCAGTAGGATTGTCATCATTAATGTTATATCTTGTCAAAAGTTATAAGAAAGGTATATCCTATAAAATATAGATGATAAAGAATGTAAGAAGTGTGAATAGTTGAGGCTAAAAATCATGAAATTTTTTTAAAAGCAGTCAAAACACCTTTAAACGGCTTTTTTTGAGCCCAGAAGCACCACCAACCGGCTATGCCGGTTGCCACGGTGACGCTCTTGTCTGGGGCTTTTTGTTGATATGCATTAATAGTCATTCTGATACCCGGATCAAAAGTTATGAACATTGTTATGTTTAATTGTACATGCTTGTATTTTAGATTATGTAAATTTGATTTTAGGCTACTTATGATGTTGTCCTGCTTCCTGAGCTATCTTTTTTCTTTCCACTTCTTTTCATATTGTGGTTAGTGTACAATAACGTATTTAGGGTACATGCTAATGATCTTTTGTTGGAACCTATATTTCCTCTATCTTTTTATTGTCTTTAAATGATCGTTCAGTTTATTGCTCAATTTGTCTCTGAAGAATGGAGAAGTCAGGGAAGGTTTTTGGCTTCTTCCATTGTTTGGAAATAATATTGTTGGGGGAATTATGTATATTTGTCATAAACTCGGTTGGTTTTTAATTTAAGAATTGTGTTGGCAGTGTTAACAAAGCTCTTGAGATTTAATGTATATTGATAGACATACTGATAGGTCACTAAAATTCTTAAAACGTAAGGGTTGTTTCTGACCATCAAAGGTTGTGCAGAAATATTTTGTTTTGTTTGCTCATTCTTTGTATTTGACAAAATTTCTATCATGCAAAATCCAAATTTGTTTAGTATGGATATTATTATGTTTCAAATATATGCCATATTCAAAGCATGACATTTGAACATTATTTTCGGTTTCCTGTTTATTTTTTTCTAGGAACCAAGATACTTGTGATAAGTATAAATTTGAAGGCTGGTTATTGGGGTTTTCAAGTTTTTCAAGGTATGGGAATATCTTTATGGCAATGCCATAAATGCTTCTTAAGTCTCATTTTGGGTTTCTAATAATTTGTGCTTGATTAGTTATCATTGATTTCAATCTACCACCATTTGATTAGTTATTGTTTCAGATTGGTTCTTCTTGTGTATGCAAGAATATTAGTTCTTGTGCAGAACAATCATTGTATTATGCATAAAACTAAGGATATAGTGCTGTTTTTCTTTTTTAAGGGTTTTCCTAAATAAGTATCCTAAAGGCATAAAATAGTTTTAATTGAAAAATTAATATTTTTAAGGAATAAAAACATTGACTGTGCTGAGGACTCCAAGACTTTCCACTTTTGTCTGTTTCCACTCAAGAAACACACAAAATAAGCAAGCTCAATCATTGCCTGATGCAAAATAGTGAATTAGTATTATTCTTAACTTATGTGTGATTAAATGTAAAAGTGGCATGTTGTCAAATTCCTTTCTACTGGGGCAAGTTGGTGCATTACTATGAAAAATGGTAATAAACATTAAATAATCAATTGTTGATAGATCAATATGCGACTTATATTCAACTGAATGACACTTGGGGTCTGCTTGGTTGAGAGGATGTAATGTGGGAATATCGAAATTTTGGAATAAAAATTATCTTTGCTTGCTTGTTAAAATGGAAATATGAAAAGGGTTGTGATTTACTTGGCTGAATTACTTTTGAGGTTTAGTTTGGACATTCTTGTAGTCTTGTTCTTGCTTTTGTTGTCCTTTCTGGTCTGACCTTGTTCTTGCTTGGCCCATTACTTTTGATATCATTTAGCTGTTCTTATTCCAAGTCATGCAGCATGAGATGTTTAAATGGCCTGTTATCTTGGTTAAGCTTTTATTTGTTGCCTGTCATGCGGCATATTTATTTCTGAGAAAATAATACATATAGTGCTATTTGTGGAGATCTTTCCTCTGTGACTGAATGATTGGTACAAATGTGATCTTATTATGCATGAATCAATCCCAAGAAAAACTAGAAAAAGAAAACAACTGAGTGGTTTTGTCTTCATATTCCTAGAAAGACTAAATTTCAAGCAAAGGATAGTTTAGTTTAGAACATAGTTGTATTATGTTTGTGTACTCAAAAGTAATTAATTAATAACAGTAAGATTCAATTGCTAACTTTAGCAAATTAACATATAGACCCTATTATTAAGGATTCAAATGCTAGAGTTGTTATTCTGTTATGCTTGTAAGTTGCCTTTAATTAGAGAAAAGGCAACGTTTTTTATAAGTTGCCTTCAACTAGAGAAAAAGGCAACGCTTATAAAGCGTTGTCTAAATAATAAGAAAAAGCAGTGCCATAGACTGTTGCCTTTAACTAGAGAAAAGGCAACATTTTTTATAAGTTGCCTTCAACTAGAGAAAAGGCAACGTGTAACACCCTAATTTTTAACCCAATACTCTAGAACATATTAGGCTAATCATTAGGTCATTACTTCTTAGTCTCATTATTTTATTAAAATACTTAGCGGAAATTACAGGTAAATTTTTCTTTATGAAAACATAAAACAAAGTGAGAGCTGCGTATGACGTAACAAAGACTACTATACAGAAAAAAGATCTCATATAATTCATGGTCACAAAACACAAAGGTTGTTCATTACATCACAACAAGAACATATTATCATAGGTACATAATTTATGACTATCATAGTCCTATTATTGCTTCAACAAAAATACACTTCTATAATTTATAAAACTAAAGCAGCATCAGCGTGTGTCCGTTGCATCCCACCTGTAACACCCTCCTAACTACCATGTATTACTCGAGCATTAATATTGTAATTAGAAGAGTATCACTTCCTTTCTATAATATCCTCTAGTCAAATGAAATGAAATAAGATAAATCAAACTCTAGAGTAATAAAGAAAACTACTATAAAATGTACATATATTATTACTTTACATACCGCTTTCTTTAATACATACCATACTTGAAGTTAAGTCACTTCGCTTATAATACAACACAGGAACTACTATCAAAAGATCTACCAAGCTTGCTCAAATATCAAGGTCCAACAAAATACTAAACACACGAAAATGGACCTAAGACATCTAACACCAATTAGTCTACAAGCTGGTAAGTTCCTGGCACTATACTACACTACATACAAGTCAAAAGCCCCCGTAAGTCTCATGTCCTCCTACGCGAAACCATTGGCCATCGGTATGATGGCCTCTCCTCAGCCAGGGGCAGCTGCAAAGTCTGAGCACAATACAGCATATACACAAAGAGGGGTGAGAATATTATAAAATTCTCAGTAGGGTAACCCCTTACATATAGACAGAATATAAACAGTAAATGCATTTATAATAATAAAGAAAAACATCATGTTAGATCACATATATCAATATTAGCATACATGAGCCAAAGAAAATTATATGCAAAATGGTAGTAATCATAAGTGTTTCTCTTATATCACATGGAATTCAACTTAGTGTAGTAGTTCTTTTTATTAACATAGGGAAGGCTTAGATTCACATCAGGTAACATATGTAGTGGATAACTCCTCAGAGGACCATAAACTGCTAGGACATGAGCTCATTCCTATTCGTGATCATCAGACTTCATTTTTTTCCATTTCTGAATCACACACAGTTCTATTTCCTAGTCAATAAGTCTACCGACTCATAAAATTTCTTGGGAAGTTCTTATTTTTGCCTTCCCTCTCTATCACACATAAGCCTTGTTTCTATTTTCCCCGTATGTTAAAACATGCACCATTAAATTTCACATATTCTCTTTTGTCATACAACCATGTCATGGACCTTTCTATTTCAAAGTCAGCTTTATATCCCAGATATAGGCATTCAGTATCATTGGAGTCTCATTCATACTTTATAAACAAGCCTTTCAAACAATTAACATACATTCATATGATATATACTTGGATTAAATAGATTTCTATCATTAACTTAATACATCTTCACCATTCCATCTTCTTGACAGATTTACCATTATGGTGACAACATTTAATTCACATATCCAATGGGCAATTCACTGGCCATAAAAATTCTCTGTGACACCTCAATGTGTCTAAAAGTCCCTGTAAAAATTTCATAGCAAACAGAATACTAGAACCATGTCAAATAAATTCTACCATTTTAGTGGTCAGAGGCCACTTTTTCACAGCTCAGAATAGGATTCACACAATTTTTAACTTTAGCAAATGATAGAAACAACTCAAAATAAAAATCACAGTTATACTTAAAGATGTCTACAAAACTCTGTAAAAATGTCAAAGGATAACTCCATCATTTGCTATGAATAAAAATTTATACAAATTCACAGCTCCAGTACCAAGATTTCAGCCAGCATAGATATACTCTTGGTTCTTGATTTTTCTCAGGCAGTAAAACTCTTGATTATGCACCACCAAAATTATCAAAGTTTCCTTATGATGTTAGCTTCAACATATAATTTTTATAGCTCATAAAAATGACTAGAATTGAACCAGAAAATTCATGAACAAATCCTGTCCTGCTGAAATCCGAAAATTCAGCAGCCTAGCCAAAACTTATTTTGACAAAAATCATTATTTAACCTCATCCAAACACTCCACCAAAATTAACACATCAATATCAACATATTATCATCAAATATAACTATAAATTTCGGAATAAAACCCAAAAGAAATTTACAGAATAGTTTGGAAAGAAAAAGGCCAAAGAAAACCCTACACTTTGAAGCTTTCAAGATCTTGGCTCCAAGATTGATTTCCTTTACTTCCAAGCCTTCTAACCCACACCAAACCCTTCCTTACACAGCTGATAATAAGCTCTCAAAGTAGGAAAAGTTGATGGATTCAAATTCTAATCGGTTAGATTGAAAGATCTTGATGAGTGGAATAAGTTTAGTGAAGGGAGTTTGTGATTTTATCAAGTGTAGACAAGGATTTTGGAGCTTTGAATTTAAGTTTCAAGCATTTTGAGGAAGAAATAATGGAGTTTGGGCTGTCTCCTTTGTTATGGCCGAGAATGAAGATGATAATTATGAGGATTTTGATTTTATTTATATTAAGATAATGTATATAATTTAGCAATTATGAAATTATCTTTTTTGAAATTTTGTAGCATTCTCATTGGCTCTTGAAAAAGGAAAGGATATGTATTGCTCTAGACCATACACTTGTCACCCTAGGTGGCAAGCTTGCACTGGTAGCTTCATCCGGTATAAAAACTACACACCGTAATTTTACCAAACGGGTAAAACAGTGTACCCGGGTAATCCACTATTGCCTGAAAATTAATTCTAAGTATAAAATATTTATTCCTACCTATTTCTAACCTTAATCCTATAATTTCCAAATTTCGGGCACTTTCAGGTCTTGAATCTAAAGTTTCAGCTGTTCCGGTGGGCCTACGGGGCCTGCAAAACACTATTCATATATATTTTTTTTTTTTACGTTCGTTACATTGTTCTCATCATTTTTGTGTACACCAAAATTTTGATATTCTTACTACTAAAGCCTCAATTATTTTCTGAAAAATTTAGGATGTTACATTACTCCCCACCTAAAAAAAATTTTGCCCTCAAAATTTCATACCTGGAAATAATTCCGGATGATCTGTTTTCATACTTGATTCTAGTTCCCATGTATACTCTTCATTTCCAGGTCCACCCCAAGCCACTTTTACAAGTTGCACAGATTTATTTCTAAGTTGCCTGACTTCTCTATCAACGATCTGAATAGGAGGGGCTTGAAACGTCAAGTCATCCCTTAACTATATAGACTCGGGCTCAAAGATATGGTTTTGATCTGGGTGGTACATTGGAAGTTGAGATACATGGAAGACATTATGAAGGTTGGATAAATGTGGGGGTAAGGCTATCTGGTAAGCAGCTGACCCAATTCGTTGAAGAATTTGAAAAGGACCTATAAACCTAGGTGACAACTTTTTAACTCTAAGGGCCCTACCTACTCCAAAGAGTGGCGTGACCTTCAGGAATACATGTTCTCCCTCTTGAAATTCTAAAGGTTTCCTTCGAGTATCAGCATAGCTCTTTTGACGACTCTATGCGGTGAGAATCTTGCTCCTGATCTTCTGGATTTGCTCCGTTGTTTGATTAACAAGATCGGGTCCCAATAGTCTCGCTTCTCCCAAATCATACCAACACAATGGGGATTGACATTTTCTTCCATATAGAGCTTCATACAGGGCCATGCCAATACTAGTGTGGTGGCTGTTGTTATAAGCAAACTCAACCAATGGGAGTAACTTGTCCCAACTTCCCTTCTGCTCAATCACGCATGCCCTTAGCATATCTTCCAGGGTTTGTATGGTTCGTTCTGTTTGCCCGTCAGTTTGGGGGTGATAGGCAGTGCTCAAACAAAGTTTGGTACCAAAGGCTTTTTGGAACGTTCCCCAAAATCTCGAAGTAAACCTTGGATCTCTGTCAGAAACTATTGAGGAAGGAACACCATGTAGTCTTACTATTTCTTGGATGTACAAGGAAGCTAACTTATCCAAAGGAAAATTAGCCTTAATGGGTAAGAAATGAGCAGACTTGGTCAATCTATCTACTATAACCCATATAGCATCATGACCTGACGATGTCCTTGGCAAACCCATTACAAAGTCCACAGAAATACTTTCCCACTTCCATTCCGGGATTTCTAAGGGTTGCGGGGTCCCAGCTGGTTTTTGATGTTCTATTTTAACTTTTTGGCAAGTTAAACACTTCCTGACACACTCTTCTATATCTTTTTCATTCCTGACCACCAGAACATTTTCTTGAGATCCGCATACATTTTACTAATGCCTGGATGTATAGTAAGTTCGCCCCTATGAGCTTCCTCTAAGATCTTCTTTCTAAGATTGCCACTTGTGGGTACACATACCCTATCCTTGTATCTCCATATACCTTGTTGGTCTTGAGTGAATCCTGGCAACTTCTTTGCATGAATTGATCTTAATATCTCCTGAAATTCTGGTTTCACGTTGTGCAGCTAAAATTTGTCCTTTGAACTCACTTGTTACCTTTATTTGCCCTAGCACCACACCACGAGGGTTCACAGACATGTCTAAACTAAGTTCCTTGAAACTTTCAACTAGCTCCATCTCTTTAATCATCAAGCATGCTACACTTAGGGATTTTCTACTCAGAGCATCGGCAACAACATTTGCCTTGCCTGGATGGTAATTCAGACTAAACTCATAGTCCTTGAGGAATTCCATCCACCTTCTTTGCCGCATATTCAACTCTTTTTGATCAAAAAGATACTTTAAACTTTTATGATCAGAGAAAACATTAAACTGCACACCATACAAATGATGTCGCCAGATCTTTAGGGCAAAAACCACAGCTGCAAGTTCAAGGTCATGGGTTGGATAGTTTACTTCATGGGGTTTCAACTGTCGAGAAGCATAGGCAACCACGTTATGATTTTGCATCAACACACATCCTAAACCCTTACTAGAAGCATCACAATAAACCTCATAGGGTCTATAAGGATCAGGTAATACTAGGACTGGAGCCGTGGTTAACTTTTGTTTCAACTCCTGGAAACTCTTTTCACACTCTGGTGTCCAATTGAATGGAGCATTTTTTCGGGTTAATTTAGTCAAAGGTAATGCTATCTGAGAAAAACTCATGATAAAATGCCTATAATATCCAGCTAACCCTAGGAAACTCCGAATCTCCGTCACCGTTGTTGGTCGTTCCCAATGGAGTACTGATTCTACCTTACTGGGATCTACAGAGATTCCTCCTCGTGATACTATATGACCTAGGAATCTAACCTCTCCCATCCAGAATTCACATTTCGACAACTTAGCATACAACTTTCTCTCTCTTAGGATTTGTAACACAACCCTAAGGTGCTCCATATGTTCTTCCTCAGTCCTTGAATATATAAGTATGTCATCTATGAAGACAACTACAAATTTATCCAAGTAAGGGCGGAAGATTCGATTCATATAATCCATGAATACAGCCGTAGCATTAGTCAATCCAAAAGACATCACCCTATACTCGTAATGCCCATATCGAGTTCTAAAAGCAGTTTTAGGTATATCCTCATTCCGAACCCGAATCGATGGTACCTGATCTAAGATCAATCTTTGAGAATACAGTTGCACCTCGTAATTGATCCATGAGATCGTCAATTCTTGGCAAGGGATACTTATTTTTTATTGTCACTTTGTTCAATTGCCTATAGTCTACACAAAGCCTCATACCGCCATCCTTTTTCTTCACCAGAAGAACAGGGGCTCCCCATGGAGAGGCACTTGGTCTAATAAAATGCTTCCCTAACAGTTCTTCAATTTGGGACTTTAATTCTTTCAACTCCAAAGGGGACATCCTATAAGGAGCAATTGAAATAGGACCCGTTCCTGGAACCAACTCGATGGAAAATTCAATCTCTCTTCAGAGGAAATTCTGGAATATCCTCCTGGAAAAACATCTGGATATTCCTCACCACTCGAATCTTGCTCAACTCGTAGTCACATTCTGGCCACTAGTAGAAAGGAGAACGTATTCCTGACGATCTGTCTTACTAGAGTTGGATGTTACAAGGTTCAAGTAAAAAGAAAAAGGAACCCACGGGAATGGAGGGTAGAGTGGAAAGAAATATGGCAGCTCGATCCGACAAAGGTAAAAGGACATAATTGGGTACTAGCCAATCCATACCTAAAATTACATCTAGACCAGATAAAGGAAGACAAACTAAACTGGCAGTAAAGTCTCTAGCACCTATTTGAAAAGGAATATTTACACAGGTGTAACAAGTCCTAATAGGACCAGCAGTAGGAGTGGATACAAGAAGATCATAAGGTAGTTCGGACACAGATAATTGCAACTTCTGTACACAGGCATGGGATATGAAAGAATGAGTGGCACCAGATCATACAAAGATATCTAGGACATTACCATTTATTTCACACTTACCTCGGATCAGATCGGCAGATTGAGAAGCTTCCTTGGCACTTATAGTAAAAACGCGCCCATGTTGTTGTGGCCTGGAGGCGGGCTGATGACCTTTCTTGTTAGGGCACTCAAATATCTTATGTCCTGGTTTCCCACAGCCAAAGCAAATGATTTGCGTTGTCCAGCAAGGTCGATTCCCATGATTTTTCCCACACTTAGGGCAATCTCTCCCTGTCTCAGGTCTTAGAGGTTGAAGTTGTTTTCCTTTGTTATTGTTGTTGTTATTGTTGGGTGGAAACCTTCCCCGAGGTTGGTTAATGTGCTTGAATCGGGACCTTTAGGTGCTAATCCCCTTCTAGCATTGTTTTGGGCATACTTGAAATTTGTTAGTTTCTGTTGGACTCCTCACACGCGTCGACATTTATTTACCAAGGTAGGATAGTCCCTAATCTCCAAGAGACTTACAGCTGCTTCTATATCTTCTTGTAGACCTCCTTCATATTTCATGCATTTCCAAACTTCATCCGGATCATGTTGATAAATTCTAGAAAACTTGCAGAGCTCTTCAAATTTGGCAAGATACTGCTACACTCATAGGTCCTTGTTTGAGAGCCATGAACTCCAATTCCTTCGCATTTCTCACAGAAATAGGGAAGTACTTATGGTAAAAAGCTTCCTTAAAAATAGTCCAGGTAACTACAGTATGGGAAGCTTCAAATAATCCCCTAGTGCCAACCCACCAAAAATCTGCATCTGCTTCTAGCATATAGGTGGCAAAGGCCACCTTCTGGATCTCTGTGCAAGGAAGAACGGAGAAAATCTTTTCCATGGCCTTTATCCATTCTTCTGCTTTACAGGGATTAAAAGCTCCTCGAAATGGAGGGGGATTTTCCTTTCTGAACTCGGCAAATTTCTGATATTCTACATCGACTTTGTTCACTATAGGATTATCAGCTGGGTTTTGCCATTCATTGCGGTTCAGTTGCTCCATCATTCGGGTAGTAGCTGTAGTTTGTTCCCTCATGGCAGCCGCCATCTCACGAAAAGTATTCATCATGTCGACATCGTTTCCAGCTCCACTCCTAGTTTGCCGATTCAAAGTCATTGGTTCCTGTCACACCAAACGAAAATATTGAGTTGATCAGTCTCAATACCAAGCAAAGTGTACAGCAACCCACAACATTTCCAATCAGCAGTCATACACATATATATAAAGTCATAATGCATGACAATTTCTAAGAAAGCATAGCCGGTCCAATACTCAGGCTTATAGGATAGTCCGGCTCTGATACCATTTGTAACATCCTCTACTGCTTTATGGATTGACGACTGTCCCCACAAACCAACACGGGTCTTTTCAGCATGCTTTGTCCTCACTCGCACGTTTCCTAGGAAAACTTCCCAGGAGGTCACCCATCTCAAAATTACCCCAGGTCAAGCACGCTTAACTATGGAGTTCTTTCAGTTTGGGCTACCGAAAAGAAGATGTATCTTGTTGGTATAGGTAGTGCAAATCAATTCATATAAGCCCTCCTCAACTGTATAGTCCCATACCTATACAATCTTAGGATCCCTCTCATTCGGGTGTGTAATCGGTTCATCCATGTACCCCTCCGCTTAGAGGACCTTGCGAGGAGTCGCTCCTTGTCCGTGCCCTCTTTGCACCAGTGATCACTCCTCATCCTCGTCCCCGGGCGTTACATGCCCACCAGCTTCCGCCTGGTTCGTCCCTGAACCACACCATACTGGGAGAGGTGCAGGCTCTGATACCATTTGTAACATCCCCTAACTACCATGTATTACTCGAGCATTAACATTGTAATTAGAAGAGTATCACTTCCTTTCTATAATATCCTCTAGTCAAATGAAATGAAATAAGATAAATCAAACTCTAGAGTTATAAAGAAAACTACTATAAAATGTACATATATTATTACTTTACATACCGCTTTCTTTAATACATACCATACTTGAAGTTAAGTCACTTAAACTTATAATACAACACAGGAACTACTATCAAAAGATCTACCAAGCTTGCTCAAATATCAAGGTCCAACAAAATACTAAACACACGGAAATGGACCTAAGACATCTAACACCAATTAGTCTACAAGCTGGTAAGTTCCTGGCACTATACTACACTACATACAAGTCAAAAGCCCCCGTAAGTCTCATGTCCTCCTACACAAACCATTGGCCATCGGTATGATGGCCTCTCCTCAGCCAGGGGCATCTGCAGAGTCTGAGCACAATACAGCATATACACAAATAGGGGTGAGAATATTATAAAATTCTCAATAGGGTAACCCCTTACATACAGATGTAATATAAACAGTAAATGCATTTATAATAATAAAGAAAAACATCATGTTAGATCACATATATCAATATTAGCATACATGAGTCAAAGAAAATTATATGCAAAATGGTAGTAATCATAAGTGTTTCTCTTATATCACATGGAATTGAACTTAGTGTAGTAGTTCTTTTTATTAACATAGGGAAGGCTTAGATTCACATCAGGTAACATATGTAGTGGATAACTCCTCAGAGGACCATAGACTGCTAGGACATGAGCTCATTCCTATTCGTGATCATCGACTTCATTTTTTCCATTTCAATCACACACAGTTCTATTTCCTAGTCGATAAGTCTACCGACTCATAAAATTTCTTGGGAAGTTCTTATTTTTGCCTTCCCTCTCTATCACACATAAGCCTTGTTTCTATTTTCCCCGTATGTTAAAACATGCACCATTAAATTTCACATATTCTCTTTTGTCATACAACCATGTCATGGACCTTTCTATTTCAAAGTCAGGTTTATATCCCAGATATAGGCATTCAGTATCATTGGAGTCTCATTCATACTTTATAAACAAGCCTTTCAAACAATTAACATACATTCATATGATATATACTTGGATTAAATAGATTTCTATCATTAACTTAATACATCTTCACCATTCCATCTTCTTGACAGATTTACCATTATGGTGACAACATTTAATTCACATATCCAATGGGCAATTCACTGGCCATAAAACTTCTCTGTGACACCTCAATGTGTCTAAAAGTCCCTGTAAAAATTTCATAGCAAACAGAATACTAGAACCATGTCAAATAAATTCTACCATTTTAGTGGTCAGAGGCCACTTTTTCACAGCTCAGAATAGGATTCACACAATTTTTAACTTTAGCAAATGATAGAAACAACTCAAAATAAAAATCACAGTTATACTTAAAGATGTCTACAAAACTCTGTAAAAATTTCAAAGGATAACTCCATCATTTTCTATGAATAAAAATTTATACAAATTCACAGCTCCAGTACCAAGATTTCAGCCAGCATAGATATACTCTTGGTTCTTGATTTTTCTCAGGCAGTAAAACTCTTTATTATGCACCACCAAAATTATCAGAGTTTCCTTATGATGTTAGCTTCAACATATAATTTTTATAGTGCATAAAAATGACTAGAATTGAACCAGAAAATTCATGAACAAATCCTGTCCTGCTGAAATCCGAAAATTCAGCAGCCTAGCCAAAACTTATTTTGACAAAAAATCATTATTTAACGTCATCCAAACACTCCACCAAAATTAACACATCAATATCAACATATTATCATCAAATATAACCATAAATTTCGGAATAAAACCCAAAAGAAATTTACAGAATAGTTTGGAAAGAAAAAGGCCAAAGAAAACCCTACACTTTGAAGCTTTCAAGATCTTGGCTCCAAGATTGATTTCCTTTACTTCCAAGCCTTCTAACCCACACCAAACCCTTCCTTACACAGCTGATAATAAGCTCTCAAAGTAGGAAAAGTTGATGGATTCAAATTCTAATCGGTTAGATTGAAAGATCTTGATGAGTGGAATAAGTTTAGTGAAGGGAGTTTGTGATTTTATCAAGTGTAGACAAGGATTTTGGAGCTTTGAATTTAAGTTTCAAGCATTTTGAGGAAGAAAAAATGGAGTTTGGGCTGTCTCCTTTGTTATGGCCGAGAATGAAGATGATAATTATGAGGATTTTGATTTTATTTATATTAAGATAATGTATATAATTTAGCAATTATGAAATTATCTTTTTTGAAATTTTGTAGCATTCTCATTGGCTCTTGAAAAAGGAAAGGATATGTATTGCTCTAGACCATACACTTGTCACCCTAGGTGGCAAGCTTGCACTGGTAGCTTCATCCGGTATAAAAACTACACACCGTAATTTTACCAAACGGGTAAAACAGTGTACCCGGGTAATCCACTATTGCCTGAAAATTAATTCTAAGTATAAAATATTTATTCCTACCTATTTCTAACCTTAATCCTATAATTTCCAAATTTCGGGCACCTTCAGGTCTTGAAACTAAGGTTTCAGCTGTTCCGGTGGGTCTACGGGGCCTGCAAAATACTATTTACGTTTTTTTTTTTTTTTTTACATTGTTCTCATCATTTTTTTATACACCAAAATTTTGATATTCTTACTACTAAAGCCTCAATTATTTTCTGAAAAAATTTAGGATGTTACACCACCAACCCGACTCATAGGGTATGCTTCATGCCCATGCTTTAGTAGAAATCACGAACCGCGTCACGAGATACACCATCATCTTCGTCTGGAGATGACACGGAAGAAAAGAGAGAAAGGGATGAGAAACTTATTCAAAATTCTCAGTAGGGAATTCCGACTCCAACACACGTGTCATCGTCGTCGTCCCCAACCACTTCAGTTTTAATTATGAAAGAGGTGTTCATGCATAAGGTTTGGTTTTAAACTTTCCAAAGCTATTTATCCGAAGTGGGTGTCTTTTAGTATGGGTCTTAATGATATGAATTCCGCAGATATTGGATGAATGCATGGCAATATATTATGCGAGCAAATCAATAATCATAACATCAAGTAATAGATAAGCGGCATAAAAAGTACAGAACTTTCCTCTATTCTTTTCTTATACTTGAACTTTTAAGTTCTTCTCCTCAAGAACCACCTTCTTTTCTCATCACCGAATCCAACCATAAACACCAGTGCCCGACGATATTCATACGCATCACCAAAACCAACCAAAAACACCCTATCGCCTAGGAATGAGCTCAACCAAACGAGCTTAAACCTAACTAGTCATCACTAGATTTCTAAGAGGGCAAAGAAGGGGTAACTTAGGATTATTTCTTTCTTTACTCATGACTATGTGACTTGAAAAGAGACATCGCATCTCTTTTCTCATGTTCGAACTCTTGAGTTCTTTTTCTCAAAGACCACCTTCTTTTCTCATCACCAAACCCAACCATAAACACCAGTGCCCGGCGATATTTATACTCATCACCAAATCCAACCAAACACACCCTATCGCCTAGGAATGAGCTAAACTATATTTATACTCATCACCAGATTATTCTCATTATCAAGTCCAACCAAATACACCCAAATCCAACCGTAAACACCCACATTGCCTCATTGAGCTCAAACCTAACTAGTTTTCACTAGATTTTTAAGAGGGCAAAAGAAGGGGTACATACTCTCTCTCATTCAATTCTCACAAACATGGTAGACATAACATCTCAACAATTCATAATCAATTTCTACATCATCATAGCAACATCATAAAAGATCACATCATCATAACTCATATAAATAATGCTCGTGTATCACACATCACACCTCATATATCATCACATCATACATATCAACATATCATACTTGCATTACCAAGCTAAAAGCGAGAAAATCTCTTAATGTCTTATGCATTGACCCTTAAGGCCCTTCACTCACAATCTAAGTTATAAATCGTCATATCCTAAACTCTCGGGTACCTATAGGCTTATATCTAAGTATTCCTCACCCAATACTATAATCACAAACATTTCTAAATCTCAAGAATGTAGGATCTAAAATTCTAACTTTACGGGTACCTAGGAATCACCGCAATGACCCTTTCTAAGTTCGGTTTGCTCCTAAGGCATCAAGGTTAAGTCCTACACCAATTATGAGTCATTCCTACACACTTAAACTAATTTAAATCCATAATTACCATTTCTAAACCTTGCTGGATAGAATCCAGAAAAATCAATTACTAAGGGATCTAGAACTCTCAAATTAATTCTTTTCTGGTTGCTAACTTCTCTTATCTTTCACATATGAATTTTAACATTAATTATACACAAACATACTCATATTATCATCATCAAAACAGTATAAACAGTGAGCACATCAAGGCAAGGCAGAACCGAATTCTTCTCCAAATAAGCAAGGCATAAACTTGATTTCTAGAACACATAAAATTCTAGTTTCTCTTGGGACCTTTTTAAAACTTACTAAACTCCTTTGTAAACATTTTTGTCATCTAAAATCATCAAAATACTTGTAAGGGCAGTAGCTATTCTAAATTAAACTCGAGGTTCCAAATTCATAAAACATTGTTTTAAACATTTCTTGAACTCATATAAGCTTAGAAAAATTATGAAACATAGATTTTAGTGCTTGTAACAAAGTAAACCTCCTAATGCCGAAATCATAAGCTAAAGAACACATATTTTTCAAGCCTTTGTTTGAGGAAATAAAGGGTAAGTCTATGAGCTCTAAATCTCTTAAGTTGTGACATAAAAGTAAATATGCAATGCACTATATTTTAGTCTTTATTTAGAGGTGAGGACATAAAATAAATATGCTATGCCACTCCTTATTATCTTAGAAATTTAGTGAGAACATAAACATAAATATGGAGATGCAAGTTCATTCTTTAACCTTAAGCATTTAGTGATGACATAAAATGTAAACATGGATGCAAAGTATTTTATCTTAACTTAGAGCTCACATGAGACCTTTAAAGAGAATAACAAATCTCAGCCCAACACTTATCTCATCACAAAGAGAGCTTTAGAGTTCTTGAACCAAGTTCTCAAAGGAACTACATGGTTCTTGAACATCATCATTAAGCTCAAAAAGAAGTAAACTTTTAGAAGGCAACAAAACTTCAAAGAAGTAAGAACCAAAACAACATTATTTTTAGAGATGAAATAAATATAAGAACACTTTAAAAATTTTAACAAAATCTTTAAAGGAAAGCACGTGGAGGCCGAATCATATAGGAAAGAAAAAGGGAAGAAAAACCAAAACCTTGCTAGATCAAGAAACAAAACTCAAGCTTTAGAGGTTTCTTTGAGATGAACACAAGGTCATCACCTAGAAACTCTCATCATCAAGCTATCATGTTCAAGAAGAAAAGGCCAAGAGGCCGAAGTGGAAAAAGAAAAGGAATATAAAGGAAAGCTCAAAAAGAAACCAAGAGAAAACACATTTTTTGAGTAAAACAAAGTTTGAAAAGAAACTCCCTGCCAAGTGTGAAGACAAAAGCTTGATCTTTGAGGTGAGAATGGAAAGGAAAGCTTCTCCTAAAGTTATGATAGTGCTTCGGCCTTGTGGAGAGAAAAGGAAAGAAAATGTGTTCTTGGTGAGCTTGTGTTTGAGAATGGAAGTTTAGATGTTTGTATGATGATCTAAGGTGGTGGGGTGGTGTTTCAAGGTTGTGAGATGATGATTCAAAAGGAAAAAGAAGAAGATGGAGAAGAAGAATGCTCTTGAAACTTGAGAGAAATTGAGAGAACTAACAAGAATGCTTAGAAATCAAAACTTAACAAATGAACAAAAGTGTAGCAAAGTTCATCTAGGCATGGTATTTATAGAGAAGGATAAAGGTGAGTGTGTGGAGGAGAATGAATCCTCATGGAACATGAGGTAATGCATGTGTGGAGGAGAATGAATCCTCATGGAACATGAGGTGAGAGAATTGCATTTGATGGTATGGTGAAGTATGGTGGTGAGTATGGCTTCAAGCATAGTCTTTGGAGTGTGAAATAAAATTAAATTGTGATAAAATGGAGTGTGAATTTCGGCCAGGTCTAATGCAGCAAGGGAGGAGGGAGTTTTGGTCATGTAATTGTGTGTTAGTGATGTGTTTAGGGGTGTATTAGCTTAGGTGCAAGGTTATGAGTCATTAAGCATAAGTTTAGATGACTAATAATGTGATTAGGAACCTTTATGACATGATTAAGGAGTACTCATACATATTTAGGAGATTTTAAATTCATTTTATGAATAAAACAATGTAGACTAAATTCCATGATTTAAGGAATTGGAGAGAGAAAATACTATTTAAGATTCCATGACTAGGAGTCTTGAATTTAAAATAGGATTTTAAGTTGTAATTAAGCACTTTTAGGTTCTAATCAACTTTAATAAATTATTTTGACTCAATATTAATTATGGAAATTAATTAACCTTCGATTAGAGCCTAATATTGCTTAGGTTTGCTTAATCATGCGATTAAGCGTAAAAACACGAAACTAGGGACAAAACCGTAATTTCACACTAATTTCACCCGGGACCTCCGGGACCAAAACTAAAGTCATAGTCTACATAAAAACGCCTTTTAAAACCATCTGGAGAAGTTTCGCGTTCATCCGGCACTTGCAAACGGGTAAAACACCGCAAGGGCATTTTGGTCATTTTGACCCGAAAACTCGAAAAACGAGATTTTTGATCCCGGAAAGATACACAAGTCATCTAATCCCCTTCCAACATTGATTTTTCCTTTCGAGTACTGCCGGATCGGCTTTCCTCGAATTCCGGGCTGAAAATGACCTCAGAGGCATTTTGGTCATTTTCACTCTAGCAGAAAAATCAGGGCGTTACACAATGCTTATAAAGCGTTGTCTAAATAATAAGGAAAAGCAGTGCCATAGACTGTTGCCTTTAACCAGAGATAATAAGCGTTGCCTTAAGTCATAATGAATTGTAACGCATGAAGGGTACAAGAACCATTGCCTTTAACCAGAGAAAAGGCAACACTTTATAAGCGTTGCCTTAAGTCGGAATAAATTGCAACGCATAAAAAGTGCAAAAACCGTTGCCTTTGGTTGGTAACAGAAGCGTTGCCTTTGATTCAACAAAGGCAACACTTTTTTTTAGGAACCGTTGCCTTTGCTCTGTCAACCATTGCCTTAGAGAAACGGTAACGCCAGCATAAGCAACCCCCTAAAAAACGTTGCCTTTGCTGGGAAAGTGTTGCCATTGAGAAAAGACAACGTTTTTTCTGTGTTTAGGCAACGTTTTTGAAACGTTGCATTTGAGCATTTTTCTGGTAATGGCTTCACTTGACTGAAGCATTCTTATTTTGTTTAGAGTGCTCCAGTACAATGCAACAGGGTCCCGGCCATAGAGCATGTTTTGGATTTTGTTTCTTATGATTTATTTATATTAGTTTTATGGTCTTTTTTTTTTTTTGTAATAGAGCAAACTTATAGTATATATGTTGTATTATGACACATGGACCTTGAATGTGATTTATAAGAAACTAGTTATGATTACTTATCAATTTTAAAGAACAGGTGATTTGTATGTAGAAAAGATAATTTCTATTTTAAATGGATTTTTTTTATGAATAGAGCATGCATGTGGAAACAATCAACAAATCATGAGGCTTACATGAGAATATGGTTTCTCATGTGTCGGCCACAATCCTAGACTAGGTCGTGACACTCTAGTCAACACCTCTCTTAAAGAGCACAAAATAGGGCGCATTCATCCTACCATAACCCAATCTACGATGCCTCCCAAAATCCTGCCTAGGATTTTCCATGCAGGGATGAGGTGGTCGACATCCTAGATGCTTGGGTCACAAGAAATGATTAGGCTAAATGAATAAAACAAATAATTGCTCACTAAATTCTAGGAAATATTTATCCATTATATAAATTAAATACTAACATAAGACCTTATTTATTAACAATGATCTCTAAGCCCTATTAACAATGATCGCTAAGCCTTAACTTATATTCATATTTTAACTACTAATAGATTATTATAACAAATGATTATCCACAATGGCAATGTAAAAGAATAATTAAAAGGAATCATAAACCTTGGTTAATGTGCATTCACTAAATATTAGCTAACAAATAATTATGAAAAGTAATTTAATTCTTAAACCCTAATCAATAACATTAACTACTAAATAATTAAATAAATACTTAATTAACTAAATTTAAACACCGTCTGATCCAATCATCTCGCAATGTGGGTGCTCGCATCAATTCGATAAAGATTTTGTTATGCCATTTCTCCAAGATCTTCTTCTTTTGACTTGAGTCAATAAAGTAAAAGGTGAAAAGTGATATTGGTGGGGGGTCACCACAACAAAAACATTTATATAGGGAGCGTACATGTTTTCATAGAAGGTTGCTATGAAACATGAATTACAAGGAACAAGGCTTTTGCTATGAAAATGTTTTCATAGCAGCCTTCTACATAATGCCCTAAGAAAACCCAAATAGTTTATTTCTTGTAATTAATATTTCAATGTTTCATTGTTGTGTTTTTTTCATTTTTTTTCTGGATTTTATTTTGGTAAAAAAAACTGTTTCTAGTCATCTTTTCTATTCTTTGTTTTCGCCACAGTTATGGAGGGGCAATTTTCTAGCTAGTTTAAGGAGTATTTGAGTACACTTGATTGTAAGCATGAAACTCTATCATTATTGTTAATGTCATTTATATTCTTTTCAGTATCTCATCTCTCTATCCTATTTAATGTTGATCTTGAATGAATGATATTGGTACATTAATTTCAATTAGGAAAATCTTTTAGGTGTTATTAATTGGTTATTTCAATATTCATTTGGGTAAGGAATTGAAAATTGGGTTAACAGCTATAGTGCTCACAGTTAAGTGATTAGTTTTTAAGCTTATATAAATTAATTTGTAGTTAAGGTCTCAACTTGTCTTATTTGTATGTTAGTCGAACAACTAGGGATATTTAGGAGAATCATATGGGTTGTTTTGGAGGTTTTCTAATCACCTAATTAACTGCACATCGCCTGTTGATGATTGTTTATGGCATTGTTGATGATTATTTGTGGCAATGTTTGATGAATTCTTGGCTTAGTATATTTATTAATTTGATTTTTGTTCTGATTTAATTTTATAGCGTTCAACAACAAATCCTTTCTTTTTCACTCAATTAACATTATTAGTATTTTTTATAGCATCCTTATTTCTTGTAATTAATGTTTCAACAGTTCATTATTGTGTTTTTTCATTTTTGGATTTTATTTTGATAAAAAAAAACCCTTTATAGTCATCTTTTCTATTCCTCGGTTGCTATGGAGGAGCAATTTTCTAGCTAGTTCAAGGAATATTTGAGTATGCTTGATTGTAATTATGAAACTCTATTATTGTTGTTAATGTCGTTTTGGTGTTTTTCATTCTCTTTGCTCTCTATCCTATTTAATGTTGATGTTGCATGAATGATATTTACATTAATTTCAATTAGGAAAATCCCTTCTTTTTCACTCAATTAACATTAGTGTCCATGTGAGAACAACTCAAATTCCACTCTATACTACTATTTTCACCAACTCGATTTTTATTTTTGATTTGGATGAGCCTACCACTCGTGCCACCCACCAAACATGCCAAAATATGATGGATCAAAATTACATTGGCTAAGAATTGATCAAGTCCAATTCTAGCTACACCACAAATATTGCCTTATATGATTTGAACCAGAAAGGGTACTCTTCTTTCTAGTCAATGGAGTCCTCAACTCACTATAGAAAGTGCTAGAGCAAGACCAATTCAATGTAAAACACTCAAAGGAACTAATGAAAATAAGAATTCTCATTGATAACGAAATTGAAGTGCAATGAAGAAATTGAAGGCTAGAGCTAAAACTAAAGCTAAGAACCGCTAAAGGAAATACAACTTAAAACATAGTGAATGAATACGTGAGATCTAATCCGTGTTTATCCTAATATTCAGCGATATATAGCCTTCCTAACATGAAGCCTTTACCCATTTCTTTTTTTATTTTTATTTTTCCCGTTATAAGGCAGTACTCTAACTCGTTGCCATAGCTCAACTTTTAGCAAAGTAACCACCACCCACGTTTTTTCTTTTTTTTTATCTTTTTTTTTTCTTGGTCTAAACACCCGCGTTTCTACATTCTTATATAATATACTTATTGGACTTGCCAATATCATTAATCAAATCTTTAGATCAATATTTGGCCTGTTCTTAGCCTTCTCGGATTTGATCCGTAGCTAACATCCTCCATTTCTGTATTAGCGGTTGTCTTTCTTTACGGGCTTCGATCAGTAATCGCCCAAATTGCCTTTGCCCTCGTCAGAATCTAATGAGAGTCTGATATTTATATCCATCAGAAGACCACGAGATTATTATTATTATTATACTTTTTTACTCCTTTTTTTTTTTATCATTGGATATTCACCCATCCCTTTGTGTCGATGCAAGTTGATTCGCTTCTGACGTAATCTATACTCTTCACATTTGGGGCTTGCGTGAGAAATGAATAGACTTCAATGGAAAAAGGTATATCGTTCCTCGGATTGAGATAAATCACATGATCAGGTTAGCGAATCTCGACGGAAACACGTGTATGGTTCTCTTCCTCGATTGTTAGCGTTCTAAACAAATTGCTTTGAAATATCATTCAAGATGTGATCCACCTGAAAAATCAGATTGATTTCTTTATTGGTTTTTTATTTTTTTTTAATCGGTGTTGAGCAGAGCTTATGCGCTGGAAGTCTTTGTTTTGCGTGAAGGATGGGAAGGGACGTGACCAACTGACAATGTAGAACGTGGAGCACGGAGGGGGCTGCAAGATAAGATATCGTTTTTAATTAACATTTGCTGGTTTTGTCGCAATGCGAATGACGGAGAACACGGCAAAATACGACAAAACACATGACGAGAATTCTCTGCTCCAATCGTGACATCTGAACTCTGGGTCATATCTTGCGCTGTTTGGAGCTCATAGGCAGGGAAAGGTGGTAAGCAACGTAACTTCATTCTACATAGACATATGAAAACGGGGTTAATAAGTCGAATTCACCCATTAAAACTGTCAATTTTTATTGGGTTGAATTAACTTTTTGAACCCATTAAAAAATTCTAATCCTCTTAACCCATCCCATTAAATCTGTGAATTTAAGCAGGTTGGAATAGACTAGGCCCATCGATCAAATCTTTTAAAAAAAAATTAAAATTTAATTATTGATAAAAGTATCTAAACATATAAAAAACTATAAAATCTATCATCAAATAAATCCAATTATTCAAAGACTAAAAAGAAATTCATTTTCCATAAAATAAATTTTCAATAACACTATATGAACAATAGTTAAAAGGTTAAAATTTAAGAACTCTATTAACAATAATATTTTTTTAATTAAAATTTATGTATATTTGTTATAAGTTTTAAAAAATTAGATATATATAAATAAAAAATATTTTTAAAAAATATTTTTTTAAAAAAAATTCATTCAAAATACTAAAAGTCATTTCTTTATTTGCTTACAAATTGACAGCACCCTAACATGGATTGAACTGACAGTTTAAACCATTATTTTTTTAATGAAATAGCCTTAGGATGAATCATTCCGTTTTCACACCTCTAATTCTGTCTGACACCTCTAATTCTGTCATGGTAAAAAATTAGTTCGAAACCACATGCTGCAAAGCTGCGTAATAAAAATGGTAGTAGCTTTAACTTGCAATATAATCTTTCTTTCACATCCACATACACATCCACATCCACCCTCCTTTCCCTGTTCTCAGGCACCCACGGCCTCAGCCCTCAGATCGTCTCATCCAACATACCCATCGGCAACTTTCTACTCAGTCAATTAAGATTTAAAGCCCACCCAACATTGTAAGGTTCAAGAATCTAGAAATCTTCTTAGAAGTTCAATCTAGATCAATTCCAATTTTTTTTTTTCTAATTGAAGTTACGTACACAAAATTCTTTGAAAAAAGAAGAATAAATAAATCTTTCTAATCCTCAAAGCTAACTAATGTAAAACGAAGAACTTCTAGACTCCACTTTCAAAATGATAAAATTCCAAATCAATTTAGCACTCGTATTGCCTTTCAAGATTAAAAGACTTCACTGCCCATAGCAGAAGCCTGCGGTAACTGGATCGGGAACAAGAACTTGACATTGGGGCCGCCCAATCCAGTCCCCAAAAGACACCTGAGCGACCAACCAAAATAGGATGGTAGCAAATGCATCTCAACCACAGCGAGAAACCCAGGCGTGGCGGTGCACCAAGAGGGTGGGTCATGGGTGGCGAGACATAGGTGGCCAGCTTTGGGATTGAAGTCGCTGCGGCAACGACGGAAGATAGGGTGACCGGCGGCTGTGCTCTTCCTCTTCGGCCGCAAAAACAATGGAAAAGGGGTCGGGTGAGGCTCTAATGTGCAAAATTAAACATTTGTGGTGCTAATACAAAATTTCATAGGAAAATAAAGCGGACAGAAGTTCAGCCATTAGATTGAAGTTTTAATGGTTAAGATTCACATGCCACATAATCCCAAACTAATCTTTCTCTGCCATGGAATCGCCAACTTCATTATATAATCACCACATTAAAACCGAGTAGTAAGAAACTCAACTATGTTTGAAATACTTATATGGGGAAACGAAAATATAATAACTTTGAGATGGATACAACATTTTTTTTTAGAGATATCCTATTTTAACACCTCGTTTGAGTGTCTGCGTATGGCCATCGGAGAGCACTATAGAAGGTTCATGTGTGGGGTTTAAAATTTTGGTCCACCATAATGAAGCTTAGAATGAAAAAACTTGCTTCCCAAATTGGTTTCCCTCCCCCTCAGCAAACACTTTCCCCCATTCCCCCTCTTCCCCCTTAACTCCACTCTCCTCTCTCACTTCATCCTTGAAAGTCAAGGGCAACTCACCTTCTCCTGCCTCCGGTCCAAATGTAACACTCAATATTATTTTAGAAATTTTATCTAGACTTTATTAAGGTTAGAAAATATTTGGAATAAGAATTTTAGACCTAGAATTTAATTTCAGACAATATTTATTTTACGAGTACTGTATTTTACCCGTTTAGAAAATGTTGATGTGTAATTTTTTATACCGTATGAGACTTGTAGTGTAAGTTAGACACATCAAGAGACAAGTGTGTGGCTTAGAAGAAGTAACATTATTGCCCTTTTTCAAGAGCCAATAGAATGTCTACAACATTTACACAATTATCTTTAAGGAAAATGTCTTTATCATAGCATTTAATGTACATTATCTCTAAATAAATTAAAACCAAAAATCATATTATTTCCTTCATAACATTCTCGGCCATAACTCCCCCATACCGCCTTCTCTATCTCTTCTTCATCAAATACCATAATCTAACTTGAAACTCAAGCTACAACACAAACAATCCATCACCAAAGCACAAAACTACCATTTACCTCTTGAAACTCCCAAATCAACCCCTTATAAGGAAATTTTATATCATTATATCTTCAGCTATACTATTGTTCTTGTTGCCTTAGAGGAGGATTTGAGAGGGTTAGATCAAGAATTGGGTGTAAAGCTTTTGAAGAGAACCAAGAACAAGAGCAAGAACACGTATGTGACAAGTAGGGTTTATTTCATCCACTTTTCTTTATATTTTTTCCCTGGAATTTGTTGATTTAGTAATTCCGAATTTTCTAGTTTTATTGGCTAATTATACATGAATATTGATATGTAAATTTTGGAAAAGGGTTTGGATGAAGTTAGATAAGTTATTTTCTTAATACATGTTCTGACCCTTGCTGCTGGAAATCCCATTTTTGAGTAAGCAAGTGAAAAATATTGATTTTTCTCACTGATTTAGGGACATGATCTTGAGCTTAAAATTTTATATGATGAAGCTAACATATGAAAGAGTTTTCAGTAATTTTCTTGGGTCTTATTAATCACTTTTTCTATTTTTAAAAAAAGGAAAACCAAGCAGTTTAGGGTTTCCACCCAGTCAGACCAGCTTATAGTATTGAATTTGTCTAATTTTGTTACCCTAGCAAATGATCGAATTTTGAGCTGAAAGTTTTACAGCATGTTGAGCACATATTGAGGTCTAACCCTAATTTTTTATACAAAGTTCGGAGTTCATTTAATAGGGTAGAAAAATTGAAACTTTTGGCTATTGGCTAAAGCTGTGTAGTCCTTGACCTCCGAAATTATGAAATTTTATTAATATAGGTAGACACTTTTCCATACCTTGAAATTTTTACAGGGACACCTTGATACATTGAATCATCTCTGAAAATTATTTTTGCTCTGTTCTAATGATGTTTACTAACTTAATCATAATTTTCTTGAAAACCAAAATTCTGGTAGCATACTAGATTGGCAGAAATCTAAATATGGATTAGTTAGGGTGTAAGCTCCTAGATCTGAGCTCCTAGGGTGCGGACTCCGAGGTCCGAGACCAGGAATTCAAAAATGGATTAGTTTAGGGTGAGCTCCAAGGGCGGGGACTCTGAGGTCCGAGACCAGGAATTCAAAAATGGATTAGTTTAGGGTGCGAGCTCCTAGGGAGTGAGGCCTGAGGTCCGAGACCAAAATCCACATAAGGATTGGTTTAGGGTGCGAGGTCCGAGATCCGAGACCAAAATTCAAGTATGAATTACTTTAGGGTGCGAGGTTCAAGGTCCAAAACCAAAACCCAGATTATGGATTGGTTAGG
This sequence comes from Dalbergia cultrata, assembly GCA_031216105.1. Lineage (NCBI taxonomy): Eukaryota > Viridiplantae > Streptophyta > Magnoliopsida > Fabales > Fabaceae > Dalbergia > Dalbergia cultrata. The sequence continues at coordinate 31,790,236 of CM062351.1, forward strand.
GGACGAGCTCCGAGGTCCGAGACCGAAATGGTACTTATGTTGTATTTGTGCTGGAAATGAGTTAAATTCTTGGTTTGAAAGTAAAATATCCTTTAATGCAATTATGATGTATATGTGGCTTACGTATGCATTTGAGACTTGATTTCATTATAATACTTATTGATGATGCTAGGCACATTTAGATGTAAATACTTATTACAATTGCCTATATGTATACATGCGAGAAAGGCAAGAGACTATGTCTTATGGGATTGGAGACTAAATCCGGTTAGTTAGGGAGTGAACCTAACTACCCCTTATTGGGTCAAGGAGCAAACCTAGCTAGAAATAGGTTTATGTGTGGTTCGGAGAAAAAATCCAATCACCATGTATAGGAACGAGCTCAATCCTAGAACACATTATATAATACAGAGTGGTCAGCACTACAATGACCAAGGGTCAATACAGTCAAAGGGGCAAATTGTTTTAAGTTATTGTTACATTGTATCCCATATGAATAATGCCTGATGTGTCAATTAATACCAAGTTGTTTATATGCTAAGTCTCCATTTTTAATTTTAAGTTAATGATTGGATAAAATGAACCTGCTTCGGGTAAAGATTTTTTTCATAACTTAAATGATTACTTTTAGTTATTTAATTTTTACTCAACTGTTCATAATCAAACCGAAGCAACTGAGTAGATAATGATGATAGTTTATATGTGTGGGAATACCCTACTGAGGATTTTTAGAATTCTTATCATTATTTGCATTCCATGTCTATCCTAGATCGAGGCAATGGCATCGATGATCTTCCTTCTTAAGTTGCCACACATCGAGTGACATTACGATCCTACCTTAGACTCTTTGTTTTCCATTGCATATGCTCAACTACGTGTATATATCTTCTTCCATCATTTGTTTACTCCTTCGGTATTGAGCCCACTGTCTGACCCCGAATTTCCATTTGACGGAGTTCCTCTGCGGGGTAGGTCCTCTACTAACACCAACTCCCCTGGAAAATGTACCTTGAGTCCTAGCCCTCTTGCTAGACTCAGAAGCAGCTCTCCTCTCTGCTAGTTCAGCCTCCAATCCAATAGCAGTATCTACTACCTGCGCATAATCCATAGTGCCGACATGCGGCTGAAGACTAAGAAACATATCTTTAGGCAGTCCCTGAACAAACCGACTAACCCTCTCAGTCTCTGACTGCAACATGCCTGCAGCTGCCTGAGCCAAGTATGTAAACCTCTCATCATACTCGGCCACTGTCATACCAGGAGTCATACGGAGTCTCAAGAACTCCTCCATCATCTGTGCTCTCCGACTCTCTGACAAGAATCTACGAAGAAAAGCGGCTCTGAACTCCTCCCAGGAGGGCGGCTCTAAATCGCCACGCCCCTGGAGAAACTCATCATACCATGTTCCCGCCAAGCCGCCTAACTGAAAACCAGCTAACTCTGCTGCTCTCTCTGGTGAACAATGAATGACTCTGATAATCTTCTCTATCTCTCTAAGGAACACCTAAGGGTCTTTTGTGGTCAGACATCCCTAGAAAGTGGGTGGATCCATCCTCCTAAACCGCTCTAGGGCCGAATCGTCCGGGTCCCTAGCGGGAGGCTGGACTGAAGGTGGCTGTGATCCAGCTTCTACCTGTCTGGCTAGAACATCAGTAAGGTTGGCCAGAGCCTGCTCCAAGGCTCTAAGGCGACCACTAGGACTGGAAGATCTGCTACTACGACGACGTCGGGAGGTAGAATGTCGGAGGGGAGGCATACTGGATCCAACTGAAAGGGAAGAACACATAGGATAAGGAACACCACTCATATAACAGACCTAAACTCCATCTCTGGGTCTAGACTCAACTGACCATCCTAAAGGTCGCAAGTAATGCTTCGTTAATGCAAATAGGCGCACTTCTATTTACATAAACGAGGCACTACCTGTGGACACTTGCTCTAGTGATATGCAGGGAAACCTATGGCTCTGATACCAACTTTGTCATGACCCTCCTTGGGCACGTGACCGGCACGTGAGAAATCTCATTCCCACGTAAGCCTGGTGACCTGTATCGTCTCTACGTATGCATTTTAATTAAGAAAATCCCTAAAATAAATCCTTAATTTCACATGAAATCATCTGTTGTTGAAAACCAAGTTTAGAAAAACCAAGACATATTTCCATTCCTTTCAAAAAGCAAATATGCAATGTCGCTAAATATACATACAGTCCATGTACATAAAAAGTGTTCATGAAAAGCAAAAAGGTTATACAGTCCACAAATAGTATATAAAATAACAAAACTATGCAAAATGTGATCATGCCCTACGGTCCGATGTCCTGCCTGCATCACACTGGAGAATGTCTAGAGCAAAATATCAGACACCTCACCTAATGGGCTCAGCAATTGAATCTAATGCTGTTGGGAAAAGGATGGTGTAGAAGTGCCCTCAGCAGCTACGGTATCTGTAAAATATGAAGGAAACAGAGGGGTGAGTTTTGAATCCAAAACTCAGTGAGTGAGCCCTCATCTGGAACCCCTCTTCATGGGACACCAAAGAAGGTACACAACACCAAAAATAGTAATAATAGTAATAATGGTAACAGTACTAACATAAAAGTAGTTCATAGTTATAATCAAGGTCTCAAATCTTGGTTCTTTACAATCTGACCTAACAGTAGTCTAATAGAGAAACAGTAATCTCTGAATATAAATGTCTGGTCATATATGGATGTTACGTATCGTCGTCCCCAGTATGACACTAAGTCTCTGAATATCTTTGGTCACATCTGGGCGTTACGTATCGCCGTCCCCAGTGTGCCAATAAGCCTCTGAATATCGACAGTCACTACTGGGCGTTACGTATCGCCGTCCCCAATGTGATAATAAGGTTATGAAATCTCTGCCCCGGGCTACTTGGTACCAAGGTTAACGGATTAACTGCGTTAACATACAGCCTGTTTCCCTATAGTTACTGCCAGCTCAGCTAAAACCTCATTCTGTTCTCTATCAATTTCAAAGTCTTCTATCCTAGGGTTCAAAATCTCTTCCATATATCCGTATACAGTATCAAAACCATACCATCATCAAACCAGTTCTAATTGGTCAAATTTGCAATACAATTATACAAAATCTCATTCTGAAAGATAGATGTCCTATGGTTTTCAAGGAAACATGTGCTCATATCCAATCAGCAATTCAAAACACAATAGTTCATAGAAACCTCAACAGTTCACAGAATAACTCTAAAATCACATGAACTTTCATATTTTAAATAAAAATAGATGTAATGATAAAAGCAGAAGCTACAGATGTGAATCCACTCACCTGGAGTGGCAGTAGACACAGGGATAGCACCAACAGAGTTGTGGGAGGTGAGAACAGCACCAGTATCTATCAATAAAGCAACAGAATTCTAGATTAATGGCTAAAACCTCTATATTACTCAAATATACTCCTAACACCTTGAAATAATTCTACCTCCTTGAGAAGTAGAAAATTCTCATGCTTACCCTCCCAAAAACCAAGAGAAATGGAGAGAATAGAGGAGAAATCACTAGAATAACTTACCTTAAAGCCTTAGAAGTGGAGTATTGAAGTTGATTTTAAGAGAATATGGAAGAAATGGAGTTAGGAATGAATTTTTGGGGGAGAGAACTGAGCTCTTCGAATTTGGGGGTGTGTTTTATGTAAAAGTGAAGGTTCTAGAGCTGAAAGGGGGTATTTAACGCTCTGATGACTGCTTGGGCGGTTTTCAGAGAGTTCCCACCAACTTATTATTTTTTATGACCGCCTGGGCGGTCTCCAGAGAATTTTTTTTTTGGGATACTACAACTTTAGACTCTGATGTACTATATGTTATGGATATGTACTAAAATGGCCTATGTTCCCTAGTGTTCATTCCTAAAAGTACTACGATGTTTTTTTTTTATTTACTTAAACCCATATAATGCTTTGTTTTATATAACTTATTACCGATATACTACACATCGTCGCGCACTAACGCCTCGTAATATTAAGAAGTGAATAATGAATATTTGAATTAAATACAATCTTACAATTATATAAGTATAAATTTTATCATACACTATATGGACACATCATATAGAATAGTACACCCTTAGTTACAGTACACCAGTCTAGACAAGAACACTGAAATTGAATGGATGTTACAGCAAAGATCTCTCTAATATTTGTTGGTGAAGCCCCAATCCGCTTCCCCCACCAGTGGTTCTACCCTTCTCCATGCTCAACCTCATCGGCGTTGCAGAACCCCTAATCCTCCTCCCCCACCTCCGGCTTGAATCCTCGGCATCCCACCCTTCAGAACCCCTAACCCGCTTCCCCCACCACCTGTTCAAACCTTCCTTGGCGTCCCACCCCTCAAAACCCCCAATTAACTTCCCTCACTACCAGTTCCACCCTCATCGGTGTTCCACCCTCGTCTTCAATTGCAAAATCCACCCTCCTTGGTAGCAAGATTTGTGACTATCCGTGGTTTGTTCCTTTCCTTTACTCCCATCCTTTGTTCTTACTTTTGCCTTGCAATTTTGGATTTTTGAGTAAAGTAGAATTTTCTTTGACTTGCTGTTTCAAAGGGTTGCATATATCTTTTGTAACATCCAAATTTTTAACCTAATACTTCTAGAACGTATTTAGGTTAACCATTAGTTTATTACTCTTTAGTTTTATTCTTTCTTTAAAATACTTAGTAGAAAATATGGGTAAATTTTTTTTTTGAAACTTAAAACAAAAACGTGAGCCAAGTGTGTGCTATCTAGAGGCGAAGATATAATTGTAAACAATAGTAAACAAAATAAATAGCTCATACACATAATCAGCTACATATTATATCATGAAACATAGCTTCATTATATAGCATAGTTTAAGTTACACATAAACGAAGTCACGCCCTTATATGATGGGCTGAGCTTTCGATACAAAGGGAATAACAGGAAATACGAGAAAGCAGTAAAGTACATGGAAATAAAAAAATCAAATACAAAGAAACAGAGAGTACATGGAACGATAACAGCAACAGCTAGCTACAAAACCCTCCCACCACTCCTATGAATGCTAAACTCGATACCCCTAGCAAAAGATACTGTGAGAAAAGGGGATCCTCACGACAACTCGGGCACTCGAACAGACTACTCCATCACGATCTACTGGTGGCGTCGATCCTCAGGTGATGGAGGTATGTACCCAATGAACTGCACGAGCTCCTCGAGTGTGTGCAGACGGAACAGGGGAAGGACGTGGCCTCCATGACGGGGATGCATCTCTGGTTGTCGGGCGAGACAGGGGTGTGTCATTGTGTCCTCGCTACCTTTGCCCACATCCATAAGCACCGTCGGGGCAGAACCCTCCGAGTATATGTGCGTAGGAGAGTCCTCGGATGGATTAGTCTCGGATCGCCTCAAGCGAGGAATGTAATCGGGGTAGTCACGTACAATTAAGGCAGACGGGCAAGAACGGCGGGTTTGCTCGTCACGAGGGCGAGTGCGCTCAAAGATCAGGTCGTCACCATAAAGGAGAGGTAGGAGTGAAATGGAAACTAGACACCGGGTATGCGAACAGTCGTCCTATGTACGCAAAAATGTGACGGTGCATCGACCCTCGAAGTGGTAGGAGCGATGATCAGGGTCATAATGCACCTCCAACACAAGTGTATCAACGAAGATCACAAAGGATGCCATCGACCTCTGAAGACATAACGGGAAAAAAAAAAAAGAAAGATAGAGGGGTAAGAATCTTGATAAAGAGTCTCAGTAAGGAAAACCTCCTATCCTAATGACATCGTCTACGTCTCCAGGAACCTTGGGTTTATTTTGAAAAGGTGAGCATGCATAAGTTTCATTATTGGGTTTATAAACATAATTACCCAAGGTTTGTTTATTTTAGAATGAATCTTAATGTTATGTATGCAACATAGCAAATCATGAATGCATATAATACATTATGCAAGTAAATCAATCATAACATCAAGAAACATCATATAAGTGACATGTAATCTTTCATGTGAAACTTTTCTCTTTTCTCAACTGTGTAACATTAAAACATCATCTTTAGCATCATGGGGCCACCCTAAAACATCATCTAGATTATGAGCTCATACCTTAACTAGTCGTCACTAGCTCTTACTTATCCTATGATAAGTGTAAACATAATAATCTCGACTTCTAGAGTACGGGCTAGGGGGCATAAAGATCACCTATCATAACCTTTAATTTGAAGAGTCCATAGGAATATTTCCTTCTTTGAAATGCTCTACTAGCATCCAGTGCACAGCGAATTGTCCGCTTTGGCAAGCTCGATGTTAATACCTTCACGGATTTGCCTTTTCCCCACCGGAGCGGGAGAAATGCGTCTCAGTGCTATATCACTTTTAAAATCTCATTTTTGTGTTCCTGGGGGTGGTCGACTAAACCGGTGTCACCCAGGATGTATCTCATGAAGTTTTTCAAAAACATTCTCAAGTCCTCAAATTTGACAAAAATTCGACAGCATAACTGCTGTATACCGAATTTCTTTCAAATTTGCTTTATGCCACAATAACTCATAGTGCATGTACTTTCACAATCAATTCCACATTTCAGAATAAATCACTAAAGTCATATAAGCAGTTTCATCATAGCACATGCATCAACATAGCTTAACTTGAATAAATAACTCATTTTGTCATTAGTCCTATGGCGTTTCAAGCCCTTTTAAACCTTACAGGTCTTAAACTTAACATCTGATTAATCTAATATCTGATCTTAATATTTTATGCACCTAGAGGATCATTACCAATAATTCTGACTAATTATTATGAATCCTCAAACAATCATGGGGTAGAATTCTAATCTTTTAAATTACGGGTGTCTAAGAATCACAACTTTGACCCTTTTTTAAGTTTCGTCTTTTCCTAAAGTACTAAGATCAATTCCTAAACCAATTATAAGGGATTCCTACACATGTATACTAATTATAAACCATTTTTACTATGATTAAACATGCTGAGACAGAATCTATAATTTTTGTTTCGAAGGGTTCTAGAAATCTCATTTCTAATCATTTTTAGTTACTTGTTGTTTCTAATATTCACCAAATAATTTTTCCTTCACTCAAACATAATTTTTACACTTTTTAACTTATAAAAACAGCATCAAACAGTTGTCAAAGTTCCAGGGCAGTGGCCGAATCATATGTGTCACATAATTACATAAAATCACATTTTCAAGTGCATACAAGTTACTAGTTTTCTCTTGGAATCAATTTAGGACCTCAAACTCTTTTAGAAATAATTTATTTCATAAAAATCATAAAAATATAAGTAAGGGCAGTAGCTATATTAATTTACTCATAGTTGAGATTTAAAACTTAAAAACATATTTATAACATTTTATAAGTTCACCTATGCTTGAGAAAATCCTAAAACATAGGCTATTGGCACTTATGACTAGATGAAACCTATACTAGGTCCATCTCAATCACATGGCCAAAATTATTATCCATAAAACAGTTTCATTTTGCAAACTTTACTTGAGATAATAGTGGACAAGTCTTTGAGCAACAGGTTCCTTAGGTGATGACATAAACTTAAATATGCTATGCAACTGGTTTATTCTTCATTATAAAGTAAGAGCATAAATAAATATGAGATGCAATTTATTATTATCTTTAAAGTTTAAGTGAAGACTTCAAATATAAATATGAGAATGCAAGCTTATTCTTTATTCTTGGAAGTTTAGTGTTGACATAAAAATAAATATGAGTGCAAGTTCATTTTAATTTAACTAGAGCTCATACAATACTTTTAGAAGAACAAAAATAATCTCAACCCAATACTTATCTAGCAAGACAAAGTGAGCTTGAGAGTTCTTTGTACCAAGGTTTCAAAGAAACCTCATGGTTTGAACATCATCATCAAGCTCAAGGAAAATGGACAAAGAGATCGAAATAAACAACAACATTTCATGAAACAAAGTATATCTAGAGTAAGCTACACCATATTCTTTATTTTATGCCCAAGAGCTACTATCTAAAGTAAACTCTAGAATGTGCCAGCCAACTTTAAGGTTAACAAGGGTAAGCTTTGGGCTATTTGAAAACAAGTGTTATATTTTCTTAAGTAAACATTATGTGAGCTACCTAGCATTTTTATCAACTTGTAACAAGAAAGGGAAATAAAAACCGAAACTAGAAAGGAAAAAGAAAAGGAAAACTGAAACCTTGAGGAAAGGAAAATAAAGGAAAAACTAAAATGTTTCAAGATCAAAAACAAGTTTCAAGCTTTAGAGGTTTCTCGAATAAGAATCATAAGACCATTATCTTGAAACCTCATCATCTAGCTCAAGATTTTCCTTTCAAAAATCAAGTCCATAACCAAAAACAAAGAGAGAAAAAGAGTTTGAACCAAGAGAAAACTAGCACTTTTTCATATCAAATAAAAGAAAAGCTTTTGAAACAAAACCCCTACCAAGTGTGAAGATGAAAGCTTGGTTCTTTTAAGAAAGGATGACAAGAAAAACTTCTTCCAAGGTGGAAAGGAGGTTTCGGCTAAGCTTAAAGAAAAGGAAAGAAATGTGTTTTGTGTGGGCTTTGTGTTTGAGGAAGGAAGTTTGGTGTTTAGATGGTGGTTTGTGGTGGTTGAGGTTGTAATGTGGTGGCTCAAGGAGGAGGTTGAAGAAAATAAAGATGAAGAGAACTTGAGAGAACTTTTGAACTCTTGAAAGAAAAGAAAGAAAACTCAAGACAACTCTTGAAGCTAGTTTGCAAGAATGAACAAAATGGACCAAGTTCTTCTAATACATGTATTTATAGAAAATTGAAACACAAAGGAATGAATGGATGAAGAAGAGGCCATGAGCTTCAAGGCCTTGGAGGGAAAAAATATCTCCTTTGGTGGTCATTCCAAGGTATGGTTTAAGGCATGGTGATGTATGGCTCAAGTATGGTGCAAGGTATGGTCTTTGAGTGTGATAAAAATCCACATGTGGAGAACATGTAGGAGGAGTGGCCGGTTACTCATCAAGCCATGGGGGAGGAATTTGTTCCTCTAATTGTGGTTTAATGATGTATTTAGGTGTTTCTTTGATTAAACTTTTGATTAGGAATTTGTAAGAAAGTGCTTAGGTGAGGTAATTGTGTAATTAGGAATAGTAAGACATGATTAGGAGTGGTCTTGCTTCATTAGCTAAATTAAAATTCATTTTATGATATGAATGTGCACAAACACAATTCCTTAATTTAACGAATTGGAGAGAGAAAACATTATTCAAGATTCTATGACAAAGAATCTTGATTTTTAGAAAAGATTAAGGTGTAAATAAGTAATCTTAGGTTCTAATTAACTTTAATAAATTATTTTAGCTCTAGATTAATTATTGAAATTAATTAATCTTTGATTAGAGCCTAATATTGCTTAGGTTTCCTTAATTATATCATTAAGCTCAAAAATACTATTTTAGGGGCAAAATCATAATTTTGCACAAAAACCACCCGGGACCACCAAGACTTAAACAAATACCCTCAAACACATAAAAACATCATTCTAAACCTTTGGGAAAGTTTTTGGGCTCAAATGGCACTTATACCCGCGTAAAAATGTTACATGGGTATTTTGGTCATTTTGACTCGAAACCTCAGAAAATGAGATTTTTCTACTCTATTAACATTCATTCACATATAACCCTCTTCTAACATTGAGTTAACCCTTTGAGGATTGTCGGGTCAGCTATCCTCGAATTCCAGGTGGAAAATGACCTCAAGGGCATTTTGGTCATTTTTGCTCAGACAGAAAAATTGGGGTGTTACATCTTTCGTGTTATTATATACCGCATCCTGCTGTGTTTGATTTGAACTTTGTTGCTACTGTTATGGTTAGATTTTAGTTAAATCTTAATCACATTTTAGCATGTCAGACTCCTCTCTAGTTGTATTTTTCATTGCAATATTTGTTTTGTTCTTGACTTTTGTTTTCCTTGATGACTGTATTGTTGAGTGTGGTTGAGAGATGCTAATTTATCCTTGTGAGTGAAATTCTTGAGCTAGAGGATTGGTTTATATTGCTGTGTTGAATTTTCACTACTTCTAGGTTTGTTGCTAATTTGTGTTGGTCTTGTTTCTAAGTGTGCTTGTCTTGTGCGATTGATATATTTTTATCAATAATGGTCTAGCTTTTCCAATTGAAAACACAGATATATGAATTGCAGTCAAGAAATTCCATTCTCTGTATGAAGACTCATAACCATGACATTGTCATCATTGAACCACATGAAAATCCTTATTGTTATTTAGAATATGTTGGTACTTAATATAAACTAATTAAGCATGAACTTTTTGTTTTTTGTTCAGTATGATAAGCTTGTAATCAAGGGACTCCAATGCATGTCCCTGCAGCCAAAATGGTTATTAGGCTGGTTTGGTGCCCATGGTTAGAAATGCTTTCCTCACTTGTGAATTGGTTCGGATAAACTGCCAAGGTCTTGAGAAAGCTAATGCAACGGGTAGAAACTCAAATTCTATACAGGAATTCCTAGAGAAGAACTACAAGGAAACTTTTGTTGAAGAAACCATAAAATTGGCGATCTGAGCACTGCTTGAAGTGAGTTCATTTGTTCTTTTGGTGTTTGTGGAAGCAAACTTGAATTTATTATCTATCTTGGCTCTTTGTTGTAACATTTCAAGTTCGTACTTCTTGCAAATGCTTAAGGACATAGGCATTCTTCCTATCTGCATTTTGAATTTGTATGTCTTGTAATGCTTTCAATGGCTTGGGGGGAAGTTTAAGGGTTTCTTCAGTTCCATGTGTTTGCAAATTAATAAGTTGAAAGAAACCTTTACATAACTAAGTAGTTGATCACAAATTAGAAGGCACTTTTGATAAATCACTTGCATATAAGACTGAACTAATACACATTCATCTACTTAACTAGGATAGTTAGGCTAAACTGACTTTTCTTACTAGTTTAGATTGGTGTCAAGTAGTTGTCTTTATACATTTGAGATCTTTTTTCTTCTGATTCCAAATATAGATAGAGTTTCCTATTAAATATGGTCATAAATAATAGTTAATATAGTACATCAAACTTGGTATATAATACCGGCATTTATCTATATTTTCTAGAAGAAATACCTCCGCATAAGATTAAAGCACAATTTATATAGACATATACTTATGTTTCAATACAAGATTCAAGCCTAACTTTCAATAGACATTTCATGATATTCCTAGCTTTCAAGTTTCAAGTCTTGGTTAATTGATAGAAGTTCCTGCAAACTATGTGGCGCATTATTTTGCATGATCATTATATTTATGCTTCACTTATGACTTTTCCTTGTTGGCATATGAAATAAGGTCATTGAGAGTGGAGGCAAGAACATTGAAGTTACTATGATGACTAAGGACCATGGCCTGCGCCAACTGGAGGAAGCTAAAATTGATGCCATTGCAGTTGAGATTGAAGCTGAGATAGCAACTGCTGAGGTTGCAAAGAAAACCCTTCTGAGGAGACATGAGTTGTTTTCTGTTTATTTTGTTTGTCTTATGCAGGCATTGCTCTTACCTAAGTGTTGGCAAGTATTGAATGAAGCTAAAACTTTGATGCCATTGTGGCTAAGATTGAAACAAAGAAAAACAGTTGTTGAGGCTGCAACAGAAATTTGTGTTTATAGTTAGTTTTTTTTTTAATTTCATTTAAAACCTATATTCTCGTTTACAATCTAGTTGGCAAATGGATAAGTCTTTTAAGTTGATATTAATTATGTGTGAGTGTATATGATATAAGTGGTGTTTATTAAACTTTTAAAAATTATATGTTATGCTATATATGAATTAACAATGATGCTTTTGTTTCATTCTTGAGCTATTTTTGAATTGGAAATTAAAGCAAAGTGAAACTTGTTCAAGACGATTGCAAAATAGGCTTGGTTCAAAAAATAGAGCTAGGGACTTTGGAAGACTTATGGGAATGGAATTATTTTGTTTCTTTTTAAGAGACTAATAGCATTATTTTCATTTTCTGAAAATTACCAACATTTGACCGTACAATTAATGGGGAATTCTAATCATTTTAGCATAAGTGCCATTTGTATTTGTTGGTATTAGTCCTAAAAAGAGCTACATGCTAAACCCTTTAATTAAGTTGTGTGGGAGTGACAAAATTTTTTTGAAGAGACTTATAAGATTATTAGCATTTTCTAATAATTAGCAACGCCTTCAAAACAAGTTACCAGCGATACATGCAAAATTACCAGCTTTTAACAAATCAATTCAAGGGGAATTCTAATCATTTTAGCACATGTCATTTGTATTTATTGATATTGTTCCTAAAAAATGGCTACATGCTAAGGAACCCTTTAATTAAGTTGAGTAAAAGTTATGGGTGTGAGAGAGCTTGTTTTGAAAAGGCTTGCAAGATTACTAGCATTTTCCAATAATCACCAGCACCTTCAAAACAAGTTACCAGTGATACATACCAAATTACTAGATTCTAACAGTTTAATTCAAGGGGAATTCTAATTATTTTAGCACTAGTGTCATTTGTATTTATTGGTATTAGTCCTAAACCATGGCTGCATACTAAGGAACCATTTAATTAAGTTGAGTAAGACTTATGGGAGCGAGAAATTGTTTTTTTGAAGAAACACTGCAAGATTACTTGCTTTTTTCAATAATTACCAGTGCCTTTGAAAAGAGTTATTATCAATGCATGCCAAATTACCAGCTTCTAAAAGTACAATTCAAGGGGAATTCTAATCATTTTAGCACCAGTGTCATTTGTATTTATTGGTATTGGTCCTAAAAAGGGACTACATACAAAGGAAGCCTTCAATTAAGTTGAGTAAGCCTTGTAGGAGTAGCAAATTATTTTTGAAGAAACTTGCAGGATTACTAGTTTTTCATATAATTACTAGCGTATTAGTAATAGGCAGTCCAATTCAAAGGGAATTCTAATCATTTTAGCATTAATGCCATTGGTATTAGTCCCAAAAAAAGGCTACAAGCTATGAAGACTTTAATTAAGTTGAGTACGACTTATGGGATTGGAAAAACATGTTTTTGAAGAGACCTACATAATTACTAGCTTTTTCACAAAATTATCAATGCCTTCTCAATGAATTAATAACGTATTATGCCAATTTACCAACAACGGGCAGTCCGATTCAATGGAAATTCTAATCATTTTTGCACTAGTGTCATTTTTATTTTTTTTCTATTGGCCCCAAAAAAAGGCTACAGGGTATAATGCCAGCATACTAGCTATGACCAGTTAATTTCAATGTGCATTCTAATCACTTTAGTCTTGCTATCATATTTTTATTTGTGGGAGTTAGCACCAAAATAATTCAAGAGACTGTGGGAGCCTTTTAATAGGCTGAGTAAGACATATGAGATTAGAAGCTTCAACTTTAATTCCTCCAAAGATTTGTTAACCAACAGTAAAGTAAATTTTCATCAATATTTCATACATTATATCTACATAAAAAAAATCAATGGTATATTTGATTGCACAATTGACAAGTTTCCAATAGGTAACTCAAGATTTTCTTGTTGTACCATTCACTACAAGCTATCTTAGATAACAACAATCAATATTGTGCCATCAAATAAACCATTGTTAATACGGTAATCATAGAGCTAACAAATTCAAAAATTACACATGTATATTGCTCTTCAAAATCCTTTAAAAGTATGCTTCAGCTATTTGGCTATCTACTTCATTTGGCAAATAACTAGATAATCTTCCAACAACATATCTTGCGTCTTCTACTACACCGTGCATGGTGAATCAAAAAGTCCAAAACAATGCAAATCTAACTATAATTAGTACAACTTGGAAAAGAGGACATCATCAATAATCATATACATGAATAAGTCCAAAAAAATAAATAAATAAATAAAATTTGTGGTTTACATGCCTGCACCTTTGGACAACTATTCTATTCAACAGATTGAAGAAAAAACAAACAATGCAAATCCACTTGGATGCGGTTAGATGGCTGTGACCCCAATAGATTTTCCTAAAAATTGGGAATTGCAACATTTTCCTTGATGTAAAAACCCCTCACTGTTGCATAATAATAGAAAAAAAATCAAACAAATATCTTATAATTAATATTTAAAATTGACCATCAAACAAAGGTCATCTAAAGTGTCTTTTCATTTTTCACCTTGGTCCACTAACTTGTGAAATAACATTTTTATCTTATGATTCAACAAAGAAATAAACACTATACAATTGCTTTCACAACCCAGTATCATCAATAACTATCATTCATCCTGCATTTACTATCATATAGTTGGATAATATCCTTTCTTATGCAAAGTGTGACACAGATAACTATAAAACCACCCTAATCGCTTGATCAAACCTCTCACCAAAACATAAGATGCTAATAAAACAGTTCAAAGTTAAATAAATAAATAACCCAACAAATAAGGACCCTAATTTGGATTAATATAACAATGCAAATGGTGCAATGACAATTTATTCATAGCACTTTACATCTATAAAAAATTTCCTTGTTAGTTTAAGATGTATTTATTCATCAAATGAGATACAAGCATAATAACTAATAAGCAAATATCGATATCTGCACAATTTATAACAAAACCAATGAGCAAATCTATGCCTTTGCTAGCTTCTTTGGTGGAATGTTAAAATTCAAGTAAAATTGAATGCCCAATTCAATTAGAGAGAAAGAGTCAGTATCGCAATCTGAAAATAAGTTGTAAGTGAACTTTCAGAGATCAATCCAAATTCTCAAACATACAAGTGAGCTGCCAGACAACATTACTATGCTTTGTCACAAATCTCATGAGTTTCACCCCCATTTTTTATCAAGGGATACAAGTTCAAACAATCATAAACTCTTATAAGAACAAATTGAAATTCATAGTATAAAGGTTGGCAAAAGAAGTCGTACCATAGGAAAAAACAAGGTCAAGCAAAGTTGAGTTTGAAATAGCAAAGAAAAATAAAGGGCACCAACCATAACTAGCTAAATTTAGATCCAAAGCTAACAAATCTAAGAAATAATCAAGATCAACTCTATTATAAACATTGACCCAAGAAACAAAGAAAAGAAAAAAGTAATTGTCTAGCAACGAGACGTTATTTTGACAAGCCAAACATATTAAAGGAGAAATAAAGCACCAAAAAGCAAGATCAAAAGGGGCCCACACAAGATCTGGGTATGCACAAATAAGATCGAACCTTGATCCAAATAGTGGGCAGAACCCAAAAGCTGAAACCTAAAGGTAGGTGCTAGAGAGAGAGAGATTAAGCTTGTGACCTTGTGTGATCGGTGGTGGGGGAAGATGATTTTGATAGCAAGAAAATGTACGAAAAGTAGGGGTTGAATCGTGCTTCTTTTCTTAGTCTTCAATCTGAAAACTTTTTCAACGAAACTCTATCAAGCTTAGAGCTTGAAGTACAATGGAAGATAGGTTAGTTTATTCATAAAGTAACTTTTTGAATCAAGTAATTTTAGTAAGCAGATAAAAAGCAAGAGATAATGATAAGGTGTTCTTGCGAAATCAAAAACTATAAAATAAAAGAGATTAAGGATGAAAAGATAATGAATCAAGAGATTTATACTGGTTCAAACAACACTTGCCTACATTTAGTTCTCAATAACCACTGAGTTTCACTAAGCCTCCTCAACCCGAGGAAATAACAATACAGGATAGTCTTTGCTGTAGCCTTCCCAAACTCTTACCAATGTTAGTAAATCACTTTTCCTAACTCAACAACAACAAGTAGTTTTGTAGTAGCTTCTTCAAGCTTTCAACTTCTGATCACTACTGGTTCAACGATATACTGGATTCACTATTGATGTTTTGAATGATATTACACTCAAGCTTCTCCTTTTCTAAATGTGAGGTGATAAATATGAACCAGCTTGAGTGACTTCTTTCTACTAATTCTTCCTCAGAAGAATGTATGAACAATCTAGTATGTAGAAAAAAGGTTTTAATATACAAGGAATCTAGCAGATAATTTTTACAGAGAGATTTGGAAAGATTTTACAGCATTTTTACACTATTTCTTGTCTCTTATCTTTTGAAGCTTATTTATCTCTATTTATAGATGATTCTCCTTTGTTATCATTGCCCTTGATCTTCTATCCAATCAGCACATGTCAAGCATCAATTGAGTATTGGGAACATAATCTAGAGGAGTAGCCCATCTAGCGTCAAGAACATTTTTCAAAAGCCGTTGATGTCTTGAAGTTTCTGAAGTCTATCAAAAACTATTCTTCTACTTTCTAAACGAGATTTCTGAACTTCTTAGCAAGTCTTTCTTTGTTGATTGAGGGTACTGAAGAGATGATGTTCTGCATAAAAGAGATTGATTTAACTTTTGAATTTGAATTTCAAATATGATTGCTTTCCCTCTCTTTTTAATATGCCAACTTTCTGAAGAGGGCTGCTAGCTTCTTGTTGATTTATTTGTCTTCTGATCTTCAATCTTTGACTTTGTATTGATGAATAGTCTACGATTATGATGACTAACGATTAAGTAACACACTGCTTCCAGCTTTTGAATGTTATCATCATTGAATCCCTTCTTTCTGAAGTTCAGTGTTACTTTCTGACGACCATATCCTTGATTTCTTGATTTTGTTATAGTGAGCTTGCTTCTTTGATGGACATGAATGAATTTTGCTTGATAAATTTTGCTTCATTTGAATCTTTCCTCTTATAATAGGAAAAAAAATGTTTGCACATGCATAGTGAAATCATTTCAACTTTATTCCGATAATGCATCTCGAAGTCACCTGATAAGCTTTGTCAAGAAACTCAAGGTAGTCGTTAGTCATTCTTCAAAGCATTTTTTTTAAATTGGCTTTGTTGTCAACCAAAACATTAGAGCTCATACTTTCTGAAGGGTTTTGGAGTTTACAGATTCAGGGTTCTACAACATCGATGAGGGTGGAATGTAGAAGAGGGTGGAACCAGTGGGGGGGAAAGTGGATTGGGGGTTCTGCAATGCCGATGAGGTTGGAGCACGGAGGAAGGTGGAACCGATGGCGAGGGAAGCAGTTTGGGGCTTCACCAACAAATAATAGGGAGATGTTTGGGCTGGAGGTAGGAGAGGGTGTGAGTTGCCCTTGAATTTCAAGGATAAAGTGAGGGAAGATAGTGGAGTAAAGAGGAAAGAGAGGGAACGGGGGAAAGTGTTTGCTGAGGGAAGGGAAACCAATTTGAGGAGTAGGTTTTTTCATTCCAAGCTTCACTATGGTGGACCAAAATTTTAAACCCCACACATGAGCCCTCTACAATGCTCTACAGTGGCTATACACAAATACCCAAACAAGTGTTAAAATAACATATCTCTTTTTTTATTATTTTGATGAAAGATAGATACAAATCAAATAAAAAAAATTGATCTTTTCAGATTTGCTAGACCTTTTAATCACACAATCTATTTCTCTTTTTTAAAATTTTATATTATTTGAAAAGTTTGGGATGTTGTGATACATGTTTTGAAAAATCAGGATATAAATTGCACATAATTTAAAGTTTAAGAATAAAATGCATTTTACCCTAATATATATAAATATGCATTTTAAATAATTTACCTTCAAATATAAATTATACATTACTCTAATATATTTTAGATTATGCATTATATAATATACGTTCAATATATGTTATATAAATTTTAAACATTAAAAAAAAATGATAGAAAAGTGCATATTTCCATATTTGTTGCTATTAAATCTTATTTTAATGCTAATTCTGATATGTCTAATATCTAATCTATTATATATGTGTATGTATGTGTGTATATATATATATATATATATATATATACTAATATTCAAGACTCATTTTAGGAAAAGTTTTACTAGTGTTGCTCATAAAGTAACTTATGACTCACGATTTTTATAACTTTGATTATTAATTATTTTCTATGAAAATTACCTTCATATCTATTTCATTAATACAATATAATATTTCACATGAAATATTGGATTTTAAACCATTACAATTCTTAATTTAAATTATATAGCTGATCAAAATATGTCAATCTAAATTATTTAACATTAAATGGATATTCACATGATACATATCTTTTTCTATTTTCTTTATAATTATTTTTTCTTTTTTGCAATTAAACACGTGTTTCCCATAATTAATTACAAAATTCTAAATTTAGAATTCACCTTGATATTCTGAATTTTGGATTTAATAAACTACTTAATTTCTATTCAACAACAAACCAGAATCTAATTAGATTAATGTAAAAACAAAAATGGGAACAAAAACTATTACTACCAAGAAAAGTCTTCTATAATTAAAGTATAAACCGCCTTAAATTACTTCTACAATCTGTAACATATTCATTGCTACAAAAGATTGCCACGTATACTAATCAAAATAAAAATCCTTAACTTCTCTTCGAATTTACAATATCAGTTTGTTACTAAGATCTCTACGGCCTAAAGTTTTAGTGTGAAATAATAACACCCCATTTTATTTCTCTTCTCTATTTCACATCTTTCTTTTCTCTTCCATTCTTCCTCTCATATTTTCATATTCTTCATTTCTTCTAATTCATTATCTATTAGTTCTCTCAAAATATATTAATTTATTTTCTCTTTTAATTTTCTTCTTTATGGTTTAAGGAATACGAATGTGTAGATTAGTAAATTCAAATGTTCTACCATTCTTCTTTAAAGCTCTTTTCTTCTTTGTCAATTTTTGTTTGTACAACATTTTTTATGTTTGTTTAGTATTTTTAATTTGTATATATATTTTATACATTTAAATGTTTCCTTAATGAAATAAAGATGTGATTTTTTCAAGTTCTCTTAAAATAAACCAATTTATTTATCCTTTTCATTTTCATTGTTCATATCCAATTTTATTTCTACCTTTCTTCTTTGTGATTTTTTTTTGTTTTGTATAGAGATTTTTCTATGTTTTATTTAGTCTTTTACTTTGTGTATAAATCTGAATGGTCTTTTTCTATGTTTTGCGCATAAGACAACCATTAGGCTGTAAATTCAACCACATACTATTCAATCCTTTGTGGCAAAGGTGATTCTATTTTTCATAAATAATTTAGTAAATTCAAGATAAACTTTATTATTGCATAAACAAGTATTAATGATATTATTTTACTTTTTTATTTCAGAATTTGAAGCCAAATTAAGTAAAAGAGATTCTATTAGACTATCTCAATTGGTCATTTAACTACACTTAAGATAGTAAAAATCAAGGACTAAGAATGATTGAAGATTGTTTTTTATTTTACTTTTGCTTTTACCTTTAACTTTTTTTTTCACTCATTTGTTTGGCTGACCATTTATATGAAAGGGAAATCGTTGTTGTTATGTTGAGATCAATACTTTCCTAGGTCAACCAAGCTAGCTGATGATTCCAATAGCAATATCAGACAAAATGCATTGACTAATCTCCATTGAAATTTGTTGACGTTGTTCCACCTTCTTCAATTTTTTTCTTCTTCATTATTTTGTAAAGCTTAAAGATTGCTGAATTCAATATATACATAGTCATTGAATTATAATTTCAATTCCTTTTAGAAACACTACTCGTGGAG
Organism: Dalbergia cultrata; assembly: GCA_031216105.1. Classification (NCBI taxonomy): domain Eukaryota; kingdom Viridiplantae; phylum Streptophyta; class Magnoliopsida; order Fabales; family Fabaceae; genus Dalbergia; species Dalbergia cultrata. The sequence continues at coordinate 31,809,782 of CM062351.1, forward strand.
AATGAATAATATTTTGGAACAAAATTATATTTTTATTTAAATTTTACATTGTGAATTAACATTGTACAAATTAATTGTTAATTTTTATTCTTTATTTATTTTGATGTGAATCAAATATACTGCTATATGTATAGCTATTGATTGATTTTTCTTCTAATATATGCATTTATTGTTTCCTTTTCTTTTCTCATGTTGAAATTGTTAATAATTGATAAAATTTAAAATATTATTTTTGTATCTATATACAGTCCATATTTATTTGTGTTTCTTTTCTTAAGGTATAATCATTATTAATATATTATTTTATTTAGAAAAATATAATTGTTGATAGATTGTTGATTTTATTTTTCAAATCCCCACCTAACTATTCAAGTGACAAATTTTATTTTTTAATTCATGAAAGTTAATATTGCACACACATACACCAAAAAAAAAAATAGAAACACAGTAAAAATTAATAATAAATAATATTATTACCTTTTTTTTATAAGCCTAATATTATAACCTTTAATTGATACTCAAATCCATATCAATTAATAACGTATACATATTAATAGTATCATCATCCTTTCCGTTACCATTTTTAAAATTTTTCTTTTTCTGAAAATTTTTAAATAAACTCATTAATACACATAGGAATTAAAATTTTGGCAAGAAATGAGAAATGGGAACCGATGACAGGGATAAGAGGAAAGTTCTAAATAAGGACGAGACTGAGAGAAAAGTTTCTGACTTCAAATTTAGAGCTTTTGAGAATTATATATATGCATCACTATTATTTTTTGAAACTTGAGCATTTCAATTTATTAATTTCACAATCGTTTCATATTATTTTTTTGAAAAAAATTTAATTTTTAAAAATTAAAATATTTTCAAAAAATAAATTCCATAATTTACACTTCTTTGATAATGATAGTAATTATATATTAATTTTTTTAAAAAATTAAATAATTGCATTACTTTTTTTAATCAAAGATAATTATGTAATTGATGTACTACTTTGATAATTGAGATGACATAAATTAAAATTATATATGATTTTTTTTACTAATAATAACATATTAATGATAACATATATTTTAAAATTTATATTTTAATTTACTAAAAGGATGTACAAGAAGAGAATGTGTAATTGCAATCACGTAAATTAAATTTATTCATTAATTTTTATTAATTAGAAAAATAATTTTATTTTTTTATAAATTAAACATTTTAATTTATTAAAAATATGTAAATGACTAGGAATGACAAAAAAAAAAAATCCAATAAAATTGGGTACACACAGGAATTACCTACAATGGGATGAGAACAAGGATAAATTTTGTCTTCTTAAGTATGGTCGACAGCAGAGAAAATCTCATTTGTTAGACAGAGCAAGGATAGGGATAACACAGCTTCATTTTTTTCAATTATCTTTGTTAGATTTGCATTATGTATGCATTTTTTTTAATTTTAATTTAGATTGTGTTGCATTGGTAGTATTTGTTACTATGGATATTTATTGTTTTGAAAATTTCAAAATATTTTTAATTTTTTAATAAACCTGTGAATACCTATAAGGATTCAAATCCCTACAGGATGGGGAATGGGGACTCATGACCAGAATGGGGATCAAGATTAGAGGCAAAATTCCAAACGAGGAAGAGTCCTGAGACATGTCCCTTTTCTCATAGATACCCATTGTCATTCCTATAAATAACTCATGATATAGTAAAATTATCCAATTATCCTATTTTATTATTCAACAATTTCAACTTTTGAAATATGCAGTATATTCATAAAACAAGCTCTTTATTATTAGTTACAGGATCGAGATTTTTTCAGCCTTATAAACATAATATTCAAAATAAGATATAAAATAGAATGATACATTTATATTTTTTTCATTTATTTAATTATTAACTTATTTTCAAAATAAATTTACATATTCAATTTTCTATAAGATATATTTAAATAAATTATCATTTGTTTTCTTTAATGGTTAACAAACTATTTTTTATTGACAGAACCTTATTTACATTACAATAAGATAATCACTTTTTGATAGTCCAAATATATGTTGATGACATCATATTTGGTGCTACTGATCATTCTCTATGTGAATTTGAGATGAAGATGATCAATGAACTAAAATTCTTTCTTGGTTTACAAATAAAACAACAAAAAAAGGAAACCTTGATCCTTCAAGAAAAATACACAAAAGAACTTTTGAAAAGATTTAACATGGATCAAGCTAAACCTATAAGCACGCCGATCCATCCATATCAGGTCATTAATGCATATGAGAATGGAGAAAAAGTGGTAAAAAGTAATTATAGAGGTATGATTGGCTCATTTCTATATCTCACAGTAAGTAGGCTAGACATTCAATTAAGTGTGGATATTTGTGCTAGGTTTCAATCTAACCCAAAATAATCACACTTAACTGCTGTTTAAAAGGATTCTAAGATATTTAGTTGATACTATTAATCTAGGCTTATGGCATGAGAAGGTACTTCTTGCAAGATTGTATGTTTCTGTGATGTTGACTTCATTGGAGATAGAGTGGATAGAGAAAGCACCAGTGGATGTTGATGCATTTTTGGAGAATGTCTCATCACTTGGTCATGCATGAAGCAGGATATAATAGCTCTCTTAATAGTTGAAACTGAGTATGTTGCTACTGCAAATTACTGTGCTCAAATGCTTTAGATCAGAAACTAACTGGAGGATTATCACTTGAGGTATTCCAAGATCCCTATCTTATGTGATAATTTAAATGCTATCAATCTTGCAAAGAATCCTATTCATCACTCTCGATTAAAACATATTGATGTAAAACATCGCTTTATCAAAGATCATGTTCAGAAAGATGATGTTGAGCTAAAGTTTATGAATACTGAAGATTAAGTATCTAATATATTCACTAAACTATTAGGTAAAGTCCATTTTTGTTATTTGAAAAAGCTTTTAAACCTTAAAAGTTTCTACAACTTGCATTACATGCATGCATAACATATTCTGAAGTCCCCCAAATATGTCTCTAAACTGAGGTCTCTAAAGAAGAACATCAAGGCAAGTTCAGAAAGTCAATTTGCAATATCAGAAAAAAGATTAGAGGATCGTAAAATGGGTCAGAAAGCTACATGGGTATAAAGAAGACCTTTCAAAAGATGACTCAGAAAATGGGACAAGAACTCATAAACTACACCTCCAGTTCAAATACCACTTGTAACGCCCCGATTTTCTGTTAGAGTGAAAATGATCAAAATGCCCCTGAGGTCATTTTTGGCCCGAAATTCGAGGAAGGCCGATCTGGCAGTACTCAAAAGGCAAACTCAATGTTGGAAGGGGATTAGTTGACTTGTGTACCTTTCCGGGATCGAAAATCTCGTTTTGAAGTTTTAGTCAAAATGACCAAAATACCCCTGTGGTGTTTTACCCGTTTGCAAGTGCCGGATGAACCCAAAACTTCTCCATATGGTTTTAAAAGGTGTTTTATGTATTTTGTGACTTTAGTTTTGGTTTAGTTTTGGTCCCGGAGATCTCGGGCAAAATTAGTACAAAATTACGATTTTGCCCCTAGTTTTGTGTTTTTGAGCTTAATCGCGTGATTAAGCAAACCTAAGCAATATTAGGCTCTAATCGAAGATTAATTAATTTTCATAATTAATCTTGAGTCAAAATAATTTATTAAAGTTGATTAGAACCTAAGAATGCTTAATTACAACTCAAAATCTTATTTTAAATTCAAGATTCCTAGTTATGGAATCTTGAATAGTAATTCTCTCTCCAATTCCTTAAATCATGGAATTGTGTTTTCAATTATTTATTCATAAATGAGTTTTAAATTCTCTAATGATGTATGAGTACTCCTAATCTTGTCATAAAATCCTTAAACCTCATTCTTAGTTACCTAAACTCATGCTTAATAATTTCTAACCTTGTACCTAAGCTAACCTTCACTTAAACCTATCACTAACACACAATCACATGAGAGATTTTTCTTCCTCTCTCTTGCTGCAATCTAGTTGAAGCCACTCCTCCCCCATTTCCATCACATGTGCAAAATTTTGACACTCCAAGGCCATGCTTCCACCTCACTTACATCATACTTTGTCATACTTTCAACCATACTTGATTTGCTAAGTGAATGACTAAATAAATTAAGCTATTTTCCCTCATTTTTGTGGCTCAAATTCAGCCAGCCCTCCTTGCTTCTAGAAGAGATATTTCATTTCAAATTTGAAAGAAATTTCACTCTAATTTACCATATTTGAAGCCATGCTTTGCACTATAACCTCCATACCTCAAACCATGCTTGAATGACAAGTTGTAAGAGATATTTTTCTCTTCCTTTCCCTCCCAAAAGCTACGGCCTCTCCCTCCTCTCCATGGGACTTCATTTGTTTCATTCTTCTATAAATACCTTGCTTAGAAGCACTTGGAAACACTTTAGATCATTTGCAAAGTTTTAGTTTCCAAGCTTTCTTGAGTTCTTTTCTTTTCTCTCAAATAGTTCTTAGAATTCTTCTTGTTCATCTTCATCTTCTTCATCTTCTCTTCATATCATCATCATCATAATCTCAAACCGCCACCTCACAACCTTAGATCACCTCCTAACCTCTCAAACACTTGACCTCAAACACAACCTCACTCAAAACACATCTCCTTTCCTTTTTCTTCACTTTGACCGAAGCCATCTTGCCACCCAAGGAGGAGTTGCTCTTTTCATCTCTTTTCAAAAACTCAAGTTTTCATCTTCACTCTAGGTAGAAGTGTTTTTCTAAACTTGTGTTTCTTGAAAATGAGTTTTTCTCTAGCTTTCTTTTGGATTTCTTTTTGAAACTTTTCTTTGCTTTTCTTCCTCCTAGTTTCGGCCATGAGGCCTTGTTTGGTACTTGATAACTCAATGATGAGAGCTCCTAGATGAAGACTATGTGTTCATCTCAAAGGAACCTCTAGAGCTTGAGTTTTTACTTTCTTTAAGTTTCATCTTTATTTTCTAACTCAAAATGATTTTAACTCAAGACCACCTTCACTTTTTCTTGCTTTTGATTTCGGTTTCTTTGTTTCCTTTCCTTGAGGTTCGGTTTTGGTTTCCTTTTCTTTGAGATTATATGTTTCTTTTGAAAGTTTGTTTCTTTTGAGCTTGATGATGATGTTCAAGAACCTCATAGTTCCTTTGAGAACTTGGTTCAAGAACTCTAAAGCTCTCTTTGTGATGAGATGAGTGTTGGGTTGTTTGATCTCTAAAGTCTTGTGAGAGCTCTAGATAACATTAAAATGAACCTTGCATTCATATTTATGTTTATGCCTTGCACATTATATTTACTTTCCTTGCTATCACTAAGTATCAAGATAATAAATGAACTTGCATTATCATATTTATATTCCAAGCTTTGCATTATCATGTTTATATTTCAAGTCCTCACTTTAACATCAAAGATAATAATGGGTTGCATCTCATGTCTGCTTTATGTTCTCACTTTATTTTCTAATGGAACCTAAAATAAGTGCATGAGCATGTTTATTTTTATGTCACCACTTAAGAGAACCTATAGCTCAAAGACTTGCCCATTGTTGTCTCAAACAAAGTCTTGAAAAATATGTGTTCTCAAGCTTGTGATTTCGGCCTTTGAAAGTTTTATTTGTTACAAGTATTAAAATCTATGTTTCATAATTTTTCTAAACTTATATGAGTTCAAGGAATGTCTAAAACAAAGTTTTGTAATTTTAAAACCTCTTGAGTTTAATTTAAATTAGCTACTGCCCTTGAGAATATTTTGATGATTTTAGATGATAAAAATATTTATAAATGAGTTTTGAAAGTTTTAAAAAGATTCCAAGAGAAACTAGTATTTTGTGTGCTTTGGAAATCAAGTTTTATGCCTTTATATGGAGATTGAATTTTGGCTCTGCCTTGCCATTATATGACCACTGTTTGTGCTATTTGATGATGATAACATGAGTATGTTGGTGTATAATTGATGCTAAAATTCATATGTGAAAGATTAGAGAAGTTAGTAACTAGAAAAGAATTAATTTGAGAATTCTAGATCCCTTAGTAATTGATTTTTCTGGATTCTGTCCAGCATGGTTTAGAAATGATAATCATGGATTTAAATTAGTTTAAATGTGTAGGAATGACTCATAATTGGATTAGGACTTGATCTTGAAACCTTAGGAGCAAACCAAACTTAGAAAGGGTCATTATTGTGACTCCTAGGTACCCGTAAAGTTAGAATTTTAGGTTCTGCATCCTTGAGGTTTAGAGATGTTCTTGACCATAGTGTGGAGTGAGAAATACTTAGATATGATTTTATAGGTACCCGAGAGTTTAGGTTTTGATGATTTATAACTTAGATTGTAAGTTAAGGACCTTAAGGGTCAATGCATAAGACATTAAGAAATTGTTAATGCTATGATGTTTATATGATGCAATAATATGTTGAGATGTTTATGATGCATGAGGAAATGATTGTTTGAGATATGAGTTTATCATAGCATGAGGTTTAAATGAGGAATATGTTGTGTGAATAGCTTGTGGCATAAGTTTCAGTTTGAAGGAAATTTGGTTTAACAGCCATTGTGCTGCCGAATTTCTGTCAAACCTAAAAGGGGTGAAAAATGTTTTAAAGTACCCTATGAGATGAAAACCTTGGGTGACACCAGTTCAGCTAAGCACCCCTAGGAGATTTTATGTGACAAAACACTGAGACATACTTCTCCTGCTACGGTGAGGAGGAGGTAAAACCGTGAGGGTACTGACATGAGCTTTACCAAAGCGAACAATTCACTGTGCACTCGAGGCTAGTAGAGCATTTCAAAGAGGGTATATCCTAAGAGAGGAGTTCCCTAGCCCCCTAGCCCATACTCTTAAGTAGTTGGGTATGTTATTTTATTATTCGCTTATTCAGATAACAAGCAAGAGCTAGTGACGACTAGCTGAGGTATAAGGTCATAGCCTAGGTTTTATTATTTGGGATGGCCTCTACATTGCTAAAGATTTCATGAATGATGTCACACATACTGATGAAAGTTCCATTTGAGAATTATTGCCCTTATGCCACATGGACTGTTTCTATATGATTTGATTTGTTGATTTATATGCTCAAGTATTGCCATGCATTCATGCTTAAATATATTGCATTCATGACATCAAGATGCATGCTAAAAGGAATGAACCTTGGATAATTGGTTTTATAAACCCTAATAATGAATCTTATATGCATGGACACCTTTTACAAATAAACCCAAGGTTCCTGAGGATGTGAACGATGTAACCCAAGGATAGGAGACTCCTACTGAGATTCTTTAGTAAGAATTCTCACTCCTTTCTCTTCCTTCTCTTTCTTCCGTCACATCTTCAGAGAGCGATGGCGACGTTCGTGGTTTTTGTCGACACGCCGACTTGGGAAGTTCACTTTGATCCGGATCATGGATCATACCATTTTGAGGGGCAGTGCACCGTACGAGACTTCGTGTTCATCGGATGCCCCTTTACACACCCTGTACAGAGCTACCATTTATCCCTGATGTCACCCTACGACGATGCGATGGTTTTTGAGCGGGCTCGAATGCGAGACGAGAGGATTCTACAGACGTACACTGGTGATTTGATGCCTCGAGACTTCCAGGACTACGTGCCTCGGTCTCCTAGTTCGGAGGACGACCCTTCTGAGGACCCGCCGATGCATATGTATAGCAAGAGCTCTGCTCCTACACCTCAGTTCATGCGAGGCTAGAGCGAGGAAACTGTCATGTAGCCGAGATTGGCTAGACGAGCCGAGAAGCGCCCTTACCGAGGAGCTCATGCTCAGTCTTCACGTGTGCCTACTCCTGCCGCGCTGCATCCGTGGATCGGTTATGTTCCGCAATACCCCGGGTTCGAGTAGTAGCCGTCATAGGGGAGGCTTAGTGCACACACTCACATGTAGATTGGATAAACCTTTTTGTGTATTGAGGTTATCCATCATAGGCGCACTAGGGCAGTTGTGGTTTATTGATGCTTCCTTGTTTCTGTTGTATTTCCTTTTCCTCTGTATTGCAAGCTCAGCCCGTTTCTATAAGGGCATGACTACTTATGTATCCCAACTATATTATTATTAATGAAATGTTTCCTTCATTGTGATGATCATTGTTTTATTGTTTCTTGCTTTAACTTTCGTGTTCCTTATAATTGATATTTATTTAACTTTCGTTTAGATAAAAACGTGGCTCTCACTTTGATTTATATTTTCAAAAAAAAAAATTTACCCGTAATTTCCTCCAAGTATTTTAATAAAATGATGAGACTAAGAAGTAATAACCTAATGATTAACCTAATGTGTTCTAGAAAGTTGGGTTAAGAATTAGGGTGTTACACCACTTTTGTTTTTTGAAGAATTATTAATGGCAGGATAATTCCCACCTTTTAGAGTTTCTCTCTCCCATATCTTGTCAATTTCTAAACTTTTTGTCAAGTCACATTAATAACTTTCCCATACCTCACATGCTATACATAAAACCCTTCATCTTCAACCTCAAACACTTTTTTCTTAACCTCAAATTGTTTCAAATTCCCTGCAAATCCTTGCACCCATAACCTCTCCTCATCTCAAATTCTGAAACTCATTCCTTCATGTTCTCCAAACCTCAAACCTAATAGTAAAAGGAAAATAGCTTGACTGAAGCATAGCCAAAAGAGTTATATTCCTTGTGTACAATGAACCCTAATGCAACATTATGAAAATAACTTCTCCCTAAGGAAATTGGCTTTAGGAAAGAAGCTGAGTAAGGAGCTGATGAACATGGTACCTATTTTAAAAGAGGTCTTATCTTTTCAAGGTTTTGAAGATTTCTTGGAAATCGTTGATAGGATATTTCTTGGGATGGTGATCGCCTTCGATTCTCATATGGAGGTGAATTCAGAATCAATGGTCAAAACCACCATCAAGGATAGCTACATGGAGGTTGGAAATTCTAGGCTTTCCAATGTTATCAGAGTACCTACTGCTGGAGTCACATGCTAGGCTGAAGGTGATTGTTCAAATCCCTTGCTGTCAATACTAAGGAAGTCTCCAGGTACCTCACTGACCGTCCTAGAAAAAAACCAAGTGAGATTACTACAGCCATGTTAAGTCCAAGAGCTAGAAAGATTTTCACTGTGATTCAGTTAACTATCCTCCTAAGGCTAGGAAGCATTGATTTTCTAGTTAGTATGGATTGTATGCAATTGTATTGCCTTCTAGAAAAAAGGGAGGTGAATCTTACAAGGTTGATAATGGACTTCATGCTTGGAGCAATTACCAAAGACAAGAGGAAAACAACTATTGTTCCCTATGGGATGCTATTAACAAGAATCTTTCAATATCTTAGTTATCCTTTGGTTGAGGAATGATTTGAGTATATTGTGGGTATTGAGTACACCATGACCTCTTTCAAGACCATCAAAAGAACTAATACTGAAGCTGTGAAAACCAATGCTAAATGGCAGAGCTTCAAGATCAAGGATATGAAAATAGAGAAAGTCGCAGAAGAAGTTGAAAAGAAGAACAAGGAATAGAAAGAAAAAGGAAAAAGAAAGGTGATCTTCATTGAAATTGAAGAATATGAAAAAGATGAAGAATTTGAGAGGATTAAGTCTGCAATAGTTCTTCTTAGATCAAAAAGAAGAGGCAAGTAGATGCAAAATAAGAAGTTGAAGAAAGTTGAATCCCCCAAGCCATCCAAGCCTTCAAAAATCGAGGCAGAGTCCTCAGAAAGTGAGCTGCCTAAGGGTAGGCCTAACAAGTTTCCCATTAGGAGAGGGACATTGAATACATGCTTACAAACTTACTGAAAGGTGTGCCCAAGACTACTGTACTCCTAATGGAAATTAGAGGATATCAAAAGCCTAGATATGAGGTTAAGGACACAGACTCATTGGACGATGAGAAAGAAGGAGAAAGAATTTTCAAGGAGAATAAAATTCTTCAAGAGAAGAGGAAATAAAGGAAGCTTGGAGAGTAGAAAAGGCCAAGGACATTCAGGGCTTAAGTAGAAAAAGGTTAAAATCTTCTGTCCTGGAACCCTTTGTGGTAATTGAAGAGCAATCTTCAAGGCCAATGACCTAACACTTTAGGTATACTTCATTTCCCATTTTTGGTGAACCTCCTAAAAGCTAGGTTTAGTTAGAAACTAGCTCAACCACCTAATCTATAAATGCACCATAAGCTGCTTGGATTGCTTTAGAGAAAGCCATTGAGCTATTAATAGACCATGTGAAAGTAGCTGATGCTAAAGTTGAGAAGGTTCTAGAAACCTTTTGCTAAAGTACTGATGATGACTCCCTCACCATTAAGAAAATGCTAAAATTTGTGCCTATGAATGTGGAGGAGGAGTCTCAACCTGAGTGGAAGGGTTTTGAGGAGCTCAAGATCTATATGAGTAAGCTCTCTCATGCCTTGGATGCCATAATGGAAGAGCTAGAGGAGGAAGTTGTTGAACCATCAAATTTCATAATTTGGATGATGCCTTAACCTATTTTTTCCATCAAAATTACTCCCTCAAAGAAAGAGGATAAAGCTTCAGAGACTTGCTCTCCTCACACTGCTCAGTTTGCTCACTTTGCTAATGATGTATCTGATCCAGTTCTTGATGCTTCTACCCATTCTGTTGATACTCAGCCTACTCCAACATTTGCTACTACTATTCTTACACCAATCGCATCAGCTATTGATGTTTAACCAATATCTCCATTTACTGATGTTGCCATTGATGAAGATGTTCATTCTGTCAAGTCTGGGGTTATTATTTCGCTAGATATCCCAGAGCCTGTTCCCAAGGCTGCCCCAACAGCAACACTAATACACCTTCCCAGCCAACCTCAACCTAAGCCTGAACCTAGTCTCTCAGAATTCCAGCTTCTATTGTACAACCAGAAAGATATGGATGCAAGATTGGACAGGGTTGAAGCTTTAAACAGAGCCATTGGAGCTCAACTGAGAAGACACGAAGCATTGCTCCTACAACTTCTTTGCAAGCTCAAAAAAGGATGCTAGTGATGGTGTAATCTCAAGCACAACCATTTTGCTTATGGCAAAAAGGGGGAGAAAGAAAAGAAAAGAAAATCTTTTGTGCTGAGAGTTCAAGGGGTCAAACTAAAGGGGATTTTAGAAAGAAGAATGCTATCATTTTCATCACGCATATCATCTTTTGTTCTTGGACCATAGTCTATCAGGAACAATCCTTTTCTAGTATATGCTCTGATACAGTTATCATTTTGATTATACATGCTCTGATACATTTATCATTTTGCTTATGATATGATACTCTATCATTTCTTTATGCTCAGAATACAAGTTATTCTTATTCTGATATATTCATTTTTTCCTTTATGCTTTGATACTTATATATGCTATGATACTTGTTCTGAAACATATATGGTTAATTGATGCTCTGATACTTGATTTGATGCTTTGATACCTATCCTGATATACGTATATGCCAAATTGCTCTAACATATATAAAGTGTTGTACTACCTTGATACATATACTACGTACTGATATATGCCTAAATACTTTGTAATGTACAAGTATGATCTGACACACACTTGTCTAGCATGTGTTTTATTTTTATTTTTTATTTTTTTTTGGCTCTGATATACAAGCTTGCAATCTAGCATATACATTTTAGAAACTCATGCATCTTTCATCATTATCATTTTTATGCTTTAAACTATTGCATACGATTACATAAAAACCTGATAGTGATTCTTTGAGAAAGATGAGTTTTTAGAAGAAATTGTGTTGAGTATTGAGTTCTGATAATGGTTAAAATCACATGTATTATCATCATAAACTCATATACAAAAATCAAATGAGCTCAGAAAGTAACAATGACTCGGATGATCAAGTTATTTTCTGTTAAGAATATCAAGATGCTCTAATACCACTCAGAAAGTAATTTTTAAAAACAACTTTAATTCTACCCTAATAAAGTTGACTTTCTTTTCTTCATGTGAATAAGAAACTTCAAGTTATTGACTTTATGAAAAACTATACCTTCACACATTTCTTAAAAGAAGTCTTAGGTTTAGGTGCAAGTTTACACTAAAATTTTACACGAGGTTCTTTCAAATGCTGATACAAAGCTTTCATGTCAAAGCTCTAATAAAAGGTCCGATCCTTGAAAGTTTATGTATTGTATTCTCCAAAAGATTTTCTCAAAATTTAGTTTGTCATCATCAAAAAAAGGTAGAATGTTAGATTTAGAACCCTTCAGAAAACTTCAAAGCTTTAAGGTTTTGAGTGACAACTAAACAAATTTGATAAAATATTTTGAAGAAAGGAATAATATTTCACTTAAGTTTCTATAGTGTTTGTAGGACCATTATTGTAGACATATTAATTCAAATAATGAGTCATTTTTCAAAACCTTAATGATGTGAAGAATAACTCTAAGAGTGAATATGTGTATGTTGAATACATAAGAAAGGATTTTTGAGTTCAAAAACCAAATATGAAACTTTAGAAAATAGTTCACACGTTCAGAAAGTACTAATCAATAAAGAAACCTATTTTTTTAAGAATGTCGTGATTGTATTCTTCCATCTCAGTAAGAAGATTTCTATCAGGATCATATTAAAGAAATAAAGATCAATAAGAAATTCAAAAACCGAAAGTGCTTATTAGAAAGCATGCTTTATCAGAAATTGTGTACTTTGCAGAAAAGGAGGGAAAACTCAAATTCAAATTAAAGTCAACACCTAAGAAAGCCTGATAGTGATACCTTACTTTTTTCACTTGGTCAACCATCCTACTTTCTCCAAGAAAAAGATCAGAAACCATGGTCAAAAAGTAAAAAGTAGTTTTTGAAGCATAACACATAAACCACATTTTTAACAACGGTCTTTACACCTACAAAAAAATAACTCTGAAACAGCAGAGCTACACTTCTAGGTGGCTTTCCCTAGGACACCAAAAGTATACTACACATATCAAGAGGAAGCAAAATCAAGGGGCCACACAGTTTGATTTGAAGATCAAGCATAGAAAGATGTCAAGTACTTGCAACTTAAGACTTATGCAAGAAATTTGACAAGAATGCTAAAATGCGAATCCTTCTTCTTCCCCTGTCACTCATATTACATCTTGTAATCAGTTTTGCATCTATAAAAGTTTTCTTTTTGGCTCTAATTATATAATACATTTTTCTTAGGAAGAATTGTTTAGAAAGAAGTCACTCAAATTTTTTCAAAACTTATACTATTTTATTTAAGATAAAATTTGAGTGTTCATTTGTTAGAGAAAGCCAATGTTAAACAAAATCATTGTACCCTGATCCATTAGTGATCATTGTGAAGTTAGTTTGGAGAGACTAGTTAAAGACTACTTGGGAGTGACAGTAAAGTGATCATATATATGCAAAAATTATATAATCCATTGATTGGATTCAATTCTAATTTTATTGTCAATCATGATTTTTAATTTTTTATTAAATCAGATATAATATTTTCTTTTAAATTAGATATTTATTATAACGAATAACATTTTATATGAGATTTGAAAAAATTAAACCAGATTTTTTTGGGTTATTTTTGAAGAATGTATCATTGAAGATAATTGTAATAAATATAATATTTATATTTTTATCAAATAATTGTTTTAGATCATTTGAGATGGAATTTTTGAGATTTGATTATTTTTAAATTTATGAAATGAATTTTAGATTAAATCATTAATACTAAAATAATTGATTGATTATACTTAATACTTGATTCCAATTTTATCAGCAATCATCATTCTTATCTTTTTGTGAAATTAGATATACTAATTTCCTTTCAGAATAGATATTTGTTGTAAAGAATAATATTTGAAATAGGACTTGGAGAGATTAAACTAGATCTTTTTAGGGTAATTTCTTTAAAGAATGTACCAATTATAATTATTACAATAAGTATAATTAATTATATTTTATTACCAATCATGTGAAATAATATTTTATTAAATTTTTTTTTGAGAGAATATAATATTTCATTTTTCTAGATTTTTAACATTTTGAAAGCTTTGAAGTTTAAATTGAGATTAAATAATTAGTAATGAGCATATAATTGATTGGTTATACTTTATTCCAATTTTATTATCCATCATGTTCCTAACATGTTGTTAAATCAAAAGTTATAATTTTCTTTTAGGTTAAATATTTGTTTTAAAGAATAATATTTTGATATAGGACATGAAAAAATTAAGACACATTTTCTTTTTTGGGTTATTTAGAGAATGTGTCATTTATAACAATTTTAATAAATGGAATAAATTGTATTTTATTAGCAAGCATGATTCATTATTTTTTATACAATATAATGTGATTTTTTTAGATTTAATTTTTAGAATTTGAAATTGAGGTTAAATCCCAAGTAATAATAAATATAGTTGATTGGTTATACTTGATTTCAATTTTATTATCAATCATGAATCTTACCTTTTGATTAAATTTGATATACTAATTTCCTTTTAAATGAGATATTTGTTTTAAAGAATAGTATTTGGTATATGACTTGTTGGAATAATTAAATAGGGTTATTTGTTCAGAGAATAAATCATTTATAGTAGTGGTATTTTATAATAATAGTAATAAATATAATGAATGATTATAATTATGTGCATAGTCAATTATATTTTATTGCCAATCATGATTCTTAATTTTTTATTTATTAATTTTTTCAGAAAATATTATATGATATTCTTTTAGATTTGATCAACCTTTCTTACGTTTTTAAATTTGAAATTGAGATTAACTTATTTGTAATAATAAATATAGTTGGTTGATTGTATTGATTCCAAATTTATTATCAATTACGATTCCTAATTTTTTAAATTAGATATAATAATTTTATTTAAATTACATAACTGTTTTAAATAATAATATTTGATATAAGGTTTCAAAAATTTAGAGTTGACTTTTTTTTGTAACAATTAGACTTGAGTTTTTGGATTAATCTTTTTAGAGAATGTACTTTTTATAATTATTATGAAAAATATAATAAGATAATAATTACCTCTCATTATTTATAATTTTTTATTAAATTATTTTTAGAGAGTATAATATGCTATTTCTTTTAGATTTGGTCATTTTTAAATTTTTTAATTTGAAATTGAGATTAAATCATCAGTAGTAATAAATGTAAATTAAGGTTAATTCCATAATAAAAAGAATAACTCTAATTAATATAAATCATAAGTCAACACCCAGAAATTTTAATCCTACTCCAATATTTCCCTATTGGATAACCACCAAATCAACAAGCATTTTAAGTTGTCCATTGTGAACAAATAATTACTTGCACAATGATTGAAGTCATGTGATTCATTTTTTGTTTGACTTTGCGTATAACTGAAAACGGAATGTAATTAGTTATTAATGATTTGCATTAATTATTTCTCCATTGAGTTAGTTCCAACCGAGTTTAATTAATCTGCATGTCCCTATAGTTTCACTCAATTTTCAATTAGGTCTCTATAGTTTAAAAGTTTTTAATTAGATTCCTATATTGCATAAATTTTTTTAATTATGTCCCTATCTCTATAAACTATTACAAAAATATCAAATTAAATGAAAATTTCAAAGAATATGCTTTAGTTATAGTTTTGATTGAAAAACAAAATCCTAGCCATTCATTTCAATTAGAGTACTAATACAACTAGTGATACATGCTGCACTCTAAAATAGCACCTTGCACACCCATAACCCTCACCCTGTCCCTACAAAAAATTATGGCTAACCTTGCAGAAGTTTCTACCCTCAACATCATCAAACTCCATCTTCTAAGTGAACTCTCTCCGCTCCTTCTTCACCCAAACAGTTACAACACCCACATAAAGCCATACTGAACACAACATTGAAGCCATATCATATCCATAAAAAAAAATAAAAAAAAAGTTGTGGGCAAACATTGTAATTTCCATTCACAAAGGCAACCACAAGATTAGCCAATCTCAATCAAAATAAACTCCACACAAATACAACCTATAATAGCCATGAACTAGAAATAAAAGAATCAAAAAGAAGGAAAGGGAGAGAAGATGCAGCAGCCGTTGCCACTGGCTCTACCGCCACAACTCCAACCTTCAGAGCTATAGGTCACCGCATTACTACGCCCTCGACTTCCAGAGTGTAGGTAGAAAACCGCATGAGAAGGGAAGCTGAATCATACTTAGCTTTTTCTTTCCTTCTTTGTTTATGAGAACTTAAACAATATACTATCAAGTATTTAACTTGAAATGTAGCGGAAACAAAGCTAGATACTTCAGAAAGCAACTTTCTGAACTACAACAGATATGGTAACAATACATATAAGTTGGATTTTCAGAAAAATAATAAAATAATTGCTATGCTGTAAATATAAAAGAGTTAAATGAGAAGCAGATACTGCATAGATATTTTTATACTGATTCGGTCAACCTGCCTACATCCAATTCTCAATAGCCATTGAGTTCCACTAAAAACCTCTCTCAACTCAAGAAAGTTGGATAGTCTTTATAGTAGCCTTTTCAAGCTCTTACCAGTGACCAATAGCTCACTTTACTGTCACACTTGAGTAGTCTTTGACCAGCATCCCTAAGCTAACAACGTGATCTGTAGTTCACCCCTACTATCACAACCTGAGTCGTCTTTCACTAGCCTCTCCAAACTAACCCCGTGACTAGTAGTTCACTCTTACTATCACATTACAAGTAGTCTTTACTTAGCCTCTACAACCTAACTCACAGCGATCACTAATGGATCGGGATTATAAAGGTTTGTATTTGGGTTTATCACTCAAACTAACCAATACTCAAGTTTTCATAAGATATACAATGATAAACTTGGAAAACTTGAATGACTTTTTTCTATGATTCATCCTAGGAAGAACACATGATGTACTAAGAGTGCAGAAAGAAGATTTCACAATTAAGAAAATGATTACAAGAATTAGTGAACTTTACAAAGGATGAGGAGGATTTCTTTCAACGTTTTAGTACTATTAAGCCAAAGTCCTTTTTCTTACGATTAGTACAACACCTCTATTTATAGATGGTTTGCATTTATGACTATTGCCCTTGATCTTTTGTCTAAGTGACATATGTTGATCATTTGTTTATGTCTTGGAACTGCAGTCTAGAGGAGTAGCTCGTCATTTGTCAGAGCTGTTATAAAAGCCATTGTGAAATAGAGGTTTCTAAGTCTTTCTTTCTAGAAGTTGGAGTGATTGACCAAGTTGGCAGAAGAGATGTCACGTCAGTCTGTGACTGGGTTTGACTTTAAATTTGAATTTCAAATTTCCCTTATTTTTGTCACGACCCACTTAGGGAACATGACTGGCACGTGAGGAATTGGGTCCCAATGGAAGCCTTTAGTCACATGACTGACTAATATGCATAAATAAATTACATATATTCAAAATATCTCAAGTTTAACTAAAATTTTGTAATATGAAAATATTCTCAAAACATAAATCCTAAACGTAAAACTGCATAAAATCCATAATCTGGGCCAACGCCAAACATAATTAAATAAATGACTGAAATTCAGAAAATAATCAAAACAATATAATGCATGTATGGGATCTTACCTACACAATTATTGTAGCACTACTAAACTGACATAACTAATAATAAGCTGAATTCCAAAGCAAAGCTCACCAAGGAAGCTGTAGCACTATTAGAGAGGATCCTGTGTTACAACTAAGCTTGTAACTGTATCTGTAGGGAAAGGAAAAGAGAGGAGTGAGTTCCTCAAAACTCAATAAGTGAACCTCCACTCACAACCCACATGGGACAACAACAAAAATATCTAATATATACATGCAATTGATGTAAAACATTTTATATATAATTACTTATAACTTACTAAAAACAATAAATTAACTGAAGCCATGGCAATAACTAGTAGAGAAATAAAAATTATTCTATACATAAATATCTAAGCTGAATAGCTGAATATGAGCCAATGGCTAATGATGCAAGCTGTCACTACTTGCAACAAATTAAAATTTATAAAGTGCTAAGTTGTACAAAAAATGTAGTAAAGCGCACAACTCGGGTCGTCTCACAAGGAAGTGTTCTAATTGATTCAACAAATTGGGGGATTTTTGGGATTATTGAAAGCAAAAATTAAATTGAGAAAATATGATGAGAAGAATTACCTGCACAAGAATTTTGTCAGATCAAGAGTTGTTCAATCATTGACTTAAGAAATAAATTCATGATGGTAGTTACTTTCATTATTCATGCTATCACACAATAATGATGTAATTCTACTTAGCAGTCATACAATCGCACTCCCGCTAAGGGTTTGGCTAACATATGAACTAGTAATTCACGATTGTGATTCTATGAACCTATGACAGTCTGATTACCAATTATAGCAACCTAATTCCTAACGGAGTTGATTTCAATCCCTAACCAATTTGGATGTAATTAAATCAATCAATCCAATACCCCAATGGTATCTAGATTATGCATGCAAACGAATGCACAATCAAACAACCCTCAAAAATACAATTGCAATAATCATCACAACCAATATTTAAGAGAGAATATAAGAGGGAAAGAAAAACCAACCATGAATTCCAAATAAAAATTGGAGTCTCAAGAATAATCTTAATCTTCAGCCATCCTTGTATACGGTATAGAAATTACTCCTCCATAGGGGGAGTTCACAACCAACGTCAAAGAAAAATGATAAATTCTAACCCAGAAAATACTAAAATTCAATAATGATTTGGAACCCTAGCCTAGAGAGAGAGTAGTGAGAAAGAGAGAGAGAGTTCGAAAGTTCTAAACTAAAAATAAAAATGAAAGTCATCCTCTAAAAAGTCTCCAAAATGGAGTTAAAAACCAAAAGCCCAAAACAGCGTACAAAGTCACATAGGAATGTGGAATGGAAATCACTTATGACTGCCATAGCGGTCCCAGACTGCTATAGCGGTCCTGTCCATTTGCTCACAAGTGTTGCATCCAATTTGTCTCTCTGGTGACCGCTATAGCGGTCATGTGCTCGCTAAACACCGCTTCGTATACTTCCAAACCCATTTTGAGGCCTAAACTATTCAAATTAGCTCTTGTCTCTGGAAATAGAAGTTTTAGCTCTTTGAACAAGCATTCCAATGCTGCAATAATCATGTCAATCAGACATCTGTAACTCCAGATATTGGCAAAATACCAACTGAGGGCAAAATTGGACAGCATCACAACATCATAAACTTTTAATCTTGCAACCTGAAAAGTCTCTGCCAGCAAATAACATTCACAAAATATATTTATTTATCAAAATGGTGCAGGGATCCATGATTTTATTCAATGATACACCGTTAGGACCAAATGTAAATCTACTAAATGTTTACCAATTAAGCACATAAATAATGCAATATGCCTAGAGTTGAATAGGAAATAGGGTGCATGAATGTAACCCATCAGCTAATTTGATGGGCACCTAATTAGGTCCCATAAATGGACACCACACTGGGTTTCTTCTGTAGGTGAGCTAGTCCTCTAGCGGATCACTTGGTACCAAGGTTAATGATCAATCTTGCAGCCATTAACTCACTAATCTGTTTCTCACTATTTATTGGCTAAAAACTAATAGCAACAAAATTCACTGTTCTTACTATTCATACAAAACTGGGATTCATAAAATTTTCTGATTGATAAAATAAATCTAAATCATACATATAACAATTATGGTCCCATGAGTTTTGTAAAATAATAATTTGTCATGATACTATAAAACAATAATTTTCTAAAAAAAATTTAATTCATAAAAGAATATTTCTTGGCATAAATCATTTTAAAATTTCTTAAATAATTTATAAAATATAGGAAAATAATAATAATGATCAAAAGTATTGCCATGAACTTAAACTCACTCACCTTGGTAGCCGGGAGTGTACTTTCACTAACAACTTGACTCTGGAAAGTTGGATTGACAATGGTAACTGCTAAACAATATAATGAAGGCATAAACAATTTGGCTTGATCACCTAAACTGAGTTTGGGATGGTAGAGAGGAAAAATGTTGAGAGAAAACTATGCCTAATAGTACCTACACTCAAAGGCTATATAAAAATGGGGAGGAACTGGCTAAATTCCATGAAGATCACTTACCAGAAGAGATTAATTGGAGGAAGTTGAGAGGGATCGCGTTTCTCCTGAGGAAAATTCCTTCGGCGGCCAGAATTCTTAGAAAAATATTTGGGAGTGTTATGACGTGCCTAAAATATATTAGGAGTGTATAACAAAATACCAAACGAAACAAGTCCCCGTCCCGCTGCTACGCAGTGCATTCAGAATGCATTTCCTTACAACTTATATATATATGCATATATAATAATAAAATAACATAACTTGTGTTTTGCTTTTCATTATTTTCTAATTAAAAAAAAATAAGTAAGTCGTGTTTCACATTTTGTTATTATATATATATATAATACTATGACTCATGTTTCGCGTTTTGTTATATTTATATACAATCATAATAATATTAAATATATGCATGATAATAATTTTGAATAAGACTTGTGCACCTCGTGTATGACAATTTGGGTTTTTATAATAACATAACTTATATTATTACATTTGAAGTAATAGTAATAGTCGTAGTAGTAATAATAATGATAATTCACATACCACTAAGTTCCATATTTGGGATATCACAAATTTCTTGCAAAGTGCACTGTTTCACTGTGAAGTGAACTTTTTGAAGTGCAGTATTAGTTCCTTGAAATATCCTTAGTCTTTCAGACTTCAATTAGAGCTTGTAGATGATTATATGATTGCCATCATGATGATTTAAGGTTGTAGAACACACTTGCTTCAGAGTTGGATTGATATCTTTAATTGAAATGTATTTTCTAAAGTTGCGTGCTACTTTCTGAGGATCTAAGCCTTGGTTTCTTATACATTATGATTTTCTTCAGTTTGTTAAGAATGTACACGTTCATTTCACGATATATTTTTCACTACCATTAAGTTCCCATTTCTTTAAATGAGATTAAACTTGCTTGTACATGTAAAGTGAAAATATTTACACTTTAATAGTCATGTTATGCTAATGTAAAGGCTTGTTTAATATTTCAAAATGCTCAGGGGAAACATTAGTCATTCTTCAAAACAATTTCTCTAAATTGGTTATGTTATCACTCAAAACATTTGTATTTACGCTTTGTAAAGGTTTCCGGAGCTAACAATCTCCTCCTTATTGATGATGACAAACCAAGTTAAAGAAATTTTTTTGAAGAGATATTGAAATAAATATAACAGGGTATATAGCATGATAACTAATATTCTTTCAAAATCATCATATTATATGATTTTCAAATAGCCTCAAACTTAGGGTATGGTATGGATAGAATAAAAAACACTTCATAGCTTAAGTGATTGAAATCAGAGTTGTTTTATTTAAATCAATGTTTTGAAATAAACTAGAGTACTTTCTGAGAGGTATCAGAGTAGTACAAAAAAAAAAAAAAGATATATCATTTAAGCTTTCTGAATAAATACAACTTGATTTTCAGTAATATTGAACTTTCTAAAAAACAGGAGTTTGAATAAAGCGAATAATACTTGTGATATTTCCTCTAAATTTAATTTCTTATTTAGCATATCTTTATCCAAATGTATTTTTTGAAACACGATGCAATTTTTGTGCATGAAAAACATATAACATATGGACTTTGCACACACAAGAGGGTTTTGAAGCTTAAATAAAAAACTGATCTCAATTATATCAGGGCATGTAAGAGATGTTTCTGAAGATCAACAAAAACCGATCACAACTATATTCAGAGTGAGTTATACAAAGCTCATGAAAACCATCATATGTGTGTCAGAGTATATATGTTTTATTAAAAAAAATGTCAAGCATGTAACATGGCATACATATCGGAGCACAAAAAGATATGTGTATCAGAGAGAGGAAGAGTAATTGTGCTTAACAGATACGTGCCAGAGCTAATCATAAAAATGCATATGTGCTTACTATCATAGCGTGCTAAGGAATAAAATATAAAGTTAATTGTTCTTAATAGGTATGTGCCAGGGCTAATCATACAAACACAGATGTGCATACTATCAGAGTGTGCTAAGCAATAAAATAGATCTGAATGAACTCTAGGACTTAAAAACCATACATTCAAACATGATATATGATTAGCTCAGCAAGATATATCATAGCATTGATATGTATCAAAGCTAAAACACAACATAGATAACTTGATGTAAAATATGTACCACAGCAACAAAATCAGAGCAAATTAAAAAAAAAAACAAAAGAACTGATAATTAATCTAGAGTAATAGATAGCAAATGAATGTACTAAAAACAAAGTATCAAAGCTATAATAAAGATAAAACTAATTATTCAAAGAAAAGAAAATGATGCATACTAAATAGAAAAAAAAATTCTCAAATCTCCCTTTCAGCATGATGTCCCCCTGAGTTCCTCAGCATAATATTTTCTTCTTTTTCTTTTTTTCTCTCCCTTTTGACATCAACAAAAAGGAGGTGTACTGGAAACCAAGAAACACCATCCTAAGCCCCGACACCTCACTTCTCAAAGAATCTCGTGAGTGTTCTAAAGAATCCGAAGCAATAATTCTTTATGTCTCCGAAGTTAGGCACCATCCTCTATGTTGAAGGCTTCAACTCGATCCAACCTTAAGGCCATGTCCCTTTGATTTTGCATAAGAAGCTAGATTTGAAGTCTCAGTTGAAGGATGGTGTGGCAGGTGGATAGTCACTATTATGGATGGAGCAACCTTGGGAGTAAGCTTTAGTATGTCTAGGGGTATAATGTCCCTAGAGTCTTCAGCATCAACATGGGGAGTAACAGGTAGTGGAGGGTTGGAACATGAGCAGTGGTGGCAGTAGGAGCAGATACAGGGACATAAGAAGAAGCAGAAATAAGCATAGGAACTGAGGTAGAAGTAGCAGTTTCGACAATTTTAGGAACACTTGTCTTTGAGGTCCTATCCTCTTCGTCTTCTATTAGGCAGTATTTGGTTGTTGTCCCAGGACAGAAACACAGGGACAGTTTGTCCTTGTATTATGTTTGGTAGTAGAGACGAGGCATGGGGAAGAAAAAATTTTCTATCCTAGAGATAAAAATTTCTTGTATTTTTTGTCCCTCCAAAAAGTAGGGACAATGGAGACAGGACACGGGGATAGTGATCCAGCCACCTACCGCTGCCCGCCGGTCAACGTCGAAAGTCAATGGTCAATGCCAAAATTCAATGCAGTTAGCTGCCGGTCAAGGGCCACCGGACGCCAGTCAACGATGGTCAATGGTGGTCAACGGCCAATCTTTATTTTTGTCTCCATCTCCATAACCAAACATGATACAGAGACAATATTTTCTTTGTCTCCATCTCCACTGTCTCTGTATTTCTGTCTCACAGATAGTAACCAAACATTACGTTAGAGTTATATGAATGGAAGAGGGAGGTTAAGGCACCTTTAGGATAATAGTAGTTTCTAGCTCTTCAGCATCCTTAGCTGGTTCCTCTATAATGGGCTTCATAGATTGTTCTTCAAAAATAGGCTTAGATCTAAACATCTTGCTCAATCTGGACTTTTCACTATGATATAGACCTTTCTCTTCTTCAGATAATGATCTTTCTGCTTGTTCTTCCTCTTCTTCATCTTTTTCAAAGGAGTCAATCAAGATAACCTTATAACCATCCTGTTCATACATTGTAACCTTTTTTAGAAGCACAAAGATCTTTGTCTTATGCTTAGGAACATTTTTCATCTTGAGCTCAATATCTTTTCTTCTAATGATTCCTACTGGTTTATTAGGCATCTTTTCTGACCCTTTTTGCATCTCATCATCATTGGTTTTAGAATAAGGTGGCGGCATCTATGGTTCTTGTCTCTACATTCTTTCCTATCTTATTTCTTTCTTTGTTAAGAAGAGCTTACTTAGATTCTTTCTCCTATGAGTATCTCAGGCTCACTATTGATAAGTATAAGCTTTCGTTTTCCATTTGTTGTTGTCTTTTTAGACTTAGCCTTTCTAGAAGTCCTCCTAGCTTGCTATCTGTAACACTTTTCCGTACCATAAAGCTATGCTTAAGCCATAAGATTATAGTGAGTAGTTGTTACTTCTTAATTTTGCTTAACCTTAAAGGTGTATATATAATATTAAAATATGAGCCTGCTTTTGCAACAAACATAAACCGTTTCTCTTTGAGTCACTAAATTTGAACATAAATAATATATCAAAAATAAATAATTGTATTACTTGATGACAAGTCAACACTATCCATAACTATGTAAAACCATTACCTTGGTTCACGTAGAAACCTTCTAGTCTAGGTAAGATACTACTCAAATTCACTAAAAGAAAATAAAAATATTGACTAAAATTCTCTATCATTGGATCATCAAAAGGATTGGATCGTGATGCCAATATGCGCTAAGGATATCCATCGTCGTAATCTATGTAGAAAAAATATGATAACAGTAGGAATAAGAATCAGATTCCCAATAGGAAAAACACTAGTCTACTACATAGTGACATCTGACATAGTATTAAAATAATTAAACTATCTTCGATTTTTTCTAAAATAATTAGTTTTGCTTATTCCTTTTCTTTTCTATCATAATATTATGAGTGCATTTAGGATTAAGAATCAAATCATAGAATTATTTAAATAATTAATTAGTTTTCTGGTTGTCTGCATAACACCTAGTTTGTTTGTTTCATTTCTTCTTTATCATAGTCTTATTAATAAATGTAGGCTTGATAATAGAACTCATAGGACTCCTAATATACTTCTTATCTGATGTATTGGTTATGATGTAACACCTCGTGTTACATCTTAATATAGTTCACCTGATATAGATCACAATAGCATGCTATTCTCAATACGTCACTTTCCTTATAATGTTGTAACACCTCGTGTTACAATCTGATATAGTTCAATTGTTGTAGTACCCCGTACTACAACCTGATATAGATCACAACTTGAATCCATGAGCTTACGATCAAGCCATTGATATTAAAATAAGGTTTATTTTCTTAAGTTTTCTCTTCTCATAAGAATCTTTAATATCTACTTAGGAAATCTTATAATTATTATGTAAAATCTCTGCTTAATAGTTCTATTTCTCATACTTTTGCTTTGAGATTACTTTAAATCTTCTAAACTCTTATGAGATTTTCTTTGTTAAGTCTCCTGAATTTTTGTGAGACTCTTCTCTTTAAAATTTCCTGAATTTCTTATGAGATATTCTCTTTAGAATCTTTTTAATTCTTATGAGATTTTCTATTTAAAAATCTCCTAACTTATTATGAAACTTCTCTACATAAATTCTTCTTAATCTTTATGAGATTTATTAGCAAAATCGGCTAAACTTTTTATGAAAATTTCTGAAAGAAAACAACTTAACTTTTTATGAGACTTTGATATAAAATCTACTAAACTTTTATAAGATTTATTTGCTGCAAAACCTTATGAGATTTCTTACTTATTAATTCTTAAAACTTTTAGAAAATTAAACCAAGTGTCTTACTTAGATTTCAGAGATTTTCTTCTATAACCAAAATCTCATCATTTTCACAACTTTAGCATCATACTTCAAAATACCAATCTTTGAGATTTTTCAAAACTATTTCTAATAATACTTTGGTGAAATTTGAAGATATCCCAATCTTTTTAAAGAACCAAAATATCTTCATTTACTTAATAAATCTCTCAAATCCATCCAATCTGTACACAAGATCTTATCTCTTGCATCCTTTAACATCTATCAAGTTCATGTTGTTGATACGAAAACACACGAGAAAGGGGGTTGAATCATGTTTTTCAAAATTCAAACTGAAAAACTTTATAAAAACTTATCAAGTTTAGAACTTGAAGAACAGCGAAAGAATAGTTAACGTGTTCAAAAGATTACTTTCTGAATGAAGTAGTTTGAATAAATAATCTAAAAGTGAAAGACCACGATCTAAATATTTATGCAGAGTTGAAAACTAAATTTAAATGAAGGAAAGGAAAGAGAATACTTGACTCAGAAAATTTATACTAGTTTGCCAACACTTGCCTACATCCAGTCCTGAGTGCACACTGAGTTCCAATAAAGTTCCTCACTAAGGAATCACAAGCACAGGATGTAACACCCTAAAAATTATGCAAAAATTAATTTAAGCTTTTCTGGCCATAATTTCAAAAATCCGATGAATATAGAAATGATCAGGATAATCCAACGAATCTGTGAAAAAAAAAATGAATAGTAACTTGCAGGTCCCACAAGCCCGCCGGGACAGCCAAAACCCTAGAATTAGAGCTCGGAGATACCCAAAAATAAGAAATTATAGGATTGAGATTAAAAATAGGTAGGAATAAATATTTCATAGTTAGAATTATTTTTTGGGCAATATTTGATTTCTCGGGTACACTGTTTTACCTGTTTGATAGAATTTTGGTGTGCGGTTTTTAACACCGTAAAACCTACTTGGTGGCCAAGTAAAGGTGAGCCAATTATCTTGAGCCAATTGGATGGCCAAGATTCGTTTATTGACTTTCAAAACAAATCCTAGCCATCCATTTATTTTTCTTTTCTTTAAAGAATTATATATTTACATTATATACTATCTAAATTATAATTACATGATAAATACAAAACAAAAGCTTCCTTATCACTCCATTTGCTTCCATTCTCAGCCATGAACCAGAAAGCTCAAGTTCCATGGTGTTTTTCCACAAAAATTAACTTCAAATGCCCAAAACCTTAGTTTTAATTCACCAAAACACCAAACTCTCTTCACTAAACTTATTCCACTCGTCAAGATCTTCCAATCTAACCGATTAGAATTTGAATCCATCAACTTTTCCTACTTTCAGAGCTCATTATCAGCTGTGTAAGGAAGGGTTTGGTGTGGGTTTGAAGACTTAGAAGTAAAGGGAATCATCCTTGGAGCCAAGATCACTAAAGCCACCAAGTAGGGCTTGTTTCATCCTATTTTCTTATTTATTTTGCTCTGAAATATTATGATTGAATAATTTCAAAATTCTGAGTTTTATTGGATGATTATACATGAATATTGATGTATTAATTTTGGTGGAGTGTTTGGATGAGGTTAGAAAATCATTTTTGTCAAAAGAAGTTTTGACTAGTTTGCTAGAAATTCAGTTTTGTCCTAGACAGCAGATGGTCACGAATTTTCTGAGTTTGTTGTGCATGTTTTCATGAGCTATAAAAAATATATATTGAAGCTAACATGTAGAGTTAGTC
The DNA here is from genome assembly GCA_031216105.1 of Dalbergia cultrata. Taxonomy (NCBI): domain Eukaryota; kingdom Viridiplantae; phylum Streptophyta; class Magnoliopsida; order Fabales; family Fabaceae; genus Dalbergia; species Dalbergia cultrata. The sequence goes on from CM062351.1 coordinate 31,837,000, forward strand.
CCACGAATTTTCTTGTGTTCTGATGTTTACTCATACTGCTTTAAAAAAATGAAGAACTGAGAATATAACTATGTTGTCTAGATTCTGGGAACCAAAGCTCTAATTTTGTATAATTTTGTTACCATAGAAAATGATTGAATTATCACTTGAAAATTTTACAGCGAGTTTATAACATATTGAAATATAACTATGAGTTTTATTTTGTAGTATTTCAATCATTTGCTAGGCCAAAAAATTATGAGAATCCTATTATAAGCTGTGACAAAGTGGCCTTTGACCACTAAACTTGTATAATTTAGTTAGCATAGTTAGAGAACTCCAATTGCTATGAAAATTTTACAGGGTCTCTTACACATATTCAGATGTCATGAGGAATTTTTGTGATCCTTGAATTGGCCATTTGATTGAGAAATTAATTGTTGTTATTGGAATGACAAATCTGTCAATATGCTGGAAATGAGCTAAATTCTTGATTTGGAAGTAAAATGTCCTTTGATGCCACTATGATGAATTTAGATGCATGTTATGTACTTTAAAGTTTGGTTTATGAGAAATGAATGAGAATCACATGCGATTGATTGTTTATATGATTATAAATGCATGCATTGGTAAAGAGAAACGTGATGAATGAATGCTATATATATATATATATGTTTGAAGCATTATGAAACTAAAAAATTTATGCTAATGTATGCCTGTATATGTGAGCTTAAGGATAATATATATGCTATGTAAAGAAGGAAAAGTCCCCTTTAATGTGTAAAGGGCATGGGAAAGTCCCCTTTAGCGTGTAAAGGGCACGAGAAAGTCCCCTTTAGAGTGTAAAGGGCACGGAAAAGTCCCCTTTAATATGTAAAGGGCACGGACAAGTCCCCTTTAATGGGTAAAGGGCATGGAAAAGTCCCCTTGATTAGGTCAAGGGCATGAAAAGATAGGGATAAATTTTCTAAGATTCTTTTTGATGTACCAAGAGTACGTAAAGTTGTAAATAAAGCACTATAATGTTAAGTAGTATGCTATGTGTATATCAAGTGATTGAATAATAAAAGCGACCCACTTCGGAAATATGATTTAGAACTTTAAAAACAAACCATTGATCTAGGTTGTATGCTCACAGTTTCTTAATAAACCGAAGTGGTTAGGACGATGACGATGACATTAATTTCAGTGCATGTTTTGGGGAATACCCTACTGAGAATTGTATAATTCTCACCCCTATGTGTTTTTGTGTTCCCGTGTCGTCTCCAGGTTGAACCAGAGAACTATGGGATGCTACACCAAAAGAGGTCGGATGGGCAGTAGTCGGGTGTTTGAGATTGCATCAAATGTACTTAGATGTATGTATAGATGTGTAAACTTAACAGAGAACATATGTGTATTAGAGCTCATAGAAGAGCTTCTCTATGTAATTGACTTTATATTAAATAAATGTTTTGTATCTTGCTATATATGTTGATCAAATTATGCTAGTTAGTACATAAACCCATCGAATTTGCTATAGTTATTTAAGAAAGGTCCGCTAATTAAAAAGTAACAACTCTCGAGTACTATGTCATGACTTAAGGATAATGTTGTACTTGGGAGGGTGTTACACAGGATAGTCTTTACCGTAGCATTCCCAAGCTCTTACTCCTATCAGTAAACAACCCTTACTGACTTACAATAACAAGTAGTTTTACAGTAGCCTCTTCAAGCTATTTTCCTTTTGATCACTACTGGATCAGAACTACAATCAGACAAAGATTGATGATATAATCGTACAGCCCAACACTCAAGTTTTTTAATGTGATCTATTAAAACTGATTCTACTTGAGTGACTTCTTCATATTAATTCTTCCTTAGAAGAACAAATAATCAACAGAGAATATAGAAAGAGGATTTTGATATACAAAGGATTCTAGCAATGAATATTTCTAACAGGAAGTTTTTAGCGTAAAAATGTTTTTTCTCTTGTATCTTTATTTTTTTAGAGAAGGCTCAGTCATCTCTATTTATAGATGATTTTCCTCTTTTTACCGTTGCCCCTTGATCTTCCACTTTATCAACACGTTTTGAACATCTGATCGAGCATTGGAAATATAATCTAGGTGAGTAGCTCGTTTGGTGTTAGATTTCCTTTTACAGAAGCCATTGATGAGTTGAGGTTTCTAAAGACTATCATAAACCATTTTTCCACTTTTTGAATCTTTTGATAGGTCCTTTTGTTACTTGATTGAGGGTGCTTGTAGAGATGATACTCTAATTTCAAGAGACTGATTTGACATTTGATTTGAATTTCAAATATAGCCATTTTTTCCCTCCCGTTTTGAGTTAGATTTTCTGATAAGCGCTGCTAGTTCCTTAACGATCTGTTTGTCTTCAATCTTGATTTTTGATGTTGAGAACCCCATGATTATAATGATTGAAGATTGAGTAATACTTTGCCTCCAATATTTTGTACATTATCGTCATTGTAGCCTTTTTTTCTGAAGCTCAATATTACTTTCTAACGACCATTTCCTTCATTCTATTTTATCAGACCGATTTCTGACGATGTTTTGCTTGATACACTTCTTGCTTTTTTCTCATTTTATCTCCTTTTCATGATCAAGACCAAAAGCTTTGTGAGATCATTTTCTCATGCTTTTTTATTGTGCATCTTAAAGAAATATCTAGTATCCTTGCAATAGAAACTCAAGATGGCCATTAGTTATTCTTCAAAACATTTTCTTTGAATTGACTTTGTTATCATTCAAAATAATTTTAATTCATCTTTCTGAAGGGTCCTGGAGTTTACAATCTCCCCCTTTTTGATAATGACAAACCAATTTGAAGAAAATCTTTTAAAAAGTTGATGAATGAAATGGAAATGGTAAATGCATAGCCAATTGATCTTCCAAAATCATAACTTATGAGTTTCAGTAAATTTTTTTCTTAAGGCATGATATTGATGATTAAAGCATTTTGTAGCCTTAAAAAGAATTTTCTGAGCTTTACTCATACAGGCTTCAGATAGATTATAGATGCTCATTTTTTTTTTAAGTATCTATCCTCAATTTGTGAGTATCTACCTCCCCCTCAATTTTGCTTTTTCTCTTAGAGATGTCTAGACATAGATTATATATGCTCATTTTTTTTTAGTATCTATCCTCAGTTTGAGTATCTATCTCACCCTCAATTTTGCCCTTTCTCATAGATGTCTAGAGATAGATTATAGATCCTCATTCTTTGAGTATCTATCCTCCATTTGAGTATCTATCTCCCCTTCAATTTTGGCATGAGATTTTCATAACGCTTCTCCCCTTTTTGTCATTAGCAAAGAGGAGATGGGCAAGAGGTATTTATTTTCTTGAGATATTTGAGTAAATGAAAGTCATATGAGCCTTTAGAAGATCTTTAAATTTAACAGATTTTTTAAAGTGTAGAAACGATCTTCAGCTAAAGGTTTTGTGAAAATGTCAGATACTTGACTTTCAGTGTTTATAAATATTAGCTCAATATCTCCTTTATGAACATGATCTCTAATAAAGTGATGTTTGATATCAATGTGCTTTGATCTGGAGTGTTGAATAGGATTTTTAGCCAGATTTATTGCACTAGTATTATCACAAAAGATTGGGATTTTGGAGTACCTTAGGTGATAGTCTTATAGCTGATTTCTAATCCAAAGCATTTGTGTACAGCAATTTGCAGCTGCTACATATTCTGCTTTAGTAGTAGAAAGAGCAATGGCATTCTACTTTTTGCAAGACCATGTGATTAGATTATTCCCAAAGAAGTAGCAACAATCGCTGGTACTTTTTCTTTCTACTCTGTCTCTAGCAAAGTCAGCATCGCAATATCCTGCAATCTCACATGATGTACCTTTTTCATACCGTAGACCAAGATTAATAGTGTCTGATAAATATCTGAAGATTCTTTTGACAGCATTCCAGTGTGATTGTTTTCAATTTGATTGAAATCTAGCACATATCCCCACACATAATTTGATGTCTGGTCTACTGGCTGTAAGAGATAGTGGTGATCCGATCATTCCTCTATAGCTACTTTCTGATACTTTTTCACCATCCTGATCTGCATCTATGATTTGAGATGTATGCATAGGAGTACTTATTGGTTTTGCTTGATCCATGTGAAATTTTTTCAAAAGCTCCTTGGCATATTTTTCTTGATGGATCAAGGTTCCATCATTTTGTTGTTTTATTTGTAAACTGAGAAAAAATTTTAGTTCTCCCATCATACTTATCTCAAATTCACTTTGCATTAACTTTGAAAAATTTTCACACAAAGAAAGATCAGATGCACCAAATATAATGTTGTCAACATATATTTTCTACTATCAGAAAATAATTCTTTGAATTAAGAGTGAATAAGATTGTGTCGACATTACCTTTTTTGAACCTGTTTTGTAATAAAAAAATACTGCTTAACCGTTCATACCAGGCTTAAGGGGCTTATTTTAAACTATAGAGAGCTTTTGATAGTTTATAGACATGATTTGGATGATTATCGCTCTCAAAACCCGGAGGTTGCTTCATAAACACTTCTTCAAAGAGAAATACTTTTAGAAAGGTAGACTTGACATTCATTTGGTAGAGAGTGAATCCTTTATATGCAGCAAAGGCAAGCAACATTCTTATGGCTTCTAATCTAGCAACTGGTACAAAAGTCTCATCATAATCAATTCCTTCTTGTTGATTATAGCCTTGTGCAACCAGTCGCTTTGTTTCTGATGACTCTTCTTGCTTCATCCAATTTGTTTCTAAATACCCATTTGGTCCCGATGATGGTATTTTTACTGGGTTTTTCCACGAGAGTCCAGACTTTGTTTTTCTCAAATTGATCCAGCTCTTCTTGCATAGCCTCCACCCATCCTTTGTCATTTAGTGCTTCTTCAATGCATGCAGGTTCAATGGTGGAGATTAGAGCATAGTTTGAGGTGTTCCTTAAGGAGGATCGAGTCTTCACTTATTTAGAAATATCTCCTATAACATTGTTTTGCGAGACAGTTTTAAGATCAGAAACTCCATTGTAATTTCTATGTTTGTAGCTTTCCTCAGTTTCCTTTTCATCTTCACGCTATATTATTCTTCCCGTTCATCATTTCCTTGTGATGCCCTTAATGAATTTATCATTCTTTTTGAAGAGAATGAATCCTGGAGTTTGTTTTCTGATGATTTGATCATTTTGGTTTTTGAGTTTTCTCCGATATCTAATCTCTCTAGAGCTTCTTCCAGGTCAACTGCATCATCTTCAAAATCTTTCCTGAACTCCTTGAATTTTATATGAATTGTTTCTTCCAAAAATTTAGTTCTTTTGTTATATACCCTGAAAGCTTTAGAGACAAAAGAATATCATAGGAAAATACTATCATCAAATTTCGGATCAAACTTTGCAAGTTTGTCCGCATTGTTAAGTTGAGTTTTCTACCTTTCCAAAGCTCATAGGGGGTTTTCTTAAGAATTGGTCTTAGAAAGATTTAGTTTTGAATGTAACATGAGGTATTTATTGCTTCTGCCCAAAAACCTTTCAATAAACCACTCTCTAAAATGAGTGTTCTAGCCATTTCTGGTAAGCTTCTGTTTTTCCTTTCAGCAACCCCATTTTGTTGGGGAGTTCGGGGTGCAAAAAACTCATGAAAAATGCCATGATTTTCACAAAACTCATTGAAAATATGATTTTCAAATTCTCCTTCATGATCAGATTTGATGGAGATTATTTGTGAGTTCTTTTCAGTGCAAAATCGTTTTGCAAACAGTTTGAATTTTTCAAAGACCTCATCCTTGGAAGTTAAGAAAAACACCTAGGTGAACCTTGAGAAATCATCTACAATTACCAAACAATATCTCTTACTTGCAAGACTCACTATTTGAGTTGGACCAAAAAGATCCATATGAAGTAATTCTAGGGGTTTAGAGGTAGACATTTCATGTTTATTTTAAAAGGAAGCTCTAGTCTGTTTGCCCTTTTCACAGAAGTCACAAGTTGAATCTTTGTCAAACTTAATCTTTGGCAATCCCTTAACAAGCTCTTTCTGAGATAACTCAAAGATAAGTTTTATGTGAGCATGCCCTAGCTTCTTATGCCATAACCATTTTTCATCTGTGAAGGAGGCTAGACATTTAACATCTTGATCTTGAAGATCATCTAACAGCAATACATAAGTGTTATCATGTCTCTTTCTAGATAGTATGACTTTTCCTGAGACAGGATTAATTATTTTGCAGTTTTGAGCATTGAAAACAACATTGAAGCCTTGATCACAGAATTGACTTATGGTCAAAAGATTGTGAGCCAAATCATCCACAAGTAATACATAAAAAATTTGGTGAAAATCATCCTTACCAATGTTTCCAATATCTGTGACTTTTACTTTACCTCCATCAGCAAATTTGACTGATCCAGAATACTTTGGCTTGATGTTTTTGAACCATTTCCTTGTTCTGGACATGTGTCTAGAATAGCCACTGTCCATGTACCACTTGTTATAAGATTCTACATGTGTTCTCAAGCATACCTGCAACAAACACATTTTTCAATTTAGGTACCCAGACTTTTTTGGGTCCTTCTGAGTTAGTATCAATAAATAAGGGTTTTCTGACCCTTCTTTTCATGAAGCATTTATCTGGAGGGTGTCCCCATTTATAACAGATAGTGTAGAATACCTTCTTTCTTACCTTATCCAGTTGGAAAAATTTTCTTTTCCTTTTTCAACTTCTTTATATCATAACCTATTTCTTTGAAAATAAGGCTTTTGACTTCCAAGCATCAGATCAAGATAGTTTGAACCATTTACCATCTTTTCTAGATCTGTCTTTAAAAGACTAATTGTTTTCTCTAACATGGATATATTTTTCTAATAGTCTTCATTTTCCTTTGAAATCTTCATTTTTGACAGATTTAATTGATTGTTTTCCTCATGTAATTTTTCTTTTTCACTTTCTATATTTTCAAATTCCTTTTGGACAAATTGAAATTATAAAACAACTTTCTAATGCTTCTTCTTTAAGCTACGATAATAGGAGGAAATTATTTGAGTATTCTCAAGTAGTTCTTCACACAAAGCTATTAAATCATCATAGGATACATTTTGGTAAGAGTTATTTACCTCATACTTGTCTTCTGAGTTGTAGCTGGCCATGAATCATAAATCTGTTACGTCTTTTTGTCCTTCCAGGCTTTCTGTTCCCTCCTTTTCTTCATTGGAGTCACTTCATGTTGCTAGCATTCCCTTTGTCTTGCTCAGAAACCTTTTTTGTGATCCTTTCAGTTTTGGACATTTAGGTCTAAAATGACCTTTTTCTCCATAGTTTAAACAGATGATGTTGTCTGGCTATATCTTGCCTTTTTTTTGTCTCTTTTCAAGTCTTTTCTCCTTTTGAACTTACCTTTCCATGCCCTTGACATCTTTCTTATTAGCATGGAAATTTCACCTCCATCATCATCTTCACTATCATCATCAGATTCATCTTCTTCATTAGAGGTTTCTGTGATCTTCATTGCCTTTGCTTTACTAGATTTAAAATGAGAGGATTTTAAAGCAATAGACTTGGGTTTCTTTATGAATTCTCCATGCATCTCTGCCAAAACTACTTCATGACTTTTTAGAGATCCAATAAGAGCATCCAGACCAAAAGTTTGGAGATCTTTGGTTTCAGTAATGGCTGTTATTTTAGGCAGCCATTTTGCTGGAAAACTTCTTAAGATTTTTCTAACAAGCTCAGAGTTTGAATATCTTTTGCCAAGACCTTTCAGTTGATTTGTGATATGCATAAATCTTGTGGTCATATCATCAATGCTTTCCTGATCGGTCATTTTAAACATTTCATACTGGTGGACCAGCATACAGATCTTGGTTTCCTTGACTTGATCAGTTCCTTCGTGCAGCATGAGCAATCTATCCTATCTTTCTTTTGTCGTGTCACAGGCAATGATTTTATCATATTCAGCTTTGCTTAAAGCATAAGTGAGTAAATACTTAGCTTTAGAATTTAATTGAATTCTGATTTTGTGTTGCTCTATCCATCTGCTCCTAGAACTTCTCTTGTTATAGGAAGTGAACCATCTGTTGTAGGAACTTCTTCTATTGTAATGTAGTCACATTCTTGGATTGTTTCCCACCAGTCAAGACTTGTATATTTTATAAATAATTCCATACAATCTCTCCAATAAGCATAGTCTCCACCATCAAAGAATGGTGGTCTATTGATCGAATGTCCTTTTGCTATATGAAAACTTTGTGCCATTGTTCTTTGGATCCTTTTGTTTTCACTATAGTCGTTAGAATGCTCAACCCCTTAGAGGCCAAGCTCTTATGCCAATTGTTAATATGAAAACACACGAGAAGGGGGGTTGAATCGTATTTTTTAAACTTCAAATTGAAAAACTTTATAAAAACTTATCAAGTTTAGAACTTGAAGAACAGCGGAAGAATAGTTAGCATGTTCAAAAGATTACTTTATGAATGAAGTAGTTTGAATAAATAATCTAAAAGTGAAAGACAATGATCTAAATATTTATTTAGAGTTGAAAACTAAATTGAAATGAAGGAAAGGAAAGAGAATACTTGACTCAGAAGATTTATACTGGTTTAGCCAACACTTGCCTACATCCAGTTCTTAGTACACACTGAATTCCAATAAACTTCCTCACCGAGGAATCACAAGTACAGGATAGTCTTTACTGTAGCCTTTCCAAGCTCTTACTCCTGTCGATAAACAACCCTTACTAACTTACAATAACAAGTAGTTTTACAGTAGCCTCTTCAAGCTATTTTCCTTTTGATCACTACTGGATTAGAATTACAATCAGATAGAGATTGATGATATAATCATACAACCCAACACTTAAGTTTTTGAATGTGATCTATTGAAACCAATTCTACCTGAGTGACTTCTTCCCAGTAATTCTTCCTTAAAAGAACAAATAATTAACAGAGAATATAGAAAGAAGATTTTGATATACAAAGGATTCTAGCAATGAATATTTCTAATGGGAAGTTTTTAGCGTAAAATTTTTTTTTCTCTCGTATCTCTATTTTCTTATAGAAGGCTCAGTCATCTCTATTTATAGATGATTTTCCTCTTTTTACCGTTGCCCTTTGATCTTCCACTTTATCAATACATGTTGAACATTTGATCTAGCATTGGAAATATAACCTAGGTGAGTAGCTCATCTAGTGTCAGAGTTCCTTTTACAAAAGCCGTCGATAAGTTGAGGTTTCTGAAGACTATCAGAAACCATTTTTCATCTTTCTGATTATGGTTTCTGAATCTTTTGATAAGTCCTTTTGTTACTTGATTGAGGGTTCTTGTAGAGATGATACTTTGATTTCGAGTGACTGATTTGACATTTTATTTGAATTTCAAATATAGCCATTTTTTCCCTCTTGTTTTGAGTTGGATTTTCTTATGAGCACTGCTAGTTCCTTAACAATCCGTTTGTCTTCAATCTTAATTTTTTATGATGAGAACCCCATGATTATGACGATAGAAGATTGAGTAATACTTTGCCTCCAGTATTTTGTACGTCATCATTATTGTAGCCTTTCTTTCTGAAGCTTAGTATTACTTTCTGATGACCATTTCGTTGATTCTGTTTCGTCGGACTGGTTTTGACGATGTTTTGCTTGATACACTTCTTGCTTTTTTCTCGTTTTATCTCCTTTTCATGATCAAGACTAGAAGCTTTGTGAGATCATTTTCCTATGTTGTCTAATTGTGCATCTTAAAGAAATATCCGGTATCCTTATAATAGAAACTCAAGGTGACCATTAGTTATTCTTCAAAACATTTTCTTTGAATTGGCTTTGTTGTCATTTAAAACAATTTTAATTCATCTTTCTGAAGGGCCCTGGAATTTACACACACACACAGATAGGTATATACATATATATATATATATTAGATTTCACAAGCATAATTCCAAACAAGTCTCAAGAGTTTATATTAGCTAAATAGCCAAACAATCACCAAGCAATAGACATAGATTTTTCATACCTTTCTTCGAAGCCTTTGCTAAACTTTTCTCTAGCTTTTTCCCCTTCTAACTAAAGCTTTAAACCCATTTTCCAGCACCCATATATGCTACTATTTGGATAGTTTTGAAGATGAAAAGATAGGCTTTGGCTTGTGTTTGATGTAAAGAAAGTTTTCTTGAACTAGTTTAAAGATTAATCTAGGTGTATCCTTCAAGAACTTGGTGGTTTTATGGAGTTTGAAGAAGAAGAAAAGAATATGGTGAAGAGAGAAAGAAAGGAACGTGAAGCTACCAGAAAAGAAGAGAAAATGTGGTCTTTTCTATTTTTTTCTTTATATAGAAAAGCTTAACTTGGAAAGAAAGTAATAAGTGTAGCTATTTTCGGATCAATTTGTCTTGTATTTGTATTGCAAATGTCTATGTTTATTTGATTGTTCTGAGTAAAAATTATATGAGATATGATAACATCCATTATTTATACCAGTTTTAATATTTCGGTGTACCGGTTATTTCCATTTCTGTGTATCGATTATTACCATTTCAGTACCCGATCGATACCCAAATAATTTTACTGGGTTAAAAATATTTATTTAACCTTATCCTTATTTTTTTCTATGTCTTTATACCAATTATAGGGTTTCATTCTATATCCCTGATTAAAATATTATTATATTAAATTTTTAATAATATTAAATTAATTTTCATTTTTTTTCCTTTTTTTTTACAAAATCCGCAAATTATTGTGATCATAACTGTGCCTATCGAAATTTTCAAAATTCCTATAGATTCTTCACATTTAATTATTTAATCACAACAATACTAAAAAAGAGTCGTTACATTCTTCCCTATTAAAAATATTTTGCCCTTAAAATTTAGTCTTTTTGCATACCTGACTTTAACTCCTACGTAAACTCCTTGGATCCTTCTCTGCCCAATGCAACCTTTACAAGAGAGACTGATCTTCCTCAAAGTTGTTCAATGTTTCTTTCTACTATTTGTATTGGTGATAACTCAAAAATCAAGTTATCCCGTAATTGTATGGATTTAGATTCCAGTATATGACTAGAATCAGAGTTGTATTTCTAAAGTTGTGACACATGGAATACATCGTGAATCTTTGACAGGTGTGGAGGTAAAGTTATCCGATATGCTACTAAACCCACATGACCTTGGATGTGAGTGGATATATAAAACGAGGATGGAAACTTCCTTATAGAGGAATCTATTTAGGAACGCAGACTTGACATCCATTTGATAGAGAGTGAATCCCTTGAAGGAAGCAAAAGCAAATAGCATTCTTACAGCTTTCAGCCTAACTACTAGTGTAAAGGTTTCATCATAATCAATTTCTTCTTGTTGATTATAACCTTGTGCAACTAATCTTGCTTTGTTCCAGATGACTTTCCTAGCTTCATCTATCTTGTTTCTGAACACCCATTTAGTTCTAATGTTGGTCTTTCCTTTTGGTCTTTCCATGAGCATCCATACATTGCTTTTCTCGAACTAGTCAAGTTCCTCTTGCATAGCATTCACCCAACGTTGATCATTTAAAGCATCTTCAATACATTCAGGCTCTATGGTGGAGATGAAAGCATAGTCTGACATATTTCTAAAGGAGGATCTGGTTCTCACACCCTTGGAAATGTCTCAAAGAACTTTGTTTTGAGAAATTGCTTTTAGATTAGAACTCCTCTGTAGTTTCGATAGCCCTAATGTTCTTCAATTTCTCTTTTATCTTCAAATTGCTCTTCTTTATGCATAGAAATGTCACTTTCTGATGGCTTTGGAGTCCTAAGCAAGCTTTTCGAAGAGTTCATGTTCTAGAGCTTACTTTCTAATGGTTTAGCTTTCATCTGCTTGCTTCCTGAGGATTCCATGAGGTTCAGCTTCTCAATGTTTTCTTCCAATTCTTTTTAAGATCATCAGCAAAGTCCTTCTTGAGCTCCTTGAACTTGATGTGGATAATCTCTTTTACACATAGCGTTCTTTTGTTGTATATCTTATAAACTTTGGAGACTGAGGAATATCCTAGAAAAAACCCATCATCAGATTTTGTATCAAACTTTGTGAGTTTGTCCTTGGTGTTAAGAATAAAACATGCTGAACCAAATATATGAAAATATGATAAGTTGGGCTTTCTACCTTTCCATAGTTCACAAGGGGTCTTCTTGAGGATTGGCTTTAGAAAGATTCTATTTTGGATATAGCATGAGGTGTTTACAGCCTTTGCCCAAAAACCTTTTGATAAACCACTTTTTAAAAACATGGTTCTGGCCATCTTTCGTAAGCTTTTGTTTTCCTTTCTACAACCCCATTTTGTTGGGGAGTCCTAGGTGCAGAGAATTCATGAGAAATGCCATGTTTTTCACAACACTTCAAAAAAAATAATTTTCAAATTCTCCTCTATGATCTGATCTAATAGGGGTAATTTGAGAATATTTTTCAATATAAACACATTTTGCAAAAACCTTGAATCTTTCAACCACCTCATCCTTATAAGCCAGGAGGATAACCCATGTAAATCTCAAGATATCATCCACTATAACAAGACAATATCTCTTTCCAACACGACTTGCAATCATAGTTGGTCCAAAGAGATCGATGTGTAAAAGCTCAAGTAGCTTAGTGGTTGAAACCACATTCTTGTTGTAGAAAGAAGCCTTGGTTTGTTTGCATTTCTCACAGAAATCACAAGTTGAATCCTTGTCAAATTTGATCTCTGGCAGGCCTTTAACAAGCTCTTTATGAGAAAGCTTAGAAATAATCTTCATATGAGCATGTCCAAGCTTCTTATGCCATAGCCACTTATCATCCATGAAGGATGTGAGACATTTTACATCTTGATCTAAAAGTTCATCCAGGAATAACGCATAAGTGTTGTTATGCCTTTTTCTAGATAAGATGACTTGTCCTGAAGTGGCATTTACTATCTTGCATGAATGAGCATTAAATAAAACATTAAAGCCTTGGTCATAGAATTAGCTAATACTCAACAAATTTTAAGCTAAACCATCAACAAATAGCACATCGAAAATTTGTTGACAATCATCCTTACCAACATTTTCTGTGCCTATGACCTTGGCCTTACCTCCATTTGTAAATTTGACTGATCCAGAGTTCTTGGGCTTCAGGTTTCATAACCACTTCTGGATTCGGACATGTGTCTAGAGCAGCTACTGTCCATTACCATTTATTTTCCTATTCAATGTGCGTTCTCAGACATACCTGCAATAGGTACCCAAACTTTCTTATGTCCTTTCAGGTTATTCTTTTAAGGAGGAGGATTTCTAACCTTTCTGATAGATTTCTTCCTTATGAAGCACTTATTAGGTGGGCATCCTTCGTATGACAGAAAGTCCAAGAAACTTTGTTCTTTACTTTCTTTAGCTGTGTTACTTTTCCTTTCTCATCCATCTCGTTCTCATATTCTATCACAGTCCTTTGAAAATATTGTCTTTGACTTCCAAGCATTAATTCAAGATTCCTTGAACTATTTACCATCTTTTCAAGGTCAAATTTGAGAAGCTTTGAAGTCTTCTCAAGTTCAGAAATAACTTTATGAGATTTTTCATTTTTCTCAGAGACTTCAGCTTTTAAGGCATTGAGCATAATATTTAAAAATTTGTTTTATCCTTTTATTTCTTCTTTCTCAAGCCTTAGACTCTCAACATCTGATTTGGCCATTTTCATTTCCAAAATAGTTTTGTGATGTTGTCTTTTTATATTGAGATAATGAGATTAGAGAGTTTGAGAATTCTCGAGAAATTCATCATATAGAGCTAGCAATTCATCATAAGATAGTTCAAGTTCATATATTGTTACCTTAGGTTTTCCTTCTGAAGTATAGTCAGCCATGAAGCATAAGTTTGCAATGTCTTCCTACTCGTCCTAGCTCCCTAAACTGTTCTTCTCCTCTTCCGAGTCACTCCACATAGGTAGCATCCATTTCCTTTTTGTGGAGAACTTCTTCTGTAGTCCCTTGAGCTTAGGACATTTAGGTTTGAAATGTTAGTTCCCGCCACAATTGTAACAAGTGACACTTTCTAGCTTTCCTTTACCTTTCTTGTCCTTCTTGAGATTGATGTATCTTTTTCTCCTTGGTCTATCTTTCTAGGCTTTGGACATTTCCCTTACAAGCATGGAGATCTCGTCTCCATCCTCATCTGTAGATACATCATCAATTTCTTCCTTTTCATTAGAGATTTTAGCAACTTTCATTGCTTTACTTTTATTCTACTTCTGATAAGATAACTTCAAGGCCATAAACTTGCTCTTCTTTATGGATTCACCATGGATTCACAAGATGAGTGTATCCAGGCCATGAGTTTGAAGGTCTTTAGCTTCTGTAATGGCTGTGACCTTAGGCAGCCATTTGGCAAGGAAGCTTCTTAAGATTTTTCTAACCATTTTCGAGTTAGAATATCTTTTAGACCCTCTAGTTAGTTTACGACGTGCATAAACCTTGTGGTCATTTCATCAATACTTTCTTGATCTATCATTTTAGCCATCTCGTATTGATGAACCAGCATATTGATCTTTGTCTCTTTAACTTGATTAGTGCCTTCATCAAGCATGTGCAGTCTGTCCCATATCTCTTTGGTCGTGTCACAGTAATGATTTTGTTGTATTCGTCTTTGCTTAGTGCACACGTGAACAGGTACTTAGCTTTAGAGTTCAACTGAACTCTGGCTTTATGCTGTTGTGTTCACCTACTCCATGGGACCTCTCTTGATGTTGAAGTGCATAATCAGTTTTGAAGAACTTCCTCCACTGGAATATAACCTCCTTCTTGTATGATTTCCCACAAGTCAATACTTGTGTACTTAATAAATATAACCTACTTCTGAACTTTTCCTTTTAGAAGTTGGAGTGGTTGACAAAGTTAGTATAAGAGATGTCATGTCAGTCTGTGACAGGGTTGACTTTAAATTTAAATTTCAATTTTCCTTCTTTTTCTTGCAAAATGCACTATTTCACTATGAAGTGATCTTTCTGAAGCGCAATGCCAGTTCCTTGAAATATCATCGATCTTTCAGACTTTAATCAGAGCTTGTATATGATGATATGATTGCGATCATGATGATTGAAGATTGTAGAACCCACTTGACATCTCCACTTGAAATGTACTTTCTGAAGTCGAATGCTACTTTCTGAAGATTCGAGCCTTGGTTTCTTATACATTATAATTTTGTTCAGCCCGTTAAGCATGTACACGTTCATTTTACCATATATTTTTCACTTCCATTAAGTTCCTATCTCTTTAAATGAGATTAAACATGCTTGCAATGTAAAGTGAAAATATTTACGTTTTAAGAGCTGTGTTGTGTTAACGTAAAGACCTATTTTATACTTCAAGAAACTCAAAGGAAACATTAGTCATTCTTCAAAACATTTTCTCTAAATTGGTGATGTTGTCACTCAAAACATTTTGCTTTACGCTTTCTAAAGGGTTTTAGAGCTAGCACAGAGATCATGTGTTGTTGAGCCATGGACCTCCACTTAGCCTCCTTCACACTCCCCTTCTTTCTCTGCCGTCATGTCTCCTTGTGAGCATTGTGGCCATTGCGTCCTTTCTGCCGCCATCACATACTGACCATGGCAAACCAGCCCATCGCCGCATGTTGGTCGGCTTTTTCTTCTTCTTCCTCTACCTGTGCTGCCACCCATGTTCCAGCTCTGCATCCAATCTCTTTGTTCCTCTTCTCTAATTTAGGGATTTATGTTGTGACATCAGTGTGCAAGGTGGTGTTTTAAAATGCATCATGTATCACTAGTTGTGTTAGTGTACCAACTGAAATGAATGACTAGGATTTTTTTGTTAATCTAAAATTGTAGCTAAAGAGTATTCTTTGAAGATTCCATTTAATTTAACATTTTCGTAATAATTTATAGAGATAGGGGCCTAATTAAAAAAAATCCATGCAATATAGGGATTTAATTAAAAACTTTTAAACTATAAGAAACTAATTGAAAATTGAGTGAAAATATAGGGATCTGTAGATTGATTAACTATTCTAAGCAAGTCACATTAGTCAAACACCAACTAGAAATTTCTTAGATTATTATGGTGGCATATGTGAAAATTACACCATGAATAATAAATATTTGAGAATGCCAATTTAAATGGTATCTTTTATTGATTTTATTAATATGTTACTATATACACTTTATATGTATTAAAATAATGTCAAATGTATAGTTCACAGTACACATAATTATTAATTGTGATTTTCTTTTCGTTATAATATGTATGCCAAATAAATGATACAGAAAAATTTATTTATTTACCTGTGTACTCTATTATTTTTCGGTCTGTTTATTTTGTATTATATTTTATAGAAATTAATATATTTGTATAGATAAATACAATAATTTTTTTAACTGCATGGATGGGTAAGGAAAATAATTTTTCAAATTTATAAAAGTAAATTTAATATTTAAAACGTACCTTCTTATTATTAATTATCCGTGCATCGCATCGCATATTGTACTATATTTTTCAGTTTTCGCTCCTCCTGGAACTTTCTTTATAGCGTCAATAGTCAGTCACGTCCCAGTCCAATGTCGTATACATTCACAGCGAAGCACAATCTCTCTCTTCTTTGTCTGTACTTTTCTGGTCGTATTTAGTCACACAGACAGTCACATGAATTAACCACTAACTTGCCAGCGCAAAATTTAACGCACAGCACGTTACATACATATAATCTGCGCTGCATCTTCTGCTGTGTAAAAAGGGGTCTTCATCAGTCTTCAGTTTTCTGGGTAGCGTAGTAGCAGGCAGCAACAATGGCCAGTGGCAACAAAAACGACAACAACAAGGACAAAGAGAGGGACATTGAGTTTGTGTTTGATCAGAACGACGAGGACGCCAACGAAGGTGAACAGCAGGATATTGAAGCTGTCAAGTTCGAGAGTGAGAGCAGTAGTGAGAGTGGCAGTGATGATGATGATGATGAAGGGAGGAGCCATAGAGCACAGCCTGAGTCTTTCTCTTCTCATCAGTGGCCTCAAAGTTACAAGTATAATAATCTTCTTACATCGTTTTCTCTTGTTTCTTGTTTGCAATTAAATTTGATTACGTTGGTATTCAACACGGTTTCTTTTTTCCTTTCTTTAATCTCCTCTTCTTTTTTTTTGTTTTTTTGTGTGATTTCCTGAACACTGTCTCTGTTTTTCTTGTGTTCGTCTTACCTTTTTGTTTTCAGATTTTGTTTTCCTGTTTTTGTGAATGTCCCTACGTTCTTCGGTTTGGTTTAGTGTGTGTGGTAATGTTTTGTTTTTTTTTCTTTTGAGGAAAAAGAAAATAATCATTTTCTTTAATCAAAACCCGTGTGTAAATTTTTATTTTTATTTTTTTGTGATATACGCTTGTGTGGAAAACTTTTTAGATCGTAAGTTGTTTTTATTCTAAACAGAGTGTTGCGGTGGTGGGTGGGTCACGGGTGTCCATATCTAGCATCTTCAAAGCTTCAACTTTCGGAGTTTTATTTATTTATTTATTTATTTTTATAAATGTCTTGATTATGTCTATTTTGCAAAACCGTACTCAAATTTCTAATAATTAGTACCTTTTATTAAATTTAACCCTGGATGTGGCCAGAAAGAGTGAGGGATATTGAAATTCCTGTAGTGAGTGAAGTTGCCATATGCAATGACCTGTGCAAGTGAATGGTCTTGTGAGGAGGTGAATGAGTTTGTCTTGCGATTGCTTAACAAGGCCTTTGTTTTGTGTTATTTGGCTTTATTCACTATTCTTCTCTGATTGTTTCTCTCTTCTCCCTTTTTTTTTTACAACAGAGAGACTACGGATTCTTACACAATCGCTGCAGCACCGAATTTCGAGTCATTTATACGAGGGCCAAGCTTTCTTTATTCAAGTTTTGTGAATCGTTCAAAGAGCAGCTTGGAGATAGATGGGAAGATTCCTTTTCTGTCTGGTCGTGAAGGCAGCATCACTCAATCAACATGGTGGGAGAAAGCTTCAATCCAAAGGCATATTACAGGGGAATTGCCCATTGGTTACGGATGCAGCTTTACTCAAACAGTTTTCAATGGTATATGCTATTTCATCCTGATATTTAAAAGCTTTTCTTGAACATTTTATTTGATATGCGCATGTTCTTTGTGAATTAAATACATGGCAAAGACGTTCTCCGATTAGGCAATGTAGATGTTTCTTTTGTTTTCTTTAGGTAAAAGAAAGGTGGGTATTTGGGGGATTGGCTGCATCTCACTACCCGTATTGATGGTTTGTTTCAGTTTATTTTTGACAAATAGTTGATTTTAGCTAGAAAACTAACTTGCGACAGAAACTCATTTCAGCTTCTGCTCAAAAGCTAAAAAAAAAAAAAAAACTGTTTTTAGTTTTTGAATAGAAGGTAATAGAAGGAATTGAATTTTTTTTCTCTGATTTAGAAGCAACATAATTTAAGGAATTGAAATTTGAAGAGAATTGAAATCCATCAAAACCATGGAATTGAAATCTTGGTGAGGGAATTGAATTCCAACAAATAAAAATATCAAAATAACCTTACTTGAATATAATATTTTGTTCCTAAAATATTAATGAAGGACAAAATAGTAAAAACAATAAAATCAATTCATTTTTAGACATACTCAAAATCAAAGAATTGAATTGAATTATTTAATTTACTAACTTATTCCAATCGTAAGTATTGAATTCAATTCCATGTCATTAAAATATTTCAAACACCATGTTATGAAAAGTGATTTTTTTGGGTTAGGAAGTACTATTTTGTCAAAAAATAATAATAATAATAAAGAAAAAAGATAAAACAAATGCACTCTATCCTATCAATGAAGTTCAGGGCAATGGATATTGCCTGAGCGAGTAACTGGTGTTATAAAACAAGAAGTGCTCCTGTATGTACTTTATTCATATGTTTTACTGCTTAATAATAAAGGGGATTGAGAGGTTGATTCTTGTGTTTGAAAAATCCGTAACAGATATTATGGATTATTTTTTCCTATCTCTAAAGTCTTTGGTTTCAAATATCCTCATCCTTATTTTCTATTTCTACCTGGCCATTTTATATAGTGATGCTGTACTTGGCAGGGCTTAATGTGATGGCTGGAGTTGGCCTTCTCTCTACACCGTATACTGTCAATCAAGCAGGGTGGGCCAGCATGCTGGTGATGCTTTTTTTTGCAGTTGTATGTTATTATACAGCCACCCTTTTGAGGCGCTGCTTTGAAAGCAGAGAAGGAATCATTAGCTACCCAGATATAGGAGAAGCTGCATTTGGAAGATATGGCCGTATTGTTGTATCAGTGAGTCTATTTATTTCCTTGCAAAAAATTAAAATTGAAAATCATTGTATAATGCTTCTTACTTGGCACATCAAATTCTACTTCACTTTTGCTATATGATCATTCTAATTCTGTTCTTTATCATGGTCTTAGACGGTTTTTGTTCTGTTTTTAATTTAGATGTTCTAAATTTACATATTAAGGCCCTCATAAAATGTACCATTAGATCATTTGCATATTTTTGGTTTATTCTAAATTTGTTATCTTCGGAGGGAAAAGAACGCTAAGATATAATGTAGTTCACCA
Source organism: Dalbergia cultrata (assembly GCA_031216105.1). Classification (NCBI taxonomy): domain Eukaryota; kingdom Viridiplantae; phylum Streptophyta; class Magnoliopsida; order Fabales; family Fabaceae; genus Dalbergia; species Dalbergia cultrata. Next base: position 31,856,536 of record CM062351.1, read on the forward strand.
ATGCTCGAACTGGGGGGTTTACTAATCTATGTTTACTGAATATATTTCTTTTGATATTTCTTGCAGGTCATTTTGTACACTGAATTATATGTAAGTATTGCAACATTCTCTTTTGTTTCCATTGAAACACGTGTGTTCTGTTGCTCTACATCATGTGCATAAGATCTCTTTCCATGACTGCAGTCATATTGTGTGGAATTCATCATCCTGGAAGGAGATAACCTCACTAGTCTGTTTCCTGGAACATCATTCGATTTGGGGGGTCTCCATTTAGACTCTGTGCATTTGTTTGGAATTTTGACTGCACTTCTTATTCTTCCTACTGTTTGGTTGAAGGATCTTCGAATAATCTCTTATCTATCAGGTTCCCCCAAAGACTAGAAGATTCCTTCTTTGTTTCAATTTTTCATGAGTTAATGTGTCCTTAGTGGAAATTTTCATTATGATCTACAGCTGGAGGGGTTGTTGCAACACTTTTGATCGTTATTTGTGTGTTTTGTGTTGGGACAATTGATGGTATTGGATTCCACCACACTGGTCAAGTTGTGAGATGGAGTGGCATTCCATTCGCTATTGGTATCTATGGATTTTGCTTTGCAGGACATTCAGTCTTTCCTAATATTTACCAGTCCATGGCTGATAAAAGAGAATATACCAAGGCATTACTAACATGGTATGAATATGTACCTAACTTTCTTTGTCACCAGCAAAACATATTTGATTTCTTCTTTCTGATTCCAAAACTTATTTCTCTGTATACAGTTTTGTTTTGTGCATTTTGATATATGGAGGTGTTGCAGTCATGGGATACCTCATGTTCGGTGACAGCACTTTGTCTCAGATAACATTGAATATGCCAAAGGGTGCATTTGCTTCCAAAGTTGCATTATGGACAACAGTGAGTTTGATTTATTGCTATTTTTAATAGTTTCTATCCACCGAATATTTATATTGTTTCTAATCTTGTGCTTCTTGCTCTTCTTTCAGGTAATTAATCCATTCACTAAATATCCTTTTTGCCAAAAATTAGTTGTTTATCCAAGTACAAAATGTGGAGATAGCTTTAAATGTAGATATGATTTATGACAAAATACTATGATGCGGTTTGATCCTTGTAGCCGATCTCACCTAGTGGAACAAGGTTTTGTTGTTGTTATTTGTTCGTTTCCTTAATAGTTAACAAATATGCTTTGTTAATGAACCCACTGGCAAGGAGTCTAGAGGAGTTGCTGCCAAATAGAATTTCAAGTACTTATTGGTGTTACATTCTCCTTAGAACTGCACTGGTTGCGTCTACAGTTTGTGCTGCTTTTCTGATTCCCTTTTTCGGTAAGTGTTAAACTTTCTCTCTGATAATACTTTATTATGAACTCCCAATTAGTCATGGACAAACAAGAAAATGATATAACTATGGTATATGGCTTTCATCTGTATACTTGGAGCAATTTTCTTTTCATTCATTTGTTTATTTGAGGTAGGGATATTATGATAAATTTACATAATCATATATTTATTATTCTGCTGCCATTTTTTTTTTTTTTCTCAATCATGACTGCATTCAAACTAATTTGAGTTCATTTTTCACACGTGGAACCAAATGGACGAACTCTATTAAGCTGGCATGCAACTAGTTATCTTTGCTTGATTGGATTCAAATAATCAGTTGAAAGAGTTTGACTGAATTGCTTGAGAGAAAATATTCTCAGCACTAGAATTTATATGTACATAATGTACAAGGAGAAGTGACAAATTCAGGGATATGATAAGATAATTACTAATCTAATCCTATAATAAATTCTGTACAAGATAAACCATATCAATAAAAATAAATCATACCGACATTCTCCCTCAAGCCGGTGCATACATGTCATAATGCATCAACCTTGTTACTTATGTAAGTTATCCTAGGACCGCAGAGAGACTTAGTGAAGATATCAACCAATTAATCATGAGAATTGACAAAGGATGTGGCAACTTACAATGGATTGGAGGCATTGTGTAAGGCTGCTTTATTGTTACAAATGAGCTTTGTTGAGAGACAGAGAAAGAGATAAAGTCATGAGGAATTCGTGTCTCTCAACTACACAACGGAGAGAGTATATATAGACGTTGTGCAGTAATTACACAATAATTACAGAGATATATTTTTTCTAGTTACAGATATTTACAGATTCTAAAACTCTCCCTCAAGCCGGGGCATATAGATCATATGTACCTAGATTGTTACATAGGTAACTCATGCTAGGATCTATCAATGAACATCTACTAGTTGGTCATTTGAATTGACGAAGCTTGTGGTGATATCTCCAGATAGAATCTTCTCTTTGATGAAGTGACAATCAATTTCAATGTGTTTGGTCCTCTCATGAAAAACTGGATTTGAGGCTATGTGTAAAACGACGTGATTGTCACAAACAAGTGTCATGTGCTTGGTTTTCCAAATTGAAGTTCTTTGAGGAGTTGCTTGAGCCAAATAAGCTCACGTGGTTAAGCCAATGGCACGGTACTATGCCTTAGCACTAGGCCGTGCAACTACAGTTTGCTTCTTACTCTTCCAGGATATGAGATTGCCTCCAATAAGTATATAGTACCCCGAAGTGGAACGCCTATCAGAAGAGGATCCTGCCCAATCTACATCAGAATACCTAACTATCTCACTATGCCTTTTATCTTCATAAATAAGACCCTTCCCTGGTGCTCCTTTGACATACTTCCAAATACGTATAACAGCATCCTAGTGAGCTTCACATGGTAAGTTTATGAATTGACTAGCCACACTTACTACAAAGAAATGTTTGGACAAGTAACTGTGAGATAGTTCAATTTCCCAACCAATCTTCTATATCTATCTCCCAGGGTCAGATAGTGGCTCTCCCTGATTTGACAGGAGCTTGACATTAGGATCCATAGGAGTATTGACAGGTTGTGCACCAAGTAAACCTGTTTCCTCTAGACTGTCAATAACATATTTTCTCTGATATAAAACTATGCCATCTTTGGATTGTGTTACTTAAATACCCAGGAAGTATCTGAGTTTGCCAAGGTCTTTGGTCTGGAAGTGATTGCATAGGTGTTGTTTGATCTGTGCTATGCCATGAGTGTCACTCCTTGTAATGACAATGTCATCAACATACACAACTAAGTAGGTGCAACCTCTCTGAGGATGGCGATAAAACACGGAGTGGTCAGCTTCACTCCAAGTCATACCAAATTGCTGAACCACAGTGGAGAACCTTCCAAACCATGCCTGAGGAAATTTGCTAAGACCATACAGTGATTTTCGAAGACAACAAACAAGGCCAGAAGACTCTGTCACGACCCAACTTAGGCCATAACCAGTGCCTAGGGAACACCTTTCCCAGCAAGCCTTAACACAATTTTCTAGGAAAATGAATAGAGTTTCCTTTATTTCAAGGACATTCCCCAAATAAAAATTCAACCTGCAATATCCCCCAAATAAAACCACAACACTTAGGCATCAAACATTCTCAGAATGTACCCTTTCAGAATATAATAATATCTCAGTATAAACCAACATGTATTAACCATAATCCAAATTAACAATCCAACCTTAATACCAAATTAAGTTTATAAATCCTTTCTATAACTTAATATATATAATTAAGTAATAAAATCTCAAATATAAGCATAACCTAAGTCCAAGGACCCTACTTGTGATATATGGGGCAACTGACATAGTAAAAGATATTATTTTAAAAAAGGATCTCGACGATAAAAGAATGCCATCTCAAGAAGGGTCACCATATTAGCATCGATTAACAACTAAGCTGGAATAACAAAATCGGTACTAGCACTTATATCTGAAAAAAAATGGAAGAACAACGGAGTAAGTTTGCAACTCAGTGAGAGATAGGATGTCTGTAGTTTACTAGATGCAAGCATAAAACAATATAAACATAATAACATATATGTACTCATAAGAATATGGTTTTAACCATAACATGAGATTTCTGAGTATAATCTCAAAAATAGTTACTAAATACACTTTCTCACTATATTCACCAATTCCTCATTCTCACATAAAATCAACTTTGGCATCAAATACTCAATTACTCAGGAGGTTTACATAAAAAGCACATTTTTTTTGGGGAGTGATCTCAACTCGTCAATTACAAGGTTTATGATGACTCAATTAAGGTTCTTTTGAATTTTATTTCACCGAGAACTATGTGCACATAGACTGTTACATCTTTTTGCTATGGCAAACAGTAATGCCATTTTATCTCTTTGCTATAGCGAGCAGTATTGTCATTATATCTTTTCACTATGACGAGCGGTATTACCATTATATCTCTTTGCTATAGCTAGTGGTATTGCCATTATTTATCTTCGCTATGGCTATCCGTAATTGAAGTGCTGGGTCAGTCTTTGGACTTATTGGGCCAGGCCCATATATGTGGAGGTATTAATTGGGGTTATTCTCAAAGGGCCTGTGACATGAAGTTATTAGGCAGAGCCCACATTGAGTATTGGAGCACCAGAGAAGGGAGCTTTCTCGTGACATTAAGAAGCCAAGCCCAAATGAATGAAGATGCACAAGCTGTATGCATACAAAGAGCTCAATGGGCCCTAAGAATTGAAGCCATTCTCAGCCCAACCATTAGGAGTTGGTGATACATACGGGTCCAGCATGAAGAAGACACTCTACTTGACTCCATCACTTGCTGACAGTGAGAGAATTGAAGATGCTCAAAATGAGAATGCGGTGATGGTTCGAGATGCAATTGCTGGTATGGTAGAACGGCAAAAGGGTGTCCGTAAAGAGGCTCGATCATGCCTACAACTAGAGACGTCGCTGGGAACCTGCCGGGGACACCTATTGGCTTTTCAAAAGGGCATGAAGACAGAGTCAAGAACCGATGAGGCCAAGGGACAAGCTGTATTACTGACGGGTAATAGTTTTATTGGTTGCATATTCATGCACTTCATCAACTTATCTCTTCACTGCTAATTCTGGTTCAACGATATTTGATTTGTATATGGTGGTTCAAGCATCCTATTTTGATGAGTCTTACCTAAAAAGGGGTGAGATAGATTTGCATATAGGAATGATTGTATGCTACAATAAAATTTCTAATAACCCCTTGGAATTTTTGTGCCTTGGACCTCCTAAAGAAACGGGAAAAATCAGGGTTCTGGGAAGGGGTCAAGAAAATAAAAATGCAGTTATTGAACATAATGGTGAGAGGGACAAGCAAGATGTGCAGGGGGTGAAGTTTTATGCGCCAACAGTCATTCCATTTTCTGTTAATGAAGTACAATTAGAATTCCTTAGGTGTTGGCTTGAGCATTTCAACTATTCTTTGGATCCCTTGCTGCTTGGGCATTTGAAAGAGACCGGAAGGATCAAGTCTCGGGGAAAGGGTTCAGAAACTAGTTGTGCTTTTGCTAAATAGAATGGTGACAGGTATATGGAAGATGCACTGAGTTTGCAGGGAGCATCATACAAGATCAAGAGGAGTATAGTGCTTCTTAGTGCAACGGCTATGGACTGCAAATTCCAAAATGGGGGTCCTAACTACATTGACAAGCTCACCGAAGCAGGAATTCTGAAAGAGACCGGATTGGGGATAAAATGGAGACTACAATCAAGCATGGTTTTGCTTATATTCAACCTGGACAAAGACTTCAGCAAATGATAATATCTTTGGAGACTCCTAATATTCAAGCACTGCAGATGGGGGAAGATGAGGCTAGTATGATTGGTGAACAAGAAAAGTATTTGTTGTTAATTACTGAAAACCAAGAAAGCCTAGGGATTGGAATGGGATCAAATCCTTGGGACCTAGGGGGACAACTCAACAATGCAAGCTCACTTTCCTTCTTCCTCAAGATATGGGACCCAGGAGGAAGTCTTTTATTTTTCAGCACTATTGTTTTCCTTTATGTACATCACCTTGAGGACAAGGTGATTTTTTAGGGGGGGAGTATTGTTAGGTCTAGTAATAATTGTAAGGGTTTTCTAACTAATTGTGAGGGTTTTGTAACTAACTCTGCCACCTAGGCAGAGAGAGAATACTCTAGTTAGTTAGAGATAGCCTATATAGGTAAGGGGAGGGATATTGAGGGGATCATCTGGGAATTGGAATTGGGCTTGGGAGAGTAGCTAGGTCTCTCTAATACCTAGCAACCATTGTTTCCTTCAGTTTGTTCTCAATACACACTCCTATTCTATGATTCATTCTTATCCTATGGCTTGGTACCTATCAAATGTCAAGTCTGGTTATGGTTAGATAATTTAGTTTCCCAATTACTCTTCGATACCTTCATGGTTCTGAATAAGACTTCACTTGATCTGGTAGAAGCTTAACATTCGGTTCCATGGGGGTGTCAATAGGCCTACAATCTGGCATCCCAGTTTCTTCTAAGATATCAGGAGCATATTTCCTTTGGGTTATATCAACTCCACTTTTGGATTGAGCCACCTCTATCCCAGGGAAATATCTCAACCGAACCAAGTCATTGGTTTGAAAATGTAGAAATAGGCGTGGTTTAAGGCCCCGGATTTTGTCACATCATCCCCTGTAATGACAATATCATCTACATAGACAATCAAATAAATGTGACAACCACATGTAAAGTGTCTGTAAAAAACCAAATGATCTGCCTTACTACAAATCATACCAAACTTCTCTAAGACCATGCTAAACATCCCAAACCATGCTTGAGAAGATTGCTTAAGACCATATAAAGACTTGTGCAATCGACAAACTAAGCCTGACTCACCATGAGTAACAAACCCAGGTGTTGCTCCATGTAAACCTTCTCTTCCAAATCACCATGTAAGAAGGCATTTTTGATAACTAGTAGTTACACGGGCCAACTTTTAATGGCAGCCATAAACAAGAAATGAACAAAGGCTAGTAGATCTAGTGTATCCCTTTGCTACAAGACGTGCCTTCAAACAATTCACCTAACCATCTGGGCCAACTTTAATAGTGAAGATCTATCGACAACTAGCTGTAGACTTTCCTTGGGGGGATGGAACAAGAGTCCATGTCCACTTAGAATCTAAGGCTGACATCTCATCAATCATTGCCTATCACTACCTTGGATGGGCAAGTGCTTCTTGAATAGTTTTAAGGATAGAAACAGACAAGGCTGAAACAAAGGCATAATGGGATGAATTATAAATGGGATAAGGATTATAGGTAGAGAAGATACCTTTACGAACAAATAATAGCAGGCCAGCAGAAGGGTTAGGTAGGGCTAGTGCACGAGGAGACAGTGGAGTAAGAGATGAATCACCCTAAGTTGAAGGAACGTCTATTACCTCAGCATTAGGAAGGTTGGGACATGGTCTACGTTGGTAAGTGGACGTGAAGGACCCAGCTAAGGAGATGATTGTGGCAACACTGGAGCTGAAACAGTAGGGCCAGGAGGAGCAAGGTGAGGAATGGGTAATACCTGAGACAATGTAGCTAGTTTAGTTGGAGCGGTGAAGTACGGAGTATCCTCAAAGAAGGTGACATCAACAAAGATTGGTAGGAGGAAAAAAACACCGGTACCCTTTTTGAACCCCAAAGTATCCAAGGATGATGCACTTGATGGCTCGAGTTGACAACTCATCTAGACCCAGAGAAGGATCATGCACAAAACAAATGGAACCAAAGACTTGAGGAGGAACAATAGGAGGCAAAATATTAAATTTCAATGGGCAAAGGTTGGGGATGCCAATTCAAAGTTATTTCATAGAGTGGTTTCTAGTAGGCATAGAAAAAACTTTTAAGAGTTAGAGCTTGAGGGAGAGGTGGAGTATCCAGAGATATTGACGTGATTTCTTTTGAGATATCTAGTTCTCACACAAAGTTGTTTAAGGAAGATTATCCTAGTAAACCTTTTTATTGACGACTTGGATTGGTGTCCCATTTCTTTAGATAAGGCATCTTGGTTACCTTTCCTTTTGATGAGGAGTAGATTCGTAAGACAGTTTTTAGTTTGGCTAAAGTGCCTGGCCCTGATGGGTTTACCTTTGCTTTTTTCAGAATTGTTGGGATACGTTAAGCTCGGTCTTCTTAAGGTGTTTGTTGAATTCTTCCTCAATGGTAAAATTGGAGTTTGGATGAATTCTACCTTCATCTCCCTTATCCGTAGAAAGGATAGATCCATTAAGGCTGAGACCCGTGTTTACAAAATCATAAACAAAGTGCTTGCCTCTAGGTTACGTGAAGTTCTTTCTGATACCAATTTTGAAAGCCAAAGTACTTTTATCCCTGGTAGGCAAATTCTTGACACAACTCTTATTACGTGGTCTTTTGCTTACAGCCTATGGTTATTTGTGCAGTTAGTTGCATATCCGTCCGATAGTTAGTCTTGGAAGGAAAGTGATTTGGAGAATTACTTAGGAATAAAATGGGAAGGGCAACAGATTTTGGGTATTGTCTTGTCATTTGCTGGTTGTCTTGGGAGAAAACGGAGGCTCTAGAATTCCTCAGAGTTAGCTAGACCTTTTGTATTCCTTTAGGGATCTTTAAACATTGTCAAGGTTCCTCTATCAATGAAGGGCACTTTTTTCAGTCATTTTCATCTTCAATTCCAATGTTCTAGCAGAACATATCATATAAAATAAAGATAATAAGTATAGTGGTATACTAGAGAGGCAAACTTGATTGAGAGTGATTCAGCCGGTGTTTCAAAGGAGGGTTCTAAAACCTACAATGGGCTGCCTGAGAACACAATCACACAGGATGCTAACAATGTAACTATTAAGCATTAATTAGAGCAACTAAAACTTAGAGAAAAATGGAAGAACACAATCAATGCTCCAAAAATTTCATTAATTTGATGTCAAGATGGTGTATAAAAGTCTCACCCAATGTGTGTTCACTCTCTATTTTGCACCCACCTACAACATCTTGTTACAATATATTTATCGGCTAATGGGTGTATAGGGTAGGCTTCACTGTGTCACATTAGCCTTCTTTCACCTTTGCTGATTGATCTCTACGTATTGGTATACAATACAGCCCTCGATTTTGCGGCTGTCACTTCAAGTGCTAAGGTGGTGCGTTTTTTTTCGTTGAGGATGTCAGTCTGTTGATCATTGAGTGGCAGAGTCATTTCTTCGCATGCACGCATCCTCACTGTACAACATATGGGACAGGTGATGCCTTGGAGTCAGTGCAAGATGTTGACAATGCTCCTTTTGGTGATGTTGCAGTAGCTTCGCCATTGCAGTTATGATACATCAAAGAGGTACGTCAGTGGGGGAGGAGCAAAGAGGTACGTTAGTGGGGATGGGCTAGAGCGGCATGTCAGCTGTGATGAGCCCGAGTAGCATGTCAGTGGTGAAGGACCTGAGCGGCATGTCAGCTATGGTGACCCAAGTGGCATGCCAGCTTTGATGGGCTTCAGTGGTGAAGGACTTGAGTGGCATGTCAGCTGTGATGGGTCTCAGCGGTGAAGGACTTGAGTGGATGTCAGTTGTAATGTTTCTCAATTGTGGAGGACCTCAGCAGTGAAGGACTTAGGTGGCAAGTCTGTTGTGATGGGCCTCAGTAGTGAAGGACCCGGGCGGCATGTTAGCTGTGGTGTCTCTCAGCTATGGAGGACCCAAGTGGTTAACATCTAATTGCTTGGGTTCCTCCCTAAACAACTGGCTAATGAAAATTAAGCCCTTTCCTGGTTGTCAAGACAGTTAGATATCTTGCTCATAATAGGGTCCCTAAAATAAAAATAAAAACAGAGAGAGAAAAAGAACAGCTGAACTAAACTAAGGGTCTGTGTGAAAGTTTGAAAGCAAATGAAAAGGATGGTTACTAATGGAATGGGATAGTCAAAAATGGTATGGAATGGCTAGTTGTAAGCCACTATTTTGTTTGGAAGTTTATGGAGGAGCGGAAAGGGAGGTCTCATACTCATGTTTGGGAGTTATATGTATGTGAATGGAATGGAAAGGTGTTTAATTTTTATTTTTCACCTTTTATCCTTTTATTTTGTTAATGTACTTTTTCATGTATGTAAGGCTTTAAAAGCTTTAAGGTTGAGAGAGTAAAAGCACCGTAGTTTGAGAGATCTTTCCACCATCCCTCCTTCACCCCCCAATTTGGGGTTTCACCAAAAGCCTATCAAACTGCTGTCTGCTGTCCCTTCTTCATCCCTCAATGGCCACTCCTCCCCGTTTAATTAAACAACATCCAAAAACACATACATGCACATCCCCCTTCCCTTCCATTCCATGCCCCTCCCTCAATTTTTATGCTTGCAAACATGGTCTAAGATTGCAAGCTTTCGACTTTACATTTAAGGCATTTCATCCTTTTCATGAATTTAAACTCTCTGCAACCTTGAATTTCTAGTTATCAAGACAATTAGATATCTTGCTCATAATGGTTAGATATCAAGACGGTCTTGCTCATACAAGATCTTTGAATCAGTCACATGTTCTCGAATTTGAAAGGTGTTGGGCCCCATTTCATCTTGTAAGACTCTAAAACAACCAAAAAAGTGATAAACACTGGGTCGAAAGACGTGGGAAGGCATCCTCCCCATCATTAAGGAAGATAAAACTGTCTAATTGAGATGACAATGTGTGATCCTTATTGACCGACCAAGTGAAATTGGCTTTTGAAGGAAGTTGTTCCTTCAAACTACAGAGTGAAAGCATCAAAACTGCGCATACTTTAGGTAACCTTCTGTCCGCTTAACTTCTCTTTTGGGAATCTCACATCAAGAAATCTCCTACATACTGAAAAGGAGCACACAGACCACATGCATAGCTTAGCTCTTCCCAAAAGAGAGCAAGTAATAGAACCTGTAGGACTATATGCTGAAGGGAATCAATTTTCTTTACTAATTATATATCCCAAATCAACGTCATGCCTCCTGAAACTTCTAAAGAAGGTAAATAAACATAATCCTTGCATCTAAATTCCCAAATTTTTATTAGAAGCAAACCTTCAAAATTTTGTTTCTTGGTGCATAGCTCTTGCCAAATTTTCCTTCAAAATAATTTCCCCTATCTTTCCCTGTTTTCCTCGGTCATCTAAACCCTTAACTTTTTTATAGAAACCAGAAAAATAGAAGGAACAAATAGAGGTAACTGTGATAGAAATGCCTTGATAACGAAAATAATGCAGTACAAGAGAGAAAAATGAGCACTATAGCAGCTCTACTCTCCTATGCCTAGCCTTAGCCAAAAAGAAAAATAATGCCTGCCTCCCCCTTCCACTAACCTCCAATTATACCCTTTTTCCCAACAAATTCCTCACCCCACACTGCTGCAACACTACCAGCACACACCCACGCATAACAGACATCATCCCACAAATTAGTTAGGACCAATGGGCCCCATGCAATCATCATTTCCTGATTCTCTTTCAGAATTTCCCTTAATACCCCTGAACCTCTTTCTTTTGTATACTTGCATTCCCTCAGGAAAACAGTCTCTAACACTTTCGTAGAATCTTCATAACTTTACTTGTTTCACCTGCTTACAGCCTTCTTAATTGACTGGAGAGACTAGCTGCTGGAACTCTTAGCTTCTACGTTTACTAACACAAGTTTTTGGTGAGTTAACTAGGGTAACCTCATCTTCTTTAAGATTTACCATCCTTACCCCCATGGCTTTCAACAAAGATTTGGGGAACCATTTGCCTCTCTCATCACCTGGACAATCAGTGGCCATTACATTTTCATTTGGCTGCTATGAAGGAGGATCATCAGATTTGCCAATATCAGTAAGACCTGGATAGGCAGGGGAGGAATGCCTTGGCCAACTTGACTTATCAACTCATTTTGGACATCTGACATAGGGAAACATTCTTCAATTGAGGATGAGAAAAAGGAAAAGAATAAGGAACAATGGATGAAAAGGAAGGAGACAAAACGAAGACAAACAGAACCACTCCCTGCTAATGGCAGACCCAAAAGATGGTTTTCGGCAAAGCTCATATAAATAAGGCTAGCATTGATGTTGCCAACGAAGACAAAAGAGAAAGGGAATGATAATAGTTCCTCCTAAGTGTGCATCATCTTCGAACAAACTTGAAATACACTTGTTTCCATCCTCAGAATTTAAGATCTGTTCATGGTTTTTGGGTTCTTTTTCTTTGAAGAGACTCAATCAATAGTCCTTAATCTTCTTCAAAGAGCTTTTGTTTCAACATCTCCCAAAAAACTAAGTCTGAATTTGAATCTGAACAATTGGAGCTATTGATCAAGCCATTTCCCATGTTTACATTGGCAGCGTTTGTCTTCTTCCCTTTCATTTACCAGAGCATGAAAGACCAGATTTAATAGGAGCTATTATTACAAGAGGGCTCTTTCCATTGCTGGTGTTCTTCACTTCTTCTTGGGAACCCAAACAGACTTGTTTACGGATCTTATTTGTTGGACCGTGATTTTGCTGAAACATGCACTATGGTGCTAGCTTCTAGGCATATAATAACCCAACCTTGGAGAAACACTACCTTGAAGATGGGCTCTCTGACCTTATCTCATCTTCAAAAGAGGCATTCTGAAATTCAAAAATCAACAAGGTTCTTCTATAGATAATTACTTCAGGGATAGAGCTGGGTAGTGCTTTTCAAGGCTATGCTCCAAAACCATGATAGGTTAAATGATTCAGATCATTGGTGATATGGGCATATTTTTTTTTTTGAAGTATAAATTATAACTGCTGCTACATTGGGAGGACATGGAAAATAAAGTCAGTGTGTAAATTTTATATAGTCACTTCCGTTAATTCACAGCTGCTTTTGTGCATTTTTTTAAAAAATAAATATTGCATATAATGTAAAGATGAGTAAATTTTTTTCAGACGTACTTTTTTTGTTGATTGTTACCTCAGTCACCACGCTCTTAGTGTTCTTTCCTAAATTATAGTGCAAATTACATATTATATTTTATTTGATGCTTTTGGAAACAACCACTTCAGAACATTTTTATTGATGAAAGTTTTCATTGAACAAACTGGAAGTACATATCAGATAGATTAAATGATTCTAATATCATTTTATTACAATTTCAGGGCTTGTGATGTCTTTAATTGGTTCTCTCTTCAGTATACTTGTGGTAAGCACACTTCTATTTATATACATGTACATATTCTTAACCGACATCTATGAAGTTTAAATTACGAAAGCTTCATTTTCATGGAAACAATTTGGAAGTCATGGTTCTGTATTTCTGTTTAACAATTTTTTTTTTTGGGGCTGTTGTGTTTTGTGTTTTTGTTGTTTTTTTTTGGGGGGTATTTTTGTTCTGGTGGGGAGGGTTTAGTTCTTGATTGTTACTTAGGATCATCCACATGCCTCAAACCAAAATCCAACTACCTTAACTGTTTAACAGGATATGGAGTTTCATTGGATAGTAAAGGGAATTGTTTCCTTCATCTTTGTTTTTGGTCTGTTTGTTTAACATATCATGATTCTGGCGAAGTATATTTAGTTTTTATCTTTGATTTAATGTCATTTGGTCTTCTGTGAGTTTTTCTTGATATTTGCGAACCTTAAAACTTTGCCGAGGACTAATCAACCATTGAGTTTACTGTGCTTTTGAGTTCTACTTTCCCTGAAACCGCACAAACCATTTTAGTGTTGTCTGCATATTCGGAGCAATTGAACATGTTTTTGTGTTGAATCTTGTTCGATGTAATGGTTACATATATCTGCATGTATTCAACTAAAAGTATGATATTTTTTACTCGACAAAGAGGGACATGGCATAGACCAGGCCATTTGTTTGCTAATTTTAGCAATAAGAAAAGAAAATGGCATGGGATGTGTGGGCGGGCGCGCTGTTTACATCCTATTTAATTTGGTGTGTACCTTGTGTTGTCTTGTGTCCATGTCACAGCGCTGCATCACTTGATTCTCTTCCCATGTAACTTGCATCCATGTCTGAGTTGGACTTTCATGCTCATGGAGGAAGAGATTTTTTTCTCTGGAGTATGTTAACCATTGTTGTTGTTGAAGAAAGAGAGTGAAAAGGGGAGAGAGAGTAGGAAATCAAAGGTGAAAATTGTATTAGAGAGGAAGAATTGCTTGCTTGTGAAAAGTTTTCCGTATCCTTATGATGTTTGTTTGCATAAACTTGACATGAGCTAGTTTTTTCTGCAGTCCATTGTGCTTTCCTTTACTTGTTTCACCTTCTTATAGGAAATTCCCATTAAACTGAATCTAATATTTGTATGCCGAATTTTTCAGTCAGTGATAATGCCGAGTTTATGTTTTCTGAAAATCGTGGGAAAGAAAGCTACAAGCACACAGGTAACATTGCTTCATATTTCGTAATTACATTTTAATCTTTTATTTATTTTTTCGATCATATTATCAAAGGTATAATGAAATTATTCATTTGATAAATTCTACACTCGCCTGAATACAATTTAAGCTTGATACTAGTACCATTTCCAAAATTCAACAGTGAAATTATGCACTTACAAAATGTATAATTACTATTTAGTTTTTGTTATAACGTTACATAAATCAAGCCAAGACAAATGCACGTATGCTTTTAGTATTATCCTGCCAGGTTCTTTACTTCAATTGCATGAGAAAGCCACCCTAAACATCTTTTATCTATATTTTGTTTTCATTTCTTTAAGGGTATATTTGTGAATTTGGATTTTGGAGTGGAAGGAATGAAAAGAGATGATTTTAGTGTAAAATTTTAAAATCATACACTGTAAGCCTTCTGTTTCTCTCTATTTCTCTCCAAAATCCAAATTAAAAAACTTACTCTAAGGATATGTTTGGTTATGGGGGAAAAATAAGGTGTAAATTACACATGAACCTCATTCATTGAAAATTTATCCCCATTTTAACTCCCCAACCAAACGTATTCTAAGAATTTTGCTGACAAGTTCCTTAAGAACAATGGATAAGGAATCAAAACTTGAAAGTTTTTATTCTTTCCAATGCATTAACAGGAAACTTGAAAACTGGTTTTTTTATTTTTTTTCTTTTTGCGGTCAACTTTTCTTGATTCCTTAAGTAGTGTCTAGCCTTTGTTTACTCAAAAGTTTTTTTTTGGGTTTCTGACACCCTCAGGTTGCTTTGAGCATCATAATTGCTGGATCAGGAATCATCTGTGGACTCCTTGGAACGTATTCTTCTCTGTTAAACATTGCGGATAGTTACTAAGAGCGATCTTTCAGCACTGATAAACTGATTGTTATGATGGATTTGAACTTACAAATGCTTTATGCATGACAAGTAGTCAAGTAGAGCCCTTTGAATTATTCGTGGTGATAATTAGACCTTGCTGTCTACCAGAACTCCTCATATCGAGGTTTAAATGTTATAAATATAAATGTCGTGGCATTGTGTCAAGAATTTATCGGCATATGCACCCATGTAGTCAGGTCCAATTCGAACGAATAGCCTCATTAAAGCCTAATGTGAGAGGAATCTTTGACCAAGAAATGTTTGCTTTGGGAGTTGCAATTGTTTGTATGAAAAATAACTTACTAACAAGCTATTTTATATTTAGATGCCCAGTACAAAGGAATGCATGTTCTAGGTTCATAGTATTTGTTCTTAGGGAATTTTGAGAAAATGGTAAGCTACATAATCAATTTGGTCCACACGGTGGTGATGTAGCTCTTGATTATCGAAAAGTTGAAAAACAGAACATACAAGGCTATCCCAATATACTCGCAAACGATTTGTTACTTTGTTTCTCACTGTGTGTGTGATCTTTCTATTGTTGAAGGCTGCCCTAGTCATTCATCATATCAACTATTAGATAGATAGGATTCTAAAGACAATCGCTTTTTGGAATCTCAAAGTTCATTTGAATCATTTTTTTATATCTATTGTGACTACAATCATCTAATAATTGCTTCCATGACGCCACCTTAGAACTACCCAGTAACTACCACTAATACATTTTTACCTCTCTCAATTTGCAATTTTTTTAAATAAACAATAACTTGTTTTAAAATATATACTAAAAAATGTGGACATCTGCCCATCATTCCACCAACAACAATAATAATAATGATGAAACGAAGTGATGGGTTGGAATGGATTTACTTGGGTTTTCAAATGCGCGCATATAGTTATTCCTCAAGAGTTTTTGTGAAAATGATGAGGGTACCTATGAGCACTCTGAAGTTTAAGTCAGCAAAGTGTTCAAGTAGTTTTTTAATGTGCAAATGAAAGATTTTGTACCCTTTTTGTGATATTTTATGTTTGTATAATTGATTTTTTCCTCCTATTGGAACTTCCCCTAATTTTGGGCGTGGCATATGGGGGATACATGTTTTACCCTCCACGTATGTTTTTCCCGTGCTGTGGGTTCATGCATGTTACTCATGATCCTTTGTGTAGATCGATGCCTTAGGTCATGTTTCTCCATACATGGGTGATGTCAACCCATCATTGACCTCTCCTTTTGCCAGGCTCATGGCCTGGCATCCGAGTTGGGGCTTCTTGCCTGGGCTTCAATGTCAACTCAATTACTTGGGCAGTAAATAATAATAGTAATAGTAATTGTAATAATAATAATAGTAGTAGTAGTAGTACTAATAGCAGCAATAGCAGTGGCTACTTACTGATCTATACTTATTAATAAAGAGGATTGGGGTGATAAACCATATTTTGGTGTCTCTTCATTCTATTGAAATTTATTTTCAAATCCACCAATCACAATTCCATTTACCCTCAACTTCTCCATATATTTTTTTATGTAGCCAGCTTTTTTCAGTGTAATAAAAAGAATATAAAAATTAATAAAATTTTAATTTTTGTAAAATATAATATCAAATAATTTCATATAAAATTATATATTTCACAGAATTGGTTTATCCACATATTTCTCTCTTCATTTTCACAAACTAATACCAATAAAAAGGCGACTCGACAGGCACGGTACCTGTCGAGGTGCTAGTAATAATAATGACGGTGAGGATTATGGTAATGATATTAATAATAAGAGCATTATCTTTGAATAACAATTTTTCCCTTTTTTTTTGTCCTTTTTATTTCAAAACAAATTGTTGCATAGGAGGAGATGCTTGGGTAAGGGAGAGGAAAAAGTAAATCTTGGTAGAGGATTAAACTCCTCATACGAACAAGTAGTTTAGACGACTTGGAACTCCTGATAATTGTGCTTTAAAGCTAGTTAGCTATGTAACACTAATAAATCTATACATCTATACAATTAAATAAAATGGATTAAAAAAAAACTGCCTTTTTTATGTCTCCTAATCACAATAAAATTTGATTTGAAGTCCAATTTCTATTTCTAATTTGCCTCAGTTGTTCATGATTGAGTCAATGAACAAATATCCTGAAAATTTAAAATAAAAAATTCATTAAAAATAAATGCTCCGAAAACCACTCACCCACGTTCGTCACATTCTCACCAGACACCAACACATTGTAAAACCAACCCCCACTCACAGAATCTCCTTTTCCCGTTTTTCTCTCCTATCTTTCATTATCCAAAAACAACACCAAACACAATCGAAGCAAAAAAGAAACTGAAAGGAGCCGGCTCAAATCTGGATCTGGCCACGTCTTCCTCAACGACGTGGAGGCACACCGTTGCCATCGGCGGCGACATCGCAAACGTACACGCACGTTATTTGTTTGTTGAAAAGTAGGTTTTTGGTTTCAACAACAACAATCTGTACCCAAAGGAAGACAGGGAACTGAAGATTCTTCTCTATGCTTGCTGCAGTTGTGGTCACCAGGTAGGTTCCCTTCTTCTCTTCTCAGTTCATCATTTTCTCTTCTCATCAGTTTTATACAAATATGTGAAAAAAAAGAAGATAAAAGTTTTTTTTTCAAAATGTAAAAAAGATTATTTTCTCCTGAGTCCTCTGCTTTACCTTTCCTATTTCTTGGTTATGGGGAGGAACCTCCTGAAGATGCTGTTGTTTCAATCTGTGGTCACGTTTTCTGTAACCAGTGCATTTCTGAACATCTTACTGCTGATGACAATCAGTGCGCTGCTACAAATTGAAAAACCCGCCACATCCTCGAATCCCTCTGGTGGCCACGCGAAGCACAAATCGGAAGCCACAAAGCGGAGGCTTCGAAGAGGAAGGCACCGCGGTCCCGAAGCAAAACTACCACTGCGCGTTCTGAAATCCATACAGCGGCTGGGCGAAGAACATAGTGGAAGGCATAGCAGAAGAGGAAGCGCGACGCGAAGAACACAACGGCGGCTTCGAAGTGGAAGGCACAGTGGTTCGATTTATTCATCTGGGTTCTGCATTATATCAATTAATCAGGTTCGTCTGGTCCTTTGTTTAGAGATTTTTTGTTCATTTTGTTATTGATTTTTAAACATACGATGTTCATCTATTTATCTTTTTGGCTTTGATTCTAAGTTTGATTGGATTTGTATAGTCTACTGTTTCAGTTGTATTATTGTGTTCATAAATGTTTGACGAACTTGTTATTGTAAAATTTAGTGAGTGGTGATTGTGTTTTAAAAAATTTAATTAAACTTCAGGCAGTGATGTCCAATGTTGGGGACAGTTCAAATGATAACAACTATGAGGCGCACAATGAATGCTTTAGTGAAGAAGAAACAAAGGCTAACATTGATAAGAAGGGACAAAATAGAGACAATGATGATGAGTGCTTTAACTTTAAGAGGATAACTGAGTTGACTAGTGAAGACATATGGGGCTTAGAGTTCAGTACTGAAAAGGAAGCCTGTGAATTTCATATAGGTGTCATGGGTTTTCAACAAGGAAAGATGATGTGGGTCGAAATGTGAAAGGAGATATCACTAGGCGACAATTGGTTTTTATTAAAGAGGGATGGGGGCATAAGAAACATTTGACCAGGTTAGATAGAAAGAAAGAACATAAGCCAATGACTAGAACTAATTGTCCTGCTAGGATTCATTTTAACTTCAATTATAAAAGTAAAAAGTGGAAAGTTAATGCGTTTGAGGAATCACATAACCATGTATGGAGCCTTAAACTTGATTATAAATTGAAAAATAAAGTTTTTAAGTTTCTGTTCTTCGAACCAAATAAAGCTGGTAAATGGATCTTTTTTTTTTTTTTAATGTTCAATCCTTGCTTTTTGTGGGTGCCCTTTGACAGCACTCTCAGCCTTACTGAATCCATCCACTGGTGCTCTAGGTGTTAGCTGCCTGAGTCAGTGTGTTTCAGTTACAATATTACATAGGTCATTTTCTTTTCATTTTATGCTTTAGAATTTAATTTTGATTCTTTAATTTCACTGTCATCCAATAATGTTTTGCCACACCAGCCATAGTGGTTGACTTTTACACCCACTACTTGAAAGGCCATTCAAATGGAATGATTTAATAGGATAATAGTATAAAAATGTTTTACGTTATCGATGTTTCAGAATTAACTTCTATTTTTATTGCCTAACCTGAATATTCATATTATACTAGTATGTGCTCGTTAATTTAAGCTGCATGATTGCAGGTCTTGGTCTCCACAAGAAAGCAGTATGCCTCATAAAACCCAACCTATGACAGCACTATTGGTGTTTACTGGACTGAATGCAGTTTTGTGTGCAACTATTACTCCAGTCTATGATTTTGTTTGCTTTCTTCCATACTGGGAAAGAAGGGTGAGAATTTTGCTCTATATTAAAAAAAAAAAATTTGAAAAAGCTTCTATAATCCATGTTCTATCAGATAAACAGAGTCTTCTTTTTTCTCCTCTCATCTGGTTCCTTATATCAAAGAAAATTGTGTCAGGTTTTGCTAATTCAGTCAAAGCATTTTGTTATTGCCTCTATCTGTCATAGATTAGATCTCAATTTTTTTAGTTGTTGAACTTTGCTATATACTATTTTTTCAGAAGAAAAGGAAAAACTTGGTTATCTTCTGTGACTACTTAACTTTTGTTTAATTTGAATTAAAAGAAAACTGTAAGACAAAAATCATCACATACAACCCACATATGGTATTAGAGATCTTGTATCAATAAGAAAATGAGAGAAGAGCAAGACAGAGAGAGAAAGTTGGGAGAGAATGGAGAGAGAGAAAGTTGGATCAGAACCTGAATAATGTGATTATGATTAGAAATAGAACCAGTGTAGTCAATAGCGCACAATAGAGGAGCTATAGCCTATAGTGTCAATGTGGTGGTTGGCGGCGATACAGGCGGTGCTGCATTGTGTTTGGGGATAGCGGTCATCACGGCTGCGAATAGTGGTCGTTCGCGGCCTGAATAGCAGGCATCACAGCACTATTATGCTTTGGGGGCTGAAAACTGGTTTTGCCTTTGTTTTACTGTTCTGGACATTACAGGCCACCCAATTATAAATAAAACTAATGGCCTAAGTGTGTGACAGTGAGAGAACAAGTGAGGGAAATAGACTCTGTTATGAGCAAAGGTGTACAAGGGGCTTTGGGCATGGGAACAAATTGATATTCTTGTCCTGTTTTTTCTTCTCAATTTCTTGTAGTGAAAGTGTTCATAGGTTTGGTGAAATTTATCCTGTCTCCTCTCTATTTGTCTGAATGATATTGACTTCCCTTGAATGCACTATTCATTGTGTGATTGGCAGAAGATAGTATAATGATTTTTAAAAGATTTAGGAGATCAATGTAATAATTTCACAAACTTAGGGATCTCTTTAAATTCTACGAATAGAGGGTAGTCAATGTGAATTTTACCAAATCTTAGGGGAGATCAGTGCAATTTGTCCAAATGTTTATCCTCTTGGGTGGACATAGATATGTGATTTGTCAAACCACATAAATCCTTGTGTCTCTGCACTCATTATCTAATTAATTTTCTTCCCTTGATATTTTTGGTTTTATTTGATTTATTGGATTCATACGAGTATGTTTGTGGGATCCATCTGCTCTCCCATCCCCAACAGCTAGTATTAAAATTGATGGGCCAAATTCAATCCCTAAAGCTAGCTCATGAGGGGTGGGTTGCCCAAGCTCATATAAAAGCCATCTTGGCCATATCCTTAAACAATGTGGGACTCTAACACATAACATATCATGTATTATGAAGGATGTGTAGGGGAAATAATATAGGAGTAACCAACATGAGATATGGGCAGATCTAGTCCATTGCGTTTTTCATGAAGCTACTCAGCTCCATGACGGGGCAAGGATTGCATTAGGTTGCCAAAATCAGGAGTGACATGGCTCGATGCGCCTGAATCAAGATACCAGGCCAAATCCACCATGGTTTCAGGAGTTGCCACCATGGCAGAAGGATGGGTTGTCTGCATTCCTTGTTACTGGCTTTCAGATAATTGAGCATATCTGTATTTGCTAATCATGCAGAAAGATTCCTTGTTAATGGCTTTAGATGATTGATCTTGAATTGACCTTAATGATATGTTGGAAGGTACTCTAACCATGTAGCCATGTTAGATAATGTTAGATTACAGCTGACATATATCTATCCATGTAGCCTATGTTTGATAAACATTCTTACATTGGCTAAGCAATTCAGTATGTGGGAGTTCCTTTCTACAATTGATATGTTAATTAGGCTGTGACTTATTATTAACCCAATATTTATTTTCACAGAGGGAAAGGCGTCGCCAGGAACGTGAAGCTGCTATTGCCAACAGTTCAAAATAACAAATGCATCTGTTTGGACAGTCTTTTTGTACTAGGATTTTTCTTGCCCCTTCATTTCATGATGTAAATTTTTACTCTTTCGATCTGGCAATGTAGAATATCCTGTAATAAAAGTATGGAATCTTGGACCTACTTGGCTATTTATTTTGGTCTAGATCAAACAATCAGTCCTAACAGGTTTAGATAGATTTTCTTTTTATTTCGTTAATTTTGGTCATTGATTTGGATGGACCTACTTGGCTATTTATTTAGGTCTAGATCAAACAATCAGTCCTAACAGGTTTAGATAGATTTTCTTTTTATTTCGTTAATTTTGGTCATTGATTTGGATGAAGAAACACTATCATTTTAACTATCAAAAGATCAATGTGTTGACCAATTAGTCTATGAATGATATTTTATTAGATCACAATACGAAGGTCTTGCTAATAAATTAACTGCTAAAAGGTTGATGCGTCATTGTCTTGACAATTAAGTCCTTCAGATTTATATTTTGTTTATACTTGCAGCCTATTACCATTAAGGCCAAGGTGCCTGCTCACATACAGTTGTGAGTCAATTCAGGTTTTGCAGTTACTTTTAACCACATTTATAAACGCAATAAAAATGTGGCCAAACACCTGTCCACCAATTCCATGAGCAAACGTGTGGCGAACGCAGTGACAGAAAGGCCAATACTCCGATACTGTTCTATATGTATACATTCGGTACAGATGTGGAGCAAATGAGGACAGACACGTAGTGCACTCTACTCTTTCCTTTCTATTAAAGAGCAACCTAACATGGAACAAAACGAAATTGTTCTATCATGGACCTATCCCTTCAATCTTCATCTCCTCTCTTGTCATCAACAAGCAGAAGACTGAGGCCTCTATGATGTTGGCAATAACATAGACGTCGGCCAGCGGGCAGTGTGAGTATGACGTTGTGGGCACAGTTACGATGCAGCAAATAGGCCTTGCTTCTGGTGTGGAATGTAGGGCTGAGGAAAAAGTGCCACTGTGGTAGTGGGGTGCAATGGATGACGGCTCGCCGACGACGGCACAAGGATAGTGATGGCTGGGGCTTGGAGGCTATCATAGTGATTTTCTCTTTTTTTTTTTTTTGGTTCTTTCATCACTTTTTTCTTTTCTACATCTGATCTTTCTTTTTCTTATTTTCTAAATGTGATCTTTTTTATTTTCTCACCGGCTAATTTTCATCTTCTTTTTTCCCTTACATATTTGATCTTATTTTCTTTTTTGGGGACTTTGGCTAGGGACTTGATACACTTGACTGATTGGGTTGGCTACAATAAGATTAATTTTTCTCATGTTTCAACCTTTGATTTGGTTATCTTGAATGTTGGCCGGGAATTTTGATGTTGGCTGTGTTTTGGGTTCATATTTGTGTCTAGGTTTAATGATGTTGTGAAGGTTGAGCTGAAGGAGATGGCAGGGGTTTAGTTTTGATTTTAGTTTGTTGGGTGAATTTTGATTATAATTTGGTTTTAGTTTGATAGATGGGTTTAGTTTTGATTTTAATTTGGCATTTGCCTAAGAATGTGATGTTGAAGAAAGGAGAAAGGGTCTTTAATGGTTAAAATGTCAAGTATATTAATGAAAAATACTTTTAATTATAATAATATATATATAGAGAAAATATATAGAATGTTTCTACCTGTTTTACACAGGATTGCTTCCAATAAATACATGTGGTTTGATAGGAAAGAAAACTATTATATATTAAAAAAGGGTATGACAAATAGAAAGTCATAAATAAAATCAATTAAAAGGTGCAACGAAAGCTTCACTGTCAAGACATTACCTGTTACAGAATAATGTAAGTAATTCGGGAAACAGAGAAGAAATATTGTGACGATAGTGTCATTAAGCGGTACCAAAGGTGTGTATTACTTACAACACATGGAAGAGTATTCAGGGTGGAATGCTGCTATATTAACACCCCGCTGGGGTGTCTATACAGACACCATATGCAACTGTAGCGGGATGCATGGATGGAGAAAAAAAAAAGAGGCCAGCATAGTGGAGCCCAAAACTCATCCTCATTTTACCTGAGTCCCCTCCCGCTCACGCACACAACACATCTCCATCCTCTTCTTCACTTTACTTCACATACAGCAACCTCTATTTCCTTCCACTCCGCATCAACATTGAAGCTCCTCCATCGCAAATCAGATTCCCTAACCACTGCTTTCGGCCTCCTCGGGTTTGCGAAGTGGCTATCTCGCAGCAACCAGCAGCGGCTCTCTTAAGCTTCATCACAATCGTTCACTTTCCTTCACAACATTGGCCCAGCCATATGCTCCATCAGAATCGCTCACTCTCGGTGCCTATCTCTGTCGAACCCCTCTCTCAAGCTGTGATTTGTTGGCGCGCCATCTTGTGCTGTCATCAGTGGTCTTCGGCACTTCCGTGACATACCATGGAATGACATACCACATACAAACCGCCCAGTACGTCCTTTTCCTTGAGCCATTTTCCATGCAAGAAATAATTGCAATATATTTAAGTTACTGACAAATAGAACATCAACGAATACAAAAAAAAAGTACAAACTTACACTAACTACCCATTGGTATATACATTTCTACATATTTGTGCAATTCTAAAGCAAAAAGATAAACAAAACCATGTCATACTTGCTCATTGGTATATCAAGAAATTCAAATATTTAGTTCATCCTCTATTTAACCAGTGCTTACTTACCAAAAAATTGTCTAAATGCTCAGTTTGTGCTCTTTCTGAGAGCTAGTATTTTTATTGAATTTTGCAAGTTTGCTTTGAGTGATTGAAAGGCACATACACAGATGGAGTGATTAGAAAGTCTAACTACACATAAACACTTGTTCAATTCTTGTATTTTTAATCAGGTTGTGATCATAGGTGTGTGGAAGTGAAATATAGCAGTGATTCGTGTAAGTATGAAGCTATTTTAGCTTCGAGCAGCTATGTAACCAAAGATTTATTTTTTTTCATTTACTACGCGCCATCAAGCATGTTGTGTAATCAAAGAGTACTCAAGCGTCAATATAAAGAATTGGTTTATGTTTTGCCTAACCTAAATATTAAAATAAGCAACAAACTATCTACAATTAACAAAAAGAATTAATGAAGTCTAAAAATACTTATAACTTTGAGGTTTGGATGAGTTTGAATCTTGGTTCAGGTTTAGATAAATTCTTATTACTTGGGTTCAAGATTAATATATTAAAGAAGTTTACTATGAGTAATGCACTCAAATTCACACCTAAAATCAATTCTCCTCTTTTACCCAAACAAATTGATCCCTCAATTATGTTTCAACAAAGAGGGGGTTTGAGCAAAATATTTTAATACCAAATTCCTCATAGTCACAAGATATTCATTCCTAAACTTTTACAATCATGTGATTTATCCCTAGAGCTAATAAAACATACCCAATTTCTTAATTTATGCATGAACCCTAAAGAATCTATGACAGACCACTTCCTCAACTACAATAACAACACATGATAACTTTTAATCTATAAACTAATATCAACCTAAAAATTAGTATCAATTTATTCTAATTTAGTCTTCATCATATCCTTAACATCAAAGTCAAGTGATATTTCTTACCTTCTCGCTAGCTTGACAGAGACAACAAGAGGCACAACTATGGTGGCAGGGAAACCAAGACCTTGTGGGCCTTTTCACGAGCTTGGCAAATGGACAACAATGGCAATAGAAGTTCGCAACCTTGACAGGCGCGCACAACAGCTTTAGCAGCAGACATTCGCGACCTTGACAGACGCACAACAACACCTTCACCGGCAAAAGGGGAACCAAGATCGAGGGCAGACAGGGGTGGATAGAGTAGCACACGTGAGCTTCAACGACGGAGGCCGAGGGCAGCGCAGACCACCACTTGACAAAGTGCGGCTTTGATGAGCTTCAGAGTGGATGGGAGCCAAAGTGTGAGGGAGTTTGGGAGCCAGAGTCAAAGTGTGTGGGAGTGAGCCAAAGTGTGTGGGAGTTTCAGTTTCAGAGTGAATGGGATTTGGGTTAAGAGATTGGGAGGGAAACCAAGGTGGATGGATATGAAGCAAAATGAAAATTATTTGGAATCCGTCTCGCTGCTATCGTGTGCCACTTTTTTTTTCTCCACTAATGCACCCCGCAACAGTGCTATATGGTGTCTGTATAGACACCCCAGCGGGGTGTTAAAATAGCTTTCTGATTCAAGGTGCATGGCTTAAAAATATAAACTAATATCAAATTCCAACTAGATACAAGTTCCCGCATAGATTAGGATTCTCTAAAGTGAGTATATACTTTAGAGAGTAAAGTGAGAGAATTTTATTTTTGAATTAATAAAGTTAACAGTGGAACTCATTTCACTGTGTTAACCTGAAGGTTAAACTCCTCACTTTACTATCTTCCTTTATCTCACTTTTTGCATAATCCACAATTTGTTTCTCACTTTTTAGTTTCTTTTTTCATCTTTTCAACATAATCTAATTAATTGTAGATGTCAATTTCTACATGCAAGAATCCTCGCCCAATTTTTTATAACAGGTTTTAAGACATTCATTAATTCATTAACATAAATGTGTGCTTGTATACATGTACACTTACCTCAAACCACGTTCGGATTGCCTATAATCGCATCTGAGAATAGAGATCTATTATGTGACGTTTGGTAAAATTTCCGTTTGCCATTGTCTAAACCTCAATTAGAGCTAAAATAACTATTTATTACTTTTGCATAAGATAAAAAGCCAGTAATCAATGGGATTAATTTATCTAGTCAACTTTTTACTCATATATTATCCATAAGCCATGTAAGAAAAAGACCTATAAATTGAGTTAAATTCTCATATTTTTTCTTATTATAGGTGATTTATAAGTACCTCTAGTTGAGTTGGTACGACTGAGACGGCCAACCTCGACCTCAGACCTCCTTATAGCCTCTTCGCTCACCCGAGCTTGAGAGGAGTGGTTGTGGACTAGTCGATATGACTAGGATGATCTTTTCCCAACCTTCTCCTAAACTCGACTCCCCTCTCCTCCCCCTTAGTCCCTTGGACTGTCCATGTAACATCACCATTTTTGTTTGCTTGATTGACTCGATGAATTTGAGTAATTAAATTGATGATTGGATAGTTGAACTTGCCCTCATAATGGGAAAGTCAACACAAAAGTCATTGGTGGACTAAAAGTCTATAGAAAATTAGACTATTGAATAATATTAATTATGCTACAAGATATGAAACTGAATAAAGAATATAATACAAAGATATGTTATGATTCCACTAAAATCTAATCAAAGATATGCCATGATTACAAAAATTATCATGATTGCAAAGATAAGCCATCATAATTTCAAAGATATGTCATAATTACTTGTAATAAGATAATCTAAAACAAGACCACATAAAAATGAAATAAGGTCTTAAAAATATAATTTAAATAAAAAATCCAAATGCTATAGTGTAAATTATTATGGAATGGAATTAATTAAAGGAACTGTTTTGCACTAATCTAGTTTTACTACAATGACATAATTATGTAATTAGCCCTAAGAATGCACTACAGTCACACATATGGGAAAGTTTCACAATTTATACAAGAATTAATGCATATTCCCCCATGGTTTTCATCGTCATCATTACCATCATGTATCTCATCTTGTAAGAGAACATTATGAAATAGTATTAGCTTGGTATAGAACTTTTATATATATATATATATATATATATATATATATATATTTGGTAAAATTAATTCTTTTAGTCTTAAAATTATTAATAGTATTTTTATTTTCTGATTGTTAAGATCCATGGTAGTGTAGAGTTCTAAACCATAAGGGCACCATCTTCTCCTCTAACTTCACCGTACTCGACACATACCATATTCCCAAATTAAATTTCAACCTTGTCTCTATGGGTCAATTATGTTATCTTAGCTATCACATCAATTTCTCTTCTTCTGGCTGTCATGTGTAGGATTTGCAGACAGGACAAATCATTGACATTAGAAGTAAAGTTGAAATATGTTTGAGCCCACTAAACTTCATCTTCATCTTTCACAGAACATTTGTGCTGCTTCCCAACAATCTCCTTTCTAGCTTTGGCATCAGCATCTCACTCATATCTCATTAGGGAAAATGTGTCTCTTCATCTCTAAGGGAACCTTAGGATCGGTCAGTAGTGAATGTTTTCACTGTGTTTCTTGTCAAATTGCTGAACAAACAATGCTTTCCTTTCCTAAAAGTACCTGTATCTCTAATTCTCCCTTGGATCTTATACATTCTGGCCAACTTTGACTCTTACAATGAGAGGACCATAGTATTTTGCCATTTTCATTGATGATTATTCTTGTTTTAATTGGATATATTTAATGAAAAATCGTGATAGGCTGTCTCATATTTATATTGACTTTGCCAAAATGATTAAAACACAATTTTCTAAGGTAATCAATTCGATCCTCTATTTTTTGTTATGTTTCTCTCTTTAGGCATCTCTATCATACTCCTTCATACTAGAGTTCTCTCAATGTTTTTGGTTGTGCGTGTTTTGTGCTCCTTCTACCCTATGAATATACTAAACTATAACCCCTTGTCAATCTCTGCTGCATTTTCTGTATGACTACTAGCTACTATAAAGGATTGGATGATGTAATTTTCTATTAATGCAGTATTTAATAGAAACATAGTAACTGCAAAGATTAAAGCCAAATGATTTTAGAGCCAAAACTATTTTATTTCCGGAATCAAAATCAAAACTTATTTTTTCAGGAGAAAAAAATTTAAGACCAAGATTATATTGCGATAAAAATTTATATTTTTAAGTGATCTAAAATTATGCAAAAGTGATACAGTGCAAAGATAGGCCAAAGCAAGAATTTAACCTTTTATCATCATTTTTATCAATTTAATATCTTATTTTTATTCTCTTAAAGTTTAATGTTCCATTTTCAAATCATATACCAATTTAATTAGGACAATTTCATCAATCTTTTTTTAAAGAGATGCAATGATGCGTCACTATTTTATACGAATTACGTCATTTGAAAGTCATAACGCGTTATCTTCATCAGGGGCGTCATCACTTATGTCGAATGTTATAGCAGAATTAAAATAAACTAAATCGCTATGAAAAGCTGATTTGTGCACACAAGTTGCAAAGACCAAATTGAAGAAACAACGGACTACAAATTAGAGAAAAAGATATCCAAACAGAAGCAAAAGTAGCCTATTCTGCCTTGGAAGATATTACGTCGCGTTATTTTCATTTCATTTTAGCGAGGATACTAACCTATTGCGACTTTGATTTTCTATCGTGAAAAAGATCTACGCTCCTGAATGGATAGCTTTTCAACCAATAAATGTGATAAAAAAATCAGAACCACAATTTATGGAGTATTTCATACGCTAAAAATGTATATTTTATAACTTAAACAACAGTATTATAAGGCTAAAATTAAGAACACCTTAATTTTTAAATAAACTTGCTTGATTGTATGAAATTACCCTTATTGAAATTTATTTTTGCTATGCTATCCCTTCCTACTGATTCTCTCCATTTAATAGGAGTATAGGAGTATTAGCACCCAAATATATATATATATATATCACCTAAATTTTTTAAATAAACACTTATTTGGGACCAAAAGTAGTTCAAGAGAAATAAAAACTCCTAACATAATAATTCATAAAATTTTAAAATATCAGTCTGACATTTTAAGTGTCAGTCACACATTGAACTAATGGCCACAATAATCCTTAAAAATTATTAAAATAGCCAATATTTTTAATTCTTAAGAACTGTATTAGCTAAAGACGAATTAGGGAATTCACTTTAAATTCTGGGATGCTCAACCTGCTACTTAACTAACAGACAATAGTTGCATGTAAAAATGTAAAAGCAACCCTTACAAAAACTAATTTCCTCACTCAAGCAAATCTGACAGTGCAGTTTTTTTAAATGCATCAACTAGAACCAATTGGTCAGCCAAACTTTTATTTGGAAATATGTTATCAGCTTTCATCCTCTCCCTGATCCCATATGCTGGCATCTTGGCATTTATGTATGCCTGTATCAGAACTTGAAATTGACTCACACGAGAAATGTACCCAGCTTGCCTCATTCTGTGGAAAATCTTTTCTGAATTATGGACCTCACCCCTCTTTGCATACTGCTCCAAAATAGCCATGAAAGTAGTAAACATCGGCACCATTTGGTTCTGCTGGATTGCCTTCTGCAAAAGAGAATCTGCCTTCTCCAATTCCCCTGCTTGAACATAAAGTTTGACAAGACCATCCCAAGTCATTGGGGCTATTTTGCACCCACTATCTACCATTCGCTTAACAAGATCCTTACCCTTCTGTAGCATCCTATTATTAGCATAAACCTTTAGGAGCACTGAGTAGTTCTTAGAAGAAAGTTTCCATTTCTTTGACATTATCTCAAAAGCAGCCTCTGCTTCTTCAATTTTCTTTAGCTTTCCCCAAGCTTCAACTGCAGCCAAGCAGTCCTCAATTCGAGGATTTGACTCGCACATTTTCCAAATTCTCTCTACTTCATCAGCCTTTCCCAAATTTGCATAAAGGCGGAGCAAAGTTGGACTTAGCCACGGAGTATCTTTCAAGTTTTCACCTTCCATCTCCTTCAATATAGCCTCGGCTCTTTCTTTGAGTCCAGCAGAGGTGTAATGTGCAGCCAAAGCTGCCTGTATTTGGGTGTTAGGTTCAATGCCTTCTTCTTTCATCGTCTCAACAATTTGATCCATTCCAGCAATATCATTGGACTGGCCTTTTGTGTCTATTAAAATTTTATAGGTAAACAGAGAAGGTTTGACATTTTCTGTTTCCATCAACAATAACACATCAGATATTTTCTTCTTGTCAACCTTCTTGTACATAAGAAGCAATTGGTTACAAGCAAAGGTTGTAACAGGAAAATCCAACTCCTTCATTTTGTTGAATGTTTCCTCTGTTTTCTTCAAATTGTTCTGACTAACACAGTTAGCCAGTAGAGTTCGGTATAATAACTCCCCTCTAAAAGATTCTGGAATACTCATAATGAATTTCTCTGCCTTTGGGAGACCACGCAATTTAGCAATCAAATCGAGTTGAGAAGCATAATCCTTCTCCATGAATTCAAGCTTCTTGTTTGACTCAAGCCACTCGAAGAGCTACAGTACCAGCAAATGTAATACAATAAAGTTACAGAATAAAAAATCATATTGTAAAGCCAAAAATTCAAACAAGGTAAAAATATACATTAACAATGTCAATCAGCAAAACAAGCAAATATATAGCCCTTACACACAATAAATTTATAGAACAATAACTTTTTTGATAAAACTTTATAGCAATAAACTTCATACGAGAGAATAAATCAAATAACTGAGGGAAAACTATGCCCAAATAATATACACACAAGAATCATAAGAGTGAAAAACAGAAAAAGAGCACTAGCCAAAAGGAGAAGAGCAACAACATGATCCTTAGTACAGAGAAACAACATTGGTTAAAAGAGCACTAGATTATGGTTCATAAAAGCCCAAAATCCAATCTAAAAAATAGTTCAAAATTAATTCTGAAAGTTAAAATTAAAATATAAGTACATAAATATTTAACATTGCCCAGTATCAATCCAGCAGGAATAATAAACATTTTCAGCGAGAAAACTGCTAAATGGGGAAGCGGAAGGATAAACAAGCATATGATAATATTGAAAGCAGGTATTATTGTGCTTAGATAGAGAGTTGCATACTAACAGTATCACTAAAAGTATAATAGACACAATCATCAAGTATTCACAGAAATTAAGCAATGTCCTATGCTAATTGATCAGCATAATAATTATAGAAGATAAATTGTGTAAATTGGAAGCAGATATATGTTTGATGTACTTACCTGCAAAGCCCTCCAATACATTTTACGCCTCCGAAGATTAAACAAGGCCAATGAGATCTCTTCTTTGCTTAGTTCTTTCCCTTCTTCAATCCACTTATCCAGTGCAGAATGAACAGACAACCCAGGAGCACTTAATATTGCCTTGAATAGTTTGGAATGAGCGTTCCTACCTTGTGAATTTTTCTCTGACGGGTCAACCTCAGTATCTGATAACTCCATCTCCTTGTGTGGTTTCTCAACATTCACACCATCATCACCTAGCTCCATCTCAGATTCTTCGTCATTTCCATGTGTCCCCAGCTCAGACAACCCATCTTCCAAATCATCATCATCCTTCGTGCTACTTGTGTCAGCTTGTGACGAAAGTTCACGCCTGCTCACAGTAAAGCTCAGGGAACTATGACCTGCATGGTAAAAAGTCTTTGTCGACAGAAGCCTACTGCATGTTATTTGAGGAAACTCATGGATGACAACATCACCTTCCCCACAAGCAGTTGGCACTAGTTTCACACAAGAAGCTCGAGAAGCAGCTAAATTAAATCCTTGGCTCCTACAAACAATTAACGCTTAACAGTCAGCACAAACCCTTAGAGGTGTCATAGTATGAGCAAATGAAAACACCGAAACTCAAACAAAACCAACAGTCTCTCTAAACTGTAAACAAAATCACAATGTGGAGCTACAAAGACAAAGTCATCAGGTAGACTATTAATATACATAACTTTACTTCCTAAATTATTAGTCCTATTGCACCGACAACCCCTAATTAATAAACTTAGGCGCATTGTACTCTGATTTAACATGATTTCTCGCAATCTTCATTCTTCGTTTAAAATAAATATTTTATTTCAAATAAAAAATAAATAAACCGTCAGTATTATCCCCCACATTGTTTCTTCCTCATTCAGTCACACCACGGTATGCAATATAAACTAGCAACAATTAAACTAAGACAAAACGATCATACAAGTGAAAAGTATTATTGCATTTTGTAGTATAAACTTGTGCTACGAGTTTGGGAAACCCGTCTTCCAGAAAACCTAAGTAGAATGATAAGCTGCGCATTTAGAGGGAAGGCGAGCTACCTGAGACAAAGCGAAGCACGACGAAGAGCCCACATAATAACTGAAAGGGAAGGGGAAATGGCCAAATGGGACGATGATGTGGTATTTTGAAATGGAAATGGAAAAGATGAAGCTGCAAGCTTAAACCCTAGAAGCTAGAACTGAAAACCCTCGCTATCTCGTTGTATACGGGGCTTCTTGCACGGCTTCCAGAACACAAATATATAAATAACACATCACCCTTGAATTTTGGATAAATCGCATTTCATTCCATCATTTCATTCAAAAGTTGTATTTCACTCCGTGAAATCTAAATAAGTAGTAAAAATGATTGTTTTAAGGAAATATACGGAAATCTAAATAAGTAGTAAAAATGATTGTTTTAAGGAAATACTGGCATAGTGATAAAAATAGAGAGTAAATTTTTATGTATAAACTCTATATAAAAAATTATACATGAACTTTATTTATGAAAAATTTATCCTCATTTTTACTCCATAACCAAACATATCCTAAGAGTTAATAATATTTTTATCCTAATATTTTGAATTTGATATCGATTTGATTATAATAAAAAAAATTATATCAATTTGATCTCAACAATTTTTTTAAATAGATTTAGTCCTAACATTTTTAATTTTGATATCAATTCAGCCCTAAATTAATGTCAAAAGTTTTATTAGAACCAAATTGATATCAAATTATGAATGTTAAGGCCAAAATGATTATCTAATATTATTTTTAATATAACTTTTTCATATAATTTTTCCAGCACAAGTGTATTATTAAAAGTTTTAAGAATATGTAATATTTTTCCCTTTTTATGTATTTTAATATTTTGGCTTGTCTTTTTCATTATACAAAATTAAAATTATAGCAAAGTAATTATTTTACAAGTTATTCAAATATAAATTTAAAATAAAATATTATAATAAACAAATTATGTACTATTTTGACATGTTTCCTGATAGGGAATCCTTGGCTGATCCTAGTTGTGATTTATGGATCTTCGAGCTTCCAATGCAGAGGTGGCGACCTGTAAGGAATTCGATGCTCAAGTTAGAAGAGGTTCTACTCAAGGGAGTGATGTTTGATATGTTACTTGGTTGTGGGCCAGTTTTGTTCTTATATAGAGGAATTTTTATGATCTTATCCCTTGTTTTAGGGTAACAGAACATTATATCTTAGGAGGAGATCTTTCCTCTTATTGTAACTAAATTTTCAAGCACCTTAGTTTGAGGAGATTTGGTTCTCCTTTACTCACGGTTCGAGTTATAGGTCCCTACCAATAAGCTCGAGTGAGTCACAAGCTAGGCCTTAGATCTATATTAAGCTTCATTACTTTGGAACCCCTAGTAAGTGCATACGCCAACCTATAGATCGACTGAGTCAGTGTTTGGTCAACAGTTCCCAAGCTTGGTTTATTTTGCAAGGGATATTCTGAGCTTTTATTACTTAAATTTCATGAACTAACTTCGATGCTCAAGTTAGAAGAGGTTCTACTCAAGGGAGTGATGTTTGATATGTTACTTGGTTGTATGCCAGTTTTGTTCTTATATAGAGGAATTTTTATGATCTTATCCCCTGTTTTAGGGTAACAGAACATTATATCTTAGGAGGAGATCTTTCCTCTTATTGTAACTAAATTTTCAAGTACCTTAGTTTGAGGAGATTTGGTTCTCCTTTACTCACGGTTCGAGTTATAGGTCCCTACCAATAAGCTCGAGTGAGTCACAAGCTAGGCCTTAGATCTATATTAAGCTTCATTACTTTGGAACCCCTAGTAAGTGCATACGCCAACCTATAGATCGACTGAGTCAGTGTTTGGTCAACAGTTCCCAAGCTTGGTTTATTTTGCAAGGGATATTCTGAGCTTTTATTACTTAAATTTCATGAACTGACTTCTTATTTTGTCGAGCTCTTATATAAACTCAAACTTGGCTTTCTTCGAGCTCTTTGCTCGGCATCTTATCTAATATAGTTCTCATTATTTGGCTGTTATTGAAAAGACGTGTGTGTCCACATGGTGCCTCATTGAGCATGTTTATTAAATGCTAATTAACGTCTTCAAATTGTGACCTTTAGATGCTCCTTTTTTTCACTGCTAATTTTTTACCGTTGATTTTATGTGTGGTTAGGATGCTTATTAGTGGAGGAAGCTTTTAAGAGCCGTTGAATTCATCAGGCTTCTTTACGTCCTTTTTGCTCATTTTTCTTTCTTCACTTTGCATTGGGAAAGATAACACATTTTTGAGAGGGAAATCAATTGAGAGCTCTTTGCCTTTAGCTTCCATCCTTCTATCATAGTGCTTTCCTGTATTTCTTCTATGAGTAATTCTTTGAAGTCTTTTTTTTTCTTGTTGTGCCTAGGGTTCTTCACTTTCTTGTGAAGGTAAGCTTCCCCTTTTTTGTTTCTTCTTGTTTTGAGTTCTTAATCCCCTTTTTTTGGAATTGTTTAGGTTATTAATGGATTTGCATTTATGCACCATTTGCCCTTATAATTCTGAGCATATTGCATCATTTGTGTGTTAATTGGTTGACATATGGTAGATTTGTATTTAGTCCTCGTTATGCGTCATTGAACAAAGTCATGGTCATTTGCACCATTTTCATGAATAAATTTATTTTGATGTTTCCTGTGCTTTAGTCCATTCCTGTGAGCGTTGTTTGGTTATAGGAACTTCTCGAGTTGGTGCATACAGGCCATAAAGGGACTTGGAGCAGCTTGGACTTGCATTGGTAGTCACATGGACCTCTATAGTGGTATAGAACAACTATAACGGATAACAACGGGTGATAAACACTCTTTTTGTAAATTTTACACTTGATGCTTTTGCATTCTTTCTTAGCTTAATTCCCATAAGTTTGTTAGTTTTTCAATCTAATCCTCACTGCACTCAATTTTGCTCTGTGACTTTTATTCAGTGGCTTTTACAAAATTTTTGTTTCTGTCTCTCAAAATTCCTCTTTTTTCTTACAGAGTGAATCATGGGCATCTGAAAGGTCACCTTTGAAAGTAGAGCAATGTTCAGGAATGAGTACAACCTCGCTACAGCGAACATAATTTGTTACAGTAAGCCTGAGAAGTGGCACAAGTGGAGATGTTTAAGCTCGTTCCCGGCAGTGAGTTTTACGGGACCAAACCTAAAAGTTAATTTTACAAATTTTACCACTTAGGCCCTTTTTTAGCAATTTTGAGAATGATGTAAGGCTAGGAAGCATGAAGTTCGAGGCATTCCTTGACAAATTAGGAAATAGAACTATGTTTAGAGAGTTCTCCTTTTCTCTTTTTCTTATTCCTTTCTTCCTTTAAGAATACATTGATACACATAGCTTGAGTTATTTTCTTATGCAGATTTCCATTTCTGATCTCTTTATTTTTCCTCTTTCTCTGTTTGTAACCTTTTTCATGGAGGAGTAGTGCTCTTGCTAGCTCAAGGAATTCAAGAGCTAGGGTTGTGTTTTGGAACATTGTTGATCTTAATGCAAATCCTTGGTGTTGTTCTCTTTCTCCTGTGTTTTCTTTCTTTTCATGTTTATGATTCATATGCATGTTGGGTTAGGTGCTGTATGTGTATGTGAGCATGATTTGTAAACATACATATCTTAGCCTGTTGATTGAATGCATTCTAACTAATTGATTGGTGAGCATTTAGTTAACCAAGAGAATAGAGATAATTCTTGATTGAGAATTAGGCTATGGCAATTGGTATTTTATTTGGCCCATACATTTATGTGTTGTGATTGCAATCATTTAAGTGTATGTGCTTAGCATTATCCTCTAGTTGATTGACTTTAAGGAGAATTCCTATCTAATTGTGTGATTGCATGATTAGTACATAGTTTCTCACCAGATGTTTGATATTTTGTTATGTTGATGATTGACATTCCCTAGTTTGAGAATCCCTAGGTTAGCTGTCTTTTACCATTGTTAATTTCAATCACTTGTTATTTTAATTTTTAATACAATAAACCCCATTTTTACTCTAATTGATTAGTTCAGCTTCCTTGTGAGACGACCCGGGTTGCATACCACTATCTAGGTGTCTTGTGCAACTCGATTTGAGAATCCAAATTCCTTTTTAAACTTGGTGTTGATAACGGCAAGCTACTGGCAGCCAACTTTGTGAACTAGTGATTTTCTAGACCACATATAGTAGTCACTAAAGAAGATTTGCGGTATGGCAAGGAGAGACCGCTATAGTAGTGACCAGATATAGTAGTGACCAGATGATGTTTTGAGACTACAGTGAGGAAGAATCCTATAGCAGTCACACAATGACACAACTTCAGTGTTTGAGACATTTTTACTTTAATTAGTGTACCCCACTTTTAATGTAAAAATGCTATAGTATAAATGGTGTAAGGTTAGACACTTATGACTCCTCTTGGCACTTTATTCTAGGGTTGTCGTTATTACTTTCTTTCTCTACTCTCAAGTATTTCTGGGTTTTGCAATTTCAGTTTTTACACCCCATTTGGGATTTGATTTTTTTTTTTCTTCAATACTTCAGCTATAATCCTCCATCTATGGAGGAGTAGTTTCTTTACCTAGTGCAAGTTACCAAGGATTAAGGATTATAATTGGGGTTTTGCTTTCCAATGCAGTTTTGTGGTTTGAACTCTCATTCCCTCTCTTTATCTCTTTTAAATAGTGATTGTCATAGTTGTTACAATTGTGTTTTTGAAAGCAACTCAATTGTGTGCTCATTCACATTAATGGATAAATGCATGATTGGGATTCAATTGGGTTATTTTGACTAACTGGTTAAATTGCATGTAATTGGTAACGGAATTGGGATGAATTCTTATATGAATTAGGTTGTTGTAATTGATAGTTAAATTGGCATGGACTTATTGGACCATGATATTGGATTCCTAGTGTTTGTGTTAGTCAAATTCTTAGTTGGGAATGCATTTGTGTTACCATTGAGTAGAATTGCACCATTGGTTGTGTGAAAACATAATTAGTTAAACAACTGCCACTATAAATTATATCTTTTAGACCAATGATTGAATAACCCTTGATCCGCAGGACTCTTTGTGCATGTAGCTTTTATTTATTAATTTTCTTTGATTCATTTAATTTCTGCAATTAACTGGAAACACTTACTTAAGAGGTGACTTGAGTTGCGCCCTAACTACACTTTTAGTGCAACTAAGTACTTTTATAATTTTAATTTGTTCGTAAATCATGACAGCTCGCATCAAATTTTGGCTCCATTGCCAGGGAAATGATGCTAATTAATTTTTAGTTTCTTTTTCTTTTCCTTTTATTTTATTTTATTCTTAAAAATAATTTAAGTATATATATAGCATAATTGCTTGTCCCCTTTTTGTTATTTGTTTGTTGTCATTGATTCCATTTTATGATTCCCTCATTGCCTAATTTTCCTA
Organism: Dalbergia cultrata; assembly: GCA_031216105.1. Taxonomy (NCBI): domain Eukaryota; kingdom Viridiplantae; phylum Streptophyta; class Magnoliopsida; order Fabales; family Fabaceae; genus Dalbergia; species Dalbergia cultrata. Next base: position 31,894,407 of record CM062351.1, read on the forward strand.
TAATTCTACTTGATCTCGAGATTGAGAAAACTGCAAAAAGACTTAGGCAAGCTGTAAGGGGATAAATTGAATCATCTTATAGTTCTTCTTCTTTCTATACATCTTGTGTAACATCCTAATAGAACCCAACTACGCTTAAGTTCGCATTTGGATTCTATTAGTTGTCACTTATGCCTTGTGTTTACTTTCTCTTGAAATTAATTAAAAAAATAATGGACAATTTTCTTTTTTGTATAAATTACTCTTTGAAAGCTTAGGCCTATAGCAAGAATTGAAGATATAGTGTTATCATAGCGTTTAATAATCTAAGAACTTGAAATCACAAATAGTTATGCAGAAGTAACTAGCGTGAATAGTTCTACAAAACTTAGCATAATACATGTTACTTTAGTTATAAGTAGTCAAGGGAATACATTACATAAGTCTGACTAAGAGTATGACACATAGTTATTAACCAATCTATAACTAACAATCCAAAGCATAAATCTAAATTGGATTACAGATCAGTACATGACTAATATCGACTCCTAAAACATAAGAAATGGGGGCTTAATCCCTAGACGATGACCTTCCTTCTTGCTTGCTACGCCATCATCTGCCCATTAATCAACTCTTAGAATGTGGGCTCTCTCGCGAACCAGAGACTCAGTTGTGTTGGAAACTGGATGACTAAGCTTCAGAGGAATCTTCACCCTGATCATCAGAGATGTAAAGATCACTCCATGAAATAGGATGTTTCTTTGTATCGGGCATCATATACATTAGGTTGCCATTAGCAGAGGGACCTTTGGGATGGACCTTGAGCCGGTCTTTCTACTTTAAGGGATGATATTTTGGCAATGTTTCTCTTATAAAAGCGTTGGCTTAACCCATCCATACTTAGGTTCATAACTCTGTGATGCTATGCCTGATCCATTCGTTGCTCCTATAACAGGAGTTAAAGAAAGTACAGGAGAGTGTTCTATTGTAGGGAATTCAACCCGAGTAGGAGAAGGGTTTCCAAAAGGATTAAGATACATATGGTGTTGTACTGTGGTGGTGGTCCTAATCACCACAGTCCAATCATCTCCAAGCTCACAGGTGGTGGGGCCTGCTTTCCAGGTTGTGGTCACCTTTCGATCCATACTTTTCTAGGAATGATCCGAAAATAGACATAGGAGTGAGAAATACATGATTTCTCAATGGGAGCCCCTGTAAACTCTAGAATCCTTCAGAAAGTATGAGCCTTATTGTTTTGAATGACAACAAAGCCAATTTAAAGAAAATACTTTGAAGAATGACTAATGGGCACCTTGAGTTTTTTGACTAAGCTTAACTGGTGTTTTCAAGATGAACTATTGAAATTAAGCGGAAATGATTGCACTTTGCTTGTGCAAGCATGTTTTTTTTTTCTCTCGTGGGAAAAGGATAAACTTAGATGAAGTGAAAATTATATCAAGTAAAATATGATCTTGTGCATCAAGGAAGTAAGCTCATCAAAACAGAATCAAGAAACCAAGGATGTGATCGTCAGAAAGTAACACTGGACTTCAAAAAGAATGGCTACAATGTAGATAACACACAAAAGCTGGAAGCAACATGTTACTCAATCTTCAATTATCATAATTGTGGATTATTCATTATCAAAAACCAAGATTGAAGATCAGAAGACAAATGAATCAACAAGGAACTGGTAGCGCTGTTCAGAAAATTTGCTTCATAAAATGGGAGGGAAGGCGGTTAAATTTGAAATTCAAAATCAAAAGTCAAACCAATCTCTTTTAACTAGGACATCATTGCTAGCGAGAAAATGCACGAAAAAGGGGGGTTGAATCATGCTTATTTTCTTTAAACTTCAAATTGAAAACTTCTTCAAAGAAACTCTATCAAGCTTAGAGCTTGAACTGCACTGGAAGATAGGTTAGTTTATTCAGAAAGTAACCTTTTGAATCAAGTAATTTTAGTAAGTAGATAAAAACAAGAGATAATGATAAGGTGTTTTTGCAAAATCAAAGACTATAAAATAAAAGAGATTAAGGATGAGAAGATATTAAATCAAGAGATTTATATTGGTTCGACCAACAGTTGTCTATATCCAGTTCTCAGTAACCACTGAGTTCCACTAAACTTTCTCAACCCGAGGCAATAATAATACATGATAGTCTTTACTGTAGCCTTCCCAAGCTCTTACCAATGTTAGTAAATCACTCTTACTAACACAACAATAAGTAGTTTTGCAGTAGCCTCTTCAAGCTTTCAACTTCTGATCACTATTGGATCAATGATACACTGGATTCATGATTTGAATGATATTACACCCAAGCTTTCCCTTTTTTGAATGTGACGTGATAAATCCGAACCAGCTTGAGTGACTTCTTTCTATTAATTCTTCCTCAGAAGAACGTATGAACAAACTAGTATGTGGAAAGAAGATTTTAATATACAAGAAATCTAGCAGATAATTTTTACAGAGAGATTTGAAAAGATTTTACAGCGTTTTTGCACTATCTCTTGTCTTTTATCTTTTGAAGATCGGTCATCTCTATTTATAGATGATTCTCCTTTGTTACTGTTGTCCCTAATCTTTTATCCAACTAACATATGTCAAACATAAATTGAGTATTGGGAATATAATCAAGAGGAGTAGCCTGTCTGGTGTCAAGAACTTTTTTCAGAAGCCGTTAATGAGCTGAAGTTTTTGAAGTCTATCAGAAACTATTCTTCTACTTTCTGAATGAGGTTTGTAAACTTCTTAGCAAATCTTTCTATGTTAATCAAGGGTACTAAGAGATGATATTTCGGTTAAAAGAGACTAATTTGACTTTTGAATTTGAATTTCAAATCTGATTGCTTTCCCTATCTTTTTAAGATATGAACTTTCTGAAGAACTCTGCTAGCTTCTTGTTGATTTAGTTGTCTTCTGATCTTGAATCTTTGACTTTGTATTGATGAATAGTCTACGATTACGATGATTGACGATTGAGTAACATATTGCTTCCAGCTTATCAATGTTACCATCATTGAATCCTTTCTTTCTGAAGTTTAGTGTTACTTTCTGCCGACCATATCCTTGATTCCTTGATTGTGTTTCAGTGTGCTTGCTTCTTTAATGCACATGAATGCATTTTGCTTGATAAATTTCACTTTATTCGAATCTTTCCTCTTCTGATAAGAGAAAAACATGTTTGCACATGCATAGGGAAATCATCTCAACTTAATTCCGATAATGCATCTCGAAGTCATCTGATAAACTTTTGTCAAAAAACTCAAGGTAGCCATTAGTCATTCTTCAAAGTATTTTCTTTAAATTGGCTTTGTTGTCAATCAAAACATTTAAGCTCATACTTTTTGAAGGGTTTTAGAGTTTACAATCTCCCCCTTTTTGATGATGACAAACCAATTTAAAGAAAATCTTTTAAAGAGGGATTGAAATAAATAAGACAGAATATAAATCGAAAACCTTCATATTTTTTCAACACTACATGATTCTCAAAGCTTAGTCAGTCCCTTTTCTTAAGGCATAATTGGATATGTTCTTAGATAATTTTGAAGCCTTAAGTTGACTTAAATCAGTACTATTTGGTTTATGATAATTCCCCGATTTAAATCAAATTACTTTTATAAATCGTATCACAAGATACTTAAGTAGATGTTATCATTTTAATCCAAATTTGCCAGTCAGCTTGATTTCAGTCATGAAGTGACTTTCTAATATTTAGGTGTGCTGGGATAGGCACCTCCCCCTCAGTTGTTTACTCCCTCTATCTTTTTCAGCATAAGATTTTCATTTATATTCTCCCCTTTTTGTATCAGCAAAGAGAAGGTGTGCTGGAAATTAGGAGTTGTAAGATGTTGATAGTCTTATAAGGTTTAAAAAGGCTTTAAGTTCAACAAACTATTCAAAATACAGAAGCATTCTTTAGCTAAAGGTTTTGCGAAAATGTCAGACACTTGATCTTCAGTGCTTATAAACATTAATTCAACATCTCCTTCTGAACATGATCTCTAATGAAATGATGTTTTATATCAATGTGTTTTGATCGGAGTGTTGAACAGGATTTTTGGCCAGATTTATAGCACTAGTATTGTTACAGAAGATTGGGATTTTGGAATACCTTAAATGATAGTCCTCTAGTTGGTTTCTAATCCATAACATTTGAGTACAGCAATTTGTAACCGCAACATATTCTACTTTTGTGGTGGAGAGAGCAATGGTATTTTGCTTTTTACAAGACCATGTGATCAGACTATTTCCAAAAAAACGAACAACAGCCGCTAGTGCTTTTTCTTTTTTACTTTATCTCCAAAAAAGTCAGCATCACAATATCCTATAATCTCACAAGATATACCTTTCTCATACCAAAGGCCAAGATTAGTAGTGCCTGCTAAATATCTGAAAATTCTGTTAATGGCATTTAAATGTGATTGTTTTGGATTTGATTGGAATCTAGCACATATCCCCACTCTTAATTGAATATCTGGCCTACTGGCTGTAAGATACAACAGTGACCCTATCATTCCTCTGTAACTACTTTACTTTTCACCATTCTAATCATTATCAATAATTTATGATGGATACATAAGAGTACTTATTGCCTTTGCTTGGTTCATGTGAAACTTTTTCAGAAGTTCTTTTGTATATTTTTCTTGATGGATTAGAATCCCATCCTTTTGTTGCTTTATTTGCAAACTAAGGACAAATTTCAGTTCACCCATCATACTCATTTCAAACTCACTTTGCATTAGTTTTGAAAAGTTTTCATGAAGAGAATGATCAGAGGCACCAAATATGATGTCATCAACATATATTTGAACTATCAGAAAGTGTTATTTAGAGTTAAGAGTGACTAGAGTTGTGTCAACATTACCTCTTTTGAACCTGTTCTTTAGCAAGAAGTTGCTTAGCCTTTCATACCAAGCTCAAGGAGCTTATTTCAAACCATGGAGTGCTTTTGTTAATTTGTAGACATGGTTTGGAAAGTCATCACTTTCAAAACCCGGAGGTTGCTTCACGTATACTTCTAAAAAGAAATAACCATTTAAGAATGCCGACTTGACATCCATTTGATAGAGAGTAAAATTTTTGTAGGTAGCAAAGGCAAATAGCATTCTAATGGCTTCCAATCTAGCAACTAGTGCGAATGTCTCATCATAATCAATTCCTTCTTGTTAATTGTAGCCTTGAGCAACCAGTCTTGATTTATTTCTGATAACTCTACCTGCTTCATCCAATTTATTTTTGTAAACCCATTTTGTTCCAATGATGGTTTTTTCATTTGGTTTTTCTACAAGAGTCTAGACTTTATTTTTCTCAAATTGATCCAGCTCTCCTTGTATAGCTTATATCCACCCTTTTTCATTTAAGGCTTCTTCAATGCATGCAGGTTCAATGGTGGAGATTAGAACATAATTTGAAGTATTTCTTAAAGAGAATTGAGTCTTTACTCCTTTAGAGATATCTCCTATAACATAGTTTTGAGAGATAGCTTTAAGGTCAGAGACTCCTTTGTAGTTTCTGTGCTTATGGTTTCCTTCAGTTTCTTGTTCATCCTCAAGTTAATCTTCCTCTTGTTCAGAAGTATTACTTAGTGTTGGCTTTGGTGTCTTGAGCAAACTTTCTAAAGGATTTGAATTCTTGAGTCTTCTTTCTTATGTGTTCAGCTGCTTGGATTCTGAGTCTTTTCCAAGATTCAGCCTTTCAAGAGTTTCCTCTAGATCATCTGGGTCATCTTCAAAATCTTTTCTGAGCTCCTTGAACCTGATGTGAATTGTTTCTTCCACACATAGCGTTCTCTTGTTGTATACCTTGTAAGCTTTTGAAACAAATGAATATCCTAGAAACATACCATCATCCGATTTTGGCTCAAACTTGGCAAGTTTGTCCTTATTGTTAAGTATAAAGCATGATGAACAAAAAATATGAAAATACGAAATGTTGGGTTTTCTACCCTTCCATAGCTCATAGGAGGTCTTTTTGAGAATTGGTTTTAGAAAAATTCAGTTTTGTAAATAACATGAGGTATTTACAGCCTCTACCCAAAATCCTTTGGATAGGCCACTTTTTAAAATCAAAGTTCTGGCCATCTCTTGTAAGCTTCTGTTTTTCCTTTCAATAACCCCATTTTTGTTGGGGAGTTTTGGGTGCAGAGAACTCATGGAAGATGCCATGTTTTTCACAAAACTCATTAAATATATGATTTTTAAATTTTCCTCCATGATCAGATATGATGGAAATGATTAGTGAATTCTCTTTAGTCCTAACACATTTTGCAAAAACTTTAAACTTTTCAAACACTTCATCTTTAGATGCTAGGAAGAACACTCAGCTAAACCTTGAGAAATCATCTACAATAACTAGACAGAATCTTTTATCAACAAAGCTAGCTGTTTGGGTTAGACCGAAAAGATCCATATGAAGTAGTTCTAGTGGTTTAGAGGTGGATATCACATGTTTATTTTGAATAGAAGCTTTAGTTTGCTTTCCTTTTTCACAAAAATCGCAGGTTGAATCCTTATCAAACCTAATCTTTAGCAATCCTTTGACAAGCTCTTTCGAGATAGCTCAAAGATAAGCTTCTTGTGAGCATATCTAAGTTTCTTATACCATAACCACTTTTTATCCATGAAGGATGCTAGACATTTTACAGCTTGATTTTGAAGATCATATAAAAGTAGCACATAAGTGTTATCATACCTTTTGCCAGATAGTATGACACAACCTGAGATAGGACTAACTATATTGCAATTATGAGCATTAAAATTAATGTTAAATCCTTCATCATAGAATTGGTTTATGCTGAGTAAATTGTGAGTCAGACCATCAACAAGTAATACATCAGAAATTTGGTGAAAATCATCCTTATCAATGTTTCCAATACCTGTGACTTTTGCTTTTCCTCCATCAGCAAATTTCACTAATCCAGAGTTCTTTAGCCTGAGATTTTTGAACCATTTTCTGGACCTGGACATGTGTCTGGAACAACCACTGTCCATGTACCATTTGTTGTCAGATTCCATATGTATTCTCAGGCACAGCTACAGTAAACACATTTTTTAATTTAGGTATGTAGACTTTCTTGGGTCCTTCTAAGTTCGTATCATAAAGACAGGGTTTCCTAATTCTTCTGACAGATTTCCTTCCCATGAAGCATCTGTCAGGAGGATGTCCCTTTTTATAGCAAATAGTGCAGGAAACTTTTTTTTTTCTAGCTTTCTCTCAATGAAATCTAGTCCCTTCTTCTTTTTTTACTTTTTCATATCATAACCCAGTTTTATGAAAATATGGCCTTTGTCCTCCAAGCATAAGTTCAAGTATTTTTGAGCTATTTAAAAATTTTTCTAGATAAGAATTTAAAAGTATAACAGTTTAGACATAGTCTTTTGATTTTTTTCACAATCTTTTGCTAACATGATTTTTGAGGTATTGAGTTCATTATTTTTTTTTTGTAGTTCCTTCTTTTTGTATTTCAGGTTTTCAGCTTCTGTTTTGACTATTTGTAGTCCTAAAATAATTTCTTTATGTTTTTTTTTAGATTTAGATAATGAGAGGAAATAGTTTTAATATTCTCAAGTAATTCTTCATATAATACTATTAATTCATCATAGGATAGATTTGATCAGAAATATTTACCTCAGATTCATCCTCCAAATTATATCCTGCCATGAAGCATAGGTTTGCTATATCTTCTTGTCCTTCTAGACTTTATGCTAAAAGTACCATGATTGATGTCACAAAGTTGAGGAAAGTTCCACTTGAAAGTTTTAAGCCCTTTATGCCACTTGTGTGCCTCTCGATGTTGTGATTTGTTGAATTATTTGCCTAAGCATTGCCATGCATTCATGTTCTGATATGTTGCATTCATGACATTAAGATGCATACTAAAAGGAATGAACCTTGGATAACCTAGTTTCATAAACCCTAATAATGAATCTTATATGCATGCACACCTGTTATAAAGAAACCCAAGGTTCTTGAGGATGTGAATAATGTAACCCTAGATAGGAGGTTCCTACTGAGATTCTTTAGTAAGATTCTCACTCATTTCTCTCCTTTCTCTTTCTTCCGTCACATCTTTAAAGCTCGATAGCAATATTCATGGTCTTCATTGACACGCCCGTTTGGGAGGTGCACTACGACCTGGATCACCGCTCCTATCACTTCGAGGGTCGATGTGCCATTCGTGTTTTTGTGTACATGGGACGACCTTTTGCTTACCCAGTGTCCAGCTACCAGTTCACTCATACTGCTTTTTGTGGTGGCGACGACCTGATCTTCGAGCGCACCCACCCTAACGACGAGCAGATTCGTCGTGCCTGCTCATCTGCTTTAGCTGTCTGTGGCTACCCAGAGTATGTGCCTTGTTCGAGGAAGTAGGAGACGGATCCGTTGGAGGACTCACCGATGCACGTCTTTTCGGAGAGCTCTGCTCCCTTTCCCCCGTTTAGACGGGAAAGGAGTGAGGATACCGTGATGCAGCCACGCCTGGCACGGAGAGCCGAGATGCGCTTTCACTAAGGAGCTCATGTCCAGCCGATTCACGTTCATGTTCCACTCCACTGGCCACTCAGGAGGAGATTGAGCAGTTTGCCGGTTATATACCTCCATCACCCGAGGGTCCCCATCATCACTAGACTTCTTTGGAGGGCTATCCGAGTGTTCGGCAGTATCTTTTGGAAAGGGGTTTGAGTTTAGCACTCATAGTTCTGGTATGAGGGTAGTTTGGTTGATTTTTATTTTCCATTGTACCATGTACTTTACTGCTTTCTTGTTATCTTTCATGTATTGCAAGCTCAGCCCAATTCTATAAGGGCGTGACTATATGTATCTTTAAATTATAGTATTAATGAAAGTATTTCTTTTGGTGTGTTGAATCCTTGTTCCATTGCTATATGTTTTATTTATTGTGCTTTACTTGACTTGTCTTTGTGCCTTATATTTCTGCTTCACGACAAACGCGGCTCTCACTTTGGTTTTATGTTTTCAAAAAAAAATTTACCCATAATTTTCACTAAGTATTTTATTAAAAGGATAAGACTAAGAGGTAATAACCTAATGATTAACCTAATATGTTCTAGAGTATTGGGTTAAAAATTAGGGTGTTACAAAGAAAAAGAAGAATAATTGTGCTTGAAGATAACTCTGATGAAAGCAAAAATCCAAAGGTGATCATCAGATATAACGGTTCACCTGGGAAAACAAGCATGAATTTTGAGTCTGAAGAAGAAACAAGTTTTGATTCCTTCACTTCTGAATCTGCGTCTAAGACTTTTCGTAGAGATCTTCCAATTTTTAGCAAACTTGGATCAAGTTCACAGCCAGCAAATCTCTCAACTCCAATCGTGGCTATCTTCAATCCTGTTATCACTCCAAATACTGATTCCGGACAAAATCACCACCAGTAGGCTGCGCAGCAAATGGAAATCCTCAAACGTTTGGATAAATTGGAAGCTTAGTCAAGAAGACATGAAGCTCTTCTAATGGAAATTCTCCAAGAAATAAAGCGTCAAGGCTAATGGTGTAATTCATTCCTTTCCTACACAATTTTTTTTATGATGACAAAAGGGGGAGAAAGAGATGAAGAAAATCATGTGTTAAGGAGTTCAAGAGGAGGATATGAAGTTCAGGGGGAGCCATGCTGAAGAACTTAGGGGAAGTTATGCTGAAGGGGAGCCCAAAATTTGTATTTTACATACTGCATATTTTCTTGTCTCTCTAGAACATGGTTACAATATTTTGAACATTATCTTTAGTGCAGTACTCTTTGTCTATCATGTTTATATCTATGTCTGGTTTTAGTCTCTTATGCTCTAATACAAAGACAATTATTTCAAGTTCTAATGCATATAAATGCCTTATCTATCATGCTCAGCTAATCATATATTATGACTTGCCTATGTATGCTATGTTCTCTTAAGCACTCATTCTGAAATGATCAATCATTAACATGCTAGAGAAATAAGCACATAACTATCCTTGATTAGCTTTAGCAAGTATCCTTAAGAAATGTAAATTTTTCCTATCAGTATTTGGATACTCGAACTTTATTGATGTGTGTTGATATGTATGAAGACTACTTGAAATGGCTATCATTATAGAACACATTTTTTAACCCATGCATGAGATGTTCTGTTTAAATCTGATCAAACTTAGTTGTAAATAGTTTTTGAGAACCTTTAGAAACCTACTTTTAAATGTCTCAAGTTCAATTGTGATTAGTTAATTGTTCCAAGGACCATCTCAAATATGCTAAACTTATTTGATCAACAATGTGTTATACTATGATTCAATATGTATCAATTGGCAAAAAAAATATTACAAAAGAATTTCGAAAATCATTTCATTCTTTGATACTTATAAAGTTTCCTAGCTCATGAAAATAAGCTTATAAGAACTTAATGCTTTGATAAAGCTAGGTCATATCCCTGTTTGAGCTTCAAAAGCCTCAGATTGTAATTCACTGATATAATTTATATCAAGGTTTCTCTAAGCATCAGAAACTTCATCTGTATCTCTTAAAGTTTTTCTCATATCATGCTCGAAAGTTTTTATCATTCACATACTCGTACTTCTTTAATCATCAAATCCTTTGTTGAAAAGGAAAGCATGGGAAAAGATAGTGCTGAATAAGATTCTCTATCAAGAAATAATATCACGAATATTACTTGTTTACTTATTCAAGCACACTTAAATATTAGAAAGTTGTTTTATGACTAAGATCAAGCTTATTAGCAAAATTGAACTAAAATGATGATATCTGCTTTAGCATCTTTTGATACAAATTAAAAGAAGCTTTCTGATCTAAATCAGAAAAATCATAATAAACCAAATAGTGTTGATTTGAGTCAACTTAAGGCTTTAAAAATTTTTTAGACATATCTAATCATGCCTTAAGAAAATGACTTACTAAGATTTAAGAATCATGTTGTGTTGAAAGAAAATGAAATTCATTATATTATATTCTGTATAATTTCTTTCAATCTCTCTTCAAAAGATTTTCTTCAAATTGGTTTGTCATCATAAAAAAGAGGGAGATTGTAAACTCTAGAGCCCTTCAGAAAGTATGAGCTTCATTGTTCTGATTGACAACAAAGCTAATTTAAAGAAAATACTTTGAATAATGACTAATGGTTACCTTGAGTTTCTTGACAAAGTATAACAAGTTAATCAAGTTTGTATTACACAAACTTAAAGTAAGATTAATATTTCACTTTGCACGTGTAAGCATGTTTATCTCATGGGCAGAGATTAAGCCAAATAGAAGGTGAATATTATGTCAAGCAAAGTACATGTGTACAGATTAAAGAATGATACGGACTTAAAGCAAGAATAATGTTTCACTTTGTATGCGCAAACATGATTTATCTCATGGGAAGAGATTAAGCTAAAAAGAAAGTGAATGTTATTTCAAGCAAAACACATATTCATGCTCACGGACCAAAAGCATAAAAGTAGACTTGAATCGAGAATAATTTCACTACACATGAGAAATCATGTTTTATCTCAAGGGAAGAGATTAAGCTTAAAATGGAGAATATTATCTCGTGCAAAGAATGTATAAATGCTTAAGGACTGAAGCAGATCAAGTCAAGATTAAGAAACCAAGGAAAGGATTTTCAGAAAGTAACACAGGACTTCAAAAAGAACACTCAAGATTAAGAAATCAACTCATGTCCAAGAGGAACTTGTTACTCAGTCATCAATCACTACAATCACAAAGAAGTCATCATAAAAAAGGCAGGATTAAAAATTGGAAGATTGAAGAAAAATCAAAGAGATTGATTACACTGTTAGAAAGCTCACTTAACTGTGGAGCACAAAACGCTAAGGAAAATGGAGGGAAAATTCAAAATTCTAATCTCGAATTAGACCCAGTGTTATAACTGTTACGTTATCTTTTCTTCCTAATTGATTCATGATCCTAGCTTCTAGAAAGAGGAGCTCAAAAATCAAGATCAGAAAGTAAAAAGAAAATGAGGACATTAGAAACCTCTAAAATACAACGGCTTCTGCAATCTATGTGACAAGTCTATCAGCCTACCTCTCTAGACTAACATTCCAAGACATAACTGATGATTTACTCGTGTCACTTGGAGATCTGATCAAAGGCAGCAGTCATGAAAAAGGACCTATATAAATGGAGATGTCATACATGAATGCCATGAGAGACTTGAAAACATAAGAGTGGAAACTATCCATTTTACTTTCTCAGGTTGGGAAAGTTGTTGTTAGCGAAATCTCAACATATGTTGAGTACTGGATGTAGGCAGGTTGGTTGAACTAATATAAAAAATCTCGTGTTCATTCTCTCTTCCCTAATCTTTTAGTTTTATATTACACACTCTATGTTAATTATTGATTAAGTTATGTTAAAATAGCATCATAACTATTATGCTTTAGAGATATACTTTCTGAAACTATTAACCACATTTTTGCTGCACTTCAAGCTAAAAGCTTGTTAGTATCTTTTTGCAAAAAGTTTCAGATTTGCCAGAACACTTCAGAAAGCATGATTCAACCCTCCTTCTCATGCACTCTTTTACCAACACTCATGTTTTTCCTCGGTTATCAAATAAAACAACAAAAAGATGGAATTCATCGAGAAAAGTATACAAAAGAGCTCTTGAAGAAATTTAATATGGATCAAGCCAAACCAATGAGTATCCCCATATATCCATCTCAAATCATTGATGCTGATGAGAATGGTGAAAAGGTCTCAAAGAGTAATTATTGTAGAATGATTGGTTCACTGCTATATTTTACAGCCATTAGACCAGACATTCAATTAAGTGTGGGAATTTGTGCTTGCTTCTAATCTAATCCAAGGCAATTGCACTTAAATGCTATTAAGGGAATTTTTAGATATTTATCAGGCACTAATAATCTCGACTTGTGGTCTGACAAAGGTACATCTTGTGAGATTGTAGGTTATTGTGATGTTGATTTTGCCAGAGACAGAGTGGAGAAAAAAAAGCACTAGTGGTTGCTGCTGTTTCTTTGGAAAAAGCTTGATTACTTGGTCTTGCAAAAAGCACAATACAATTGCACTATCTATTGCCAAAGCGAAATATGTAGCTATTGCAAACTACTGCACCTAGATATTGTGGATAAGGAACCAGCTAGAAGATTATCACTTACGGTATTCCAAAATCCCTATCTTCTATGATAATACTAGTGCTATTAATCTTGCTAAGAATCCTATTCAATACTCCAGATCCAAACACATCGATGTAAAACATCCTTTTTATTTGGGATCAGGTTCAAAAGAAAGATTTTGAGTTAATGTTTGTGAATACTAAAGACCAAATATAAGATATATTCACAAAACCATTAGCTAAAGATCGCTTTTCTATTTTGAAAAAGCTTTTAAACTTAAAGGTTTTTTAATCTACATAAGCATTTATGCACAAACATCTCTAGGTATTCTCCCCTTCATTGCTCTTAATTGAAGCCTAAGCAAAGTCATCAGTTTACAAGTTCAGAAGATATTAGTCTGCAAGATCAACTAATCGGTTGAAAGATCAGAAAGTCAGTTTCCAAGCCTAGAATGAAAATGGGATGATCAAAAAAAGAAGAGTTAAGGATAAAAAAAATTAGGGAATATATGGTCTCATGGAGTTCATAATATGAAGATGAGTTAATGATGAAAACATGATAAGACTCCGAAGGGTCAGAAAGTGGATATTGAAGCTTAGAAGGTAACTCTTTCAGTAAATGATCTCAGGCATAAAAAATTCCTTTTTCTAAAGAAAGGTGAAAAAGGCAAAATAATTCCCACTCTTTTAAGTTTCTCTTTCCCACGTCGGATCACCTTCAGTCAGTCACATCCTATTACTTAGATAGCCCCACTCCTTACATATCACACAGTGGCTTTCATCTTCTACAACATGCTACCTCAACCATTTCATATTCTCTTCCTCTCAAACCCTCACTCTGTACCTAAACTACTCTCTATCTCACACAAACCCTCACATTCCAATCCTCTCTAGCTTCAACCATCTTGACCTACCTTACATACACAATGCTATCTACCATGGCTGAAGGAAAACGTTCTGAAGGACGCATTACCAACACGGGAACACTTCTTATGTATGACGAACTAGTACACCAACAGTACTATGCTAGAAATTTTCTCATAGCAACCTGTAGCTCCTAGGAAAAAGCTAAGACATGAGCTATTGACCCCAGGTGTTAATCCTGATGGAAGTGATCTCCTTCCAAGGATAGGAAGGCTTTCTTAACAATTTTGATCGAGCCTTCAATGGGATGCCCACGATGCTTCTATTCACAGTTAGAATGAGTGTCTGACTTTGTGCTGACCTCTTACATTAAGGGGACTCACATGACACTGAGCATAGCTGACCTTTCTAGCATTGTAAATGCTCCTAACGAAGGCGTCAAATGCTTATCTAAGGAAAACTGGTTCATAACCCTTGGTATCACAACAGAGGAGGTTTCGAAGTGCCTCACGAACTCTTCCAAACATCAACCTAGGGAGATAACTGTAACACCCTTCTAAGTACAACATCATCCTTAAGTCATAATATCGTACTTGAGAGTTGTTACTTATTAATTAGTGGACTTTTCTTAATTATCTATAGCAAGCTCGAAGGGTTCGTGTATTAACTAGCATAATTCGATTAAAATATATAGCAAAGATATAGCAAAGATATAAAACATTTATTTAATATAACATCAAGTACAAAAGAAAGCTCTACTATGAGCTTTAATATATATCCATTTTACATTACGCTTACATACATATTCATTCCATTAAGTACAACATAATAAAAGTATTAAACACTACACTATTGCAGTTCTAAGTTCTTTGGTGAAGCAACCTCATAGTCCTCTGGTTCAACCTGGAGATGACATGGGAACACAAATAAGTAGGGGTGAGAATTATACAATTCTCAGTAGGAAAATTCCCCAAATACACAATTTCATATGTCATCGTCATTATCCCAGCCACTTCGGTTTATTAAGAAATTGTGAGCATGCAACCTAGATCAATGGTTCATTTTTAAAGTTTTAAATCATACTTTTGAAGTGGATAGCTTTTAATAATCAACCACTTAAAACATGTATTTCATGTCATTCAAGATCCTAGTAATTATTCTCAACTCTATATGTACTCAGTACATTCGAAAAGGAACTCATTATCTCTTTATATGCCTTTAACAATTTGAAAGAATCATATATCACTTCACTTGCCCTCAACAAAGTGGAGAGGATCATATATCGCTCTATTTGCCCTCGACAAAGTCGAAAGGATCACATGTCGCTCTATTTGCCCTCGACAAAGTCGAAAGGATCATAAATCACTTCATTTGCCCTTAACAAAGTGGAGAGGATCATATATCACTCTATTTGCCCTCAACAAGGTCAAAAGGATCATCTCTCACTCTATTTGCCCTTGACAAAGTCGAAAGGATCTTATGTTACTACTTATTGCTATTGAACTTAGTTCAATGTATCTTTCACTTTTCCTTTTTCAAATGCATGCCATAAAACATATATAGGCATTGATTCACAATATGATTCCAATCATGCCTTACGCCAATCCTTAACGTTAATAGCTTGCATTCATACTCATCATACTTAAAGTAAGGGTCATTAAGTCACCAAATCAATACTTGAGATCATTTTAACACAATTACAGTATGCTGGCAAAATTCATGCCTAAGGAGTAAGATTTATTATGCATACTAAACATTTATTTCAAGGGCTATGAAAATTCTCCAAGACACCTCAATGTGTCCACAAGGCCCTATAAAAATATCAGAGCAAAAAGATTTCCCTAACTATGTTAAATAAATTTTAGAATTTTGGTGATCAGAGATCACTTATTCACAACTCAGACCAGGATTCTCGTAATTTTTAACCCTAGCAAATGATTAAATAAACTCAAAATAAAAATCAAGGTTGAACTTCAAGATGTGTAAGACATTCTGAAAAAATTTCAAAGGATAATTCCATCATTTGCTATGGTCACAAAATTATACAAATTCACAGCTTCAGTACCAAGATTTCAGGCAGCATAGATACACTTATGATACACTTTCAGTTCTTGAATTTTTTCAAGGGGTGTCAATTGAAATCAGGGCTCAAGAAAATTTATGGAACTAGTTTAGGATGTTAGCTTCAACATATAATTTTTTTTAGCTCATAAAAATGACTAGAATTGGACCAGAAAATTCGTGGACAAATCCTGTCCTGTTAAAATCCGAAAATCCAGTAGCATGTGTCAAATTCTTTTTTGACAAAAATCATTTCACAACATCCAAACACATCAACAAAATTAACACATCAATATCAACATATTATCAACCAATATAACCAAAAATTTCAGACTCAATCAATCAATAACTTCCAGAGTAAAATTTGAAAGAAAAAGGCTAAAGAAAATCCTACTTTGAAAGCTTTTGACTTTATACTTCAAAGGATGTTCTAGGTTATCTCTCTTCACTTCAAGGCACCAATTCCAGCCCCAAACCTTCCTTAGTCATTGAGGAAGTGAGGTATCAAGGTAAAGATTTGATATTTCAATCGGTTAGATTTGTAGGGTTTGTGGTGTAGAATAAGTTTTGTGAAGGAACTTTGTGATTTTATGAAATCTAGGCTAAGAGTTTAGGCATTTGAATCAAGTTTTGAGCTCTTGAAGATGTAAAAATGGTGGTTGCTGTTCTTCCCTTGAGATGCACGAAATTTTGGGTGGTGTAATGAAGAAGACAAGTCTTGTATTTATCTTGTAATAAAGCATGTATATTATATGATATAAATGCATAATTCTTAAAAAAGAAAGTAAAATGGATGGCTAGGATTTAATCTTACTTTACAATATTAAATCTTAGCCTTTCATTAAGTCAAAGGGGACATAAATTCTCCTTTGATAAGGATTAAACTATACATCGATGTTAAAAATCGCACATCGAAATTTTACTAAACGGGTAAAATAGTGTACCCGGGTAATCAACTATTGCCCGAAAATTAACTCTAGATATAAAATATTTATTCTTACCTATTTCTAACCTTGATCATATAATTTCTCACTTTTGGGCATCTCCGAGCCCTAATTTTAGGGTTTTGGCTATCCTGGCGGGCCTGTGGGGCTCGTAAGTTACTATTCATATTTTTTTTTCTGAATCCGTTGGATCATCCTCATCATTTCTATGTCTGTCGGATTTTTGAAATTACGACTAGAACAGCTCAAATAAATTTTTATATAATTTTTAGGGTATTACAATAACCATTGCCATGTTAAACTCCAAGGCTCGTCAAGTCTTCACCCTAATCCAATTTTCTCTTCTCCCACGACTAAGGAGTACGCATTTACTGGTAGGAATGGACTGTATGTTACTGCTCTCTCTACTGGCAAAAAGGAAGGTAAATCTTCCCAAACTAATTTTTTATTACATGCTAAGTGCCATTTTGCTTAAGAAAAGAAGAAATGTTGTTGTTCCTTATGGGATTCTGCTAACTAAAATCTTTGAATACTTGAACTACCCATTGGCAAACGAGTGGTATGAGTGTATGGAAGGTACTCTTTACTCTTTTAACTGTTTCAAAACTCTAAGGAGACCTACCGATGCAGCCACATCCAACGTCATGAGATAAAGCTTAAGAATAAGGGATACAGCTCTTGAAAAGGTTGTCGCAGAAGCTAAAGGAAGAAGAGGAAAAAGAAAAATAATCATTCTTGAGTATAGTTTGAGGATAATGAGAAGCATGTAGTGATTGTCAAACATGGGAAAAAACTATCTCACTCATCCAGGAACTTAAACTCTAAAGAAGCACAAGATTAGAGACACTTGATAATGAACATGTCATCAGGGTCTTGCCAAGAGCAAAAAACTCTTCCTCTTCTTTTGAGTCTCCAGATTCCAAAGAAACATCGTCAATGAATGAACAAGGCAATGAACCTACTCTTCTTCTTACTCCAACTGCCTTTAAACCAACTCATACTCAAAATATAGATCCTTTACCCAGTCAACCTCCACCAGTAGTGCCATCAAGCTACACATAAATTCAGCTTTTACTGAATGAGCAATGCCTCATCAACAACCAACTAGATCAAATGGATGCCCCAATATGAAGAAATAAAGCACTCCTACTGGAGATTCTCCAGGAAGTCAAGCGTCGGGGGGCTAATGATGTTGTTCCTGGCCTCTAGTATACTTCCTTTTTGCTTATGTCAAAATGGGGAAAAGAAAAGAGAAGAAAACATTGTGTTAAGAAAGATAGAGGGAGTACATTGAAGGGTAGTTGCTCAGAGATTTTTTTTTCAGCCATCTGCATTTTTTTTCTTTCTTATGATCAACATTTTTTTCTCAGATATGTTTTTTTTATTTTTATTTCCGATCTGATACATTTCTTTTTGGTTATAACTCTAATATATTTATCTTTGTTTTCTATCTTCTTGCCCTGATACACACACACACACACACACACACACACATCTTGTTCAGCTAATTAGGCATACTATGATGATGTATGAGTGCTCTATTGTCTGATTGATCTAATATCTCAGTACATCTATCTTTGTCTTTGTATGCTTAAGCTTTGGAGCATACAGTGTTTTAATGCTCTGTTACATGATGTGTTATGTTCTATTTCATATATGTATATATATCAGTATGTCGGCTTACATGAAAAGCATGTCATATGGTTTAAGCATTGCTTTACAAAATTTCATGCTCTGATACCTATGTGAAAAACTTCATAGCTCATAACAAAAAGTTCATTTGTGCTTTGGTCTAATACATTTGGAATTGATCCCTGTTGAGCTTTAGAAACCTCTTGCTACAATATATTGATAAAATTACATTAGGTTTCTTTGAGTGTCAAAAACTATATCTATATCATTTTGTTTTATGCATGCTTTGATATGGTTTTACAAATATAAGCATCTAGCTCAAAAATGAGTTTGGATAAATATGTACTAAATAAGAAAATTAATCAAGAATAAATATCACATGTATTATTTCTCTTTATCTAAAACAGATGTTCTTTTTAGAAAGATCATATGACAAAAAATCAAGTTGTTTTCTATTAAAAAGCTTAAATGATCAAATTCCTTTATGCCTTGGTCAGACCCATCTGAGGATTCACCCACCCAATATTATCTGGCGATTCTACACCTACAGTCCCCATGGAGGTGGGGAGTAGTGGTGATGGGGAGGCTATGGTGACTCAATCCCTGAGAGGAGTTCAGCATGTTCGTAGGGGAACTACTCGCCCTAGTCGAGGTACCCATGTCCTTAATGCTGGTCGGATTGCTACACCTGACGACCTTGCTTGTGTGATCGGTTTACCTTCCTCCCTTCTAGGAGCGATGTCCTTAGGAGCTGGTAGTGGATCTTATGGAGCGCATGTGCAGATCTTGTGGAGAGGATAGCCCTTCTTTTGTTAGTATGTTAAAGGTTATCTACTCTAGGCGCATCCCAATAGAAGTAGTGGGAAGTGAGGTTTTTAGTAGACTATTTATAGTTTCTATCTATACACTGTTTACATTTTTGTTGGATGACTGTACTTAGTCTAACCTCTATTAATGGGCATGATACTATTTAGTTGTTGTTTTGGTGCGTGATGTGCAACAGTCAGTACTTATGATTACATATATAATGTGTTTATGTTCATGATATTGTTATGTTATGGATTTCATGTAGTGTCTATTGCTCCTATTGAATGAGGCGAATGACAGGTTTTATGAGTACTCACGACTCACGTTTTGTTTTAAAAGTTAAAAAAAAAAACTATCTGCATTTTTTACTAAAGTATTTCCAAGAGCTAAAGTTAAGAACTAAAATAAAAGAGTAATATCTAATAATTAACTTAGATGAGTCCTAAGCGTGTTGGATTAAATATTAGGGTATTACGTAGACCAAGCAGGTAACATCTCACTTTTACACCCTCGTGTAGAACACATTTTAACTTAATTTAGTGGAGTTCCTTGCTGGTCCTCCACTTAGGAGGCTGCTTACCAGCACCAGAGATGGGAAAACAAAGTTTAGATTTGCCAAGAGCTAATCTGCCAATTGCAAGATATAACTCAACGTAATTTCCCCAATTTTTTATTTATATAGACTAAATATTTAAGTTGATCTTTTAGAAATATATTAGTATAAATTAGGTTTTCAGATTATAAAAATTCTAAATTGATCTACTATATTTCAGAAATGTAGACAAATTGATCATGTTGTACAAGTTCATATAAATTTTTTTCTTAAAAAAGAAAAAAGAAAAAACACGGTACAAAAATAAGGGACTAACTTGGGTTTCTATTTCCTTTATTAAGGAACTCGATTTCCCCATTCCCAACGCGCTCTCGAAACACTAGTGGCGTTCCCCTAATTCGCACCCCACACGCACTCTCTGAGCTCGCTCTAGAACCCTCGAATTATACGTGTAAAGTGAAGAGCACCTCTTCTGTTCCCAACCGATGGCCGCTGCAGCACCGCCACCGCCACCGACTCCCGCGCCCGAACCGGCCACCGCACTGTCGGAGAACACCCCATTCGGGCACCCGATCTTCACCCGCATCCGCCTTGCCAGCCCGTCCGATATCCCCCACATTCACAAGCTGATCCACCAGATGGCCGTCTTCGAGCGCCTCACTCACCTCTTCTCCGCGACGGAGTCCTCCCTCTCCTCCACCCTCTTCTCCCCCACCACCAAGCCCTTCTATTCCTTCACCATCTTCGTGCTCGAGGTCTCCCCGAACCCCTTCACAGACACCCACTCCTCCAGCGACCCTTTCTTCACGCCCGCTGTGAAGGTCGTGAACTTGGGCCATCCCATCGATGACCCGGAGAGGGAAACATTCAGGACCCTCAACGGCGACGACGTCTGCGTTGCTGGGTTCGTGCTGTTTTTCCCCAACTACCCGTCCTATCTGGGAAAGCCTGGATTCCACGTGGAGGACCTGTTTGTGAGAGAGTGCTACAGGAGGAAGGGGTTTGGGAGGATGCTGCTCTCCGCGGTGGCGAAGCAGGCCGTGAAGATGGGGTATGAGAGGGTCGAGTGGGCTGTGCTCGATTGGGACGTTAATTCTATCAAGTTCTATGAGGAAATGGGGGCCAAGTACTTGCAGGGGTGGACGGTTTGCAGGTTGACTGGTGAGGCTCTGCAGGCTTATGGAGTCGCTGATTAGCAATGTTTTAGTCCTTTTCTTTCGATATTTCTATTTCAGAATTCAGCGACTTTTTTCGTTTTCTTTTTTGTTTTTAATTTATTACAGTGTTGTTTGGTTGATTATATAGTTTGAAATAGAATTTTAAGGTCCGCCTATGAGATGGTGCCAGTTGTGAGGTTGTGCTTTTCCTTTGCAAGTCATACGTTATCAACTGGTAACTACTGACCGTACGGCAGTAGTCGACGTTGATCCTACCGTTTTTGTTTTTAGTCACATTTTATAAATGTGGCTAACTGAAATTACATACGTTGGTAAACACCATCTCCTTCCTCTTTCTCCTTTGTCCTCACCATCATCACTCTCTCCTCAAGCTCCACTTTTACAACACTAGCCTCCTCTATGTCAGCATCATCTCCATCCTCCATCACTACCATCACTATCATCACCCTATCCTTCACCTTGCAAACTAAAATCGAAAGCAAATCCATGTTCTCTTTCATCTTACAACTGCAATGTTCCAAATCAAAATCAAACACAAATCTCAAACCAAAAGCAAACCCCTATTTACTTATTTTTTATTTTTTTTTTGTCTTGGGATTGCCAAACTAATCCCAAACTACCATGAAGGGACAAAGAACATCATGAAAGTAACATTGGGAAAAAGGAAAAAAAAAAACCCAACACACTAAAAAAAATAAATATTTTAGATATGCAAAATTAGTATCAACCAAATCTCATATTTGGTGGGATCAATCTTCTCCTCTCTAATTATTTATTCCCAAGTTTTTTTTTTTATACAATAGATTTTCCTCTTTGCGAAAAAGAAAATGGCTTCACCTGGGAATCCAAATCAACAACAGCAACAAAGTAGTAATTTTAATTTGTAGAAGCGCAAAGAGATAACAACAATGACCCAACAAACTCGTTACCTTCAAATCCTTCAAACTTGAACACTTTCCCATCATCCTGTACACATTCACCAACAACAACCCCTACTTCTTCATAACCTACACCTACCCTCCACCAACTAGCACATACACTTATTACCACCCTCAATTTCTCTCTTATTTAACCCTCTAATAGTTTAAACAACAACAACAACAATAGATGACCCACCACAATGTGGGAGCATTGGCGATTGTGTTACCTGATGAAGGGAAGGCAATTGTAGAAATTACCACCAAAGAGGTATCACACTTTGGATGCAAATTTTTTAAGAAATTGATTTTGGGTATGTCAGGAAATGGGAGGGGTTTAGCAAAAGTGAGGGAGTGAGGAGGAAGACTAAGAGTAGGGCGATAAGTGAGTAGGTATGTAACAACATCTTCATTTTCATTGAACCACATTTGTATGATTTTGGTTTGGTACATAGCGATTGCAAGATAAAGGATAACAGAGGTTTAATTTTGATTTTAGTGGTGGTGGAGGTGATGGAATGAAGATTGAGGAGGGAGGCCTTGAGTATGGCAGAGTGAGTGTTGCTGTTTCGCGACACATTAAATTTTATTTAACCATGTTTATGAAATGTGGTTAAATGTAACTATATGGGAATGCATTGACCAACGGATGTAGGATAGAATCCGCCTTATCAAATTTGTTACTGTACACTACCACTTTCCATTTCGAAAGGATTTGGTGCATTTGAGGCTTCTATGATTTATCACTATTTTGTGAGTAGTGTAAGGCTCTACAAGCTTGTGGATTAGGTGTTTTTTTTTATAAGCTGTGGATTAGGTTTTTTTTATCTAAGTTAATGATGATTTTAGTCCATGACTTTACATTCGCATGTCATTTTAGTCTATGACTTTTAAAATAGATCAAATTAGTCCCTAACATTACAAAATATGAGTCAAATTAGTCTGTTAACTTACGTTTATTTAATATTTTATCGAATAATCGATTATATGTAACGTTAAATAATACTTTCATATATTTTATATTATGTGAAGTAGAACTAAATTTAAAATGACTCATTTTCATATCTAAAATTACACAAAATAACTCATTTAAATCTCTTTTTTCAAATCATATAATGACTCATTTTGTGTAGTTTTAGATACAAAAATAAATTACTTTAAAATTTATTGTACTTCAAATAACGCATAGCATATCAAGATATCACTTAATATTATAAAGTATAATTTAATTAACAAAGTGTTAAATAAAAATAGGATGGGGGTTAACCTGAATCATATTTTGTAATGTTATGGACTAATTTGACTCATTTTAAAAATTGGATACAAAAATGATTCATAAATATAAAATTAGGGACCAAAATGAGCATTAATTTCTTTTAATTAGGCAACTCTGATGTGGATTTGAGATGGCGGAAGTACGCCTAAATGTTGTATTTTGCTTTTGAAGTCACTTTTGTTAGTCTCGTCATTCCCATTCTTATGTTAAGTTACCCTTTCAACAATATTAATTTCCACTCCAGAAAAGCATTGCTTGCAAAGGGAACCTTCGTTTAAAATATAGGGTTCTGCACCATTTCTTCCTACCGAATTTCACTTAGGGTATGTTTATGAGTTTGGGTTTTAGAGGAGAAGGGAGAGGAGGGGAAGACTTGTAATATAATTTTAGACTACAAATCCTCCTCTCCTCTCCCTTCTCCTCCAAAATCCAAACTCACAAATATACCTTTAAGGAATCAATATTCTTCAGCCTCTCAATAATTTCTGGTGAATTCGTTAGGTTGACTAATCGTAGTTAATTTACTACATTTTGTAGTATGCCAAAATTTTAACGTATTTTTCTCGTACGGTATTGTGAATTCTTACCGAAGAAAGTAAATGGCACAATGTATATTTTGAGTAATTTCATTTTCTCCAAATGCCCAATCTATCTTGTTCTTGCTATCATGTTTATCCTTAAATTCAAGACTAAAACCCCAATTTAGTATCTTAGATTTATAGTGGGGAACAAATTAGTTCCTTAAATTTAAAAAAATTCCACACTAATCCTTCAAATTTAAGAAATAAGGACAAGTTAGTTCCTTTGTGAAATTGTCATCTAAGTTATGTCTTGTTAACTTATTTACATGTACTATTAACTTGTTTATATATATTGTTAACTTGCACATACACCTTCATCTTACTGAAGAATGGTATGAATTCATAAAAGGAGTGACATACTAACCTGCCTCATTTAGAACCTCAAAGAAAAAGTCTATGACCTCAGGATCTAAGGTAACAAGGCAGAGTCCTAGGACAAGGGGTGAGCAAGCAAGGAGGACTTCAAGAGGGCCGAGTTTGAAAAGACAAAGGCAAAAGGAAAAAGGAAGTTGACCCTCCTAGATAATGAGATTAAGAACTCAGAGGAAGAAGAGTCTGCACAAGTTCCTCTAAATAGAGAGAGGAGAACAAAGCTGAGGCAGGAGAAAAGGCAATAACAAGAACATCGAGTGCCACCACTTTCTTCAGAAATCAACCATGATTCTTTTTATTTAGATGTTGAGCTGCATAAAGGATAAGATGCCTAGTAAACTAGTAGGAACCATCAGAAGAAGAGATATTGAGTCCAAAGTCAATAATGTTTCTAAGCATGAGACAAGGATCTCTATGCTTCTAAAAGAGGTTACAAAGCATCAACATGTTGGTTATAAGGTTGCCTTCACTAACTTTGAAGAAGATGTAAAAGAAGAAGAGCAAGCAGAAGACACCATGCACACACTCAACTAGTTTCGAACCTTGAGGAAACCTATTGGTACTACCACATCCGGAGCGACAAGACATGGTCTAAGGATAAGAGACACAGCTGTTGAAAGAGCAACTGCAGAAAATGAAGAAAGACAAAGACAAAGAAGAATCAGTGTATTAGAAGACAGCTCTGATGAGGATAAAAGGCCTGAAGTCATCATTAGATATAGGGGCTCTCCATGTAAAACATGTATGTGATCAGAATTTAACAAAGAGATGAACTCAAAATCTTCTACCTTTAGATCTACTTCGACGAAGGAGACGTCTCCAAGGAATGAGCCAACATATGAAAAACTTGAGTTAAGTTCACATTAAGCCAAAACCTCACCTTCTGCCTTAGGCATTTTAAATCCTACCATAACTCTAGATGTTGGCTCACAGAATCAATGGCAATCAGCAGCACAGCAAAGAAGCATCTACGAAAGGTTGGATCAACTAGAGGCTCAATTACGAAGACATAAAGCTCTTCTGATGGAAATCCACCAAGAGATAAAATGTCGAGGCTGACAATGTGAACTCTGGTCCTCCTCTTCACACCTCCTTTTGATGATGACAAAAAGGGGAGAATAAAAGAAATGAAGAATATCTTGTGCTGAGAAACTTAAGGGAAGTGTGTGGAATCTAGGGGGAGAGCTTATGCTAAGGAGGAGCTCAGAGATTATTTAAATTTTCAAACATGCATTTTTTTTTGAACTTATTTATGCTCTGACAATTATCTTTATAATTTGACAATTCCCATCTCTAGTTATATAATCTGTTATAAATGCTTGACTATCATGATTATGCTTAGTTCATGTCTTTTACCTTAAAACTTTAACATGCTCTAATACAGACATAGTTCTTTTAAATTCTCATACATATCGATGCATATCTGTCATGCTTAGCTAATCACATATTATGCTTGCTAATGTGTATGCGTCTAATCTCTAAAGCGCTTGATCTAATCTGCCTATTTATTAATATGCTAGAGAAATTAGTTTATATCTGTATCCATGATTAGCACTAGCAAATATCCTTAGAAGCACATAAATCTCTCCATTGTTGCTTGGATACTCGAACTAAATTGATGTGCTTAGATATGTATATGTTGCTTAAAAATGCCTATAATTATAAAACACATTCTCTTTGACACATATATTAGGTGTTTATAAAAGGCTCTAATCAAACATGGTTGTGAATAGTTTTTGAGATTCTTCAAAAACTTCTCTCTGCGTGTTTTTAATCCAAATAAGATTAGTCTGTATGCCTCAAAACTCTCTCTAGTGCACAGTGTTATAATGACATAAAATGTGTTATATTCTGATTTAAATGTGTATCAATGAGCAAAAATACGTGAATAGCATGAACTTGCATTTGTTTTGAAAAAGTAACTTATGCCCTAATACTTCTGTGATAATGTTTCTCAACTCATAACATAAGCTCATATATGCTTTGCTTTGAAACTTCTGGGACTAATCCCTGTTTGAGCCTCAGAAACCTCATCTTGTAATGTGCTGATATAATTTATACTAAGGTTTCTTTGAGCGTCAAAAACTACATCTGTATCATGATGTTTTTCTTATGAAATGCTCTGATCAATTTATCATATACACATCTTTGAGCATTATTTTTTTTTAAAGGGCTTAGGAAAAGAATGTGCTAAATAACAATTTTTAATCAAAGAGAAATATCACAAGTATTACTTATTTGTTTATTTATTCAAGCACATCTAAATTTTAGAAAGTCGTTTTATGACAAGATTCAGATGTAAAAAGGGCTTAAACGATGACATTTGTTGTAGTATCTTTGTGATACAATCTCAAGAAGCACTCTGATTTAATTCACAAAATATCATCATAAATCAAACAACTTTGATTTGAGTTACCTTATGGCTAAAAATGTTTTGAACACATCCAATCATACCTTAAGAGAAGGATTTACCAAAACTTAAATTCTATGATGTTATGAAAGAACATGTGCTTATCAAAAATGCATTTCAATTATATTTCTTTCAACATCTCTTCAAAAGATTTTTTTCAAATTGGTTTGTCATCATAAAAAAGAGGGAGATTGTAAGCTTTAGAACCTTTTAGAAAGTATGAGCTATATTGTTTTGAATTACAACAAAGCCAATTTAAAGAAAATATTTTGAAGAATGACTAATGGCTACCTTGAGTTTCTTGACTATACTTAACAGGTATTTCCAAACTGCATAACACGAATTTGAGTGAGAATAATTTTACTTTACATGTGCAAATATGTTTTATCTCGAAGAAAGATACTGAGCTTAAATGAAGTAAATATTATATCGTGTAAAGTATGCTCACATGTATCAAGGAATGAAGCATATCAAGGCAATAACAAGAAACCAAGAGAAGGGTATTCAGAAAGTAACACGGGACGTCAGAAAGTATGGTGAAGAATAAGGAAATCATGCAAACTTTGAAAGTAACGTGTTTCTCAGTTGACAATCATCATAATTGCAAATCATTCATCATTAAAGAGCTAAGATTGAAGACTGGAAAATTAAAGAATGATCAAAGGATTGATTGAACACATCAGAAAACTCACTTCATGATGGAACACAGAATGCCATAGGAAATGGATGGAAATTTGAAATTCAAATTTCAAATCTCGAGTCAAATCTAGTTTCATAATTGGTATGTCATCATCTCTTATGCTTGATTGATTAACCATCCTACCTTTTAGAAGAAGGAGTACAAAAACCATGATCAGAAAGTAAAAAAAAGGGACATCAAAAACCTCTACTATACAACGGCTTCTACAACCGATGTAACAAGTTTGTCAACCTACCATTATAAACTAATGTTCCAAGACACAACAAATTATCTACACGTGTCACTTGGAGATCTGATCAAGGGCAATGGTCATAAAGAAGGACTACTATAAATGGAGATGCTATGCTTGAAAGCCGATGAGAGAGTTGAAGACACAAGAGTGGAAACTTTGGAAAAATCTCTCTACACTTCTTATGATGTTCACCATTATATGTAATCAGTTTCCTTGAAGTGTAAAAATCTTTTTTCAAAATGCTTAGCATGGTGTATGCTCTTCTTTGTAAGAGATGTTAGGAAAAAAGTTGCTCATGTTTCCTAGGTCTGTCTTATTGAATATTTGTAAGGAAACTTGAGTGCATGTTAGTTTGAGTGGCAATCCAAACACATAACTTTTGTAACCTTGATCTGGTAGTGATCAGTGTGAGATATAGCTTGGAGAGGCTAATGTAAAACTACTCGCAATGCGATGGCAGAGGCATTATGTTCATCATGGTCCAGTTTGAAGAGGTTATGGAAGAACTATTTGCAAAGGTGTTCCACTCATCATGGTTTAACTTGGAGAGGCTGGTTCAAGACTACTCGGTTCAGCTTGAAGAGGCTGGTGTAGAACTACTCGGTTCAGTTTGGAGAGATTGGTATAGAACAACTCGATTTGTGACAGTAAGGGTTGTCTACTGTTTACTAGTAAGAGCTTGGGAAAACTATTATAAAGACTATCCAATTTACTTTCTCAGGTTAAGAAAGTTGTTTTAGTGAAATCTCAATATGTGTTGAGTATTGGATGTAGGCAGGTTTGATTGAACTAATATAAAAATAATTATGTTATCTCTCTTCTCCTTGATCTTTTATTGTTGTGTTGTGCATGTTTGATTTAATAACTGCTGAAATACTATTGTAGCTGTGTTATTATTAAAATGCTTCAAATATCTATTTTCTGAAACAACTAACTAAATTCCACTACACTTCAAACTTAATACTTGATAGTATCTGTCATTAAATGTTTTAGATTTTTAAAATGTAGGAAAACACAATTCAACCCCCCCTTTTCGTACACTCTTTAACCTACAGTGACTCCATGAAAAATATTTTTCAATATTTTTTGCCCTGTTGCAATCCTGGTTGTGATAGCCACCAATTTTAACTTTTGGCTAAAATTAAAAAACCATTTTAATTTGCAAACTGGTCTTTTAAAAGATATTCGAGGTTCTAGAGTCTATTATGATTAGGGAATAGTAGAAAATTAATTCCACTACACCCTTAATACATCCGTATAAATATGATTACTTTAGATCTCATCATGCAACTTTATTTATAACTTCAAAATATTTATTTTTCCTTAAAAAATTGCATATTTGCAAAGAAATAAAACCAAAATTGAAACGAAAATTCAAGAACCAATTTTATGCAAAAAAATTTGTTTTGATAGTTATTGTCTACACCAACGTATCCTCTGGTACATTAAGGAACTCAAAGTCACATCGTTCTTGTAGAAAATACTTGTGTGTTTGATAAGTTTTAATTAAAAGAAAAAAAATCAAAGAATACGTCGATTGATTTTAATTGTGAAAAGAAGAATTTTGAACCAATTATTTGAAAAAAAAATCTGCTTGTGTACAGGATCCAAGGCAACACTAGGTTACTCAATAAATTTTTACAATCCAGCAGTACACAAAAGAGGCATCCACCTCTCTATCATGACCATTGACTGTTGCATGGATATAGAAAACATATTCTTTTATTTTTTTAAAAGGAGTCCTAATCTAAACAAAAAAAAAAACGAATGTGTTTTTGTACAAGACATATAGGACAAAAAGAGCCTAAACCTATAAAAGGAACTAGCCCCCAAAATAAAAAGGAACCTTGAACCTAGGAAAAAAACTAGCCTGAAATAAAAAAGGTTAGCCCCAAAAATACAAACATGGCCCAAACACCCCAACACATGAATTTGAATGAAAACCAAACAGCCAAACCACGACCCAAAAAAAGAACTAAAAACTAAACCAAAACGAAAAACAAAACTGACTTTAGAAGCAAAACAAAAAGGGACTAATAACAAATCCTAGGCTTCGTTTGGATTGGTGGAAAGGGATGGAATGGGATGGAAGGGGATGGAATGATTTAAAATGTCATTGTTTGGATACAATTTTAAATGGAATGAGATAGAAGATAATGGAACTCATTCCATTCAATCCCACCAATTCCTCTCATTTACCTTCCCCTCCAATTTGGGGTGTATGGGATGGAACTCACTAGGGCTTAGCCTCCCTTTTATTGCAATTACAATTTTATCCCACTGCCCCTTTTGCTGTTCCTCGCAGTATAGAAGCAAAAAAAGCCATCTAATTAGAAAAGAATGCCAGGCAGAGGGGGAAAGGTGGGAGCCACCGCCGGTCTCACCTCCTATGCCGACACGCCACTTCATCTTCTCCGCCGCTGCTGCTCCCTTAACTACACAGGTTGCTCCCCTCGACCACGGCCCACGACTACTTTGCTCCTCGCACATAAACAGCCAAATAGCTACTCCTCAACCCCTTCAGCCATGCTCTCTCAGCTACATTGCCACGACACTGCTCTCTTAGCTACGCCACCGCGACACTTCTTCTGCTCCATCGTTGCAACGCTTCGTCGAATCCGCTGTCGCACTTCCTTTGTCTCGGTTCATCCCTTCTTCTTAATTTTTCCCATTTCGTATTTTCATTGTTTTTGTTTCGATTTGGTAGAACCACAGTCCATGGTATATACTGATCTATTAATTTTTGCATTCTTCTCATGTTTGTTGTTGCAATTTTTCGAATGGATTGTGTTGCCCATATTTTTCATGATTAGTTATTATCCAAATGACACAACTTTAGCTAGCTGACTCTATTAACAAACTATCTGAATCCAAATAAATTCAAAAAACAAAATCTTCTTCTCCTAAGAATCGACAATAGAATTTGTAATTTATTATTGGCATCATCTTCTCTTTCCATCTGTTGGCACAGAAGAAGTACACTGAAGCAGGATAAAGAAAAAGGGGGACAATTGTATTTGCTGAGTTTTGGGGAGAACACCAACTGGTAGGCCTTTACTTTCTACTAGAAGGCTCTTCCACTGGGTTGCCTGGCATCACTTGAGACAGGATCTTCTCTTCCTTTCATTCTTCTGTTTCCCTACCTATGTTTAGTATATTAGACTATATGGTAATTTGAAGAATTTGTGAGTTGGATGCAATAGTTCTTAATGTTATTCAGGGTATCTCATTCTAGTCTACTTGGCAATAATAAAAAGTTATCCTTCAAGTATTGGCAAAACATGTAACTAAGCAGCTAGGAAATTTTACATAAGCGAGATATGAATTTTTTTGTACCAAGCGTCCCTTACTTGCAGTGAATTTCAAGTTTCCAAAGTAAAAATAGGCACTAGAATTGTCCATTTCTCTTGGTCAAAAAAATGGTTAAAAAACTAAAATTTGGTTAACCAATGTATATTTAAGGGATTCAAACACTGAAGATCTTCAACATGTAATTACATTATAACATTTTTTTTGTGTTTTGCTCTTTCTTTTCGTGGCTTCTTTGTCTCCTGAACTCTTTCTTCTTCTCTTAGCTATCTCCTCCTCACATTCTTGTACCACCATTATCAACCCTTCCAATAATGCTTCCAACAACAATGCTTCATGCAAACCTCTCTTCATTAAGATCCTTCTACATAACTACCTCGTACCCTGAAGAACGCTTCAATTCACTAAAGTTATCCATCTCAGTAAACATAAATACAAAACAGCATAAACAACCCCCTTCAGTGGTCTTCCTTTTCTTTTTAAGCTTTGGTCTAATTTGCATTTTAGCTTCTCTTATTTTGTATGTTTTGTGGTTGTTGTGTTCAGTTTCTGTAATTACTTTCTTGGTTTTTTTTTTATTTTTGACATTTCTTATATTGATGTAGATGGACAATAAAAAATTTATATCGAAATATATAATATTTCTCCACATTTTGAAAATCATGGCTGCTCAATTATTGTTCCTCATAACTGTCCTATTTGCATTGAGAAACAATTCTAGAAGACCACAAATACCTTGTATAATAAAAGAAGATTGAGAAAGAGCTCGAGATGAACTAATGAAAAAAGTTGTGAGCACTGATCGATGTCGAGATGTAATTCGAATGGGTCCTCAAGCTTTTTTAAACTTGTGCACTATATTAAGAGATCGAGGTGGACTTCGACATACACGACAGGCAACAATTGAAGAACAAGTTGCAAAATTTCTTTATATAGTAAGGCACAATGTTAGGAATCGTGTGATATCTTTCTTCTTTAGACTTTCTGGGGAGACAGTTAGTCATCATTTTCATAGTGTATTGCAAGCTTTGATAGAGTTGGAAGATATATTTATGAAACAACCTGATGGAACATATTTTCATCAAGAGATACTTAACAACTCTAGGTTCTACCCATATTTTAAGGTGAACTTTTTTACCCTTCTATTTTAGCAATAATAAATTGTTGTCCTACACATTTGATAAGATAATTGAATATCAGGATTGTATCGGAGCAATTGATTGTACACATGTGTATGTCAAAGTTCTAGAAAAATATGCCCCTAGGTATCGTGGTAGGAAAGATTACCCCACACAAAATGTGTTAGCTGTGTGCACTTTTGACTTGAAATTCACATATGTCTTACCTGGATGGGAAGGAACAACATCAGACTCGAGAATTGTAAAATGTGCTTTGACACGTAGCAGTCCTCTCAAAGCACCAGAAGGTAATGAAAACCTAATTGGTGTAATTTATTTTTTAAAACTATTTATTAAACTTATCAAAATATTTTTTTTTGGAAAATTCTACCTTGCTGATGTTGGATTCCCTTTAAAGGCTTCTGTTATCACACCTTATAGGGGAGAGTGATACCACTTGCAAGAATATTTTAGAAATCCACCATGCAATCCTCGTGAATTATTCAACAATCGTCACTCATCATTACGTATTTTTGTTGAATGTGCATTTGGTGTGCTGAAGAAGAGATTTCCAATTATACAAACAATAATGGATCCCACATTTGGTATGACCACCCAAAAAGAAATCATAATTGCTTGCTGCATATTGCACAACTACTTGATGGGGGTAGATCTTGATCAAAATCTCATAGACGAAGTGAAACAAGAACTTGCAAATGAAAGGAATTTTCATGAGAGCCATCAAGTTCGTAGAGAAGACAGTGATGATATGGCTAGAGGAGAGATAATTAGAGATAACATTGCAGCTAATATGTGGCTAAATTACTAAGCATCTCTTATTTGTTATGTCTTAAGCTTGTTTATGTTTTGATATTTTTTTATTGACTTTAGTTCCTTGCGTGAACTATAGTTAATGTGCTCTAGTTGAGCATCATTTTTTACCTTAATTTCGTTATTGGATGAGGTTGTTATAAATTTTTGTTGATGGCTATTTAGTTAATTGATGGATACTTGTGTTAGTTAGCCAAAAAAATGTTTGGGGCAAGATGCATTGAAACTCCTATTTGGTCCATTAAAGTCTCTTCTCGGATGATTTAAGTTGCCAAGTTCCATGATTTGTCCTATTAGTTTCTGTTTAAATATGTTAATTGCAATTTCCTTTTGAGAAGTATTTGGTGTCATTAAAAGCATTCCACTCCCGTCCAAAGCTTACCAGGTATTGGGGTGAGTGGCTCTTTAAAGTCAGAACTTCCTCTACAAAATAGCTTGTGTTTGGCTTGGCAAGTGAGACTTGTGGTATCATTGGCTATGCAACAAAGTAAATTTTTAATTTGCACTAAACAATAGTGTCAGCAATTTTCCTCTTAATTACTTGATTTTACAGAATCATTTCTAATTCTTACTCGTAATGTGTTTGTAGCGCCACATTATTATTAGATTTGATTTTACTTTTTTTTTTTTGCATGAATCTCTTGTTATGTTCTACTTGAGGTTTAATTTTTGTACTTTAAAATTTTTTCGTTACTTGGATGAGGTTTTTACAAATTTTTATTGATGGTTTGTTAGTTAATTGATGGATACGTGTGTTGATCAATTTGTATACATGTTGGTTTTTAAGCTTAGCAATGGATGAAAATTCAAAAAGGGCAAAGAGGACGAAAGGTGGTGATACATGTTTCTGGGCACTATCAATGGATGAGGTTTTGATTGATGCATATCTCCATCCACGTACTTTGGGTAACAAAAATGGTAATTGTATGACATCAAGTGCAATGGATAGCATTTTAAAAGAGCTAAAAGACCACTTCCCAGAGAAGCCAATCTCTAAAGATAAAATTAAGGATCACACGAAAAACATAAAAAGCAAAGGTCAATGGTTGTTATGACCTTTTCAAAAATGGTCCAAGTGGTTTTGCTTGGGATACAATAACAAGCATGTGGATTGCTGAACCAGAAGTCTGGGATAAGCTCATTGAGGTATATTCTATATACAAATATTAAATTTTTGTGATTTTAATTTAAGAATTGGCATGGTTAATTTTTTATTTAATGTTAACTTGTATTTTATTTGATTACAAGCTAGGCCAGAAGCAGCTGAGTGGAGAAACAAACCTATTCCACATTATGATAAACTAGCTCAACTCTTTGGAAAAGATCGAGCAACAGGAGAGCATGCAGAAACAGCAGCTGAAATAAGAGCAAGACGCACTGCAAATGATACGAATGGATATGGTGACACCATAGATGACATAGACCATTTGGTGTCTACTAATGAAGTTACTTTAGATGGATTTGATTTTGCTGATGAGGAGCAGCATCCTTTCACCCCCCTTGGAGAGCCTTCTGATAATCAATCTCGTGGTGCAACCTCGTCTACGACTAAAAAAAGAGGTAGAAAATCAACGGAAGATAATGTAAACATGCATCTTGTTAAATCTGTTGACAAGATGATTAATGTGTTTGACAACTTGGGCAAAAGCACAACAGATTTAGTCAATCTAAATAAAAATGTTGCTTATGAGGATATATAGGCTCAATTGGTTGACATTGGTGTTGAACCAGCTTTTTTGCCAACGGTATACATGTACTTTGCTCGAGATCACAATGCTATGAAGGCTTTTATGGGAGTTCCGGTTGACCAGCATAAGGAAATGTTATCTCATATTGTGCCAGGATACCCACCAAATATTTAGTCTCTCTATTCATGATAATTGGTGTATGTTGTCTTTATTTTTTTTTAACTCTTTTTCATTAATTTTTTTGTTTTAAATCGTATTTGTTTGATGAAATAATATATTAATTATATTCTATTCTTTGAATTTGCAGATCATATGGGGGCCTTAGAGGACATGGAGTATGATATCTTTATTTGGAGGCTACATGCATGATATTCTCATTCGTTTATTTTGTTTATTTTCGTTGACGTAGAATTTGAACTTTGATACATTGGCCTCATTCAATAAGTTTTTCATGTTTTGCCCCTTCAGTTGTTTATTTTGCTTGATGTAGGATTAGAACTTTGACACCCCATTTAATAAGTTTTTCATGTTTTTTTCCCTTCAGTTGGTTTATGTTAAGTGCTAATAATTTTATTGGATTGTCATGTTTACTTGTTAATGTTTATTATCTTTTTATTTATTTGGATTTATTTCAGCCATGAGTTATTTAGTATTAAGATTTATTTGACAATAGCCCGTTTGACCAACCCATGTCCACCACAAATTGCAAAGCCTTCTTCTTACATTAAAATCACAAAATTAAATATGTTTGTCATTTATAATATCAATTATTTTTTAATCCTTTGGTGGGTTCCTTTTCTCTACCCTATACGAGATTTTATGTTTTTTTTTTAATTCCTTTTTTCAACAATCACAAATATAATGATTTAATTATGTGAGTGTGAGGTTGACTGTTGAATTAGATATGAGTTTGATTCTCATATATTTGATTTTAGTACTTTATTTGGAAGGACTTTTAAATAATGAATGAAAAAGTAAGTTATCACAATTAACATAACAAATACATGAGTGATTACAATATTATTTTCATGTTAAAACAATTAAATTGCAACATATTTATGATAAGGGTAATTATGGAAAAAGAAATTATAATTATTTTGATTCCATTCCATTCTATTTTATTATCCAAACAATGGAGTGGTAAGTATACTCCTTTCCATCTTTAACAATCTAAACAATGGAGTGTGATCTCTATTCCATCCCACTCCACTCCATTCTACTCCATTCCACTTTATTCCATTCCGCTCCATTGACCATTGTTTATCCAAACAAAGCCTAAAACTAAAAATACAACACCTGTACATGAAAAGGGGAAAGTGAACTAGAATGAAAAACATAGTGAAGGAGCTGTAATGGCAATCGATGGCGGCAAGAGCAAGGAAGGCTTCGGGTGGCTCCGTGGCGGCGGCGCTAGGTAGCAGCGAGGGAGGACTGGCGCTGCAGAGGTTTTGGTGAGAGCGGCCATCACGGCGGCGTATAGGGGATGAGTTCCGTGAGCACTGCTTGAAGGCGGAAAAGGCTGGCCTCGCGGAGGTTGCAGGCATGACGGTGAGAGGCTGAGGCTCGAGCAGCCGCGACTCAGCGCGGCCCTTCCCACGGTGGCGGCAAGTTCTAGGCTGGGCCACTGGTGCGCTGTTGGGTGAGACAGAGGCGCGATAGCGGTGGCTCATAGTGGCGAGGGTAGTTGTAGCGATGGTTAGGTGTTGATGATGAAGGATGGCTTAAGGAAGGTTGCAATGTTCTTGATCCATCCCTTTCTTTTCATGGCATAAAGATGCTAACATTAGAGCTAAAAGGAGAAAAAACATCTTCTTACTACTACTGCCTCTACCTTCTTCTTTCTTTTGTTGTTGCTTTTTCTGTTTTCTGCATATGCCTTTTTTCTTGTCTATGTGTGTTTATTGATTTATGTCAATGTGTCCCTCTGAAAATCTCTCTCTTTTTATGATGAATGGCCTTGTATTTGTATATGGTTGTGGATCCGTATGTCTGAGTGATTCTGATTTAGGCGGATTGGGGATTTGATTTGGTTTGATTGGGATTATGCTTTTGATCTGATTCTGATTGCACAATTATCTCAATCTCCATTTTGATTTGCCTAAAAAATTAAATACTTTGAATGCCTTCATGAGCCAACAAGCATAAGTTGGAGAGAATGGGTTGATCTCATATTTCAAATGGAGCCCAAAAACAACATAAAATAAACAGACAAAATACAAAGGCTTGATAGGCTTAGGACCTAAATTAGGATTGGGCCAACTCCCTCCCTCTTTCTTTTTTCTTTTTCTTTTTTCTTTTTAAAAGAGAAAATGTAAAATGTATCCTAACAAGATATGGTGTTCACAATACGCATTGTTCATTACATATATTTTCTCAACTTTATATTCATTCAATATTATTTGACATTTTTATTTTATTGTTACATATCATTCAAATGCAATGAGGGCTTCTTGATTTTCATTTATCTTGTTCACATCATAATTTCCTTACTATGCTTTTATTTGGTGATCTTTGGTATATATTTTTTAGTTTATGTTCACTTTTGGAAAAAGAACCATTTTCAGCTTATGTTATCCACAATTTAAACCACAAT
Source organism: Dalbergia cultrata (assembly GCA_031216105.1). NCBI lineage: Eukaryota > Viridiplantae > Streptophyta > Magnoliopsida > Fabales > Fabaceae > Dalbergia > Dalbergia cultrata. The sequence continues at coordinate 31,931,544 of CM062351.1, forward strand.
TACAATATAATACAATATTGAAATATATGTGTATAAAATATTATCGTTATTAATATTAATCAAATCATATATATTATTATTTATGAAATGTAGTTATCATATCCGTGCATTGCACAGGTCACTGTACTAGTGTATGCTCAAAAGACCGAGTCCCTTCTTTGGACTAATCACTTGGAATTGATACAGGACTTTGTAGGTGGAGCATGATTTGGTCCTTGTTATTTTTGGACCATTACATGATTTGCTTTTCTAAGCTGTTGGATTTGATTTTAGTATAATCTAATGGTTGGCATTGTAGCCCCATTCTTTGAAATTTTAAAATTGGCATTAAATTCATAAAATAGTTATTTTTGCTATGAAACCCTTTTAATCATTTCGAATGATGTAGAGGAGATCAACCAGCAGTAGCAACAAAGATAGATTCTTCATTCTCTTATTCATAGGTGATCATCCCCTCTCGATTCTACAATTCATTCTCATTGTTTTTTCATGTTCTTGTTAAGTACGCAATTAGAAATGCTATGCAAATCTCAAACTGAAAACATAATTCAATTGCATGTTATCCTATCTCGAATGCGACTTTCATTCTGAGCATGCGTTAATCAAAAAATTATTTGTTCTCCAACATTTTCACTCGTTCTAATCACATTTTCGTTGTCCTCGTAGATAAACAATGAATCAATCAGTTGAATATTGCACATGACGATGCTTCTGAGTTTTTTTTTAAAAAATATTGTTTGAACAAGAGGAGTAGGAGGCAGGTGCTATAAGACTAAATTGACATATGGGCATTGATGATTCTTGAGTATGAACAATTTATTTCTTTCTTTCATAAGCCCCTTGTTGCAATGAACCAATTAGTGAAGAACACGCACCACGACAATTATTGGGAACCTGGGAAAATCTACTTCTGAAACACACTTACACACTCAAAGGGGTGATGTTGATTTTCGAACAGGACCTTCCTCACCTTTCTCTATACCTCTACTTGTCATGCAGTCATGGAGAATTCCGACTAACAAATCCCAACTTCCTCAATGTGATGATTGATTTGCATATACAAATAATATATTTGAATTCAAATTTTTTACTGATATTTGAATTACATATCTAATATCCTTGCCCAAAGAAGAGAGATTAACCAAACTAGAAACTGAACATATATTCTAAGGGCCCCAAAGTTTCAATCTTTGTCTTCATTATACTTCACTTTTCAATGTTTCCTCTACTCTGTTGAACTTGAACACCCTCCCCCTACATAGTTCTTCATTGTGGATTCACTATCACCATTGATTTCATCGGTTATTTTCATCAACGCCCACAGATGTCAACTTACAACATACAGGGACAATGTTTTATCCAATATATTCAAATCAATCTATTCCCAGTATTTATTTTGAGAGAATAATAACAAGTGTCCTTGACAGAGTTCTCTCGAATCTAACACCTTGTCATGAAATAACACTATCAGAGTTCCTAGATCTTAAGGTCTGATATTGACGAACCAGAACCACGCAATCGATGATGGAGGGAGCTATCCCTCTTCAAAAACCAGAGAATGCACGACAAGGACACAACCTGTTCTTGATGAAGAAGCCAGCTGCAGATGGAAGAGACATGAAAAAGAGCGCTTCCCGTAGTGCTAAAAGTTCTTACAATAGGGGATTGTCGGGGTAAAGGAGGATTACGCACACTAACTCTAAATGCAAATAATAACATTCAAGGAACTAATTGCAATCAATATATTTATATAAAACACAGTTTATCCTAATAAGGAAATCCAATGTGGCAATCCCTCCTTCATTCATCCTTAATTTAATTTGATTATTAAAATGAAGTGAATTATTTAATTAATATATATTTGATTAAAAGAAAGTCACATAGATTATCCAAATTGATCCCATTCATAAAATAATTATTGTCTAAAATTAATGTAGGATTCACATATATTAATATATGATCCACAGATATATTTGATATTTTTTCTACTAATATTTATTCTATAATATTATGCTTTAGTCCTATCATTCTTATGAATTTGATATAATTTCTAATAGTGATATTAATATTATGAATATGATATAATTTCCAATTTTCATGAACTAAAATTGGACAACTAATATCAATTGTTCTGGACAAATAATATCAATTGTTCTATCATTCTTATTCACAATTAATTTTTCAATCTTATTTAATACTAACTTTTAATATTATGGTCGTTTGGTATGTCATATTAATATGATATCAGATTTTAATTTATATCCTAAAAATTAAGATTGTCATTATTGTTATATTTCAATTTCCATTATTTTAATAGTTGAAATATGATCTAAATATCAATTATATATATTTATAAGGAAAATGCTACGTGACAGTTCCTCCTTGACTGATTTTTCTGTCCAAATTCTAATTACTTTCATTTACCATTTTTGTATATTCTTGATTATTTATTCTAAAGAAAAGTAATATACGATTCAAATCTCAATTAATATATAATTTTATTCGTAATTTATATAAGATTGAAAGTAAGATCCTTGCAATATAAATTGATTCAATTTACAATATAAGAATAAATAAATATATTTTGATTACTTTTATTCTTAATTTTAATTGTGCTTACTATTTCCATTTTTACGATATATGAATATCACATTTCAAATTTTTATTTGGATTTTAATATTTAAACTTAATACAAATAAAAGTTAAAATATAAAACTAACATAAAATTAATCTCACCACATTTGTTGTATTATTTATTTTAAGTAAAATTAATATATGATTCAAATCTCAATTAATATATGATCTTAAGCTATCATTGATTAGAAACATCTTTCTATTCTTTTTCATTTTAATTCTTAAATGCTTATCTATCTGTATTGTTAATTTTTAATAATTATCATACTAATTAATATTATTACCTTTTCCAATTTTCATTTAATTCTAATTGATTTGATGCACTTAATTTTTTTGATAGATTTGACGTACTTAATTTTAGCATATATACATATTTGATCATTGCATATAAATTGTAGCATGGGTAAACATTTCTTCGACACATCATATCTACACATAGATATTTGTATTATTTCCTTCTTCTTCTTTTTTTCTCTTCTTTACGGTTTTTCCTATTGATCTAATGTTTTGATTTGTTTTTGTTTCTTTTATGTTTAGGTGATGTGTATTGAGTTTTTTTGGAGCCATTTGGTAAAACCATTGTGGTATATTCATCAATTATCTATTTTGATTTTTACTTTATATATATAAATATTATTAGTAATCTTTTCTTTGGTTCAACTTTGCCTCTTTTCTTTTGCAGTTCTATTGAGGCTCTCCAATTGTATTGTAGGTAATTTTATTCAAAATATTTTTCTTTTATTTAATTTGAATCTTACTGTTCTTCGTTTATTAAGTTTTTATTTTGTTTTCTTTTTTAATATTTTAATTTATATAGCTCCCATAGCTTCAAATGATTTTGATTTTTGGATTAATTGTTTCTTTCAGTATATGTTTTTCTGAATTTATTCATTTTTACTTTTGATGTATTCTTTTTTAGTATTTAATACTATATTGATTTGAGTTTGAAATTAATCAGTGATAGTATGTTGTTTTAAATAAGTTTTGAAAATTACATTATTGAAATTTAATATTATTTAAAATTATATCATATTTCCATTTTTAAACATTTCCTTAATATTATATTTGTCTTTTAATATTACCACACTAATATTTTAAATGATTCTTAATCTTCAATATTATACTCATTTTTTACAAAATTAGAATATCATATCCACATTTCAAATAAAAAATTCAAAACATTTCTTTATAATCTTATATGCTAGCCTGCTAGGTTGATTTAATAATGAAATTAGTTGTTAATATTACTTTGATTCTAAATAATTTTTGTTTTATTTGATTTTAAAAGGATCAAATCAATTAAACAATTATCCATTTTTAATTATGATTTCAACTATTTTAATTAAATCTTCACATATTCTTTTAATTGTCATATCAATCAGTAATTTATAAATTTATAAACATTCACATTAAATATTAATTTTTTCATTTTAGTCAAATAATTCTTAATTATTAAATCATATCTGTCTTTACAATATTAGAAAATCATATCTCCATTAATTATATTTTTTCATATTAATTTAATTCTTAAATATTTTTCTTTCTTGATTTTCAATAAATGATTTCTAATAATTACAATGTAAACTAAAGATATTCTATATGTATCTCATATCTTAAATATCAATCTCAATATTCAAATTTAATATATAATTTAATTTTTAAATAAAAAATTATTGATATTTGCATCCATGTCAATTTGTTATTATCATGTTATTTGATATCAATATTTTGATATTATTCTTAATTAATATCATTTTAATCTAATATTTATTATAATATCATGTCTAAGAGATTTAATTATAAATGATAATTCCTTTCAATCAATTACAAATGGTAAATGGTTATAGAGTAAAATATTTTTATCATAAACACAAAAATAACTCATTTACTTAGTATACAAAACATATCTATTATTTATAATAAATACAAAAATTATAATAATAATCTTAGCATCACTTGAAATTAAATATACATACAATTTAACTGATTTTGTCATTTTTTAATAACAAAAAGATAATGCCATTTTTTTTCCTAACTTAAACAATCTACAACACAAATAATGATGAATATATCTTTCATGGGTAATAAAAATATGAATTGCACACGTAACAATTAGTATACCATATATATATATATCAAATTCATATATTATATGAGTTTTAACAAAAATATAGATTATATGGGTAATAATTCAGTTACGACCTAATTAATATCGATTTATGCTAAATTAAAGTTAGTCCTAAGTTACAAAAAAAATAGATACACCCACATATTGATATATAAACATAAAATGTTGGTTAATTATTTATCTTAAAAATAAAACATATTTATCTTAGAAAAAAGGCCATGATAAATTATTTTTATAATAAATTATATAAAATTAATCTACATCATTATTATCATCATCATCATCATCATCATCATCATCATTAAATAAAATAGATTCAAAAGATAACTACCTTTTTTTGTGTCTCCTAATCACAATGAAATTTGATTTGAAGTCCACTTACTATTTCTAATTTGTCTCAGTCGTTCATGATTGAATCAATGAACAAATATCCTGAAAATTTAAAATAAAAAATTCATTAAAAACAAATGCTCCGAAAACCACTCACCCACGTTCATCACATTCTCATCAGACACCAACACATTGCAAAACCAACCCCCACTCACAGAATCTCCTTTTCCTGTTATTCTATCCCATCTTTCATTATCCAAAAACAACACCAAACATAATCGAAGCAAAAAAGAAACTGAAAGGAGCCAGCTCAAATCTGGATTTGGCCACGTCTTCCTTAACGAAGTGGAGGCACACCGTTGCCATTGGCGGTGACATCGCAAACGTACATGCACGTTATTTGTTTGTTGAAAAGTAGGTTTTTGGTTTCAACAACAACAATCTGTACCCAAAGGAAGACAGGGAACTGAAGATTCTTCTCTATGCTTGCTATAGTTAGTGGTCACCAAGTAGGTTCCTTTCTTCTTTTCTCAATTCATCACTTTCTCTTCTCAGTTTTATACAAATATGTGGAAAAAAAAGATTATTTTTTTAGCCTGGTAATGGCACAAATGGGCCCTTAATATCCCCCCACCCTAAAGAAAGAAAGAAAAAAACTCCTTTTGTCTTTTTGTTGTTTTCACCAAATCATTAGCAAGTAATTTTTTTGCCTAAGTATTCATCCTTTTTTTTTTTTCAATTTTATTTACCAAATTGAAAAGGGAGAAAATAATTTAATTTTGAAGTATAGAATTACCAGTGGCTAAAAATGCTGTTTATTTTTTTATTCCTGTTTATTTTATTTTATTTTATGCAGATGCTTGGCTTTTGACTTAAATGAATGGCTTCTGAATTAAAATAGCAATTTTTCCTTACTTAAATGAAAGGAAAAAAAAATGAAAAGGTTAATTGCTAATAGGCATACAACGCTGCCATGAGTTGTTACAAGTGTCAAGATTGAGTTTAGAAGTGACTCTCTTCCCACCGTTACACTTTGTTCTTCACCTCACAATCTCATATCTTCTGTTTTTATTATAAATGCAAATAGCCTATATTGGTTGTGCTCATAGAGCAGTATGAAGGTTCTATTACTGTGTTGATGTTTTCAAGTCTGTCAATTGGAAGCTTTATTTTTGTTCCCTCGGGTTAATAGCATCAACAAAAGCTATACATGAACAAGACCCATCTCTGCATATGGCTGAAGTTTCTGCTTTTCTTTGATTGATATTGGCAGTCTAAATTTCCAAAATTTACCTTGCTGTCGTTGGTTGTTTTGATTGCAATTTGTGCGCATAATTCTATCTTTTGTTTAGGTGTTATCATATGGTAGGATGGTTTGGTTTTGTCACACACACTCTTTGTTATACGATTTTTGCATAATTCTATCTTTTATTTAAGATTAAGATGAACAGAATGCGCTGTAATTTTAGAAAAAGGTTCAAATTTCTATTTTTAATTTTTTGGTTTGCATTTCTTATGGGATATCTTATCTACTCATTTCTAGGGATAACTGGAATGTTTGATTCACTTTCAAATTTGTATGGTTTTTCTCTTGATAAATCTAATTAAACTTAAGCCATGAACACCTTCAACACCAAAACTATCAAAGAATGAGTTACAAAAAGAAACTAAAAAAACGAAAGAGCATCAATTCAATTGAAAAGGAAGAAGGTAGTTATGATACAGGAAAAAAAATGCAGAAACATGTTTAAAAAATTTGATCACTTTTTGGCCTCCTATTTAAATTCGAGAACCAACAAGTACAATTGGAATGCCATTTTAAGAAAACAAGTTATATAACTTTAGAAAATACATTATATGAGTGTGTGAGATTAATGCTCATTTCTTTTACTCTTTTTTTGTTTGATATTTAGACATGTTATATTATATTTAAATATTTATTTTATTAAGATAAAAATGTCGTATATAATATTTAACGCTAATTATATAGTTCCCAAAAAATAAAAGGCAACTCGACAGTTATTCCCATATTTCTCTCTTAATCTTAATAAACCAACACCAATAGAAAAGTGACTGACAGTACTTGTCGAGTCGCTAGTATATTATAATTCAATTCAATTTTATAATATATCTTTAATTAATTTTTTCAAAATTTATAAACATAAAATTTCGTACCTCGCACGGGTAACATACTAGTATTAAAATATTAGAGATGGGGTGGTTTTTCCAATTTCAAAACCGAAACCATCACATAGTCCTGAAGATACTCGGCCCATATTATCCTTCACCGACTTTGTAATGAGGTCAATCAATTCACAGGACATGGTGAAAACTAGTTCGACAATACCACCACTCATCCCGGCTCGTGCTCATAACCAGTCACAAATCACAAATCAATACATAGCCGAAGGCAGCCAATTTTTATTTTTTTTTGGAGTCACGAACAATTGAATAGAGAGAACTGCGACTGATATTAGAAAATATCTGTGAGCACCTTTCCACGTTTGCTTCGTCCTCAGCCTTTTTAAGGCCCACGACGCAGTGTGACCCAAGCTCTTCATTCAAAACGAACCCAAAACGACACAAAGCAGTATTGAGGGTTTCTCCTTCACGCGTATCGGCCCTACCTGCAATTACATACGCCAAATTTCTCTATCCCAATGAATCAACCATCTTCCATTTGAAATTCCCATACCTCGCAGGTTCCCTTCCTATCCCTCTTCTTTCTCTTTGGCGGCGATTTCTTTTCTGTTTTTTCGTTACGTTGCGCATCTGAGATCATGAAACTCGATGCGCGTATCATTTTGAATATGTTGATACATTTAATCTCTACTAAAATTGTTCGTTTGAGTATGAACTATGAAGCGGTGCTGAATTTCTATTCTTTTTCTTTTTTTCTTTTTACTTTTTCGCATGTTCTTTTGTAACTGCGATATTTTTATTATTTTGTCGGTGAAATGATAACAGTTCTTTCTCTATTTTTATAACAAATTTATATCTATTTGTTGCTGAATGAACCTTGAAGATTGAATAATGTCTTTGGTGACACTTTCCAGGTCTTATTTGGTTGGAGTGATTGGAATGAATTGTTTCATAGGTTTAACAAGCGCTATAACTGAACCTTACTGTCGTCTGTTGTGGAATTTGAGCATTACTTCTTGTTATATTTTCAATTTTATATTTGTTCGTTGTGTTTGTTAATGTCTTTGGTGCCCAGCCCTGCATGGTTGAAGTGATTGGAATGAATTGTTTCATGGGGTTTAATAAGCACCATAACTAGACCTTATTGGCTCTTTTGGAATTTGAGCATTACCTCTTTGGCCTTGTTGTGATTGTTTTAGTCATTGAGGTTATTTGCATACTATTCTGTGTTGGTGCTTTCTCAGGCTTGACATGATGGACTCAAACTCACCTACTCTGACTCATGACAATTCTGATATGAAGAATGCATTTCGCAAGCCTTCTGGTGACGCAGCTAATAGGAATTATCGGCGCCGATCACCGGCTGAGGGATCACCATCTCCTGATGGTTAGGACCTTTAATTCCCTTGTAACTTACATTGGTGTTGCAGTGAATGGTTATAACATTAAGATGCCTAGTATATTTGCATCAAATATTGCTGTTTGAAATTTCTTTATATGAACAGCATTATGTAGTTCTTGCGTGCTGCTTCTTGTGCTGGAAAGTAGATAGGTCATAGGTATCGATGCTATTATCCTTATTGCTGTGTACACACTGGGGATTGGAGAAAATCTGATAATCCATGTGTTTTTAAGTTGCCTCCGTTATGTATAATGGAGGTTACTTTGACAATCCTAGTTATACACCTATATTTATTGATTCCTAAGGCAAATTTGTGGGAATGATGGATGTGCATAAAACACATGGAACTGAATCCATTCTTTGTTTGAGATTGTGTTTTGCACAACAAACTACAGGTGCTTCATGTACTCCCCTTTGTGTTTCAACCTGCTAATGTCCCCATTAAGCCTGTATTGCTAGATTTATCGCACTCTGAGACAAGCTCAAAGTGTCGGTTCTCACTTCTATGCACCCCCCCCCCCCGGGGCCAAAAAAAAAAAAAAAAAAAACTGTGCAACCCCCATAAAAGAATTGAGATGGCCTAGTCAGACACCTTCTGAATACACCACAGGCATCAAGATCACACATCTTGAAATTGAGGAGGCATTTTAGCATAAGCTGAACTATGGTGTATTAATGGCAGAATAGTTACACAGTTAATTGTTCCTGTGGTCATAGTTGTCAGTTGCTCCACTTAAGGTTAATGATGGAAGAGAAAGAGTCTAGCTAGAATTCTACCAAGAAATTGAGTAGGTTTGAGAGAAGAAAAGCAAACAAGCGAATGGTTGGTCTTCTGGTGTAGCAAACTAGGAAAGAAGATTGTAGTTCTGAACTATTATTATGAAATAGCTGCCATACAAAGACGAAGGTCTAGCGTTTATAGTGCAAACTAAGACTACAACTCTTGGGGAATTCAAATAACTCACCACTACTTCCTAGACACAGGTTGCTAGAGATAAGGAAACAACTCCCAGCCTATAATTATTGACACGTAATACTAACCAGACTCATTATAATTCCTAGCGACTTAAGACACTGGGACACTTGATAAGCACACATATGACTCAATACCTGCAAGCAGAACTGACAAAAATTAACCCAAAATATCTTAAAATTTTAAAGTTAAACCCATTTGAATTATTATTATCATTGTTGTGCTGCTCCTACTCTTTCATCACTCTCTATAATCTCATGATTTTCTCTTGACACTTTCTCACACTTTACATACTAACCCAGACTCATTATAATTCCTAGCGACTTAAGACACTGGGACACTTGATAAGCACACGTATGACTCAATACCTGCAAGCAGAACTGACGAAAATTAACTCAAAATATCTTAAAATTTTAAAGTTAAACCCATTTGAATTATTATTATCATTGTTGTGCTGCTCCTACTCTTTCATCACTCTCTATAATCTCACGATTCTCTCTGACACTTTCTCACTCTTTACTTTCCCACACTATATCACATTTCTTTAGATTTTTTTCACTTAATAGTCCAGCTACTATTGCAACACCATGGAAGCGAGTGCTCAAATAGCACGGCACAGGTGCTGCTATTACACTTATGGCCAAAATGCATTGTTTCTTTCACAACCGTAATTTATCCTCCATCTGGCTGTTTTGAAGCTTAGTCTGGTTTTTTTGGCACCTGGATGGAGAGCCCATCAAACAGCTGGCGAGAGCCTGACGTCTGGTCATTGGCCTTTACTTCTGCCATTATGCCTTTTGATAGCTGGCTACCTCTGCTTTGGGCTAAATTGCTTCTTTCTTTTTCTGCCTTTGTGTGCAATTTCTTTTTGTTTTTCCATATCCTGCTTTTCCTTTTCTTGGGTATGTCTTTCTGTCTTCCAATATCACTCTTATATGGTTTAGAGCTCATATGGGATAAATGGTTTACAGCCATATGTGCTAGATAACATTCATTGCACAAGAAGGCATTAGCCATTTTTTTCTTTAAAAGAAGTTGGCATTGAGCATGCATTATTATTGGTTTCAGAGTTTTCTATGATGGCTGCCCTGTGATGTGATCAGCCATGAACTACTTTGTAGCAATAGCATTTCTATGAAAGTGATTTGTATGTTCTGGTTGTTAGAACATATGAGAATAGATGATATTACCCTAACCATATCTAGGAATATTATCAGTATCTTAGATGATCTCCTAGGATTAGTTTTCATATTTTGTTAAATTTCATGATTTGTTTCCTTATCTAATTAGTATTAATGGTATGTTTTGATTGTAAGAGAAAATGAGAGGAAAGAAAATAGAAAAAAAAAAGAAAATAAAGAGAAGAGAAAATGAGGAGAAAAGTGTATTTTTTGTAGTATGTTTGGATGAAAAGAAAATAAGAGTTGTATAAAAAAGATATATATCCTTTATGTAAAAAAATAAATAAATGGCTTAAATATCTTTTTAGTCCTCATAAATGAGTCATCATGGTTTTGATCCCTCTAAAATTTGTTTTGGTTTTGGTCCCTCTTTTCTCCATTGTTTTTTTTTTTTTTTGTCCCTGTTGTGTAAATTCGATATTCAATGATGATATTTTTAAGGATTGAAAGAAAATTTTTGAAATATTTAAAAGGTAAAAATAAAATTTTCAATATTTGTAGCTACAAAGTGCATATAAAAAAATATTTATTGAGACCAAAATTTAGAACAATAAGGATAAAAAACAAAGAGAAAGAAATGAGGACTAAAATGAAAGCAAAAATTTTTGAGGGACCAAAATCAAAATGATTTATATTTATAAGGACTTAAAACATACATAAGCCAGAATAAATATAATATTTTAATTCAAATTTAAACATTTCATATAAATTAAATAAATATATAATTATATAAAAATAATTTAATTTTTTGATATTCAGTTTATAACATTTATTTAAGAATTATTTTTAAATTAAAATAAGTTTAATATAAATACTATAACTTTTTATAAATCCAGTAATTTTAACCTTCTTTGGGGATATAAATGTCATTTGAACATTTTATACCCTCCTTTTCCATTTTCTGCGCTCGAGTGTGGAAAAGTTCAGAGGTGGGCCCCACTAGAACCTTCTCCCCTCCCACTATTTTCTCAAATTCCACGAGTGGAAAATGCGATGAAAAGCTGCTTTTCTTTCCTCTTTAGTTCCGTCCTTGCGTTTTCTCTAGAAACAAACGAACAAGATTAGTCTTTGTCTATTATCAATACAAGAAATCAGTCAATAAAATTTCATGCTTTTCCACTCCCTAATTCTCTCCCTTGCTTCCTTTGTTGCCTAAAACCCAATGCTTTAATCTCACATGGTATTAGATGGTTCAGGATTGATGTACTTATGCTATTTCTTGGCTTTACTTGTGGTGATTGCTGGATTGGTATTATTTTGGCTGTTGTTTGGCTCTTCTCCCATGATACTGTAGCATTGAGAGGGAGAAAGTTGGAATGTGTTTGTGATGCTTGTTTTCTTCCAGAAAGATTATTCTAGCAGTCCTAGTTCAGCCTGTAGGTGGTCCCAATATTTGCATATATTCAATAGTGCCAGTTCTGACCTGTATCTGCCATCTGGCAATCTCAGGCATTCTAGCCCTTATCTGGTAGTGCTTGCCGCTCTGGCCTCTTTTATTTCGTCAGCGATTATTCCAATGGTGATTCATGTTGTCTGTGATTCACACCAGCCATTCAATATATTTTCCTAATTTTTAGTTGTTCTCTTAATTCTTGTTGATTGAGGCTACCAAACTATGTTGGGCCGGTACGGGTACAATTATCTGGTATGGTGCAAGTGTGTATGGGGATACGCCATTTACTAGTAAATTAGGATATGGGACCGGCAGGATACGGCACACAATTATAATAATAACAACATGCATACTAAATATAAAATTATTGCAACAGCTTATAAAACAGGTCATTCTACATAATCCAAAATATTACTGTACCTAGAAAAAAATCTGTAATATCTTGTATTTCTTTTATCCATTATCTTAAAAGTTGTTTCTAAAACTTGTTCCCTACATCTCATATCTCCAATATCTTGTGTCTATTGTGTTTTGCTGTTTGTTTTTTGGTCAAATTTTTCTTTTGGTCAAAATGTCTTGCTGTGTTTAATTAGTGCATATGGGAAAAAAATTACATGGGCAAAACGTTCTTCAAGCGACCTTTTTGTGCATTCCTGTTCTGGAATGGACAGGAAACTGGAACTGCTGATATTTAGCCTTACTGGTGCTTCATAGCTACCAAATGCTCTTGTTAAACTTTAGGACTTAAACTCTATGATTCTGTACCGGGAAATATTCACTGATGATCCCTCCTGTATTAGTTGCCTTGCCATTAAGGTTTATGGTCTCTCTATATTTTTGTGTAGTGAAGAGTTCATTTGTAACAACTAACAATTAAGCTTCAACTCGAGGGGAAGTGTTAGAATGTATGAGAATATTTTTATGTTATCCAAACCACTAGATCTTAGAATATCAGAGTGGCTTAGATGATTTTTATTGGGTTTCATCTTTTGTTATTTTACAATTTGTTTCCTTATCAAATTAGGATTAGTGAGTCTAGTATTTTTATAAATAGAGATTAGTCTTTCTCTTATCAACACAATACATCGTATCAATCAATATCAATTTCATACTATATTACTATTCACTCCCTTTACACTGAAAAAAAAAGAAGAAAAATTCACTCCCATATTTCTCTCTTTTTCTTCCTTCCCTGCCCAATACTCATGATTTCATCACTTGGCTCTGTGATACTGATACTAGTGTTACCAAATATACTTGTGGCTATTTTATATGGATTAGGGGTTCGAATATTTGCAGAAAAAAGTAGTGTGTGTGAATATAAAGAAATGAATACTCTTCCATATCTGCAGGTAGTCCCCAGCATGAACACAGCACAAGTCCGAATCCATTGAGGGAAGAATCAGCACGAGCTTCTAACCATCGGTCAAGGAAGTATGATAGCAGGGAAGAAGAACGACATTATGGCAAAAATCACTATGGCAGAAGCAGGGACTCTTTTAGACATTCTGATAGACAGTCATCCAGGGGCTCCTATGGTCACTCTAGGCATGATAAACATACAGATGAAGATAGATACCGTGAGAGGCTATATTCTCGTTCTGGACATGAGTCAAAGAGCGAGCATTCTAGAGATGAGAGTGACAGCAGGTCAAAAGACTACCAACGAGCTGGGGCCAAGTATTCACGTGACAAATATGATAGGTCAAATTATAGAAGCAAGGAGAAAGGTAGAGAAACATATTTGGAGCATCAGAAACACAAGGATTCTTCATATGACAGATCTGGATCTGGTAGGAGGCATGCACCATATGATGAAGTGGACAGGGAGAGGGGTACAAGAGAACGGGATGGTCATGATGAAAGAGACTCCCACAGAAGTTGCAGTGATTACAGAAGTGACCGAGCAGTCTCCTATTCAGAGTCAAGGAGCTGGAGAGATGGCTCAGGTTCACAAAGAGACAGTGGTAAATATCATCTAAAAGAAGCTTATAAGAGTGAACAGAAGGACCTGGATGGTCATAATCATTCATTGGAAGAAAAGAGAAAATATGATGATAGCGAGATTAGTAAGGACAAGGACCTGAGCACTACAAAAGTAGGGGAGCAGTTTGCTAATGAAGCTAAAGAATCTTCTGGCAAAAAACCGAAGTTGTTTGGTGTTGACAAGGATGACAAATATGGTATCGATGGTATTGTTTACATATATTTTGTTCTTATGTTTTGTATTATTTTTGACCCACATAGACTGTGATGATTGCTGTATTTATTATCATGCACTAATGCAGATGAGAAGCAGACCTCAAATCTGAAGGTTTCTCATGAGAGTAAGGCAGATTTAGGGCCTCCCAAGACCAGTGGTTTTGATGTTGCCAATGATCTGGATACTGCGAAAGTTGCAGCCATGAGAGCAGCTGAATTAGGTATACGCTAACTTCCCTCAACACTTGGCCTACTGTTGTGATATGAAACCTGTTTGTCCCTTTGTTGATTGACTGGATTCTGAATTTCTGATTCATTGAAATTTCATGCTTTCAAAATTTAACCATTTGCTCCAGGTGGATTGTTGCGGGCTTGGCAGAAACTATTTTTTCTGATGTTTGATGTCTATTTTCCATGTAATTTATGTCTTCAAGTCCTGAACGTTTTAAAAACTATGATTTTTAGCCTAATGTCTACTAGTTTTGATTATTATACTTATAAGTCTCATGCATATCTTACTCTGGAAATTATGATGACAGTCAATAGAAACTTAGTTGGGGCCGGTTGCTTGACTACTGACCAAAAGAAGAAGCTGTTGTGGGGTGGCAAAAAGAGTTCAACTACGGAAGAGGTATCTTTAATTATTTGTAACATTTTTCTTTGTTCTGGCAGTTTTCATGTCTTTGCATATAACATGGTGTGTGCATATATATGTATATGTATGTATAATTGGAAGATGGGGATGAGATTCGATATTCATTGGATAATTAGGATGCTGAGGTGATCTGCATAACTTAGAACTGCTAGGATTATGTTTCTGTTTTTTATGTCAGCAACATAAAGTTGAGACCAGTTCCACAGTACACTGAAATTATAGTGTATGATTACGTTGCACTATCTTTACCATTAATTTGTTACATATACATGAAAATACTTTTGTTGATAATGAAATTATCTTTTCCACTGATTTGGAGGAATATCAGTACAGAAAGGTGGAGGATACGCAATACACTCAACTGAGAGAGAAATAACGCCCAAAAAAAAAATAAAATGGATAGAACCTTGCAGAAGTTGAAGGATATGCAAACCTCCTTTCCCAAAGGCACCTTACTAGTAATTGCCTACCTCTTTCATTCTGTCATCCGGGTAATGGCCTATGCAGCCTCTACCTTTTTCTCCCCCTTGTCAAGTTGTGGCCCAAATTCTTCTTCTTGCTATCTTGTCCTCAAGGTGAACAAGGGACATAGCCATTTCCTGCAGCCTGATGGCCTGGAGCCCTGCTGCATAAGTTGAGTTGAGTCTTGTTTGTACACTAAGTTTGCCTTTACATCTGTTGACTCAAGCCTACATCATGATTTGATCAACTGTTAGAAATAAAAAAAATGTAGATTGTAGACAGATGTCGGGATGTAAAGTCCACAATGTTAGGAACCAAGGGAATTGGGCCAAACACAATGGGCCCTAATTGTAATTACTGAAATATGAGTGAGAAAAAAAGTGTTAGAAGTGTGAGCTTTGATGTGTGTGTGTGTGTGTGCTGTGTGAGGATTGTAACAGAATTCTTGTGGAGCTAGGGCTGTAACAGCATATGCACGTGCTGATGTGGATAGTATATAAGGGAAGGAAATAGGGAAAGTTGGTTAGGCTGAATTTTGTCTTAGGCTTGGGAGAGTTGGACTTCTATAGTGTCCAGGCTTTCTCCTCTTGTTCTGCATTTTGTTTTCTCTATCTTTTCTCTCCAGTGAAATGTCATTTTCTTCTTCCATTTTCTGTTTCTTCTTGTGTGGTTTCTATTAAACAAGGTGAGACAATAAGCAAACATGAAGGGACCTTAGAGCCTGCTTTCAATTGAAAACTTCTCTCCTGCAATTTCTCAGTTCTCGAAAGATTCCCAGCAGTTCCCAAAACCCATAGAATCATCATCTGTAGTCCTCAATTTTAGGACTTATGTTGGACACATCCTTAGTTCCAAATCATATGAGCTGCTGTTAAGGGACCAATACAGAAATGTTGCCTTTGAAAATTCTCTTCTAACAGTTCTTTTACATGATATATTAATTGTATCAATGAAGTCTGCACTAGTCCTACAGTCCTTGAGTTTTACACAAACCTCCAGTTTCATCACAGTAAAGTTAGGAATGATTCCAAAGTAAATTGATTTTCCTAGTAATGGATAAACTGGCACTAATAGAAAATAATCTACACTGTACAATGCAAAAGAAAACACAAAGGAATTGCAGAAAACAATGATAACTAGGAGAATAACTGCTGCGCAAGCACAAACTTGCACCAAGCACAATGCTAATGACAATAGAAATTCTAGATTGTAGTCCCATGTCTTGCCTCACGTACTTGTTAAGCTACCCATGCAGAACCATCATCTACTTATGTCGTTTCCTTCTCCTAATTCACTCAGAATTTCCTTAGTTTCTGTATATGGGTGATTAACTGAACAGCTCAACAGATAATGGTTCTGCATTTCCATTCCTAAATCTACCATTCTACCCTTCTGAACAAAAATGGGCAGTGTTGGGAATGGGAATGGAAATGGGGAACTGTTGAGTTGTTTGAAGAATCATCCAAATTTGAGAAGCAGGGGAATTCTGTAGATAGTGAATTATGGGAAAGAAGCAACAACTGCAAAATGTGTTTCTGCATGCGTAGCTTAAAATTAACGTGAGGACAAAGGGGGCTGTCATCCTGAATTTCTACTGTCACTGTCAGATTACATTTAGGGCAAGCTTGTGCATGCAGGAATTCTTCCACTAAGTATCTATGTTTTCTGTAATTCCTCATAACCAGGGACTTTTGGATGTGGTGCAAACTAGGACGGAGTTGAACTCCATCAAGGAGGTCATAGGGTTTCTAGCTCAGGAAAAGGTGATTGAGTAGGCGGCATTGGGGGCTGATCTCAATGGCATGACCTGTGGAGTGACCCACAGATCACGAGCAAGCAATAATTTGTACTTGTTTTCCTAGATGCTTGAGTTGGTCAACTTTCAGGGTGAACATTTATCGGGGTAGTTTGCCTTCAACAGATTCTGTTGGTATCAACATCATTCCACTCTTATGAGTCTTAACATGGGAGAAATTCAAATTGGAGCTGTTGCGGAAGGGTGGTGGTGATTTGGTAACCAGCCCTGTCAAACATTACAGGTATGGTGGTGATTCTACGGCAAGCTGCTTCAAACAAATTTCAGCAGTGAGTGCAGTAGATCGGGTACCTGGAAGGCTACGAAGATGACTTTGTGGCAAAAGCAGCTCAAGTTTGAGGTCCAACTGATGACCAATTCCATGGGTACATCTTGAGTGGCTTGAAGGAGCTGTACCTCTGTATTAGGATGCAGGACATGCAGACATTCTGGCCATCATTCAGTTTGCGAGGAAGCTTGTACAGGAGTTGCGTTTTGCCAATGGGGCAAAGATTGGGTTATGTTCCCATGGCCTCCCAACACTGATACCAGAGAGCATGCCTCTTGACTCCTTGTGGAGTCACATCTTTAGGTGGCTTTTGTGAACACAGGAACATCCAATCTCTTCCCGTGACTGAAATCTTACCTCTCCAATTTATTAGCAACTCATTAAATCCCTCTATCGTCTCCTCCATTGTTGTCTGAACAGTCTAGGGCTCCCATGATTGGGAACTACGAATACCAGATAATAAGTAGATATGCAAACACAGTTTTGTTGATATTCACAATCAACACTTGCTTCTGCTGCTTGTTTAGAGAAATATCAGTGCAAGAAGGCACTTGGGTACACTCAGAAAAAGAACATAAATCAAGGATAGAACCATGCAGAATTTCAATGGTCTGCAAACCTCCCTGCATAGGTTTGTAAATCATCCTCGCTCATAATTGGCAGACTTTTTCATTCTTTTTCATTCTTACCTCCGTCCTTGTAAACCATACACCGTAACATTTTTGCCTTGCTTCCCACACCCTTGCCATGTAGTTACATAGTCAAGTTTGTTATGGTCCAATTCCCTGTTCTGGCCCATATTCATATTCCCCGTGGGCTAGCCTAGGAGTGCCCAACAAATGCATGGCTGATCAGTTTAGCATAATAGATGCAATTACTCTTCATTTTTATTTTGTTTCTCTATTCTACTTCATTCACCTCAGTAAGTCTCATCTGTGAGTAGTTATCTATTCACAGAATGCATCAAATATATAGTGCTCCATCCTGGGTTGGTTGTGCAACAAAACACGACAAAGTTATTGAATAGGAACAAACCAAATTCATTTCAATAAACTCTGTTGCAATTCTTAATATGTTTGTGGTTCAGTGAATGCACATGGATGAGCTTAGGTAATAGAATGTGCCCCAACCTACAACCGTGGCAGTCACATTATAGAGGTTCCTATTACCTTAGTTATCCAGAGCCAGAATCATTAACATTCAAACATGCTTGTTGCTACTATTAATTGAAAGAAAGGTCTTGCTCCCCAACCAAAGGAGCCATTAATTATATAAAAAGTATTTATATGATCAAAATATTGACGATACATTTGAGATTCAATGGTTAGGATTTGTTCACCGCACAGCACAGTAAACCACTCATCCTGCTTGGTACATTCCTTAAGCACCCATACATATATACGTGTGCGGGTGACTGTGTGTGTTCACATGATTATTTAAGACAAATTGGTGGTATGACGGCTTAACAATGGCAAACTGGATATAGTTGCAGCTATCTTCCTCTTTTTGTTATGTTTTTTTTGAGCGTGGGGTTAGTGGAGTATATGTTAACCTAACTATTCATCTCATTCATTGTAAATTGTATAAAAATATTGAAGCTTGTACATATTGCTTGAAGATGATGCTTGTGGTTTGGGTTGTATGAGTGATTATGGATGACCCCAGCCTGAGCTTGCTGAATCTCAGTTTTTAGTGTTCCTGTTCTGTGACATGGGTAATCCATGTGCACATACATATATGTTTTGCATTCCCTACTATTACTCACAATGCAATTGCCCCATTATAAAATAAAATGCATTTGCCAAATGTTGTAGTCTGGCCATCGCTGGGATACAGCAATGTTTTCTGATCGTGAGCGGCAAGAGAAGTTCAACAAACTCATGGTAAGTCTACATTGAGTGGTTTCTGTATTTCAGTCCTGTTCCAGTAAAATAACATTAGGATTTTTGGTTGTTCCTGAATGGCTGGCTTGCCACATTTAAATTTCTCCCCTTACTAACACACTTTTAGAGTCTGAGGTTGTACTCGTGCCTATGGCGAATTGTAGGGTGTGAAAGGCGAAGGGAAAGTGGAGCAGATATCTGACAACCAAGATGGCGACGACTTACTCCGTGCAGAGAAGCAGAGGGAACTCCAGCTGGATCTAGAGAAGCAGTACACTGCAGGTCTTCGACGAAGAGATGGACGCACGGTTGGATTAGGTCTTTAGACATTCACTCGGAAAAATTTACTTCCTTTGACATTTGCAATGTTTTGGAGTATCACTCCTCTATTTTTTGGAGGAGTTTATCACTTGTTTGTTTTAGACCCGTTTGGGAGCTTTTGTATGCCCTAGCGCTGATATTGGTCGAGCCATCTCTTGGCAGCTGGTGGAAGTTCCTTCTTTGTTAGACAGTGACGTGTTATATCTATGAGATTCCTTATCATGATTGTATCTAAGTAACAGTAAATTGAGAATAGGTAAGGAATAAAATATTCGTTGGTTCTATATTTGATAAAAATACCGACGAAAAGAAGTAATTAAGAACGTAAAAGTAGGCTGGGGAAAGTGGGCAACGGTCGCAAGAGCTTTTTTATTATTTCGGTCAAATACCAGGGATCTTTTGATTTAAACATTAGCAAACATGAAAGAATTTTCCTTTTGATAACGAATTGCGTTCCGGTACGTTCAGTGTCAAATCAAGCAATAATCCAATAACAAATACAAACATGAAAAAAGGGGTACGACCAGGGTGAATCCGACCCAGTCAGAGAGAAATGGATGAAGGGTGGTGGCCGAGGAACAGCGGTGGCAATGGCATAGAAGGTCATAGCAGGTAGGAGCTTCGAATGAATGAGTTTTCCTTTTGTTTTTATTTTGAGAAAAAATTCGTTTTAAGAGTTTGGTTTGAAAGTAATTTATGTAAGGTTCGTTTGGACGTTGAAATTGTAATGTAGAGTTTGAATTTTAATTGATTTAGAATATTAAATTTTATGTTTGAATTTATTAAAAAATTATAGCATCATTATTGGAAGATGGATGAAAAAGAAAGAATTATAAGACTTTATTAAAGTAAGATATTTATTAAGTATTCAGATTAGCAATTCATAAGCTACATGTTAAGAATTAAGATTGGTTAATTTTAGTTGTTTTATAATTTCATAGAATTGGATTCTAAAATTTTAATTCTAACTTTATGTGTTACTTCAAATATGAAAATTGAATTTGGGGTGCTCAATTCCAAATTCAAACCCTAAATTCACGCTCAATTTCATACCCCAAACAGGATTTAATATTAGAGTTGATTCCAAAATACTATTTACATTTAAAGAATAATAGTTTTTAAAAAATTTCTATGTATATGTAGTTTCGCACTCACTTATTTAATATTTCCATTTAAATTCTTTACGGCTACTAGGTAATCATATGCTTTGAACATGAGGTTCAAGACCACTTTTATCACACTAGTGTTTTCATAGGCAGCTAATAAACATTTTTTTTTATTTTTTATATAAATTTTGTCATAGATTTTTTTCCATAAAAAAGATAAAAATTAAGGAAAAGACAAAAATGTGTTAGTGGGCAAAATTGTGTTAATGGAAAGAGCCGATATTTGGTAGTTTCAAAGTGGGATTTAGGTTATTGAAAAAAATATCTCTTTTACAATTTTATTAATCATTTTCATTTGTATTTGATATAAATATATTATCTATCACTAATAATAGAGCGGGCTGTTATGAGCTTTGCTATCCAATTTTATTTTCCATTTTAACCCTTATATATTGAACCAATTTGATTGGGGTTATAAAGGTAATTTAAGCGCTCAACTGCCCATCAACTATGCGGTTATCTTTTAAGGTGGTTTACACTAGTTGCACAACTTCTTTATCTTATTTTCCTGGATGTCTTTAATGATTTCGGCTCCCTTCTCTTCCATTATTCTATCATTCCATAGGTTACCCACCGAAGAAGACACCTGCCTCCTGCATTACTTCCATTCCACTCTAGTATTTGTTATTCCTTTCTTTTTCTTTCAATCGGGTACCTGTAAATGTCTTATCGAAGACCAAGCATGTTCACATAAACATGTACAATGAAACGATTTTTCCATGGGGAGTTCATACATTGAATCCTCCTTCGACGATATAAAAACTTGGAGAAATGTTAGTTCCACAATATTTTGCTACAAGAAGTTGACACCACACAATACAAAATCAGAAAAAGACAAAAAAAAGGTGGGACTAGTGAAATATTAAGCTTCTCTCCCTGTTTCAGAAAATCATTCCCTGCAACCACCCCCTTCCCTCCCAACCTGCTTTACCTCAAGCTTCCTCTCCTTCTCAAACCCGTTGCTGGCCTCAAGCTCCCTCTCCCTCTCCAGCTCCTTCTTCTCAAACCCGTTGTTTATTGGAACAAGTAACAAAACTATGCACTATGGGTTATTGCTACTGTTTCTCTTTGTTAACAATAGAGACAGAAAAAAAGGATAAATAGATGGTGACAGGGAAGAGAATCAGAGCGGTGGGCAGATGAGAATCCGGTTTGATACCCGAATGAATTCAGTTTATGTTTATTATCATGACGTCAATTTCTATGACCTTAAATAGTGATTATGGAAAATGTTATCAATGCCAATAACATACATACTCATTGAATAACTTGTTCCAAAATCTTCTTTGTCTAGGCATCACAATTTTATCACCCATATGGCAACCCTTTGTGATGCACTAGCACACGAGAGTGCATGACACCCTAATAGCTTAAACCCTTTGGGAACACATTTATATGCCACAAACCACATGAGCTTATGCCTATCCCAAGATGGCACCCAAATTCCCCAACTACAAAACCACCATAACCAAAGTGGTTCTAACAGCATTTTGCTCCTTGGCAGTGCTGGATTAGCAAAGTTAGAGCATTTAATTCCACCTTCAAATCAGCCCCCCTCCATTTGGACACTCGCCACAATCACTCTCCAATTTCTCACCTTTCTTCATGAATGGCCCAAGTCATGTGTAAAATTTTGTTGCTCCAATTTAAAAGAAAAAGGAAATGCATCAAGTATTGTTTCTTTTTTACGCTGTGAAAGAGGATTACAATAGCAATATAAATGGACAAGGGGTGATAATGTCACCTTATAGCTTACTATTTTTCAATGTTTAACAATGTATATGAGGATGCTTCCTTTGAAGAGTTCTTTATAGATAGATAAAAAGGACAGATTATATTAGTGGGGTTGTAAACATATATATTTTTACTATTTTAAAGAAAACTTTCAAAAAAAGATTTGTACATCGTCATAATTTTAATAAAAATAATCATAGCTTTCAATCATTCTTTTCTATCATCTTCCAAGTAATTTAAACTTAATTAAACATGTAATTTATTATTATTAATTCCAAATAATTACACATGAGAACCTGATCATAATTTTATTTGCCTTATGTTTATTTTTGTTGATAATTTTTGCAAATATCTGGAAGTTATAGCACTTTAGGGGGTGTATCTTAATATAGGTTTTTGTAACCAATTGATTTTCTCAAAAGGGAGTAATAATGCGTTATGAAATGCTTTGGCAAACTTCCACATATGATTACTATACATTTAGATGCAAAGTAAATGCCTTTATCATAAGCTGAACCACTTACAAGCATAATACCAATCATTCTAGTATCTTGTGAACAACTTATCAACTAAACTACCTTTCTCACCAACATTTCTCTTAGTTGTGTGTTTGAGCTAGCTGGAGGCACTCCACGAGATTTGACAAGTTGGAATGATCGTACACAAGTACTGCATTAGCTGTAAGTATGGTACTTTGGCTAATAAGTTGTTTAGAAACCATTGATAAGTTTGATGTTATGCTTGTAAGAAGCTCAGTTTCTGATAAAGACATTCACTTTATTTTTGAATGTATAGTAATCTCATGTGTAAGTTATAGGTTGAAAAGTTCACGAGAAGGGGGTGTTAAATTGTGCTTTATTTCTCTTGTTCTCTTTTCTAAGCTGAAATGTTAGACAATATACTATCAAGCGTTAAGTTTTAAGTGCAGCGGAAACTGGTTACATATTTCACAAAATAACTTTCTGATGCATAATGTTAGAAATAGATTAGATAAAAACTAACTTTCATTGAACATTGAAAGATAATGCAGAGCAATGAAAATAAAAGAGAAAAAGAAGAAAAAGATATGACACAGATGATTTTATATTGGTTCGGCCAATTCTATCTACATCCAGTACTCAATTTTCATTGAGATTCACTAACATATTGGGGAATCCAAGAAAGAAAAACCAGATAGACTTTACAGTATTCTTCCCAAGCTTTAACCTGTGACCAGTAGATAACCCCTACAGCCACAAATCAAGTAGTTATTCACTAGCCTCTTCAAGCTGAACCGAGTAGTCTTTAACCAGCATCTCCAAGCTAAAACCATTACAAGTAGACAATCCCTACTGTCACAAACTATGTAATTATTCACTAGTCTCTTTAAGTTGAACCAAGTAGTATTTGACCAGCCCCTCTAAGCTAACATTGAGTAGTCTTTAACTAGCCTCTTTAAGCTAAAACCATGACAAGCAAGAACACCTTATTGTTGCATTTCAAGTAGTTTTACTTTAGCCTCTCTAAGCTATCTCACACTGACCACTATTAGATCAAGGATATAAAAGTTTTGTGTTTAGGTTGCACTCATAACCTACACTCAAGTTTCCTTACAAATATACAGTGAATGACTTGAGATAACTTGAATGACTCCTTTCTAACATTTATTTCTTCGAAGAACATGAGCAAGTTAGGAACATAAAAAGAAGATTTTTACAATCAATGAAACTAATTACTAAAATTAACGAACCTTGCAAGATGTGAAGAGAGATTTCCATAGTTTCCACTCGTGTATCGTCAGTCCCATTTTTCTTTTCAGCACAACATTTCTATTTATAGAGGTCTTCTTTTATAACCATTTCCCTTGATCTATTGTCTAAGTGACATGTGTTGATCATCTGTTTGTGTCTTGGAAACGTAATCTAGAAGAGTAGCTTGTCTGGTGTCAGAGCTTTTTGCAGAAATCATTGTATACTTGAGGTTTCTAATCACCCTTCAGAAACTACCTTTTTACCTTCTGATCATGGTTTATAAACTTTTCCTTTTAGAAGCTGGAGTAGTTGACCCAGTAGGTAGAAGAGAGCTTTAAAATTGAGTTTGACTTGAAATTTGAATTTCAAAAATTCAAAATTTCCTCCTTTTCCAGTAAAGTTCGGCACTCCATAGTAAAGTGAGCTTTATGATGTTTGGTATCAGTTCCTTGATAATTTTTTAGTCTTCTAGTCTTCAATCAATGTTTTTTAAATGTTGAAAGTATTGTGATCATGATGGTTGAAGGTTGTGTAACACCTTGTTATCATAGTTTGCTTGATATCTTCATTTTGAGTGTATTTTTTGATGTCCAATGCTACTTTCTGAAAACCCGTGTCTTGGTTTTTTGTTCTTGATTTTATTTCCTCAATTCGTAAGGCATGTATACATACTTTGCATGATATAATGTTCACTTCAATTAGGTTCAATCTCTTAACTCGAGATAAATCATGTTTACATATGTAAAGTAAAATTATTTTCGCTTTAAATTCGTGTTATGCAATCCAGAATTACCTGTAGCTTATGTCAAGAAACTCAAGGTAGATATTAGTAGTTCTTCAAAACATTTTCTTTGAATTGGTTTTGTTGTCATTCAAAACATATTTCCTTAACGATTTTTGAAGGGTTTTAGAGCTTACATAAGTTTGTTAAAGCATTGTAAATTGTATTATTACTCCCTTGAAAGAAAAAATATTGGCAACATAAAAAGGATTTCAATTTGCTGATGAGAGGAAGGGCAATGAAATTGAAAATTTAGGGACAACTATCCTCATAATGTATTAGGGAACTATTTCTAAGACATTTGACTAGTTGAAATGACTTGTACACAAATACATTTCAATTGATATGTAAGGCTGTGAGGTGAGAAATACTTAGTTAAGACCTTATAAGCTCCCGAGAGATTAGGTATGATGATTTATAACTTAGAATGTGAGTTAGGGACCTTAAGGGTCAATGCATAAGACACTAAAAGGTTGTTAATGCTATGATGTGTTGTTTGATGCAATGATATGATGAGATGTGCTTGATGCATGAGAAAATTATTGATGAAAATGTTAAAGTTTATCATAGCATGAGTTTTCATGAGAACATGTTGTGTGAATTAGCTTGTGGCAGTTTGAAGGAAATTCGGTTTAACAATTTGCTATGTCTTGAATTTACATCCAAACATAAAGGGTTGAAAGAAATGTTTATGAGTACCATATGAGTTGAAAACCCTGGGTGACACCGGTTCGGCCGAGCACCCCCAGGAGATTTTTTTGTGACAAAGCACTGAGACGCGTTTCCCCCGAGGAGGTGCCGGTTCGGCCGAGTACCCCCGGGAGGAGACAAATCCGTGAGGGTATGAGTAGATGCAGCCTACCAAAGCGGACAAATTATGAGGCCATGCGTGGCTAGCAAAGCGTTTTAAAGAGGGTAATCCCAGAGAGAGATGATCCCTGCCCCTTACCCGTACTTGCGAGTCAGGATTATTATTTATGTTTCGCTTATTCAAGATAATAAGCAAGAGCTAGTGACGACTAGCTAAGGTATGAGCTCATAAACTAGTTATTATTTTTAGGGTGGCCTATATGCTAAAGTACCATGATTGATGTCACGAAGTTGAGGAATGATTCACTTCAAAGTTATATGCCCTGTGCTTCCATCTCCACCATTGTGTTTGAATGTATTAGAAGCTTTGAACAATCAAAGTTAGGTGGATGCTTTGCTACAAGAGCTGAATTAAATAAAAACAAATTGCAAGGTCTAACTACTTGAAGAAAAGGGGATTCATCATTGACTTAAATCAACAAGCCATATGGAACTAAGAGATTCTAGAATGCTACCAATATCTTGAAAGATTTAAGACTCCTGACTGTGCAAAGAAAAGAACATACCTCTGATGCTTAAGGTGAAAATGGAGATTGTTGCAAACTACCACGCCCAGATATTGCGTATAAGGAACTAGCCAAAAGATTAGATATTGAGGAATTACTAAGATCCCTATAATACTAGTGATATTGGTCTTTTTTAGAAAGCCATATTAAGCACTATAGATCCATGCCTTTCATTGACAAACTTGTTTAAAATCGCATTAAAAAAAAATTGTTTTGTTGTTGCATCATTTTCAAAAACTTTGCATAAGTATTCATACATAGTATTTCTAGGTATTCTCCTTTCCATAGCTCTGATATGAAAATCGCATAAAGACATCCTTTTGGAAGACAAGCACATTCCTTAAAATAAAAAGATTTGATCAACTGCTTATGAAATAAAAGATATGGTAACAAAAGAGAAAAGGAAGTTTAGAAATCTGGGAACATTCGGCATTATGAAAGTTAGAGTGTAAACATGACACGAGAATCGAAGCATTGTAACATTTCAAGAGATCAGAAAGTGAGAAGTGAAGCTAAGGAATTAAGCCTTTCAGAAAGTAAATCTAAAGAGTCAGAAATCACTCACGTTGATTAAAGACAAAAGGGCGAGAAAATTCCGTCAAGCCATATTGTCTCTCTCTCTCTCTTTCTCTCTCCTACGATTGGATCATCATAATCAGTCACATCCCATCACATAAATAACTTCCTACGCCTTATGAGGCATAATCAGTTACCTTCATCTTCCTTTACATGCTTCTTCGATCATTTCATCTCTCACTGAAACTGTTTATCACTTCTTAAAACCCTCTCACTTCATCCTAAATTGTTTGCTATCTCTCTTTTTTCAAATCTTTCCAAGGCTCAATCTTTCTTTATCCTTCTTTCATACAAAATGGCTGAAAGCAAGAGACGTGATCATTCTACTAAAGAAAAAGCTTCTTTCCATATATATGATGATCCGCATATGCAGGATCATTATGAAAAGAACCATGCTTCAAGAAAAATGGCTCCAGGGAAGACCTTATGCAAAGACCTTCTTGAAGAAATATCAATTCTTGATGAAGAATTCTCATTTAAAAAATGGGAAGAATATTTGGAGATAAATGAACGAGTTGATCCAAGGATAGTGACTGCCTTCTATTCTTAGCTAGAAGGAAACTCAGCATCATACTTGAACACTGTAATTAGTGACTGTGCCATCAAGATCACTCCTTCGGGGCTTTCAAAGATCATTAAAGCACCCAACGATGGACTCATTTGCAGTTCCACTCCTGGCTGGGCCTATTCTCTAGGAATCAATGAAGGAGATATTTCAAGGTATCTAACTGACTTCATTCTTTAGAAGCCAAATGAAATATCCACTACCATGCTATGTGCTGGGGCTAGAAAAGTATATACAGTAATGCAATTCTTTATCTTGCCCTATATAGGAAGCATAGATGCACTAATAGGTATGGATTGCATGCTGTAACACCCTCCTAACTACCATGTATTACTCGAGCATTAACATTGTAATTAGAAGAGTATCACTTCCTTTCTATAATATCTACTAGTCAAATGAAATGAAATAAGATAAATCAAACTCTAGAGTTATAAAGAAAACTACTATAAAATGTACATATATTATTACTTTACATACCGCTTTCTTTAATACATACCATACTTGAAGTTAAGTCACTTCGCTTATAATACAACACAGGAACTACTATCAAAAGATCTACCAAGCTTGCTCAAATATCAAGGTCCAACAAAATACTAAACACACATAAATGGACCTAAGACATCTAACACAAATTAGTCTACAAGCTGGTAAGTTCCTGGCACTATACTACACTACATACAAGTCAAAAGCCCCCGTAAGTCTCATGTCCTCCTACGCGAAACCATTGGCCATCGGTGATGATGGCCTCTCCTCACCAGGGCATCTGCAGAGTCTGAGCACAATACAACATATACAGAAATAGGGGTGAGAATATTATAAAATTCTCAGTAGGGTAACCCCTTACATACAGACAGAATATAAACAGTAAATGCATTTATAATAATAAAGAAAAATATCATGTTAGATCACATATATCAATATTAGCATACATGAGTCAAAGAAAATTATATGCAAAATGGTAGTAATCATAATTGTTTCTCTTATATCACATGGAATTCAACTTAGTGTAGTAGTTCTTTTTTTATTAACATAGGGAAGGCTTAGATTCACATCAGGTAACGTATGTAGTGGATAACTCCTCAGAGGACCATAGACTGCTAGGACATGAGCTCATTCCTATTCGTGATCATCGACTTCATTTTTTCCATTTCTGAATCACACAGTTCTATTTCCTAGTCGATAAGTCTACCGACTCATAAAATTTCTTGGGAAGTTCTTATTTTTGCCTTCCCTCTCTATCACACATAAGCCTTGTTTCTATTTTCCCCGTATGTTAAAACATGCACCATTAAATTTCACATATTCTCTTTTGTCATACAACCATGTCATGGACCTTTCTATTTCAAAGTCAGGTTTATATCCCAGATATAGGCATTCAGTATCATTGGAGTCTCATTCATACTTTAAAAACAAGCCTTTCAAACAATTAACATACATTCATATGATATATACTTGGATTAAATAGATTTCTATCATTAACTTAATACATCTTCACCATTCCAGCTTCTTGACAGATTTACCATTATGGTGACAACATTTAATTCACATATCCAATGGGCAATTCACTGGCCATAAACATTCTCTATGACACCTCAATGTGTCTAAAAGTCCCTGTAAAAATTTCATAGCAAACAGAATACTATAACCATGTCAAATAAATTCTACAATTTTAGTGGTCAGAGGCCACTTTTTCACAGCTCAGAATAGGATTCACACAATTTTTAACTTTAGCAAATGATAGAAACAACTCAAAATAAAAATCACAGTTATACTTAAAGATGTAACAAAAACTCTGTAAAAATTTCAAAGGATAACTCCACCATTTGCTATGAATAAAAATTTATACAAATTCACAGCTCCAGTACCAAGATTTCAGCCAGCATAGATATACTCTTGGTTCTTGATTTTTCTCAGGCAGTAAAACTCTTTATTATGCACTACGAAAATTATCAGAGTTTCCTTATGATATTAGTTTCAACATATAATTTTTATAGCTCATAAAAATGACTAGAATTGAACCAGAAAATTCATGAACAAATCCTGTCCTGCTGAAATCCGAAAATTCAGCAGCCTAGCCAAAACTTATTTTGACAAAAATCACTATTTAACCTCATCCAAACACTCCACCAAAATTAACACATCAATATCAACATATTATCATCAAATATAACCATAAAAGTTGGAATAAAACCCAAAAAAATTTACAGAATAATTTGGAAAGAAAAAGGCCAAAGAAAACCCTACACTTTGAAGCTTTCAAGATCTTGGCTCCAAGATTGATTTCCTTTACTTCCAAGCCTTCTAACCCACACCAAACTCTTCCTTACACAGCTGATAATAAGCTCTCAAAGTAGCAAAAGTTGATGGATTCAAATTCTAATCGCTTAGATTGAAAGATCTTGATGAGTGGAATAAGTTTAGTGAAGGGAGTTTATGATTTTATCAAGTGTAGACAAGGATTTTGGAGCTTTGAATTTAAGTTTCAAGCATTTTGAGGAAGCAAAAATGGAGTTTGGGCTGTCTCCTTTGTTATGGCCGAGAATGAAGATGATAATTATGAGGATTTTGATTTTATTTATATTAAGATAATGTATATAATTTAGCAATTATGAAATTATCTTCTTTGAAATTTTGTAGCATTCTCATTGGCTCTTGAAAAAGGAAAAGATATGTATTGCTCTAGACCATACACTTGTCACCCTAGGTGGCAAGCTTGCACCGTAGCTTCATCCTAAGATAAAAACTACACACCGTAATTTTACCAAACGGGTAAAACAAAGGTACCCGGTAATCCAGTATTGCCTGAAACTTAATTCTAAGTATAAAATATTTATTCCTACCTATTTCTAACCTTAATCCTATAATTTCCAAATTTCGGGCACCTTCAGGTCTTGAATCGAAGGTTTCAGCTGTTCCGGTGGGTCTACGGGGCCTGTAAAACACTATTCACGTGTTTTTTTTTTTTTTTTTTTTTTTTTTACGTTCGTTACATTGTTCTCATCATTTTTGTGTACACCAAAATTTGATATTCTTACTACTAAAGCCTCGATTATTTTCCTAAAAAATTAGGATGTTACATTACTCCTCACCTTAAAAAAATTTTGCCCTCAAAATTTCATACACAAAATAATTAGGATGATCTGTCTTCATACTTGATTCTAGTTCCCATGTATATTCTTCATTTCCAGGTCCACCCGAAGCCACTTTTACAAGTTGCACAGATTTATTTCTAAGTTGCCTGACTTCTCTATCAATGATCTGAATAGGAGGGGCTTGAAACGTCAAGTCATCCCTTAACAGATATGAACTCGGGCTCAAAGTGATATGGTTTTGATCTGGGTGGTACATTCAAGTTGAGATACATGGAAGACATTATGAAGGTTGGATAAATGTGGGGGTAAGGCTATCTGCAAGCGGTGACCCAATTCGTTGAAGAATTTGAAAAGGACCTATAAACCTAGGTGACAACTTTATAACTCTAAGGGCCCTACCTACTCCAGTAGTGGGCGTGACCTTCAGGAATATATGTTCTCCCTCTTGAAATTCTAAAGGTTTCCTTCGAGTATCAAAGATAGCTCTTTTGACGACTACATGCGGTGAGAATCTTGCTCCTGATCTTCTGGATTTGCTCCGTTGTTTGATTAACAAGATCGGGTCCCAATAGTCTCACTTCTCCCGAATCATACCAACACAATGGGGATTGACATTTTCTTCCATATAGAGCTTCATACGGGCCATGCCAATACTAGCGTGATGGTCGTTATTATAAGCAAACTCAACCAATGGGAGTAACTTGTCCCAACTTCCCTTCTGCTCAATCACGCATGCCCTTAGCATATCTTCCAGGGTTTGTATGGTTCGTTTTGTTTGCCCGTCAGTTTGGGGGTGATAGGCAGTGCTCAAACAAAGTTTGGTACCAAAGGCTTTTTGGAACGTTCCCCAAAATCTCGAAGTAAACCTTGGATCTCTGGGCTTAAACTATCGAGGAAGGAACACCGTAGTCTTACTATTTCTTGGATGTACAAGGAAGCTAACTTATCCAAAGGAAAATTAGCCTTAATGGGTAAGAAATGAGCAGACTTGGTTAATCTATCTACTATAACCCATATAGCATCACGACCTGACGATGTCCTTGGCAAACCCATTACAAAGTCCATAGAAATACTTTCCCACTTCCATTCCGGGATTTCTAAGGGTTGCAGGGTCCCAGCTGGTTTTTGATGTTCTATTTTAACTTTTTGGCAAGTTAAACACTTCCTGACACACTCTTCTATATCTTTTTCCATTCCTGACCACTGCAACATTTTCTTGAGATCCGCATACATTTTACTAATGCCTGGATGTATAGTAAGTTCGCCCCTATGAGCTTCCTCTAAGATCTTCTTTCTAAGATCGCCACTTGTGGGTACACATACCCTATCCTTGTATCTCCATATATCTTGTTGGTCTTGAGTGAATCCTGGCAACTTCTTTGCATGAATTGATCTTAATATCTCCTGAAATTCTGGGTTTTCACGTTGTGCAGCTAAAATTTGTCCTTTGAACTCACTTGTTACCTTTATTTGCCCTAGCACCACACCCTGAGGGTTCACAGACATGTCTAAACTAAGTCGGTTTGAACTTTCAACTAGCTTTGTCTCTTTAATCATCAAGCATGCTACACTTAGGGATTTTCTACTCAGAGCATCAGCAACAACATTTGCCTTGCCTGGATGGTAATTCAGACTAAACTCATAGTCCTCGACGTATTCCATCCTACTTCATTGTCCTATATTCAACTCTTTTTGATAAAAAAGATACTTTAAACTTTTATGATCAGAGAAAACATTAAACTGCACACCATACAAATGATGTCGCCAGATCTTTAGGGCAAAAACCACAGCTGCAAGTTCAAGGTCATGGGTTGGATAGTTTACTTCATGGGGTTTCAACTGTCGAGAAGCATAGGCAACCACGTTATGATTTTGCATCAACACACATCCTAAACCCTTACTAGAAGCATCACAATAAACCTCATAGGGTCTATAAGGATCAGGTAATACTAGGACTGGAGCCGTGGTTAACTTTTGTTTCAACTCCTGGAAACTATTTTCACACTCTGGTGTCCAATTGAATGGAGCATTCTTTCGGGTTAATTTAGTCAAAGGTAATGCTATTTGAGAAAAACTCATGATAAAACGCCTATAATATCCAGCTAACCCTAGGAAACTCCGAATCTCCGTCACCATTGTTGGTCGTTCCCAATGGAGTACTGATTCTACCTTACTGGGATCTACAGAGATTCCTCCTCGTGATACTACATGACCTAGGAATCTAACCTCTCCCATCCATAATTCACATTTCGACAACTTAGCATACAACTTTCTCTCTCTTAGGATTTGTAACACAACCCTAAGGTGCTCCATATGTTCTTCCTCAGTCCTTGAATATATAAGTATGTCATCTATAAAGACAACTACAAATTTATCCAAGTAAGGGCGGAAGATTCGATTCATATAATCCATGAATACAAATGAGCATTAATCAATCCAAAAGACATCACCCTATACTCGTAATGCCCATATCGAAGTTCTAAAAGCAGCTTTAGGTATATCCTCATTCAACCCGAATCTGATGGTACCCTGATCTAAGATCAATCTTTGAGAATACAGTTGCACCTCGTAATTGATCCATGAGATCGTCAATTCTTGGCAAGGGGTACTTATTTTTTATTGTCACTATGTTCAATTGCCTATAGTCTACACAAAGCCTCATACCCCCATCCTTTTTCTTCACCAGAAGAACAGGGGCTCCCCATGGAGAGGCACTTGGTCTAATAAAATGCTTTCCTAACAGTTCTTCAATTTGGGACTTTAATTCTTTCAACTCCAAGGGGACATCCTATAAGGAGCAATTGAAATAGGACCCGCTTCTGGAACCAACTCGATGGAAAATTCAATCTCTCTTTCAGAGGAAATTCGAATATCCTCCTGGAAAAACATCCGATATTCCTCACCACTGGAATCTTGCTCAACTCGTAGTCACATTCTGGCCACTAGTAGAAAGGAGAACATATTCTCGATGATCTGCCTTACTAGGGTTGGATGTTACAAGGTTCAAGTAAAAAGAAAAAGGAACCACAGGAATGGAGGGTAGAGTGGAAAGAAATATGGCAAATCGATTTGGACAAAGGTAAAAGGACATAATTGGGTACTAGCCAATCCATACCTAAAATTACATCTAGACCAGATAAAGGAAGACAAACTAAATTGGCAAGAAAGTCTCTAGCACCTATTTGAAGAGGAATATTTACACAGTATAACAAGTCCTAATAGGACCAAAGAAGAGGAGTGGATACAAGAAGATCATAAGGTAGTTCTGACATACGATAATTGCAATTTCAGACACAATCATGGGATATGAAAGAATGAGTGGCACCCAGTATCATACAAGATATCTAGGACATTACCATTTATTTCACACTTACTCCTGATCGATCGGCAGATTGAGAAGCTTCCTTGGCACTTATAGTAAAAACGCGCCATGTTGTTGTGGCCTGAGGCGGGCTGATGACCTTTCTTGTTAGGGCACTCAAATATCTTATGTCCTGGTTTCCCACAGCCAAAGCAAATGATTTGCGTTGTCCAAAGAAGGTCGATTCCCATGATTTTTCCCACACTTAGGGCAATCTCTCCTGCCTCAGTCTTAGAGGTTGAAGTTGTTTTCCTTTGTTGTTGTTGTTGTTATTGTTGGGTGGAAACCTTCTCCGAGGTTGGTTAACAGGCTTGAATTGGGGACCTTGAGGTGCTAATCCCCTTCTAGCATTGTTTTGGGCATACTTGAAATTTGTTAGCTTCCTGTTGGACTCCTCTGCACGTCGACATTTATTTACCAAGGTAGGATAGTCCCTAATCTCCAAGAGACTTACAGCTGCTTCTATATCTTCTTGTAGACCTCTTTCATATTTCATGCATTTCCAAACTTCATCCGGGTCACGTTGATAAATTGTAGAAAACTTGCAGAGCTCTTCAAATTTGGCAGTATACTCTGCTACACTCATAGGTCCTTGTTTGAGAGCCATGAACTCCAATTCCTTCTCATTTCTCACAGAAATAGGGAAGTACTTATGGTAAAAAGCTTCCTTAAAAATAGTCCAGGTAACTACAGTATGGGAAGCTTCAAATAATCCTCGTGCCAACCCACCAAAAATCAGATCCGCTTCTAGCATATAGGTGGCAAAGGCCACCTTCTGGATCTCTGTGCAAGGAAGAACGGAGAAAATCTTTTCCATGGCCTTTATCCATTCTTCTGCTTTACAGGGATTAAAAGCTCCTCGAAATGGAGGGGGATTTGCCTTTCTGAACTCGGCAAATTTCTGATATTCTACATCGACTTCATTCACTATAGGATTATCAGCTGGGTTTTGCCTTTCATTGCGGTTCAGTTGCTCCATCATTCGGGTAGTAGCTGTAGCTTGTTCCCTCATGGCAGCCGCCATCTCACGAAAAGTATTCATCATGTCGGCATCATTTCCAGCTCCACTCCTAGTTTGCCAAGTCGAAGTCATTGGTTCCTATCACACCAAACGAAAATATTGAGTTGATCAGTCTCAATACCAAGCAAAGTGTACAGCAACCCACAACATTTCCAATCAGCAGTCATACACATATATATAAAGTCATAATGCATGACAATTTCTAAGAAAGCATAGCCGGTCCAATCCTCAGGCTTATAGGATAGTCCGGCTCTGATACCATAATGTAACACCCTCCTAACTACCATGTATTACTCGAGCATTAACATTGTAATTAGAAGAGTATCACTTCCTTTCTATAATATCTACTAGTCAAATGAAATGAAATAAGATAAATCAAACTCTAGAGTTATAAAGAAAACTACTATAAAATGTACATATATTATTACTTTACATACCGCTTTCTTTAATACATACCATACTTGAAGTTAAGTCACTTCGCTTATAATACAACACAGGAACTACTATCAAAAGATCTACCAAGCTTGCTCAAATATCAAGGTCCAACAAAATACTAAACACACATAAATGGACCTAAGACATCTAACACAAATTAGTCTACAAGCTGGTAAGTTCCTGGCACTATACTACACTACATACAAGTCAAAAGCCCCCGTAAGTCTCATGTCCTCCTACGCTAAAACCATTGGCCATCTGATGATGGCCTCTCTCTCACCAGGGCATCTGCAGAGTCCGAGCACAATACAAAGCATATACACAAATAGGGGTGAGAATATTATAAAATTCTCAAGAGGGTAACCCCTTACATACGCATGAATATAAACAAGAAATGCATTTATAATAATAAAGAAAAACATCATGTTAGATCACATATATCAATATTAGCATACATGAGTCAAAGAAAATTATATGCAAAATGGTAGTAATCATAAGTGTTTCTCTTATATCACATGGAATTCAACTTAGTGTAGTAGTTCTTTTTTTATTAACATAGGGATGTCTTAGATTCACATCAGGTAACATATGTAGTGGATAACTCCTCAGAGGACCATAGACTGCTAGGACATGAGCTCATTCCTATTCGTGATCATCGACTTCATTTTTTCCATTTCAATCACACACAGTTCTATTTCCTAGTCGATAAGTCTACCGACTCATAAAATTTCTTGGGAAGTTCTTATTTTTGCCTTCCCTCTCTATCACACATAAGCCTTGTTTCTATTTTCCCCGTATGTTAAAACATGCACCATTAAATTTCACATATTCTCTTTTGTCATACAACCATGTCATGGACCTTTCTATTTCAAAGTCAGGTTTATATCCCAGATATAGGCATTCAGTATCATTGGAGTCTCATTCATACTTTAAAAACAAGCCTTTCAAACAATTAACATACA
The DNA here is from genome assembly GCA_031216105.1 of Dalbergia cultrata. Taxonomy (NCBI): domain Eukaryota; kingdom Viridiplantae; phylum Streptophyta; class Magnoliopsida; order Fabales; family Fabaceae; genus Dalbergia; species Dalbergia cultrata. The sequence goes on from CM062351.1 coordinate 31,968,133, forward strand.
TTCATATGATATATACTTGGATTAAATAGATTTCTATCATTAACTTAATACATCTTCACCATTCCAGCTTCTTGACAGATTTACCATTATGGTGACAAAATTTAATTCACATATCCAATGGGCAATTCACTGGCCATAAAAATTCTCTATGACACCTCAATGTGTCTAAAAGTCCCTGTAAAAATTTCATAGCAAACAGAATACTAGAACCATGTCAAATAAATTCTACAATTTTAGTGGTCAGAGGCCACTTTTTCACAGCTCAGAATAGGATTCACACAATTTTTAACTTTAGAAAATGATAGAAACAACTCAAAATAAAAATCACAGTTATACTTAAAGATGTCAAAAAAACTCTGTAAAAATTTCAAAGGATAACTCCACCATTTGCTATGAATAAAAATTTATACAAATTCATAGCTACAGTACCAAGATTTCAGCCAGCATAGATATACTCTTGGTTCTTGATTTTTCTCAGGCAGTAAAACTATTTATTATGCACCACGAAAATTATCAGAGTTTCCTTATGATATTAGCTTTAACATATAATTTTTATAGCTCATAAAAATGACTAGAATTGAACCAGAAAATTCATGAACAAATCCTGTCCTGCTGAAATCCGAAAATTCAGCAGCCTAGCCAAAACTTATTTTGACAAAAATCATTATTTAACCTCATCTAAACACTCCACCAAAATTAACACATCAATATCAACATATTATCATCAAATATAACCATAAATTTTGGAATAAAACCCAAAAAAATTTACATAATAATTTGGAAAGAAAAAGGCCAAAGAAAACCCTACACTTTGAAGCTTTCAAGATCTTGGCTCCAAGATTGATTTCCTTTACTTCCAAGCCTTCTAACCCACACCAAACTCTTCCTTACACAGCTGATAATAAGCTCTCAAAGTAGCAAAAGTTGATGGATTCAAATTCTAATCGCTTAGATTGAAAGATCTTGATGAGTGGAATAAGTTTAGTGAAGGGAGTTTATGATTTTATCAAGTGTAGACAAGGATTTTGGAGCTTTGAATTTAAGTTTCAAGCATTTTGAGGAAGCAAAAATGGAGTTTGGGCTGTCTCCTTTGTTATGGCCGAGAATGAAGATGATAATTATGAGGATTTTGATTTTATTTATATTAAGATAATGTATATAATTTAGCAATTATGAAATTATCTTCTTTGAAATTTTGTAGCATTCTCATTGGCTCTTGAAAAAGGAAAAGATATGTATTGCTCTAGACCATACACTTGTCACCCTAGGTGGCAAGCTTGCACTGGTAGCTTCATCCTAAGATAAAAACTACACACCGTAATTTTACCAAACGGGTAAAACAAAGGTACCCGGTAATCCACTATTGCCTGAAAATTAATTCTAAGTATAAAATATTTATTCCTACCTATTTCTAACCTTAATCCTATAATTTCCAAATTTCGCACCTTCAGTCTTGAATCAAGGTTTCACTGTTCCTGGGTCTATTTGGCCTGCAAAACACTATTCACGTGTTTTTTTTTTTTTTTTACGTTCGTTACATTGTTCTCATCATTTTTGTGTACACCAAAATTTGATATTCTTACTACTAAAGCCTCAGTTATTTTCTGAAAAAAAATTAGGATGTTACACATGCTCTTGTACTATCTAATAGCAAAGAGGAAGGTGAATTTGTCAAGACTTATCCTAGACTATATGATGAGTACTACTACAAAAGAAAAGTGGAGAACTGCCAGTGTTCCATATGGCATGCTATTAATAATACTTTTTCAAAAGATGGGTCTTCCATTTATCACAGAGAAGTATGTATATCTAAAAGGAACTGTACTCATGCCCTCATCATTTCGAACCTCAAGAAAAGGCTCACTATTCCAACTTCTGAGCTTTAACAGGAGAAAGCTAAAGGAAAAAAGAAGATAATCCTAGTTGAAAGTGAGACTGAGAACTCGGAGAAGAGCAACTAAATCAGATTCAGCATACAAATGAAAGGAGAACAAAAAGAAAACAAGAGTTGGCATCTCAAAAAACTCATATATGAGCCAAACCAGTAAAAATCATTAGTATAAAAGACATTTTGCTAATGCAAACAAGTGCCCTTTCATAAGTCCAAAATCTCTATACTGTAGAAGGAATTCAAAAAGTACAAAAGGCTAGCTATCAAGTTATTCTTACATACTTTAAAAATAGAGAAGAAGAAGAAGAAGAAAATGAAGAAAAGAACAAGCAGGCATATCCTCATCTGAAGAAGAATAGGAAGGTCTACTAAGAAGTGAAAATGCCATAATAAGTCAGATGATCAGGCTAGAACCCACAATAGAGATATCATCAGTGGAGCCAATCATTAAAGAGCCAGATGAAGAGGACCATAGACCTAAGACTGCTGCTATTTTGTGCCTCAACCTCCTTTTTCTATTCGTATTATTCAAACAGAAGAAGAAGAAGAAGAAGAAGAAGACAAATTATGAGAAGCTGGTGCTCCTTTAGCTTATGAAGCCACTGCTTCTGCCTCGACTCAAGAGCCTGAAACTACTGATGCCCCTATTCCTGAGCTTGCCTTTACGCCTGCTACTAACTTGTCATCCTCTCCACCTCTTGCTAATGCTTAGGACAAATCGCCTGAGAGTGGGGATACTGTTTCTCTAGATATTTCTGAGTCCTCATCAAGAGCTGCTCTAGCCTCAACACCGATCAACTTACCTCCTCCAGCCTCAACCAAGTCTACCTCAAGCTATCAGTTCAATCATATTATATTACGGCATCTTAGAGAGATTCCCTCCTGACAAGATAGACTTGAGGCAACAATTATAGAGCAAGGTGCCCAACTTAGACAAAATGAAGAATTGCAACTTCAGATTCTTCAGACCAACCAAGAAACCTTACAAGAGTTAAGACGTCGGGGTTAGAGATGATGCTCCTGTCTGCTTCCTGCACACCTTCTTTTGATGATGACAAAAAAGGAAGAACAAAAGAGATGAAGAAAATCCTGTGTTGAGGAACTTAGGGGGAGAGTGTGGAATTCAGGAGGAGCCTAGAAATTTTTTAAGCATGAATTTTTTTTTTAAACTTGTTTATGATTTGACACTTTTCACTCACAATTTGACAATTTCTCTTTTTGGTTATGTAATCCATTATAACTGTTCATCTTTCATGATCATGCTTGGTTTATTTTTTTAGTTTAAAGTTTTGATATGCTCTGATAAATATATGACTCTTTAAGTTCTGATACATATCAATGCCTACCTATCATGCTTAGCTAATCATATATCATGACTTGCTTGTGTATGCTTTTGATCTCTTAAGCGCTTGCTCTGAACTGATTAATCATTAACATGCTAGAGAAATTAGCACACATCTGTATTCATGATTAGCTTTAGCAAGTATCCTTAAGAAGCGCAAATTCTTTCTATTACTATCTGGATACTCTAACTCTATTGATGTGCTTAGATGTACATAAGATTGCTTGAAATGCCTATAATTATAAAACACATTATTATTGATATATGTATGATATGCTCTATTAATCTGATTAAACATAATTGTATATAGTTTCTGAGGACCTTCAGAAACCTGCTTTTAAATGCTTTTACTTTAATTATGATCAGTAAGTTAATCTCAGAATCATCTTGAGTGTGCTGGGCTTAAATGACTAACTATGTTATATTATAATTCAAATGTGTATCAATAAGCAAAAATTCATAGTTTGCATAAACACATAGTTTTTTTGAGAAAAGTTTACAAAAAGTATTTTCACACTCTGGTACTTATGTTAAAAAGTTCCCTAGCTCATTAGTGCTTAATGCTTTGATCAAAATTGGGTTGAATCCTTGATTGAGCTTCAGAAATCTCGCCTTGTAATATGTTGATATAATTTATATCAAGGTTTCTCTGAGCATTAGAAAATACATTTGTATCACTTTAGTTTTCTTTTGACATGCTCAAAAAAAGTTTATCGCACACACACACACACACACATCTTTGGGCATTAATTTTTGAAAAAGGGGCATAGGAAAAGAATATGTTGAATAAGAAATTTTAATCAAGGAAGACTATCACAAATATTACTTGTTTATTGATTCAAGCACACTTAAATTTTAGAAAGTCATTTTTAGGACAAAAATCAAGCTGTTGGTACATTTGAACTTAAACGATGACATTTGCTTTGGTATCTTTGTGGTACAATTTCAAGAAGCATTCTGATTTAAATCAGAAAATATCATCATAAACCAAACAGCTCTGATTTGAGTTAAATTAAGCCTTCAAAATTTTTTTTAACACATCCAATCATGCCTTAAGAAAAGGACTTACTAAGATTTAAAAATCATGATGTCTTGAAAAAAAATGTATTTATCATAATGTATTCTGAGTTTTTTGTTTCAACATCTCTTCAAAAAATTTTCATCAAATTGGTTTGTCGTCATCAAAAAGGGGGAGATTGTAAGCTTTAGAAGCCTTCAGAAAGTATGATCTTTATTGTTTTGAATGATAACAAAGCCAATTTAAAGAAAATATTTTGTAGAATAACTAATGGCTGCCTTGAGGTCTTTGACTGAGCTTAACAGGTAATTTCTGAAGTGCATCTCACGGACTTGAGCGAAAGTAATTTCACTTTGCATGTGCAAACATATTTTATCTCGTGGGAAAAGAATGAGCTTAAACAAAATGAATATTATATCATGTAAAGAATGCTTACAAGCATTAAGGAATTAAGTAGGTCAATACAAGAACAAGAAACACAAGGAAGAGGTCTTTAGAAAGTAACACGGGACTTCAGAAAGTACACTGTAGAATGATGTAATCATGTCAACTCCGAAAGTAACATGTTACTCAATCGAAAATCATCATAATCACAAATCATTCATCATAAAAATGCCAAGATTGAAGACTGGAAGATCAAAGAATGATTAAGGAATTGATTACACATGTTAGAAAGCCTAATTAACTGTGGAGCACAAAATACTATAGGAAATGTTTTATAACTGGTATGTCATCTCTTCTGCCTGATTGATCAATTATCCTAGCTTCTAGAAGTAGGATTTCAGAAACTATGATCAGAAAGTATAAAGATAGAGGGACATCAGAAACCTTTACAATACAATGGCTTTTGCAACTGATGTGACAAGTCTGTAAGCCTACCTCTCTAGACTAATATTCCAAGACACAACAGATGACTATATGTGTCACTTGGAGATCTGATCAAGGGAAACGGTCATGAAGAATGACCAGTATAAATGGAGATGCTATGCTTGAAAGCCAATGAGAGAGTTGAAGACATAAGAGCAGAAACTCTAGAAAAATCTCTCTACACTTATTGTGATGTTCATCATAATACGTAATTAGTCTAGTTGAAGTGTAAAATCTTCTTTCTATGTTTCGTAATGATTTTTATACTATTCTTAGGAAGAGATGTTAGAAAGAAGTTGCTCTTGTTTTGCCAGGTCTGTTTTATTGAATAATTGTAAGGAAACTTGAGTGTAAGTTAGCGTGAGTGACAAGCCAAACACATAACCTTTGTAACCTTGATCCAGTACTGATTAGAGTGAGACATAGCTTGGAGAGGCTAAAGTAAAACTACTTGCAATGCGATGGCAGAGGCGTTCTATTCATCTGGGTCCAGCTTAAAGAGGCTGTGTAAGAATTGCTCGCAACTTGATGATGGAGGCATTCTAGTCATCATGGCTCAGCTTGGAGAGTTTGGGAAGAACTACTTGCAACGTGACATTAGGGGTTGTCTATAGGTCGTGATTTAGCTTGGAGAGGCTGGCTCAAGACTACTCGATTCAGCTTGAAGAGGCTGGTTCAAGACTACTCAGTTTAGCTTGGAAAGGTTGGTATAGAACTACTTGGTTTGTGATAATAGGAGTTGTTTACTATTCACTATGAGAGCTTGGGAATGTTAATGTAAAGACTATCTAGTTTACTTTCTCGGGTTTAGAAAGTTGTTGTTAGTGAAATCTCAACATGTATTGAGTACTATATGCAGGCAGGTTTGTCTGAACCAGTATAAAAATATTTCTATCATTTCTCTCTTCTCTGATCTCTTATTTTTATTTTACGTGCTTTAATTTAATAACCGCTGAAGTACTATTAAAGTTGCGTTATTATTAAAATGCTTTAGAAATCTACTTTCTGAAACAACTAACCATGATTCTGCTGTGTAACGCCCCGATTTTTCACTAAACTTTCAAATGATCAAAATGCCCCTGAGGTCATTTTTACCGAAATAAGAGGACGGCCGACCTCGGCCATCCCCATAAGGTTCATATGATATATGAAGGGGATTGTATGTGTTTGAGTGTTTAATAAAGCAGAGGAATCCTATTTTTAGGGCCTCCGCGTATAAATGACCAAAATACCCCTACAGCAATTTAAGGCATATTTAAGTTCTGTTTTGACCCGAACCATGTTCGGAGGTCCAAAACAATGATTTTAAGGCATGGACCATGTTTGTTTTAGTCCTGGAGGTTCCGGGCAACTTTTGGTAAAAATTACGATTTTGCCCCTGCTTAGTGCATTTTGGGCTTAAGGACGTTTTTAGCAAAACCTAAGCAATATCAGGCTCTAATTAAAGATTAATTAATTTCCATAATTAATCTATAGCTAAAATCATTATTTGAGGATAATTAGAACCCAAGATTGCTTAAGGAAAACTTAAAAACCTAATTCTAGTTCTTTTTCTTTAAGAAAGCATATATGAATAGTGTTTTCACTATTCACGCTCCCATTTCCAAGAAGGATTGTCATACTCACATCATTAGTCATAGAAGTCTTGACTCCATTAAATCTCACAAGACCACTCCTAATCTAAGGTGTTACAACCCTAATCACCTAATTAGTTTACCTAAAACCTTTACCTAGCAACCCCTAATCCTAAGCTAAATCAATCCTACACCTAAGCACCCTATTAAACCATGATTTAGTGGAGATATTTTCTCTCCCATGGCTGCCCAAAAGTGGCGCCACTCCTCCCCCAAAAATTCAAAAAGAATTCAAAATTTATATTAGTTTATGTTGTCAATCAAGCTTACTTACACAAGCTACTTTTAGCCATGCTTTAGGACATGCCTAGTTAGACTTGTCATCATGCTTTGAAGGAGATATTTCTTCTCTCCTCATGGCTGTAAAGGCCGAAGCCTTTCTCCCCCAAAAACACCTTCATTTCATTCTTCTATAAATAGATAGCTTAGAGAACTTGAAGCACCTTTTGTTCATTCACTAAGTTTAGAGTTTTAGAGCACTTTGAAACTTTCTCTTACTCTCAAGCTCAAGAGTTCATCTCCTTCAACTTCTTCATCTCCTCTCAACCTCAACCACTAGGTAGGGAGCTTTTCTAAAATGTTTTCTTGATTCTTTATGTTTGAGTCTTGTTGGAATATGATGAATGGATGAACTTTCTTGTTGTTTCATTTTTGGTTTCTTCATTTTCCTTTCTTCTTATTTTCGGCCTCAAGGCCTTGGATGTGATAGCTTGATGATGAGTGTTTTCTAGAGGTGACCTTGTGTTCATCTCTCATGGAAACCTCTAAAGCTTGAACCTTTCTTAAAGAAAAGTTTCATTCATTTTCCTTCTCTTTTGTTTTATTTTCGGCCTCAAGGCCAAAATGATGAAGGCTTGATGATGAGTGTTCTCTTGGGATGACCATGTGTTCATCCTAGCATGAGACCTCCAAAGCTTAGAATTCCTTTTGGAGAAAAGTTTCATCTTGTTCAAGTTGTGATCAAATATGGGTTATGTTTCTTATGAAACTCTTTGGAACTTTTGTTTTCCCTTGGATGTTTCAGCCATGAAGGCCTTTGAAACTTGGAAAAATGAGAGCTTGATGATGTAGGTTTCGTGATGGTGTCTAACACTTGAACAACCTCTAAAGCTTGGATCTTTTTCAAAGAAAAGTTTATCATTTCCAAGTTTTATTCAAGAAAGAGTTATGTTTCTCTTGAACCTTTGAAACCCCATTCTTTTTCCTTAAGGTTTCTGCCATGAAGGCCTTTGGGACTTGGAAAAATGAGAGCTTGATGATGAGGGTTTCATGTTGAGGTTAGTCACATGAATAAACTCTAAAGCTTGGACTTGGCTTCTAGACCAAGTGAGATTTCGATTTCTTCCTTTATGTTTGACATGAGTTTGGTTTTGATGGAAGTTTAAGGTCTAATGAAATACTCAATGATGAGGGCTTAGGATGTTGATGTTTGGATCATCAAGATCTTGGCCCCTAGAGTTCAAAAATGGGTTGTTTCTTCATGAAGAGGATTCGGCCACCTCATGGTATTTGAGGATAAAATGTCTCATTTTACAAAACCTAGTGCTACTAGTGTCCCTTTTCTTGTGAGGATGAGTTTGGGTTGGAACCTTTGTTCTCTTTAAAATCTTTCAAGAGCTCTAGTCAAGATGTAAAAAGGAGTTGCATCCATATTTATTATATGCTACCACTAAATTCCCAAGATAAAGAAATGAACTTGCATTTCATGTTTTATTTTCAAGTTATCACTTAACTCAAAGATAAAGAAGTGAACTTGCATCTCATATTTATCTTGAGCCCTCACTTTATTTTCTAAGGAAATCTAAAATGGGGTGCATATCATGTCTATGTTTATGTCATCACCTAAAACTCCTAGAGCTCAAAGATTTGCCCTCTTCATCCTAAGTAAAAGTTAAATATGTAGACATTCCTTGGGATGTAAATTTCGGCCATGTGATGATAATGAAACTAGAATGAGTTTCATTTAGTCACAAGGACCTATAATCTATGTCTTAGGATTTTTCTTAAGCATAGGTGACAATGACAAATATTTTAAGTATGGTTTCATGATTTAATTTCCCTTTGAGGTTTATTTAATATGGTCACTGCCCTCATATATTTTATGGAGATTTTAAAGAAATAAAATGTTTCCTAATGAGTTTTATAAGTTTTAAAGGGGTTCCAAGAGAAACTAGTAGGTTATGTGTTTTAAAATGAAAGTTCTATGCATCATATGATGACATTATTTTCGGTTCTGCCTTGTTATTTTCCAGCACCTTAAATCCTGTTTTGGGTGGTCTATATGTGTTTAAAATACCTTACCAATTGTATGATAATTACTCTAGGCATCTTAGGTATGCTTAGTAACTTTGTACGTTCGAAAATGTGATTTCTAGAACTCCTTAGGAGCTGAAACTATGCATTCTGTTCCAGCCTTGTTTGAGTTTAGAAAATCAAATTATAACATGTTTAGATGAGTGAGAGTGACTCATAATTGGTTTAGGTATTAATTATTGCATCATAGAAACAATCGGTAATGAGAAAGGACCTAAAATGCAACTTCTAGAACACCGTAATTTATCAAAATATGTTTACTGCCTATGCTGGCCGGCCATAATTAATTAGGTTCTAGGACTTAATAAATTATGGTAATAAGGTTAATCAATCCCTTAGAGGTACAAGAAAATAATTTGGAAGTTTGAGGTTACCCGATTAGGGGTTTTTGCTTTTAAGGGAATGGTTTGTGCACCCTTTATGCTTGATGAGTTTATGTGTTATCTCATGACTTATATGATGCTATGTAATGATGGAACTGCATGTTATTGTTCTCTTAAGAACCCTAGAGATGCCTACGTTAAGGATATATGAAATATGTGACATGCATGATTTATGTGACATCTCATTATAACATGCTAAGACTTAAGGTGACATAAACTATGTGAAAATGACCCCATGAAACCATCAAATGGGATGGAGGATGAGGTGATCTTAGCCCCCTAGCCTGTACGTTATGTCGGGACTTTAGCTTATCAAAAGGGATAATTTTTTATGCTAGTGACGACTAGTGAGGTATGAGCTCATAACCTAGTTACATCTCCCAACGGAGACCAGTTAGGGTGGCCTTAGGAAGAAAATAATAAGACTTTAATGTCACCTAAGTAACCAAGTTAAGTTACCATGCACTATGTACTATACCCCATGATCTATGATTTTATGTTCCCTGATCTATAATCTTATGTACCATGGTTTATGAGTTTATGTGTTATGATCCATGTCAATAGTACCTATGAATTATGATTCCAGTTACAAGGAATTATAGGTTATGTAACCAAGAGGCTTTAGAATTAAAATGAACGAACCTTGGAAGATAACGTTTTCAAACTTCATAATTAAACCATTGCATGACCATGATTTTTAATAAGAAACCAAGGTCCCTGAGGACGTAAGAGATGACACCTAGGTAGAAGGAAAAACCCTCGAAGTTTCTTCAACAAGAAATCTCATTCCCTCTATTTCTTCCTTTCCTTTACGCCTTCGGGATCGGGATGGCGACGTTCGTCCTCTACATTGACACGCCCATTTGGGAGATCCACCATGACCCCGAGCTTGGGTCATACCATTTTGAGGGCTTCTGCACTGTACGTGTGTTCATGTTTCTTGGGCGACCCTTTTCTCATCCGGTAGATAGCTATCTGTTCACCTCGACGTCTCCTTTCGATGACGCCACTATTTTTGAGCGCGCCCATACGCTTGAGGAGAGGATCTTACGGACATCCCCTGCCAGTTCGGGAGCGGTACTAGAGTACGTACCACGCACTCAGCACTCGGAGGAGGATCCCTCAAAGGATACCCCTATCCACCTGTATGGAGAGGATTCTGCCCCCACTCCCCCACGCATGCCCAGGGGTAGCGAGGAGACGGTGACTCAGCCTCGGAGAGCCCCGGTGCCCGGTCCACGTCCTAGACGCGGAGGGCAAGGTCAGCCAGCATGCCAGCCCCAGCTGAGCTTCGTCCATGGATCGGTTATCTTCCACCTTACCCGTGGCGTTAGATGTAGGATTGGGAGTAGTCCTTAGTGCACGCACGTCACGTAGATTGGATAAACCTTCTTTTGTATCGAGGTTATCCACTTTAGATGCACTTGGGAATGGGTGTTCCTTTTATGTTTTCACATTATGTGATTCCCATTTCTATGTATTTTACATGTTTCAGTTGTATTCGCATTTCTTTATGTACTTGAAAAGTCCTACCCTTAGGGTGGGCATAGTATATGCATGAAGTATTTCAGATGTGATAATGTCATGTTGATTGGAGCCATTTCTATGTTATCGTTTCCGCATTTATTCATACCGTTTACATTGTGATACGCGCGGCTCCTATTTTAACAAGATTTCAAGAAAGAAAAAAAAAATTGGCTCATATTTTCCTTAAGTCTAATTTCAAAGTAATTAGAACTATGACAAGAGGTAACGACTAAGATTTGGCCTACATATATACTAGTAGTATTGGGTCAAATATTAGGATGTTACATGCTGCACTTCAAGCTTTAAGCTTGATAGTATTTTTTGATACATATTTCAGATTTTAGGAGAGCTCCGAAGCACGATTCAACTCCTTTTCTCGTGCACTCTTTTACCTATAATTAACTAGTATACAGTGCAACAAGTTGGTAAAGCATGAAAGTCCAACAATACACTGAGATGTAAATGTATAACATGGGTTACTTTTGGGAAGCAAGCATATGACCAACATTTTACAAATAATTCTAAGGCTTCATATGTAAAAGTATCCTATCCTCTAAGTTTAATGCACATGTTCATTATTTTAAAGAGAGAAAGCTTGAGGCCAACAATGGGTTTGAGAAGGAGAGGTAGCTTAAGGTAAAGTAGGTTAGGAGGGGGTGGTTGCATGGAATATATAAGAGGATAAACTTGGTGATAAGAAAGGTTTAATTTTCATATGAAAGGTGTAATACCCTAATATTTAACCCAACATACCTAGGATGCATTTAAGTTAATTATTAGTTATTACTCTTTTATTTCAATTCTGAACTTTAAATTGTCAAAATACACTTAGCAAAAATAGGGGTAAATTTTTTTATTTGGTCTTAAAAACAAAACATGAGCTGTGTGTACAAAGTAAAACACATCATTCATCTTATACCATAAAGAAAATAATAGACATCACATGCATATATAAGAATCCAAATATAACCACATCATGAGCATAACATGTCATATATATATATATATATGAGTAATCATAAGTATCAACCGCTCCATATCACACACCAAAACAAAATACCAAATAGTATCATGCCCACCAACAGAGGTTGAGCTAAGTATAATAATCCGATGAGTAAAGTCATAAACAGAACATAAATAGCCGATATAGACATCCTACTAAAACCTCCCCTCTCATTACTCCTATCAAGATATGCCTAAAGTAGATAACTCATGACATAATAACAAAAGAAGGCTATCAATTCCACGTAATATGCATAAGCACTATATGTGATATGCTATTGGCTCCTAAGTGTGTCGCTCCCAGGAGGAAGGAAGGTATCCGAGCACGCAGGCAAGATCTGTAGGTGTAGCAAGACGAAAAGCTCCTCTACAAACTGACTAGACTCCCATCAAGGGCTGTGACATTGTAGTCTCTCTATCGCTATCACACCCCGCCTCTATGGGCACCGTAGGTGTAGAGTCGCCCGAGGAATGCTAAGAAGGTGACTCCTTAGATAGGTTAGACCACTAAGCATGGGGGCGAGGTAGCGACCAAGGTATATAATTTGGGAAGTTTCTCACAGTAGAGGCCGCAGGGCGAGCACACTCAAAGACAAAATCATCGGTATGGGGGGTGGTTATGGGAAACCAAAAGCTAGTAACTAGGTGTGCGAAAGGACTGTCTAGGAACACAAACATGAAAACAGCACAACGACTCACAAAGTGATATGACTGATTGCCCGGGTTGTGATGTATCTTCTAGGTAGTTGGGTATATCAAGGTGGCAATCGATTTTTGAAGACAAGATGGAAAAGAAAGAAAAAGAGAATGAGAAACTTATACAAAAATCTCAGTAGAGCTTTCACCTCCAAACAAATGCCATCATCTTCGTCATCAGGAATCTCGGTTTCATTATGAAATTAGCGGATATAAATAAGATTCATTTTATTAAAGTTCTAAAAACCATTAGCTGAGGTTCATGTCTTTTAGCATGATTCTTAATGTCATGAATGCATCATACCTTATTATGAATGCATGACAATACCATATGCAATGCCTCACAAGAATCATAATAAATCAACATGGCATAGAGAACATAAACTATCACAACATAATCTTTCCTCTTTACTTTCTTAGGTAACTTAACTTTCTTATCCTCTTCGAAGGGGCCACCCTAATACTCTCTCCTTTTGAGAGTTTTAGGTTATGAGCTCATACCTAACTAGTCATCACTAGTCTACACTTATCCTCTTGATAAGCTAATTCCTGACTCCTAGAGTACGGGATAGGGGTCATAGGGCCACCTTTCATAATCATTAATTCCTAGAGTCTAAAGGATTACCTCTTTGGGTCACCTCCCATAACCATTCATTCATGGAGTCTAAAGGATCACCTCTCATAGCCATTAATTCCTGGAGTCGAGAGGATCATTTCCATGTGTCTTATGTCACCTTTAATCTTATATGTCAATTAGATATGCAAACATGAGCACATAATCATGGCTATCGTCATAACTTATCATTCAACATTTCATGCTCACAATTTCATAATTTTTCTAAGTCTATAAATTTGGCAAAAATCCGGCAGCATAACAGCTAGGAACGGAGCTTCCCCAAATTTGCTTCATGCCAAAGAACGTATCAATCATGCATCTCAATTACACATTCATAATCACAACATGCCACAAATCATCATATTTGATCACGTAAGCATGCATCATATTCTTTGCATATATCCATAAGCATGCTATCATCAATATCTCATTGAAAAGTAAACATGCTCCTACCTAGTATGTCAAAAATAAAGGACCAGACTCAGCTAATGCATATGCCATGTTCAACCAGATATATATGATATAATAGTAATCACCACTTGCGTAATCCAAAAATCAAGCATGCATAGCCATCAATATATAATCTTGCACAATTATATTCCAAGTCATATAATCTTCAAACCAATATACGAGTATAGCCTTCATAATATACCAATCACATCAATATCAGTAAACTATTGATAATTATACTGTAGCCTCCAAGAGGGGTCAAAATTATATTTTCTAAAAGTTTGTGGGTCAAAGTGTAAATTTCTCAATGAATGCATTTTCTCAAAACTAATGATTCCCACAATTAATTCACACTTTTAAGAGACCCATAATACTTAGAAATAATTTAAATTCATCATAAAAACCATTTTGGACCATTGGCTAAATTTTGTTAGATTTTAGGGGTCAAAGTGCAAAGTTTCACTTTTTGACACTTAGTAAGTGCCAATACTTCTAAAAATCATTCTTAATATCATAAATGGTAATTTGGGTACATGGACACATTCAAATTCATTACTAACTCTAATCAAACCCATTTGGCCAAAATTCTGAAATGAGAAGTTCAAGACACAATTTTTCGCATTTTGCAAAACGGTGCAACCTAACACTTGTAAGTACGTAAAACACCAAGCATTATTTTTACACCAAAAATAATGAGAAGTTCAAGACATAATTATCCTTTTAAGCACCTAAGACACCAAAAATAATTTTTATAACAATTATCACTAATTTTTAAGCACATAAATAGTACCAAACAGTACTGAACAATGCTAGATAGTATTAGGATTTTAATTCCAAAAGCTTTAGAAATTACATTTTTGACCCTATTTAGTTATTAGATTTTGCTAAGATGCTAAAAAATAATTTTTACAATAATTATTAATAATTTTTATATGCATGAACAGTGTCAAATAGTACTTGAAATTAAAATTACAAAAGCTTTAGAATTTAGATTTTTGACCCTTTCCAATATCCCAAAAGCCATTTTAAGACACCTAAGACATTTGAAACAATTTTTAACACATATTTGACCATGTGAACAATGCCAAACAGTATCTTACAGTGCTAAACAATGTCAAATAGTAGCAAAATTGAAATTACCAAAAAGCTTAGGGCCTGTTTGGTTCACAGTTTTCAGTTTTCAGTTTTCAGTTTCCAGTTTTCAATTTTTGTGAAGGAAAAACTGAAAACTGAAAATTTCGGGCCTGTTTGGTTTTAGTTATCAGTTTTCAGTTTTTGTGAAAGAAAAACTGAAAAAACTGAAAACTGATAACAAACGCACCCTAGAAATCACATTTTTAACATTTTCTAGTTACTAGTTTTTCTCAAAATCTATTTTAAGACATTTGAACACATGAAATCATTTTGTCCCTCTTAGAAATTAATTATTTCCATTTAAATCAGTAGCCAAACTTAAAATTTCATAAAGAATGTCCTATTTACTCAAAATCACATTTTTGCTCATTTTAAGTTTCTAACTTCTTCAAAGTTCTTTTGTACATTCAAGATACAAGATTCAGATTTCAAAATAAAATAAAACCAACATCAAACTCCATACTTGGACAATCAAAATTTTCATTTAAGACAAAAGAGGCAAGTCTTGAGCTTTAGAGACATAGGTGATGGCTAGAATCATAAACATGTCATGCAACTCATTTTAAGTCTTTAAGATTATAAGGTGACAACTTGGAAATATAAACATGATGTGTAAGGCTTCAAATATAAACATGAGAATGCAAGTTCATTTTTAAGTCTTCAAGATTACAAGGTGACAACTTGAAATATAAACATGAAATTACAAGTTCCTTTTTAAGTCTTTAACATTACAAGTTGATAACTTGGAATATAAACATCATAAGCAACACATTGAAATATAAACATGAAGATGCAAAACTTGAAACATAAACATGATTGCAAATCCACTTTTATGTCTAATTATAACTCAAAAACTTAAGACTTCAAAGGGTGGAACTTTCAACCCCATTAATTTTAATAAAAATGAAAATGACCTTTAGAGTCCTTCAACCCCATGGTTCAAAGAAACTTATTTCTTAGACTCAATATTAAGCTAAAAAACAATAAAGAAACCAAATGAGCATTCTTTCTCTCTCTGTTTTTTTTTCTTTTTGAAACCAAAGATCAAGTCTTAAGTTTTAGAGGTCATAAACATAATGGTCTCATAACCATTATCAAGAGCATTCATCATCAAGCTATGGCCTTGATTACAACAAAAACAAAAGAAAAAAAAAAGTAGAAATGAAGATGAAACTCAAGAATAAAATCTCTACCAAGGTGGTTTCTTTCTTGCAAGATGAAAAACACTTGTTCTTGTGAAGGGAAGAGAAGAAAAATCTTCTCTTTGAGCTAAGGGTGGTTTCGGCTAAGTAGGAATAAAATAGGGGGATGATTTTTTTTTTTTGTGTTTTTGTGTATGGAAATGGAAAGGATAAGCATTTTGCAGTTGATCTATGGTGGATATGTGTTTGTTTGAGGTTGAGAGCTTAGATGAAGATCAGGAATGGAGGTTCTTAAGGATGGAGGAGAAGAGGAGAAGAGGAAGAAGAGAGCTTGAGATTAGAGAGAACAAGAGTATTTTATTGACACAACTTGGTGGACAAGTTTTGGCCAAAAAAGTAGATAGTAAGAATGAGAGAGTGAGAGTGTGTTTATGTTTAAAAAAAAATCAAATATGAGAGAGGGAATGAGGGTGAGGCTACCAGCTGACAGCCACATTAGGGGATTTGGGGGGTTAGGGGGAATTTTGTGTCTCATGTGTATCAGGACTTGGATTAGAAGTAAGTTTAATTAGGAAAAGGGTTAGGAATTGGTAACTTGGTGTTAGGACTTATAATTTGGTGATTAAGGCTTTCACGACAAGGTTAAGGAGTTGTCTTGCAAGTTTAGTTGGGCTAAGTTTGATTAATTTGAAATTCAAACACCAACATAGTTCCTAATCTTTAGGAAAAGAAAGAAAGAAAGTACTCTTGTCTCTTACTTTTTGCTTTTTGGTCTCATGAGTCATCTTTGAATAAAAATAGGATTAAACTTTTTCCAAAGCAATTTGGGACCCTAATTAACATCAAATAATTATTTTGACTAAAAATTAATAAATAAAATTAATTTATCTTTAATTAGGGCCTAATATTGCCTTATTTACTTAATTACTTTAATTAAACTTAATTAGCACTAACTAGGGGCAAAATAGTAATTTTTTTACAAAAGCTCCTCAGGACTTTCTGTGACCACCCATATATCATATATCCCTTCTAAATATCATATCCAACTCCCGGGTGATGACTGAGTCTGGTCATCACTTAATCCTGCGTTAAATTACCTTAGGGGTATTTTGGTAATTTTGTGCATGGGGAATACCAGGAATTGAGATTTTCTCATCTATTGTCATCCAAAATACATCTAATCCCCTTCAAACATCAAATTGACCCTTGATTCTAAACCACATATATCCTCACTCTAATATTAAATTACCCCATTGAGGATGGCCTAGACCAGCCATCCTCGATTCTTGTTCAAAAATGATCCCAAGGGCATTTTAGTCATTTTGCACAGTAGGAAAAATTGGTGCATTACATATGATTGGCTTTTAAGCGAATGGATGTGCATCCATTTGTATTAACAAAGTATTATTTAAGGCCTTTAGGAATGGTAAACTATTTCTATGCTTAGTATGAGTCTTGTCTTTTCTTTATTATCAATATCTTATCTCATGCCCCTATCTTTCTTAGAATTCATCATGCCACCTTTACGTCACACCATTCTTCGTCGTTGCCATACCATAGAAGTAGTTCTTTCAACAATAAGGCCTGTTTTAGAGTCCTAGAGCATGCAATGGCCAAACTCTTTGAGGTATTTCCTTAGCAGGTTGAGGCCAGGATGCAATGACAGCCAATTTAGCAAATTGTCTAGTCGGTGGTTCAGCTTGTATTCCAAGGTCTAGATGACTCAACCTTGGAGCGGCTTAAGAAGATGGAGGACCCATAGGAGTTACTTAGAGAGATAGAGGAGATTATCAGAGGCATTCATCACTCATAAAAAATGGCAGTAATGTTTTGGCATAAGGAGTTCTTTTAAGGTAATGGTGACTCAAACTCATCCTTTTGAGGAAAGTTTAGAGCTGCTTTCTTGAGGAGGTTTCTTTTAGAGAGCCATTTAGGTCAGATGATGGAGGAGTTTTTGAGGATCAGATTGACTCCAGGCATGTTAATAGTAGAGTATGGCGAATGATTCACCTATCTAGCACAGGCAGCCTGAGGCATGTGTGGTACCCAGGTACACGTGTTAGTAGATTTTTTTTCCATACAGCCTTAGGATTCCCGGGACCCACTCATGTTGCCAGGTCCTGAATTTAGCTAACTCTGGATCCTACACGTTCTTGGAGGGTTTATGATAGAGCCATATTCTTGGGATCAAATTGTAATTGTTCCCAAAACGAAAATAAGTTAAAGAATGATTTTTAATGAATTTTATAAAATCTTTAAACATTTCAATTTTATTCCACAAGTTTAGAAAATCTTGAAGATTCCCGGATTTGAACTAAAACTCAAAATTTGGATTTTGATTGGTTGTGATTCTGATTTTTGTGATATTTTATTTGAATCCAAATTGGGGGTATTTCCTTATTTACATTTATGTTTTCAATTAGGACAATAACGTAAAATCAAGAAATGTAATAAGTGAGTATTAAGACAACCTAGATGCCAAAATGATAGGAGACGTAGTTTGGGTGTTGATGTTGTAGAATTTTGCAGAATAGCCTTGCTGCAGCAAGTTATGCTAGCTGTAGCAAGTAGGTGAGCCAAAAGGCTCACTGCAACAACCTAGTTTGTTGCAGCGAGTATGAGCCTCAACGGCCTCATTGCAGTGAGCGGGCCTGATGTTAGCATAGTGCAAAATGATGCAGTTTCGTTTAATAAGCCCTATATATGCCCCAACTCAGGCTTCTCTCTTCCCAGAATCAGAAACTCAAACCCTAATCCCTTTAAGGTGATCTTCTTCACCTCCACTGTCATCTTCCATCAAATCCACCTCTGTAATACCTGGTGTACACGTGTTAGTAGATAAGTTTCGGGTGATCCTAAGGTCCCCCAGGACCCACTTATGTTACCAGGTTCGAGTTTTTGCTAAGTTTGGAACCCTACACCTCAATGGAGATGTTAGAGCCACTTTCTTGGGATCAAAAGTCTAGATAATTGCTCTCTAGATGGATATGAATTGAAGAGTGATTTTTAATGAATTTTAGGAAACCTCTAAATGTTTCATTTCTAGCCCCCAAGTTTAGAAAATTGCTGGAATT
Organism: Dalbergia cultrata; assembly: GCA_031216105.1. Classification (NCBI taxonomy): domain Eukaryota; kingdom Viridiplantae; phylum Streptophyta; class Magnoliopsida; order Fabales; family Fabaceae; genus Dalbergia; species Dalbergia cultrata. The sequence goes on from CM062351.1 coordinate 31,987,222, forward strand.
CCGGATTTTGAACTAAAACTCAAAAATGAGATTTTGATTAGTTGGGATTTTGATTTTTTTGATATTTTATTTGAATCCAAATGGGGGATATTTCCTTATTTACATTTATGTTTTAAAGTTAATAGGAAATAAAATAAATGATTTAATGTAAATAACCATGACAGTAATGTGTTTGGTGTTATATCAGTATCAGACATATCTGTAAAATGTTATTGATATGAGCTGAAGCCATGACAGCAACGTGTTACTGTCCACGGCTGGGTATCACGCAAGCAAAGCTATTGGTTTTGCTGTCCACGGTTCGAGTTTCATAGAGGTTATGCTGTTGGACCTTGTTGTCCACGACTGAGCTGTCCACGAATGTTAGGCTTTGCTGTCCACAGCTGGGTTGCTGTCCACAGCTGGTGTTGCTGCCCACAACTAGTTTTGTTGCCCACGGCTGGCTAATTTGCTATCCACTGTAACATCCCCAAATTTATAACTAAGATAAATATTAATTAGCGATAGCAAAACCAAGAAAATCTGAACAAATGTTATGAAACACAACAAATAGACTACTTAAGTATGTCTAGAGAAAAATGCAAAGAATTACGAAAATGCCATCACTTAGTGGAAATTACGAAAATGCCCTTGCTATGTAAAGGAAATTACCAAACTACCCTTGCCTTATTAAATGACAAAGATACCCTTACTCTATGAATGGAATTACAAGAATACCACTATCATTGTCTAATTACAAAAATATCATTGTCTTAGTTAAAGAAATTACTACAATGCCATTTGCACAAATCCCTAGACTTGTCTTTAGACAAGAATGAATCTAAGCCATTGGATTAAGATGATAACACAATAATTTAACCACATACATCATACACATTTCTGAATCACATATATACACTAAAGGTTAGAAAATCTCCACTAACATCTTTGCACAAAACATGGAGCATTTTCATCCAATATGTTTGCACAAAACATGGAAACATGTCTGCACAAAACATGGAAACATGTCTGCACAAAATATGGAAACATGTTTGCACAAAACAAGGAGCATTTTCATCCCAAAATTCAGCCAACATGTTTCCATAAATCATGCTCCAAATGCTTTCCTTCTTCTGTTTTTTTCTCTAATCTTTCCACTATAAATACTCCTCAAACTCTCTTCAATTCAGAAACTCCCTAAGTGTTCTTTCTTTCTTATTCTATCATTCTTCTTATGTTCTTCAAAGACTTCTCTTGATCCTCTAAACTTCATCCAAACACTTCAATCCTAAGTCCAAACTTTCACTAGCCCTCACAAGAGTTACAATCTTTAACTCTAGTGAGAAATATTTTCTTAAGCATTCAAGTTCTAGAGCCAAGATTCAAGGAGGGTCATCCACTCCAAAGACTCTTGTTCAAAGCTTAAGGAAGAAGAGAATGACCCTTTTTAGACCCTACACAAGAGGTAGGAGCTTCATCTTTAATTGTTCAAGCATTGTTGGCTTCTAACCTTGATAGAATGCCTCAAGTTTGAGTTATTGTCAAAAGTTTTAAATGATTATTTGAAAAATATATTTTTAGAAATATGACATGTTCTATTCTGTTATGAGTACCCTTATGATGTTATCAAACTCAAATATAACTTGAAAAGATTGTATGTGAAACCCGATTTAATAAAGGTAACTTAAGACATGAAAATGGTAGGTGCTGGAATTTCTAGTTGTTTCTGGCAGCAGGTACTTCAAAAGCTACTGTTCATAAAATATCAAGTATCTCGAAATTAAAATAATTTTAATATAAACTAGACTCATTATAGAACACTCTCCAAAAAGAATCACCCAAAACGGAGTTTTCTAGCTCAAGATATAAATTTTTAAAGTAGAGCCTAAGACTGAAACTTTAAATCTGACCTTGTAGTAGTAAAATAGGTGTAACTCACTCTAGAAAAATGCAAATGGACTGATTTCAACTTTTTTGGAGAGCTAACACATATAGGAATACACCCATGTATGTTATGTATAAATCTTTGTACCACATAAATACAGAATGAGAAATAAATTTCGGGATAGTGTACTGTAAAAGTGCAGTTTGGAAAGGTTCTGGCTAAGGAAAGATTTGGTATTTAAGCATGTCCATTGTGACCCACCTCTCTTTCCTGGGAACCCTCCTATGCATGGTTTATAGTTGATTTACACTATTCCAAAGATGTAAATGCTAAAATTTGATGAGTTAGGAATTTGGAACTACCTTTACTAAGCTGAGATAACAAGTATATAGAGAATTATAAACTTTCTTCTAAAATATGTCAAAACTATAAATAAAAGAATCAAGTCTTGTAAAGAGAGAATTTTAAGAATTTAAGTAGAATAATAATCTTCAAGAGTTATATGAAAGTCATAATAATAATATATAAAGAACCTATAATAATATTTTGAAGTACATTAATGTATTAATGGAATGCTAAGAGTACAAAGAACACTAAGAGAAAAAGATAATACTAAGACATCCATTACCTCTTAGGAACACTAGGAACTCAACTTGATAACTTTGGTTGCTTAATATGAATCATTTATGAAAATGTTTGCTATGAGATTTACATGATATTATCCATGTTTCATGAAGTGAATTATAGTAATGTGAATGTATGGTGATGAGTTATGAAATGATGAGGATGAATGATTGATTGCCCATGATTTATTGTGATTACATGATGATATGTATACATTCATTTTCAAAGGAAATAATAAAAGTAAAAGCCTGGGAAATTAGCAATGAAAGTCTGGAAAAGTGGACTTGAGCTAAGCTCACTCTTAACCATTGAGATTACGGCAACGGAAAGAAAATAAAAGTAAAGTTTGAAAAAGTAGCAATGAAAGTCTGGAAAAGTGGACTTGAGCTAAACTCACGGCTTAACCCCTAAACCGTTGAGATCACTAAGAACGGAATGAAAACCAAAAAGGTTGTGGCGACGGCCACGGTATGAGCTCATTACCCTTTAGGGTGGTCTAAGGCATTGATGTATTCATCCCGTGAGTAATTAAGAAATATGTTGATGACATAAATGAAAGATGATGATCACTAAACAAGTGAATGTTGAGGATGATTAATCATGAAATGCATGCAGCTCCTAAATGATTATTGCTTATTAGTGGTTTTACATGATATGCTTATATGTATGCTTGATGAAATACTGAATGGATATTTCTGCTAATGTTCAAGATTAGTTTAAAAGTAACTGCACTTCGGCTAATCATGTTTGTGGAAGTTTGATAATTGAATCCTTACCTGTTCACCTTTTTATAATAAACCCGAAGTGACTGGGACGACAATGATGACACTTTTAATACAAGTAGGAACTCCTACTGAGAAATCATGTATTTCTCACTCCTATGTTTATTTTCCGTTGTCGTTACCAGAGACAGACGTGTCCACCTAAAGCCCGAAGCTGTAGCTGAGGAAGGATGTAGCACGTGAAGATTTCATACCGTTCAAGTAGGAGCATTCCGAGCTTTAGTTACATTATAGTTTGTGAGAAAAAATTAGTAATAGTAGAACTTATATTGTTATTTGTAATAACTTATCAGTATGATATGCCCTGTTGTGACTTATGTATTAAGTGATTATATTCCAGTTTATGTGATAATAGTTCTACACTTAGTCTCTTATTCCGCTTATTTAATTAAGTGCACAATGTAACTTGATTATTATCTATAAAAGCGCTATGTATTTCACTTCTCGTTACAGGCTTAAGTTTTCAAAAAATTATTTATTTAAAGAAAAAAAAACTTCCACTATTTTTCTAAGTTAATTTCAAAAGAAAATAAATGTAAGGCATAAGTGACAACTAATAGAATCCAAATGTGAACTTAAGCACAATGGGGTTCTATTAGGGTGTTACATCCACAACTAGAGAGCTTGCTATCCACAGCTAGGAATTTTTAGAGAAATAGTGCTAGTACATGATGACAGTAAAATGACAGTAAAGTGCTTGATGACAACAGTATTTTGTTGTCATAGAGTTCTTTTCACAGCTGTGAAGGAGTTCCCACAGTTGGGAAAGAGTTCCCATAGCTGGGAATGACTTCTCACAACTGCGAATGAGTTCTCACATATGAGAATGAGTTTCCACAACTGAGCATCAGCTTCCACAGCAGGGAATGAGTTTCCCACAGCTGAGGATAAGTTTCCACAGCTGGAAATGTAATTCCACAGCTGGGAATAGGTTTCCACCGCTGCGAATATAATTCCACAGCTGTGACAAATTTGTCACAGCTGAGGCCATAAGTGCACAGTACCCTCCATCCTAAAAACGCGAATGAAGGGTTAAAACCTTCCCCTTCATTTTCATTCCATTTTCTTTCAAACCAGAAACCATCCCCTCTCTTTTTCTCTCATTTTTTCTTCAACCCCATCCCTACTTAGCTCCCATAAATAATCAAGGTGAGTATATATTATAAGATCTTGTCTCCTTTTTAGTCATTCTTGTACATTCTCGAAATAGGCATTTTTATTTCTCTTTTTGGTCAAGTGGGGGTGCTCCCCCAATATTGTTAGGGCTAGATTAGAGTTATTTAGATGTTGATAAATTTTAATACTGAGTTTATTGCTTATTTTAGTTGATGTGGTGCCTCTCCCTACTCCCCGAAGCTCAGTTAGAGTTGACGTAGTGTCTCCCTCCCCTCCAAGTGAGTGGGTTCAGATCCTATGGCCCTTATATTGGTCATTAGAGTTAGTTTCTTTAAATCATAACATGATTTTCTTGATATTAGATAATAACTTAAGAGATTTGAGTTTATGATTGGTTATCAAAATTATTGGAAGAGCTTATTTTCAACATGAGTATGAACTATTTATCTTAATATAAACTTATGGGACCATTATTGATAAAATGATTTTATCAAACAGGTAGAATATGAGTGTCACTTGATTTAGAGAAATAATATTTCACATTCTGACATTCACACTCCCACACACACACATCGGTGCCTTCTCTCCTTTGTCTTCATTCTTCAGATCCAGCCATCCAGACTCCCTCCCACTACAAACAGCCAAACACTCACAGCCTCACCCAACAACCCAAGCTGCCACGCCCACCTGCGACACCGTCAAACAGCCACCCCCAAGCTTGCCGCGACTTCAGACTTGGCGTAGCCAACCCCGCGCGGCCGTGCCTTCAGATCTCGTCAGACAGCTCATCACCGTCTCATCCAACGGTCAGATCCCAACACCACCTGACAGATTTCACGCCACCCCCGTTCAGAGCCCGTCATCGTCTCGTCCATCGTTCTGAAAGGTACTGTGAAAAATCAACTTGTCCAAGTATAGATAATCTTTTTCCAGGCGCATGGCCATGGCTGGAGTCAAACCTCACCACTGTATTGGTCGGTTTCTATTTGCTTCTTATTTTCTATATGTGTGATGTATTCCTTTTGGTTCTTGTAAATTGCAGAAAATTTAAACCTTTTCTTTTCTTTACTTCAGGGGTTTTTTTTATTTTTAAGGTATTTGGAGGGATTTTATATTTGTAGCTAGTTTCAAAATTGAAGCTTAGAAGTAACATGCTAATTAATAGTGTGTTTGGATTTTAGTTTACTTAACTCAAACTACGGTTTGAATGCAAATTGAGTTTCAGTTTATATAAAATTGTTCAAAACTGTTTGTCAAAATCACACGGAGCTACATTTTAACATGATGTTGGTTTGAAACTACAGATTGAGTAGATTGTAGAAGTGAAAAATAGGTAATTTACTAATAGACCAAGTACCCTAATTGTTTTGTAAAATATGATTTTAGATTCAAACTATAGATTAAGTAGAAGTGGAAAAAAAAAGAAGGTAATTTTCTGATAGATCAAAGTATAAATCAAATATACTTATTCTGTAAAATTATTCTACCAGAAAAATAGAGAAACTTTCTTCATGTTTTACTTTTGAAAGTGATGCAATGAATGAACCTACTGGTTTCCTGCATAGTTTATTGATCGGTTAGTATTTTTTTCATTAATTTGTAGCTTGTTCTTTTTTATTTGAATTTACAGCTTTTTCAAATGGAGGCTAATGCAACCATGGCATGTAAGGATATTTCTGTGCCTACAAGAAGAGAAAATGTTGATCCAACCACAGGAGCAACATCTATCCTAAAAAGTGGAAACGAAGCACTTGAAGTTGAAGATGACAACAAATCTAATGTAAAGAGTGTTTATTGGCAGTATTTTGAAAGATATAAAGTAGATGGAGAATAGAAGGCGAAATGCCTTCATTGTGCCAAGGAACTTAGTGCAGCTCAAAGGAATGGGACCAAGGCATTGAAAAATCATGTGCTAAACCATTGCAAGAGAATAAAATTAATCACATCAAAGCAATCAACTATTGCTGAATGTTTTGTGAAACAAGGAAAAAAAGGGGAAGGAAATTTCATGTTTGATCCAGCATACTCAAGAAGGTGTCTTGCCAAGATGGTTATAATGCATGAATATCCATTGAGTGCTGTGGAACATATTGCATTGAAAGAGTATTCTGCCTCTTTACAACCTTCATTTAAGGTGCCTAGCCGCAACACAATCAAGAAAGACATCCTTCAATTTTATGAGGAAGAAAAACTCAAAACAACTTTGTCATTGGACCAAAATGGAAGTAAGGTGGCAATTACAACAGACATGTGGACTTCCAACCAAAGTAAAGGATATATGGTTGTCACGGCACACTACATTGATAGATCATGGAATTTGCAGATGCGCATTTTGAGGTTTTGCTCCATTCCTTTCTCACACTTAACATTAAATCATTGGTTTTTATCATTTTATGATGTATATGTTTTTTAAATTTTCAATTTTTCTTATGTTCCCGCCCCTCATACAAGCAATGTGCTCACTAACACATTAATGAAGGTTTTGTTGGAATGGAACATAGATAGAAAAATGTCAACCATTACATTAGATAATTGTTCTACTAATGATGCTATGGTGGAAGAGTTATTGGGACGTTTGGATTCTGATTACTTGGTATTGAGGGGGAAATTATTGCATATGCGTTGTGCTGCTCACATTTTGAATTTGATTGTTAAAGATGGCTTAGATATAGTTAAGGAAAGTGTAGAGAAGATTCGTAATAGTGTATGATATTGGAGAGCAACCGCTAAAAGACATGAAACATTTGTTGCTTGGTGTAGTAAATCAGGTGTTCCATACACAAGAAAATTAGTTGTTGATTGCCCAACTAGATGGAACTCAACTTATGTGATGTTAGAAACAACTTCATTGTACAAAGATGTCTTCCCTCATTTAAGACAAAAGGAACCTCAATATAAAACTGTGCCAAGTAACGAGGAGTGGGAACTTGCTAAGGACATATGTGGTAAATTGAAAGTGTTTTATGATGTGACTCAATTATTTTCTGGGACACAGTATCCAACTACTAATATTTACTTTCATAAAATTTGTGAAATAAAGTTGGCATTGGAAAAATGGCCTTCTTCTCCTAATCCATTGATTAGTCATATGGCATGTAATATGAAGAGAAAGTTTGAAAAGTATTGGGATGAAGTTCATGGTATTATGGGTGTTGCTGTTGTCCTAGACCCTAGGTATAAAATTGCTTTTCTTGAGTACAAGTTCTCAAAATTATATCCAAATTCAATAGATTGTACAAAACAAGTTTAAAGAATTCAACAATTATGCTATGACTTGATGATTGAGTACCAACAAAAGGCAAGCTCTTCAAGCTCAAATGTGCAAGAATCTTCTGCACAAAACCACACTCTTTTAGAAGATCAAGATGATGATGTTGCTTATGAGTTGTATCTTAGAAGGTTAAAGAAGGCAAAGGGCTCACTTATGAAAATTGAATTTGATTTTTACATTGAGGAAGATGTTATTCCAAGAACTCCGGATTTTGAGATTTTAGTTTGGTGGAAAGTGAATCGGGCCAAGTATCCAACTCTTCAACAAATTGCTAGAGGTATATTTGATATCCCTGTGTCTAGTGTTGCTTCTGAATCCGCTTTTAGTGCGAGTGGTCGTTTGATTAGTCCTAATCATGCTAATCTAAATGAAGACACAATAGAAGCTTTGATGTGTTCTCAAAATTGGTTGTGGGCAACTTATGGAGGCAAAGGTAAATTTTTTCATATACTTTATCTAATTCTTTTATTTCAAAGATATTTATATTCAAATGATGTTAATTGATTAATTAATGAATTTATCATGTTTAATTTCTAGGCACAAAACCTATTACTGTGAATGATGAAGATGAGGATGTAGAAATTGAAGAATGATGGTTTGAAGAAATATTAGGCTACACATGAAGTCATTATTATTTTGTTGTGATTTGATATATGTTAAACTTGTTTGGAACTTAATTGTTTTTTCTATTATGAATATATTTTTTTATTTGTTTGGTACTAATGGTTATTGTTCTAGAATTTAAATATTAACATTGCCATTTGGTGTATTTTATATTTGTGTTTTTTTTTATTTTGAGATAATTTTAAAGGTTTTTTTAGAAATAGCAGGGCGGGTGCGGGTTTAAACTTGTAAAACCCGCGGGTAGGGACGGGGCGGGTTGAGACTCTTTTTACCCAGTACGGGGCAGGGTAGGGTTGAGCAAAAACCCGCCCCAACCCGCCCCATTGCCATCCTTAACTGGTGGGAAGGTATGAAGAGAGACGTTGGTGACTTTATGGTACGGTGTTTGGTGTGCCAGCAAGTCAAGGCTGAACACCAAAGGCCTGCCAGCTGCTTCAGCAGATAGAGATCCCAGAGTGGAAGTGGGAGAGGATAACCATGGACTTTGTGGTGGGGTTACCTCGAACCACTAGAGGTTTTGACTCCATATGGGTGATTGTGGATAGAATGACCAAGTCAATTGACTTCCTTCCGGTGAAGACAACCTTCACTGTGGCTCAGTATGCCCATCTTTATATAGATGAGATTGTTAGACTTCATGGCGTGCCAGTGTCGATCATATAGATAGAGGATCCCAGTTCACTTTGCGGTTCTGGGGAGCTTTTCAAGAGGCTATTGGAACTCGTGTGGAATTGACCACAGCTTTTTATCCGCAGATAGATAACCAGTCAGAGAGGACTATCCAGACTTTGGAGGATATGCTTAGAGGTTGCGTGTTAGACTTCGGTGGAAGTTGCTGTGACCACTTGCCACTAATAGAGTTCTCTTAATACAAAAGTTATCAAGCTAGCATCCAGATGGCACCATTTGAGGCGTTGTATGGGAGACGCTGTAGATCTCCCATTGGATGGTTTGAGCTTGGGGAAGCTAAATCCATAGGCCTAGACTTGGTCCAAGAGGCCCTAGAGAAGGTTCAGTTGATTAGAGAACGGTTATTGGCAACTCAGTCTAGACAGAAATCTTATGCTGATAACCGGCGCAGAGAGTTAGAGTTTGCTGTGGGTGATCATGTGTTTCTAAGGGTGTCTCCCATGAAGGGAGTTGTGAGGTTCGGTAGGCAGGGTAAGTTGAATCCACACTATATCGGCCCATTTGAGATTCTAGAGAAAGTTGGAGCAGTGGCCTACAAGTTGGCACTACCTCCCAGTTTATCAGAGATACATCCAGTTTTCCATGTTAGCATGCTCAGAAAATACATGCCTGATCAGTCTCACGTGCTCACGCCACAAGCAGTTCAAGTTGACAAAAGCATATCTTATGAAGAAGAACTGGTTGCCATTGTGGATAGGCAAATTAAGAAGCTTCACTTAAAGGAAGTTGCTTCAGTAAAGGTTATCTGGAGGAACCACTCCGGCGAGGAAGCCACTTGGGAAGCCGAAGAAGCCATGAGGATCAAATATCCGCATCTTTTCCATCTTTAAGGTATGTTTTAGATTTGGGGGCCAAATCTATTTTAAGGGGGGTAGTATGTAATATCTGGTGTACACGTATTAGTAAATAAGTTCCGAGTGATCCTAAGTTCTCCCGGGACCCACCTATGTTACCGGGTTCGGGTTTTTGCTAAGTTTGGAACACTACACCTCAATGGAGAACTATATGTTAGAGCCACTTTCTTGGGATCAAAAGTCCCGGTAATCGCTCTTTAGATGGATATGAATTGAAGAGTGATTTTTAATGAATTTTAGAAAATCTCTAGATGTTTCATTTCTAGTCCCCAAGTTTAGAAAATTTCCGAAATTCTGGATTTTGAACTAAAACTCAAAAATGAGATTTTGATTGGTTGGGATTTTGATTGTTTTGATATTTTATTTGAATCCAAATGGGGGGTATTTCCTTATTTACATTTATGTTTTAAAGTTAATAGGAAAAAATAAATGATTTAATGTAAATAACCATGACAGTAATGTGTCTGGTGTTATATCAGTAAAATGTTACTGATATGAGCTGAAGCCGTGACAGCAATGTGTTGCTGTCCACGGTTGGGTTTCATGGAAGCAAAGCTATTGGTTTTGCTGTCCATGGCTGGAGTTTCATAGAGGTTGTGCTGTTGGACCTTGTTGTCCACGGCTGAGTTGTCCACGGCTGTTAGGCTTTGCTGTCCATAACTAGGTTGCTGTCCATAGCTGGTGTTGCTGCGCACAGCTAGTTTTGTTGCCCACGACTAGAGAGTTTGTTGTCCATGGCTAGGAATTTTTAGAGAAATAGTGCCAGTGCATGATGACAGCAAAATGACAGCAAAGTGCTTGATGACAATAGTATTTCGCTGTCATAGAGTTCTTTTCATAGCTGTGAAGGAGTTCCCACAGCTGGGAATGACTTTCCCCAGCTGGGAATGAGTTCTCACAGCTGAGAATGAGTTCTCACAGCCGAGAATGAGTTTCCACAGCTGAGCATAAGCTTCCACAACTGGGAATGAGTTTACCACAGCTAAGGATAAGTTTCCACAGCTAGGAATGTAATTCCACAGCTGAGAATGGGTTTCCACAGTAGGGAATATAATTCCACAGCTGTGACAAGTTTTTCACAGCTTGTCACAGCTGAGGCCATAAGTGCACAGTAACCCGTAAGTGCACAGTACCCCTCATCCTAAAAACGCGAATGAAGGGTTAAAACCTTCCCCCTCATTTTCATTCCATTTTCTTTCAAACCAGAAACTATCCCCTCTCTTTTTCTCTCATTTTTCTTCAACTCCATCCCTACCTAGCTCCCATAAATCATCAAGGTGAGTATACATTATAAGATCTTGTCTCTTTTTTTGTCATTCTTGCACATTCTCGAAATGGGCATTTTTATTTCTCTTTTTGGTCAAGTGGGGGTGTTCCCCCAATATTGTTAGGGCAAGATTAGAGTTATTTAGATGTTGATAAATTTTAATATTGAGTTTATTGCTTATTTTAGTCAACGTGGTGCCTCTCCCTACTCCTCGAAGCTCAGTTAGAGTTGACGTCGTGTCTCCCTCCCCTCCAGGTGAGTGGGTTTAGATCCTATGGCCCTTATATTGGCCATTAGAGTTAGTTTCTTTAAATCATAACATGATTTTTTTTATTTTAGATAATAACTTAAGAGATTTGAGTTTATGATTGGTTATCAAAATTATTGGAAGAGCTTATTTTCAACATGAGCATGAAATATTTATCTTAATATAAACTCATAGGACCATTATTGATAAAATGATTTTATCAAAGAGATAGAATATGAGTGTGACTTGATTTAGAGACTTTATACATTTTCCCCATTGATGCTAAGATTTATTTAATTATATATTATGGAGTTTTATGCTAAGAGAAAAGCTTAGAGCAGATATTTAGAGAAAATAACATATTTTATAAATTAGAGACCAGACGATAACTATAGAGAAACAGACAGTGAGTTAATGGCTGAGGCTAATCATTAACCTTGGTACCAAGTTGTCCAAAAGGACAATCTCACAAAGTAAAGAATGGAACCTAGTTAGGTGTCCAATTTGGATCCCAGAGGGATCCCAAAGATTAGAGAAATTGTTATGTCATGGTTGACATGCATAACTAGAGAAATTATATTTTGTTATGCGAGGCATCTCGCATAACCAGAGATTTTTGTTTCTCTAATATATTTCTATTATTTATGCTTTACCAAACAATCTCTACTTTTATTTCTTTTATGATGTCATGTATATGAAAATGATTAGAGTTAACGTACTAACCAGTTTTGATGATTTTTATGTGTATATATATATTTATCCTTGTTGTTGTCCCATGAGGGGCTTATGGGTGAGGACCTACTCACTAAGTTTTAGATGAAACTCACCTCTCTCCCTTTTCCATTTTAGATACATTAGCTGCTGGGGGTCCTTCTCAGCCACCTCCTCCCCAGTAGTAGAGTTTTCAGTTGGTGAGCTTCACTCGGAGTGAAGTATCTTTTGCATTTTGTTTAGTTATAGAGTGCTCCAGTGTATATTGCGGGTAAGGTGCCGAACCATAGAGAGATTTGCATTGATTCATTATCATTATTTTGTATACATATGATTATGGCTTTTATAGACTTATTGTATAGAGAGCAACTCATGTATTTTGTATCACAGAGACAGATATAGAGTTTAAATATTTTATGTTGTTGATAAAGAACACGATTTCAAAGAGTTAAAGTTTTATTAGAGACCAAATGATAATTATTATTTGGAATTTATTATTAAATTATGCATATAGAGAGACTCAAAGGTCACGAGGCTTACGTGGGGATGAGATTCCTCATGTGCCGGTCACGTTCCCAAGTCGGGTCGTGTTTGGAGGGTGAAGAGAGGTTGAGGGACAAAGTTTCTGGTGTTTGGAAGTGGAGGGTCGTGTTTGTTGGTCTGAATCCCTGATAATAGGATTTCTATCTAATGTTTGACCGCTGCAGTGCTCATTTAGCTCTGCAGCATGAACGGAGGCTATCGCCTATCTTCTCAAATTAGAAATTTATTTTAATGCTAAATTTCATAAAAAAATGTAGTAAAGGGTACAACTTAAGTCGTCTCTCAAAGAGGCTTTAACAGTTAGTTGAGAAAATTGGGGGTTTTGAATAATTGAGACTAAAGAAAATGAAATTGAAAGATAATAACAACAGTGAAGAAAGCACTAGCGTAAGGTATTCATAGGATTGGAAATTAATTATCATTGACCAAATATTAAATTCATTGATGGCTATTAGTAATAAATTACTAGCAATTCTACTAGTGATCAATCAACCTCTAGAATTTGATCAATGTATATAACTAATAAATGGGATCTCAATTTATTTAGAAATCACATTAATTTAATGAACTAATTGTTATAGTCTATCTGTCAATCGAATAGTTAATTCTAATATTCTCCCTCAAACATAAATCAATAGATCTATCAATTTATGCCCAAAGGGTTTTCCTAAACGATGATTTCTAATTTAGTTATTCTAATAATGATTATAGCAATCACCACAATAATTATAGGAATAGAAATTGCAAAACATTAAGAAAACCAATGCATTTAATATCAAAAGGGGTCTCAAACATCATCTTAATCCATCTAGAAACCTTTATACTAGTAAAGAAATCTACTCTTCTATCTTTGGAGGATTACAACAATGAAGATAAGAGAGAACCTGAAAATAATAGCAATAATCGTTTCTACAATCTCCAAGGCAAAACACGTTCATCAATGGAACCCTTTGAGAGAAAAGAAGAGATGTAGAGAGAGAATAATAGTAACTTAAAGCATAAATCTAAAAGTGAGTCAAAAGCTAGGGTAAAATTCTGTAACATTCCCATATATACTGCTCTCTAAAAATGGGCCAAAGTGGGGCCAAAAACAGATTAAATAAGTTGTTCTGCGTCATCACACGAGTGCTACAGTGCTCAATAAGCGTTGCAATGCTCAACAGTGAGCTGTGTTGATAAAAATCATTTTTATGGGTACTTTTGATTCTAGCCCTTTGAATAAGCTTTCCAACGCCACCAAAATCACATCAATCGAACATCTGTAGCTCTAGATATTGCGAAAATACAAACTGAAGGTCAAGTTAGACAACATCAGAACATAAGCAACCTTTAATCTTGAAACTTGATTTTCACCAAAATGCTCTTAGAATTAGGTTTTGACCTGAACATAAAAGTTTTAGAGGACTTCGTAAGATTTCCAAAATATTTTTATTTTGTCTCAATAGATCTCTGTAGAGATAGATATGAATTTCCTATTACAATGCTTCTTACAAATGTGCTCAATTGAGCTCAAGAACTCTTCTATTTTGCTCCCAAATTGATTGCAGCTACAAGCTCCATGCAAAGAGTTTTCAGCCTTGTTCTTGACACTATGATCCAAAGCTCCTGTGCACAAAACCATACTCAAAGAGATAAGCCATACGCAGCAGGGTATAATTATAAATTATTCTCAAAATCAATGCAAAAGCCAATAATTCTATTAAAAGTACACACTAAGGAATAAATCAAAATACTAATTAATTCATCAATCACATAGTAAAACTTATGCAAAAAGCTAAGGTTTGGTAGCAAGATAAGTGACATAAATGCCTCTTATCAAACTCCCACACACTTAAGCTTTCATATGTCCTCATATGAACTAAGATCCAACTAAGGCATGGATGAAAGGTAGTATACAAGGATTGGACTAGACTCCTAACCTAAAATATATGATGCATGGAATTAAATGACAATACACCAATCCAATAAACTTAACTAGAGGCACAACAATAAGCCTTCAAACTAACAATTAAGAGAATTACAATAAATAAGGCATGAACATGAAAATAGCACACATAGTAGAATTCACATATGATGCATGGATCAAGTACAACAATCCTCCCAAGTTCAATGTTTGCCACTCATTCACTCAAGTGTTTTGAGTTGTGATGCACACTCAATCACCTCAAATGAAATTGCATTACCATAAGCTTGCTATGGGTCTCATTCTCTATTTTGTCACACACATATGCATACTGAATTAAGAGGACTTACCTTTGGTTGTAACGGGGCTTAGGTGAAGGTGGATAAATATATAGGTCAATGGCCTAAATCTCAAGTCAAAAGAGAGCAAATGTATACACCAAGAACACAAGTACTTAAGGGTACACTTTGTCCATCTTAATCACAATTACAGGCCTTTAATTTTAATGTGGCACACCTTCGACCAAACTTTTTTCAGATTTTTTTTTTTGAATCAACCTTGCATTTTTTTTTCTTTTTTATTTTCTTAATGTGCCACTTGCTGAATTTTATGTACACATTGTTCTTCACCCACACTTAAATTGGAGCATGTCCTCATGCTCTCCCCCACACTTATGCTCAAGCACATATAAGAATTTGCACAAATGCTCTCCTAAGTCTAAAAGGTTGGGAATTTTCATGGTTTTTCACTTTTTCCTAAGGATGTGCTAGAATAAAAGAATAGGCAATAAGGCTCAAAGGGGCTAAACAATGGTTAAATGTAAAGGGTGTGTATATGGGCAAATGGCTAAAACAAGAAAAATCGCCTCAATCATATTCAGGCATGCACATGGAAACATATTTTCAAACAAGACCCTAAGCAAAATCTAAAATGCAAATCCTAAGAAGGAAACACACATGAACAAATAAGTATGGCACATGATAATCCAATCAAGAGGCTAAAATGCTCACAGGTAAAAGTGCATGTACTCAATCCAAACAATAGTAAATCCATCAAGCATGCAATACAAAATAAAGTCAATGTCAAGCATGTCAATATAATGCATGTGGTGTGAGCCTATGCATGTGATCTCTAAGGTGCCAAAGGAATGGTATAGAACACAAACAAAATAAATATGATGCAAGAATTAAAACTAAAAATGACAAAAAAAATGCAGAAAAATAAAAAAGCAAACTAGAGACAAAACCTCACAGTGGGTTGTCTCTCATCCAGTACTTTACTTTAACGTCCCTAAGTTGGACGATCAGGACCTTCAAGGAGGGTATGTAGCTTCAACCTATAAATATGCCGTATGAGCCCCTAGATATGTGGGGGTCTCATAGACGTGCATCAACCAATACCTATCAATATCACACCGGATCTTGACCGTAGGGTTCTCCAACTCAATTACACCCCTAGGGTGCACACAAGTAACCAAGGGTAGTCCATTCCATCTAGATTTTGACTCTCTAGTCATCAATGTTGACCAGGGTTCATTTAGCAAAATTCTATGCCCTTCACAAGGCATTCTTCCTAACATGGTCTGGTCTTGGAGCACCTGGCAAACAAATGACTATTGCCTGGGCAGTGTACCTATATCTGAAAACTTGGGACATTCTAAAACAACAAGTGTATCATATCCTATGGGAGAAGAAAACGTAGAGAAAAGGGGGGGTTTGGATCCTTACCAAGTAGATTACCGCAAGCATCATCAACTAAATAGTCAATGACATCAATGCCAAACATGGAATGTTCCTCATGGGGATGTTTCATAGCATCAGATAAGTTAAATTGGACTTTCATGTCCCCACACTCCATGGATAATGTGCCAACATGAACATCAATCATGGTTCGAGCAATTTTCAAAAAGGGTCTACTAAAGATCAATGTATGACGGCTGGCATTGGTGTCATTCTCCATCTCAAGAACATAAAAATCGGAAGGGAATATTAAATCATTTACCTGTACTAGAACATCTTCCAGTACTCCCTTTGGTCTTGTAATGCTACGATTGGCCAGTTGAATTTGCAACCTAGTTGGCTTGAACTCTCCAAAGTGCAAGGACTGATAGATAGATTTAGGCATAGCATTAATGCCAGCTCCAAGGTCAACTAAGGCCTTTGTGATGTGCAGGTTCCCAATAGTGCAAGGAACATAGAATGTACTCGAGTCCTTGCGCTTGGTTGGGAGGTTACTTGGCTTGATGATGGAGTAGGCATTTACCCCCATCGTTACCTTACCCTGCCCACTGCCTTTAATTTTCCTCCTATTGGTGCACAAATCTTTCAAGAATTTTGAATATTTAGGAGTTTTCTTGATTGCATCCAACAAGGGAACATTCACTTGCACTTTCTAGAAGCTTTCCTGTATGTCCGGATCCAAATTTGCTATAGTAGCATTCTTGGGTTGCATCCTCTGTAGGAATGGCAATGGGGGAGTGAAGTCGGGAACTTTGGTAGCTTCTGTTGAGCACTATGGCACTCACCTGAGAAGAGCTCTTGTGGCAGTTCCCTAGCTTCATGTTCGGCTTAGCGCTGTAGCGCTATCCAGAAACATCTCTAAGCCCAATTTTCTCTTTCTAATCTTCTTCTACAGGCCTGGATACCTCTGGAGTTGTTGTCCCAGACCTCAGGGTAATTGCACAAACATTTCCTCTTGGATTGGGCACGATTTGAGAAGGTAACTGGGCAGTTGAGGCATGGTGACTCTGATTTTACTTCAATTGAGTCATCTCTTTTCTCAACTAGGCATTCTCTTCTTTTTTTTTCTTGGATTTGCTTTATCAATATCTTCATTATTTTAGTCATAGTGGGGTATAAAGATGGAAGTGCAGGGAAGGCCGATTGCCTCTAATGAGGTGCCAAGTATTTCTACTGTAGAGGTTGGCCTTATAGCTGAGAGTTATTTCCCTACTTTAGATTGGGGTGATTTTTCCAATTTGGGTTATAAGTGTTCCCAAATGAAAACTAGCTTGGCTGGCTCTAGAAAGGGTTTGCCACCCCAATGGTAGGCACATATTGAAGATAAGAAAGCACACGAGAAGGGAGATTGAATCGTGCTTCTCTTTTCAAAATCTTTTAGAATTGAAACTTTGACACAAAAACTTATCAAGCATGGAGCTTGAAGCGCAGTGGAAATAAGGTTAAATTATTCATAAAGTGACTTTCTGAATTAAGCGATTAGAGTAAATAGACTGAAATGATAGGTAGTAACAAAGATATTTTGTGCAATGTTAAATACTTAAAATAAAGAGATGAAGTATAAGAAAATACAGGACAAGAGTTTTATACTGGTTCGGCCAACACTTGCCTACATCCAGTTCTCAGTAACCACTGAGTTTCACTAATCTTCTTAACCCAAGGAAACGAAAAACTGGATAGTCTTTACAGTAGCCTTCCGAGGCTCTCACCAGTGACAGTAGGCAACACCTACTATAACACAACAAGTAGTTTTGACGTAGTTTCTTCAAGCCATTTCACTTTTGATCACTACTAGATCAAGGATATAGAGATTTAGTGTTTGGTTTGTAGCTCAAACTATCCTGTGCTCAAGCTTTTGACAAATGTGTATGAATAATAATTCTAAAATAACTTGAGTGACTTCTTTCTACTAATTCTTTCTCAGAAGAACGTGTATACAATCTAGGAACTTAGAAAGAAGATTTTGATGAGCAGAGGAACTAACAAATAAATTTCACATAAAGGTTAAAGAAAAGATTTTTTAGCGTTTTGACTGTAGTCTCTTATTCTTGAAAGCTCAATCATCTCTATTTGTATATGGTCTCCTTTTGTGATCGTTGCCCTTGATCTGCTGTCCAAGTGATACATGTTGATCATCAGCTTGTGTCTTGGAAACATAATCTAGAAGAGTAGCTCATCTGGTGTCAGAGCCTTTTTTCAGAAGCCGTTGATGAGTTGAGGTTTCTGAGGTCCATTAGAAACTACTTTTCTATTTTCTGAGCATGGTTTCTGAACTCCCTCTTCTATAAGCTTTTGACAGTTGATCGAAAGTGCTAAAGAGATGATGTGCCAATTCAAAAACTAGTTTGATTTTTAATTTTGAATTTCAAATTTCAACCCTCCCTTATAGTGAAGCAAATTTTCTGAAGAGCGCTGCTAGTTCCTTGTTGATTTGTTTGTCTTCTGATCTTCAATCTTGGCTTTAAGATGACAAATGATCTTCGATTGTGAGGATTGAAGATTGAGTAACACGTTGATCTCAGCTTTTGTATACTATCGTCATTAGTGGTGCTCTTTCTGAAGTCCAATGCTACTTTCTGAAGACCATTTTTTCTTAGTTTCTTGTTTATGTTTTGATATGCTTCATTCCTTGATGCATATAAGTGCACTTTGCATAATATAATATTCACTTCATTTAAGCTTATCCTCTTTTCATGAGATAAAACATATTTGCACATGTAAAGTGAAATTATTTTTGCTCAAGTCTGTATAATGCACTTCAAAAATACCTGTTAATCTTAGTCAAGAAACTCAAGGCAGCTATTAGTCGTTCTTCAAAATATTTTCTTTAAATTGGATTTGTTGTCATTCAAAACAATAAAGCTCATACTTTCTGAAGGGTTATGGAGCTTACATATATCTGTATGATGGTCATTTAAAGTGCATATATCACAGATCTTGGGAACCATTGGAGGTGTTATATGGCTCACCATCAATTGTTGCATAAGGCCAGATGATTGTTGTAAAATCTAGGTCAACATTGGATTCTTTGGATGGCTCACTTCATGAGGGCCTTTAGTAGTTGTGGCTGCCCTGGAACCAAATTGCTGAAAATTTGCAGCCAT
The DNA here is from genome assembly GCA_031216105.1 of Dalbergia cultrata. Lineage (NCBI taxonomy): Eukaryota > Viridiplantae > Streptophyta > Magnoliopsida > Fabales > Fabaceae > Dalbergia > Dalbergia cultrata. The sequence goes on from CM062351.1 coordinate 32,006,561, forward strand.
ATTCTCAATCAAAGCATGAGCCTCTGCCAGAGTCTTATCCAAAAGTGTCCTTCTACTAGCAGCATCTATCATACATCTATCAGTGGGCACCAACCCCTCATAAAAGTACTGAAGAAGGAGTTGCTCCGGAATCTGATGATTGGGGCAACTTGCACAAAGGAGCTTGAAGCATTCCCAATATTTATGTAGAGTCTCATAAGTCTGGTGGATTCCAGAGATCTCTTTTCTGATATAAGCCACTCTAGAGGCAGGAAAATACCTCTCCAAGAAAAAGCTTATTCATTCGAGTCCAGTTATTTACAATCCTATCAAGAAGGTTGAAGAACCAATTTTCTACTGTACCCTTTAGGGAAAAAGGGGAATGCTCTTAGTTTAACATCATCCACCTCTACCCCATTGAGTCTCATGCCAGAACACACCATATGCAGCTTCTTCAAGTACTGGTGGGGATCTTCTCCAAACAGCCTATGAAACTTGGGCAAAGTATGTACCATTTACCCTTTTAGCTCAAAATCATTCTCTAGCCTAGGGTTTGTAATGGCCACAAATCAAAAGCCGTGAGCTCCCTCAGTGTATGCTGGGATTCTCCCATATCACCTGTATTTCCTGAAACACTAAACACATGATTAGAATACTTAGATGGTTCCACTTGTTGACACTTTGCCTATCTGATTTTTCTTGAAGTTTTCTCAATCTCAAAGTCAAGAGGTATCAAATTTCTAGCAGATAGAGAACGCCTCATACAAAGGAACAACCTTTTTTTTTCTTTTTTTGCAAAATAAAATAAATAGCAAATTTTTAAAAAAAATAGTAAAAAAATAACAATAATTTTTTTTAGTAAAAATAGAAACAATAAATAAAAATATAAAAACTGAAATAAAAAATAAATAAAATAGTAAAACAAAATAAATAAAACTGGAATAAAATAAAAACAATGAAAAAAAAACTAAGTTCTAATGCCTCCCCCGCAACAACACCAAAATTTGACAAAAGCTGTCACCTACCTGCTCAAATTAGAAATTTATTTTAATGCTAAATTGCACCAAAAATTTAGTAAATGGCACAACCTATGTCATCTTTTAAGGAGGCTTCAACACTTAGTGGGGAAAATTGGGGGTTTTGAAGATTAATATTAAAGGAATTGAAATTGAAAGATAATAAAAATAAGATAATAGCAATAGTGAAGAAAGCACTAGTGTAAGGTACTTCTATAATTGAAAATTAATTATTATTAACCAAATATTAAACTCATTGATGGCTATTCATAATAAATTACTGACAATTCTACTAGTGATCAATCGACCTCTAAAATTTGATCAACGCAAATAACTAATAATTGAGATCTCGATTTATTTAGAAATCACATTAATTTAATAAACCAATTGATATAGTCTAACTATCAATCGGAAAGTTAATTCTAATGTTCTCCCTCAAATATAAACCAATAGATCTATCAATTTATGCCCAAAGGGTTTCCTCAAATGATGATCACCAATTTAATTATCCCAATAAAGATTATAGCAATCATCACAATAATTATAGGAATAGGAACTGTAGAACATTAAGAAAACTAATGCATTTAATATCAAAAGGGGTCTCAAACTTTATCTCAATATCTGGAGGATTACAACAACGAAGATAAAAGAGAACTTGAAAATAATAGCAATAATCCTTACCACAATCTCCAAGACAAAGCATCTTCACCAATGGAACCCTTAGAGAGAGAAGAAGAGAGATGTAGAGAGAGAATAATAGCAACCTAAAGTGTAGATCTAAAAATGAGTCAAAAGCTAGGGTAAAAGTCAGTAACATTTCTATATACATTACTCTCTAAAAATGGGCCAAAGTACGCCCAAAAACATATTAAATAAGTTGTTCTGTGTCATCACACGAGCGCTACAGCACTCAATGAGCACTGTGGCACTCAGTAGTGAATTGTTCTAATAAAAATAATTTTTTAGGTGCTGTTGAGCGCTGTAGCGCTGAACAGAATCAAATATGTCTTTAGCACTAGAAATAGCGATTCTAGCCCTTTGAATAAGATTTCCATAGTATTCACATCAATCGGACATCTGTAGCTCCAGATATTATGAAAATACTTACTGAAGGCCAAGTTGGACAGCATCAGAACATCAGCAACCTTTAATCTTACAACTCAATTTTCACCGAGATTCTATTAGAACTGGATTTTGAGCTAAACATGAAAGTTTTAGAGGACTTAGTGAGCTTTCCAAAACATCTTTATTTGTCTTAATCCAATCCTTGTAGAGAAATATACAAATTTTCCATTACAATGCTTCTTGTAAATATGCTCAATTGAGCTCAAGAACTCTTCTATTTTGCTCACAAATTGATTGCAACTACAAGCTCCAGATAGAAAGTTTCCAGCCTTGTTCTTGACACTTTGCACTTGATCCAAAGCTTCTGTGCACAAAAACATACTCAAAGAGACAAGTCAAATGTAATAAGGTGTAACTACAAATTATTCTCAAAATCAATGCTAAAACCAATAATTCTATCAAAAGTACACAATGAGGAATAAATCAAAATCCTAATTAATTGCATCAATAACATAGTAAAATTTATGCAAAAAAGCTAAGTTTTGGTATCAAGATAAGTGTCATAAATACCCTTTATCACAGCGCTCAATAAAGAGCATAAAATCTCCACCCGCATCACCTTACTATTCCTGGACCACTGCAATTGAGCAGTGCAGCGCTGTCCAAAATGGTTTTTCTCCGATCTTTGTTCAATGATTCAAGTAATGGTATGTGTTAGACTGGGTCGTCTCAATACTCACTTATTTACATTTCTTAGTTTTAAATTAATTCAAGTACTGGTATGTATTTGACTGGGTTGTTTCAGTACTCTCTATTAACTTTAAAATATAAATGTAAATGAAGAAATACCCCCATTTGGATTCAAATAAAATATCACAAAAATTAAAATGCCAACAAATCAAAATCTAAATTTTGGGTTTTTGTTCAAATCCAGAAATTCTTACTATTTTACAAACTTGTGGGCTAAAAATGAAATATTTAATGATTTCATAAAATTCAATAAAAATCACTAATTATTTTTCTTTAGGGAACAATTACCGAGACATTTAGTCCTAAGAATATGGCTCTGTCATATAGCCTTCTAAGGACGTGTAGGGTCTAGATTTAGTACCAGTACTTATTTTTCTTTAGCCTTCTAATTATTTTTCTTTAGGGAACAATTACCGAGACATTTAGTCCTAAGAATATGGCTCTGTCATATAGCCTTCTAAGGACGTGTAGGGTCTAGATTTAGTAAAATTTAGGACCCAGAATGACGAATAAGGGTAACTGACACTTTTTTAGTTCGAAAAAATTTTCTAACCATTTTATTTTAAACTAGGTTATCACATAGAGGCCTTGAAGGTAGAGGTCCTAGTGACATAGGATTAGGCTAGAAAGGTTAGAGCAACAAGGGACAGCCTTGTCTGTTTTCTTTGACACGTCAGGATGTGCAAGTATATTAAGTATTTGTTCACATAATTCTTTAGCATTGATCGATCCAAGGTTCACATATTCCTATGTGTGCCCGTTCTTTGCCACACAGTTCAAAAGACCCCTATTCTAGTTTTGATGAGTCATTTTTAGTGGGGATGCCCTAGGGAGAGCCTCTTCTTATCCAGTTAGTATATAGATCGTGCGAAGTCAAGGTTAGGCATGGACTAGTTAGCTTTATGCCATGCGATGGTGGATTGTCACAGCAAGATAGTAAGGTTTGATGTTCCTAGAGGTGAGCTACAACAGTTTCATGGCAAGAGTTGTTCAGTATTAGCCAGCTTGATTTTAGCTTTGACCACTTTGTAGCTTATGGATAAGGGAAGTCAAGAGTTTCTGGCTTTGGTCAGAGATGTGGATTTAGATGTTTCAAGTTTGGATTTGGTCCTTGTGGTTTGTTAGTTCCTGAATGTGTTTTCAAAGGACTTGCCAAAGGTTTTACCAGGGAGAGGGGTAGAGTTTGGTATAGAGCTTGAGCCCAGATTCATGCCCATCTCTATACCTCCATATTGGATGGCGTCAAAAGAGTTAAATGATCAGTTGCAAGAGTTGCCTAATAAAGGGTTTTATCCGGTTGAGTACCTTACCTTGGGGGTGCTCCGATGTTGTTTGTGAAGAGCAATGATGGATCAATGAGGATGTATAAGACTACAGGTAGTCGAAAACATTGACAATCAGGAACCAGTGCTTCGTTCCTTGTATTGATGATCTATTTGATCAATTCCAATGGGCATAGTGTTTCTTCAAGATCGACCTTTGATCTGGCTATCGTCAGTTGAAGATCAAGGGTGAGTATGTACCCAAGATGGCCTTTAGGACTTGCTATAGGCATGTTGAGTTCCTTGTGATGTCTTTTGGGTTAACCAATGCCCCTACAACTTTCATACATCTGATGAACAGGGTGTTTAAGTAGTTTTGTATATCACTTTGTGATTGTCTTCATTGATGACATCGTAGTGCATTCTAGGAGCAAGGAGGAGCATGAGCAACATATAAGGATTATTCTACCAGTGCTAAGGGAGAATCAATCATATACCAAATTCTTTAAGTGTGAGTTTTGGCTTGATCAAGTGGCATTTCTTAGGCATATATGATCTAAGAATAGTATCCTAGCATATCTTGCAGATGAGAAAGCACACAAGAATGTGGTTTTGAATCGTGCTTCACTTTTCGAAATCTTTTGGAAACTAAAACTTTGAAACAAAAATCTACCAAGCGTAGAGCTTAAAGTGCAGTGAAAACAAGGTTAAACTATTCAGAAAGTGACTTTCTGAATTAAGCAATTAGAATAAATAGACTGAAATGATAGATAATAGCAGAGATATTTTGTGTAATCGTTAAACACTGAAAATAAAGATATGAAGGATAAGAAGATACTGGACAAGATTTTTATACTGGTTTGGTCAACACTTGCCTATATCCAGTTCTAAGTAACCACTAAGTTTCACTAATCTTCCTTAACCCAAGGAAGCGAAAAAAACTAGATAGTCTTCACAATAGTCTTCCCAATCTCTCACCAGTGACAGTAGACAACACTTGCTGTCACAACAAGTAGTTTTGTCATAGCCTCTTTAAGCTATTTCAGTTCAGATCACTACTGGATCCAAGATACCGAGGCTTAGTGTTTGGTTTGCAACTCAAACTATCATGTACTCAAGCTTCTTTACAAGTGTATATGAATGATACTTCTAAAATAACTTGAGTGACTTCTTTCTACTGATACTTCTTCAGAAGAACATGTGAACAATCTAAGAACTTAGAAAGAAGATTTTAATCAATAGAGGAACTAACAAATAGATTTCACAGAAAGGTTAAGGAAAAGATTTTTCAGCATTTTTTTTTTTTTTTTGCTATTATCAATTCTTCTTGAAATCTCAACCATCTTTATTTATAGATAGTCTCCCTTTGTGACCATTGCACTTGATCTATGTCCAAGTGACACGTGTTGATTATCAGCTTATGTCTTAGAAACATAATATAGAAGATTAGCTCATATGAAACCGTTGATGAGTTAAGGTTTCTGAGATCCGTCAGAAACTACTTTTATTTACTTTCTGAGCATGGTTTCTGAACTCCCTCTTCTACAAGCTTTTGATAGTCGACCGAAGGTGCTGAAAAGATGGTGTACCAGTTTGAAAACTAGCTTGACTTTTAATTTTGAATTTCAAATTTTAAATTTCAAATTTTTCCTTCCCTTTTTGTGAAGTGAATTTTCTAGAAAGCGCTGCTAGTTCCTTGTTGATTTGTTAGTGTTCTAATCTTCAATCTTGGATTTAAGATGATGAGTAATCTTTGATTATGATGATTAAAGATTGAGTAGCACATTGATCTCAGCTTTTGTACACTATCTTCATTATTGGTGTTCCTTTTGAAGTCCTGTGCCCATTTTCTTGGTTTCTTGCTTCTGTTTTGATATACTTCCTTCCTTGATGCATATGAGCATACTTGCACAATATAATATTCACTTCTTTTAAGCTCATTTTCTTCCACTGAGATAAAAACATGTTTGCACATGTCAAGTAAAATTATTTTCACTTAAGTTTGTGTAATGCACTTCAGAATTTACCTGTTAAGCTTAGTCAAGAAACTCAAGGCAGCCATTAGTTATTCTTCAAAATATTTTCTTTAAATTGGCTTTGTTGTCATTCAAAACAATAAAGTTCATACTTGTTTTCATTCAACGATTTTAGAGATCCATAGTTTCTAGGATTCAGCGAGTAAGATGCATGTGAAAAGAGTTTTTAGAAGTTTAAGACCTATTTGACATGGCCCCAATGTTAATGTTACCCTCAAGGACAGGCAGCTTTTTAGTGTTCTATGATGTCTTTAGAGTTAGACTTGGATATATCCTTATACAGCATGGCCCAATTATGCCTTACGCATCTAGACAGCCTAAGAGACATGAACAAAATTGCCCCATGCATGATCTAGAAATGGTAGCATGGGCTTTTTACTTGTAGATTTGGAGACATTACCTATACAGAGAGACTATTTAGATTTTCACAAATCATAAGAGTTTGTAGTATATCTTTTAGCAAAAAAATTTGAATCTCAGGTAGCACCAGTGGCTTGAGTTGTTAAAGGACTATGATTGAATGACCTCTTCTCATCCAAGCATTTGAGTAAGAAGTCTATGGGCAGTTTGGCCCACATAGCACCTTTGAGATAACTATAGATAGAGAAAATCCCCAAGTTGGAAGCCAAGGGTTTGGTTTTAGTGTTTGATGAGCCTTTCTTACTCACATTAGCGCAAAATCAACCCTAGTAGAGCAAATCCACGCACAGTAGGGAGAGGATCCCAAGTTAGTGAATGATGGGTTGCATTCAAGCACCCATTTTCATCTATGACTCCAGAAATATTATATCACTTTGTATGCTAGAATGATTGACATTTGGTTGATTTGGATTTAGCCCTCATTGTGCATCATTAAATAATATCATGGTTAAGTGTGCCATTTTAATGAATAAATATGTTTTGGACTTTCTTGTTCTTTTAATCCTATTTGTTAGTGTTATTCGCTTACAAGGTCATCCCATGTTAGTGCATGAAGCTTAGAGTAGTGTTCAATTTAGGAGAATTTGAATATAGGGAGACTAAATAGAAGAGTTTTGGAACTTATTTGACCACATTTGCAGGAAGTATTATAATAGATAATTCATGTTTCTCTACAGAGATCAGATTGAGACAAATAAAGATGTTTTGAAAAAAATCAAGAAGTCCTTTATAATTTTATGTTCATTTCAAAACCCAATTCTAAGAGCCTTTTAGTTGAAATTAAGTTGCAAGATTGAAAGGTTGTTAATGTTCTAGTGCTATCTAGCTTGACCTCTAATTTGTATTTTACCTATATCTAGAGCTATAGATGTCTAGTTGAGATGATTCTGTGACATTGGAAAGCTTATCAACGAACTACAATTTTAGTCCTATTCAAGAACTTTTTGGAGACCAAAATAGGCTTAGAAGTGTGTGGAATAGTATATGCGTGAGTACCAGACTGCTATAGTGGTCACTAGAAAGAAAAAATTGATCCTAGACCAATATAGCAGTCTAAGACCGCTATAGTGGTACCTTAATGACAACATCAATTCATAAAATAACATTTTTTTAATTATTTTGAGCCCATTTTTGACACTGTGATGATGTATTGTATATACCTATTTAGCCTAGGTTAATAAAAGATATCTTTCACACTTATTTTGAGGCTACCTCTACGCTCTCTTTCTGCCTTCTCTTTACCCTCTTTCTAGGATTTTTAGCTATTCCAATCTTCCATTTTGTTTTTGTTTAGGATTTCGATTACTTTTTTCAATACTTTTGTTGTGATCATCCACCCATGGAGGAGTAATTTCTTTACTTAGTACATGGATTACCCAAGATCGAAGGATTATGCTTGAGGATATTTTATTTTAATTCAATTTACAGTTTGACTTTTCACTTTCCCTTCTTCCACTCTCTCTTATATTTTTTTGTTGTTTAATACAATTATATTTTTAAGAGCCAATTTTGATTATGGGTCTATTCACGATTGCGAATGTCATGCATATTTAGGGTTTCAATCGGGAATAATTTAATTGAAAGTTTAAAGCATGTTTAATTGGTAAGGGGAATTGGAATTTATTATGATAAGAATTAGGTTGTTGTGAGTGATATTTAAGTTAGCGTAACCATTTTGGTATTGCAATCGTGATTTCCTAGTGTTCATGCTAGCCAAATCCTTGATCAGTTATACGATTATGTGATTTCCAAGTAGAATTGCACAAATGTTGTATGATAGCATGATTAATGAAAACAACCACCTTCGTACATTATCCTTTTAAGTCAATGATAACATAATCCTAGATTCGAAGGACTCCTTAGGCAGGTAGCGCCTTCAAATTTTAAAGGCAAAACTATTGTTGCCATCTCTAGATCATGGGTAGGGTAGTTTTGCTCATGCCTCTTGAGTTGCCTAGAAGCATATGCCACATCCCCACCGTGTTGCATAAGAACACAGCCAAGTCCCGCTCTTGACACATCATAGTATACTAAGAAACCACCCGTACCTGAAGATAACACTAAGATTACAGCTCTAGTCAAGCAAGTCTTCAACTTCTAGAAACTCTCCTCATAGGTATCTAACCACTGGAACTTAACATTTTTCTAGATCAACTTGGACAATGGCATTGCAATCTTAGAAAAATCCTTAACAAATCACTGGTAGTATCCTACTAATCCTCGGAAACTACAAATCTCTAACACCGTAGAAGGTCTTGGCCACTACTGAACTACCTCAACCGTCTTTAGGTCTACTAGAATATTGTCTTTAGAAACTATATGACCAAGGAACGCCACTTGCTCCAGCCAAAACTCACACTTAGAAAACTTGGCATACAATTGGTGTTCCCTTAACATCTACAGGACAATCTTGAGGTGTTGTCATGCTCTCTGTGCCCATAGAGTACACTAGGATGTCATCAATGAACACAATCACAAAGTGATCCAATAACGACTTGAAAACCCTATTCATCGAATCCATGAAGGTTGTAAAGGCATTGGTCAACCCAAAGGACATAACTACAAAGACATAGTGCCTATAGCATGTCTTGAAGACCGTCTTAGGCACATCTTCACCGTTAATCCTCAACTGATGATAACCTAATCGAAGATCAATCTTAGAGAAACAATTAGCCCCCTTAATCTGGTCAGATAGATCATATATGTGTGGCAAGGGGTATCGATTCTTAATTGTCACTTTATTCAACTCTTAGCAGTCTATGCGCATCCTCATAGACCCATCATTCTTTTTCACAAACAAGACCAAAGCACCCCAAGGTGAAGTACTCGGTTGGATGAACCCCTTATCCAGCAAATCTAGTAACTATTTTTTTAGCTCTTGTAACTCTGTTGGAGCCATACGATATGGGGGGTATAAAGATGGGCCTTAATTCGGGCTCAAGATCTATCCTGAACTCTATCTCCCTTTCTGGTGGCAATCCTAGTAGTTTTTTTCACAAACACATCCAAGAACTCACAAACCACAGGAACTGACTCTATGCTCAGCATTGATGTATCTATATCCCTAACTGAAGCCAAGAACCCATAGCTCCATTTGTCCTTAAGGCTTAAGGCACTCATGGCCAAGATCAAGTTGGTCTAAACTAAACAATTGGTGCGGAGCTCACCTCCAAAAACTCCAAACTTCACCGACTTACAATAAGAAGAAACCATGGCATGACATGAAGCTAGCCAATCATGCCCAAGATAGCATCAAAATATGATATATCTAACACGTGTAGATATGCAAAAGTCTCCATATCTTCTAACTTGATCTCACATTCTTTATAAACTGACTGAACTATGAGGGGTTCTTTTGAAGGTATCCCTACCAGGAAAGCCTTATCTAAGCTGGTAACCAGTCTCTCGAACCGTGTGGCAAAGAATGGGGACACATATGAATGTGTGGACCCAGGGTTAATCAAAGCAAAAGCCTTAAAAGCAAAGACTTTGATAATACCCACCACCACATCATTGGATGTTATTGCGTCCTGCCGTGTCAGTGCATATTGAGCTCTGCCAGCAAAATTTCTACCTCCAGGGCCTTTGCCACGAGCACTTCTGCTAGCTGGAGCAACATAACTACCCTGGGTCACTGACAGTGGGGTTTTCTGACCTTTGGCTGGACGTCCCCTGCCTGAACGGGTACTCTGCTTATTTGTGGGCCTGTTAGCCATATCCACAACATACAAACGTGCCAATCAGGCACTGTCCCACATGTCTCCTCTTGCAGCTATGGCATATGGGATAACTCTGAAATGATGCAGGACCTGAATACTGAAAGGTGACCCTACTTGACTGGGTCTGCTACTAGCCAGGTCCTTTACTACTACCTGCTCCCCCAGAGAATGAACCATGTATCCTAGCCTTCTCGCCAGCATCAGAAGCAGCTCCCCTCTCTGCCAAACTAACCTTTAATCTAATAGTTGTATCCACCACCTGAGCATAATCCATCATACCCACATGTGGCCGAAGACTGAGAAACATGTCCTTAGGCAGTCCTTAAACAAATTGCCTGACTTTATTAGTCTCTGACTGCAACATACCCATAGCTGCCTATACTAGTTACATAAATCTCTCATCATACTCTACTATTATCATTCCTAGAGTCATGCAGAGCCTCAAGAACTCCTCCACCATCTGTGCATGTCTACTCTCTGACAAGAATCTCGTCAAAATGGTTGTCCTGAATTCTTCCTAAATAGGCGGCTCTGAATCACCATACCTCTGTAGGAACTCATCATACAAGATTCCAGCCTAGCGTCCCAGCTAGAAACCATCCAACTCTACTACTATCTCTAATAAGCAATGGATAACTCTAGTAATCTTATTTATTTTTCTAAGAAAACCCTGGGGGGTCCTATGTCATGAGATGTCCTTGGAAGGTAGGTGGATCCATCATCCGAAAATGATTGAAGGCTGAATCATCGGGGTCTCTAACTGGAGGTTGGACCGAGGTGGCTATAGTTCGGCCTTTGTCTACTTAGCCAGTGCATCAGAAAGTGTGGCCAAGGCCTGCCCTAGACTATGAAGTGAGCACTAGAGCTAGAGGAACTGCTGCTATGGTGGCAACGTGAAGCAGAAGGACGAAGGGGAAGAATACTGAATCTTGAAAAGCACCAACACAAAGGATAAGGAATACTAGTCACAAAAGAAAGACAAACTCTATCTCTGAACCTAGAGATGACTAAAGCTCTTAAATGCCTCAAGTAACATTTTGTTAATGAAATTGGCATGCTTCCATTTACATGAACGATGTGCTACTTGTGGACATTTGCTCCAGTGACATGCAGGGAAACTTATGGCTCTGATACTAACTTTGTCACGATCCGATTTGGGGGCATGACCGGCACATTAAAAATCTCATTCCCACATAAGTCTCATGACCTCTGAGTCTCTGTGTACATATCCAAACCATAAAATCCATTGAAAACATAAATTTATTTTTTACATACAAATCACATGTTCTTTAAGTCCATTTAATCATAACTGAAATCTCATAATCAAACTCTAAAAGTCCATATATATATATATTATGAGTTGTTCTGGTGCAAAATAAATCATGAAATTATAATGTAACAGCCCAGACACCCAACAATGCTGATATTGTTCACTTTGGGGCCTGGTGACCCTCATGGATTTACTCTTCCCCCTTTGTGGGGGAAAACGTGTCTACATGGGGGAGGTATCCACTTTTATAAGGCATGCTTTGTTCCCCTCCCCAACTGATGTAGGACTACTCTATACCCCTTATAGGAATCCAGCAAATCCATAAGAAGCGTTAGGTCCCAAAGCAAACAATACCTGCATCGCGGGGTGCCTGGACTATTACAGATAGTATCAGAGCCAGTCCCAGGATCGGTGTGCCAGCAAGGACATTGGGCCCCAAGGGGGGTGGATTCCTACGAGGGGTATGGAGTATTCCCACATCGGTTGGGGAGGGGAATGAAGTATGTCTTATAAGGGTGTGGATACCTCCCCTATGTAAACGTGTTTCCCCCTGCGAGGGGGGAAGAGGAAATCCATGAGAGCCAGGCCCCAAAGTGGACAATATTTACATCGCCAAGTGTTTGGGTTGGTACATATAATCATGGAAGTATAGATCAAAATATAGTCATGCTACGTAAGTTGCAAAATATGCTTTATATGGTTCGGGAGTCATGCCTGCAGTAATATTGAAGCACTCTAAGCTATAACTAGAATGTCTTACCATAAGTGAAGCTCAGTAGCTAAACTCTACTGCTGCTGGGAAAAAGGAGGCTGAGATGTACTTGTAAAAACTGTGTTATCTATAATGGGAAAAGGAGAAGAATGAGTTTTCTGTAAAACTCAATGACTGAATTCTCACCTGTAAACCCCTCTTTCATGGGACACCAAGGAATAATGCATAAAATCATAATAATACCAAAAAAAACTTTAAAAACATTTCATATATACATACATATATTCGAAATCATTGTTTTCCAAAATTTCCAAGCAATAGTAATCTAATAGAGAAACATAAATCTCTTATTATGAACAATACATGTGACATGACAAAATCTCTAGTTATGCCTGTCATTCAAAGCATAACAATTTCTCTACTCTGTGGTTCTTAAATAACTGAAATTTAGACACCTAACTAGATTCCATTATTTGCTCTATGAGATTGTCCCTAAGAACAACTTGGTACCAAGTTTGACCATCAATTCTAACCATTAACTCGCTATCTATTTCTCTATGACTATTGTCTAGCTCAAAATCATAAAACTAGTCTCTTTTCTAAATCTCTATATCTGATTTTTGTTCCGAGTTCAAATGATATATCATATATATAAACCATTTTCATAGTTCATACTAACAGTCATAAAAGTCTCTAACATTCACATTCATCATCAATTCTACATAAAATCAGTTTAACAATAATGGTCTCATGAGTTTTATCAGAAAATATATTTCAAGATCTTAAACTAAAAATTCAAAACATGATGACCAATGGTAATCCCAAATCTCTTCAAAACAATCTCTAAAAGTATACTTTATGCAATATTGTAATGAAAATAACTCTAATGACCAACATAGAGATTACATGTTTGAACCCATTCACTTGGAGGGGTGGAATAAGTAGAACCAACACCAACAAAACTCTGGGAGGTAGGAATGACATCAATATCTACCATTAAAGTAATAAAACTCTAGATTAACATCTAATAGTCCTTAATTAACTCAAATCCAACTCTAACAGTGAAAATCACCATGCCACCCCAAGAACAAGGAAGAATTGAAGAAAAAAGAAGCAAAACTAGCAAAATAACTTATCTTGAGCATGGAGGATGAAAGATTCAAGTTAGATTTGAGAGAAAAATGGAAAAACAAATGGAGTTTTGGGGTGAGAATAAAGTAGGGGGACGAAGATTTTGTGTGTATAGAGGTGAGGGGATGTGTTTTTCTGGTCTGGACCCCAAAAATGAGGTTTTTAATAAAACGTTAACCACTACAGCGCTCACCTGAGTGCACCATTCCCTGTTTTGCACCGTCTTACTCTCTATGATCGCTGCAATGCTCATTTTAGCGCTGCAGCACTCTCTAGAGTGATTTTCCCCAAAATTTTAGGTTATTATGTGAGTGTGGCCTTCCAACAACATGAGTGGGTCCCATGGAATCGAAGGCCACACTAGACTTATCTACGAATACGTGTATTTAAGGTATTGTAGATGATAAGTTAAACAGTCATGGATTATTTAATGGGATCCACACATGATGCATGCATAATGAAAGTTGTTAATCTAAAGATCATTAATCCATTTCTTTTGCATTTGACAAACTTTCTATTTCCTATGTTATATATATACAATGTTTGTTCTAATCTTTAGGAGGACATTGGTTAGAAAAGTCCACGTATAGACAAAATACTCAAATTAATCATTTAAAAATGTAAGGGGCTATTAACATTTTAAAAATTCTAAATTAATCTCTCATATTTTAAAATTGAAAATAAATTAATTTAGAACTTTTAAAATCTTATGGACTAATTTGTCCGCTTAGGGTTGGGTATTCAGTCTCCACGTATATTTAGGGGTTCCTAAATCGTAATTTCCTGTTGGCCACGTTGGATCGAAGCCACTGCCGCCGTCTTCCTAGTATCTGAGATTCTAAACAACGTTCTCATTTCTCACTGCCATTCCAATCCCATTCACTCTATCCACACCACTGATCTCATCTCATCTTGGCTTCTCATACCACCAATCCAATGGAACAACCAACCGCCGCCGAAGAAGCTATCCAATCCCTGTCCGTTTCCGACCCTGCCACAGCCGAATCCTCCAACAATTCCAACGCCAATTCAACTCAACAGTTAGTACCTTTCCCCGCCCTTAAACCCTAGGGTTTCATTTCCAATCCTTCATTTTGTTGTCCTTTATCTTTTTACGGTTTCGCAGGTTGACCTTGGATCAGAAGTTTCAGATTGTGAGGAGTGTCGGCGAGGAGTGCATCCAAGAAGATGAACTCCGTAATCTCCTTGCCAAAAAGCCCGAGCCAGTTTGCTATGACGGCTTTGAACCCTCTGGAAGAATGCACATTGCTCAGGTCCCTTTTTTCTACTGTCTCAAATAAGTCTCAATTTTTAAAAATAATGGAGATTTTTTTTTTCCCCTTTTGAGGTGTTTTTGTTTCGGGATTCTTTGTTGTTTGTTTATTATAGGGAGTGATGAAGACAATCAATGTGAACAAGCTAACATCTGCTGGCTGTCGGGTTAAGATTTGGATTGCTGATTGGTTTGCAAAGTTGAATAACAAGATGGGGGGAGACTTGAAGAAGATCGAGACTGTCGGTAACTACTTGATTGAGATCTGGAAAGCTGTTGGGATGGATCTGGATGGAGGGAAAGTTGAGTTCTTGTGGTCGTCGAAAGAGATTAACGGGAGGGCCGATGAGTACTGGCCTCTTGTGTTGGATATTGCTCAGAAGAACAACCTTAAAAGGATTATCAGGTTGATTGCTTTGTTGTATGGTTTTATTGATTTGATTTGGTAAATGGTGAATTTGGACTTACAACATGCTGTTTCTGTGTGTTTTTTTTTTTCTTTTCCATTTCCCTCAAAATTATAGGTGTAGCCAAATAATGGGGCGAAATGAACAGGACGAATTGACGGCTGCTCAGATTTTCTATCCATGCATGCAGTGTGCTGACATATTTTTCCTCAAGGTTCATTTCTTCTCTGATATGATATTATACGAATATTGGTATTTGCATCAATAATTTTGGCATTTATACACATCCTTAGCCTGCCATGTTCGCATAAAGTCATTTTAGAATTCTGTAATGATGCTCTTATAAGGCTCAGAAGTCAGAATGGATGTTGTTAGCTTACTTCAGTGTAGAGAACTGTCTAAAAGGTAGCCGTTGCTTGATGATTACAATTATGGGTGTACAAGAAAACCATAAAACCTAGTTATTTTTAAACCGTTCAATCTGTTGAGCTGATTTTTCAGAAATCAGAATAAGATATTAACTTGAGCCAATTATAAAATCCAATTCGGTTTATTGTTTATAACCATATGCAAGGTTTCATGTTGTCAAAGTTGGAAGTGTGTTGTGCACAAAACCACAAACCAAAATATAACTCGCTAGAGTGTGGCATTGTCGAGGTTGTGTTGCGCACAAAGCCACAAACTGAAAAGTAGGTGTGTGTTTGGATTGGCATTTGCAAACGAGGGTTTGAACCAACTCGATTCCGTAAAATTTATTTTGGTCAAAAGTGGGTTGGCATTAATGTGATTTATGTTTGGAAACTTTTATATCAAAAGTGATTATGACAAAATGGATGTTGTTTGGATGATATTAGTCAAAATTGCTTTCGGATGTGTAATTACTAAAAAGGATATGAATTATATATTATATTTTTATTTTCCATATATTTAAATAAACTATACTAATATTATTGTAAAAAGTATATAAATTTTGTTTTAAAAATATTATTATATAAAAATAACTTGAAAGGTCAAATAACAAAACTCGGCCAAGTAATGTGAATAGACAGTAGAAAGTTAAAATTTTTTAACAAATTAAAAAAAAAAGAGTCAAGAAAGAAAGAAATTTCAAGCAGATTAAATAGTCTGTTGGATTCTTTTTCTTGGTACCCTATCTTTCACGTTGATGTGGATGCCAAAGCTACAAATTGTTGCGTTTGAACTGGGGCTTGGGCATGAAAATCAACTCACGTTGATGTAGAGGAAAATCATCCAAACCAAAAGGCACTGTGTTCAAGACAAATAAACGTGGGTTGGGCAAATGTAACACCAAAACAAACAAACCCTAAGACTGCAATGGTTGTGTCAAAAGCGGGGCAGGAGGGATGAGCAACATTTTTGGTATTGGATTTATTTGTGTTTTAGTTTTGGTGGCTATGGGCCCACCTGGTGATAATAGTCACTGGGCAGCAACACTGCTCTCCACATCTGGATCAATCACATCCAAACCGGTTTTAGTTAAACTAGTTTATACAGATTCGTTATTTTCTGTTAAATATAGACATGGTTCAGTGTAAAAATTTTAAGTACCAAACCACTTTTCGGTTCAGTTTTAACGTGAAAAACCACATTGAGCTACACCATATTCACTCCTAGTTACAATTGCAGCTATGAAAATAGCATTTGGAAAATTTTAGATGTCCACATCTTTGGTTTGGAAGTGTCAGATACATGTACTGACTACTGAATGATTTTCCCTCATAGATTCGATTGTGCTGTACATGGTTTTTTCCCTCCTACTTTCTGTGGTTTCTATATGAACCACCTGATATTTAATTTTTATTCATGTTTGAGTATTCAGATATTGTAATATTTCTTGTTTCCTAACCTCTGTTGATTATGTTTTTATCTTAAATAGGCTGACATCTGCCAACTGGGAATGGATCAGCGAAAAGTGAATGTACTTGCCAGAGAGTATTGTGATGACATTAAGAGGAAAAACAAGCCTATTATCTTGTCACACCGTATTCTCCAAAATTCCCTCTTTTAACTAATGCACAGTGAGTTGTGTATTTCTTAATAATTATTTCTGGGATGATTTGCAGACATGTTGCCTGGTCTACAGCAAGGGCAGGAAAAGATGTCGAAAAGTGATCCTACATCTTCCATTTTCATGGAAGATGAGGAGGTAAGTTGCGAATAGGGGGTATGGAATTTGTTGTCATAGGCATTACGGAGATGAAGATCAAGTGTCATATCTAGTTTTTCTAAGCATAAAGATGGCTAAGAAAAGTATTTTTTTTCAGTACAAAAATTTCACAAATATAAAAGGGTAAACGAATAAAGTTGCACTTTTGTGTAAAATTGAGGCTCTATTTTCCTTCATGGTAAATATTTTTTCAGGAGTTCATTTCGTTTTAACATCAGTTCTTCCTTTTTCTTTATAATTTTTATTTATTTTGTGACTTTTCAAATTTTTGTTTGGATATTTGGTATCATAGGCTGAAGTGAATGTGAAAATAAAGAAGGCTTATTGCCCACCAAAGATTGTAGAAGGAAACCCATGTCTAGAGTACGTTAAATATCTTATCCTACCATGGTTTAATGAGTTCACAGTGGAGCGTAGTCCGGATAATGGTGGAAATAAGTAAGTTTTGCTACCTTTTGTCAAATTGTATATGTTTATGAGTGGGCTACTGTTTTTGTCTTTATATCATTTTTTGGGCTTTGACTTCACATTCTGTTAAAGGTACTAACTTCTTGGATCATTCTGGTTGCTTTGTGGCTATTTTCTAACTAGCCTTTTCTGCTGTACAATTAATTGTTGATATGCATTCATGACTTCATTCAATCTAGGACGTTCAAAAGCTATGAAGAGCTGATTGCTGATTACGAAAGTGGGCAGTTACATCCAGGGGACCTTAAGCCAGCTTTGTCAAAGTCATTGAATAAAATTCTGGAGGTAATTTTTTCTGACTATGTTTAAGTTTCTTGTAATCTCCCTCCCTCTACGTTTTAAAAGCAATATTTCAAGTTTGTCTTTCTTTCTCAGCATTTGAACATTGTCTTGGAATCGTTTTGGTACATTTACACCACAAGCATATTTCAAAATGTTTAATCAGCAGCTTCGTTGTGTAATGCAGTATGAGAGAGCTTACGGTTTACATTACATTCTACTCCATTTATATGCACAAAATATGAGTTTGCCATTTGCTTCATTTATTAAATACATTATACTGCTATCTGAGAGTGGAAAGCAGCTGCGCATATTATATAGGATTAGTTCTAACAGCTTCTTGTGATTATTCATTTTTAAAGTCATCCATAGCTAGGGTAGAGGTGTTATAGCATACGATCTAGATCAATAAACCTTTCTTTGATTTCCTTATTTTCACTATATAACGCAAGCTAAATTATTGTTTCTTGAAATATGAAGCCTGTAAGGAAGCACTTTAGAGAGGACAAAAATGCTAAAGAGCTACTAAAAAGGGTCAAGGTGAGCATCGTTTAATACTAGTAAAAGTGAAAAACACAGACAATTTTTTTGGGGTTGCATATATTTTTATTTATCTATCAATATTCAATAAGCTAAAATGGTCTTTGGTCTGCAGGCTTACAGAGTCACCAAGTAATAAGCTGGTTAAAGAGTCCAAGCTAATTCTAGTTTTTACCAAACAGCCATTAAATTATCATGTTACCAGATGCACTTCTTTTACTTGTAAAATACAATCGAGGCCTTCTTTTGGATGTCAAATGTGATAAACATTGGCATAGGAAAATTTTCAAATATTGTGGTATGCATATTTGGGGTGTCTTGAACCCTGTGGCATAGTGATTTAGACTAACTAGAAATTCATTTCACTGCAATATTGGAATATTATGATTTTCCGGAAAGTGTGGATACTGTTTTTGCAGCAATATTCAGTTCTAACGGACTTAGGCTTACCGAGAAGTTAGATGCCCTGTTCTTTGGTTTGTCTTCTAGGTCCGTTTTCACTTGGATGCTGCATAGCAATCTAATGAAAATTATACAGGAACTGTAGATGCTCCTAACACTGCAGTAAACAGGGTTCTTACTTGTCTTGGTCATTGGCTTTATTAATGCTTCAAGTCGTCTGGAGTTTGTTTTGTTCCTTAATTGTCAATGCTGACAAATTTCCCTGTTTATCATTCTTGATCCGGGCGGATGAAATTTTCTATGGAATTAGTAATACATTTTCTCTGAAAATGGCTAGATGTATTTTTGGTTTTGATCATTTTGTGTGTTAGGTTCATCAGTACCCGACTTCATGATAACACGACTCTTATACATGACCTGAAGTGTTCTACACTCAAAACTGTTTATTAGCCATTATAAGTTATATGCAGAGTTCGATATTTAGCATGCTAATATCTGCTATAAGTGCACTAAGACATTTTCTCTATTGATCTATTTATAATATAAAAGCTGAAGTGCGAGCTTTGGTATTGACACTTAACTATCCTATATTGTGATATTACTGTCAATTTTATTTGTCTATTGTTACTTTTCATTTATTGCAATAATTTTTAGCATTTCTAAAATGCCCTTGGTGGAAAACCCATTTTATTCTTGTTCTTATACATAATATATTTGATGGTTGACATTCACTTTCTTTCATTGAAGTATTAAAATATTTTTCAAGAGCAAAGCTTAGATATCATCTAATAATTTATATGAAAATTGAAGAAAATCTTGTAAAGTCATGTTTTGCTTATTAGATGAGGTGTCCGGGACACATCATATATGACTAAAAGTGAAGTGAAATTCTTCTATATTTTCAAAACAAGAAAACAATAAATTATTACATAAAAATAAAAAAACAATTATAAAACTGACAGAAAATTCATTTTAAACTCTAGAGGAAGAGGTTTTCTTCTTTCACAATCTATTATCATTGAATGATCTTATGGAATCTGCTTGTAAGTACAAAATACAAAAATCTAACGATTAAAGTATATATTAAAATCGGAAAAAACCTTATATATATGGAGCATTATGCATGTTTACTCTAATCAATACTAAAATTATATTTAGTTAGAATTAATTTTTAATCTATATTTTTACTTAAACTATCGTTTTATTATTATTGGATATAAGATATATCTAATGGCATGTCATGCATGTTTGTTCTCAAAATTGATGTATTGAGTTATATTTTATCATCACTGAGAAGTGAATAGGCTTTGAGGATCCATTCCCATTCACCAAAGCTAACTGGATAACAGCTGTGAAGATGAGAGTACAGTAAATTGAGTGTCAACCATCAAATATAGTATAGAAAAGAACAAAATAAAATGGATTTTTCATCGAGGACATTTTAGAATGATTAAAAATTATAACAATAAACAAATAGGAGTGACCTGCAATATCAGCACGTTAGTCCATGCTTACTTTCAAATGATCACTGCTATATTATTAATTGATTTTATATATTCTACTATGGTGTCAATTTATGGCCACCAATGATTACATGAAGTATTAAGACATATTTATGACTATACAACTGAATGGACGTTCACCATTATCTTCTTAAGCGCTGCTTAAAACTTTCATATATTACATATTTGTATTCTTCCACTTTATTCTCCTATTAGTTCCTATATATTTTTTGTGTTAAATAAATAATCATTGTGAGCACTAGCAGACCATGGTTCCAAGCTCAGAGAACATTCTTAGCAGGCTTACAAGATCATCTATCAATTGAGTCCTTACACTGGCAATAGGGATAAAACTCACATTCTTGTGGGATATGAATCGATTCCTTGTCAAATGTTTCATCTTCATCGGCACCTTCCCTTTAAATCTGATGAAGGTATAACATAAAACAATCATAACATAGAAGCAACTAAACTAGAAATAGTGAGCAAGTACAAAGACGACAATGCAAACATGCACATGCGCGTGCACGCACACACGCTTTTGATAGTTTTTGTAAAATAATTTCATATGGTCAACTAATTTCATTCAAGTTACAATTTATTGAAAATAACTACCTATTATCATAACCACCGATCATGTCATTTTGATGGAATTTTATTAGTTGACGATATAAAAGTAAGGGGAGGGTTATAATGAGAGTAAGAGTAGCAAATTTAGGTTGTTGGATCTCACATGAATGATCACGATTAAAACATAAAATTACATGATATTTTTATAAAATCAAGCTTGATTGAAAATATGACAAGGTATGGTGAGTATGACTTGAGGTATGGCCTTGGAGTGTTGCAAATTTGAACATGTGATGCATATGGAGGGGGAGAAGCTTCGGCCAAACCAGACAGCATGGACCGAGAGAGATTTTGATCATCTAATTGTGTGCTAATGATAGGTTTAAGTGTGTATTAGTTTAGGTACAATGTTAAGAATAATTAAGCTTAAGTTTAGGTGACTAAGAATGAGGTTTAAGGATTTTATGACAAGATTAGGAGTGCTCATACATCATTAGGAGATTTAAATGCATTTTTATGAGTGAACAATTGGAAACACAATTCCATGATTTAAGGAATTGGAAAGAGAAAATACTATTTAAGATTCCATGACTAGGAATCTTGAATTTAAAATAGGATTTCAAGTTGTAATTAAGCACTTTTAGGTTCTAATCAACTTTGATAAATTATTTTGACTCAAGATTAATTATGGAAATTAATTAACCTTCGATTAGAGTCTAATATTGCTTAGGTTTGCTTAATCACGCGATTAAGCGTAAAAACACGAAACTAGGGGCAAAATCGTAATTTTGCACTAATTTCGCTTGGGACCTCCGGGACCAAAACTAAGGTCACAGATTGCATAAAAACGCCTTTTAAAACCATCTGGAGAAGTTTCGGGTTCATCCAGCACTTGCAATCGGGTAAAACACCTACAGGGGCGTTTTGGTCATTTTGACCCGAAAACTCGAAATTCGAGATTTTCGATTCCGGAAAGGTACATCAGTCATCTAATCCCCTTCCAACATTAAGTTTGCCCTTCAAGTACTGTCGGACCTGCTTTTCTCGAATTCTAGGCCGAAAATGACCTTAGGGGCATTTTAGTCATTTTCACTCTAGCAGAAAATCGGGGCGTTACAAAATACATATCAATGTATAGTATTTGAGTTAGATATCACAATTTAGATTCACAACCACACTTGAACCAATATATTATATTGAACACCATTTTGCATTGCATTAGTCATAAACATATCTTATAAAATGTAACACCCTAAAAATTATTTATAAATTAATTTGAGTTTTACAAGTCATAATTTCAAAAATCTGACAGGCATAGTAATGATAAGGATGATCCAACGGATCTTTAAACAAAACAAAAAAAATGTGAATAGTAATCTAGTGGCCCCACAGATTCGCCAGGACAGCTGAAACTCTAGAATTGGGGCCCGGAGATGCTCAAAACTGAAAAATTATAGGATTAAGATTATAAATGAGTAGAATAAAGATTTTATATCTATAATTAATTTTCAGGTAATGTTTGATTAGCTGGGTACAGTGTTTTACCCGTTTGGTAAAATTTCGATGTGCGATTTCTAACACCGAAAGATAGTTTAACCTTTACATTAGGATAATGTTTATCCTTTATAGCCAAGTGTAAAGCTAAGATTTAATCTTGTAAAGTAAGATTAAATCCTAGTTATCTATTTTACTTTCTTTGTCCATGAATTATCCATTTATATTATATAATACTCAAACATTAATTATAAGATAAAAACAAACAAAACTTCTTTTAGAAGCCATTCATTCTCAGCCAGAACCATTTACACAACAGCCTCCATTGTTTTTTCTCCAAGAACATCAAAACATGATTCAAATCCTCAAAATCATAGCCTACACTTGATAAAATCACAAATTTCCTTCACTAAACTCATTCCACTCATTAAGATCTACCAATCTAACTGATTAAAATTCAATTCCTCACTAGTTTCCACTTTGAGAGATCATCCTCTACTATATAAGGAAGTGTTTGGTGTAGGTTATAAGGCCTTAAAGTAAACAAGATCATCTTTGGATCATCCTTGGAACCAAGATCACTAAAGCCATCAAAGTAGGGTTTATTTGTTCTTTTTTCTTTCAAAATTTGTTTTTAAACTATTTTGATTGGGTTGGTTGGAAATTCTAGTTATATTGGTTGATGATAGATATATATATATATATTGATGTGTTTAAATTGGTGGAGTGTTTAGATGAGGTTAGAAAATCTTTTTTGTCGAAAGAAGTTTTGACTAGTTTGCTAGAATTTTGGTTTTATCCCAGGCAGCAGATAATTAGAATTTTTTTCTAGTATATTTGTGGGTATTTTAATAAAATAGAAAAATTATATGTTGAAGATAACATCCTAAGCTAGTTCCAAGAATTTACTTGAGCTCTGTTTTTATGAACCGAAATGATAACTGTGTTGCCTGAATTGTTGGAACTGAAGTTGTGAAGTTTTCTAATTTTGTTACCATAGAAAATGATTGATTTTCCCTTTCAAATTTTTCAGGATGTTGGAAACATCTTAAGGTTCAACCATGATTTTTATATTGAATTTATTCAATCATTTTCTAGGGTTAAAAATTATAAGATTCATGTTCTGAGTTGAGATTAGGTGGTCTTTGACCACCAAATTTCTAGAATTTTGTTAGTATAGTTAGAGAATACTTCTTTCTTTGAAATGTTTACAAAGCCTTGTGGACACATTGAGGTGTCATGAATAATTTGTGTAGCTCCTAAATTGGTTGTTTGATGTACAAATTAAATTGTGCTACCAAGGTATAAAATCTGCCAATATGCTGAATTTGTGCTAATGCATTATATTGGTGACATAATGACATTTTGTTTAAGTCTATTGTATATGAAAGCATGCTAGTGACTTTAAGAATTGGTTTGAGGCATAATTGAATTCACATTGTGAATGAATGCCCATAAAAAGAAAAGTGAATGATATACTGAATTAAGTTCGAAATCCATAAGTAGGAACATGAGATCCTCTTGACTTGTCAAGGCTAAATAGAGAAACCTGAGATCCTCTTCGACTTATCGAGGGCATATAAAGAGAGATAGGATCCTCTTTGACTTGTCGAGGGCATATAAAGAGAGATGAGATCCTCTTTGACTTGTCGAGAGCATATAAAGCAAGATGATATCCTCTTTGATTTATCAAGGGCAATTAAAGATAATTTCACTACAATGGACATATACATATTTATAACATATCGAATCACTTTTTTTAACATTATTTACTATGATTATGAGCTTATGGTGAATGTGTATTAAGTGATTGATTTCCTTTAAAGGCAACCCACTTCAGAAGTGTGATTTGGAATTTTAAAAATGAACCGTTCTTATTTAATGCATGATCACCTTTTTCTTAATAAACCAAAGTGGCTGGGACAATGATGATAACATTACGTGTGTATTTAAGGAAATGACCTGCTGAGAATTTTATAATTCTCACCCATATGTGTTTGTGTTTTCATGTCGTCTCCAGGTTGGTTTCAGAGAATAGTGAAGCCTTTACAAGAAAGACTAAATTAGAATTTCTGTAGTTTAATAGTGGACACTTGTATCTCTTGTACTTAGATATATATAAGTTTGTAAATATAGTAAAGAGCAGATGTGTACTAAAGCTCGTACAAAAACTTTCTTTTTGTACTTGACTTGTATCAAATAAATACATTATTTCTCTGCTACATATTTTGATAGAACCACAAGTTAGTTAGTACATGATTTGACCGATTCTTACTATAGATAATTAAAAAAGGTCTACAAATTTATAAGGAACAACTCTCGTGTACGATATCATGACTTAAGGATGAGGTCGTACTTGGGAGGATGTTGCACAAAAGTTGTAAATTGGAATATTTATTAGTAAAGTTTTTTTTAATCTCTTTTATGGTCATAGATGTAGATTGCAGTGACCAAACCACATCAGGTGAGGTCCAGTATGCATAAGTGGGGGTAAATCATGCGACTCAAAAACTTTTGGGCTTCTGAAACTTTTAAAAAGATTCTATCAAGTGCAAGACTTGAAGGCAATAGAAAAACCAATTAGGTAGCTTTAGAAAAAAAACTTTCTAAAGTGTCCAAAAAATTAAATAAGTTTGAAAAGTGATGAACACAAATATAATACCACATACAAAATAGATAAAGACATATAAGACAAATATAGAGAAATGAAGTATGATGATCACACAAAAGATTTATAGGGTTTGGCGAAGCTTTGCATGTATCCAATCCTCAACAAAACTTGTTGAGAGTTCAACTATAGTTTCTTTCTTCGACAAGGAAAAACCAAAATAGTCTTTATCTAGCCTTTTCACGCTAAACACAATGAAGAGTATGTACAATCAACCTTTACTCACAATTAGTCTTTTCTCTAGCCTTTCCAAGCTATCACAAATGATCACTACTAGATCAAGATACAAAAGATATGAAGGTATTGGTATTTTACTCAAAACTCACTCAAGTTTCCTAAAATGTAAAGGAAATACTTGAGAGAGTTCCTTCTAAAATCTCACAAGAATATGTTAGGTAATGATTACTAGAAAGAAGACTGAAAACTTAGAAACTAGATTTTAATGAAGAATAGGCATAAGAAAATGGAATGCAGGTTTTAATATCTTGAGCATAAATTCTTCAACCTTAAATGAATGGCGCTTTTGTACTTGAAATTTGAATAAGACAGTTTGTTATTGATTGCACCACCACACATTGATGTGTGCCTATGATTGGTCTTCTAGAAACTATAGGCTGAGCTCGTAGCAATGACAACTGTAATAGTAAAGTAGTGGTTGTCTTTTTGTTCTTTTGTATTATAGAAACTTTAGAAATAGCTTGCAATGTAACTTATGTTAGCTCTAGAATCCTTCAGAAAGCTTTATAGCTTGACTTTTGAGTGACAACAAAAAAAAATTTTGTTAGCTATTTTAAAGAATGAACTAATGTTTCACTTGAGTTTCTATAGCATTTAACAAGACAATTCTCAAAGCATATAAGTTCTATTTGTTAGCTCTAGAACCCTTCAGAAGCCTTAAAGAAATATGTTTTGAGTGATGACATAACAAATTTTAAGAAAATATTTTTGAAGAAGACTGCTGGTTTCCTTAAGTTTCCTAACATAGCAGACATGGCACTTCAATTGCATTACACGTTCTTTAAAGCATAAATAATTTCACTCAACATGTGAAAACATGGTTTTATCTCACAAAAAGATATAGAGATTGAATGGAAGTGAGTATTATAAATAAGCATATGCGTGCCTAACGAATTAAAGAGATCAATCAAACAAAAGAAACTAAGGTACATATCTTCAAAAAGTAGAACAAGACTTTAGAAAGTATAAATGAAATGAAGATATCAAGCCAAATCTGATGCAAGGACGTTCTAAGACCTTTAATCATCATAATCACAAATATATTAATCATATACATGCTTTTATTGAAGGCTAAAAGATCAATATTTCAATTTTTCACCGAAAAGGAAGGAAATTTTAATTTTTGAATTTCAAATTTCAAGTCAAACCTAGTTTCAAACTGACACGTCATCTCTTTTACCTATTTGGTCAACCACTCTAGCTTCTAGAAGAAAGAGTTCAAAAACCATATTCAGAAAGTAAAGAAGTATCTGAAGGGACATAAGAAATCTTAATCTTTCAATGGCTTCCACAAAAAGCTCTGACACTAGAGGAGCTACTCCTCTAGACTACGTTTCTAAGACACAAACATATGATCAACATGTGTTACTTGGACAACTAATCAAGGGCAATAGTCACAAAGGGAGATCATCTGTAAATAAAGATGCTGAGCTTTCAAAGAAAAGAACTTGACATTTCTCACAAGTGCTGAAATACTACAAAATCTTTTCCTCATCTTTTCTGTAAAGTTTATTACTTCTTGTAATCAGTTCCCTTATTTGTAGAAATATTCTTTCTACATCATTAGATTGTTTATACATTCTTCCAAGGAAGAATCATTATAAAGAAGTCATTCAAGTTGTCCTAGGTTTATTCATTATAAATTTGTAAGAAAACTTGAGTGTGGGTTAGTTTGAGTGGCAACCCAAATCCAGTAGTGATCGGTGTAAGATAGCTTGAATTGACTACTACAAAACTACTTACAACATGACATTAAAGTGTTCTTGCTGATCATTGTTTAGCTTGGAGAGACTGGTCAAAGACTACTCGGTGTTTAGCTTAGAGAGGCTAGTACAAGACTTGATGAGGACATGACTAGCGGCAAGGACAATACGGCACTTAGAGGACTTGGGGGACCTATGACAAGAGGAAGGGCTAGGAAGGCAAAGGAAGCATTGCAACAAGTTGTAGCAACAATTTTTGAGGCTGCCTCTAATTTGGAAGATGTGAAGCCCAAAATGGTGCATTGCATAATCCCACTTGCAGACCCTTGATATTATATGGAATGCACCATCTTTTTAAGCTTTTTATGTTACTAAATAAAGTCTGTGATAATGTAATTGGGCTTGTGAGTTTTATACAGCATATCACTTGTTAATTTCATATTTTACTTAGTTTAGATTTTAATCATGGGCTAAGTATTACAGGCCACTTTTTAAGTTTTACTATAGTTTATAAACCTTGTAAACACCTTTTGGAAGGGGATTTTTGCTAAATTCATATCATAATACCTTTTTGGTAAGAGAGTCTCTTTGGTTCTTGCTTGGAACCCTAGGTCTTATCAAGAGTATCCAATAACTCTTGTGGCGATCTCCCTTGGCTTATCAATCATTCTTGATTGTGGCGCCTCCAACCAATTTCGTTTCCTCATCTTTCTATTCTGGAACATATCAAGACTACTTAGGGTTCAGCTTGAAGAAACTGGTAAATAACTACTTGGTTTATGATAGTAGGGGTTATTTATTGGTCACGTGTTAGAGCTTGGGAAGGCTACTGTAAAGATGATTTAGTGTTTTCTTTCTTGGGTTGAGAAAGGTTAATGGAAGTAGATGTAGGTGTTAACCAAACCAGTATAAAATTTCTGTGTAGTATTTTCTTCTCCTTTATCCTTGTACTTTTGTTGTTCGGCTTAAATAAATCAATATTTGTTAAAGTTTACCTTTTTAACTTATTTATTACTACTGCTAAAATTCAGAAAGTTACTTTCTAAATCTTCTTACTTTGTTTTCGTTGTACTTCAAGCTCAATGCTTGATAGTCTTTGTTCAAAGTTTCATTTGCTAAAAAGTAAATGAAAAGGAAAACATGCTTCAACCCCTTTCTCGTATGCTTTTCTACCTACAAGTAGTATCAAAGCTTGGTCTCAAAGGGGTTGAGCATTCTATGGATTGCAGAGGACAAAGATCCGGAGGACAAATGGCACAAAATATTCATATAGCAGAAGGACACTCCATCAACAGACTACCATTCTTTGATGGTAGGGACTATGCCTACTAAAGAGATAGC
Organism: Dalbergia cultrata; assembly: GCA_031216105.1. Lineage (NCBI taxonomy): Eukaryota > Viridiplantae > Streptophyta > Magnoliopsida > Fabales > Fabaceae > Dalbergia > Dalbergia cultrata. Next base: position 32,034,993 of record CM062351.1, read on the forward strand.
ATGGAGCTATTCATAAAATACACAAGTCTTGACTTGTGGGAAATAATCCAAGGAGCTGACTATGTTCCAACCAAAGAGGTTCCTGGAACTGATGGTGCACCGTCTACATCAAGAAAAGTCCCCAGGAGTAGGTGGATAGAGCAACACAAGGCTAGAGTTCAACTGAATGCCAAAGCTAAGTACTTGCTCACATGTGCATTAAGCAAAGCTGAATATGATAAAATCATTGCTTATGACACAACAAAGGAAATATAGGATAGATTGCACATGTTATACAACGAAAATGATCAAGTTAAGGAAACAAAGGCTAGTATGTTGGTTCATCAATATGAAATGTTTAAAATGATAGATCAAGAAAGTATGGATGATATAACCGCAAGGTTTATGCACATCATAAACCAATTAAAGGGTCTTGGCAAAAGATATTCTAACTCGGAGTTAGTTAGAAAAATCTTAAAAAGTCTTCCTGCCAAATGGCTGCCTAAAGTTATAGCCATTACTGAAGCCAACAACCTTCAAACTCTCATCCTGGATGCACTCATTGGGTCACTAAAAACCCATGAAGTATGGAAATGCATGGTGAATCCATGAAGAAAAATAAGTCCATGGCCTTGAAGTCATCTCATCAAAAACCCAGAAAAGGAAAAGCAATGAAAGTTACTAAGCCTCCTCTGACAAGGATGAATCTGATGATGAGTTTGAAGATGATGATGATGGAGATGAAATCTCCATATTAGTAAGAAAGATGTCTAGAGCCTGAGAAAGCAAACTAAAAAGAATAAAAGACGTCAACTTGAAAAGGGATAAGAAAGGTAATGCAAAGTGAGAAAGCATCATTTACTATAACTGTGGTGAAAAGGGACACTTCAAACCAGAATGTCCCAAGCTGAAGGAACTACAGAAGAAGTTCTCCACCAAAAAGAAAGGATTGCTGGCAACGTGGAGTGACTCTAAGGAAGAAGGAACAGAAAGCCAAGATGAGCCAGAAGATGTCACTAACATATGCTTTATATGTGATTATGCTTCAGAAGATGAACCCGAGGTAAATAACTCTGACTCTGCTCACTCTTATGATGAATTGATGGCCTTATATGAAAAGTTGCTTGAAAATTCTCAAATACTTTCTTCTCACTATCTCAACCTAAAAAGAAAAGATCAAAAATTATTTTAGAACTTCAAATGGAAAATTTAGAAACTAAGGCTTGAGAAAGAAAAATTGAAAAAAGAAAATGAAGTTCCAAATACCAAGCCCAATGCCTTAGAAACTGAAGTCTCCAAAAAGAATAAGGAAAATTAGAAAATTATTTCTAAACTGGAGAAAATATCAAAGCTTATAAAATCTGACCTAGAAAATATGGTAAATGGTTCGAAAAACCTTGAGCTAATGCTTGGTGGTCATAAGCCATATTTAAAAAAAAAAAAAAAAACTGGGTTGGGATAGGAAGATGAAAAGGATGAAAAAGGAAGGGTAACCCAACCAAAAGAGTGAAAGACAAAGTCTCTTACAGTTTCTGTTACAAGAAGGGACATCTACCCAATAAGTGCTTTATGAGAAAGAAGTCAATCAAAAGGATTAGAAAACCTTCCTCATATAATACTAACCTAAGAGGACCCAAGAGATTCTAGGTACCTAAATTGAAAAATGTGTTTGTTGCAGGTGTGCCTAAGAATACATGTGTAACCTAACAACAAGTGGTATATGGACAGTGGTTGTTCCAAACACATGTCCAGATCTAGAAGATGGTTCAGAAATCTAGGATAAAAAAACTCTAGATTAGTAAAGTTTGCTAATGGAAGTAAGGCCAAGGTCACCAGCATTGGAAACGCTGGTAGGGATGACTCTCCCCAAATTTCTGATATGCTGTTTGCTGATGGTTTGGCTCACAACCTGTTAAGTATCAATCAGTTCTGTGACCAAGGTTTTAATGTTATTTTTAACGCACATGCATGCAAGATAGTGAGTCCCAACACAGGACAAGTCATCTTATAGTAAGAGGCATGATAAAACGTATGTGTTATTCTTGGATGATCTTCAAGATCAAAATATAAAATGTCTTGCATCTTTCATGGATGAAAGGTGGTTATGGCATAAGATTAGGCAAGCTCATATGAATCTTATTTCTGAACTATCTCAGAAAGAGCTAGTTAAAGATCTACTAAAGATCATATTTGACAAGGATTTAACTTGTGATTTCTATGAAAAAGATAAGCAAACCAAAGCTTCTTTCCATAGCAAACATATGGTTTCAACCACTAAACTACTTGAGCTTTTACATGTAAATCTCTTTGGACAACCAAGATCGCAAGCCTTGCTAGGAAAAGATATTGCCTTGTCATAGTAGATGACTATTCCAGATTTATATGGGCTATCTTTCTAGCTTCTAAGGATGTGGTGGTTGAAAGATTCAATATTTTTGCAAAACGTGTTGGTATAGAAAAATATTTTCAAATTATCTCTATTAGATCTGATCATAAGAGAATTCGAAAATCACATTTTCGAAGAGTTTTGTGAAAAATATGGCATTCTTCATGAGTTCTCTACACCTAGAACTCCCCAACAAAATGGGGTTGCTAAAAGGAAAAACACAAGCTAGTAGGAAATGGCTAGGACAATGCTCTTAGAAAATGGTTTATCAAAAGGTTTTTGGGTTGAGGTTGTAAACATCTCTTGCTATATACAAAATAGAATCATTCTAAGGCCAATCTTCAAAAAGACTCCCTATGAGCTTTGGAAGGGTAGAAATATCTTTGGCTCATCATGTTTTATTCTTAATACTAAGGAAAAACTTGCAAAGTTTGATCCTAAGTCTAATAATGGAATTTTTTTAGGTTATTCCTTTATCTCTAAAGCTTATAGAGTATACAAATAAAAGAATACTATGGGTTGAAGAGACAATTCATATCGAGTTTGAGGAACTCAAGAAAGACTTTGCTAATGACCTTGATGAACTGGAAGAAAATATTGAGAAAATGAATCTCAAGGAAGACTCAGAAAGCAAGCAGATGAAAGCCACACCTTCAGAAAGTAGACTCCACAATGTCAACTCTTAGAACACCTTCTGTTTCTTATTTAGATGAGGATACTCCTACCTATTCTTTTTCTTCCTCCTCTTCTTCATCTTCAAAGTATGAAAGAATAACTTGATAGCCAGCCTCTTCATATTTTTTGAATTCCTTTTGCAGTATAGAGATTTTGGACTCATGGATAGGCATCTATTTACATTTGAGCCAAATATATTTTCTACTGATGATTTTTACTAGTTTGGCTCCCATTTGAGTTTCTTGAGGTGCTAACTCTTGTTTTCTTTTTGTTCTTCTTTCATTTGTGTGGAGAATTTGATTTAATTCCTTTTCCTCAGAGTTCTTAGTCTTACTTTGAAGGGGATTATCTTCCTTTTTCCTTTAGTTTTCTCCTGTTGAGACTCAGCCTTCTAAGAGGCCTTTCTGGCTTAATCTCCCCTTGTCTAGGGACTTCACCGTGTTGGCTCAGAAGTTGGAATGGTGAGCCTTTTTCTCGAGGTTCAGAATGATGAGGGCGTGAATGTAGTTCCTTCCAGATATACATACTTCTCCATGATAAGTGGAAAACCCTCATTCTGAAAGAGCGTTGTTAGCAGCATGCCATAAGGAATACTAGCAATTTTCCACTTTTCTTTTGTGGTATCACTCAGCATATAGTCCAGGATAAGTCTTTGCAAATTCACCTTCTTCTTTGCCATTAGACAGTATAAGAGCATGCAATCCATGCCTACTAGTGCATATGTGCTTCTAATACAGGGTAAGATAGAGAATTGTACTATTGTATATACTTTTCTAGCTCTAGCACTTAGCATAGCAGTGGATATTTTATTTGGCTTGTGAAGAATGGGGTCAGATAGAAACCTTGAAATATCTCCTTTATTGATTCCTAGAGAATGAGCCCAACTAGGAGTGGAACTTTGGATGAGTCCATTGTTGGGTGCTTTAATGATCTTGGAAAGTCATGAAGGAATGATCTTGATGGCATAATCCCTGATTACGACATTCAAGGATGATGCTGATTTTGCTTCTAGATGAGAATAGAAGGCAATAACTATTTTTGGATAGACTCGTTCATTTATCTCTAGATATTCTTCCTATTTTTGAAATAAGAATACTTCATCAAGAATTGATATTTCTTCAAGAAAGTCTTTGTGCAGGGTCTTCTCGAAGCCATTTTTCCTGAAGCAAAGTTCTTTTTATAATGATCCTGTATATATGGATCATCATACATATGGGAAGAACCTCCTTCTTCAGCAGACTGATCACCTCTCTTACTTTTGGCCATTTTGTATGAGGGAAAAATGAGGAAAGATTGAGTCTTGAAAAGATTTGAGAGTTGAGAGATGGTGAGCAGTTTAAGATAAAGTGAGAGGATTTGAGGAGGTGATAGATAGTTTTAGTGAGATATGAAATGATAGAGGAAGCTTGTGAAGGAAGATGAAGGTAACTAATATGCCTTGTAAAGTGTGGGATGTTATTTATGTGATGGGACGTGAGTGACTGAGGTGAGCCAATCATGGGAGAGAGAAACAAAGTGACTTGAGGGAATTATCCCGCCTTTTTGTCTTTAATCAGTGCGAGTGATTTCTGACTCTTGAGATTTACTTTCTGAAGGGCTTACTTTCTAAGCTCCACTTCTCATTTTTTGATCCCTTGAAGTGTTATGATGTTTCGATTATTGAGTTAACTTTACACTCTGATTTTTATAGCACCAAGTATTCTCAGATTTCTGAACTTTATCTTCTCTTTTCTTACCATTTCTTCTATTTCCTAAGCTGTTGATCAAATCTTCTTATTTTAAAGGTATGAGCTGGTCTTCCAAACTAATGCTTTTATGTGATCTTCAGATCAGAGCCATGGAGAGGAGAATACCCAAAGATATTGAGCATGAATGCTTATGCAAATTTTTAGAAAATGACGTAGCAATGAAAACAATTTTTGAATGTGATTTTAAACAAGCTTTTCAATAAGTGGCTAGGATTTAAAAATCTGAAGAGAATTTTTAACTAGGATTAATATCACTTAGTATTATTAAAGATTATAGGCATTTTGGGGTACCTCAAGTAGTGATCTTCTAACTAGTTCCTTATCTGCAACATCTGGGTGCTGTAGATTGTAACAATCTCCATATTCACCTTAGGCATAAGAGAGAATAAAAATATTATTTTCTTTGCATAATCAGGACCTTAAGTTTTTCAATAGAGTAATAGCATCCCATTATCTCTTAGTTTCATATGGCTTATCAATTTGAGTTCATGATGAATCCCCTTTTATCCTCAAGTATTTAGGCCTTGCAATTTTTTTATCTAATTAAGCTTTTGTAGCAAAGCATCCACCTAACTTTGATTACTCAAAGCTTCTTCAATATATTCTGATCCAATGGTGGAGATGTAAGCACAACTTGACAAATTTTTAGGATTGATTTGGTTTTCACTTCCTCGGACATTCTCCCAAGAACTCTGTATCTTGAAACTATCTTAAGATAAAAAAACATCCTTGTAGTTTCTGTGTTCTGAAAGTCTTCAGCTTCTTTCCTACTTTAGATTAGCTTCTTCTTGTAACACCCTAATTTTTCCTACTGAGCAAAAATGACTAAAATGTCTCTGGGTCATTTTTGTATGAGAATCAAGGCCAGTCAATCTTGGCCACCCCCAAAAGGGTATTTTAATGTTAGGATAAGGTTATATGAGGATTAGGTAGTAATATGTGCAAAAATTGCAATCCACATTTTTCCTGTGTACAAATAACCAAAATGCCCCTGAGGTCATTTTGCCCAAAATTCGAGGATGACTGACTCAGGCTATCCTCAAGGGGTTAGTTTAATATTTGAAGGGGATTAGATGCGTTAGAGATAGTGATAGAGGTAAAAATCTCAACTCTAGCCTTTCTTGTGCGTGAAATGACTAAAATACCATTGCAGTAATTTATTGCAAGATTAAGTACCGACTAAACTCTAGTCATTGCCTGGAAGTTAGAAATGTCAATTATAAGGGATGAATGATATCTGGAAAGATACAGGTGGTCCCGGGGAGTTTTCATGTAAAATGACCATTTTGCCCCTAGTTAGTACAAAATGAGCTTAATTAAGTAATTAAGGAAATCTAGACAATATTAAGCTTTAATTAAAGATAAATTAATTTTAATAATTAATTTTGAGTCAAAATAATTAATTGGGGTTAATTAAAACCTAAGATTGCTTAAAGAAATTCAAATCCCATTCTTAATCAAGAAGCACATAAGAAATAAAGAAAAGTCAAAAAGAAAATATTGTTTTCTCTCTACATTTCCCTAAAATTAGGAACCTTGTTGGCATTTGAAATTCAAACTAATTGAGTTTAACTTAACTAAGTTACAAGAGAACTCTTTAATCATGTCTTGAAAGTCTTAAACACATGATTACTAACCCAAACACCTAATTATCAATCCCTAAACATTTGCCTAATCAAATATACCTCTAATTCATGTCCTAAACACATGAAAATGAAAAATTTTCCATCCCAAGAAAACCCTAATGCCGCAGCTGCCCCCCCCTGACGGGCCCAAATGACCTCTCATATTTTAATTTTGTTACATACTAACACTGACATACACTCTCATTTTCACATTCACTTTTCTGGCCAAGCTTTTGTGTCAAAAAAATACTCTTGCATCCTTTAAACCCAAGCTCTCTTTTCTTCTCCTTCACCTTCAAGAAACCTACACTCTCAACCTCAAACTACCATATATCACCTCCAAGATACATAACCTTCCCATCTCAACATACAAGATCAAGAGCTCCAAGAGAAAATTTTTTCTTCTTATTTCAATATAAAGGACCAAGCTTTCTCATTTCCAACTAAGAAACAACCTTGGTAGGGATTTTGTTTTGAGTTCTTTCTCTTTGTCTTTCTTTATTTTCAATTTTGATGTTGGATAAATGGACAAGTTCTTCTTCTTTTTTCCTTTCCTCTCATTTGCGGTTTTGATATTGGATGAATGGTTGGGTTATTGCTCTTTTCTTTCCTTCCATTTCAATTTTGTTATTGATGATGAAAGATCTTGATGGTGGGGTTGATACCACCATTTGTTTGGCCTTTAAAGCCTAAGGTTTAGTTTCGTATTTGGTTTTAATGAATAAGAAAAATAGAATACTTATTGGTTCCTTTGGATATCTTTCTTTGTTGTTCAAGACCAAAGCTTAATAATGATGGTTCTTGGTGATGATTGTGAAACCACCATGTATTAGATCTCTAAAGCTCAAGGTTCGATTTTTGGGTTCAAGAGAGTATGAGAAATAAAATGCTTGTTGTGTTTCTTTGATTTCCTTTTGAGCTTGATGGTGACTCTAAGAAATGAGGTTCTTGGAACCATGGTAATTAGGGACTCTAAAGCTCATTTTGTTTAAGATTGATTGGGGTTAAGAGTTTCATCCTGGAAAGTCTTGAGCTTTGAGTTTAATAAGATGTAAAAATAGAGTTGCATTCATATTTACTTGCAAGTCATCACCTTAAATCTTGAAGATAAGAATGGACTTGCAATCATGTTTAATTTCAAGTCATCACCTTAAATCTTGAAGATAAAAATAGGCTTGCATAACATGTTTATGAATCAAGTCATCACCTAAATCTCTAAAGCTTAAGACTTGCCCTTGGATCTTAAATAAAAATTTTGATCATGGCTATATTTTTGTATATGTATTTCGGCCATGATATTATGTTGGGTTTGGAATGGATTTTATTTTGTTTTTAAAGTTCAAACATTGTGCCTTGATTTTACAAAGGAATTTTTCAAAGTATTGAAAACTCAAAAGATAGTAAAGATATGATTTTCGTGAACTAAAGCCTTGTTAATGAAATTTTTATTTTTGGTTTCTGTTTTAGAGGTCATTATTTTGAGTTTTCAAAGAGATAAAGTAGCTTTTAAGTGTTTCCAAAGACTTAGAATAATTTTTGCGAAAATCTAGTAACTAGAATGGATTAAAAATGTGATTTCTAAAACTCTTAGAAATTAAACCTATGGCTACTATTTTGACATTATAAATTCTGTTAGGTGCCATTTGGAATGATTTAAATGTGTAAAAATTTCCATTAAATGATGTAAAAATTATTTCTACCATTTTAGGAAAAATTGGTAACTAGAAAGGATTAAAAATGTGATTTCTAGAACTCTTAAAAATTAGAACTATGGCTATTGTTTTGACTTAATAAATTATGTGTGATGCTGTTTGGAAGGGTTTAAATGTGTAAAAATTAATATTAATTGTTGTTGTAATTATTTCTAGTATCTTAGGAAAAGTTGATACTTAGAAAGGGTCAAAAACGTAATTTTTAGAACACAGAAACTATTTTTTTTACACTGCCCAAACTGTACAACACTGTTTGGTACTATTTTCGAGTTTAAAAATTAGTGAAAATTATTGTAAAAATTACTTTTGGCCTCTTAGGTGCTTAAAAGAATAATTACAAGTGTTAGATTTAACCGTTTTGCAAAATGTCAAAAATCGGGTTTTGGACTTACCGTTTTAGCACATTGATCCAATGGATCTCTTAGGAGTGTAATTGTTATGTATTGATGGCTATGTGTATATGAACTAATTGGAGAACTATGCAAGTAATGATTTCTAGTATGTTTGTAAATCCTGATGAGCATAGTATATGCTTAGCTGAGTCCGGTCCTTGATTCCGGCATACTGGGTAGGAGCATGTTTACTTCCCAACACAATATTGATGATGAATATTGGCATGTGATACTTTTAAATGAATGATTGAGATGCATGATTGATAGGTTTTGTGACATGAAGCAAATTTTGGAGAAAACTCCATTTTCAGCCAATATGCTACTAGATTTTCGCCAATTTGTGGACTTAGGAAATATTATGAGCCTTATGAGCATGAAATATTAAATGATTTGTCATAATAATAGTTGCGATTGTATGCTCATATTTGCATCTCTGAATAATATGCTAAAATTAAAGATGACATAAGACACATGGAAATAATCCCGTAGACTCTAGGAATTAATGGTTAGGAGAGATGATCCAATAAGGACCCTTTAGACTCCAGGAATTAATGGTTATGAAAGGTGATCCTATGCCCCCTAACCCGCACTCTGGGAGTCGAGAATTAGCTTATCAAGAAGATAAGTGTAAACTAGTAACAACTAGTTTAGGTATGAGCTCATAACCTGGAAAATCTTAAGAGGGGAGAGTATTAGGGTGGCCCCCATAGAAGAGGGAATACTGAATCTAAGTTACCTAAAAGAATAAGGAGGAAAGATCATTGTGTTCTTTACGCTATGTTCATTTAATATAATTCTTGTAATATGTTGCACATGGCATTGACATGCATTCATGATATGGTATGATGCATCCATGATATTAAAAATCATGCTAAAAGATACGAACCTTAGCTAATGGTATTTGGAACTTAATAAATAGACTTTATATCTGCCCACTATTTTCATAATGAAACCCGAGGTTCCTAAGGACATAGATGATGACGCATGTTAAGAGGCAAAAGCCCTACTGAGATTTTTGTATAAGTTTCTAATCCCCTCTTTCTTTCTTTCTATCTCGTCTTCAGAGCTGATGGCATCATTCGTGATATATGTTGACGCTCATACCTAGGAGACGCACTTCGATGCCGCTCAACAAACTTATCATTTCGTGGGTCGATGTGCCATCTGCCTGTTCATGTTTTTAGAGCGCCTTTTTGAAAACCCAGTTACTAGCTATAGGTTCTTTCCTGCTGCCCCATTTGCTGATGACCATATCTTTGAGCGTGCCCATCCACGTGGAGAGTAGATCTATTATACCCGCCCTGCTGCTTTGACTATTCGTGACTACCCCATCTATATCCCCCAACCACCCACTTACCCGACTGAACCACTGACCGACACTTCAGAGGATTTTCCTTCCTAGCACTCCTCGGGCGGTTTCGCACCTACAATTCCTATGGAGAGAGGGGGTAGTAGCGAGAAGGAAGCTATTGTGACTCAGCCCTTGAGAAGAGGTCAGCATGCTCATAGAGGAGCCACTCATCCATGCACGTGGAGCTCATGTTCATCCCTGGCCTACTCCCACCGACATCGCTCGTGTGCTCGGCTATATCCCTCTCTCTCAGTAGCATCATCAGTAGGAGCCTGCAGTGAACTCAGAGTGCTTGTACACACATCATGGATAGGACAACCTTCTTTTGCTTTTTTATTATTATTATTATTATTAGAGCTTATCTACTTAGGTGCACCCTAGTAGGAGTAGCTGGTAGGAGAGTTCTTGGCTAGTTTATAAGAAGGATCATTGATGTTAGTGATATATGAATTTATGATGACATGACTATGTTTATGATGTTGTGATATTTTTATTTCTTTTCCACTTGTATGCTGGATGGATGATGTAATTTACTTTAGCATGGGCGACTCATGTTTTTGTTTTAAGTTCAAAAAAAAAATTTACCCATATTTTTGCTAAGTATTTTAACAATATAAAGTTAAGGATTGAAACAAAAGAGTAATAACTAATAATGAACTTAAAATGCGTCATAGGCGTATTGGGTTAAATATTAGGGTGTTACATTTCTTGTTCATAAATATTCTTCTGATTTGCTTTGGAATTCTGAGCATGCTTTATGAATTATCTAAGTTTTGGAGTCTTCTTTCTGAAGGTCTGGCTTTCATCTGTTTGCTATTTTAAGTATCCTTGAGACCAATTTTCTCAAGATTTTCTTCCAACTCTAAGTGACAGCTAGCAAGGATTTTCCTTAATGATTTACACCAATGACTTTAAGCTATTTGGAGATCTTAAGCATCTTGTTCCTAAATTTTCTCATGAGTTGGAAAAGGTGTTTAAGACAGTTATTGTCCTTTAAACTTATGGGAACCTTAATCAGTGGAAATATTCAGATGTACCTTGGATTCTTCTGAATGATTACACTCATGTCAAGATACACGGAATTCAACATTTTCACTTTTGTCATAACTTATTGATCTACTCCTGTCATCATCAAAGATGCTCTTCCAAGATTTTCTTTGTTTACGTTTGAGATTGATGCTTCTACCACTCTTGGCTTAGCTTTGTCAAGTTTTTGACATTTTCTCCCCAAGCAAGGAGATATCATCTCCACTTTTAATCTCAAGTTTTTTATCAGATTTTCTTCCCTCATATGAGGTATCAACAAACTCTGTTGTTTTGGCTTTTTACATTTTCTAATGTGATGATTCCTAGAGTTAAAGACTTGCTCCTTTAAGATTCTTCATGTTGTTCCGAGTGACTTATCAAATCCTGGAGCCTTATCAGAGAAGGATGACCAATTGACAAAGTGATCTTCTACTCCATTTTGTCCCTTCAATCTTTGTCCTCTGCAATCGTTAGATTACTCAACCCCTTAGAGGCCTAGCTCTGACACCATTTGTAGGTAAAAGTGTGCATGAGAATGGGGGTTGAATCGTGCTTTAGTACTTTCTTCAAATCTGAAACATTTACCAAAAAAACTATCAAGCTTTAAGCTTGAAGTGCAGCGAAATTGTGGTTTTCAAAATGTAGATCTTTGAACTATGTTAATAATAATGTGACTTTAACAATGTCTCAATAACTATTAAAGTAAAACATGCAACATAAAAATTAAGAGATCAGGTAGAAGAAAGATGACATAAATATTTTTATACTGGTTTGACTAAACCTGCCTATATCTAGTACTCAACACCTATTGAGATTCCACTAAAACAACTTTCTCAACCTGGGAAAGTAAACTGGATATTCTTTACATTAGCCTTCTCAAGCTCTCAACAGTGAGTAGTAAACAACCTCTGATGTCACAAACCGAGTAGTTCTATACCAGTCTCTCCAAGCTGAACTGAGTAGTCTTGAACTAGCCTCTCCAAGCTGAACCATGACTAGTAGACAACTACTATAGTCACATTGCAAGTAGTTCTTCCCAGCCTCTCTAAGATGAACCATGATGATAGGAATGTCTCCATCATCAAGTTGCGAGTAGTTCTTCCATAGCCTCTTCAAGTTAGACTAAGATGAGAAAAATGTCTCAGTCATCACGTTGCAAGTAGTTTTGCCTTAGTTCTCCAAGCTATGTCTTACCCTGATCACTACTAGATCAAGGTTACAAAGGTTATGTGTTTGGGTTACTACTCAAACTAACCTATACTTAAGTTTCCTTACAAATATTCAATAAAACAGACCTAGGAAACATTAATGACTTCTTTCCTACATCTCTTACAAAGAAGAGCATACACCATGCTAAGCATTTCAAAAGAAGATTTTTATACTTCAAGGAAACTAATTACATATTATGATGAACATCACAAGAAGTATGGAGATATTTTTCCAGAGTTTCCACTCTTATGTATTCAATTCTATCATCGACTTTCAAGCATAGCATCTCCATTTATAGTGGTCATTCTTCATGATCGTTGCCTCATGATCGTTGCCCTTGATCAGATTTCTAAGTGACACATATAGATCATTTGTTGTGTCTTGGAATGTTAGTCTAGAAAGGTAGGCTGACAAAATTGTCACATCGGTTGCAAAAGCCATTATATTGTAGAGGTTTCTAATGTCCCTTTTTCTTTTTACTTTTTTATCGTGGTTTCTAAACTTCTCCTTCTAAAAGCTAGGATAGTTGACCAATCAAACAGAAGAGATGACATACCAGTTATAAAACTGGATTTGACTCGAGATTTGAAATTTGAATTTCAAATTTCCCTCCATTTCCTGTATCGTTTTGTGCTCCACAATTAAGTGAGCTTTCTGACATGCATAATCAGTCCTTTAATCATTCTTTGGTCTTTTAGTCGTCAATCTTGGCTTTTTAATGATGAATAATTTGCGATTATGATTATTGTTGACTGAGTAACACATTACTTTTAGAATTTGCATGATTTCCTCATTATTTAGTGTATTTTCTGACATCCCATGTTACTTTCTAAAGACCCTTTCTTTAGTTTCTTGTTCTTGTATTGATCCGCTTTTTTCCTTGATGCATGTAAGCGTTCTTTACATGATATAATATTCACTTCGTTTAAGCTCATTCTCTTTCCATGAGATAAAATATGTTTGCACATGTAAAGTGAAATTATTCTCACTCAAGTTCATGTAATGCATTTTGAAAATACCTGTTAATCTTAGTCAAGAAACTCAAGGTAACTATTAGTTGTTCTTCAAAATATTTTTCTTTAAATTGGCTTTGTCATCATTCAAAACAATAAAATGCATACTTTCTCAAAAAATGGCCTCTGACCTCCAAGCATAAGTTTAAGCTTTTAAGATCTTTTGCCATTTGTCTTAGGTCAAATGTTAGAAATCGTGAAGTTCTCTCAAATTCAGAAGTAACTTTCTAAGATCTTTCTAATTCAATTTTGGGATATCCTTTCTCACCATAGTTAGCAGGTATCTCTTTCAAGATTTTCTTTGCCCTTTTGTCTCCTCTGAGATTGATGCCTTTACCTTTCTTGGCTTAGCCTCATCAGGCTTTTGACATTTTCTTCACAAGTAAGGATATCTCATCTCCACTTTCAATCTTTGATCTTCTATCAGATTCTTCCTCTTCATTAGATGTATCAGCAACTTCCATTGCTTTCACTTTTTACTACTTCTGATGTGATGACTTTTAAGGTCATATACTTGCTCCTTTTCGTGGACTTTTCATGCATATCAGGGAGCACAACTTCTTCCATCATATGCAATTTATCTCATATTCTTTACACAGTGTCACCAATATTAATTTTTTCATGTTAACATTTGCTTGGTGGATTCGTGAGTAGATACTTGAGTTTGGGATTTAATTGAACATTGGCTTTGCTTTGCTTTGTCAACATGCTCCTTTGGGATTCCTCATGTCATTGAGAGTGTCTTATCAGATCCTGGAGCCTCATTAGAGAAGGCTGGTCAGTTAATAGAGTGATTTTATGTTGTGTGAATAATCTGTGCCATTTCATCCCTTCAATCTTTATCGTATGCAATCATTGGATTGCTCAACCCCTCAGAGGCCTTACTCAAATACCACTTCTAAGGGGAAAAATGCACGAGAAGGGGGGATTGAATCGTGCTTTGCTTTACTTCTTCTCCTTTTCAACTTAGCTAAAATTTTAAATAATATACTATCAAGCATTTTGCTTGAAGTGCAGCGAAGACAAAAAGTCAGGCATTTCAGAAAGTAGGTTTCTGAAGTATGATGTCAATAACCAAAGATATAAAGAGAATTTTCAGCATGTATGGAATAATAAAATAGAGCAATGAAAATAAAAGAGATTAAGGAAAAGAAGATATGACACCAATGTTTTTATACTGGTTCAGCCAAACCTACCTACATCCAATACTCAACTTCTATTGAGATTCATTAACCTCTTTCTCAACCAGAGAAAGAAAAATCGGACAGTCTTTATCATAGCCTTCCCAAACTCTAACCAGTGATTAGTAGACAACCTCTACTATTACAATCTGAGCAGTCCTTCCAAGCCTCTCCAAGCTAAACTGAGTAGTTCTTCCCAGCCTCTCCAAGCTGAATTGAGTAGTTATTCCTAGCCTCTCCAAGATAAACTATGACTAATAAACAATCCTTACAGCCACGTTGCAAGTAGTTCTTCCCAGCCACTTCAAGCTAAATCTGATAAGTAGAACGCCTCTACCATCACATTGCAAGTAGTTATTTCTAGCCTCTCCAAGTTGAACCGTGATAAGTAGAACGCCCCTACCATCATGTTACAAGTAGTTTTACCTTAGTCTATCAAAGTTATGTCACACTGATCACTAGTGAATCAAGGATACAAAGGTTTTATGTTTGGGTTGGCACTCAAACTAACCGACGCTCAAGTTTTCTTACAAATATACAATAAATAGACATAGGATATCTTGAGCAACTCCTTTCTAACATCTCTTCTAGGGAATAGTACATAAATCATTGAGAAACATAGAAGAATATTTTTACACTTTAAGGAAACTGATTACATGATATAATGAACCTTACAAGAAGTGTAGAGGGATTTTCATGGAGTTTCCACTCTTATGTATTCAATCCTCTTCTCGGCTTTTGAGCACAGCATCTCCATTTATAGTGGTTTTCCTTTATGACCATTGCCTTTGATCAGTTCTCCAAGTGACATGTGTAGATCATCCGTTTGTGTCTTTGAAACACTGTCTAGAAGAGTAGGTTGAAAATCTGTCACATCTATCACAGAAGCCATTGTATAGTTTGAGGTTTCTGATATTCCTTCAGAAACTACTTTTTCATTTTCTTATCATGGTTTCTGAACTCTTCCTTTTAGAAGTTAGGATAGTTGACCAAATAGGCAGAAGAGATGGCATACCAGTTTTGAAACTGGGTTTGACTCGAGATTTGAAATTCAAAATTCAAATTTCCCCATTTTCCTGTAACATTCAACACCCCACAATGAAGTGAGCTTTCTAATGTGCTCTACTAGTTCCTTAATGCAAATTTGGTCTTCTAATCTTCAATTTTAGCTTTATGATAATGAATGAATTGTGATCATGATGATTGAAGAATGTGCTCAGATTTTGCATGATATCTTCATTCTAAGCGTATTTTCTAATGCCCCGTGCTACTTTCTGAAGACTCGTGCCTTGGTTTCTTGTTTTTGACTTTATATGCTTCAGTTTGTAATGCATGTATACATACTTTACACGATATAATATTCACTTCTATTTGGCTCAGTCTCTTAAAACGAGATAAATCATGTTTGCACATATATTAGTGAAATTATTCTCACTCAAGTCTGTGTTATGCAATTCAGAAATACCTGTAATGCTTTGTCAAGAAACTTAAGGTAAACATTAGTCATTCTTCAAAGTATTTTTTTTAAATTAGTTTTGTTGTCATTCCAAATATATGCCTCTAATGCTTTCTGAAGGGTTCTGGAGCTTACAATAGATACACTTTCTAATGTTCTATATGATGCTTCAATCTACTTTCTAATGTATCCCACATGTTGTAACTCACATTCTTCGTACTTTAAAAATTGAAAACCTTTTGAAAGAAATTAGTTACATATGATATGATAAAGTTCCTATTTGACACTTGAGAAACTCATGTAAACTATTAGTTCTTTCTTCAAAACATTTCAACAAATTTGCTTTGTTTTCGTTCAAAACTCAAGTTCTAAAAGCTTCCTCAGGAGTTGTGGAGCTAACAAATTTGTGTTCTTTTATTGTGTTTTGTTGATTAACTCCTCAAATTAGTCCTTGACCATGTCACCTATGAACAATTTGGTCCCTGATAAAAATAAATTAGTCTTGAGGTCCCTTACAATTGCGAGGCATGAATATATTAGTCATTGGTTACTTCCAATTGGTAAACTAATTGGTAGATCATTACCCCAATCCCACCTCACTTAACTCCTTGACCTTCAATATGAGTCTTTCCTCATCTCCATCTCAATCTTCATGGCCACTCCCACCTCCCCCACTCCCATCAATGATGATGCTTGATTATTTGAAACACTTTCTTATTCTCATGAGTTTGTTACTTCAAAACATGTGTTTTTCATTTTTATTCGTACATAATAGTTATATGTTAATTACTTGCCTGTACTTTCTTTCTTTTTTTAACATAAAGATACTTTCTTTATTATTAGTAAATTTACAATTAAAATCCAAACCTAACTCTTTTTATAGGGATAAGAGTAGGGATAAAAGAGATTAGTGAGATGGTAATGAGATTGAGAGAGACAACAATCATGGTTATCGATTAATTTTGCAAGTTGTAAATTATTAGGGACTAATGTGTTCATATCTTTCAATTGTGAGGAGCGTAACACTAATTTTTTTGTCAGGAACTAAATTATCCATATATGAAATATTGTCAGGGACTTATTCAAGAGTTTACTTTGTTTTCTCTATTTGCTTGCATATTTTTTATGGGTTCTTTTCACTATTAGAACAATTTTATCGTTTTAGGAAGTGATTAAATCTCACTCACTATATATCTTAAGGTTATGATTGAGAGTTTTATAAAGGATGGAAGGAAAGAGTCATTAATGGAGCAGAGAAAAAATGTATGGAGTGAAGTGGATGGTGAAAGCCTATCATATTGTTTGGGAGTTTATAATATAAATAAGTGGAATGGAAGAGTGTATAAATTTTCTTGTCGAATTTTTCCCTTTTACTTTATGAGCATATTTTTTATGTGTGAGAGATTACAAAATATCAAAATAGTAAAATCATTGGATAAAGTCCATATGCCATCATTGACCCCCCAATTTGGAGGGTCAAGAAAAACACCGTAGAAAAAGGCTTAGAGGGGCTAAAATGTCTCTCCTCATCTATTTTTCTCCCTCCTCATTTAATACTCCCAAACACACATATTTTAGATTCATCCATTCCCTTCCTTTCCATTACCTCCATTTTTATTCTCCGAATCATAGCCTAAAGGTCTCACAAATAAAAACATATAATTGGACATGAAGTATAAAATTCTTTTACACTGATAATATATTAATTAAAATTAAATTCTATTAGAAAATACACAAATGATGTTAGGATGATTATCAACTTTTATGTCCAAACTTCTGTTTCTTTTAGTGACAAACATAAATTTATGATTATTTGTCTCTGTTTCTAGTTAGAAGTATGAAATATCATCAGATGCTCATGATCATGATTCCACTATGAAGGAAAGTATCTGCAAATGGCTATACAGAGTGGGCTAAAGTAGTGACTTATAAAGGAGGAGTTGACTACACTAACTATTTTCTGTTCGTATTGGTATCCGAACTAGCACTAGCACATTCATTTGTCTGTCTTTCTCTCATCCACATAATGTTGCCTGGTTGCAGTTATGCTCCCAAGTGCTTCTAGGATTTCATATATGTAAATGTGCCATTGGTTTTGGATCACGCCTGCAGGTATGTGTGATCACATTAGATTTATTTAATGTTTGAAGAATGATAAAGTTTGACTTAATTAAGCATTCAACATAATTATGCAGGGTCTTCCATAATTGCATGCTGCTGGAAGACATCAAAGTTACCGATCCAACTGTCGAGGCATTTATAACAATTTACGAATAAGTTTCGATATTAATTTGTAGGATTTAAATAATCTAAAGTGAGAAGATCCAAACCGTGGATCCTACATCTTGAAAACAACCGTGTACTTATTTGTGTTAAAGTGTGACGCACACCCCCTACCATAGCACAGATAACAAGCATTATTGTAGTTTTGATGATTCAATATTGTTTAATTTTTCACATTTTTTTTTATCGGAGATGATTGTATTTGGAGCATTGTCGGATACTATATAATCACCTCTCCCAATTTAAACTCTTGTTCGCCATATGGGAGGAATTAACCCCAAATTATCATGCCAAAAAAAAAAGGAAAAAAAATTCTTAAACTCAAACCACCCATTTGTTAGTCAATTTTGCTTGACTGATTTTTCTTTTTAAAAACTTTTATGTTAGATTAATAGTTCCGTCAATTCCAGCACCCATAAAAAAGAAATCCTTCAATTCGTATAAATTCGACAAGTACGTTGATTATCGAAACTTTTAGTGGTAAGAATTAGAAAATCCCTCAGTTCCTCTATCATTACAGCTCGTAATAAGAATTAGAAAATGTTGGTTATTTTATTTTATTAGTTTTAAAACTTGCACCAATAATCGACTCGGTCAAGATACCGGGTCACTGGGTCACTGGTTCAACTGGTGGGCCACTGATCAAACCGATTGAACCGAATTTATATAAAAATATATATCAAAATGTATAAAAATTTAAGTAAAATATAATAAAATAACAACTAATTAACAATTTGACACTCTTTAAGGGCTCCAAATATTAAAACATAATTAAATAACATAAATTCCTAAATATTGTTTTCATTTCACAATCATAAATCACAATTAACAAGTTCAAAATATAATTACACAAGTAAACTTATAAAGTTTTATATAACAAACTCACAAGTCATGGCAATATAAACAAATTTATTGCCTTTTTCTAAAAGTCAAATTAGAATATTATTTTTTAAAATTTAAAAAAAGATATCATGTAGCCCAAAAAAAAAAGAAAAAAAGTAAAAAAAAAAAAAAAACCGAGTCGACTTGGTCCGGTTCAACTGGCTGAGTCACTGATTTTGATCCAAACCCGGCCGAGTCAAACCGGGTAGCATGGATTTTGGTACGAGACCGGTTCAAATAGTGGCTCGGACCGGTTGTGTGATCGGTTCACCGATTTTCCAGTAAAACCGGCCAGTTCGAGCCAATTTTTACAACTATGCTTTTTTTGTAGTTAAGAAAACAAGGCTTAACCCAACAAGGGAAGCAAAATTTTTGTAGAGACCAACGTGCTCCGAGGAAAACGTCTTTAAAGAATGAATGTCCTTGAAAATATTTATGATGGTAGGTGATAGATATTGTTAGAATTAATATTCACTTTAGTCCCTCATATTTCATGCATGAGTCAATTTAGTCCTTGACTTTTAAAATGAGTCAATTTGGTCCTCACATTTGCAATTGTGAGTCACTTTAGTCCTTCTGTCATGTGGGATCACTTTTAAAAGATGTTGACGGAAGGACGAAAATGACTCACAATTGCAAATGTGAGGGACCAAATTGACTCATTTTAAAAGTCAGAGACTAAATTGACTCACACATAAAATGTGAGGGACTAAAGTGATCATTAACTTATATTGTTGATTTTTATGACTATTTGAGGGTTTTCAGTTTTAGAACTAATATATCTCACACTATTCATTGAAAAAGAGAAAAAAAATCTCTCACTAGTTTAGTCAAGGACATTAATTTACTCTAAACTGTTTTCTATTTATTTTTTCATGAATAAGAGCTCATTAATTTTTTTGAGTGAGAAGCAAAATTACATTTATTCTTAGTTAAAAAGTTATTTTTATAATTAACGTAAAAAAATTATTATGGTCATAATTCAATAAGATTTTTTGAAACATTAATAAAAACATTTAGCGTATATTCTATACAAAACTTAGCATATTTTTAAAAATATGCAATTTATATAACTACTCTAATCCTTTTGAAAATACACTTTAATCCTTCAATTAAATTTTCTTTCATTGTTAGTAGAAATAATATATGAAAAATGTTTAGATGATAGAGGATAATCTAGTCTCGATTTCTTTTGGAAAAGTGGCTAATATGTCTACTGTCACTTCTATTGCATTAAATGTTTGTTTAGTTTGACCAAAAGACCATTTTTCCTTCTAATTATATGAATGGTTAGTATAAATTATTTATTAGTCTTTATAACATTATCAAAAATTATTATTCTCAGTTTAATTTAAAACAAATTTAATTATTTAAAAATATTTAATATATATTTTATTTTTAATTTTTATACGGTACCTATATATTACATGCATTAAAGCTAATGTATTTAATATAATCAGTTAATATATATAGAATTATTTTGTTTAAAAATTTCTTCTTTTTTGAACTAATTAAAAAAATTAATAGTTATCTACCAATATCGTTGTCCAAAATATAAAATCATCATTGAGCAACCAAAATCTAAATTGTCAATCACAAAAACAATAGCAACACTTAGAATAATGGGAACACTCAAACATTTCAAACTGCACAAGATCAATCATATTACCACAAAAAACTATAAATCAATTTCAAATGGCAAGACACCATAACCCCATCTCATCTACTGAAGACTTCCAAATTGCAAAAGTAGAGTCATAGATAAGTCACACAAATGACAGTAAAAATAAGCTCTGAGTGTTATTTGTTTGTTTAACAATTTTTAATTATATAATAGTTTGATGTTACAAAATAAGGTATTTTTTTTGTTCCGTTACAAAATAAGGTATTTAATTATGTATTACGATTTATTTGTATATCTTAATTATTATTTGTTCCATTTATAATTTCTTTCTGTCAAAAATTATTTATTATTTTTCATAAAACACTCAATATTATATTGTTTAGATAATTTTGTATAAAAATTAAAAAAATAATATTTAGATTTAAAATAAGTATATCAAATAAATTAATTAGCAATACCTGTAATAGTTAGTAACAGTGCAAAAATTAAAACTGAGATAAATATTAATTTTTTAATAATTAGATTTGCTTTTAACTAAATTAACAACAATAAATTTTGATCATATTATGATAATTAAAAATAATTTACATCAATCATTCATATAATTAAAAGAGAATAAGGATATTCTAGTGAAACTAAATAAAAAATTGATATAACAGA
Source organism: Dalbergia cultrata (assembly GCA_031216105.1). NCBI lineage: Eukaryota > Viridiplantae > Streptophyta > Magnoliopsida > Fabales > Fabaceae > Dalbergia > Dalbergia cultrata. The sequence goes on from CM062351.1 coordinate 32,056,195, forward strand.
AGTGACAATAGACATAGTAGAGTGGCAATAACCACTCTCTTTTTTTGGAGCTTGTAATGGTTCTTTAGTTTTTCAGCCATTAGATCTAAAAACAAATAAAATCAATAGTTAAATTTAAGAATAATGTTTGATGTACAGCTAAATTGCATAACAAATGCACACCACACACTTTATGATCATTGGATGTGATGTGTGATCCCCACTCATCTCACTCATTTATCAAATCCAATGATGATAAAGTATATGATGTACATTTATTGTGTAATTTAATTGTACATCTAACATCACTTTAAATTTAATGCCTAAAAATATTATAGACAGTTTATTAAAAATTATGAATAATTTATTAAAGACAAATACAAAATTAAAAGTACCAAAATACACCCTGAACCTCTTTCCTTCCCTCTCAACCCTTGCCCACGCTTTTCAGCTGCACACACCATGAATCAATCACCCATACTAACTTTTTCAATCTTCTGATACTCCTCCACTTCCCATTTGTGTTGTTTCACCCAATCATCCTAGTTCATTAATATTTCCAAATCTTTGAAGATAGGTTGGAATTGGTGTTACCCACCCCTTTCACCCACCACCACAACTAAGATTCATATACCACCAGAGAAGCCAAACGCCTTCTTCAATCCCTCCAGCACAAACATTATATATGGACGAGAAAGCAAAATGCCCACCGGTAATCAAGGAGGAAAAAAAATGATAAAAAGGAGAGAAGGGGGTTGCATTTGGTGAGTTGAAAATGAAGTGATGAGTATGTAATTTATGAGGGAATGGAGCACACTCCTTCTTCTAAGCTTCCGGTAAACACGGCAGCATGCTTATTACTCTGATTTGATGGCCACCATCTCCTACATGACAGATTAGGGTACATAAAAAATAGAGATGCAAGTTCCTAGTGGTGAAAATGAGTCATTTATGGCTCCATTACAAGTCATAAATTAATTTATTTTATGTAATTTTAAATACTAAAATAAGTATATTATATTAAAAAAGACTTTATTTTATTTACCTCCAATGTTTTAATGGCATGTTATGCCACGTGTATAAGCCTAATGATGAAGAGCTAACATAGGGACTAGCATGTCAATCACTTTCAATCTTAACGGATCACGAAGCTAATTTCTTTTCTTGAATGATAAAATAGTCCTTATATAAAAATATGGATGGATCAAGTAAAGTGTTCACGCTACCAAGTTGGGTTGGAATTCCGATGGATTTTATGATGATCTCATATGTTTAAGTCTACTATGAAATTCCAATTTATTGAATATTGGATCAAACTATTTAGCAATAATTATATTCATCTAATAATTAATAGTAGGGTCGATGGTAAACCTAAAGATATGAGTCCTATCTTATAATTTGCTTGCAATTCCAATAATTGTCCCCACCTCCTTTCTGTTGTCAACAATATCCCCGCCTTTTGGTTCAAATGTTTCATATTGACATCTTAAATTTCCATCCTTCTCTATTAGCCCGTGAGTGGTCTAATGTAGTTGCGGGTTGGCCAGCATCAGCGGGGTGGGTGGAAAGTGGACATGCGTAGCTTTTACTTTCACCATAATTGTCAATTTCTTTAACATTTTCGTATTTCAAAATATTTATCTATTTATAATATTTAAGTATGATATATTTTTTTCATTTAATTTCTAACCTTAAAATTATAAATATATTAGTAATAATTATGAACTCATCTGTCATTGGACAATGCACATACATGGTCATTGGATAAGTGTAGTACTAATAAAATTTTATTTTTTATATAGGAATAATTTTATCAACTTATAATTTTCTATATTTACTAAGATATTATTTTATTTTTCTTAATATGTGTATTGTTTGGTTTTTAACAGTTATTTTAAAACAGATAGAGTATTTTTTATGTTTCTTTATTACATTTTAATTTTTAAGATTTTATGAAAAAATTGTGAAAATAATAAAATCATATTTTTAGTTTTATTCCATGTTTTTACAATTTTTGTTTTATAAAATTTTGAAAATAACAAATAAAAATGAAAAAGAAAACTCAAACCAAACATGCTATAAAGAATTTTACAATTCAATTTTTTTATGTGAAAGAAAATTTTATACGTAGATAAATCTAATGACAAATTAAAAAAGATATTCTAAATCTAAAATATATAAGAAACAAATACATATCATATTAATTATGAACTAACCAATAATTTGTAGCTTTTTTTTTGTTGTCTCCTAAGGGTATCCACCGTCGACAACAGTGACTAATTCCTTCGCCAGTTTGTGCGGGCACCTCAAGGGTGGGATAGCTGGCCGGGCCGGGGAAGTTTTTCTATTCCCAAAGGCAGAGATCGAACCCGTGACTTTTGGTTAAGGGTGAGCAGCCTCTGGCTCACCCCTTTGGGTTCAATAATTTGTAGCTTTGCTTCTCACATGATGACTATGGATGTAAATATATTTTTCACAACAGAGACCAACACAAAAGGTGTTGTAGTATGAAGAATCTATTACGTCTATCTCCAAGATAGATCTCTAGACATCTCTATTTTTGTATGACCATAAAAAATAAAGGCACATAAAAAGGAAGAAAAGCACCACAAATGGGACAAAAATTGCTCATAGAGGAAAAAGAAGACATAAGAACAAAATAAAAGAAACAAAAAACCTAAATAAATGAAATTAAAAAAAAAGAATGTTAGAACGGAAATAGAATATATATATATATATAAGACAAGCCCATCGATAATTCACAGAATACACGAGACAAAAGAGAGAGTAAAAAGTATTACAGTTTTCCCGATATCTACTTAAACTTTTTCATTTCCTACTGTTTTGGCAAAGAGTGTTATGCTTTGAATAATAAACAATGATATTTGTACGTCAAAATAGATATATTTAAAAATATTAGCGAAAGAAAAAAGAAAATGTTTGACAATAGTGGATGTAATTCAAATTTTAGTTATTTATTGCATTCTTTATAACATCAGATATTAAATAAAATTGTGGTTTCAATGATTCCATTCTTGTCTTAAAAATTGTTCAGCTTTAAAATCCATGGTTAACATTTACCCCTTAATTAGATATTTGAATTGCACTTACATTGAAAATATTCAGCGAGCATATGATTATTGACTATCACATTGGTTTACGAAACAATTGCGTAATGATTTTGTTTTTTGAAAAACAAGAGTAGCACTAAATGAACTCTAATCTGCAAGATAACAATTAACCACGGACTTCAATTTTCCACGTTCACACATACTCTAGTACTAATATTATAATCATATAACCCTTTGTTATATTATATTCTTTCCTTTGCATTTAACCTTCATCCCCATTTCTGGAGTAGTACGGAGACATAGAGGCCGCGGAGCCTGACCCCAATTTAACAACTTCTCAGATCTTACCAAGATGTTCCAGCCATGTACTATAATTGTAAAAATAATTATTGTTCTTGTACAAGTAATTGTGGGAGTGAGTTCACTTTCAGACGCTGATAAGATAAGCACTTTGCCTGGGCAACCACCAGTCAAGTTCCAGCAATATGCTGGTTACATTACAGTGGATGAGAAGCAGCAGAGAGCATTGTTTTACTACTTTGCTGAAGCAGTTGAACCAGCTTCCAAGCCACTAGTTCTCTGGTTAAATGGAGGTATGCTGTTGTTGTGTATGTGGCAAAACACTGATTTTCAATCCTTCTTTCTGAATCTGAGTTGACCCTTTTGATTCATTTGAAGAAGCAACTAATATGCTCTCTCTGGGTTCTTGAAGGGCCTGGTTGTTCTTCTGTTGGAGCTGGAGCTTTTGTTGAGCATGGCCCTTTCAAACCCAGTGAAAATGGTCTTGTGAAAAATGATTATAGTTGGAACAATGGTAACTCCAACAATTCTGTTCAAATCCTTTTTTTTTTTTTTTTTAATTGAAGTATGCTGACATTTTAAGGATTCAATCAAAATCGCTTATTGATATCTTCCTTGTTGCAGAGGCAAACATGCTCTACTTGGAATCCCCGGCAGGTGTTGGTTTCTCCTACTCCGCCAATAAATCTTTCTACGACTATGTGAACGATGAAATGACAGGTTCACTTCATTTTGTGCATAGTAGCTTCTAAATAGTGCCAAAAGAATCATGATTTCATTGTCGATGAGTGGGTTGAATTGCTCAAGAGTCAAGAGTTTACACCTTATCCTTTAGCTTAGTTTGCTTTTAAATTCTGATAAAACAGTTCACGAGATCTGATGATGATTTCCATTCTTGTACAGCAAGGGATAATCTTGTTTTCCTACAGCATTGGTTCACTAAATTCCCAGAGTACAAAAACAATGACTTCTTTATCACAGGGGAGAGCTATGCAGGTAGGATCTTTGAGGTAAATGAAAATAGTAGTTTTGTTTTGGAGATACTGTAGTATAATACCTACTTTTTTTCAGGCCACTATGTACCACAACTTGCACAACTCATTATTCAAAACAAGACACAGTTCAATCTCAAGGGAATAGCAGTGAGTAATCAAATGAGAGTTTTAACAATAATTAACCTTTGAGTAAAGAGTAACATTTATGCTGATTTGAATAGTACAACTGGTTCAATTGTTGACTTCTGCAGATAGGAAATCCTCTTCTGGAATTTAACACAGATTTCAACTCCAGAGCCGAGTTTCTCTGGTCCCACGGACTGATATCAGATTCAACTTACGAAATCTTCACTAAAGTCTGCAACTATTCCCAAATTAGGAGACAATTTCAAAGTGGGACACTTAGTGGCGTTTGTGCAGGAGTAAATAAACTAGTGTCAACGGAGGTCAGTAGATACGTTGATTCATATGATGTTACTCTTGATGTGTGTCTGTCATCAGCAGATCAACAAGCTTATGTGCTCAATCAACTGACTCAACTGGTACATGCTTCATCTATTCTCTGGCAAAGTGGCAATATTGATTGATTGATTGTTTCTTTTAATTGGCTCTAATATTAATGTCTCTTGCAGCAAGAGGAAGGGAAGATAGATGTTTGCGTGGAAGATGAAACAATCACGTACTTGAACAGGAAAGAAGTGCAGGAAGCTCTCCATGCTAAGCTTGAAGGGATCACTAGATGGTCAACATGCAGCGAGTTAGTTTTTATTTTCCTTAGAGATGGCATATCTGTTCTCACTAATTACAACTGCAAAAGTACTTTGTGTTTTTTAGTAGGGCGTTTTTGTCTCCATTTCTGTGAGCTTTGTATTTCTTGTTGATTCTATTTCCATTCTTTTACAGCGTTCTCAGATATGATATGCAGAATCTAGAGGTTCCCACAATTTCTATTCTTGGGACACTTGTTAAGTCTGGCATCAGAGTTCTAGTATACAGGTCAGTAATTTTTTTTTTTTCCTACTATGTCACTTTAATTACATCTTACTTTACCCACCTACCGGAGTACCAGGGGTGTTTCAAGCCTCGCTAGGCTCTGCTCCAGGGCCCAAAAATTTTAGAACCCTTAATTTAATATTATGTAGTTGTAGTTTATGGTTATTCATAATAAGTTAAGACTTCCAAGCTTTTATGCAAATGCTTCATAAATTTCATTCTCTCATTCATATTAATTGGTTTATTTATAATCCTATTACTTTAGCAATATCTATGTTTTCTCTATTTATTTGTATGGAATACAGGCCCGAGAAATTGACCAATCACTATTTTCCCCCCTATCCATTAGTCTTCAAAGGTCACTAGACTTCAACTAACTCTGTCGAGTTAGGCTAGTTTATCATATTTGGTTGGGAAGCAAAAGTGGCAGTAAAATTTTTCTGAATGAGTTTTATGTGTAAAATTACATATAATCATTTGGGGAGTTTTTACCCTATTTTTACTCTCTAACAATCTATACCATTAAAGGTTAGATTTTCTCACTATAAATATTTTTTGCTTGTAAGAGTCGAACCCTACTTCACTTGAGAAGATTATGGATTAAAATTACTTGGACCAACCAAACATTGGTTATTTAATTTGGCTCAACCATTTCCCCCTTTTAAAATGGATGAAAATTGTCTTTCCCTTTTTTTCTCATTTTTATAACTCAATGACAATCATATTTTTCCTTATAAAACCAAGTGCTTTGTTTTTTTTTTCTTTTCAAAAAAAGGTTCGCTCTTATTTTATCGCCTTTTACTAGCATAATAGTAGATTGTTGTTTAGATTTTTATATCAAATGCGTTAAGTGATTTTACCGGGAAAAAATGCTTTAAGTGAAATCATGGAAGCAGAAGCAGATGATATATGATTATCCAATTGACAAAATAACGAAGAAAGATTTAATTGTTTTCGAAATGGATACATTACCTACAAATAATGTTAATGGTTTAATTGTTGGATTAACTGGAAGTTTTTTTTTCAAAATTAAAATTAATAAAATATTATTTAAGATCAAAGAATGTCTTACGAGGAATAAAAATGCATAAGATTCAATTGGAAAAATAATGTTAGAATAAATTAATTATTGAACTCCATTACTAACATTTTATCTCAAAAAAGATTGAAAGAGAAAAAAAAAAAGGAATAAATGAATTAAAAGTCTCATTGAAGTTTAATTCTCTGGAGCTGCCCCAGTTATCATGCTTCATCTACTCATAACACTTATAAACCAAGCAAAGTGCATTTTTGTCTCTACAGTGGAGATCAGGATTCAGTCATCCCATTGCTTGGAACTAGATCACTTGTGAATGGGTTGGCTAAGGAGTTAGGACTTAATACAACAGTGTCTTACAGAGCATGGTTCGAAGAAAGACAGGTATGATACTTTGGAATGCAAAATAAAAAGTTCCAATACTTTTGTGTAGCAATTCTAGTCATTATAATTGCATATCTTCCAGGTAGCTGGATGGACACAAGTATATGGTTACACCTTATCATTTGCTACTATTAGAGGAGCATCTCATGAAGCTCCGTTTTCACAGCCAGGGAGATCATTGGTGCTGCTAAAAACATTTCTGGAAGGAAAGCCACTGCCAGAACCATTCTCTTAAACATGAGTAGTGTTATAACTCAGGTGCTCCTGTGGCACTCAATAATAGAAACTCGTATAAATGGCAAACCGATTATTGCTATTGATCACCTTTAATTGTCATCAGTTTTACTTAAGCATTTCTTTCTTTCCGCACGTTGAACAAATGTTGCAAACAGAAATAATTAGAGGTATTGGCAATGAATACTTGATCATAACAAAAATGATCCACAAAGTTTATCCAAGAATATCTTGCTTCTAGATGTAAACATGAATGTGGTTTGAATTTCCTAACATTATGAAGCCAGCGTGGACCAACTAATTTCTTCATTCAGTTCAGGCCTGCAAGTTATGCCCAGTGCAATGAAATAATATGGTAGGAGGTTATCTAGGGATGAAACGGTAACACCAAATAGCTTAATCCTTCTCTTCATGCCTTCCTTGGTCTGTTGGGATGGGGGCAGGGTATCTGCAAGCTCTTCACCTAAGGGATCAGTCTAAGCTTGAGGTTCTTTTGTGTGTTGGGATGAATAGAACGTACGTGTTCTTATTTCAAATTACCCCTTAAACAGGAAGCAAAAATAGGAAGCAAAGTTTCACATTACCAATACCATAATTTTTTGGAATGTGGTTGGTGGGTTCAAGGAGTCACACCATGTTATGGAGATTGTTGGTACATGGGGCTTTATGCCGAGCAAGGTTGGACCTTGGATAGGTGTAGTCTACTCCATATTTGCCCTCATGGGTTTTGGCTTTGGGCCTATGTCGAATGCTATATGAGACCCTTTTCTGGGCCTTCAAATTTGGGTCATAACAGTGGCCCCAGCCCGTTATCTGATTATATTTAGTCGGATGTTGGGTTTACAAGCTTACTAGATGCATCACGTTCTCGAACAAGCTTGAGCACCTTAAATTCCGTCCTTTTATGCATTAACCTCCTTTCAATGGTGTGACTAAATCTCCAACACAAGTTCCCATTCGGTAAGCAGTGTTACTGTGCTGGATGTTGAATTCGATGTGCGAGGTTTTCTGATATTCGAGGGGTAGTTTGAATTCCCAGTAGAAGTAGCCACCTACCTATTGCGTTGTTCAAGGACTTTCTACTATTTCTCTACTCTGGGTTGCATCAAACATCCTATCATTTCTCGCCAAAGTGAATGTGCTTTTCAAGCAAGTTTTCCAAGCGTCATAAAGAATGCTAGGGGTAGCACTTTTATTGGAATGCCCCCATTCGTGCACTTGAAAAGACGTAAATACCTTTTCAGTAGCATTTTACTTCTGCTCCTTTTTCCTTTTCTTTTCTCATTATTTTAAGCATTTCTTCTTTTTTTCCTCCTATTCCGGCGACCCTTCTTTTATTCTTGCATTGGCGACCCTGTTGGTCATCGTCCTTTGTGAGTGTGGTAGTGCTTGTCACATTTATATTTTGTTCAGCATTGGAGGGTTCATCTTTGTCCCTTTTATCTAGTACACATTTTATCTACTAGTTTGATCATTGATGATGTCTCTGTGAAATTGTTTCCCATTCATTTGTGATGATTTTTCTTTCTCCATGGTTGCACCTGGTGGGTATTGTGGTAGCGCCATCATAGCCTTACCCACAACGGTTAAGATGTTTCGATTTTAGTGTCATTGTCGGAATGATTGATGTTCCCTGCATTTTGGACCTCCTTTTCTTGGTATTTTTAGGGGCATTGCCATTGTTGGAAATTGTCTTCTAGGGTGGAGGAAGCAACTGTGGGTGCGTGTGGCAGGCTCTTTACTTTTATATTACTAGGAACGTCGTTCCTGGGAATTCGACTTCCGGAAATGACATTATCAGGAATGACATTTTGAGACCGTTTAGTAAATGGATTAAAATCTCAAGAATATTAAAAATATGTCCATGAATTAATATTTATGTGTTTGGTTATCATTTATAATCCAGGAATCTTATGTATTTTTCCCAAAATGCCCCTAAATTGTTTTAGTGTCAAAATTAATGATTTCAACAAAAATTTAATTATTTTAACTTGAAATTAGCAATTTTAACTCTAAAATTAACTATTCTAGTTATAAATTAATAATTTTAACTCAAAAATTTATTATTTAAACAAAAATTTACTGTTTTAACATAAAAATCAATAATTTTAACTTTAAAAAACACCTATTTTAACTAAAAATCAACAATTTTAACTACAAAATTAACTATTCAAATTAAAACTTAACAATTTTAACTCAAAAACTTACTATTTAAATTAAAAAGTCAATTGTTTTAGCACAAAAATTAACAATTTTAACTAAAAAAATAGCTATTTTTATTAAATATCAACACTTTTAACTACAAAATTACTATTCAAATTAAAACTTAACAATTTTAACTCAATTTAACTATTCAACTAAAAATGAGCAATTTTATTAGTACTATCATGTTTCATGAACTATTTAACTAAATGCAAAAGATATTAAGATCCTAATAAAACAGAATATTTTCTACAATCAAAGTCTCATGCACATATATTGGTCACTAACAAAAGAAAGTTATAAAATTATAATATCCATATGGTCTCATAACTCCTAGAAATAAACCAAAATACATAATTTGTGAAGAGTTTCCAATTGATTTTGAGTTTGAGCAAGTTGTTTGTTGTCTGCTGTTAATTGATTGAGCTTGAGTGAGTTGTCTCGTGATTTCTTCATATACATTCAGTTTCTCTTCCAAAGTTTCTACAAGCTTGAACCCAAGAAATAGGGGAGTTGCAATCTGATACAAATATGACCACAATACACAAAAATCAAGCAATTAGATAAGTCTGCCAGTTTTTTTTCTGTTCTGAATTATAACTAAATGCATGTTCCAATAATGGATTTTAGTTAATTTTGCTTGAATTCAGGTTATAAAATAGCAAAGACTTTTTTTAATAAGTTTCCAGGAAGGAAGTAGTGGTGTGGGAACCACATGGCAACACATGCATAGTTTCATATGCACAATGCCTCACAAACACAACAATAAAATGTGCTAGAAATCTAGTTTCACTTTACCAAATCTCACGAACTCTATCAAGCTTGATGATGGCGGTAAGTGCGCTCTAGGCTGCGTATGGAAAAAGGAAAAAAAAGAAGAAATGATTTGCAAATAACAATCAAATAAAGGAAGAAAGCAAAGGATGTCGAGTTGAAAATAGACAGACATGCGGTCTGATTGGAGAAAATGTTAAGAATACCTCACAAAGACATTCACCTCTAATCCTGGAGCAAGTAATTGCCGCAACACATAGCAAAAGAAAAAAATAGCCAGAAAAACAATAACATATGAATACTTGCTCAGAGGATGCACAATTGAGTTGTGTTACTATGAAAATGAGTTACTATAGATTAGAAGCTCATCACTTAGTTATACAAGCCATCCATTTCAAGTTTAAATGATTAAAGCAATGCTTGATTAGAATGAAAATCAACACACAAGCACAACATCCAAATAGCTTACAATCAAAATCAACACCAAGCACAAAATCCATAATTTGGAACACAATTTTTTCAAATCAATTCTGACTCTTCATAGTGAAAAACACTAAAATAAAAAGAAAGACAACGAAACACTAAAATATAAAGCTATCCGGCACAAAAGCAATGATGGCATTCAAAAATAGACCATGCACACAAATAGAAGACAATGGAAGTTTTGAAGCAAGTGATCAATTTTGAAGCAATGAACTCTTAATCCAAAGCATATATATATATATATATATATATATATATATATATATATATATATATCAAACAATATCAAGTCGAGTATTTAGTATCATAAACTTGGTGTAATTTTTATACTACAACTAGCAAAATTCATAAAGACATTGGAAATAAGAAAGATTACTCCTAGCTTATCTTTGAAGTCAACCAGCCAAAGGAAGAATACGAAGCACACCTGTAGTAGGAAATATTCTAGCTACTTGTTGTCAAATTCACTTATAGAGCAACTTTGTTCATAGGCCATATTTGAAGTTTTAACATCTAGCAAAGTAGAGTCAGACCATTAAAGACTCATTGCTTATAAATTGAAAGTTTTCTATCTTCACGTAGAGACCAAATGTATCCTACTTTCCTACATGATATTGAAAAAAACACAATCATTTAGATATAGATATAGACAATTTGATGCCACTTTGGGTGTGTAAAGGGTGTAAGGCTCGGTAACCAATTTCACAAGTGCCATTAAATTGGAATCAGTGATTCACCATTCATTGCTTCAATCATATCCATCTACGAGAACAAACTACACCCACAATCCACATCTATTTCATCCATGTGGTGAGATTAAAATCAAAACATGCAAACTATAAGTCATAAAAAAACAAAATCGGCATATCTGTACTCAAGAAAGTTTGACATTGAAGGCGTCTAAAGCATCAAAGCAATCTTTCATCACAAACTTGTAAGTCAAGTACCATATCCTTAGTTTGAATTCATGCATGTGTTTGCGGTTTATTATTATTTCCTTCTTAGTTTAAAAATTGAAACTAGACTTTGTTGTATGTTTAGATCGAAATTTAGAATCCTATCATAAATAACATCGTCAAAAGGGAATTGGTGTCTAATCATTCAATTTGGTAAAACTTAACTATATAAATTGTTGTTTTTATGCTTCTTGATTTCATGTATATGCCTTGTTCATCGCAAAGAAGAACTCATGAGTAGACATGATTTTAGCAGAATGGAAATCGTAATGATGCACAAACAAGAAAAAGTTTGCCATGAGCCACTTAAGACATCAATAGTAACAATCAATGGGGTTGGGAGCAAGAAAACATACGATCAGGAACCTAATAGGAGAAGAATCTAATTGAGTTCAATGTCGAAGAACAAAGAAATCAAAGAAAACCAAAGAGGTTCACATAGACAAGAAATCTAATCAACCTAATCGAAGAAAAATCAGAGAAGAATCCGAAGAAGAGAGTCGAAGAGGGAGAGCGTCGAACCCTAATCGAAATAAAGAGGCGAGAAAAACACTAGTGAAGTATACCTTGATTCATTGTCGCGGTGGTGAAGGAAAGTCTTAGCGGTGGTGGCGGCGGAGTCCTCTGGCAAGCGATGGCGGCTCGAGCTCCATGCGGTGGCGGCGATGGTGAGATCCGAGAGAGCAGTTGCAAAATCAGGGAACTCTCACGAAAATAGGTGAAAATGTGAGTTTATGGGAGGGGCAGTTTAGGAATTTCACTTTGACATATCACATTTCTTTTCCCAGGAATAAAACATTCACTCACGAGATGGAGCCAGGAAAATGAGCTCTTTTTTATTCGCAGGAATCAAATTTGCCTGGGAATAATTTTTTAATCTGTCTACCAAACATGGGATCTTATATTCCCATGCTAAAATTCCTGGGAGTGAAAAAAAAACCCGGCTGCCACACGCACCCTGTAGGATGTCTTTATTTGTTTCTTTACATGTAATTTGTTTATTTGGTTTCCGATCTTAGGTTTATGGTGGTTTCCCCTTGTAGGATATAGGAAAACATGAAAATGTGAAAGTTCCTGAAGTTCTCTGTCTTCTGAGCAGATTTTCCAAGGAGGTACTCAGAATCCCTATTTTGGTCAATGATGATTTCATGTAGTCTTCAGAAGAAAGAATCATGTTTGTGTGGTTCTTGAGAAGGAATCTCAATATTTTCTTGAGGCAGCCAATTCTGATGAAAGGGTTTGTAATCATCTTTGCAAGGATGATTTTCAGTACATGTGGATGTACGACATCCTTTTTGCAAAGCTAGGCATTGAGATTCTATTTTTCAATTTCCAGATTATGATACTTCGTGAAATAAATGCCGCTCCTCTTAGTTGCATCTGAATAGATGGGCTATGATCTATGGTTTCGAGATAGTCTGTGGTTTCCTTGAGATTCCTCCTCTTCCTCAAATTTTTATTTACTTATTTATCTTCACCAAGCTTTCCAGTAGCTCCTGAATTCTTTCTAGGGTAGCATAGACAAAAAGGTTTTGGAAGAGGAATCCTTTCATCATTTCAAGGAATTTTATTTTAAGGTTTAGGGGGTCCCTCGTCACCTGCATTTTTTTTATTGTCGAGCAAAAAGGTTTCGAGTTCCCCTATTTTTGGACAATTGCTCCTTGATCTCCAAAGATATTTGAGGGCTCACTAAATCCCTCTAAGCGTGCTATTGTCATGTTTCTCCTCAAGTCTTGGAGGTCAAACCCTTTCAATCTCAAGAAGATTTTTGACTCTACCTTCGAGGCCTTTCAAGCCTATCTTGGTTTGACTTTCAACTTCCACTATACCATTTTGTTTATGTTGCTATATGTGGGCTGATATGCTTTACTTTTAGTTTCAGGTTAAATGGCTTCGCGGCTTTGTGGGCTACAGTTTTGAAGAAGAATGCTAAGGAGCTATTAGCTACCTCGAAAAGCCAAAGGCTTGCCACCTCCGGCTCGCCCTCCACTTTTTCTGGTGACTCTGATAAGCCGAAGGTGAAGAAATGGAAGATAGGAAAAAATGGGGTTGTTTCTTCCACTAAAAAGGAGAAAAGTCCTTTAGGCTGGGGCTTTACCTCCTCACTCGACTTTGAGATTGCTAGTTTGGACTCTGAGGTAGGGAAAGATGTTGTTACCAGAAACGGGGAGAAGCGCCCCACCATGTTCTCCGATGACTTCCTTTTTGCTGAATTTATTGATGAGCATATTTTTACAGAGGGAACTTGCCACCAGCTTTCTAGCTCCATGCTCCGGAATTAGTTGCAATAAGGTCAGTGCTCCCTTCTCTGCACCATGGGCCTCCTTCACCACAACAAGGATCTTACCTCCAAACTCGTGGCCATCAAGTAAGAGAAATAGGATCTCCAGTTAGGGCTTGAGGTCGAGAAGGAGCACATAGAGAATATCAAGGAGTCTATGAATAGCTATGTTAATGACAACAAAGATCTCCATGCTTGGCTAAGGTGGCTGAGAAAGAGCTAGCGAGCTAAAGTTAAAGGTGGCTGCGTTGGTGAACGAGAAGGATTCACTTTTTCCATTCATTTTAGTCTCTCACTTTTTATTATTGAGTCATTTTAGTCCTTGACTTTTAAAATGAGTCAAATTAGTCCCTAACATTATAAAATGTGAGTCATTTTAGTCCTTTAACCCAATTGTAGTTAATTTTCTATCAATTAAATGATAATTAATAATATTAAGTGATACCTTGACATACCATATGTCATCTAAAGTAGAATATATTTTAAAATGACTTATTTTGATATTTAAAATTATACAAAATAAGTCATTTAAATATTCATTATACATTTTAAATTAACTCATTTTGTATAATTTTAGATACCAAAATAAATTATTTTAAACTCCATTCTACTTTAAATGACACATAGTATGATAATATATAACTTAATGTTACATATCATCATCTAATTGATAAAATATTAAATAAAAGTGGAATAAGAGATTAATTTGACTCACATTTTGTAATGTTGAGGACTGATTTGACTCGTTTTAAAAGTGAGGGACTAAAATGACTCATGAGTGAAAAATGAGGGACTAAAATGAGCATTAACTCTTTTCCATCACTTACCTCTAACAGGATAAGGAAAAGCTCACTCGAGAGGTCTCCAAGCTAAACGCTAATGCTGCTAAGACCATATCTGACTGGGAGAAGAGTACCCAAGAGAATTTTGAGAATTGGTTGACCCAAGTGAAGGTCTTGTACCGTGATGGTGACTTGATCAAGTTGGGCTTGTTTCGGGTTGTGGAAGATGGGAAACCTAAAGACATAAGTGTTTCAAGGTCATATGTTTGTACATAATATGCACAATTTATATTTAGTTCTATAATTGTTTGACCGTTTTGTGCTTCATTTCGTCTTGTGTAAGCATATCTTTATTTTAACTGACGTGAACACTTGCAATTTTCCCTTCGAATATGTTCAATCATGAGTTGTGTTCTCTGATTATAATTAGTACCCAATTAGTGGATTTAACCTAGTGATTAATTTTTCCCTTAAAATATACGAGTTTAAATTATGTACGTAGTTAAGACCTTTGATTTTAAATAATCTGCACTCGGTTAATGAATTTAACCTAATGGATTAATTTTCCTCTTAGGTTTAGGATATATGAGTTTAAATTATCTATGAGGAACTATTTTTCCGCACTTAGAGCTAATCGCAAAATGGTTAACAGGAACCATTGCCCGTGCTATAGCTTGTAATGGATGGACAATGAGAATGTGTATTTTATTGCAATAAATTTCAAACCTGATGGATTTTTGTCCAACTTAGCCTATGCTTTCAAGCATGATTTGAGCATGATTTGTATAATAAAGTCTTTATACATAGTATCTTCCGAGGATGGTTGTAATATGCTGTGTACAGGTGTCTATAGCCAAGTTTCGTATGGCCTTAAGGTCCCCTGGATCTCAGAATAGGTTGCAGCTCTAGTTCTGCAGAATTTTCCAGAATAGATTTGCTGTAGTGAGCCATTATTCTGCTGCACAGGTTCAATACAGCAAGTGATGGTATGACCAATCTCACTGCAGTGAGGATCCTGATGATAGTACAGTAGTGAAACAACACAGTTTTGCTTATGACCCAAACCCCCCTTTTAAACCCCTCAGGCTTGGGTTTTTTAAGCAGAAACAGAAACCCTTGCCCCCACTCCTCTCTTCCCTCTTTCTCTCAAATCCAACCCCAAATCTTCATTCTCCAAGCTTCAAGGTGAGTATATGTTATTAGATTATGTCTCCATTCTTTCCACTCTTTCACATTCTTAGTTTGGGTATTGTCATTTCTTCCATTTTTGTCAAGTGGGGGTGTTCCCCCAATATTGTTAGAATATATCTAGAGCAATCTAGGAGTACTTATAACACCCTAAAAATTATATAAAAATTAATTTGAGCTTTTCTAGTCATAATTTCAAAAATTTGACATACATAAAAATTATGAGGATAATCTAATGGATCTGTAAAAAAAAAAAATAAATAGTAACTTGCGAGCCCCGCAAGTCCGTCGGGACAGCCAAAACCCTAGAATTAGGGCCCGAAAATGCTAAAAGTGAGAAATTATAGGATTAAGATTAGAAATGGGTAAGAATAAAGATTTTATACCTATAATTAATTTTTGGGCAATAGTTGATTACCCGGGTACACTATTTTACTTGTTCGGTAAAATTTCAGTGTGCAATTTCTAACACTGAAGTATAGTTTAATCTTTATCAAAGGAGAATTTATGTCCACTTTGACTTAATGAAAGGCTAGGATTTAATCTTGCTTTTATATCCACTTTGACTTAATGAAAGGCTAAGATTTAATCTTGTAAAGCAAGATTAAATCCTAGCCATCCATTTGCTTTCTTTCTTTAAGAACCATTCATTTATATTTTATGATATTCAAGCTTTATTACAAGATAAATACAACTCTAATTCTTCTCCAACAAGCCTCATTTTCGGCCATCCATGAGAGAGTGCAGAAAACTCCATTTTTTTCTTCACAAAAACCATGAAACTAGATCCAAAACACTTTCCCAAGGTCACTAAAACCATAAACTTCATTTACTAAGCTTGTTCTACTCATTAATACCTTCAAAACTAACCAATTAGAATTTGAATTCATCACCTCTTTCCACCTTGAGAGATCATTCTTTACTGATTTAGGAAGGAGTTGGGTGTGATTAGAGAGCTTTGGCGTGAAGGACTTCTGTAACGCCCGGGGACGGGGACGAGGAGTGATCGCCGGTGCAAAAGAGGGCACGGACAAGGAGCGGCTCCTCGCAAGGTCCTCTAAGCGGAGGGGTACATGAATGAACTGATTACACACTCGAATGAGAGGGATCCTAAGACTGTATAGGTATGGGACTATACAGTTGAGGAGGGCGTATATGAATTGATTCGCACTACCTATACCAACAAGATGCATCTTCTTTTAGTCTGAAAGAACTCCATAGTTAAGCGTGCTTGACCTGGGGTAATTTTGGGATGGGTGACCTCCTGGGAAGTTTTCTCAGGAAGCATGTGAGTGAGGACAAAGCATGCTAAAAAGATCCGTGTTGGTTTGTGGGGACAGTCATCAATCCATAAAGCAGCAGGGGATGTTACAACTTCCATCTTGGAGCAAACTAGAGACTAAGACACACTAGCTCTCAAGAGTAGGGTTTTTGAACCTCTTTTCCTTTCAAATCCTTTGTTTTGTCTTAACTACTTATTTAATTTGATATTTTTGGTTTTATTGGTTGATATTATGTCGATATTGATGTATTAATTTTAGTGGAGTGTTTGGATGATGTTAGAAAACCCATTTTGGCAAAACAAGTTTTGAATCATGTGCTGGAATTCTCGGATTTGTACTAACAGGTTATAGTTCACAAATTTTCTAATATATTTTTAGATGTTTTTATGAGCTAGAAAAATTATATGTTGAAGATAATATCCCAAATCAACTTCATGATTTTTCTGGGGTCTTAAAAATGACTTTTATTATTTTCTAAAAATATAAAACCGAGACTACTGCTGAGTTGTCTGGACAGCCAATTCTGAAACACTGAAGTTTGCTAATTTTGTTACCATAGAAAATGACTTATTTTTCCTTTGAAATTTTTATAGATTGTTGCCAACATCTTGAGGTTTATCTGTGATTTGTTCTATGAATTTATCAAGTCATTTGCTAGGTTTAAAATTATGGAATTTGGTTGTTGGCTGTAAATAGGAGGTTTATGAACTCAAAATTTGTCTAATTTTGTTAACATAGTTAGAGACCTCGTTTTGCTCTGAAAATTTTACAAGACCTTATGGACACACTGAGGTTTCATGGATAATTTTTGTGGCTTTGAAATTGAATATTTGATATGCAAATAAATTGGTGCTACAATGGTGTGAAATCTATCCATATGTTGTATTTAGATTAAGGTCTTATATTGGTGACATAATGACGTTTGGTTCAAGTATGATATATATGAATGCATGCTAGTGCCTTTAAGGATTGGTTTGAGGCATGATTGGAATCATTTTGTGAATGAAGGCACACATGTGCTTTATGCATGCATTTTGAAAAGAAAAGTGAATGATGCATATATGTGGCAAAAGAGAATGTATGAACTTCAATCATGCATAGTCTGACATAGGAGAAAACAGAAACAAGACTTAAGTTGAATTGAAGGGAAGGCAAAAATAGGAACTTCCCTAGTGTGCATATTCTGACGTAGGAGAAAACATAAACAAGACTTAAGTAGAATTCAAGGGAAGGCAAAAAGAGGAACTTGCCCTGAGATATTATGAGTCAGTAGATGTATCCGCTAGGAATAGAACTGTGTGTGATTAAAAAATGGAATAAAATGAAGTCTGATGATCATGTATAGGAATGAGCTCAGTCTTGATAAGTAGTCTATTTCCCATATGTGGTGTTATCCATTATAAATACCATTTGGTATAAACTATTTATTGTGGAGCTGTCCACGGCAAATACCCGCTGGGTATTGTAACGCCCTAATATTTAACCCAACACACCTAGGACGTATTATGGTTAATTATTAGTTATTACTCTTTTGTTTCATTCTTTGACTTCTCTCTATCAAAATACTTAGCAGAAAATATGGGTAAATTTTTTTTTTTAAACATAAAAAACGTGAGCCGCGCGTGCTAACATAAACCGAACATTAAACACAATCAAAGAAAACAGGGAAGGCAGATCATATGTGTACATATCTAAAACACAACATTCATGAACATGAAACACAATTATATTAAATAGCCTGGTTCATAATACAACAGGAATTACAATAAGCGAAGTCACATCCATACATAGTGGGCTGAGCTTTCAATACATAAAATCAATAGAAGGAAATACATGAAAGCAATAAATACATGGAAACAGAAAATACATGGAACATAAAAACACTAGATGCCATCTACAGCTCCCTCTCACTATTCCTATGAGTGCTCAAAACTAAATATGGCCCTAACAAAAGATACAACATAAAAAGGGGATTCTCGTTATAGCTCGGGCACTCAAATAGGTCCTCTATCGAGATCTACTAGCGATGCTGATCCTCCAGCGATGGGGGTATGTACCCAATGAACTGGGCAAGCTCCTCGGATGTTTGCATGCGAAACGGGGGACGAACATGGCCTCCGCAGCGCGAATTCATCTCTAGTCGTCGGGCTAGCCTATGCTGGGTCACTGTGTCCTCACTGCCTCTACCTATGTCCATGGGTGTCGTAGGTGCAGAACCCTCCAAGTAGATATGTGTAGGGGAGTTCTTAGATGGGTCGGTCTCTGATCACCTCGAACGGGGAACATACTCAGGGTAATCGTGAACTACTGAAGTGGTGGGGCGAGCATGATGAGCCTGCTTATCACGGGGTCGAGTGTGCTCAAAGATCAGATCATCACCATAGGGGGAAGTGGGAGTGAACCTAAAGTTGGAAACCGAGTAGGCAAAAGGGCATTCCATGTATGTAAAAATGCGTACAACACAACGACCCTCAAAGTGGTACGAGCGGTGGTCCGGGTCGTAGTGCATCTCCCATACCAGGGTGTCAATGAAGATCATGAATGAAGCCATTGCCCTCTGAAGATGTAATGGAAAGAGAGAAAGAAAGATAAAGGGGGGGGGGGTGAGAATCTTAATAAAGAATCTCAGTGAGGAAATCCTAATATCCTAGTGTCATCATCTACGTCTCCAGGAACCTTGGGTTTATTATAAAAAGGTGAGCATGCATGAGGTTCATTATTAAGTTTTAAACATAATTACCCAAAGTCCATTCATTTTAGAATGAATCTTGATGTTATGAATGCAGCACATTATAATATGGATGTATGACAGAAACATAATGCACATATCACTTGATCATATCATAAAGAAACATACTCATACAAGTGGCATAAAGAAGCATATAACTTTCACATAAACTCATTCTCCTTTCTTTTGCTTAAGTGACATTACTTTCATGAATAGTTATCTCATGAGGCCACCCTAATAACTTCTCTCCTTTGAGAGTTTTTAGGTTATGAGCTCATACCTAACTAGTTGTCACTAGTCTCAACTTATCCTAAGATAAGTATACATATACCCTGACTCCCAGAGTGCGGGTTAGGGGGCTTAGGATAACCTATCATAACCTTTAATTCGGGGAGTTTATAGGGTCATTTCCTTTTGTGAATCACCTCTCATAACCTTTAATTCGAGGAGTCGAGAAGGTCATTTCCGCATAGCTTATGTCACTTTAAGTCTTTTAGCGGATCACCCCTTATAACCTTTAATTCGAGGAGTCTAGGCGATCATTTCTTTATCTTATATCATGCAATAACAAATGCAATTCAAATAACTTTCCAAGTCCACAAATTTGGCGAAAATTTGGCAGTATCACAGCTGTACACCGAATTTCTCCAAATTTGCTTTATGCCATGTAAACACATAACTCATGAACATGATAAGCTATTAAAGCCATATAAACACTTCCTCATAGCACATGCATCAGCACATAAAGATCTCAATCCTTTATAAAGAGAATAAACATGCTCCTTACCAGTATGCCAGAATCAGGGACCTGACTCAGCTAATGCACATGCTTTGCTCTTAACAATTCATAAATAAACATATATTCAATTGAAATTTAACTCTCATTCCTCCTTTATCCTACAATATCTTATACTTTTGATCCTTACGAGTCTTAAACTTATGATCCGGCTAACCTAATATCCGATATACATCTTTTATGCACTTAAGGGATCACAACTAATAATTCTCACTAACTTTTATGCTTATGAACAACTCCAAATAGCCTTAGGCAGAGTGGGCAGAATCTCTATATTTCGATTACGGGTGTCTATAAGTCACGTCTTTGACCCTTTCTAAGTTTTGGCTTTTCTTAAGGCACTAAAACTAATTGTTACTACCTTTAGGAATTAATCCTACACTTCTAAACACTTTTAAAACAATTTTATCTCTAATTTAGTCATCCTAAAATAGCAGCCATGGTCTTGACTTTTATGGGTTCTAAAACTTACATTTTTGGTTCTTCCTAATTACTAGTATTTCCTAACACTCATAAAATAATTTTTACTTCAATTAAATATAATTTTTACACATTCTAATACATTAAAATAGCATCACACAACATCCATTATAACAAGGCAGTGGTCAAAATGTTTATCTCAAACAATCACATAAAATCACATTTCTAATGTTTGTAAGTTACTAGTTTCTCTTGGAATCATTTTAGAACTTCTAAAATCCTTTGAAAGCCAATTTATTTCATTAAAATCATACAAAGATGGTGATAAGGTAGTAGCTATTTTAAATCTTTCTTGAGTGAGTTTTAAATCATAAAATCATACTTATAGTATTCTTTGAGCTTTCCTATACTTAAGGAAATCTTAAGACATAGTTTGTTGGCCTTTGTAACTAGATGAAACTTAGACTAAGTCCATCATCATCACAAGGTTGAAATCATCCATTCATGGAATGCTTCCATTGTCCAAACTTTACTTGAGATAAAAAGAGCAAGTCTTTGAGCTCTAGGATCTTTAGGTGATGACAAAAACTTAAACATGCTATGTACTTTATTTTATTCTCCATTATAAAAGTAAAGTGAGGTCTTTAAAGTAAATATGAGATGCAAGTTTATTCTTATCTTTAGAGTTTAGGTGATGACTTGAAATATAAACATGAAATTTAAACATGAGAATGCAAGTTCATTTCTTTATTCTTGATATTTTAGTAATGACATTGGAAAATAAACATGATATGCAAAGCATAAACTTAAACATAGATGCAAGTTCATTTTATTCTTTCCTAGAGCTCATTCAAGACTTTAAAGGAACACAACCTCAACCCCAAGCTTATCTTAACAAGACAAAGTGAGTTTTAGAGTTCTTGTACCAAGGTTTCAAAGAAACCTTATGGTGTGAATATCATCATCAAGCTCAAGGAAATGGATTAAGAGAACAAATCAAATAACAACATTTCTTGAGAACCGAAATCTAACAAGGAAAAAGGAAAAAGGAAAATCGAAATCCAAACAAAGGAAAAAGGAAAGGAAAAACCGAAATGTTTTTAGGATCAAGACCAAGTTTCAAGCTTTAGAGGTTTCTCAAATGATAACCACAAGATCATTATCTTGAATCCTCATCATCAAGCTAAAATTTTCTTCTAAACACAAGGCTCCATGGCCAAAAATAAAAAGAAAGGAAATGAGCTTAAACTAAGAGAAACTAGAACTTTTTCATATCAAAACATCAAGTAAAAGATAAAGCCTTTAAAAAAATAAAAACCCCTACCAAGTGGTGTTTCTTGTTGGAAGGAAAAAGAGCTTGCTCTTAAAAGGAAATGAAAAGAAAAACTCCTTTCCAAGGTGATGTGTGGGTTTGGCCAAGAAGGAGGAAAAAGGAAGGAAATGTGTTTGTGTGAGCTTTGTGTGTATGGATGAGAGCTTAAGTGTTTGGATGATGATCTATGGTGGTTGTGTGATGGTTTGAGGTTGCAAGAGGGTGGTTTTTAAAGAAGATGAAGAAGATGAAGAAGATGAGAGCAAAGAGAACTCTTGAGTTCTTTGAGGAAAATAAAGAAAGCTTAGAGGAATTTCTTTAAGACAATAACTAGAAAATGAGCAAATGGAACCAAGTTATGTTAAGATAGGTATTTATAGAAAATTGAAACATGAAGAGGTAAAATGGAGGAGCAGGCCGTGGACATAGGTAGCCATGGGAGAGAGAAAAATATCTCTTCCAAATGGTCATTCAAAGGTAAGGCTGGGTATGGTTCAAAGCATAATTCAATGTATGGCTCAAAGCATTTGGCTCAAGGTATGGTTCTTTGTGTGCAAAATAATTCAACATGTGATGAATGTAGGGAGGAGGGGCTTCGGCCCTATGCATCCTATGGGGAAGGAAATTGTTTCATCCAATTGTGATTTAGAGGTGTGTTTAGGTGTATCTTTGATTAAGCTTTTGATTAGGAGTTTGTAAGTAAGTGTTTAGGTAAAATAACAGATAATTAGAGGTGTCAAGACATGATTAAGGAGTGGTCTTGCTTCATTAGTGAAATCAAAACTCATTTTATGACATAATCATTCACCAATATAATTCCTTAATTTAAGAAACTGAAGGGAGAAAACACTATTCAAAATTCCATGACATGGAATCTTGATTTCAAGAAAGAGTTTTAAGTTAATCTAAGCAATATTGGGATCTAATCAACCTTAATAAATTATTTTGACTCTAGTTTAATTATCAAAATTAATTAATCTTCGATTAAATCCTAATATTACTTAGGTTCCCTTAATCACGTCATTAGATCCGTAATGCACTATTCTGGGGGTAAAATGGTAATTTTGCACAAACACTGCCTGGGACCACCTAGACTTAAACAATTATCATTAAAAACATATAATTAGCATTATGAACTCCCGGGAAAGATTCCGGGCTCAAATGGCACTCATACCTGCATAAAACGCTATAGGGGTATTTTGGTCATTTTGAGTCGAAAGTTCAGAAAATGAGATTTTCATCTTTGATATCAATCACAACATGTGTAATCTCCTTCAAACATTGAGTTGACCCTCCGAGGATCGCTGGGTCAGCCATCCTCGCATTCCCGGTAAAAGTGACCTCGGGGGCATTTCAATCATTTATGCTTAAACAGAAAAATTGGGGCGTTACAAGTATAAACTAAGTCTTTCCTATGTCAATGAGAACAGAAAAATGCATTCAATTGAGTTTTATAACATGGTATAAATTAAGTCTTTCGTATGTCGATGGAAAAAGAAAAATGCACTGAATTGAGTTTTATGGCCATAAATAGAATCAGGCCCATTGAAAATAATTTCACTATAATTGGCACATGCATGGTTATATTATATTGAGTTATGTTGTTTAGCATTATTTCATATGATCTTGAGTATGATATTACCTGTGAATTAAGTGAATGAACATTAAAAGTAACCCACTTCGGAAGAACGATTTGGAACTTTAAAAATTAACTATTGTTATGAAATGCATGATCACTCTTTTTCTAATAAACTGAAGTGGCTGGGGCAATGACGATGATATTATTATTGTATATTTGGGGAAATACCCTACTGAGAATTGTATAATTCTCACCCTTACTTGTTTGTGTTTCCGTGTCGTCTCCAAGGTGATCCAGAGGACAAGGAGGCGGCCGCATCAAAGAAATCAACTTTGTAGTTGTAACACCCTAATTTTTAACCCAATACTCTAGAACACATTAGGTTAATCATTAGGTTATTACCTCTTAGTCTCATCCTTTTAATAAAATACTTAGTGAAAATTACGGGTAAATTTTTTTTGAAAACATAAAACCAAAGTGAGAGCAATGTTCATCATAAAGCAGGAAGATAAAGCACAATGACAAGTCAAGTAAAGCACAATAAATAAAACATATAGCAATGTAACAAGGATTAACACACCAAACGAAATACTTTCATTAATACCATAATTTAAAGATACATGTAGTCATACCCTTATAGAATTGGGCTGAGCTTGTAATATAAGGAAATAATCAAGAAAGTAGTAAAGTAGATGGTATGACGAAAAATAAAAACCTACTACACTACCCTCCTACCAAAGCTATGGGTGCCAAACTCAAACCCCCTCCCAAAAGGTACAGCCGAAGGGGAAAAACCTCATGCCGGCTCCAGCACTCAAATAGATGTGATGGAAGAGAGCAAAAGGAGAGGAAGGAGTGAGAATCTTACTAAAGAATCTCAGTAGGGACCACTTATCTAGGGTTACATCGTTCACATCCTCAGGAACCTTGGGTTTATTTATAAAAGGTCTGCATGCATATAAGATTCATTATTAGGGTTTATGAAACTAGATTATTCAAGGTTCATTCCTTTTAGTATGCATCTTAATGTCATGAATGTAACATATCAGGACATGAATACATGGCAATGCTTCAAGCAAATAACTCAACAAATCACAATGTCAAGAAGCATACAAGTGGCATAAAGGGCATACAACTTTTAATGGAACTTTCCTTAACTTTGTGATATCAATCATGGTACTTTAGCATAATAAGGCCACCCTAAAAACATCTAGGCTATGAGCTCATACCTTAGCTAGTCGTAACTAGCTCTTGCTTATTATCTGAATAAGCGAAACATAATAAAAATAATCCCGACTCATTGAGTACGGGTTAGGGGGCTAGGGCTCACCTCTCTTAGGATATACCATCTTTGAAACGCTTTGCGGGCATCAAGCCACAGCAATTTTTCCACTTTGGTAGGCTGCATCTACTCATACCCTCACGGATTTGTCTCCCCTGGGGTGCTCGGCCGAACCGGCGTCACCCAGGAAAGCGCGTCTCAGTGCTTTGTCACATAAAAATCTCTTGGGGGTGCTTGGCCGAACCGGTGTCACCCAAGGTTTTAAATCTCATATCATACTTCAAACACAATCTCAAGTCCTTTCGGTTTTGATGGAAATTCGACAGCATAACGACTATAAACCGAATTTCCTTCAAACCGTCTTTATGCTACAAGCTTACATCACATACATATTTCTCATTCAACTTTCATGCTCATGATAAACTTAATATCTCAATAAATCATTTCATCATGGCTTATGTATCATCAAGACATATACATCCAAATATCATACTTGCATAAATCAACTCATAGCATAAAAGATCTCTTAATGTTTTATGCTTTGACCCTTAAGGTCCTTTAACTTGAAATCTAAGTTGTATATCATCACAACCTAAGCTCTCGGGTACCTATAGGCTCATGTCTAAGTATTCCTCACTCAATTCTATGATCATAAACAATTCTAAACCTCAAGAGTGTAGAATCTATAATTCATACTCTACGGGTACTTAGGAGTCACAACATTGACCCTTTTTAAGTTCGATTTGCTCCTAAGGCATCAAGATCAAGTCCTAAACCAATTATGAGTAGTTCCTACACATTTAAAATAATTATAAACCATAATTTTTAATTCTAAACCTTGCTGGATAGAATCCAAAAAATTATATTTCAAAGGGATCTAAAAGTCTCAAATTAATTCTTTTCTAGTTACTAACTTGTCTTATCTTTCACATATGAATTTTTGCATCAGATATACATGAACATACTCATATTATCATCATCAAAACAACATAAAATAGTGAGCATAGCAAGCAAGGCAGAACTGAAATTATCTCCATCATAAAATTCATAAAACATCATTTCAAAGATACATAAATTACTAGTTTCTCTTAGGGCCCTTTTAAAACTTTCAAAACTCATTAAAAAACATTTTTATCTTACTAATGTCATCAAAATACCTCCAAGGGCAGTAGCTATTTTGAATGGGACTTGAAAAGATTTAAAATCATAAAACTTTGTTCGAAACATGTCTTAGGCTTATCTAATCTTAGAAAAATTTTGAAACATAAGTTTTAGTATTTGTAATCATATAAACCTCATAAGGCCGAATTTAAAGGAGCTAAGGAACATATATTTTCAAGTCTTTGTGTGAGATAATAATGGGTAAGTCTATGAGCTCTAAATCTCTTAAGTAATGGCATAAAAATAAATATGCAATGCACTTTGTTTTAGTCTTTATTTAGAGGTGAGAACATAAAATAAATATGCTATGCAAACTCATTATTATCTTAGAGATTTAGTGAGAGCATAAACATAAATATGAAGATGCAAGTTCATTCTTAAATCTTGAGCATTTAGTGATAACATAAAAGTAAATATAGATGCAAGTCTTTTATCTTAACTTAGAGCTCATATGAGACTTTTAAAGAGAACTTAAAATCTCAACCCAACATCCATCTCATCAACAAAGTGAGCTTTAGAGTTCTTGAACCAAGTCCTCAAAGGAACCACATGGTTCTTGAACATCATCATCAAGCTCAAAAAGAATCAAACTTTAAAAGAAAACAAGACTTTAAGGAAATAGAAACCAAGCAACATTATTTTCTTGATACAAAGTAAATATAGAGACACTTTAAAAAAATTTAACAAAATCTTTAAAGTGAAGACTATGGAGGCCGAAACTATGAAGGAAAAGAAAAGGAAAGAGAAACCAATACTTTGCTATATCAAGAACAAAACTCAAGCTTTAGAGGTTCCTTTGAGATGAACACAAGGTCATCATCTAGGAACTCTCATCATCAAGCTATCATGTTCATAAAGAGGCCAAGGGGCTGAAATGAAAAAGAAAAGAGACACAAGGAAAAGCTTTAAAAGAAACTAAGAGAAACTTTGAATAAAACACATTTTTGAGTAAAACAAAGTTTGAAAGAAACTCCCTACCAAGTTAGAGGATGAAAATGCTTGATCTTGGAAGGAAATGAAAGAGCAACTCCTCCTTGAGAGGTGATGAGGATTCGGCCACCAAGAGGAAAAAGGAAAGGAGATGTGTTTTGAGGAGGCTTGTGTTTGAGGTTGAGTGTTTAAGTGTTTAGGAGATGATTTGAGGTTGTGAGGTGGTGGTTTGAAATTATGAGATGATGATTTGAAGAGAGGATGAAGAAGATGAAGATGAAAAGGAAAGTTCTTAGAACTTGAGAGGAATTGAAGAACTCATAAGAAATGCTAAAATGCTTAAACTTACCAAATGAACAAAGCATGGTGCAAAGTATGGCTTCAAGCATGGTGTTTTGAGGTTATTTTCTTTCAAATTTGAAAAAAAATAACTCTTCTAGAAGGCAAGGAGGGCTGGAGATTTTTGAGCCACAAAAATGAGAGAAAAAGTCTTCTAGAAGTTGTTAGATGAAGCATGGATGAAAGCATGGTGTTTATGACTCAAAGCATGGTTCATGGTGAGGTGGAAGCATGGTTATTTTGAGTGAAAGAATTTACACATGTGATGGAAAAATGGGGGTATGGATTCGGCCAGATAGCATCAACCAAGGGGGAGAGAGATTTGTTCATGTAATTGTGTGTTAATGATAGGTTTAGATGTGTATTAGTTTAGGTACAAGGTTAGGAATCACTAAGCACAAGTTTAGGTAGCTAAGGATGTAATTAAGAATTTCAAGACTCAATTTAAGGAGTGCTCATACACAATTAGAGGATTTAAAATTCATTTTATGAGTAAACTATGTAGACAAATTTCCATGATTTAAGGAATTGGAAAGAGAAAACATTATTCAAGATTCCATTATTAGGAATCTTGAATTTAAAATATGATTTGAGCTTAAATTAACCAATCTTAGGTTCTAATTAGCTCTAATAAATTATTTTGACTCTAGATTAATTAAGAAAATTAATTAACCTTCGATTAGAGCCTAATATTGCTTAGGTTTGCTTAATCACTCGATTAAGCTCAAGAACACAAAACTAGGGGCAAAATCATAATTTTGCACAAATTTTGCCTGGGACCACCGGGACTAAAACTCAGGTCACAGAATATATAAAAACGCCTTTTAAAACCATTTGGAGAAGTTTTGGGTTCATCCAGCACTTGCAATCGGGTCAAACACCACAGACGTATTTTGGTCATTTTGACCTGAAAACTCAAAAAATGAGATTTTCGATCCCGGAAAGGTACACAAGTCAACTAATCCCCTTCAAACATTGAGTTAGCCCCTCGAGGGCTGCCGGGTTGGCTATCCTCGAGTTCAGGGCTGGAAATAACCTCAGGGGCATTTTGGTTATTTTCACTTTAACAGCAAATCGGGGCATTACAGTAGTAGTTTAGTAGTGGATATTTTAATTCCTTGTATTTAGTTGTAGTCACATATATGTAAATGTAACAAAGATTGTCTATAAATGTAAGCTCATATCTGAGCTTCCTTCTGTACTTGACTTTATATTAGATAAATGTTTCGTATCTTGTTATATATTTTAATTGAATCACGCTAGTTATTACACGAACCCATCGAGCTTGTTCTAGATATTTAAGAAAGGTTTGCTGATTAATAAGTAACAACTATCGAGTACGGTGTCATGACTTAAGGATGATGTCGTACTTGGGAGGGTGTTACAGTACCCATAGATTTCTTATGAGTTTTATGGTTGCAATGGTAAACTTTAGTTCCATCCTTCCCCCCTAAAGCTCTCCTAGAGACGGTCCTTCACATTCTACCCCTCCATATGAGTGAGTTTGATTTCATTGCCATACTTTGGTCATCCTATAATTATTTTCTAGCATAATGAAATTTTTAGAGAATACATACTGGAGATTTGACATGAACTAAGATATAGATATATATATATATATATATATATATATATATATATATATATATATATATATATATATATATATATATATAGATATATATATATATATATACATGTATTTTTGCAAGGATTAGAAAATATTTTGAAGCTTAGCATGAAAATTTATGATTGTCAAAATGCATGGGACCATACTTGGATTATGACTGCTACTATATGAATTGCTTATGATTTTAAACTTGATTTTTTTTTTTATGAGAATTAGGTATGATCGAGGAAATGGAAATGTGAAACGTAACATATAAGTATGAAAAGAAAAATATGATAGAACTTAGAATTTATAGAACCCTTATATCATGACTCCAGTATGAATTAGAATAGGGAATTACTGAGAGCAATAGACCTATGAGTTAATGGCAATTACTCCATTAACCTTGGTATACCAAGGCTAGCCAGGGGCAAGTTATCCTTGATTTAGATCTGTCTGCTAGGGACACGGTTTGCTAGGAATTGAGCACCATTCTTACAGCTGATGAATAGTCTGTTCCCTTTTGTAATTCTTTGAGAACTATTATGTCTTTTTATTCCAGCAACTATGGTTTTGTAGCTAGTATGTAAATACAAATGAAATGGTTTATACTTACTGCATTGTTATTGTGTATTCTTTTTCATGTCCCATGTATGGTTATAAGTGAGGATCCACTTACTGAGTTTTATGATAAAACTCACCACTCTTTCCTCTCCCTTTTCCTCACAGACACATGCTTCCTTCCTCTCAGTAGTAGATATCTCTATAGCTGGTGAGCTTCACATTGGCATGGAGGCACAATGTTTTTCTTTTCTGTATAGAGTATTCCAGTGATAATGCGGGAAGAGTCCCGAACCATGCATTTATTACATTTTGTACACCATGATTCTTTTGTATTAAAATGATTTAGTATTCATGGTTCTTTTTGTACATAAGCAACTTAGTATATTTTATATGGCAGCTACAGTTTTATAGATGACATATGAAATTAGTGTAGGTATAAAGTGAATGAGAAGGGAGGTTGAATTGTGCTTTTCTTTTCTAAACCTTTTGGAAACTAAAACTTAAAACAAAGACTATAAAGTGTCAAGCTTGTAGTGCAACGAAAACAAGGTTAAAAAGTTCAGAAAGTGACTTTCTAAATTAGAACACTAGTAGTAGATAAACTAAAATGATAAACTTTAACATATATACATATTGTGAAATTGAACAATGAAAGTAAAAAGATAAAGGATAAGAAAATACTGCACAGGGGTTTTATACTGGTTTGGCCAACACCTGCCTACATCCAATTCTGAGCAACCATTGAGTTTCATTAACCTTTCTCAATTCGAGAAAAAAACTGGATAGTATTTACAATAACCTTCCTAAGCTCTAACCTGTGACAAGTAGACAATCCCTACTGGCACAAACTAAGTAGTTCTTTACCAGTCTTTTCAAGCTGAATCGAGTAGTTTTTCACTAGCCTTTCCAAGCTAAGCCATGAGCAGCAAGAATGCCTTTACCATCACGTTGCAAGTAGTTTTTTCATAGCCTTTGCAAGCTATTTCACATCGATCAGTACAGCATCGAGGATACAAAGGTTTTGTATTTGGATTGCCACTCAAACTAACCTACACTCAAGCTTATTTACAGATATACAATGAATAATCCTGAGATAACTTGAGTGACTTCTTTCTAATGATTCTTCCTAAAAAGAATGTATGAATAATCTAAGAACTTAAAAAGAAGATTTTTATGAACAAAGGAACTGATTACAAGAAATAATAAACTTCACAGAATAGATGAGAGAAAGATTTTGCAGTGTTTTAGCTCTTGTGATTGTCAAGTTTTTGTTCTTGAAGGTTCAACATCTCTTTGTCGATGGTCTCCCTTTGTGACCATTGCCCTTGATCAGTTGCCCAAGTGACAAGTGTTGATCATTTGTTTGTGTCATGGAAACATAATCTAGAGGAGTAGCTCGTCTGGTGTCAAAGCTTTTTACAAAAGTTGTTGAAAAGTTTAGGTTTTTGATGTCCTTCAGAAACTACTTTTCTACTTTCTAAACATGGTTTCTGAACTCATTCTTTTAGATATGGAGTGGTGGACCAAAGGGGCTAAAGAGATGACGTGCCAGTCTGAAACTGGGTTTGGCTTGACATTTGAATTTCAAAAATTCTAATTTTCTCTCCTTTTCAATAAGGTGAACTTTTTGATGTGCACTATCAGTTCCTTGACAATTCTTTGGTATTCTAATATTCAATATGAGCTTTATAATGATGAATTAATTGCGATCATGATAATTGAAGACTGTGTAACACATTGTTCTCAGATTTTGCATGATATCTTCATTTTTGACGTACTTTCTAATGTCCCGTGCTACTTTCTGAAGACCCGTGTCTTGGTTTCTTATTCTTGACTTGATTTGCTTTAGTTCGTAACACATGTATACATACTTTAGAGGATATAATGTTAACTTCTATTAGGCTCAATCTCTTAACATGAGATAAATCATGTTTGCACATGTAAAGTGAGATTATTCTCATTTAAGTCCATGCTATGCAATTCGAATACCTGTTATGCTTTGTCAAGAAATTCAAGGTACACATTAGTCATTCTTCAAAGTATTTTCTTTAAATTGGCTTTGTTGTCATTCAAAACATATAGCTTTAATACTTTTTGAATGGTTTTGGAGCTTACAATCTCCTATATTTTGAAGAAGAAAAACCAATTTGAATAAAATCTTTTGAAAAGATGTTGAAAGATAATAGAGTGTCTCGGGATAAACACTTATTCTTTCAAAACATCGCAGTCTTTAAATTTCAAGAAGTCCTTTTCTTAAGGCATGATATGGATGTGTTCAAAACATTTTAAAGCCTTAAGTAACTCAAATAAAAACTATTAGGGTTATGATGAAACTTTCTGAATTAATTCAGAGTGCTTTTTGAGATGTATCATAGTGATACTAAAGCAGATGTGATCGTTTAAGTCCTTTTACACCAACAGCTTGACTTTTTGTTATAAAGATACTTTCTAAAATTTAATGTGCTTGAATAAAAAACAAGTAATACTTATGATATTTCTTCTTGATTAAAATTCTTAGTCAGCATAACTTTATCCAAATCGGTTTTTCAAAAATAAATGCTCGAATATGTATGATAAACGTAACAGAGCACACATGATTGAGATATAGAAACAAACTGATGCTTATGTAGTTTCTTATGTTCAAAGAAACTTTAATAAAATTTATCAACATATTACTATTTTAACACCCTAATTTTTAACCCAACTTTCTAGAACACATTAGGTTAAACATTAGGCTATTACTTCATAGTCTCATTCTTTCATTGAAATACTTAGCGGAAATTACGGGTAAATTTTTCTTTTTTGAAAACATAAAACAAAGTGAGAGCCGCGAGCATAACTAATCGAATGACAGAAACGTAAAGCATGCGTAACGATCATAAACAACCATGTAAAATAAATCATACATCAGAAGAACATAGATCATGAAGATGACAGAAACATTTCATTAATAATAAAGTAGCTAAAGTACATAACTAGTCATACCCTTATAGAAACGGGCAGAGCTTGAAATACAACGGAAAGGAAATACAACAGATAGCAAAGTACATAGTTCAACATGAAGATAGAAAAACCTAAAATGCTACCCTCCTACTAGGCTATGAGCACAAACTACACACCCCTCCCAAAAGGTACGACCGAAGGGGAAGATCCTCATAGAAAAAAAACTCGAGTACTCACAAGGCTCTCCATCAGGAACTAGTGACGTCGGGGGTCCTCGGGTGATGGAGGCAGGTAACCGGGGAAACGCTCTATCTCCTCCTGTGTGGGCCAATGCAATGTGAAAGGCACACGAGGTGGCTGAACGTGGGCTCCTTGATGCGAACTCATCTCGGCTCTCCTCGCCAGGCGCGGCTGCACCACAGTCTCCTCACTCCCCACACGTCGGGATCGGGGAAAAGGGGCTGAAGCCTCCGAAGGAACATGCGTCGGCCAATCCTCGGATGGGTCGGTCTCGGATCTCCTCGAACGAGGTACGTACTCCGGGAAATCTCGGACGGCGAAGGCAGAGGTACGGGCACGTCGCAGCTGCTCCTCACGCGGGTGGGTACGCTCGAAGATCATGTCGTCACTACGGAAGGCGCAGTAGGAGTGAACTGGTGGCTCGAAACTGGATAAGCGAAAGGTCATCCCATGTACACAACGGCACATCGACCCTCAAAGTGATATGAACGGTGGTCCGGGTCGAAGTGTATCTCCTATACTGGCGTATCAACGAAGACCACGAACGTCGCCATCGCTCTCTGAAGATGTCACGGAAGAAAGAAGAGAGAGGAGTGAGAAATCTTGCTAAAGAAATCTCAGTAGGAATCTCCTACCCTAGGGTTACATCGTACACATCCTCAGGAACCTAGGGTTTAATTATAAAAATAGTGATCATGGATATAAGGTTCAATTTAGGGTTTCTCAAACTAATTATCCAAGGCCCATTCCTTTTAGCATGCGTCTTGATATTATAAATGCAACAGGTTATATCATGGATGCATATCAATACTCGAACATACAAGACAACACATCAAAGCACATAAACATAAATCATGTGGCATGAGGGCATATAACTTTCAAGTGATTCGTTCCTCAACTTCGTGACATCAATCATGGTACTTCAGCATATAAGCCACTCTAAAAATAATAACTAGGTTATGATCTCATACCTCAGCTAGTCGTCACTAGCTCTTGCTTATTATCTTGAATAAGTGAAACATAAATAACAATCCCGACTCACAAGTACGGGTAGAGGGCAGGGATCACCTCTCTTTAGGATATACCCTCTTTGAAGCGCTTTGCTAGCCACGCATGGCCTCGCAATTTGTCCACTTTGGTAGGCTGCATCTACTCATACCCTCACGGATTTGTCTCCTCCTGAGGGTACTCGGCCTAACCGGCACCTCCTCGGGGGAAGTGCGTCTCAGTGCTTTGTCACATAAAAATCTCTTGGGGGTGCTCGGCCGAACCGGTGTCACCCAGGGTTTTCAACTCATATGGTACTCATAAATCATTTCTTTTAACCCTTTAAGGTTTGACGGAAATTCGGCAGCATAACAGCTGTTAAACCGAATTTCCTTCAAATTGCCACAAGCTAATCCACACATCATGTTCTCATGAAATCTCATGCTATGATAAACTTTAAGATTTCATCAATCATTTTCTCATGCATCAAGCACATCTCATCATATCATTGCATCAAACAACACATCATAGCATTAACAACTTTTTAGTGTCTTATGCATTGACCCTTAAGGTCCCTAACTCACATTCTAAGTTATAAATCATCAAACCTAATCTCTTGGGAACTTATAAGGTCTTAACTAAGTATTTCTCACCTCACACTATGATCAAGAACATCTCTAAACCTCAAGAGTGCAGAATTCATATTCCTAGCTTTACGGGTACCTAGGAGTCACAACAATGACCCTTTCTAAGTCCAGTTTGCTCCTAAGGCATCAAGATTAAGTCCTAAACCATTTATGAGTCATTCCTACACATTTAAACTAATTTAAATCCATGATTAGCATTACTAAACCTTGCTGGACAGAATCCAGAAAATTCAAACATTAAAGGATCTAGAACTCTCAAATTAATTCTTTTCTATTTTTTAACTTCTCTTATCTTTCACATATGAGTCTTAACATTAATTATGCTTAAACATAAGCATATTATCATCATTAACACAGCTCATACAGTGGCTGAACATGACAAGGCAGAACCGAAACAAACATCTCCATTTAAAGGCATCAAACACATTTTCTAAAGCGCATAAAATACTAGTTTCTCTTGGAACTTTTTTAAAACTTTCAAAACTCATTTATAAATATTTTTAACATCTAAAATCATCAAAATATTTATGAGGGCAATAGCTAGATCAAACTTGTCTCAAGAGGTTCTAAATTCATAAAACTTAGTTCTATGCATTCCTTAAACTCATATAAGCTTGGAAAAATGATAAAACATAGTCTCAAACACTTAGAAACTTCAAGACCCCTTGGGGTCGAAATATGAACCAAAAAAAATACATATTTTTAGACCTTTGTTGAGACAACAATGGGCAAGTCTTTGAGCTCTAGGTTCATTTAGGTGATGACATAAAAATAAACATGCTCATGCACTTATTTTAGGTTCCATTAGAAAATAAAGTGATAGCACAAAGTAAATATGAATGCAACTCATTATTATCTTGGTATTAAGTGAGAACTTGAAATATAAACATGATAATGCATAGCTTGAAGTATAAACATGATAATGCAAGGTTCACTTATTATCTTGATATTTAGTGATAGCAAGGAAGTAAACATGATATGCAAAGCATAAAGTAAACATGATGCAAGGTTCATTTTATGGTTGACTAGAGCTCATTCAAGACTTTAACAAGATAACAACCCAATACAATATCTCAAAGATCAAAATACCAAGACCGAAAGTCTTACAAAAGAAAAAGAAAGAGAAACTAAGTCAAGTTCTTTATTAAATACCCAAAACCCCTATCTAGAGAAAAAAATCTCTAGAACGTGCCGGCCAACTTTAAGGTTGACGAGGGTAGGCTTGGGCTTTTAGAAATCCTTAGATTAATTTTCTTAAGTTGAAAAACCATGTGAGCTAGATATCATATAGATAAAGTTATAAGAAAAGGAAAACTCAAGCTTTAGAGGTTTCTTTGAGATGAACACAAGGTCATCATCTAGAAACTCTCATCATCAAGCTATCATGCTCATAATCAAGGCCTCATGGCTGAAATGAAAGGAAAACAAAGAACCAAGGAAAAGTTTCAAAAGAAATTCAAGAGAAAGCTAGAGAAACTCATTTTTCAAGAAACAAAGTTTAAAAAAACACTCCTACCTAGAGTGAAGATGAAAACTTGGACTCTTTGAAAAGGAAAATAAGATGATGAGCTCCTCCAAGAGGCAAGATAGCTTCGGCCAAGAGAGGATGAGAAGGTTGGAGTTGTGTTTCAAGTGAAGTTGTGTTTGAGGTGTGGTGTTTGAGAGGTTTGATGATGGTTCAAGGCTTTGGGGTGGTGTTTGATTGTTAAGAGATGATGATGGGATGAAGAGATGAAGAAGATGAAGATGAAAAGAAAGGAAGAACACTCTTGAAACTTTGAGAGAAAAGAAAAACTTAGTAAGACAACTCTAAAAGTCCAACCTTAGCAAATGCTTCAAGGTGCAACTAAGCTATCTCAAGCATCCTATTTATAGAAAAACAAAACCATGGGGCTTACCAAAGGAAGCCTTGGCCGTGACTTTGAGAGGGAAAAAGGGAGAGAAAAAGGGAGAGAAAAATATCTCTTACACAAGGTCATTCAAGCATGGTTTGAAGTATGGAAACTATGCTACAAAGTATGGCTTGATGTGAGTTAATTTCCTATCAATTTTTTATGAAGTTAAGCTTCTAGAAACAATGCATGGCTGGAACTTTTCCAGCCACAAATAAAGTACATAGTTCGACCTGAAGATAGAAAAACCTAAAATGCTACCCTCCTACTAGGCTATAAGCACAAACTACACACCCCTCCCAAAAGGTACGACCGAAGGGGAAGATCCTCATAGAAAAAAAAACTTGAGTACTCACAAGGCTCTCCATCAGGAACTAGTGACGTCGGGGGTCCTTGGGTGATGGAGGCAGGTAACCGGGGAAACGCTCTATCTCCTCCTATGTGGGCCAATGCAACGTGAAAGGCACACGAGGTGGCTGAACACGGGCTCCTTGATGCGAACGCATCTCGGCTCTCCTCGCCAGGCGCGGCTGCACCACAGTCTCCTCACTCCCCATATGTCGGGATCGGGGAAAAGGGGCTGAAGCCTCCGAAGGAACATGCGTCGGCCAATCCTCGGATGGGTCGGTCTCGGATCTCCTCGAGCAGTCGCATCTCAGGAAATCTCGGACGGCGAAGGCAGAGGTACGAGCACGTCGCAGCTGCTCCTCACGTGGGCGGGTGCACTCGAAGATCATGTCGTCACTACGAAAGGCGCAGTAGGAGTGAACTGGTGTCTCGAAACTGGATAAGCGAAAGGTCATCCCATGTACACAAAAACACGAACGGCACATCGACCCTCAAAGTGATATGAACGGTGGTCCAGGTCGAAGTGTATCTCCCATACTGGCGTATCAACGAAAACCACGAACGTCGCCATTGTAACACCCTAAATCTTAACCCAAGACTACTAGTATGTACTTAGGTTAATCTTTAGAATATTACCTCTTGGTCTCATCTTTTACTTAGAAAATACTTAACGGAAATATGGGTAAAATTTTTCTTTTTGGAATTTAAAATCAAAGTGAGAGCCACGCACGAAACTTTAAGGGGAATCATAGCGAAACATATAAGCAAAGCATAAGAAACACATCATGTCATGGGAACATCAACTGAATCATAGATATATATATAGATATAACGTGCCTACCCAAAGAGGCAGGACTATTTGATACATCATGAAGCAAAATACAACTGAAATGCAATACAAGGAAATCATAAAAAGCAAATACAAGAGGAACTACACCCATACCCACGTGCACCTAAAGTAGACAACCTCATATACAAAAGAAGGTTTGTCCTCTACTTTATGGCGTGTGTGTGCACTAACTACTACCCCTCCTATGGCTACTCCTGCCGTCCGAATCTTGTGGGGTCGAGTCGATCCACCGACTAATCTCGGCGGGAGTGGTCGAGCGCATCATCGGGGCCTGTCCACCGCGGCGAGGGCGCATAGATGGCCGTCGAGCCAACCTCGGCTGGACCACCGTCTCCTCACTCCTAGCCCTCATCGGTGGAGGAGCGGGACTGGAGCTCCAACTGTACATGTGGGATGGCGGGTCCTCGGATGGGTCCGTCTCAGAAATGCCGGGATCACGGCACATACTCAGCACTCGCATCGCTGATGTCTCGGGCTCCATGCGGAGGATCTGCTCATCGCGTGGTCTCGCTTGCTCAAAAATCCCGTATATGGCCGGTAGGAAGCGATCGGGGTGAAGCGGTAGCTCGGGGGCGGGGTCTTGTGAAGGGTCGCCCCATGAACATGAATACTCACGGCGGTCAGCGACCCTCAAAATGGTATGACCCGAGTGCCGGGTCATGGTGCAACTCCCATACCGGGTGTCGATGAAGAGTACAAACGTGGCCATCTTAAGATATGACGGAAGAAAAGAGAGAGGGAATGAGAATCTTTCTAAAAGAATTCTCAGTAGGGTTATCCCTACCTAGGTGTCATCGTCACATCCTCAGGAACCTTGGGTTTATTTCTAAAAGGTGTGCATGCATATAAATTCCTTTTAAGTTGGTTTTCCAAAGAGGTATTTTATCCAAGGTCCGTCATATTTTATAATGCGTCTTTATAACTTAAGCAGAAATATACTAATGATATGAATGCATCATAAGGTAAACCAAACAATAGAATAACTAGGAAACATTATAACATTGGCATAAGTATAGTTTATGTGACATTGTTAACTTTAACTTTCATCTCATGGGGCCGCCCTAAAACTTCTCTAGGTTATGAGCTCATACCTTAACTAGTCGTCACTAGTTCTTACTTATCCTATGATAAGCGTAACATAATCCCGACTTAAAGTACGGGCTAGGGGGCAAATTAAGGATCTCCTTTCTAGGGTTATTTCCTCTTTGAAACGCTTTGCTAGCCACGTGGGCCTCGCAATTTGTCCGCTTTGGCAGGCTACATCTACACATACCCTCACGGATTTGTCTCCTCCTCGGGTGCTCGGCGAACCGGTGTCACCCGGAGAAGCGCGTCTCAGTGTTGTGTCACATTTATATTCTCATAAGTATTAAATCACAATTACCTCATCATTTATCATATTCATTTTTATCATGCATTCTCATATAGCTTTTTCATAACATATATATCATCACATGAAACTTTCTCATAACATTCGTCACATAAAACTTTCGCACAAACATCATCACATAGTCATATCTAACAATCATCCCCATAAGCTCATAGACATGTTATGTTATAACTCATAGTGTTTTAAACTTCGATTCTTATGAGTCTTAAACTTGCAAATTAATTATCCTTAACTTCTTTATACACCTATAGTTTGACAATTAATGAGTTATACAAATTTTATGCTCAAGAACTAATCCAAATAGCACTAAGCAATTTGGACAGCTTTATGTTTATGTGATTACGGAGTTCTAGAAATTACGGTTTAGATCTTTATCTCACATTCTAAGTTATTGATCATCAACATCTAGTCTCTTGGGAACCTATAAGGTTATAACTAAGTATTTCTCACCTCACCCTATGGTCAAGAACATCTCTAAACCTCAAGAGTGCAGAAATCAAAATACTAACTTTACGGGTACCTAGAAGTCACAATAATGACCCTTTCTAAGTTCGGTTTGCTCCTAAGGTTTCAAGATTAAGTCCTAAACCAATTATGAGTCATTCCTACACATATAAACTAATTTAAAACCATGATTATTGAATCTAAACCTTGCTGGACAGAATCCAGAAAAATGAATCTTTAAGGGATCTAGAACTCTCAAATTAATTCTTTTCTAGTTCCTAACTTATCCTATCTTTCACATATGAGTCTTAACATAATTATTACCCAAACATAAGCATATTAACATCATTAACACGGCTCATACAGTGGCCAAACATAGCAAGGCAGAACCGAAACAGAAACTCCATTTAAAGGCATTGAATCATAGTTTCTAAAGCACATAAAATACTAGTTTCTCTTGGAACCTTATTAAAACCTTCAAAACTCTTTTATGAACACTTTTATCATCTAAACTCATGAAAATACTTAATAGGGCAGTGGCTATATTATTTTCATCTCAAGAGGTCCTAAATTCATAACACTTAGTTCTACACATTCCTTATACTCATATAAGTTTAGAAAAATTATAAAACATAGTTTTCAATACTTGAAAACATTAAGGCCTCATAGGGCGAAATATGAACCATAGGAAATAAATGTTTTAGACCTTTGTTTGAGATATCATTGGGCAAGTCTTTGAGCTCTAGAATCATTAAAGTGATGACATAAAAATAAACATGCTCATGCACTTATTTTAGTTATTGCTAGAAAGTAAAGTGAGAGCATAAAATAAATATGTGGTGCAATATATTATTATCTTTGATATTTAGGTGAGGACTTGAAATATAAATATGATAATGCAAAGCTTGAAACATAAACATGATAATGCAAGTTCATTCATTATCTTGGGATTTAGTGATAGCAAGGAAATAAACATGATATGCAAAGCTTAAAGTAAACATGATGCAAGTTTCATTTTTATGTTTAACTAGAGCTCATTTAAGACTTTAACAAGATAATAACCCCATACAAAATCTCAAAGATCACAACACAAGAATCGAAAATCATATAAAAGAGAAAGAAAGTGAAGCTACATCAAGTTCTTTATTAAGTACCCAAAACCCCTATCTAGAGACAAATCTCTAGAACGTGCCGGCCAACTTTAAGGCTGACAAGGGTAGGCTTGGGCTTTTAGAAATCCTTAGATTAATTTTTCTTAAGTTGGAAAACCATGTGAGCTAGATAGCATATAGATGAAGTTGTAAGAAAAGGAAAACTCATGCTTTAGAGGTTTCTTTGAGATGAACACAATGTCATCATCTAGAAACTCTCATCATCAAGCTATCATGCTCAAATCAAGGCCTCATGGCCGAAAATGAAAGGAAAGGAAAGACAAAGGAAAGTTCAAAAAGAATCCAAGAGAAAACTAGAGAAAAACACTTTCTTGAGCAAAATAGAGATTGAAAACAAATCCCTACCTAGTGATGAAGATAAAAGCTTGATCTTGAAGATGGAAATGAGATGAGCAACACCTCCTAGGATGGTGATGATGATTCGGCCTTGATGAGAGAAAAAGAAAGAAAATGTGTTTCAAGTGGAGTTGTGTTTGAGGTGTGGTGTTTGAGAGGTTTGATGATGGTTCAAGGTTTTGGGGTGGTGTTTGATGGTTGAGAGGTGATGATGAGATGAAGAGATGAAGAAGATAAAGATGAAAAGAAAGGAAGAACACTCTTGGAACTTTGAGAGAAAAAGGAAATACTAGCAAGACAACTCTAAAACTCTAAACTTTGCAAATGCTTCAAAGTGCAACAAGGCTAACACAAGCATCCTATTTATAGAAAAACAAAACCATGGAGGAGTGAATGGGGAGGGCTTGGCCGTAGCCTTTGAGGGAGGAAGGAAGAGAAAATATCTCTTACACAAGGTCATTCAAGCATGGTTTGAAGTATGGAAGCTATGCTACAAAGCATGGCTTGATGTGAGTTAATTTCCTATCACATTTTTATGAATTTAGTCTTCTAGAAACAATGCATGGCTGGAACTTTTCCAGCCACAATTAAATGGGAAAAATGGGTTGTTTTAATTATTTATTCATGTGGAAATTCAAGCTTGATTGAAAGTTGTGACAAGGTATAGTGTATGTGACTTGAGGTATGGCCTTGGAGTGTTGAAAAATTGAACATGTGATGCATATGGAGGAGGTGAGGCTTCGGCCAGCTTGGGACAGCAGAATGGGAGGATGATTTGACCATTTAATTGTGTGTTAATGGTAGGTTTAGATGTGTATTAGCTTAGGTACAAGGTTAGGAATGATTAAGCTTAAGTTTAGGTAACTAAGAATGTGATTTAGGGAGTTTATGACAAGTTTAGGAGTGCTCATACACCATTAAAGAATTTAAAACTCATTTATGAATAAACAATGTGTAACACAATTCCATGATTTAAGGAATTGGAAAGAGAAAACACTATTTAAGATTCTATGACTAGGTGTCATAAAATTAAAATATGATTTTAGGTTGTAATTAAGTACTTTTTGGTTCTAATCAACTTTAATAAATTATTTTGACTCTAGATTAATTAAGAAAATTAATTAACCTTCGATTAGAGCCTAATATTACTTAGGTTTGCTTAATCGCGTGATTAAGCGTAAAAATACGAAACTAGGGGCAAAACCGTAATTTTACACTAATTTTGCCCGGGACTTCAAAAATTAAAACTGAGGTCATAGAATACATAAAAACGCCTTTTAAAACCATATGGAGAAGTTTCGGGTTCATCCGGCACTTGCAAACGGGTAAAACACCACAGGGGCGTATTGGTCATTTTGACCCGAAAACTCGAAAAACGAGATTTTCGATCCCGGGAAGGTACATAAGTTTTCTAATCCCCTTCCAACTTTGAGTTTGCCCTTCGAGTATTGCCGCACTGGCTTTCCTCGAATTCCGGGCTGAAAATGACCTCAGGGGCATTTTGGTCATTTTCACTCTAACAGAAAATCGGGGCGTTACAGCCATCACTCTCTGAAGATGTCACGGAAGAAAGAAGAGAGAGGAGTGAGAAATTTTGCTAAAGAAATCTCAGTAGGAATCTCCTACCTTAGGGTTACATCGTACACATCCTCAGGAACCTTGGGTTTAATTATAAAAATAGTGATCATGCATATAAGGTTCAATTTAGGGTTTCTCAAACTAATTATTCAAGGCCCATTCCTTTTAGAATGCGTCTTGATATTATAAATGCAACAGGTTATATCATGGATGCATGTCAATACTCGAACATACAAGACAACACATCAAAGCACATAAACATAAATCATGTGGCATGAGGGCATATAACTTTCAAGTGATTCGTTCCTCAACTTCGTGACATCAATCATGGTACTTCAGCATATAAGCCACCCTAAAAATAATAACTAGGTTATGAGCTCATACCTCAGCTAGTCGTCACTAGCTCTTGCTTATTATCTTGAATAAGCGAAACATAAATAACAATCCCGACTCGCAAGTACGGGTAGAGGCGAGGATCACCTCTCTTTAGGATATACCCTCTTTGAAGCGCTTTGCTAGCCACGCATGGCCTCGCAATTTGTCCGCTTTGATTGGCTGCATCTACTCATACCCTCACGGATTTGTCTCCTCTCGGGGGTACTCGGCCTAACCGGCACCTCCTCGGGGAAAGTGCGTCTCAGTGCTTTGTCACATAAAAATCTCCTGGGGGTGCTCGGCCGAACCGGTGTCACCCAGGGTTTTCAACTCATATGGTACTCATAAATCATTTCTTTTAACCCTTTAAGGTTTGACGGAAATTCGGCAGCATAACAGTTGTTAAACCGAATTTCCTTCAAACTGCCACAAGCTAATCCACACATCATGTTCTCATGAAATCTCATGCTATGATAAACTTTAACATTTCATCAATCATTTTCTCATGCATCAAGCACATCTCATCATATCATTGCATCAAACAATACATCATAGCATCAACAACTTTTTAGTGTCTTATGCATTGACCCTTAAGGTCCCTAACTCACATTCTAAGTTATAAATCATCAAACCTAATCTCTCGGGAACTTATAAGGTCTTAACTAAGTATTTCTCACCTCACACTATGATCAAGAACATCTCTAAACCTCAAGAGTGCAGAATTCATATTCCTAGCTTTACGGGTACCTAGGAGTCACAACAATGACCCTTTCTAAGTCCGGTTTGCTCCTAAGGCATCAAGATCAAGTCCTAAACCATTTATGAGTCATTCCTA
The DNA here is from genome assembly GCA_031216105.1 of Dalbergia cultrata. Lineage (NCBI taxonomy): Eukaryota > Viridiplantae > Streptophyta > Magnoliopsida > Fabales > Fabaceae > Dalbergia > Dalbergia cultrata. The sequence goes on from CM062351.1 coordinate 32,099,893, forward strand.
CACATTTAAACTAATTTAAATCCATGATTAGCATTACTAAACCTTGCTGGAAAGAATCCAGAAAATTCAAACATTAAAGGATCTAGAACTCTCAAATTAATTCTTTTCTAGTTTTTAACTTCTCTTATCTTTCACATATGAGTCTTAACATTAATTATGCTTAAACATAAGCATATTATCATCATTAACACAGCTCATACGGTGGTTGAACATGACAAGGCAGAACCGAAACAAACATCTCCATTTAAAGGCATCAAACACATTTTCTAAAGCGCATAAAATACTAGTTTCTCTTGGAACTTTTTTAAAACTTTCAAAACTCATTTATAAATATTTTTAACATCTAAAATCATCAAAATATTTATGAGGGCAGTAGCTAGATCAAACTTGTCTCAAGAGGTTTTAAATTCATAAAACTTAGTTCTATGCATTCCTTAAACTCATATAAGCTTGGAAAAATGATAAAACATAGTCTCAAATACTTAGAAACTTCAAGACCCCTTGGGGCCGAAATATGAACAAAAGAAAATACATATTTTTAGACGTTTGTTGAGACAACAATGGGCAAGTTTTTGAGCTCTTGGTTCATTTAGGTGATGACATAAAAATAAACATGCTCATGCACTTATTTTAGGTTCCATTAGAAAATAAAGTGATAGCACAAAGTAAATATGAATGCAACTCATTATTATCTTGGTATTAAGTGAGAACTTGAAATATAAACATGATAATGCATAGCTTGAAATATAAACATGATAATGCAAGGTTCACTTATTATCTTGATATTTAGTGATAGCAAGGAAGTAAACATGATATGCAAAGCATAAAGTAAACATGATGCAAGGTTCATTTTATGGTTGACTAGAGCTCATTCAAGACTTTAACAAGATAACAACCCAATACAATATCTCAAAGATCAAAATACCAAGACCGAAAGTCTTACAAAAGAAAAAGAAAGAGAAACTAAGTCAAGTTCTTTATTAAATACCCAAAACCCCTATCTAGAGAAAAAAATCTCTAGAACGTGCCGGCCAACTTTAAGGTTGACAAGGGTAGGCTTGGGCTTTTAGAAATCCTTAGATTAATTTTCTTAAGTTGAAAAATCATGTGAGCTAGATATCATATAGATAAAGTTATAAGAAAAGGAAAACTCAAGCTTTAGAGGTTTCTTTGAGATGAACACAAGGTCATCATCTAGAAACTCTCATCATCAAGCTATCATGCTCATAATCAAGGCCTCATGGCCGAAATGAAAGGAAAACAAAGAACCAAGGAAAAGTTTCAAAAGAAATCCAAGAGAAAGCTAGAGAAACTCATTTTTCAAGAAACAAAGTTTAGAAAAACACTCCTACCTAGAGTGAAGATAAAAAGCTTGAGCTTTGAGGAAAGAAAACAAGATGACGAGCTTCTCCAAAAGGCTTGGTGGTTTCGGCCAACACAAGGAAACAAGGAAAGGTTGAGTTTTTGTGTAAGCTTTTGTGTTTGGATGAAAGAACAAGTGTTTAGATGATGGATCAAAGTGATGGAATGATGTTTAGAGAAGAAAATAAAGAAGATGAAGAAGAGGAAGAACTCTTGATACTAGAGAGAAAAAGGAAGAACTAGAAAGAATGCTTGGAAACTTAAACTTGGCAAATGATCCAAAGTATCACCAAGTGCAACCAAGCAAGGTATTTATAGAAGAACAACCCAATGGGGCTGGCTCCTTGAGCATGCTGGCCGAAGTTGAAATGGCAAGGAAGAGAGAAAAATATCTCTTACAACTTGTCATTCAAAGCATGGTTGGAGGCATGGTCTTTGTGTACAAAAGCATGGCTCAAAGTATGGTGTTCTTTGCTTGATTTGTGAAGAGATAATTCTTCTAGAAGGTGAAGGGAAAGCTGGCGGTTTTCCAGCAGAGAAATGGGGAGGAAAATGATAATTTCATCTAATTATTTAATTGGTGAATCAAGCATAGTTGAAGGAATAATCAAGTGTGGTGTAACATCCCCAAATTTATAACTAAGATAAATATTAATTAGTGATAGCAAAACCAAGAGAATCTGGACAAATGTTATGAAACACAACAAATAGACTACTTAAGTATGTCTAGAGAAAAATGCAAAGAATTACGAAAATGTCATCACTTTGTGGAAATTACGAAAATGCCCTTGCTATGTAAAGGAAATTACCAAACTACCCTTGCCTTATTAAATGACAAAGATACCCTTACTCTATGAATAGAATTACAAGAATACCACTATCATTGTCTAATTACAAAAATATCCTAGTCTTAGTTAAAGAAATTACTACAATGCCATTTGCACAAATCCCTAGACTTGTCTTTAGACAAGAATGAATCTAAGCCATTGGATTAAGATGATAACACAATAATTTAACCACATACATCATACATATTTCTGAATCACATACATGCACTAAAGGTTAGAAAATCTCCACTAACATCTTTGCACAAAACATGGAGCATTTTCATCCAACATGTTTGCATAAAACATGGAAACATGTTTGCACAAAATATGGAAACGTGTTTGCACGAAACATGGAGCATTTTCATCAAACATGTTTGCACAAAACATGGAAACATGTTTGCACAAAACAAGGAGCATTTTCATCCCAAAATTCAGCCAACATGTTTCCATAAATCATACTCCAAGTGCTTTCCTTCTTCTGTTTTTTTCTCTAATCTTTCCACTATAAATACTCCTCAAACTCTCTTCAATTCAGAAACTCCCTAAGTGTTCTTTCTTTCTTTCTTATTCTATCATTCTTCTTATGTTCTTCAAAGACTTCTCTTGATCCTCTAAACTTCATTCAAACACTTAAATCCTAAGTCCAAACTTTCACTAGCCTTCACAAGAGTTACAATCTTTAACTCTAGTGAGAAATATTTTCTTAAGCACTCAAGTTTTAGAGCCAAGATTTAAGGAGGGTCATCTACTCCAAAGACTCTTGTTCAAAGCTTAAGGAAGAAGTGAAGGACCCTTTTTAGACCCTACACAAGAGGTAGGAGTTTCTTCTTTATTTGTTCAAGTATTGTTGGCTTCTAACTTTGCTCATGGATAGAATGCCTCAAACTTGAGTTATTGTCAAAAGTTTTGAATAATTATATTTTTAGAAAACACAACCTGTTATATTCTGCTATGAGTACTTTTATGATGTTATCAAACTCAAATATAACTTAAAAAGATTTTATGTGAAACTTGAGCTAATAAAGATAACTTAAGACATGAACATGGCAGGTGCTGGAATTTCTAGTTATTTCTGGCAGTAGTTACTTCGAAAATTAGTGTTCATAAAATATGAAGGATCTCGAGATTAAAATATTTTTATTATAAACTAGACTCATTATAGAACACTCTCCAAAAAGAATCACCTAAAACGGAGTTTCCTAGCCCAACATATAAATTTTTAAAGTAGAGCATAAGACTGAAACTCTTAATCTGACCTTGTAGTAGTAAAATAGGTGTAACTCACTCTAGAAAAATGCAAATGGACTGATTTCAACTTTGTGGAAAAGCTAACACATCTAAAACACACTTATGTATGCTATGCATAAAGTTTTACACCACGAAAATACAGAATGAGAGATATATTTTCGGAACAGTGTGCTGAGAAAGTCTTGAAGGTAGCGCGTGATACTGTGAAAGTGCAATTTGGAAAGGTTCTGGCTAAGGAAAGACTTGGTATTTAAGCGTGTCCATTGTGACCCACCTCTCTTTCCTGGGAATCCTACTATGCACAATTTACAGTTGATTTACACTAATCTAAGATGTTAGTGCTACAAATTTTATTCTAAAAGATGTCAGAACTCTAAATAAAAGATTCAAGTCTTGTAAAGAGATAATTTTAAGGATTTAAGTAGAATAATAATCTTCAGGAGATGTATATAAAAGTCATAATAAAAACATATAAAGAACCTCTAAAAATATCTTAAAGGGTATTAATGTATTAGTGGAAATACTAAGAGTACAAAGAAGACTAAGAGAAAAAGATAATACCAAGATATCCATAACCTATTAGAAACACTAGAGACCTAACTTGATAACTTAGGTTGCTTAATATGAATTATCTATGAGAATGTTTACTATGAGATTTACATGATATTGTCTATGTTATATGAAGTGATATATAGAAATGTGAATGTATTGATGAGATGTGAAATGATAATGATAAAATGATTGACTGTGCCATAATTTATTAATGTGTATACATTCATGTTTCAAATGAAATAATAAATAGACCAACTTACTGCTTAATCCTCTTTGAGGATTAAGGTATTGATGATTTCACTCAATGAGAATAAAAGTAAAACCTGAAAAAGTAGCAATGATAGTCTGGAAAAGTGGGCTTGAGCTAAACTCACGGCTTAACCCCCTAAACCGTTGAGATCATGGCAACGGAAAGAAAACCAAAAGGTTGTGGCGACGACCACGGTATGAGCTCATTACCCTTTAGGGTGGTCTAAGGCATTGATGCATTCATCCCATGAGTAATATGTTGATGAAATAAATGAAAGATGATGATCACTAAACAAGTGAATGCTGAGGATGAGTAATCATGAAATGCATGCAGCTCCTAAATGATTATTGCTTATTAGTGGTTTTACATGATATGCTTATATGTATGCTTGATGAAATACTGAATGGATATTTCTGCTAATGTTCAAGATTAGTTTAAAAGTAACTGCACTTCGGCTAATCACGTTTGTGAAAGTTTGATAATTGAATCCTTACCTGTTCACCTTTTTAAAATAAACCCGAAGTGACTGGGATGACAACAATGACACTTTTAGTACAAGTAGGAACTCCTACTGAGAAATCATGTATTTCTCACTCCTATGTTTATTTTCCGTTGTCGTTACTAGAGACAGACGTGTCCACCTAAAGCAACGAAGCTATAGCTGAGGAAGGAGGTAGCGCGTGAAGATTTCAAACCTTTCAAGTAGGAGCATTCCGAGCTTTAGTTACATTATAGTTTGTGAGAAACAATTAGTAATAGTAGAACTTATATTGTTATTTGTAATAACTTATCAGTATGATATATGCCCTGTTGTGTCTTATGTATTAAGTGATTATATTCCAGTTTATGTGATAATAGTTCTACACTTAGTCTCTTATTCCGTTTATTTAATTAAGTGCGCACTGTAACTTGATTATTATCTATAAAAGCGCTATGTATTTCACTTCTCGTTACAGGCTTAAGTTTTCAAAAAATTAATTTATTTAAAGAAAAAAAACTTCCACTATTTTTCTAAGTTAATTTCAAAAGAAAATAAATGCAAGGCATAAGTGACAACTAATAGAATCCAAATGTGAACTTAAGCACAATGGGGTTCTATTAGGGTGTTACATTATGGTATCAGAGCAGTTCATCCTATTTAAGCCTGAGGAATGGACTGACTATGCTTCTGTCTATGATATCATGCTATTAATCTTATCTGTATGATAGGATATAGGATTTAGAAATGCATGATCGTCTTGTGATACTGCCATAGTTGCTACCATGCTTAGCTATAGTATTGAGCCTGATCAACTCAATGACTGTTGTTTGGTGTGTCTAGGAACTAATGGCGACAAGCAGGCGTCGCATGGGGCACGCGGTGGAGGTAATCGTGATGAACTGGCAAATGCACTCCAGGAGATGGCTAGGGCTATGCAAGCACAAGCAACAGTGACGATGGAACAGATGAATAGGAGGTCAGAGGAATCAGTTGGGAACCAAGAACATGGAAAATTCTCAGAATTCAAGAGGGCTGGACCTCCAGAATTCAAAGGGACAACTAACCGAAATAGCCGATTTAATGGATTCAAGAGATGGAGAAGGTTTTCTCAGTGGTAGAATGCTCTGATGAACAAAAGGTGGCATTCTCTACTTATATGCTGAAAGGAGAGGCTGCCGCGTGGTGGAAGGGTGCAAAGGGCTTGCTCGAAAGTGCTGACATACAAATTACGTGGAAGGTTTTCTATGATACGTTCCATAAGAAATATTTTCCAGATCCGGTTAAGAAGGCAAAGGAAGTAGAATTTACATTCTTGACACAGGGAAATCGAAGTGTGGCTGAGTACACAGCTAAGTTTGAAGAACTGATCAAACACTCAACTAGCTACCAAAGGGATCCCAACGAGGCTTGGAAATGCATGAAATATGAGAGTGGTTTGAGGCCAGACATTTTGGCATCTATGGCTCCACTGGAGGTCACTGACTATGCATCTTTAGTCAGCAAAAGCCAAGTGGCTGAGAGTTGCAATCGCCAGCTAGTTGCCCACCGAGTTGAAGAGAATAGGAAGAGGTCTGCTCAACAAGGTCACCGAGGGTTCCCACCCCCTCACAAGAAACCCTACCAAGGAAGTGGATTTAAAGGGAAACAACCCCAACACCCTATGATGAATCAACCTAGGACACAAGTCGTTAATCAACCTAGGATGGTCTCTGTCACTGAACCTATGACTAGACTCCCTTGTGCCACTTGTGGAAAGATACATGGAGGAATGCAGATTTGGTAAGAATGTTTGTTATCGGTGTGGACAGCAGACACTATTCTAGAGAGTGCCTAAAGTTCAATCAGTCCTCTACACTTAAGCCTAAGGCACAGGGACGCGTGTTTGCTATCATTGTTGAGATGCCCTTAGAATCCGATGATCTGATTCAAGGTAAGTGTATAATTAATGGAAAACCCTTAATTGTATTGTTTGATTCTGGCGCAACACATTCATTCATTTCATATGATTGTGCTAATAAGTTGAGGTTGTATATATCTGACTTAAAAATCATCTTAGTTGTCTCTACACCCACTATAAATCTTGTTAGAAGCTGATCAAGCTGCCTAAATTGTGAATTTGAGGTAGGCGATAGGATTTTTCATCATGATTTAGTTAAATGCCTCTTGTCTAGTTTTGATGTAATCTTGGGCATGGATTGGCTTTCGGCTAACCGTGTGTTACTACATTGTGCAAATAAGTCACTAGTATTTCTTCCCAAACCATCTTTACCCAATCCCTCTAAAGTTGATAGAAAGGTATGACTATACCTAAACTCCATTATCATGGGGGATAGTAGGAATGAAAAGCAAGGATATGTCTTCTTAATGACAAGTGAGAAAGAAGTGGAGCAAGCTCTAGAAAAGATCCTTGTAGTAAAGGAATTCTCAGATGTTTTTCCTGATGACATACCTGAATTTCCTCCAAAAAGGGAGATTGAGTTTTCTATAGATTTGGTACCAGGAACAGGACCCATATCTATAGCTCCTTATAGGATGCCATTGGCCGAGTTAACAGAGTTGAAGAAGCAATTAGAGGAACTACTACAGAAGAAATTCATTAGGCCCAGTGCTTCACCATGGGGCTGTTTGTCAAGAAGAAGGATGGGAGTATGCGATTATGTGTGGATTATAGGCAGCTAAACAAAGTGACTATAAAAAATAAATACCCTTTGCCTAGAATAGATGACCTCATGGACCAATTAAGAGGAGCCCAAGTGTTTTCCAAGATAGATCTGCTATCAGGATACCACCAGATTCGAGTGAAGGAGGAGGACATACCAAAGACAGCCTTTAGGACTAGATATGGACATTATGAGTTTAATGTGATGTCATTTGGGTTAACCAATGCACCGGCAGTGTTTATGGACTACATGAATAGGATATTTAGACCATACTTGGACAAGTTTGTAATAGTGCTCATCGATGACATTCTAGTTTACTCTAGAACTGAAGAAGAGCACAAAGAACACTTACGAGTGGTGTTGGAGGTGTTGAGGAACAAGAAACTTTATGCAAAGTTGTCCAAGTGTGAATTTTGGATGAAGGAAGTTAAGTTCTTAGGTCATGTAGTGTCACATAGGGGAATAGCAGTAGACCCAAGTAAGATAGAAGCGGTGCAACAATGGGAAACCCCTACCACTGTGAAGGAGATTAGGAGTTTTCTAGGGCTAGCCGGTTACTATCGAAGGTTCATTAGAGGTTTTTCCCAAATTACCTTACCCCTCACCAAGCTAACAAGGAAGAATTTAGCTTTTATATGGAGCCCAGAATGCGAAGAGAGTTTCTAAGAACTAAAGAAGAAGTTGACCACTACCCCTGTCCTAATCCTACCTGACCCAAAAGAAAAATTTGAGGTGTATTGTGATGCCTCAGGAAAAGGACTAGGATGTGTTTTGATGCAAAATAGGAATGTAGTAGCCTATGCCTCTAGACAGCTCAAACCCCATGAAGTTAATTACCCAACCCATGACTTAGAGTTTGCGGCTATTGTCTTTGCCTTAAAAATCTGGAGACATCATCTTTATGGTGTAAGGTTTGAAGTCTTTTCTGACCACAAAAGTCTGAAATACCTCTTCAACCAAAAGGAACTCAATATGAGACAAAGGCGTTGGATGGAGTTTCTCAAGAACTATGACTTTGGGTTGAACTACCACCCAGGAAAGGCAAATGTGGTAGCAGACGCTTTGAGTCGTAAGTCCTTGCATGCCGCTTGGCTCATGGTGAAATAAAATGAGCTGATAGAAGAGTTTAGGAACCTCAACTTAGGATATAGGGGGACTTCAGAACAAATTTGGTTAAGCCAACTAAGCGTAACCAGTAGCTTTAAGGATCAAATAATTCAAGCCCAAAGGGAAGATGAGGATTTCCTTAGAACCTTAACCCTTATCGAAGCAGGAAAGTTGAAAGAGTTTGTCCAGGATAAGGAAGGAGTGTGGAGATACCAAGGGAGAATCTGTGTACCTGCAAAAGAAGGATTGAGAGCTAGCATTTTGGAAGAAGCCCACAAGAGTCAATTTAGTGTACACCCCGGTATAACCAAGATGTACCATGACCTAAAAAAGATGTTCTGGTGGTCAAAGATGAAAGCAGATATAGCAAATATAGTGCAAAAATATTTGGTATGCCAAAAAGTGAAGATAGAGCATCAAAAACCCTCCGGAGTGCTGCAACCTCTAGAAATCCCCGAATGGAAGTGGGAAGGAATATCCATGGATTTCGTGATGGGATTGCCAAGAACGCCTACCGGACATGACATGACTCCATATGGGTAATTGTGGATAGATTGACCAAATCTGCTCACTTTTTACCCATTCGAGCAAATTACCTTTTGTAAAAGTTAGCTCAGCTATACATCCAAGAGATAATAAGGCTCCATGGGGTACCCAAAACCATTGTCTCAAATAGGGATCCAAGGTTCACATCAAGATTTTGGGGAGCTTTGCAAAAGGCGTTTGGTTCAAGGTTGTGTCTAAGCACTGCCTATCACCCTCAAACTGATGGACAATCAGAAAGAACAATTCAAACCCTTGAGGATATGCTAAGAGCATGTGTCTTAGACCAGCCAAAAAGTTGGGACAAACAGCTTCCATTGATTGAGTTTGCATATAATAATAGTTACTACACTAGCATTGGGATGACACCCTATGAGGCTTTGTATGGTAGAAAGTGTCAATCACCACTTTGTTGGTGTGGCCCGGGAGAGCAAAGTATTTTGGGCCCTGATTTGGTAGAAGAGACAACCAAACAAATAAGGAGAATTAGGGAAAGAATCCTCACTGCTCAAAGTAGGCAGAAGAGCTATGCTGACAAGAGAAGGAAACCTCTCGAATTTCAAGAAGTAGAACACATATTCTTGCGAATTACTCCTACCACAGGTATAGGTCGTGCAATGAAAGTCAAAAAGCTAAGCCCTAGATTCTTAGGACCCTTCCAAATCCTCAAAAAGGTAGGTCCCTCCGCCTACCAAATTGCATTACCTCCAAATTTGTCTAACCTACACAATGTTTTTCATGTGTCCCAATTGAGAAAGTATCAGTCAGACCCCAGTCATGTGTTTGAGCCAGAAACTATACAATTAAAAGATGACTTAACTTTTAAATTACCACCGATGAGGATCGTGGATCGTGGCATCAAGCAGTTGAGAAACAAATCTGTATCTCTGGTCCGAGTAGCCTGGGGACAAGATGGAATGGAAGAGCACACATGGGAGCTCGAGGAAGATATGCGAAAAGAATTTCCAAACCTATTCACAGGTATCAAATTTTGAGGGCAAAATTTTTAATAAGAAGGGGAGAAATGTAACATCCCCAAATTTATAACTAAGATAAATATTAATTGGTGATAGTAAAACTAAGAGAATCTGGACAAATGTTATGAAACACAACAAATAGACTAATTAAGTATGTCTAGAGAAAAATGCAAAGAATTACGAAAATGCCATCACTTAGTGGAAATTATGAAAATGCCCTTGCTATGTAAAGGAAATTACCAAACTACCCTTGCCTTATTAAATGACAAAGATACCCTTACTCTATGAATGGAATTACAAGAATACCACTATCATTGTCTAATTACAAAAATATCCTTGTCTTAGTTAAAGAAATTACTACAATGCCATTTGCACAAATCCCTAGACTTGTCTTTAGACAAGAATGAATCTAAGCCATTGGATTAAGATGATAACACAATAATTTAACCACATACATCATACACATTTCTGAATCACATACATGCACTAAAGGTTAGAAAATCTCCACTAACATCTTTGCACAAAACATGGAGCATTTTCATCCAACATGTTTGCATAAAACATGGAAACATGTTTGCACAAAATATGGAAACGTGTTTGCACAAAACATGGAGCATTTTCATCAAACATGTTTGCACAAAACATGGAAACATGTTTGCACAAAACAAGGAGCATTTTCATCCCAAAATTCAGCCAACATGTTTCCATAAATCATGCTCCAAGTGCTTTCCTTCTTCTATTTTTTTCTCTAATCTTTCCACTATAAATACTCCTCAAACTCTCTTCAATTCAGAAACTCCCTAAGTGTTCTTTCTTTCTTTCTTATTCTATCATTCTTCTTATGTTCTTCAAAGACTTCTCTTGATCCTCTAAACTTTATTCAAATACTTAAATCCTAAGTCCAAACTTTCACTAGCCCTCACAAGAGTTACAATCTTTAACTCTAGTGAGAAATATTTTCTTAAGCACTCAAGTTCTAGAGCCAAGATTTAAGGAGGGTCATCTACTCCAAAAACTCTTGTTCAAAGCTTAAGGAAGAAGAGAAGGACCCTTTTTAGACCCTACACAAGAGGTGGGAGTTTCTTCTTTATTTGTTCAAGTATTGTTGGCTTCTAACTTTGCTCATGGATAGAATGCCTCAAACTTGAGTTATTGCCAAAAGTTTTGAATAATTATATTTTTAGAAAACACAACCTGTTCTATTCTGCTATGAGTACTTTTATGATGTTATCAAACTCAAATATAACTTAAAAAGATTGAATGTGAAACTTGAGCTAATAAAGATAACTTAAGACATGAACATGGCAGGTGTTGGAATTTTTAGTTATTTCTGGCAGTAGTTACTTCAAAAATTAGTGTTCATAAAATATGAAGGATCTCAAAATGAAAATATTTTTATTATAAACTAGACTCATTATAGAACACTCTCCAAAAAGAATCACCTAAAACGGAGTTTCCTAGCCCAAGATATAAATTTTTAAAGTAGAGCATAAGACTGATACTCTTAATCTGACCTTGTAGTAGTAAAATAGGTGTAACTCACTCTAGAAAAATGCAAATGGACTGATTTCAACTTTGTGGAAAAGCTAACACATCTAAAACACACTTATATATGCTATGCGTAAAGTTTTACACCATGAAAATACAGAATGAGATATATATTTTCGGAATAGTGTGCTGAGAAAGTCTTGAAGGTAGCGTGATACTGTGAAAGTGCAAGTTGGAAAGGTTCTGGCTAAGGAAAGACTAGGTATTTAAGCGTGTCCATTATGACCCACCTCTCTTTCCTGGGAATCCTACTATGCACAATTTACAGTTGATTTACACTAATCTAAGATGTTAGTGCTACAAATTTTTTTATAGAAGATGTCAGAACTCTAAATAAAAGATTCAAGTCTTGTAAAGAGATAATTTTAAGGAATTAAGTAGAATAATAATCTTCAGGAGATATATATAAAAGTCATAATAAAAATATATAAAGAACCTCTAAAAATATCTTAAAGGGTATTAATGTATTAGTGGAAATACTAAGAGTACAAAGAAGACTAAGAGAAAAAGATAATACCAAGATATCCATAACCTATTAGAAACACTAGAGACCTAACTTGATAACTTAGGTTGCTTAATATGAATTATCTATGAGAATGTTTACTATGAGATTTACATGATATTGTCTATGTTATATGAAGTGATATATAGAAATGTGAATGTATTGATGAGATATGAAATGATAATGATAAAATGATTGACTGTGCCATGATTTATTAATGTGCGTACATTCATGTTTCAAATGAAATAATAAATAGACCAACTTACTGTTTAATCCTCTTTGAGGATTAAGGTATTGATGATTTGACTCAGTGAGAATAAAAGTAATACCTGAAGAAGTAGCAATGATAGTCTGGAAAAGTGGACTTGAGCTAAACTCACGGCTTAATCCCCTAAACCGTTGAGATCATGGCAACGGAAAGAAAACCAAAAGGTTGTGGCGACGGCCATTGTATGAGCTCATTACCCTTTAGGGTGGTTGTAACATCCCCAAATTTATAACTAAGATAAATATTAATCTTAATTATCGATAGCAAAACCAAGAGAATCTGGACAAATGTTATGAAACACAACAAATAGACTACTTAAGTATGTCTAGAGAAAAATGCAAAGAATTACGAAAATGCCATCACTTAGTGGAAATTACGAAAATGCCCTTGCTATGTAAAGGAAATTACCAAACTACCCTTGCCTTATTAAATGACAAAGATACCCTTACTCTATGAATGGAATTACAAGAATACCACTATCATTGTCTAATTACAAAAATATCCTTGTCTTAGTTAAAGAAATTACTACAATGCCATTTGCACAAATCCCTACACTTGTCTTTAGACAAGAATAAATCTAAGCCATTGGATTAAGATGATAACACAATAATTTAACCACATACATCATACACATTTCTGAATCACATACATGCACTAAATGTTAGAAAATCTCCACTAACATCTTTGCACAAAACATGGAAACATGTTTGCACAAAACATGGAAACATGTTTGCACAAAACATGGAGCATTTTCATCCAACATGTTTCCATAAAACATGGAAACATGTTTGCATAAAACATGGAGCATTTTCATCCAACATGTTTGTATAAAACATGGAAACATGTTCGCACAAAACAAGGAGCATTTTCATCCCAAAATTCAGCCAACATGTTTCCATAAATCATGCTCCAAGTGCTTTCCTTCTTACATTTTTCTCTAATCTTTCCACTATAAATACTCCTCAAACTCTCTTCAATTCAGAAACTCCCTAAGTGTTCTTTCTTTCTTATTCTATCATTCTTCTTAGACTTCTCTTGATCCTCTAAACTTCATCCAAACACTTAAATCCTAAGTCCAAACTTTCACTAGCCCTCACAAGAGTTACAATCTTTGACTCTAGTGAGAAATATTTTCTTAAGCACTCAAGTTCTAGAGCCAAGATTCAAGGAGGGTCATCCACTCCAAGGACTCTTGTTCAAGCTTAAGGAAGAAGAGAAGGACCCTTTTTTAGACCCTACACAAGAGGTAGGAGCCCTCACTTTGGTTGTGTAGGCCATGATGACATCTAACCTTGCTCATGGTTAGGATGCCATTAAGCTTCTGTTTGTTGATAAAAATGTTTAAAGGGGATATTGTATAAATATTTTGTGAAACCCCTTGTTCCATTCTGCTTCCAAAGTAATATTATGTTGCTTTCATGCTCAAATGATGCTTGAAATATGTTGTGTGATCCTTGTGTTAAAATAAGTGACATAAAACATGAAAATGGTAAGTGCTGGATTTTTGGCTATTTCTTGCAGTAGGTGTTCCGAAATTTAATACTCATAAAATATGAAGTATCTTGAAATAAAAATATTTTTACCATAAACTAGATGCATCATAAAACACTCTCCAAAAAGAATCACCCAAAACGGAGTTTTCTAGCTCAAGATATAAATTTTTAAAGTAGAGCCTAAGACTGAAACTTTAAATCTGACCTTGTAGTAGTAAAATAGGTGTAACTCACTCTAGAAAAATGCAAATGGACTGATTTCAACTTTGTTGGAGAGCTAACACATATAGGAATACACCCATATATGTTATGTATAAATCTTTGTACTACGTAAATACAGAATGAGAAATAAATTTCGGGATAGTGTACTGTGAAAGTGCAGTTTGGAAATGTTCTGGCTAAGGAAAGACTTGGTATTTAAGCGTGTCCATTGTGACCCACCTCTCTTTCCTGGGAACCCTCCTATGCATGGTTTACAATTGATTTACACTATTCCAAAGATGTAAATGCTAAAATTTGATGAGTTAGGAATTTGGAACTACCTTTACTAAGCTGAGATAACAAGTATACAGAGAATTATAAACTTTCTTCTAAAAGATGTCAAAACTATAAATAAAAGAATCAAGTCTTGTAAAAAGAGAATTTTAAGAATTTAAGTAGAATAATAATCTTCAAGAGTTATATGAAAACCATAATAAAAATTGAATCCTTATCTGTTCACCTTTTTATAATAAACCCGAAGTGACTGGGACGACAACAATGACACTTTTAGTACAAGTAGGAACTCCTACTGAGAAATCATGTATTTCTCACTCCTATGTTTATTTTCCGTTGTCGTTACCAGAGACAGACGTGTCCACCTAAAGCAACGAAGCTGTAGCTGAGGAAGGAGGTAGCACGTGAAGATTTCAAACCGTTCAAGTAGGAGCATTCCGAGCTTTAGTTACATTATAGTTTGTGAGAAACAATTAGTAATAGTAGAACTTATATTGTTATTTGTAATAACTTATCAGTATGATATATGCCCTGTTGTGACTTATGTATTAAGTGATTATATTCCAGTTTATGTGATAATAGTTCTACACTTAGTCTCTTATTCCGCTTATTTAATTAAGTGCACAATGTAACTTGATTATTATCTATAAAAGCGCTATGTATTTCACTTCTAATTCTGAGCTTAAGTTTTCAAAAAATTAATTTATTTAAAGAAAAAAAAATTCCACTATTTTTCTAAGTTAATTTCAAAAGAAAATAAATGCAAGGCATAAGTGACAACTAATAGAATCCAAATGTGAACTTAAGCACAGTGGGGTTCTATTAGGGTGTTACATATGGTGTGTGTAAGGAAAAAGTATGGTCTCAAGCATGGTTTTTGGAGTGTAAATAAATTAAAACATGTGGGATTTGAGGGAGGCATGGCTTCGGCCAGAACTGGGCAGAATTGGGGAGGGAAAGTTGTTTCATGTAATTGTGTGTTAGTGATGTGTTTAGGGGTGTATTAGCTTAGGTGCAAGGTTAGGAGTTATTAAGCATAAGTTTAGGTGACTAAGAATGTGATTAGGGACCTTTATGACATGATTAAGGAGTACTCATACATCATTAAAGAATTTTAAAATCATTTATGAATAAACAATGTGTAACACAATTCCATGATTTAAGGAATTGGAAAGAGAAAACACTATTCAAGATTCCATGACTAGGAGTTTTGAAATTAAAATATGATTTTAAGTTGTAATTAAGCACTTTTAGATTCTAATCAACTTTAATAAATTATTTTGACTCAAGATTAATTATGGAAATTAATTAACCTTCGATTAGAGCCTAATATTGCTTAGGTTTGCTTATTCACGCGATTAAGCGTAAAAAACACGAAACTAGGGGTAAAACCGTAATTTTGCACTAATTTCGCCCGGGACCTCCGGGATCAAAACTAAAGTCACAGTTTACATAAAAACGCCTTTTAAAATCATCTGGAGAAGTTTCGGGTTCATCCGGCACTTGCAAACAGGTAAAACACCGAGGGGCGTTTTGGTCATTTTGACTGAAAACTTCAGCAGATTTTCGATCCCGGGAAGGTATACAAGCCATCTAATCCCCTTCCAACATTGAGTTTGCCCTTCGAGTACTGCCAGATCGGCTTTCCTCGAATTCCGGGCTGAAAATGACCTTAGGGGCATTTTGGTCATTTTCACTCTAGTAGAAATATCGGGGCGTTACAACTATTCAAGGTTTCTAATGTTCAATCAGGAATCAATTCCGAATGAATTAGAGCAATAAGCACAATATGTTCTAGTATACATAGATAAAGATAGATGTGTTGAGATATTTGATTAATTCGATAAAAGAGCACTCATACATCAATATAATATGCGTGGTTTGTATATGTCTATTAGATCCATAAATATGCTAGAGCAAGAGTAAGAAGGTTTTAACTGAAAAGATAAATTAGAGAAAAACAATGTATTAGAGCAATAAAGATATATCAAGAAAAATATAAATCCTAAAACAAGTTTGTGAAATATGGATGCTAAAAAAAATTTCAAACTTCTTTTGAGCAACTCCCTTTTAGTTTAATCCCTATGTCTTTCTTAGCACAAGATTTTCTTCTCTTTTCTTCTCCCCTTTTTGACATTAGCAAAAAGGAAGTGTGTTGGAAGTTGGGAACAACATCATTAGCTCTGACGTTTTATTTCCCAAAGAATCTCCAATAGAAGTGCGTATTGTCTTCGTGATTGAGCTTCTAACTCGTTGAGTCGAATGTTGATGAGGTGTTGTTCTTGTAGCAAAAATCTAAATTTTATGGAGGCTTAGCTATGAAGCAAATGACGGTTGACTAGTTGAAGTAGCATTAATGTGAGCAGGAGTTGGTCCTGAGATAACTAGAGCTCGAATAGAAGTAGGTTCATTTTCTATTATGCTCCTTGAAAATGTTTCGGATTTTGATGTTTCTTCTATGTTTGTGGAAGAGTGAGAAGGGCTTTTCCCAAGTTGAAGAACCATTTCATGTTTTTCATCATCTTCAGAACTATCTTCAAGTACAATTATCTTTCTTTTTCCTCTTCTTCCTTCAACGCCTGTTATAGCTTCTTCAAGGGCTGCATCTCTTTCTAAGCTTCGACATTTACTTTTTTATTCATTATTCTTCTTTATGAGTTTGCAATTTGATTTCTTTTGATTTGGCTTTAGCTTGGAGTTATGAAGGGAGAGTACCCAGAGAAGCTTGTGAATATGAATGCTTTATGCAGATTAAAAAGACTTTAAATTTAAAAATTTTTCAAAACACAAAAATGATCTTCAGCTAATGGTTTAGTGAATATGTCTGACACTTGGTCTTCAGTATTCACAAACATTAATTCAATATATCTTTTTCGAACATGATCCCGAATAAAATGATGCTTTATATCAATGTGCTTGGATGTAAAGTGCTGAATAGGATTCTTAGCAAGATTAATAGCACTAGTATTATCACAGTAAATGGGAATTATGGAATACCCCAAGTGATAATCTTCTAGTTAGTTCCTAATCCATAACATCTGGGTACAACAATTTGCAACTACTACATATTCTACTTTTGTAGTAGAGGGGGCAATGGTATTTTGCTTTTTATATGACCAAGTGATCAAGCTATTTCCAAAGAAACAACAACATCCACTGGTGCTCTTTTTCTCTACTCTATCTCCTGTGAAGTCAACATTGCAATAACCTACAATTTCACAAGTTGTACCTTTCTCATACCATAAGCTGAGATTAGTAGTACCTGATAAATATTTGAAAATTCCTTTAACAACATTTAAGTGTGGTTGGTTTGGGTTTGATTAAATGGTCTACTAGCTGTAAGATATAGCAATGACCCAATCATTCTTTAATAATTACTTTCTGAGACCTTTCAACTATTTTCATCGACATCAATGATTTGAGATGGATGCATGGGGGTACTCATTGGTTTGGCTTGATCCATGTTAAACTTTTTCAAAATTTCTTTTTGTATATTTTTCCTTATGGGTCAAGGTTCTATCTTTTTGTTGTTTTATTTGCAAACCAAGGAAAAATTTGAGTTCTTCCATCATGCTAATTTCAAACTCATTCTGCATTAATTTTGAAAACTTTTCATAGAGAGAATGATTAGAGGCACCAACTATAATGTCATCAACATATATTTGAATTATCAGAAAGTGATCATTTTGTTCAAGAGTAAATAGAGTAGTGTCAACATTTGCCTCTCTTGAACCCATTCTTCAATAAAAAGATACTCAGTCTTTCATACCAAGCTCGAGGAGCTTGTTTCAGACTGTAGAGAACCTTTGTTAGCTTGAAGAAATGGTTGGGAAGGTCTTCACTCTCAAAACCCAGAGGCTGCTTCACATATATTTCCTCGGTGAGGAAACCATTTAGAAAGGTAGACTTAATATCCATTTGGTAAAGAGTGAATCCCTTGAAGGCAACAAAAACAAGTAGCATTCTTATGGCTTCTAACCTAGCTACTAGTGCAAACGTTTCATCATAATTAATTCCCTCTTGTTGATTATAACCTTGTGCAACCAATCTTCCTTTGTTCCTGATGCTTTGCTAACTTCATCTAGTTTATTTTTGAACACCCATTTTGTCCCTGTAACACCCTAACGTTTAACCTAATACGCTCGAGTCATATTCTGGTTAATTATTAGTTGTTACGCCTTTGTTTCAGAAGTTGACTTATTTTTTTCTTTAAAATACGAGTAATAAAAATATGACTAATTTTTTTAACTTTAAAATCAAAATGCAAGCCACATGCGTGTATAGATATCGGTTAATACTCGCATAATAATAGCAAACATATAGACCTCATTATAATATATACAAGCCATAGCATCACATAACATATATCAAATTAACATATCATATCCATAACATAGTAGTGATGTCTTATGTACACAAAAGACATTCAAAGATAACAAGCTCACCAATAAGGGTTCACATACAATAGATCAAAAGTTAAGCATGTTTGCAACAAAACTAAACTAGTTCCCGATGCATAGCCATCGAAGGACTAGGTTAAGCACAGGTGTATGGGATGTAATAACCCTAAAGCTAATGTCCAAAAGAAATCTATCTCCATGCTTCCGCTGTGACCCTCTGATCCGGTTCATTGCATAGCTCCCACATGTAACACCCTAATTTTTAACCCAACTTTCTAGAACACATTAGGTTAAACATTAGGCTATTACTTCATAGTCGCATTCTTTCATTAAAATACTTATCGAAAATTACAAGTAAATTTTTTTTTCTTTGTTTTGAAAACATAAAACAAAGTGAGAGCCGCGAGCTTAACTAATCGAATGACAGAAACGTAAAACATGTGTAACGATCATAAACAACCATGTAAAATAAATCATACATTAGAAGAACATAGATCATGAAGATGACAGAAACATTTCATTAACAATAAAGTAGCTAAAGTACATAACTAGTCATACCCTTATAGAAACGGGCAAAGCTTGAAATACAATGGAAAGGAAATACAACAGATAGCAAAGTACATAGTTCAACCTGAAGATAGAAAAACCCAAAATGCTACTCTCCTACTAGGCTATGAGTACAAACTACACACCCCTCCCAAAAGGTACGACCGAAAGGGAAGATCCTCATAAAAACTCGAGTACTCACAAGGCTCTCCATCAGGAACTAGTGATGTCGGGGGTCCTCGGGTGATAGAGGTAGGTAATCGGGGAAACGCTCTATCTCCTCCTGTGTGGGCCAATGCAACGTGAAAGGTACACGAGGTGGCTGAATGTGGGCTCCTTGATGCGGACGCATCTCGGCTCTCCTCGCCAAGCGCGCAGCGCTACGCCTCCTCACTCCCCATACGTTGGGATCGAGGAAAAGGGGCTGAACCCTCCGAAGGAACATGCGTCGGCAAATCCTTGGATGGGTCGGTCTCGGATCTCCTCGAACGAGGTACGTACTCCGGGAAATCTCGGACGGCGAAGGTAGAGGTATGGGCACGTCGCAACTGCTCCTCACGCGGGCGGGTGCGCTCGAAGATCATGTCGTCACTACCGAAGGGCGTAGTAGGAGTGAACTGGTAGCTCGAAACTAGATAAGCGAAAGGTCGTCCCATGTACACAAAACACGAACGGCACATCGACCCTCAAAGTGATATGAACGGTGGTCCGGGTCGAAGTGTATCTCCCATACTAGCGTATCAATGAAGACCACGAATGTCGCCATCGCACTCTGAAGATGTGACGGAAGAAAAAAGAGAGAGGAGTGAGAAATCTTGCTAAAGAAATCTCCGTAGGAATCTCCTACCCTAGGGTTACATCGTACACATCCTCAGGAACCTTGGGTTTAATTATAGAATAGTGGTCATGCATATAAGGTTCAATTTAGGGTTTCTCAAACTAATTATCCAATGCCCATTCCTTTTAGCATGCGTCTTGATATTATAAATGCAACAGGTTATATCATGGATGCATGTCAATACTTGAACATACAAGACAACACACCAAAACACATAAACATAAATCATGTGGCATGAGGGCATATAACTTTCAAGTGATTCATTCCTCAACTTCGTGACATTAATCATGGTACTTTAGCATATAAGCCACCCTAAAAATAATAACTAGGTTATGAGCTCATACCTTAGCTAGTCGTCACTAGCTCTTGCTTATTATCTTGAATAAGCGAAACATAAATAATAATCCCGACTCGCAAGTATGGGCAGGGGGCAGGGATCATCTCTCTTTGGGATTACCCTCTTTGAAACGCTTTGCTAGCCACACATGGCCTCATAATTTGTCCGCTTTGGTAGGCTGCATCTACTTATACCCTCACGGATTTGTCTCCTCCCGGGGGTACTCGGCCGAACCGGCACCTCCTCGGGGGAAGCGTGTCTCAGTGCTTTGTCACATAAAAATCTCACAGGGTGCTCGGCCGAACCGGTGTCACCCAGGGTTTTCAACTCATATGGTACTCATAAATCATTTCTTTCAACCCTTTAGGGTTTGACGGAAATTCGGCAGCATAACAGCTGTTAAATCGAATTTCCTTCAAACTGCCACAAGCTAATCCACACATCATGTTCTCATGAAATCTCATGCTATGATAAACTTTAACATTTCATCAATCATTTTCTCATGCATCAAGCACATCTCATCATATCATTGCATCAAACAACACATCATAGCATTAACAACTTTTTAGTGTCTTATGCATTGACCCTTAAGGTCCCTAACTCACATTCACAGTTATAAACCTCAAGAGTTGCAGAATTCATATTCCTAACTTTACAGGTACCTAGGAGTCACAACAATGACCCTTTCTAAGTCCGGTTTGCTCCTAAGGCATCAAGATCAAGTCCTAAACCATTTATGAGTCATTCCTACACATTTAAACTAATTTAAATCCATGATTAGCATTACTAAACCTTGCTGGACAGAATCCAGAAAATTCAAACATTAAAGGATCTAGAACTCTCAAATTAATTCTTTTCTAGTTTCTAACTTCTCTTATCTTTCACATATGAGTCTTAACATTAATTATACTTAAACATAAGCACATTATCATCATTAACACAGCTCATACAGTGGCTAAACATGACAAGGTAGAACCGAAACAAACATCTCCATTTAAAGGCATCAAACACATTTTCTAAAGCACATAAAATACTAGTTTCTCTTGGAACCTTTTTAAAACTTTCAAAACTCATTTATAAATATTTTTAAAATCTAAAATCATCAAAATATTTATGAGGGCAGTAGCTAAATCAAACTTGTCTCAAGAGGTTCTAAATTCATAAAACTTAGTTCTATATATTCCTTAAACTCATAAAAGCTTGGAAAAATTATAAAACATAGTTTTCAATACTTAGAAACACCAAGACCCCGTAGGGCCAAAATATGAACCAAAGGAAATAAATATTTTTAGACCTTTGTTTGAGACAACAATGGGCAAGTCTTTGGCCGAAATATGAACCAAAGGAAATAAACATGCTTATGCACTCATTTTAGGTTCCATTAGAAAGTAAAGTGATAGCATAAAATAAATATGAGGTGCAACATATTATTATCTTTGATATTTAGTGAGAACTTGAAATATAAACATGATAATGCATAGCTTGAAATATAAACATGATAATGTAAGTTCATTCATTATCTTGGTATTTAGTGATAGCAAGGAAGTAAACATGATATGCAAAGCATGAAATAAACATGATGCAAGATTCATTTTATGGTTAACTAGAGCTCATTCAAGACTTTAACAAGATAACAACCCAATATAATATCTCAAAGATCAAAATACCAAAACCGAAAGTCTTACAAATGAAAAAGAAAGTGAAACTAAGTCAAGTTCTTTATTAAATACCCAAAACCCCTATCTAGAGAAAAATCTCTAGAACGTGCCGGCCAACTTTAAGGTTGACAAGGGTAGGCTTGGGCTTTTAGAAATCCTTAGATTAATTTTCTTAAGTTGAAAAACCAAGTGAGCTAGATATCATATAGATAAAGTTATAAGAAAAGGAAAACTCAAGCTTTAGAGGTTTCTTTGAGATGAACACAAGGTCATCATCTAGAAACTCTCATCATCAAGCTATCATGCTCATAATCAAGGCCTCATGGCCGAAATGAAAGGAAAACAAAGAACCAAGGAAAAGTTTCAAAAGAAATTCAAGAGAAAGCTAGAGAAACTCATTTTTCAAGAAACAAAGTTTAAAAAAACACTCCTACCTAGAGTGAAGATGAAAACTTGGACTCTTTGAAAAGGAAAATAAGATGATGAGCTCCTCCAAGAGGCAAGATAGCTTCGGCCAAGAGAGGATGAGAAGGTTGGAGTTGTGTTTCAAGTGAAGTTGTGTTTGAGGTGTGGTGTTTGAGAGGATTGATGATGGTTCAAGGCTTTGGGGTGGTGTTTGATGGTTAAGAGATGATGATGGGATGAAGAGATGAAGAAGATGAAGATGAAAGAAAGGAAGAACACTCTTGAAACTTTGAGAGAAAAGAAAAACTTAGCAAGACAACTCTAAAACTCCAAACTTAGCAAATGCTTCAAGGTGCAACTAAGCTATCACAAGCATTCTATTTATAGAAAAACAAAACCATGGGGCTTACCAAAGGAAGCCTTGGCCGTGACTTTGAGAGGGAAAAAGGGAGAGAAAAATATCTCTTACACAAGGTCATTCAAGCATGGTTTGAAGTATGGAAGCTATGCTACAAAGTATGGCTTGATGTGAGTTAATTTCCTATCAATTTTTGATGAAATTAAGCTTCTAGAAATAATGCATGGCTGGAACTTTTCTAGCCACAAATAAATGGAGAAAATGAGCTATTTTAATTAGTTATTTACTTGGAAAATCAAGCTTGATTGAAAGTTATGACAAGGTATAGTGTATGTGACTTGAGGTATGGCCTTGGAGTGTTGAAAAATTGAACATGTGATGCATAATGGGGGAGAAGGGTACACGGCCAGGTTCAAGTCAGCAGAGAGGAGGTAAGGTTTGATCATCTAATTGGGTGTTAATGGTAGGTTTAAATGTGCATTAGCTTAGGTACAAGGTTAGGAACAATTAAGCTTAAGTTTAGGTAACTAAGAATGTGTTTTAAGGATTTTATGACAAGATTAGGAGTGCTCATACATCATTAAAGAATTTTAAACTCATTTATGAATAAACAATGTGTAACACAATTCCATGATTTAAGGAATTGGAAAGAGAAAACACTATTCAAGATTCTATGACTAGGTGTCTTGAAATTAAAATATGATTTTAGGTTGTAATTAAGCACTTTTTGGTTCTAATCAACTTTAATAAATTATTTTGACTCAAGATTAATTAAGGAAATTAATTAACCTTCGATTGGAGCCTAATATTGCTTAGGTTCGCTTAATCACGCGATTAAGCGTAAAAACACGAAACTAGGGGCAAAACCGTAATTTTGCACTAATTTTGCCTGGGACTTCTAAAATTAAAACTGAGGTCATATAATACATAAAAACACCTTTTAAAACCATATGGAGAAGTTTCGGGTTCATCCGGCACTTGCAAACGGGTAAAACACCGCATGGGCGTTTTGGTCATTTTGACTCGAAAACTTGAAAAACGAGATTTTCGATCCCGGAAAGAAACACAAGTCTTTTAATCTCCTTCCAACATTGATTTTGCCTTTCGAGTACTGCCGAATTGGCTTTCCTCGAATTCCGAGCTGAAAATGACCTCAGGGGCATTTTGGTCATTTTCACTCTAACAGAAAAATCGAGGCGTTACACCACACCTGTATCTCAGGCACGGTCATGAACATCGCCATTATCCTGGTCTGGAGACGACATGGGAGAAAAAAGAGGGATGAGAAACTTATTCAAGATTCTCAGTAAGGCTTTCGACTATAACACAAATGTCATCGTCATCATCCCCAGCCACTTCAGTTTTCCTTATGAAAGAGGTGTACATGTATAAGGTTCAATTTTAAACTTCTCAAATATATTTATCCAAAGTGGGTGTCTTTTAGAATGGGTCTTAATGTCATGAATGCAACAATTATCTCATGTATGCATGACAATACCTTAGGAGCATAAGTAACACAAGTATACAAATTTATAACTCATCATTAAGCCAACATTTTCTTTTAAAAACAAGGCTCTATGGCCGAAAATGAAAAGAGAGGAAAATAGTTCAAACCAAGAGAAACTAAAACTTGTTCATAACTAACATCAAAAGAGAAAGGTAAAAGCTTTTAAAACAAAATCCCTACCAAAGTGTAGTCTTGAGCAAGGAGAAAGAAAGCTTGGTTCTTACAGTTGAAATGAGAAGATAAAAATCTCCTCTATGTGGCTATGTGGTTTCGGCCTTGAGAGAAGAAAAGGAAAGGATGCGTTTTCTTGAGAGTTTGAGCTTAGAAGTGGAAATATTGTGTATTTAGAAGGTGGTTTAAGGTGGTGGTGTGGTGGTTCAAGGTTGTTTTGGGGTGGAGGAAGAAACTTTCTTTAAGGTGGAGGAGAAGAACAGAAAACTTGAGTTGAGAGGATTGTAAGAGTTTTTTTTTGACACCAAGTCTTAGCCAAAAAAGCAACTGATAAAGAATGAGATTTTTTGGGTTAAAAAATGAATAAATATGGTGGCTTTTGGGGGGAAGGCAGTAGCTGCCTTGGCTCTTTGGGAGGGAAAATATCTCCTTAAAATGTCATTCAAAGGTAAGGTTGGAGGTATGGCTAAGCATCGTTCAAAGCATTGCTTAAGGCATGGTTCAAGGCATGGTGTAAGCATGGTTCAAAGCATGGTTCTTGTGTGTAAAATAAATCAACATGTGATGAATCTGAAGGGGAGAATGGCGCTGCTTTCATGTAGCCAAGGGGAGGGAAATTGTTTCATCTAAATGTGGTTTAAAGGTATGTTTAGGTGGATCTTTGATTAGGCCTTTGATTAGGAGTTTGTAAGGAAGTGATTAGGTAAAGTAATGGGTAATTAGAGGTGTCAAGACATGATTAGGGAGTGGTCTTGCTTCATTAGTAAAATCAAAAGTCATTTTATAATGTACTCATTCACAAACATAATTCCTTAATTTAAGGAATTAGAGGGAGAAAATACTATTTAAGATTCCATGACATGGAATCTTGACTTCAAGAAAGAGTTTTAAATTTATCTAAGCTATATTGGGTTGTAATAAACCTTAATAAATTATTTTGACTCTAGATTAATTACCAAAATTAATTAATCTTCGATTAGAGCCTAATATTGCTTAGGTTTCCTTAATTACGTCATTAGGCCCGTAAAGCACTATTTCGGGGGCAAAACAGTAATTTTCCACAAAAACTGCCCGGGACCTCCCGGACTTTAAAAAATCATCATTATTCACATATAATTAGCATTTCAAACTCCCGGGGAAAGATTCCGGGCCCAAACGGCACTTATACCCACGTAAAAATGCCGCAGGGGCATTTTCGTCATTTTGTGCCGAAATTTTCGAAAGTGAGATTTTCATCTCTGTTATTGTTTCAAAGGCATCTAATCCACTTCAAATCTAACACCCTAAATCTTAACCTAATACTACTAGTATGTATTTAGGTTAATCCTTAGAACATTACCTCTTGGTCTCATTCTTTACTTGAAAATACTTAGCGGAAATATGGGTAAAACTTTTCTTTTTGGAATTAAAACCAAAGTGAGAGCCACGCATGATTCTTTGAACGGGAATTCATACAAGTCACATGAGCAAATCATAATAAAACACATAAATAACATGGATACATCAACTGATTATATATATAGATAATGTGTCTACCAAAAGGCAGGACTATTCGGTACATAGAAGAACGAAATACAACTGAAAAGCAAATACAAGGAAATCATAAAAGCAGGTACAAGGAAACCATGAAAGCAACACCTATACCTGTGTGCACCTAGAGTAGACAACCTCACATACAAAAGAAGGTTTGTCCTCAACTATATGGCGTGTGTGCACTAACTACTACCCATCCTATGCACTTACTCATGATGGTCCGAATACTGAGGGGTGGAATCGATCCACTGACGGATCTCGGCGGGAGTGGTCGTGCGGATCATCGGAGCGTGTCTACCGCGGTGAGGGCGCATGGATGGCCTATGAGCCAACCTCGGCTGATGTAACACCCTAATAGAACCCCACTGTGCTTAAGTTCACATTTGGATTCTATTAGTTGTCACTTATGCCTTGCATTTATTTTCTTTTGAAATTAACTTAGAAAAATAGTTGAAGTTTTTTTTTTTCTTTAAATAAATTAATTTTTTGAAAACTTAAGCCTGTAACGAGAAGTGAAATACATAGCACTTTTATAGATAATAATCAAGTTACATTGCACACTTAATTAAATAAGCGGAATAAGAGACTAAGTGTAGAACTATTATCACATAAATTGGAATATAATCACTTAATACATAAGTCACAACAGGGCATATATCATGCTGATAAGTTATTACAAATAACAATATAAGTTCTACTATTACTAATTGTTTCTTACAAACTATAATGTAACTAAAGCTCGGAATGCTCCTACTTGAAAGATTTGAAATCTTCACGCGCTACCTCCTTCCTCACTCTGACTTCGTTGCTTTAGGTGGACACGTTTGTCTCACAGTAACGACAACGGAAAATAAACATAGGAGTGAGAAATACATGATTTCTCAAGAGGGAGTTCCTACTTGTACTAAAAGTGTCATCGTTGTCGTCCCAGTCACTTCGGGTTTATTATAAAAAGGTGAATAGGTAAGGATTCAATTATCAAACTTTCACAAACGTGATTGGTCGAAGTGCAGTTACTTTTAAACTAATCTTGAACATTAGCAGAAATATCCATTCAGTATTTCATCAAGCATACATATAAGTATATAATGTAAAACCACTAATAAGCAATAATCATTTAGGAGCTGCATGCATTTCATGATTAATCATCCTCAACATTCAGTTGTTTAGTGATCATCATCTTTCATTTATTTCATCAATATATTTCTTAATTACTCACGGGATGAATGCATCAATGCCTTAGACCACCCTAAAGGGTAATGAGCTCATACCGTGGCCGTCGCCACAACCTTTTGGTTTTCTTTCCGTTGCCGTGATCTCAATGGTTTAGGGGGTTAAGCCGTGAGTTTAGCTCAAGTCCACTTTTCCAGACTATCATTGCTACATTTTCAGGTTTTACTTTTATTCTCACTGAGTGAAATCATCAATACCTTAATCCTCAAAGAGGATTAAGCAGTAAGTTGGTCTATTTATTATTTCATTTGAAACATGAATGTATGCACATTAATAAATCATGGCACAGTCAATCATTTTATTATTATCATTTCATATCTCATCAATGCATTCACATTTCTATATATCACTTCATGTAACATAGACATTATCATGTAAATCTCATAGTAAACATTCTCATAGATAATTCATATTAAGCAACCTAAGTTATCAAGTTAGATCTCTAGTGTTTCTAATAGGTTATGGATATCTTGGTATTATCTTTTTCTCTTAGTCTTCTTTGTACTCTTAGTATTTCCATTAATACATTAATACCCTTTAAGATATTTTTAGAGGTTCTTTATATATTTTTATTATGACTTTTATATATATCTCCTGAAGATTATTATTCTACTTAAATCCTTAAAATTATCTCTTTACAAGACTTGAATCTTTTATTTAGAGTTCTGACATCTTTTAGAATAAAATTTGTAGCACTGACATCTTAGATTAGTGTAAATCAACTATAGATTGTACATAGTAGGATTCCCAAGAAAGAGAGGTGGGTCACAATGGACACGCTTAAATACCAAGTCTTTCCTTAGGCAGAACCTTTCCAAATTGCACTCTCACAGTATCACGCTACCTTCAAGACTTTCTTAGCACACTATCCCGAAAATATATCTCTCATTTTGTATTTTTGTGGTGTAAAACTTTATACATAGCATACATAAGTGTGTTTGTAGATGTGTTAGCTTTTCCACAAAGTTGAAATCATTCCATTTTCATTTTTCTAGAGTGAGTTACACCTATTTTACTACTATAAGGTCAGATTAAAAGTTTCAGTCTTAGGCTCTACTTTAAAAATTTATATCTTGGGCTAGGAAACTTCGTTTTCGGTGATTCTTTTTGGAGAGTGTTCTACAATGAGTCTAGTTTATAATAAAAATATTTTCATTTCGAGATCCTTCATATTTTATGAACACTAATTTTCGAAGTAACTACTGTCAGAAATAACTAGAAATTCCAGCACCTGCCATGTTCATATCTTAAGTTATCTTTATTAGCTCAAGTTTCACATATAATCTTTTAAGTTATATTTGATTTTGATAACATCATAAAAGTACTCATAGCAGAATAGAACAGGTTGTGTTTTCTAAAAATATAATTATTCAAAACTTTTGACAATAACTCAAGTTTGAGGCATTCTATCCATGAGCAAAGTTAGAAGCCAACAATACTTGAACAAATAAAGAAGAAACTCCTACCTCTTGTATAGGGTCTAAAAAGGGTGCTTCTCTTTTTCCTTAAGCTTTGAACAAGAGTCTTTGGAGTGGATGACCCTACTTGAATCTTAGCTCTAGAACTTGAGTGCTTAAGAAAATATTTCTCACTAAAGTTAAAGATTGTAACTCTTGTGAGGGATAGTGAAAGTTTGGACTTAGGATTTAAGTGTTTGGATGAAGTTTAGAGGATCAAGATAAGTCTTTGAAGAACATAAGAAGAATGATAGAATAAGAAAGAAAGAACACTTAGGGAGTTTCTGAATTGAAGAGAGTTTGAGGAGTATTTATAGTGGAAAGATTAGAGAAAAAACAGAAGAAGGAAAGCACTTGGAGCATGATTTATGGAAACATGTTGGCTGAATTTTGGGATGAAAATGCTCCTTGTTTTGTGCAAACATGTTTCCATGTTTTGTGCAAACATGTTTCCATGTTAGATGAAAATGCTCCATGTTTTGTGCAAAGATGTTAGTGGAGATTTTCTAACCTTTAGTGCATGTATGTGATTCAGAAATGTGTATGATGTATGTGGTTAAATTATTATGTTATCATCTTAATCCAATGGCTTAGATTCATTCTTGTCTAAAGGCAAGTCTAGGGATTTGTGCAAATGGCATTGTAGTAATTTCTTTAACTAAGACAAGGATATTTTTGTAATTAGACAATGATAGTGGTATTCTTGTAATTCCATTCATAGAGTAAGGGTATCTTTGTCATTTAATAAGGCTAGGGTAGTTTGGTAATTTCCTTTACATAGCAAGGGCATTTTCATAATTTTCACTAAGTGATGGCATTTTCGTAATTCTTTGCATTTTTCTCTAGACATACTTAAGTAGTCTATTTGTTGTGTTTCATAACATTTGTCCAGATTCTCTTGGTTTTGCTATCGCTAATTAATATTTATCTTAGTTATAAATTTGGGGATGTTACAGCTGAACCACCGTCTCTTCACTCCCAGCTCTCATCGGTGGGGGAGTGGGGCTAGAGCTCCAACTGTACATGTGCGAGGGCAGGTCCTCTGATGGATCTGTCTCCGAATACTGAGTCCGGGGTACGTACTCCGGATAGTCATGTACGACTGATGCCTCGGGCTGCATGCGGAGGATCTGCTCGTCGCGTGGTCTGGCTCGCTCAAAAATCGTGTTATGATGGTAGGGAGCAGTCGGGGTGAAGCGGTAGCTCCGTACTGGGTGTGCGAAGGGTCGTCCCATAAACATAAATACTCTGACAGTGCAGCGACCCTCAAAATGATATGACCCGAGTGCTGGGTCATGGTGCAGCTCCCACGTCGGGGTATCGATGAAGAGTACGAAAGTCGCCATCTGAAGATGTGACGGAAGAAAAGAGAGAGGGAATGAGAATCTTCTAAAAGAATTCTCAGTAGGGCAATCCCTAACTAAGTGACATCATCACATCCTCAGGAACCTTGGGTTTTATTTCTAAAAAGGTGCGCATGCAGGTAAACTTCTTTTAAGTTAGTTTTCTAAAGTATTAATTATCCAAGGTCCGTCATATTTTACAATGCGTCTTATGACTAAGCAGGGAATACACTAATGAATGCATCATAAAGGTAAACCAATCAATAGAATAACTAAGGATCATTATAACAGTGGCATAAGGTGACAGGTGTAAATCTCATAATAACTTTTTCTTGGTTTTTCATAGCATATGTGACATTTTAAACTTTAACTTTTTATCTCATGGGGCCAACCTAAAACATCTCTAGGTTATGAGCCCATACCTTAACTAGTCGTCACTAGTTCTTACTTATCCTATGATAAGCGTAACATACATAATCCCGCCTTAAAGTACGGGCTAGGGGGCAAATTAAGGATCACCTCTTAGGGTCATTTCCTCTTTGAAACGCTCTACTAGCAACTAGTGCATAGTGGTATTGTCCGCTTTGGCAAGCTCTGTGTCAATACCCTCACGGATTTGTTTTCTTGGGGGTGCTCGGCTAAACCGGTGTCACCCAAGAAGGCGTCTCAGTGTTGTGTCATATTTAAGTTCTCATGATTTTCAAAAAGACATTTTTCCAAGTTCCTCAAATTTGATGGAAATTCGGTAGCATGACGGCTGTAGACCGAATTTCCTCAAATTTGCTTATGCCATGAAAACATATAGGACATACAAACATATCTTATGAGGTATAGCATATCATCATATAAAACTTCTTCATAGCACATATCAAGCTCATGTGTCATATATCATATTTACATAAATTAAGTATCATAAAACCTAATCTCTTGGGTACCTATGAGGTTATAACTAAGTATTGACCCTTAAGGTCCTTAACTCACGTTCTAAGCTATCAATCATTAAACCTAATCTCTTGGGTACCTAGGAGTCACAACAATGCCCCTTTCTAAGTTTAGTTTGCCCCTAAGGCATCAAGATCAAGTCCTAAACCAATTATGAGTCATTCCTACACATTTAAACTAATTTAAAACCATGATTATCAAATCTAAACCTTGCTGGACAGAATCCAGAAAATTCAATAATTAAGGGATCTAAAACTCTCAAATTAATTCTTTTCTAGTCTCTAACTTATCTTATCTTCCACATAAGAGTCTTAACATTATTTTTACTCAAACATAAGCATATTATCATCATTGAAACAGCACATACAGTGGCAAATAAGTAGCAAGGCAGAACCGAAATGTGCATCTCCATAAAAGGCATAGAACACAATTTCTAAAGCACATAGAATACTAGTTTCTCTTGGAACCTTTTTAAAACTTTCAAAACTCATTTATAAACATATTATCCTTTAAAATCATAAAAATACTTAAGACGGCAGTGGCTAAATCATTTTCATCTCAAGAGGTCCTAAATTCATAAAACTTAGTTCTACATATTTCTTATACTCATATAAGCTTAGGAAAATTATAAAACATAATTTTCAATACTTGGAAACCTTAAAACCTCTTAGGGCCGAAATCTCAACTATGGAAAATAAATATTTTAGACCTTTGTTTGAGACAACAATGGGCAAGTCCTTGAGCTCTAGGTTCATTAAAGTGATGGCATAAAGATAAACATGCTTATGCACTTGTTTTAGCTTTTGTTAGAAAGTAAAGTGAGAGCATAAAATAAATATGAGATGCATCATATTATTATCTTTGATATTTAGGTGAGAACTTGAAATGTAAACATGATAAGGCATAGCTTGAAATATAAACATGATAATGCAAGTTCTTTTATTATCTTGGTACTTAGTGATAGCAAGGAAAATAAACATGATGTGCAAGACATAAAAGTAAACATGATGCAAGGTTCATTTTATGGTTAGCTAGAGCTCATTCAAGACTTTAACAAGATAATCAACCCAACACATATCTCATTATAAAGAGAGCTTTAGAGTTCTTAAACCAAGTTCTCAAAAGAACTATGAGGTTCTTGAACAACATCATCAACCTCAAGTAAACCAACTTCCAAAACAAAACCAAACAAAATCTCAAGGATCAAAATACCAAAATCGAAAACCTTACAAGAGAAAAAGAAAGTGAAACTAAGTCAAGTTATTTATTAACTACCCAAAACCCCTATCTAGAGAAAGATCTCTAGAACGTGCCGGCCAACTTTAAGGTTGATAAGGGTAGGATTGGGCTTTTAGAAATCCTTAGATTAATTTTCTTAAGTTGAAAAACCATGTGAGCTAGATATCATATAGATGAAGTCATAAGAAAAGGAAAACTCAAGCTTTAGAGGTTTCTTTGAGATGAACACAAGGTTATCATCTAGAAACTCTCATCATCAAGCTATCATACTCATAATCAAGGCCAAGAGGCCGAAATGAAGAAGAAAAGAAAACAAAGGAAAGTTCAAAAAGAATCCAAGAGGAAACTAGAGAAAAACACATTCTTGAGCAAAACAAGTTTGAAAAGCAAATCCCTACCAAGTGATGAAGATGAAAGCTTGAACTTGAAAAGGAAAATGAGAAGAGCAACTCCTCCTAAGGTGGTGTGATGGCTTCGGCCAAAGAGAAAGAAAAGGAAAGGAGATGTGTTTTGAGGAAGCTTGTGTTTGAGGTTTAGTGTATAAGAGATTTGATGATGATCTAAGGTTATGATATGGTGGATTGAAGTGGTGAGGTGATAATGTGAAGAGAGGATGAAGATGAAGAGAAAGAGCTCTTGGAACTTTGAGAGAAAAGAAAAGAACTAGCAAGATAACTCTAGAATTCTAAACTTAGCAAATGCTTCAAGGTGCAACTAAGCTATCACAAGCGTCCTATTTATAGAAAAACAAAACCATGGGCTCACTAAAGAGGAGGAGTGGCCGTAGCATTGGGGGAAAAGGGAGAGAAAAAATATCTCTTTGATTGTGCCATAGAAGCATGGTTTGAAGTATGGAAGCTATGATGCAAAGCATGGCTTGATGTGAGTGAATTTCTTATCAATTTTGATGAAATTTAGCTTCTAGAAACTTGTCATGGCTGGAACTTTTCCAGCCACAAATAAATGGGAAAAATGGATTTTTTAATTATTTATTCATGTGGAAATTCAAGCTTGATTGAAAGTTATGACAAGGTATGGTATATGTGACTTGAGGTATGGCCTTGGAGTTTTAGAAAATTGAACATGTGATGCATATGGAGGCTTGGAGGTTTCGGCCAGACCAGGGACAGCATGGGGGAGGTGAGTTTTGATCATCTAATTGGGTGTTAATGGTAGGTTTAAATGTGTATTAGCTTAGGTACAAGGTTAGGAATGATTAAGCTTAAGTTTAGGTAACTAAGAATGAGGTTTAGGGGTTTTATGACAAGATTAAGAGTGCTCATACATCATTAAAGAATTAAAAACTCATTTATGAATAAACAATGTGTAACACAATTCCATGATTTAAGGAATTGGAAAGAGAAAACACTATTCAAGATTCCATGACTAGGAGTCTTGAAATTAAAATATGATTTTAAGTTGTAATTAAACACTTTTAGGTTCTAATAAACTTAATAAATTATTTTGACTCAAGATTAATTAAGAAAATTAATTAACCTTTGATTAGAGTCTAATATTGGTTAGGTTTGCTTAATCACGTGATTAAGCGTAAAAATACGAAACTAGGGGCAAAACCATAATTTTGCACTAATTTCGCCTGGGACTTCCGGGACCAAAACTAAAGTCATAGTCTATATAAAAACACCTTTTAAAATCATCTGGAGAAGTTTCGGGTTTATCCGGCCCTTGCAAACGGGTAAAACACCGCAGGGTGTTTTGGTCATTTTGACTCGAAAACTCGAAAAATGAGATTTTCAATCCGGAAAGATACACAGATCATCTAATCCCCTTTCAACATTGAGTTTGCCCTTCGAGTACTGTCGGATCGGTTTTCCTCGAATTCCGGGATGAAAATGACCTTAGGGGTATTTTGGTCATTTTCACTCTTAACAGAAAAATCGGGGCGTTACATTAAACATCAAACTCACCCCTTGAGGATGGTCCGGGTCGGCTATCTTCGAATTCCGGGTAAAAATGACCTTAGAAGCATTTTGGTCATTTTTACACGAGAAAAATCGCGGATCGCGATTTTCGCATAGATTGCTATCTAATCCTCATGTAACCTACTCCTAATATTAAAATATCCTTTTGGGGGTGGTCGGGTTTGGCCGGCCTTGATTCTCACACAAAAATGACCTACGGGTATTTTGGTCATTTTTGCTAAGTAGGAAAAATTGGGCGTTACAGTCCCAATTATGGTTTTTCCTTTGGGTTTTTCCTATAGATTTTTCCACAAGAGTCTAGACTTTGCTTTTTTCAAATTGATCCAGTTCTTCTTGCATAGCTTCCATCCAACTTTGATCACTCAAAGCTTCTTCAATACATATAGGTTTAATGGTGGAGATGAATATAACACCCTAAATCTTAACCTAATACTACTAGTATGTATTTAGGTTAATCCCTTAGAATATTACCTTTTAGTCTCATTCTTTACTTGAAAATACTTAACAGAAATATGGGTAAATTGTTTTTTTCTTTTTGGAATTAAAACCAAAGTGAGAGCCACGCATAATTCTTTGAACGGAAATTCATACAAGTCATATGAGCAAATCATAATAAAACACATAAATAACATAGACACATCAACTGATTATATATATAGATAATGAGCCTACCAAAAGGCAGGACTATTCGATACATAGGAGAACTGAATACAACTGAAATGCAAATACAAGGAAATCATAAAAGCAAGTACAAGGAAACCATGAAAGCAACACCCATACCCATGTGTGCACCTAGAATAGACAACCTCATATACAAAAGAAGGTTTGTCCTCAACTATGTGGCGTGTGTGCACTAGCTACTACCCATCCTATGCACCTACTCCTGCTGGTCTGAGTACTGAGGGGTGGAATCGATCCACTGGCGAATCTAGGCGGGAGTGGTCGTGCGGATCATCGGAGCGTGTCCACCGCGGCGAGGACGCATGGATAGCCTACAAGCCAACCGCGGTTGAACCACTGTCTCCTCACTCCCGGCTCTCATCGGTGAGGGAGCGGGGCTGGAGCTCCAATTGTACATCTGTGAGGACGGGTCTTCTGATGCATCCGTCTCCGAATACTGAGTCTGAGGCACATACTCCGAGTAGTCGCGTACGGCTGACCCCTCGAGCTGCATGCAGAGGATCTGCTCGTTGCGTGGTCTGGCTCGCTCAAAAATCGTGTTATGATGGTAGGGAGCAGTCGGGGTGAAGCGGTAGCTCCGTCTTTGAGTCTTGTGAAGGGTCGTCCCATAAACATAAATACTCACGGCGGTCTGGCGACCCTCAAAACGATATGACCCGAGTGCTGGGTCATGGTGCAGCTCCCACGTCAGGGTGTCGATGAAGAGTACGAAAGTCGCCATTTGAAGATGTGACGGAAGAAAAGAGAGAGGGAATGAGAATCTTCTAAAAGAATTCTCAGTAGGGTAATCCCTAACTAAGTGACATCATCACATCCTCAGGAACCTTGGGTTTCATTTCTAGAAAGGTGCGCATGCATGTAAACTTCTTTTAAGTTAGTTTTCTAAAGTATTAATTATCCAAGGTCCGTCATATTTTACATTGGGTCTTATGACTAAGCATGAGATATACTAATGATATGAATGCATCATAAAGATAAGCTAATCAACAAAGTCACAAAACGTTATAATAGTGGCATAAGTTGATAGGTATAAATCTCATAATAACTTCCTTGGTTTTTCATAGCATATGTGACATTTCAACTTTAACTTTATCTCATGGGGCCACCCTAAAACATCTCTAGGTTATGAGCTCATACCTTAACTAGTTGTCACTAGCTCTTACTTATCCTATGATAAGTGTAACATAATCCCGACTTAAAGTACGGGCTAGGGGGCAAATTAAGGATCACCTCTTAGGGTCATTTCCTCTTTGAAACGCTCTACTAGCAACTAGTGCATAGTAGTATTGTCAGCTTTGGCAAGCTCTATGTCAACACCCTCACGGATTTGTTTTCTTGGGGGTGCTCTGCTAAACCGGTGTCACCCAAGAAGGCGTCTCAGTGTTGTGTCACATTTAAGTTCTCATGATTTTCAAAAAGACCTTTTTCTAAGTTCCTCAAATTTGATGGAAATTGGCGACATGGCCAGGTATGGGCAATTTCCTCAAATTTGCTTATGCCATAAAAACATATAGGACATACACAAACATTTCTTATGGGGTATAGCATATCATCATGTAAAACTTCTTTATAGCACATATCAACTTATCATAGATAAAGCTCATGTATCATATATCATAAATTAAGCATCATAAAAACTCAAGACTTTTTAATGTCTTATGCATTGACCCTTAAGGTCCTTAACTCACGTTCTAAGTAATTAATCATCAAACCTAATCTCTTGGGTACCTATGAGGTTATAACTAAGTATTTCACACCTCACACTATGATCAAGAACATCTCTAAACCTCAAGGATGCAGAATTTATAATCCTAACTTTACGGGTCCCTAGGAGACAACAGTGACCCTTTCTAAGTCCGGTTTGTTCCTAAGGCTTCAAGATCAAGTCCTAAACCATTTATGAGACATTCCTACACATTTAAACTAATTTAGATCCATGATTAGTATTACTAAACCTTGCTGGACAGAATCCAGAAAATTTAAACATTAAAGGATCTAGAACTCTCAAATTAATTCTTTTCTAGTTTTTAACTTCTCTTATCTTTCACATATGAGCTTTACCATTAATTATACTAAAACTCAAGCATATTATCATCATTAACACAGCTCATACAGTGGCAAAATAATGGCAAGGCAGAACCGAAACAAACACTCTCCATAAAGGCATAAAACACAATTTCTAAAACACATAAAATACTAGTTTCTCTTGGAACCTTTTTAAAACTTTCAAAACTCATTTATAAACATTTTTAACATCTAAAATCATAAGAATATTTAAGAGGGCAGTGACCAATTCATATTTGTCCCAAGAGGTCCTAAATTCATAAAACTTAGTTCTACATATTCCTTGAACTCATAAAAACTTAGAAAAAGTATGAAACATAATTTTCAATATTTAGAAACATCAAAGCCTCTTAGGGCCGAAATATGAACCAAAGGAAATAAATATTTTTAGACCTTTGTTTGAGACAACAATGGGCAAGTCCTTGAGCTCTAGGTTCATTAAAGTGATAGCATAAAGATAAACATGCTTATGCACTTGTTTTAGTTTTTGTTAGAAAGTAAAGTGAGAGCATAAAATAAATATGAGATGCATCATATTATTATCTTTGATATTTAGGTGAGAACTTGAAATGTAAACATGATAATGCATAGCTTGAAATATAAACATGATAATGCAAGTTCCTTTAATATCTTGGTACTTAGTGATAGCAAGGAAAATAAACATGATATGCAAGGCATAAAAGTAAACATGATGCAAGGTTCATTTTATGGTTAGCTAGAGCTCATTCAAGACTTTAGCAAGATAACAACCCAACACATATCTCATTACAAAGAGAGCTTTAGAGTTCTTGAACCAAGTCCTCAAAGGAACTATGAGGTTTTTGAACAACATCATCAAGCTCAAGTAAACAAACTTCCAAAACAAAACTAAACAAAATCTCAAGGATCAAAATACCAAAACCGAAAACCTTACAAAAGAAAAACAAAGTGAAACTAAGTCAAGTTCTTTATTAAATACCCAAAACCCCTATCTAGAGAAAAATCTCTAGAACGTGCCGGCCAACTTTAAGGTTGACAAGGGTAGGCTTGGGCTTTTAGAAATCCTTAGATTAATTTTCTTAAGTTGAAAAACCATGTGAGCTAAGTATAGTATAGATGAAGTTAAAGAAAAAGAAAAACTCAAGCTCTAGAGGTTCCTTTGAGATGAACACATAGTCATCCTCTAGGAGTCCTCATCATTGAGCTATCATGTGCTCATCAAGGCCTCATGGCCGAAATGCAAAAAGAAAAGGAAAACAAAGGAAAGTTCAAAAGAATCCAAGAGGAAACTAGAGAAAAACATATTCTTGAGCAAAACAAGTTTGAAAAGCAAATCCCTACCAAGTGATGAAGATGAAAGCTTGAACTTTAAAAGGAAAATGAGAAGAGCAACTCCTCCTAAGGTGGTGTGATGGCTTCGACGAAAGAGGAAGAAAAGGAAAGGAGATGTGTTTTGAGGAAGCTTGTGTTTGAGGTTTAGTGTTTAAGAGATTTGATGATGATCTAAGGTTAGGATATTGAAGTGGTGAGGTGATAATGTGAAGAGAGGATGAAGATGAAGAGAAAGAACTCTTGGAACTTTGAGAGAAAAGAAAAGAACTAGCAAGACAACTTTAGAATTCTAAACTTAGCAAATGCTTCAAGGTGCAACTAAGCTATCACAAGCATCCTATTTATAGAAAAACAAAACCATGGGCTCACTAAGGGGGGAGTGGCCGTAGCATTAGAGGAAAAAGGGAGAGGAAAATATCTCTTTGATTGTGTCATAGAAGAATGGTTTGAAGTATGGAAGCTATGCTACAAAGTATGGCTTGATGTGAGTTAATTTCCTATCAATTTTGATGAAATTAGGCTTCTAGAAACAATGCATGGCTGGAACTTTTCCAGCCACAAATAAATGGGGAAAATGGGCTATTTTAATTAGTTATTTACTTGGAAAATCAAGCTTGATTGAAAGTTATGACAAGGTATAGTGTATATGACTTGAGGTATGGCCTTGGGGTGTTGAAAAATTGAACATGTGATGCATATGGGGGAGAAGGGTACACGGCCAAGTCTGATATAGCAAGGGGGAGGTGAGGTTTGATCATTTAATTCGGTGTTAATGGTAGGTTTAGATGTGTATTAGCTTAGGTACAAGGTTAGGAGTAATTAAGCTTAAGTTTAGGTAACTAAGGATGAGGTTTAGGGGTTTTATGACAAGATTAGGAGTGCTCATACATCATTAAAGAATTTTAAACTCATTTATGAATAAACAATGTGTAACACAATTCCATGATTTAAGGAATTGGAGAGAGGAAACACTATTCAAGATTCCATGGCTAGAAATCTTGAAATTAAAATATGATTTTAAGTTGTAACTAAGCACTTTTAGGTTCCAATCAACTTTAATAAATTATTTTTGACTTAAGATTAATTAAGGAAATTCATTAACCTTCGATTAGAGCCTAATATTGCTTAGGTTTGCTTAATCACGCGATTAAGCGTAAAAACACGAAACTAGGGGCAAAATCGTAATTTTGCACTAATTTCGCCCGGGACCTCTGGGACCAAAAGTAAAGTCACAGTCTACATAAAAACACCTTTTAAAATCATCTGGAGAACTTTCAAGTTCATCCCAAGACTTGTACAAGCGTAAAACACCGCAGGGGCGTTTTGGTCATTTTGACCCCGAAAACTCGAAAAACGAGATTTTCGATCCCGGGAAGGTACACAAGTCATCCATTCCTCTTCCAACATTGAGTTTGCCCTTTGAGTACTGCCAGACCGGCTTTCCTCGAATTCTGGGCCGAAAAATGACCTCAGGGGCATTTTGGTCATTTTCACTCTAACAGAAAATCGGGGCGTTACATTACTCCCCTCCTTAAAAAGAATTTTGCCCTCGAACTTCGTACCTTAGAAAAGCTCTGGATATTTTGACTTCATCTCTGACTCTAGTTTCAACGTGTATTCTTCCGACTTGTCTCGTCCCCATGCCACTTTCACCAAAGGAATAGACTTGTTCCTTAACTGCTTGACTCCGTGATCCGTGACTCTCGTAGGCGATAGATTGAAAGTGAGGTCCTCCCTCAACTGTACATGCTCTGGTTCTAGGACATGGCTAGGGTCGGACTCATATTTACGTAACTGAGAGACGTGAAAGACATCATGAAGGTTTGACAGATTGGGTGGTAGGGCTATTTTGTAGGCTATAGATCCGATTTTCTGAAGAATTTCAAAAGGGCCGAGAAATTGGGGACTCAACTTCTTGACTTTCATGGCTCTTCCTATTCCTGTAGTGGGGGTGATTCTTAGAAATACATGTTCTCCTTCTTGGAACTCCAAGGGCTTACGCCTTTTGTTCGCGTAGCTTTTCTGTCGACTTTGAGCGGTTAAGATTCTATCCTTGATTTTCTTGATCTGCTCCGTCGTTTCCCTCACTACATCAGGTCCTAAGACACTTTGTTCTCTAGGCTCGTACCAACACATAGGTGATTGGCACTTCCTTCCATATAACGCCTTGTATGGTGCCATACCGATGCTCACATGATAACTGTTGTTATACGCAAACTCGATCAAAGGCATGTACTTATCCCAACTCCATTTTTGGTCCAGGACACAGGCTCTTAGCATATCTTCCAGGGTTTGGATTGTCCTCTCGGACTGACCATCCATTTGTGGGTGGTAAGCAGTGCTCAAGCACAACTTGGAATCAAACGCCTTTTGAAAGGCTCCCCAAAAACGTGACGTAAACCGCGGATCTCGATCCGAGATTATCGTCGATGGTACTCCATGCAACCTTACTACTTCTTGGATGTAAAGCTGAGCCAACTTATCCAACGAGTACGTGACTCGAATAGGTAGAAAGTGAGCCGACTTAGTCAGTCGATCCACGATTACCCATATGGCATCGTGGCCAGCTTGGGTCCTTGGCAATTTTGTCACGAAATCCATTGATATACTCTCCCACTTCCACTCGGGAATTGACAGGGGTTGAAACATGCCAAAAGGTTTTTGGTGTTCGATCTTAACCTTTTGACAGACCAAACACTTACTCACCCAGGCGACCACATCCTTCTTTAATCCGGGCCACCAAAACATCTTCTTCAAATCTTGGTACATCTTGGTAGTACCAGGATGTATGGCGAAGTGGCTCTTGTGAGCCTCCTCCAAGATCTTCTCTTGAAGGTCGCCATCTTGTGGCACACAGATTCGCCCCTCGAACCTCCACAACCAATCGGGGCCTAGTACAAAACCTTTCAACTTTTCGGCCTTAACTGCCTCGATTGTCTCCATAAAGTCCTCATTTTCTCTTTGGGCAAGTATAATCCTTTGCTTAAACCCATTGGTCACAGTGAGATGACACATCACGATACCTTTTTCCGTTGTAGACATCCCAAGATTCATATGCCTAAACTGCTTTATTAACCCAACTTCATTAACCATCATACAAGATAAACGTAACGACTTTCAACTCAAGGCATCGACGACTACATTAGCCTTGCCGGGGTGGAAACTTAAGCTAAAATCGTAGTCCTTGAGGAATTCCATCCATTTCCTTTGCCTCATATTCAACTCCTTTTGATCAAAGAGATGCTTGAGACTCTTATGATCGGAGAAAACTTCAAACCTTACACCATACAAATGGTGTCTCCACATCTTTAGAGCGAACACGATGGCTGCTAATTCTAGGTCATGGGTGGGGTAGGTTACTTCGTGAGGCTTGAGTTGTCTGGACGCATAGGCTACCACTTGCCTATTTTGCATCAACACACAACCTAAACTTTTGCCAAAAGCATCGCAATATACCTCAAAGTGTACATTGGGGTCAGGTAAAACCAAAACTGGGGTCGAGGTGAGCTTTTCCTTAAGCTCTAGGAAACTCTTTTCACATTCGGGGCTCCACTCAAACGGGGCATTCTTCCTAGTGAGCTTAGTTAAGGGTAGGGCTAACTAGGAAAATCCTTTAATAAACCTACGGTAATATCCAGCTAAACCCAAAAGCTTCTAATCTCAGTTACAGAGGTTGGTCTATCCCAATTCATCACAGCTTCTATCTTACTTGGGTCGATAGTTATGCCACCTTTTGACACAACATG
The DNA here is from genome assembly GCA_031216105.1 of Dalbergia cultrata. Taxonomy (NCBI): domain Eukaryota; kingdom Viridiplantae; phylum Streptophyta; class Magnoliopsida; order Fabales; family Fabaceae; genus Dalbergia; species Dalbergia cultrata. The sequence continues at coordinate 32,141,918 of CM062351.1, forward strand.
TCCTAAGAACTTTACTTCCTCTAACCAAAATTCACACTTAGAAAGCTTCGCATACAACTTCTTCTCCTTTAGTACCTCTAAAACCAGCCTCAAATGACGCTCATGCTCCTCGTGGGTCTTCGAATAGATGAGAATATCATCTATGAACACAACCATGAATTGATCTAAATAGGGTCGAAAGATCCTATTCATGTAGTCCATAAAAACTGCGGGAGCATTCGTCAATCCGAACGACATTACATTGAACTCAAAGTGTCTGTACCGAGTTCGAAAGGCAGTTTTAGGAATGTCCGAATCTTTGACCTAATCTGATGATAACCAACCTCAAATCAATCTTAGAAAATACTACAGCTCCTTTCAACTGGTCCATAAGATCATCAATCCTAGGTAACGGGTTTATGGTCACTTGGTTTAACTGCCTATAATCTATACACATTCTCATACTTTCGTCCTTCTTTTTCACAAATAAGACCGGAGCGCGCCAAGGTGAAGCACTTGGCCTTATAAAACTTTTCTCCAACAGCTCCTCCAACTGAGTTTTTAGTTCTGCTAGTTCCAAAGGTGACATCCTATACGGGGCTATAGAGATTGGTCTGGTTCCAGGAACCAACTCTATGGAGAATTCAACTTTTCTCTCAGGAGGGAACTCGGGTATTTCGTCCGTTAACACCTTGGGATAGTCTCTCACCACAGGTATCTCACCTAGGTTCTACTCAAAGTCTACATCGCAGGCGGCTAGGAGAACATATCCCTTAGCTTTCTCCCTACTACAAAAGACATCTACGGAGTTTAGATACAATCTAATGGGTTGAGTGATGTTTTCGGGAGGAGAAGGGAAAACTACGGTTTGGGTTCCACAATCTAACAACACACGGTTGGCGTGAAGCCAATTCATGCCTATGTCTTTCAAGGGTAAACAAATTAAATCTATGATAAAAGACCTATTTTCTACAATAAGATGACAGTTTAAACAACAACGGTAAGTATTAACAGGGCGATTTGTAGGAGTAGAAACAATAAGATCAAAGGGGAGTTTAGAGACTCTTAGATTTAAGGACTCGACACTAGCAAGTGAAATAAAAGAATGAGTAGCGCCAGAGTCATATAGTACAGTTAAGGGTTTACCGTTTACTTCACACATACCTTCAATGAGATCATTAGACTTCTTGGCGTCTTCCGCATTAAGGGTAAAGACTCTTCCTCGGTGTTGTGGTCGGGGGTTCTGGTTCGGTGTCCCTTGGCTGGCGCAGTCCTTTGCATAGTGGCCGAGCTTGCCGCACTTGAAGCACACGTTCTGATCGGCTAAGCATTGGCGATTCCCGTGATTCTTCCCGCATTGTGGCGATCATCGGCCAGATCTTTGCTCGAGATAAGCAGCCAGTGCGTGGTGCCTTGTTCTTGGCCCCACTTGGTCCTCCATTGTGGTTTCGGGGTCCACCCGGTCCACGGGGTTGATTGTTGTTGAAGTTCCTTGGGCCTTGATGTTGAAACGGCGGCCTTTGGTGTTGCTTGGATTGTTGGTATGCAGGAGCTCTTGGTGGTTGTTGTTGTTGTGGTCAGAACTGATTGGCTTGATACGGTTGGTAGTGATTTCTTGACGGATACTGCGGTTTGAACCTTGGGGCTTGAGGTCCGAACCCCTTAGCTCGCTCTGCTCGTGTAACTTGCATCTTCCGTTGTCCTTCTTCAAGAATTTGACACTTGTTGACCAGAGTCGGGAAATCTCTGATCTCCATATGGGCCACAGCGTAGTTCATCTCCGCCTTCAGACCGGCCTCATACTTGACGTATTTCCAAACCTCATCTGGGTTCCCTTGAAACACCCGAGAGAACTTGATCAGCTCCTCGAATTTAGCAGTGTATTGGGCAATGGTAAACCCTCCCTGGGTCAATTGCATGAACTCAATGTCCTTTACGTTCCTCACGGACTCGGGGAAATATTCTCGTATAAGTAGGTCTTGAACAGCTCCCAGTCGATGAGGGTTCCAGCAGCTTCCAACAGGCGCTTCGTGCCGTTCCACCAGCACTCGGCATCTGACTTCATCTTGAAGGCAGCAAAGGTGACCTTCTGCTCCTCCGAGCAGGCAACCATAGAGTAAATCTTCTCCATGTCCTTGATCCACACATCAGCTTTGTCAGGGTCTATTACCCTCGGAATACCAACGGATTCGCCTTGCAGAACTCGCCGAAGCGGGCTTGTTCCACCGTCTCCGCAGCAGAGGGAGGAGGGGGAACAGGAACAGTATTTGGTTGTTGATCCATCCGGTCGAACATCCGTTCCATGGCTTGCGCCATGCGACGGACAACAGCAGCAGTTGCATTGTCTTGGTCAGCATCGGGCATAATCCTAGGCTATCGTCGCGGTGCCATTGGTTCCTAAACACATGAAACAATGAACATCAAGTTGATCAGGCTCAATATCCATGTAAAATGAGCTAGTTACCATGGCACTTGCAAGCAACAGAAGTCATGCATTTCTAGTCCTATAGCTTGTCTCTATCAAGCACTACACATGACATAACTATCGCATCATGCTTATAAAGCATAATCAGTCCAATCCTCAGGCTCCATGAGAATCGAACTGCTCTGATACCATAATGTAACACCCTAAATCTTAACCTAATACTACTAGTATGTATTTAGGTTAATCCCTTAGAATATTACCTTTTGGCCTCATTCTTTACTTGAAAATACTTAGCGGAAATATGGGTAAATTTGTTTTTTCTTTTTGGAATTAAAACCAAAGTGAGAGCCATGCATGATTCTTTAAACGGAAATTCATACAAGTCATATGAGCAAATCATAATAAAACACATAAATAACATGAACACATCAACTGATTATATATATAGATAATGTGCCTACCAAAAGGCAGGACTATTCGGTACATAGGAGAACGAAATACAACTGAAATGCAAATACAAGGAAATCATAAAAGCAAGTACAAGGAAACCATGAAAGCAACACCTATACCCATGTGCACCTAGAGTAGACAACCTCATATACAAAAGAAAGTTTGTCCTCAACTATGTGGCGTGTGTGCACTAGCTACTACCCATCCTATGCACCTACTCCTGTTGGTCCGAGTACTGAGGAGTGGAATTGATCCACTGGCGAATCTCGGTGGGAGTGGTCGTGCGGATCATCGGAGCGTGTCCACCGCGGTGATGACGCATGGATGGCCTACGAGCCAACCTAGGCTGAACCACTGTCTCCTCACTCCCGGCTCTCATCGGTGGGGGAGCGAGGCTGAAGCTCCAATTGTACATGTGCGAGGGCGGGTCTTCTGATGGATCCGTCTCCGAATACTGAGTCCGGGGCACGTAATCTGGTAGTCGCATACGGCTGACGCCTCGGGCTGCATGCGGAGGATCTGCTCGTCGCGTGGTCTGGCTCGCTCAAAAATCGTGTTATGATGGTAGGGAGCAGTCGGGGTGAAGCGATAGCTACATATTGGGTGCGCGAAGGGTCGTCCCATAAACATAAATACTCTGACAGTGCAGCGGCCCTCAAAATGATATGACCCGAGTGCTGGGTCATGGTGCAGTTCCCACGTCGGGGTGTCGATGAAGAGTACGAAAGTCGCTATCTGAAGATGTGACGGAAGAAAAGAGAGAGGGAATGAGAATCTTCTAAAAGAATTCTCAGTAGGGTAATCCCTAACTAAGTGACATCATCACATCCTCAGGAACCTTGGGTTTCATTTCTAGAAAGGTGGGCATGCATGTAAACTTCTTTTAAGTTAGTTTTCAAAAGTATTAATTATCCAAGGTTCGTCATATTTTACAATGCGTCTTATGTCTAAGCATGGGATATACTAATGATATGAATGCATCATAAAGATAAGCTAATCAACAAAGTCACAAAATGTTATAATAGTGGCATAAGTTGATAGGTATAAATCTCATAATAACTTCCTTAGTTTTTCATAGCATATGTGACATTTCAACTTTAACTTTATCTCATGGGGCCACCCTAAAACATCTCTAAGTTATGAGCTCATAACTTAACTAGTTGTCACTAGCTCTTACTTATCCTATGATAAGCATAACATAATCCCGACTTAAAGTACGGGCTAGGGGGCAAATTAAGGATCACCTCTTAGGGTCATTTCCTCTTTGAAATGCTCTACTAGCAACTAGTGCATAGTAGTATTGTCCGCTTTGGCAAGCTCTATGTCAATACCCTCACGGATTTGTTTTCTTGGGGGTGCAGTGCTCTGCTAAACCGGTGTCACCCAAGAAGGCGTCTCAGTGTTGTGTCACATTTAAGTTCTCATGATTTTCAAAAAGACCTTTTTCTAAGTTCCTCAAATTTGATGGAAATTCGGCAACATGACGGCTGTAGACCGAATTTCCTCAAATTTGCTTATGCCATAAAAACATATAGGACATACACAAACATTTCTTATGGGGTATAGCATATCATCATGTAAAACTTCTTTATAGCACATATCAACTTATCATAGATAAAGCTCATGTATCATATATCATAAATTAAGCATCATAAAAACTCAAGACTTTTTAATGTCTTATGCATTGACTCTTAAGGTCCTTAACTCACGTTCTAAGTAATTAATCATCAAACCTAATCTCTTGGGTACCTATGAGGTTATAACTAAGTATTTCTCACCTCACACTATGATCAAGAACATCTCTAAACCTCAAGGATGCAGAATTTATAATCCTAACTTTACGGGTCCCTAGGAGTCACAACAGTGACCCTTTCTAAGTCCAGTTTGTTCCTAAGGCTTCAAGATCAAGTCCTAAACCATTTATGAGGCATTCCTACACATTTAAACTAATTTAGATCCATGATTAGCATTACTAAACCTTGCTGGACAGAATCCAGAAAATTTAAACATTAAAGGATCTAGAACTCTCAAATTAATTCTTTTCTAGTTTTTAACTTCTCTTATCTTTCACATATGAGCTTTACCGTTAAGTATTCTAAAACTCAAGCATATTATCATCATTAACACAGCTCATACAATGGCAAAATAATGGCAGGGAAGAACCGAAACAAACACTCTCCATAAAGGCATAAAACACAATTTCTAAAACACATAAAATACTAGTTTCTCTTGGAACCTTTTTAAAACTTTCAAAACTCATTTATAAACATTTTTAACATCTAAAATCATAAGAATATTTAAGAGGGCAGTGACCAATTCATATTTGTCCCAAGAGATCCTAAATTCATAAAACTTAGTTCTACATATTCCTTGAACTCATAAAAGCTTAGAAAAAGTATGAAACATAATTTTCAATATTTAGAAACATCAAAGCCTCTTAGGGCTGAAATATGAACCAAAGGAAATAAATATTTTTAGACCTTTGTTTGAGACAACAATGGGCAAGTCCTTGAGCTCTAGGTTCATTAAAGTGATGGCATAAAGATAAACATGCTTATGCACTTGTTTTAGTTTTTGTTAGAAAGTAAAGTGGGAGCATAAAATAAATATGAGATGCATCATATTATTATCTTTGATATTTAGGTGAGAACTTGAAATGTAAACATGATAATGCATAGCTTGAAATATAAACATGATAATGCAAGTTCCTTTAATATCTTGGTACTTAGAGATAGCAAGGAAAATAAACATGATATGCAAGGTATAAAAGTAAACATGATGCAAGGTTCATTTTATGGTTAGCTAGAGCTCATTCAAGACTTTAGCAAAATAACAACCCAACACATATCTCATTACAAAGAGAGCTTTAGAGTTCTTGAACCAAGTCCTCAAAGGAACTATGAGGTTTTTGAACAACATCATCAAGCTCAAGTAAACAAACTTCCAAAACAAAACCAAACAAAATCTCAAGGATCAAAATACCAAAACCGAAAACCTTACAAAAGAAAAACAAAGTGAAACTAAGTCAAGTTCTTTATTAAATACCCAAAACCCCTATCTAGAGAAAAATCTCTAGAACGTGCCGGCCAACTTTAAGGTTGACAAGGGTAGGCTTGGGCTTTTAGAAATCCTTAGATTAATTTTCTTAAGTTGAAAAACCATGTGAGCTAAGTATAGTATAGATGAAGTTAAAGAAAAAGAAAAACTCAAGCTCTAGAGGTTCCTTTGAGATGAACACATAGTCATCCTTTAGGAGTCCTCATCATTGAGCTATCATGTGCTCATCAAGGCCTCATGGCCGAAATGCAAAAGAAAAGGAAAACAAAGGAAAGTTCAAAAAAATCCAAGAGGAAACTAGAGAAAAACATATTCTTGAGCAAAACAAGTTTGAAAAGCAAATCCCTACCAAGTGATGAAGATGAAAGCTTCAACTTTAAAAGGAAAATGAGAAGACCAACTCCTCCTAAGATGGTGTGATGGCTTCGGCCAAAGAGGAAGAAAAGGAAAGGAGATGTGTTTTGAGGAAGCTTGTGTTTGAGGTTTAGTGTTTAAGAGATTTGATGATGATCTAAGGTTAGGATATTGAAGTGGTGAGGTGATAATGTGAAGAGAGGATGAAGATGAAGAGAAAGAACTCTTGGAACTTTGAGAGAAAAGAAAAGAACTAGCAAGACAACTCTAGAATTCTAAACTTAGCAAATGCTTCAAGGTGCAACTAAGCTATCACAAGCATCCTATTTATAGAAAAACAAAACCATGGGCTCACCAAGGGGGGAGTGGCCGTAGCATTGGAGGAAAAAGGGAGAGGAAAATATCTCTTTGATTGTGTCATAGAAGCATGGTTTGAAGTATGGAAGCTATGCTACAAAGTATGGCTTGATGTGAGTTAATTTCCTATCAATTTTGATGAAATTAGGCTTCTAGAAACAATGCATGGATGGAACTTTTCCAGCCACAAATAAATGGGGAAAATGGGCTATTTTAATTAGTTATTTACTTGGAAAATCAAGCTTGATTGAAAGTTATGACAAGGTATAGTGTATGTGACTTGAGGTATGGCCTTGGAGTGTTGAAAAATTGAACATGTGATGCATAATGGGGGAGAAGGGTACACGGCCAGGTTCAAGTCAGCAGAGAGGAGGTAAGGTTTGATCATCTAATTGGGTGTTAATGGTAGGTTTAAATGTGCATTAGCTTAGGTACAAGGTTAGGAACAATTAAGCTTAAGTTTAGGTAACTAAGAATGTGTTTTAAGGATTTTATGACAAGATTAGGAGTGCTCATACATCATTAAAGAATTTTAAACTCATTTATGAATAAACAATGTGTAACACAATTCCATGATTTAAGGAATTGGAAAGAGAAAACACTATTCAAGATTCCATGACTAGAAATCTTGAAATTAAAATATGATTTTAAGTTGTAACTAAGCACTTTTAGGTTCCAATCAACTTTAATAAATTATTTTGACTCAAGATTAATTAAGGAAATTCATTAACCTTCGATTAGAGCCTAATATTGCTTAGGTTTGCTTGATCACGCAATTAAGCGTAAAAACACGAAACTAGGGGCAAAACTATAATTTTGCACTAATTTCGCCCGGGACCTCCGGGACCAAAACTAAAGTCACAGTCTGCATAAAAACGCCTTTTAAAATCATCTGGAGAAGTTTCGGGTTCATCCGGCACTTGCAAACGGGTAAAACACCGCAGGGGCATTTTGGTCATTTTGACCCGAAAACTCGAAAAACGAGATTTTCGATCCCGGGAAGGTACACAAGTCATCCAATCCCCTTCCAACATTGAGTTTGCCCTTCGAGTACTGCCAGACCGGCTTTCCTCGAATTCCGGGCCAAAAAATTACCTCAGGGACATTTTGGTCATTTTCACTCTAACAGAAAATCGGGGCGTTACAATGAAAACATAGTTTGACATATTTCTTAGGGAAGATCTGGTTTTCACTCGCTTAGAAATATCTCCAAGGACTTTATCCTGAGAAACTGCCTTTAGATCAGAAACTCCTTTGTAGGTTTTGTATCTACTAGATCTCCAACTTCTCCTTCACCTTCAGGTTGCACTTCTTCATGTTCAAAGTTACTACTTTCTGATGGCTTTAGTGTTTTGAGTAGATTTTCTGAAAAGTTGACGTTCTTGAGTTTACTTTCTAAAGGTGAGGTTTTCATATGCTTGCTTTCTGAGTCCTCTTTGAGGCTCATTTTCTCAAAAATTTATTCCAGTTCATCAAGATCATCATCAAAGTCTTTCTTGAGCTCTTTGAACCTGATATGAATTGTTTCTTCAATGTATAACATTCTTTTATTGTATACTCTGTAAGCTTTAGAGACAAAAGCATATCCTAGAAAAATGCCATCATCAAACTTAGGATCAAACTTTGCAAGTTTGTCCCTGGTGTTAAGTATAAAACATGATGAACAAAAGATATGAAAGTATAAAATGTTAGGTTTTCTACCTTTCCATAGCTCACATGGAGTCTTTTTGAGGATTGGTCTTAGACAGATTCTGTTCTGTATATAACAAGAGGTGGTAACAACCTCTACCCAAAAGCTTTTTGATAAACTACTTTCTAAAAGCATTGTTTTGGCCATTTCCTACAAGCTTCTATTTTTCCTTTCAGCAACCCCGTTTTGTTAGGGAGTTCTAGGTGCAAAAAACTCGTGAAGGATGCCATATTTTTCACAAAACTCTTAAAAAATGTGATTTTCAAATTTTCCTCCATGATCAGATATGATGGAAACAATTTGAGAATTCTTTTCAATACAAATACGTTTTGCAAAAGCTTTGAATCTTTCAACCACCTCATCCTAAGAAGCCAAGAAAATAATCCATGTAAATCTGGAGAAGTCATCCATAATGGCAAGACAGTATCTCTTCCCAGCAAGGCTAGTAGTCTTAGTTGTACCAAAAAGATCCATATGTAAGAGCTCCAGTGGTTTAGTGGTTGACAGCACATGCTTGCTATGGGAAGAAGCTTTGGTTTGCTTACCTTTCTCACAGAAATCACAAGTTCAATCCTTGTCAAATCTGATCTTTGGTAGGCCTTTAACTAGCTCTTTCTAAGATAGCTCAGAAATAAACTTCATATGAGCATGCCCAAGCTTCTTATGCCATAACCACTTTTTATCCATGAAGGATGCAAGCCATTTTACGTCTTGATCTCGAAGGTCATCCAAGATCAACACATACGTGTTATCATGCCTCTTGCTATATAATATGACTTGTCCTGAGATCAGACTTACTATCTTACATGCATGAACACTAAAAATAACATTAAAACCATGATCACATAACTGGCTTACACTTAATAAGTTGTGAGCCAGACCATCAACAAACAATACATAAGAGATTTGGTGAGAATCATCCTTACCAACGTTTCCAATGCCTGTGACTTTAGCCTTACCTCCATTAGCAAATTTTACTGATCTAGAGTTTTTTGGTCGCAGATTTCTGAACCATCTTTTGAATTCGAACATGTGTCTGGAGCAGCCACACTGCCCATGTACCACATGTTGTCATGTTCCATATGTGCTTTCAGGCACACCTGCAACAACCACATTTTTCAATTTAGGTACTCAGATTTTCTTAGGTCCTTTCGAGTTAGTCGTGTAGGAGAAAGGTTTTCCAACCTGTTTGACTGCCTTCTTTCTCATGAAACACTTGTCAGGTGGATGCTCCTTTTTATAATAGAAAGTGCAAAAGACTTTGTCTTTCACACCTGTTGGATATGTTGCCTTTGCTTTTTCGTCCTTCACATCTTCATATCTCAACCCAATTTTTTGAAAATATGGCCTCTAACCATCAAGCATTAGCTTAAGGTTTTTGAGCCACTTACCATTCTTTCTAGGTCAGATTTTAGGAGCTTTAATGTTTTCTCCAATTCAGAAATAATTTTATGATTTTTCTCATTCTTTTTGGAGACTTTGGTTTCTAAGGCATTAAGCTTAGTATTTGAGACTTCATTTTCCTTTATTAATTATTCTTTCTTATTCCTTAGTTTCTCAACTTCTGAATTTTCCATTTGAAGTTATAAAACAACTTTTTGATATTTTTAGTTGAGATAATGAGAAGAAAATGTTTGAAAATTTTCAAGCAGTTTTTCATGTAAGGCCATTAATTGATCATAAGAGAGATCAGAGTCGGAGTTATTCGCCTCAGATTCATCTTTTGAAGCATAGTCAGCCATAAAGCATAGGTTGGCTACATCTTCTTGCTCATCTTAACTTTCTGATCCTTCCTTTTCTTGATCGGAGTCACTCAATGTTGCCAATATTCCTTTCTTTTTATTTGAGAACTTCTTCTGTGGACCCTTAAGCTTGGGACATTCTGGTTTAAAGTGTCCCTTTTTCTCCACAATTAAAGCAAGTTATGCTCTCTAGCTTCACTTTGCCTTTCTTGTCCCTTTTCAGGTTGATGTCTCTTCTTCTTTTTAGCTTGCCTTTCCAGGCTCTTGAGATCTTTCTTAGTAACATGGACATCTTGTAACGCCCCGATTTTCTGTTAGAGTGAAAATGACCAAAATGCCCCTGAGGTCATTTTCAGCCCGGACCGAGGAAAGCAGTCTTGGCAATGCTCGAAGGGCAAACTCAACGTTGGAAGGGGATCAGAAAACTTATGTACCTTCCCGGGATCGAAAATCTCGTTTTTCGAGTTTTCGGGTCAAAATGACCAAAACGCCCCTGTGGTGTTTTACCGCTTCTGATGAACCCGAAACTTCTCCAGATGGTTTTAAAAGGCATTTTTATGTATTCTATGACCTCAGTTTTAATTTTTGAAGTCCCGGGCAAAATTAGTGTAAAATTACGGTTTTGCCCCTAGTTTCGTATTTTTACGCTTAATCACGCGATTAAGCAAACCTAAGCAATATTAGGCTCTAATCGAAGGTTAATTAATTTCCTTAATTAATCTAGAGTCAAAATAATTTATTAAAGTTGATTAGAACCAAAAAGTACTTAATTACAACCTAAAATCATATTTTAATTTTATGACACCTAGTCATAGAATCTTGAATAGTATTTTCTCTTTCCAATTCCTTAAATCATGGAATTGTGTTACACATTGTTTATTCATAAATGAGTTTTAAATTCTTTAATGATGTATGAGCACTCCTAAACTTGTCATAGACTCCCTAAATCACATTCTTAGTTACCTAAACTTAAGCTTAATCATTCCTAACCTTGTACCTAAGCTAATACACATCTAAACCTACCATTAACACACAATTAAATGGTCAAATCACCCTCCCATTCTGCTGTCCCAAGCTGGCCGAAGCCTCACCTCCTCCATATGCATCACATGTTCAATTTTTCAACACTCTAAGGCCATACCTCAAGTCACATACACTATACCTTGTCACAACTTTCAATCAAGCTTGAATTTCCACATGAATAAATAATTAAAACAACCCATTTTTCCCATTTAATTGTGGCTGGAAAAGTTCCAGCCATGCATTGTTTCTAGAAGACTAAATTCATAAAAATGTGATAGGAAATTAACTCACATCAAGCCATGCTTTGTAGCATAGCTTCCATACTTCAAACCATGCTTGAATGACCTTGTGTAAGAGATATTTTCTCTTCCTTCCTCCCTCAAAGGCTACGGCCAAAGCCCTCCCCATTCACTCCTCCATGGTTTTGTTTTTCTATAAATAGGATGCTTGTGTTAGCCTTGTTGCACTTTGAAGCATTTGCAAAGTTTAGAGTTTTAGAGTTGTCTTGCTAGTGTTTCCTTTTTCTCTCAAAGTTCCAAGAGTGTTCTTCCTTTCTTTTCATCTTTATCTTCTTCATCTCTTTATCTCATCATCACCTCTCCACCATCAAACACCACCCCAAAACCTTGAACCATCATCAAACCTCTCAAACACCACACCTCAAACACAACTCCACTTGAAACACATTTTCTTTCTTTTTCTCTCATCAAGGCCGAATCATCATCACCATCCTAGGAGGTGTTGCTCATCTCATTTCCATCTTCAAGATCAAGCTTTTATCTTCATCACTAGGTAGGGATTTGTTTTCAAACTCTATTTTTCTCAAGAAAGTGTTTTTCTCTAGTTTTCTCTTGGATTCTTTTTGAACTTTCCTTTGTCTTTCCTTTCCTTTCATTTTCGGCCATGAGGCCTCGATTTGAGCATGATAGCTTGACGATGAGAGTTTCTAGATGATGACATTGTGTTCATCTCAAGGAAACCTCTAAAGCTTGAGTTTTCCTTTTCTTACAACTTCATCTATATGTTATCTAGCTCACATGGTTTTCCAACTTAAGAAAAATTAATCTAAGGATTTCTAAAAGCCCAAGCTTACCCTTGTCAACCTTAAAGTTGGCCGGCACGTTCTAGAGATTTGTCTCTAGATAGGGTTTTGGGTACTTAATAAAGAACTTGATGTAGCTTCACTTTCTTTCTCTTTTATATGATTTTCGATTCTTGTGTTGTGATCTTTGAGATATTGTATGGGGTTATTATCTTGTTAAAGTCTTAAATGAGCTCTAGTTAAACATATAAAATGAAACTTGCATCATGTTTACTTTAAGCTTTGCATATCATGTTTATTTCCTTGCTATCACTAAATCCCAAGATAATGAATGAACTTGCATTATCATGTTTATGTTTCAAGCTTTGCATTATCATATTTATATTTCAAGTCCTCACCTAAATATCAAAGATAATAATATATTGCACCACATATTTATTTTATGCTCTCACTTTACTTTCTAGCAATAACTAAAATAAGTGCATGAGCATGTTTATTTTTATGTCATCACTTTAATGATTCTAGAGCTCAAAGACTTGCCCAATGATATCTCAAACAAAGGTCTAAAACATTTATTTCCTATGGTTCATATTTCGGCCCTATGAGGCCTTAATGTTTTCAAGTATTGAAAACTATGTTTTATAATTTTTCTAAACTTATATGAGTATAAGGAATGTGTAGAACTAAGTGTTATGAATTTAGGACCTCTTGAGATGAAAATAATATAGCCACTGCCCTATTAAGTATTTTCATGAGTTTAGATGATAAAAGTGTTCATAAAAGAGTTTTGAAGGTTTTAATAAGGTTCCAAGAGAAACTAGTATTTTATGTGCTTTAGAAACTATGATTCAATGCCTTTAAATGGAGTTTCTGTTTAGTTCTGCCTTGCTATGTTTGGCCACTGTATGAGCTGTGTTAATGATGTTAATATGCTTATGTTTGGGTAATAATTATGTTAAGACTCATATGTGAAAGATAGGATAAGTTAGGAACTAGAAAAGAATTAATTTGAGAGTTCTAGATCCCTTAAAGATTCATTTTTCTGGATTCTGTCCAGCAAGGTTTAGATTCAATAATCATGGTTTTAAATTAGTTTATATGTGTAGGAATGACTCATAATTGGTTTAGGACTTAATCTTGAAACCTTAGGAGCAAACCGAACTTAGAAAGGGTCATTATTGTGACTTCTAGGTACCCGTAAAGTTAGTATTTTGATTTCTGCACTCTTGAGGTTTAGAGATGTTCTTGACCATAGGGTGAGGTGAGAAATACTTAGTTATAACCTTATAGGTTCCCAAGAGACTAGGTGTTGATGATCAATAACTTAGAATGTGAGATAAAGATCTAAACCGTAATTTCTAGAACTCTGTAATCACATAAACATAAAGCTGTCCAAATTCTGCTTAGTGCTATTTGGATTAGTTCTTGAGCATAAAATTTGTATAACTCATTAATTGTCAAACTATAGGTGTATAAAGAAGTTAAGGATAATTAATTTGCAAGTTTAAGACTCATAAGAATCAAGTTTAAAACACTATGAGTTATAACATAACATGTCTATGAGCTTATGGGGATGATTGTTAGATATGACTATGTGATGATGTTTGTGCGAAAGTTTTATGTGACGAATGTTATGAGAAAGTTTCATGTGATGATATATATGTTATGAAAAAGCTATATGAGAATGCATGATAAAAATGAATATGATAAATGATGAGGTAATTGTGATTTAATACTTATGAGAATATAAATGTGACACAACACTGAGACGCGCTTCTCTTGGGTGTCACCGGTTCGGCCGAGCACCCCTGTGAGGAGACAAATCCGTGAGGGTATGTGTAGATGCAGCCTGCCAAAGCGGACAAATTATGAGGCCCACGTGGCTAGCAAAGCGTTTCAAAGAGGAAATGATCCTAGAAAGGAGATCCTTAATTTGCCCCATAGCCCGTACTTTAAGTCGGGATTATGTTACGCTTATCATAGGATAAGTAAGAACTAGTGACGACTAGTTAAGGTATGAGCTTATAACCTAGAGAAGTTTTAGGGCGGCCCCATGAGATGAAAGTTAAAGTTAACAATGTCACATAAACTATACTTATGCCAATGTTATAATGTTTCCTAGTTATTCTATTGTTTGGTTTACCTTATGATGCATTCATATCATTAGTATATTTCTGCTTAAGTTATAAAGACGCATTATAAAATATGACGGACCTTGGATAAAATACCTCTTTGGAAAACCAACTTAAAAGGAATTTATATGCATGCACACCTTTTAGAAATAAACCCAAGGTTCCTGAGGATGTGACGACGTCACCTAGGTAGGGATAACCCTACTGAGAATTCTTTTAGAAAGATTCTCATTCCCTCTCTCTTTTCTTCCGTCATATCTTCAGATGGCGACGTTTGTACTCTTCATCGACACCCCGGTATGGGAGTTGCACCATGACCCGGCACTCGGGTCATACCATTTTGAGGGTCGCTGCACTGTCAGAGTATTCATGTTCATGGGACGACCCTTCGCGCACTCGTCCCGAAACTACCGCTTCACCCCGATCGCCTCCTTACCATAACGGGATTTTTGAGCGAGCGAGACCACGCGATGAGCAGATCCTCCGCATGGAGCCCGAGACATCAGCGGTACGCGAGTACCCCGAGTATGTGCCGCGTCCCCAGTACTCGGAGACGGACCCATCCGAGGACCCATCATCCCACATGTACAGTTGGAGCTCCAGTCCCGCTCCTCCACCGATGAGGGCTGGGAGTGAGGAGATGGTGGTCCAGCCGAGGTTGGCTCGACGGCCATCTATGCGCCCTCGCCGCGGTGGACATGCCCCGATGATGCGCTCGACCACTCCCGCCGAGATTCGTCAGTGGATCGACTGACCCCACACGATTCGGACCAGGAGTAGTCATAGGAGGGTTAGTAGTTAGTGCACACGCACGCCACATAGTAGAGGACAAACCTTCTTTTGTATATGAGGTTGTCTCCTTTAGGTGCACATGGGTATGGGGGTAGTTCCTCTTGTATTTGCTTTTTATGATTTCCTTGTATTGCATTTCAGTTGTATTTTGCTTCATGATGTATCAAATAGTCCTGCCTCTTTGGGTAGGCACGTTATATCTATATACATATCTATGATTCAGTTGATGTTCCCATGACATGATGTGTTTCTTATGCTTTGCTTATATGTTTCGCTATGATTCCCCTTAAAGTTTCGTGCGTGGCTCTCACTTTGATTTTAAATTCCAAAAAGAAAAATTTTACCCATATTTCCGCTAAGTATTTTCTAAGTAAAAGATGAGACCAAGAGGTAATATTCTAAAGATTAACCTAAGTACATACTAGTAGTCTTGGGTTAAGATTTAGGGTGTTACACATCTCATCTCCATCATCATCTTTAGAGTTATCATCAGATTCATCCTCATCATAAGAGGTTTCAGCAACTTTCATTACTTTTCCTTTACTTGGCTTCTGATGAGATGACTTTAGGGCCATGGACTTGTTCTTTCTCATGCATTCACCATGCATTTCTGCTAGCACTATCTCATGGGTTTTGAGTGACCCAATGAGTGCATCCAAGTCAAGGGTTTGAAGGTCTTTAGCTCCAGTAATAGCTATTACTTTGGGCTACCGCTTAGCAAGGAGGCTTCTTAAGATTTTTCTAACTAACTCAGAGTTAGAATATCTTTTGCCAAGACCTTTTAATTGGTTTATGATATGCATAAACCTGGTAGTCATGTCATCAATATTTTCTTGACCTATCATTTTAAACATCTCATATTAATGAACCAACATATTGATGTTTGTCTCCTTAACTTGATCAATTCCTTCGTGCAACATGAGCAGTCTATCCCATATTTCCTTTGATATGTTACAAGCAATGATTTTATCATATTTAGCTTTGCTTAGGGCATAGGTGAGCAATTACTTAGCTTTGGCATTCATTTGAACTCTGGCCTTATGTTGCTTAGTCTATCTGCTCCTGGGAACTTCTCTTAATGTAGAGGGTCCACCATCTGTTCCAGGAACCTTTTCGGTTGGAACATAGCCACCTCCTTGGATTATTTGCCACAAGTCAAGATTTGTGTATTTTATGAATACTTCCATACAATCTCTCCAGTAGGCATAGTCCTTACCATCAAAAAATGATGATTTGTTGATGGAGTGTCCTTCTACTATATGAATATTTTGTGCCATTCGTCCTTTGGATCTTTATCCTCTGCAATTGTTAGAATGTTTAACCCCTTAGAAACCAAGCTCTTATTCCATTTGTAAGAATAAAAGTGCACGAGAATGGGGTTTGACTCGTGATTTTCTTTTCTAAACCTTTTGGAAACTGAAACTTAAAACAAAGACTATCAAGCATCAAGCTTGTGATGCAACGGAAACAAGGTTACAATATTCAGAAAGTGACTTTTTGAATTAGAATGTTAGTAGTAGATAAATTGAAATGGTAAACTTTTACAGATATATATTTTTGTCAAGTTGAACAATGAGAGTAAAAAGCTAAAGGACAAGAAAATACTATATAGGGGTTTTATACTAGTTCGGCCAACACTTGCCTGTATCTAGTTCTTAGCAATCACTGAGTTTCACTAACATTTCTGAATCTGAGAAGAAAAAAGAATGGTCTTTACAATAGCCTTACCGACCTCTAATATGTGACAAGTAGACAACCTCTACTATCACAAACCAAGTAGTTCTTTACCAACCTTTTCAAGTTGAACCGAGTACTATTTCACCAGCCTCTCCAAGCTAAGCCGTGAGCAACAAGAACGCCTTTACTATCACATTACAAGTAGTTTTGCCATAGTCTCCTTCAAGGTATTTCACACCGATCACTACAAGATTGAGGATACAAAGATTTTGTATTTGGGTTGCCACTCAAACTAGCCTACACTCAAGTTTTTTTTTACAAGTATACAATGAATAATCTTAAGATAACTTGAGTGACTTCTTTCTAATGATTCCTCCTAAGAAGAACATATGAACAATCTAAAAACCTAGAAAGAAGATTTTTATAAACAAAGAAACTTATTAGAAGTAATAAACTTCATAGAATAGATTAAGAAAAGATTTTGCAATGTTTTAGCTCTTATGATCGTCAATTTTTTGTTCTTGCAGCCTCAACATCTCTATTTATAGATGGCCTCCCTTTGTGGCCATTGCCCTTGATCAGTTGTCCAAGTGACACGTGTTGATCATCTGTTTATATGTTGGAAATATAATCTAGAGGAGAAGCTCGTCTGGTGTTAAAGCTTTTTACAGAAGCCATTGAAAGGTTGAGGTTTCTGATATCCTTCAGAAACTACTTTTCTACTTTCTAAACATTGTTTCTGAACTCTTTCTTTTAGAAGCTTGAGTGGTTGATCGAAGGGGCTGAATAGATGACACGTCAGTCTGAAACTAGGTTTGACTTGACATTTGAATTTCAAAAATTAAAATTTTCCCTCCTTTTTAGTGAGATGAACTTTCTGATTTGTGCTATTAGTTTCTTAACAATTCTTTGGTCTTCTAATTTTCAATCTGAGCTTTATGATGATGAATGAATTGTGATCATGATGATTGAAGACTGTGTAACACATTGTTCTTAGGATATCTTCATTCTAGATGCACTTTCTGATGTCTCGTACTACTTTCTGAAGACTCGTGTCTTAGTTTCTTATTCTTGACTTGGTTTGCTTCAATTTGTAACGCATATATATGTACTTTACATGATATAGTGTTCATTTCTATTAGGCTCAATCAATTAGCATGAGATTAATCATCTTTGCACATGTAAAGTGAGATTATTCTCATTTAAGTCCTTGTTATACAATTCAAAAATACCTGTTATGCTTTGTTAAGAAACTCTCAAGGTAAACATTAGTTGTTCTTCAAAGTATTTTCTTTAAATTGGCTTTATTGTCATTCAAAACATATAGCTTTAATGCTTTTTGAAGGGTTCTGGAGCTTACAATTAGCTATTCAGAAATTATTAGTGTATGGTTTGAAATAGATTTAATAAGTAAAATATTCATGTAGTACAGTGTGATAATCATGAAGTTTACATGGAGGATGGGATTCCTCACATGCTAGTCATGGTCCCACTTGGCTCATGAGAGCGGTGGTATTCCTCAACCCTGAAATTTTTCTTCTCTCTACTCTCACAAGCTTGTATGCTCCATTTCCTAGTACTTCAAAGGCTTTATAGGGTCTTTCCCAGTTTGCTGTAAGCTTTCCTTATCTAGGTGAGTTAGTTCGATGTTAGCAAGGCAGAGGATGAGGTCTTTTTAGTTGAAGTGCCTTGGGATTACTGTCGTACTGTATCTTCTAGTGACTCTTCATTGGAGCTATACCTCATCCATGTGGGTTTCCAACCTTACTCCTTCAATTAAGTCCAATTCTTCTTTGCTTTGGCTAGAGTTTTCGTCTTCTAAGTAGGCCAATATTCGAGGACTTAATTCTCTGATTTCAACTAGGATTACGGTATCGGTCCTGTAGACTAATCTAAAAGGTATTTCTTATGTTGAAGAGTGAAGGGTAGTTCAATGAGCCCAAAGAACACTATTGAGATCATCTGCCTACGCTCCCTTTATTTTCCACAGCCTTTTCTTTAGACCCTAGGGAATGACTTTCTTTTAAGCTTCAACTTGCCCATTAGCATGTGGGTGTTCCACACAGGTGAAATGTTATGAGATCTTCAAGTGCTCTATTAGCTTTATCAATTTTCAAGCTGCGAATTGTGTTCCGTTGTCCATTATGATGGACTTTGGAATACCAAATCAAGTGACAATGTTCTTCAACGCAAACTTCTTACAGTATGCCACAATGATGGTGTAGAAGGGTTCTGCCTAAATCCACTTCATGAAATAATTGACCTCTACAATAAAGTATTTAACTTGTGTAGGGACAAAGCGAAATGGTCTAAGAAAATATATGCCTCCCTTGTCATAAAGCCATGAGGCCATGATAGATTTCATTTCTTCAGTTGGTGCTATGTAGAAGCAGGAGCGCCTTTGGCATTGGTGCAAAGTCTTGACAAATTCAATTGCTTCCCTTGCTAGTGAGGGCTAATAGTATCCTACTCTTAAAATTTTTAATGTTAGAGCCTGACCTTAAAGGCAATTCCTTGCTATTCCCTTATGAACTTCTCGAAGGACATAGCTCACTTGCTATTTGTCTAGGCATTTCAACAATGGCTGGGAAAGGCCTTTCTTTTATAGCCGATCATCATTGATAGTGTAGTATAAGGTTTGATTAGCTACCTTTCTTGCTTTCCAAGTTCGCTAGGTGGGGTTTCGAGTTTTAAATACTCAAGGATACTTGTCGCCTAGCCCGAAGATTGGGCGATGCTTTTGTCTTATTGGCCTAGGATATGGTGGGTTTTTTTAGCATTTCCAAGGTTAGGCTTTTGGCTTTTCCTCCGAGTTTGGTGCTAGTCAACTTTGCTAGTATGTCAGCTCAAGCATTAACTTCTCAAGGGATATGCTTTACTTGAACCTTAATGAACTCAAATCAAAACTATTTAACCTTCTCTAGATATTGTTGGAGAAATGGGTCAAGAACTAGATAAGCCTCTTCAATTTAGGAGGTAATGATTTAATCACTACATACCTTTAATTTTTTTACTCCCATATCCTTGGCCAGGTTTAGTCCCATAATCATTGCCATATATTCTACTTGGTTGTTGGAGGTTGTGAATTCAAAATTCACTAACATTTCAACATGGATTTGGCATAGTTTGAGAGTGAAGCTGGGAAGCTTGGGTTTGCTGACTTTGATTATTCTTTATTTGAGTCACATCCTCTATTAGCTGGGTATTCTCCTTCCTAACTCATGCATCTGTTCCATCATCATCTTCATCATTTTAGCAGTAGTGGGATCTGAGCCAAATGATGCATGAGGTGCCTATTGCCTTTGATGAGGTACTTGATACTTCTAGTATGATGATCGGCCTCGCTATTGAGTTATTTCCCTACTTCAGATTAGGCTAATTCTTCTAGCTTGAGTTGCATGTGTTCCCAAATGGGAACTGGCTTGTTGGATTTGCTTGAATTGGGGTTAGCTAAGAAATAGCTGCTATTTCTATAGATGACTCATCCTATAGTGTTGGGCACATATTCATGTGATGATCATTAGAAGTAGAAATGCCACATACCTTGGGAACTCCTAGTGTTGCTACCTGTTTGACCACCACTTGTTTCATGAGCTCAGAGAGCTCCTGTAAAGTCTGGGTTAATATTGGATTCTTTGTTTGGGAAAATTGTTGGATTCTCTATCTAGCTCACTTTATGAAGGCCCTTTGTACGGGTAGTTGTCCTATAACCAAACTGCTAAAAATTTGTAGCCATATTCTCTATCAAACCATGGGCCTTTGCCAGTGTCTTTTCTAAGAGTGCCCTTCGACTAGCACTATCAGTCATGCATCTATTAGCAAGTACAAGACCTTCATAAAAATACTTGAGGAGAAGTTGCTTCGAGATCTTATGGTTGGGGCAGCTTGCATAGAGGAGCTTGAACCTTTCCCAATACTCATGTAGAGTCTCATTGGACTGCCAGATCCCATTTATGTCTTTTCTGATGTATGCCACTTGAAAGAGGGTAAAATACCTATCAAGGAAAAGTCTTTTCATCCCCGTCCAATTATGCATAGCCCCATCCGGCAAGTTAAAGAACTAATTTTCTATAGCATCCCTTAGGGACAAAGGGAATGCTCTGAGCTTGACATCATCTACCTCCACCGCATTAGGTCTCATAACTGAGCATATCATGTGTAGTTTCTTCAAATATTGGTGTGGGTCCTCTCCAAACAGCCCGTGGAACTTGGGTAAAGCATGAACCATATACCCCTTAAGCTTAAAATCATTGTCAAGCCTAAGGTTAGCAATTGCTAGGGGCTGTTGATATTGTTTCACTTGTTGATGTCTTGCTTATCTAATTTGCCTTAAAGTTTTTCTCAATTTTAGGATCATGAGGTAGTAAAATGCCTGTAGATAGGGAATGCCTCATACAAGGGAAAAATAAAAAATAAACTAAGGACAGAGAAGAATATAAAAATAAAAAAATAGTAACCAAACAACTAAGTTCCAATGCTTCCCTGACAACGGTGCCAAAATTTGAAGTAGGTTGTCACTACCTCAAATTAAGATTAAAATGGCAAAATTAAACTCAAATACCTGATGCTAAACTATAGTTAGGATGCAACTCGGGTTGTTTCTCAGTGAGGCTGTCACTTAATTAGAAATTTGGGATTTCTGAGAATTAAATTAAAGCAATTAAAAATAATTGGTGATGAATCTAGAATTAAAGACACTAGTGCAAGGTATTCTTAGGATTTGAATTAATTATCATAGACCAAATATTAAACACAATAGTAGCTGTTAGTAATAAATTACTAGCAATTTTACAAGTGATCAATCGACCTCTAGAATTTGACCAAATTAAATAACTAGTAAATTGTAATACGCTAAAAATTATATAAAAATTAATTTGATCTTTTCTAGTCATAATTTCAAAAATCTGACAGACATAGAAATGATGAGGACGATCCAACAGTTCTGTATAAAAAAAAATGTGAATAGTACCCTTCGAGCCCCGCAGGCTTGCCATTTATGTGCGATTTCTAACACCGAAAGATAATTTAATCTTTATAAGTGGATAATGTATATCCATTCAAACCAAGTGTAAGGCTAGGATTTAATCTTGAATTACAACATCAAATCCTAGCCATTCATATTGTTTGCTTTTAGGAAAATCTAGATTTTATGTCAAATAAAGCCTTACACCTAATATAAGATAATCACAAGCTACCTTACCTCATTATTCCTCCACTCTTATCCTCAGCCAATAAAGGGATGAATAGCCAACTCAATTTTTGTTCTTCAAAAATCATGATAACTTGATCCAAAACATTAGCCTAAAGTTGTTAAAACTCTAAACCTCCTTCACTAAACTTGTTCTACACTTCAACACCTACAAAACTAACCGATTGAAAATCCAAGATTTCACCTTAGATATCATTCTCCACTGTTTTAGGAAGGGTTAGGGGCTGTTTGGAAGGCTTTAAGTGAGGAAAAACCATTCTTGAAAGGATTTTTGCAGTTAAAAGTATTGAAGCATCACAAGTAAGGTTTTCTTTGGCCTTTTCCTTTCAAAATTATTCTGAGAATTGCTGATTGGTATTGGTATGAAATTTCTGGTTATATGGGTGATTATATATTGATATTGATGTGTTAATTTTGGTGATGTGTTTGAATGTTGTGAAAGATGATTTTTGTCAAAAGAGAATTTGCACATGCTGCTGGATTTTTGGATTTCAACAGGACAGAATTTGTTCACAAATTTTCTGGTTCAATTCTAGTCAGTTTTATCAGCTATAAAAATTATATGTTCAAGCTAATATCCTAAGGAAACTCTGAGAATTTTCGTGGTGCATAATAAAGGCTTTTACTACTTGAGAAAAACCAAGAACCGAGAGTGTATCTATGCTGCCTGAAATCTTGGTACTGAAGCTGTGAATTTGTATAATTTTGTAACCATAGCAAATGATGGAATTATCCTTTGATATTTTTCCAGAGTGTCCTACACATCTTGAAATTCAACATTGATTTTGATTTTGAGTTTATTTAATCATTTGCTAGGGTAAAAAATTATGAGAATTCTGGTCTAAATTGTGAATAGGTGGTCTCTGACCATCAAACTTGTAGAATTTAGTTAACATAGTTAAAGAACTCTTTTTGTCCTAAACCTTTTACAAGACCTCATAGACACCTTGAGGTGTCATAGGGAATTTTTATTGCCCTTACAATGGAGGTTTGAGATACAAAATAAATTGTACTCCTTATGCTTGAATTCTGCCAACATATCATAGTTGTGCTGAAATGAACTAAGGACGAGCTCCAAGGTCCGAGATCACAACCCCAATATAAGTGATTTAGGGTGTAAGCTTCGAGGTCTGAGATCATAACCCAGATTATAGGTGGGTTAGCTCTGAGGTCCGAGATCACAACCCAGATAGATGGTTTAGGGTGCGAGCTCCGAGATCCAAGATCACAACCCCAGTATAGGTGCTTGAGAGTGTGAGCTCCGAGGTCCGAGATCACAACCCAGAATATAGGTGGTTTAGGGTGCAAGCCCCGAGGTCCGTGACCAGAAATCTGAGGTCTGTGACCATAAATACGAGGTGCGGGATGAAAATCCGAGCTATGAGTTGGTTAACTCCAACATGGAACCAGAATGACTTTTAGTCCAAGTATATGGTGTATGAATGTATGCTATATTATTTAAAGGTTCATTCATGAGGAATAGATGAGTATTTCATTATGAATAAACATTCATATGTGACATGAGCATTGAGAAAACTGAAAGATGACAACTGAAATTACATTATGAATAAATGCTCTTATGTGCTTGATGGTGATTTATATCTTAAGTAGATAAAAAGTCCCCTTTAATGTGAAAAGGGTACGGGGAGTCCCCTTTAATATGTCAAAGGCCACGAACAAGTCCACTTTAGTGGGTAAAGGGCACGGAGAAGTCCCATTTAGTGGAAAAAGGGCACGGAGAAGTCCTTTTTAGTGGGTAAAGGGCACAGAATGGCCCACTGTAAAGTATCGAGGACACAAAAAATTGCAAATGAGCTTCTCTGATGGTAAGTAGGATGATAGGTGTATAATGAGTGATTGAAAATGTTGAGTAGTATGACATATATATTATGTGACTGAGAAATTAAAAGAAACCCACTTCGGAGGAACGATTGTTGAACTTTAAAATGAATATTGATATATGTAGCATGCTCACAATTTTACTAATAAATCGAAGTGGCTGGGATGATAACGATAACATGAGTTTCATTATATGTTTTAGGGATGCCCTACTAAGAATTTTAGAATTCTCACCACTATGTGTTTGTTTCTGTGTTGTCTCCAGGGTGATTCCAAAGAGTAGTGAAGAAGCTACAAGGAAGACTAAATTAGAATTTCTATAGTTTAGTAATGGAAACTTGTATCTATTGTACTTTGCTATACCTATGTGCCTGTGAATATAGGAAATAATAGACGTATACTACAGCTCATAGAAGAGCTTCCTTTTGTACTTGTATTAAATAAGTACTTTATTTCTTTTATATATATATATATATATATATATATATTGATATAACCATGAGTTGGTTAGCATACGATTCTATCCATTCTTGTTATAGATAACTAATAAAGGTCCGTAAATTTATAAGTAACAACTCTCAAGTACGATACCATGACTTAAGGATGAGGTAGTACTCGGGGGGATGTTACATAAATGAGATCCCAATTTATTAAAAATCACATTGATTTAAAGTACTAATTGCTATAGTTTAACAACCAATCGGAAGGTTAATTCTAATGTTCTCCTTTAAACATAAACTAATTGAACAATCAATTTATGTCCAAAGGGTTTCCAAAATGACGATCTTTAATTTAGTTATTCCAATAAAAATTGTAACAATAGCCACAATAATTATAAGAATAGAAACTAAAAAACATTAAGACAACTAATGTATTTAATATAAAAAAGGAGGTCTCAAATATCATCTCGATCCATCCCGAAACTTTTACACTAGAAAGGAAATCTACTCCTTTGTCCCAGGAGGATTACAATAATGAAAATATAAAAAAATTACTTGAAGACAATAACAAGGATCCTTATCACAATCTCTAAGAACAAAGCAAATTTACTAATGGAATCCCCATAGAAAGAAGAATAGAAAAGAAGAAGATGTAGAGAAATGTAGAGAGAGAGAGAATCTTAGCTGCCTAAACTCCGTATCCAAAACTAGGGTATAAGTATGTGTTATTCCCTTAAAAAATGCCCCCTAAAATAGCCCAAAGTAGGGTTCAAAAATATATTAATTATCTGTAATCCCTTCATCGCATGAGCACTACAGCACTAAATGAGTACTGCAGCACTCCCTAGAATAGTGAGCTCAAGTTGCCAAGTGTTGCAGTGCTAAATGGGCACTACGATGTTTGCTTGAGAGTGGCCTTTTCCGGTTTTTGTTCCTTTTTGCAATCCATCAACTCCAAGCTCCTTCCAAAAGGTTCCCAGCCTTATTCTTGGCATTTTGCACTCAATCCAAAGTTCCTATATCCAAAACTATACTCAAAGAGAAAGGATAGACGCAACATGCTGTAATTATAAAATATTCCAACATCAATGCAATAATCAATGACTCTATCAAAATTCACATTGAGGATCAAGTCAAAATCCTAACTATTAACATTAATAACATAATCAAAATTAGGCAAAAAGCTAAGGTTTATAAGCAAGATAAGTGGCATTTAATGCCCCTTATCAAACTCTCCTACACTTAAGCTTTCTTATGTCCTTATGTGAAAATAAAATTAGACCAAAGACATGGGTGGATAGTAGTATCATGGAATGCAAAGAATGTAACTACTCTTAAGAAAAAATGATTAGCAAATGACAATATGAACAATGATTGAAAAATTCACTGATAAACTTTGTGGAACTTTTCAATCAATCAATCAAATAACAAGAACTATGACTCTAAACATGGATGACTAAATTGACTCAAGGGGTGTATTTCACTCATCACTCATGTGTATGAGTTTAATCAACTCTCAAGCAATTCACTAATGGTTTGCTCCATAGGCTTGCCTTTCTCCTAAGTCACCACAGGTCTGACATATACATAACATGCATCAAGAGGTCTTTTATTGGCTGTAATGAGGTTAAGGATTAAGTTTGAGTTTTTCTGGGAAAGCTTTTTGGTCAACTTAGGTCCTAGGAAAGTAGAGGTATGTGCCTCGGAATATAAGCTCTAGGGAACCTATTATCATGTACTTTCTTCCCAATCACCCCATTCTTTTTCCGTGGGCTTCTTTCATTCCCCATTCCATTATTTAATTACAGAGGTGGATTAGTGGATTTCTTTTCTTTCTTTTTTTTTTTTTTTACTTTTGTGCATTGCCACTAATCCACCCCACACTTTTCAAGCAATTTCCCATATTCCACCTTATTCTTTACTAGTGTGTCCCCCACACTTATATCTTAAGCACATTTGATTAAACCACTCTTTACATGACCCTAAGTTAGGAATTTTATTTCATTGTTTTCCAGGCTAGGCTTGTAATATGCTTATGACAAAGGCCTAACAAGGGTCATTTACACATAAAGGTTAGCTTTATGGCAAAAAACAAATGCCTCTATCATGTGCAAGTTTAGTATTGTGCAAACTAAAAATTTAAACAAAGGATCAAACAAGTACTAGAATAAACCATAATGAATGCAAACACACCAAAATAAAAGCAGTGATTAATTATTGGAATCACAATTCAAGCTCAAATCTCACATGGTAAATCAGTTAATCAATCATGCTTAAAGTCTAAAGATCCAGTGAATATATCAACAATACATGGCTCATTTGATCAGTGTTCAACTGTCAATAGCCTAGAAACATGCAACATAAGTAAAATTCTAAATCCTAAAAAGAAAATAATAGTACTAAAAATAAAATAAAAATAAAAGCACTAAAAATAAAAGTAAAAAGTACTAAAAACTATAAAATAAAAGGGACATCCTTACACTTACAAAATGGCACTATCCCCTGTGCCAAGCCATAAGAACCAATGATAGTGGGAGTGAAATCCACCTTACTTATCATCCTCTGAAACATCCTCCTCTTCAAAGAACATGACATTAGGATCCTCATCTCGAGAATCATCTCTTGAGCTGGCCTCTAGTTCCTTCACCTCAAAATATAAACCCAGGTCAGGGCCCTGGACTTCCAGCTCAAGACAATGTAACCTCCTCATGACCCTATGCATAAAGGCCCGTATGCGGGGCTCAAACCTCTCTATTTGATCAGTGATGACCTGCCATAGACTGGCGATATCAAATCTAATATCCTCGAAATTGGTGCTGGAGCTGGTATCAAAGTAAGTATAGGATGAGTAGCAGTGCCTCCTCGAGTCATGTTCTTGATAGTGGTGTCCATGCACTATAGGTTAGGCCCCTTAATCACTATCCTTTGTCTACTAGGAGGGGGCCTTTCATCATCAGGTAGAATAGGGACACTAGCAGTCAGAACCATCTAGGTGACTAAGGAAGGAAATGGCAGCCTATTAATCTTCTTTTCATGGTGGGCTGACTCTATCGTCAGGCAGATAAGATGGGGAAAATAGACCTATTGCTCTATAATGAGGCAATGAATGAGGACTACTTAGTCCATAGTTAGGCTATGTACATGAGAACAATAACCTCATCCAAATTCGAGCTGTGAGTATGAGCCAAGAGCCTTCCAAGGTGTAGGCTGCATCTGCCAGTTCAGGTTCTATGTGGATCCTGACACAGCAATGGCATCTTTGACCATATCCAGATCAAGGGTTAGAAGCTACTCAAGGACCTGCTCATGGTCATCAAGCAATGAAAGCTCTGGGAGCTTAGGAACACCAATACTATTTCTGATAGCATCCATGGTGACAGGGACCAATCTACTCTTCATAAACACATCAGGGTACCCAATGACAGAGAAGTTTGCATATAACTCCTGGGTAATAGAGAGGTTGGGCTCAACTGGCTCCTCCAAAAGAAAGTCCTACCCACTCTGAGTGATACTCTCCGTGATGTGCTGGACATTGTCATGGGAAAGGTCCACCAAGTGCTCATAGAGGATAGGGCACCCTTGTATCTTGGTAACAAACTGATACTCTAATTGGAGATAATGGAAGCGGAAGTGATCATTAGCCTGAGGGATCCTAGCCCAGGCCCGTATAGTGGTGGAAGTAATAGTGGTGGTGTTAGTGCCACTACCTCAGGAAAAGTAGAGCGTTGACACTTGCCGGACCCTATTACAAAAGAATTAGAGGCCATACATGCAAAAACAAGAGAGCACATGAAGGTGGTTCTTCAAAAAATATCACATAACAATATTAAGGGTCAACAATGCATGCAACCAAAAATGAGTGAGGGGATAGGGTTCCAACCTATTCAATTACAGGTAATGGAAATAGAACAACATAACAACGATTGTAATTGAACTCAAACACAATAGAAAAACTCATTTAAGAATTTAAACAAACAATTGGTGCCCACCCCTAAACCTTCGCCATTAACAAACATAGAACATGCCCAAATCTCCCCAAAATTGAAACATAACACAGACCTAATAAGAAGAGAAATGGGAAGAAGAGAAAAAATGATAACAACCTAGATGATGAGGGGATGTGCATGGTGGTGAATGAATTGTGTGCGCATAGAGAATGGGATGAGTGAAGTGGAGTGCAGTGATGGTAGTGGTGGTGCATGGAGTGGTTGTGTGAGAGAAAGATTGTGAGTATGAGGGAAAGGGATTGCAAAAAGAGGAGGAAGAAGAAAAGGGATAGTGTGTGTGTGTGTGTGTGTGTGTATGTGTGAGTGATTGCCCTCTGTTGACCACTGCGACACTACTATGAGCACTATAGTGCTCAACGAAGAGCTTGTAATTCCACTTTCCTCAGCCTTGCTATCTGTCTAGCACTATGGCGCTAAATAAGCACTGCAATGCTAGACAGAAGCTTTCTTCCTCCTTATTTTCTCATCATGGCTAGTATCTACTCACTTAAAATGCAATTAGCACCTATATAACTAAAAAATGAAAATAAACAGCATAAACAATTTTAAAAAAAAGGAAGACAAAAACTTAAAATAGTGTATTGTCTTTTACCTGGCACTTTAGTTTACCGTCCCTAAATTGGACGTGTAACCTCTCAAGAGGTATGAATAGTGGAAACCAGTGACACCTTGGACTGTTCAATTTCATTAGGCCATTCATGAAATAGTTTCATTATGTGGCCATTCATCTTAAATCGTGTCTTTGTTCATGGGTCTTCTAGTTCAATAGCACCATATGGGTATACCTTTTTTTATAAGGAAGGGACCCTCCCACTTGGAAAACAATTTCCCTGCCATGAGTTTAAGGTGGGAATTATATGAGAGGACTTGCTAACCCTCCTTGACTTCCTTCTAGAGGATTTACTTGTCATGGAATGCCTTTGTATTCTCATTGTAGATCTCAGAACTCCCATAAGCTTCTAAGCAAAGTTCTTCTAGCTCTTGTAATTACAATTTCCTTTCCTTAGTGGTCTTATGCAAATCTAGGTTACATTGTTTGACTGCCCAAAAGGCTCAGTGTTCCATCTCAAAAGGCAGATGACAAGACTTTCTAAAAGTCAACCTAAAGGGACTCATCCCTATAGGAGTCTTATAAGACATCCAATATGCCCAAAAGGCATCATCCAACTGCTCACTCCAATCTTTCTTGTTAGGTGTCACAGCCTTTTCTAGAATATGCTTGATCTCCCTATTGGAGATTTTTGCCTGCTCATAGGAGTAAGGCTTCCATACAATGGTTGCAAAAGTAAGACCCCCGGTCACTTATAAGAGCTCTTACAGTGCCAAACTTGCAAAAGATGATCTATCTAACAAAAGTACAAATTACAGCAGAGTCATTAGTCTTGTGGCTATGGCCTCTACTTACTTGGAAACATAATCAACTGCAAGGTGTATGTAAGCATAGCCATGAGAGAAAGGAAAACGGCCCATAAAGTCAAATACCCCAGACATCAAAAACTTCACAAAATACCAAGGATTATTGTGGCATCTCATTTTTCTAAGAAATTGTTCCTGCTCTTTGGTATTCTCACATGCCTTGCAAAACTCAAAAGAATCGCTAAATAATAAGGACCAATAGAGTGACAAAAGCATAGGATGGGTTGTGACTCAGGATGATGCACACACTAATGAATTACTTTGTCAATACAAAATGTCCACAAATAACGGTCATCCTACACATAGTATTTGCAATCATTTTTCAATTTGGCAACTTGTGCTCTAAAAAATTGTGTGGGAGTGGCCTTTGCAATCAAGTAATTAATGTTGGCCGCATACCATGGCACTGCATCAACTTTCAGTAGTAACTCATTAGGAAAGGAGTCATTTAGGGGGTGTTGCTTAGACAAAAGGTGCTCTAGTCTACATAAATGGTCAACCACTAGATTTTGATCACCACTATTATCTTTAATTTCTAAATCAAATTCTTGTAGGTGCAACATCTGTTAGCTCTAGAACCCTTTAAAAAGCATCAGTGCTAAGTGTTTTGAGTGATAACAAAAGCAATTTTGAGAAAATATTTTGAAGATAGACTAATCTTTTACTTGAGTTTCTTGAAGCACCAAATAAGCCTATTCACATGTTCCTAAAATGAGATTATTTTCACAATGACATGTGGAAACAATTCAGAACTCAAAGAAAGTAAAAAATAAATCTTACAATAAACAATTTTATGCTCAATGCATGAAAGGAAATTCTCAAGAACAAGAAACCAAGGTTCAGATATTAAAAATGCATGCCACGACTTCAGAAAGCTAGATTCAAGTGAAGATTTCAATCCAATTCATTTACGACAAGCTCTGATTAAAGCATAGAAGATCAAAAGAGAAGTCCAGAAACTGAGACGGCACCTTAGAAAGCACGTTTCACAATAAATGGTGCACCTTACAAAACTGGGAGGGAAAATTTCAAATTCAAATTAAAGTAAAACCCAGTCAGGAACTGACGTGAAATCTTTTCCATCAACCTGGTCAACTGCCCAGTTTCTAGAAGGCAAAGTTCAGAAATCTAGTTCAGAAAGTAAAAAATAGTTTATGAAGGTGGACTCTGAAACCTTTATTAGACAACGGCTTCTACAACTGCAAAATGCAACTCTGACACGTCGAGCTACTCCTCTAGACTTCATTTGCAAGACACAAAAAGAATATCAACACATGTCACTAAGAAAACAGATCAAGGACAACTGTCATAAATGAAGATCAAGTATAAAAGGGAGATGATGTGCTTACAACTCAAAACTTTTGATCATCATCATGTGCTAAAACACTGAAGAAATTTCCTATCATCTTCTGTAAAACTATTGCAGCTTGTAATTAGTTTCATCTTTGTAAAAATCTTCTTTCTAAGCTCTCATTAGATATCATTTTCTTCCTAGGAAGAATAGTTAGAAAGAAGTCATTCAAATCTTCAGCTTTAATACTATTTATTTTGAGAAAACTTGAGTGCTTGATAGTTTTAGTGATCCAACCCAAACACATCCTTTATAACCCGATTCGGTAGTGATGGCTTTGAGTTAGATTGAAGAGGCTAGTCAAAGACTACTTGAAAGGTAACAGTAGAGTGAGCTACTAGTCACGCTGAGTTAGCTTGAAAAGGCTAAGCAAAGACTACTTGGAAGTGATAGTAGAGTGAGCTACTAGTCATGTAGATAGCTTGTGAAGGTTATAGAAAGACTATCTAACTCAATGGCTATTGAGAATTGGATGTAGGTAGGTTGGTTGAACCATTATAAAAACTATTGTGCCGAATCTTCTTTCCTCCTTAAATCTCCTTTATATTATGTTTTGAGCTTATCATATTTTTTTTACAAAAAAACATATTTAATCTTGCATTTCTTACATCTATACATGTCAGATATAACTTTCTAACATTTACTGACCCTATTTTTGCTGCACTTCATGTTCATACTTGATAGTATTTATTTAAGTTTTTTAAAAATAAGAAAGGAAAAGAAAAGTCAAAGCATGATTCAACCCCCTAATTCTCATGCACTTTTCAACTTATAACTCCTACCTAATCAAATGTGGTTTAGACTTAGGCTATTTCAATAGGTACCTTAGAAATGCATGCTCAAAATATACAACCACCTTGGACCAAATCAAATATGATATGAATTTATCTCAAACAATAACAATTGCCAAGAACTCATTTTCTGTGGGGGTGTAATTAGATTATACAGTTTCTAAGGTTGGGAAGCATGGTAAATAACATAAGACTTCTTACCCACAATTTGTCCCAAGACTGCCCCTACTACATGGTTTGCCACATCACACATTAGCTCAAATGGTAGGGACCAGTTTGGAGCCTAGATGACTGGAGCTGTGGTCAGGTGCTCCTTCAGCCTATCAAATGCCTTCCTACAGTCCTTATCAAAGAAAAACCATGCCTCCTTCCACAGTAGCTTGGCCATAGGTTGTGCAAGCTTACTTAAATCATTGATGAAGCGCCTATAAAACCCTGTATGGCTAAGAAAAAAATGTACCTCCCACACACATGTGGCGTAAGGCAAAGAAGTAATCACATCTATCTTAGCCTCATTTACAAATATGCCTTCTCAAGAAATGCATGCCCTAGTACCACACCTTCCTTTACCATGAAGTGGAATTTTTCAAAATTGAGTACTAGGTTAGTGGTCATACATATGCTTAAAACCTTTTCCAAATTGCTAAGGCATGTATCAAAATAAAGGCCAAAAATTGTAAAGTCATCCATAAACACTTCCATATAGTCATCAATGAAATCGGAGAAGATACTTAACATGCACCTCTGAAAGGTACCGAATGTATTGCATAACCCAAACGGCATGAGTCTATAAGCAAATGTGCTAAAAGGGAAGTGATCCTTCCTAGTGACTTGGTTCAGCCTGCAGTAGTCAATACATACCCTCAAACTATTTTGGACTCCCACGGGTACTAACTCATTCTGCTCACTTCACACTACCGCGATCTCAGATTTCTTGGGGACAACTTGGACTAAGCTTACCCACTGTGTAACATCCTAATATTTAACTTAACACGCCTAGGATGTATTACCGTTAATTATTAGTTATTGCTCTTTTGTTTCATCTTTTAATCAAAATACTTAGCCGAAAATAGTGTAGATTTTTTTTTTTTGAAACTTAAAGTAAAAACGTGAAATGTGGGAGTGAATCTGAAGCTAGACACTGGGTATGCAAAAAGACGTCCCATGTACGCAAAAATATGCATGGCGCATCGACCCTCGAAGTGGTAAGAACGGTGGTCCAGGTCGTAATGCACCTCCCAGACTGGCGTATCAACAAAAATCACGAACGATACCATCGGTCTCTGAAGACGTAACGGAAAGAAAGAGAGAGAGGGAGCGAGAATCTTACTAAAGAATCTCAGTATGGTAACCTCCTATCTAAGCGACATCGTCAACGTCCTCAGGAACCTTAGGTTTATTTTGAAAAGGTGAACATGCATAAAATTCATTATTAGGTTTTAAACATAATTATCCAAGGTTTGTTCATTTTAGAATGAATCTTAATGTCATGTATGCAACATAGCAAAGCATGAATGCATGGTAATACATTATGCAAGTAATCAATAGAACACAACATCAAGAAACATCAACGTATAAGTGGCATATAACTTCTCATGTGAAACACTTTCTCTTTTCTTAATTGTGTGACATTAAAACATCATACTTTGCATCATGGGGCCACCCTAAAACATCTCTAGGTTTTGAGCTCATACCTTAACTAGTCGTCACTAGTTCTTACTTATCCTATGATAAGCATAAACATAATAAATCCCGACTTCTCGAGTACGGGGTAGGGGGCATAAGGATCACCTATCATAACCTTTAACTCGGGGAGTCTATAGGATTATTTCCTTTTTTGAAATGCTTTAATGGTATCTAGTACACAGCGAATTGTCCCCTTTGGCAAGCTCGATGTCAATACCCTCATGGATTTGCCTTCTCCCCACCGGAGCAGGAGATATGTATCTCAATACTATGTCACATTTAAAATCTCATGAAGTTTTCAAAAACTTTCTTAAGTCTTCAAATTTGACGGAAATTCGGCAGCATAACAGTTGTACATCGAATTTCCTCAAATTTGCTTTATGCCACATAAACTTATAGAACACGTACTTTCTCATTTAATTTCATAATCAGAATAAATCACTAAAGTCATATATCCATCATAGCACATGCATCAACATATCATAACATGAATTAGTAAAATCCCTACGTCATTATTCTATGGTGTCTTATACCTTTAATCCTTACAAGTCTTAAGCTAAAAATCCGATTAATCTAATATCCGTTTTTAACCTTTTATGCACCTAGGGGATCATTACCAATAATTCTTAATAATTATTATGATTATGATCAACACCAAATAGCATAGTGCAGAATGGGCAGAATCTATATTTCACAATTTTGAGTGTCTAGGAGTCACAACTTTGACCCTTTCTAAGTTTCGTCTTCGCCTAAGGTGTTATAATGAATTCCTAAACCAATTATGAGGGGTTCCTACACATATATACTAATTATAAACCATTTTTACTATGTTTAATCATGCTGGAACAGAATCTAAAATTTTAGTTTCTAAGTGCTCTAAAAATCTCATTTATAATCCTTTCTAAGTACTTGTTTTTCCTAGCATTTACAAATTAATTCTAACATCAATTAATCATGATTTTCACGCATTCTAACATGTTAAAACATCATCAAAAAGCAGCCAAATCACCAAGGCAGAACCGAAATTATACATTGTAATATAATCCATAAAATCACATTTTTATTACACATAAGTTACTAGTTTCACTTGGAATCATTTTAGGACCTCTAAAACTCTTTAGAAACCAATTTATTTCTTTAAAATCATCAAAATATAAGTAAGGGAAGTAGCTATTTTAATTCACCCTTGAAGGGATTTTAAACCATGAAAATCACACTTAAAGAATCCTTTGAGCTTTTGTATGCTTAAGAAAAATCTCAAACATAGTTTATAGGTCCTTACAACTAGATGAAACCTTTGCTAAGCTCACCCTCATCACATGACCGAAAATAACATTCATAAAATACTTCCATTTTCCAAACCTCACTTGAGATAAAAAGGACAAGTCTTTGAGCTCTAGGTTCTTTAGGTAATGACATAAACTTAGACATGCTATGCACTTTATTTTACTCTTCATTATAAGAGTTAAGTGAGAGCATGAAAATAAATATGAAATGCAATTTCATTGTTATATTTAGAATTTAAGTGATGACTTGAAGCATAAGCATGAGAATGCAAATTCATTTCTTTATTCTTGAGATTTTAGTGATAACAAGGAAAAGTAAACATGATATGCAAGTTCATTTTACTAGAGCTCATACAAGACTTTAAAGAAACAATAATAACCTCAACCCAACACTTATCTAACAAGACAAAGTTAGCTTTACAGTTCTTTGTACCATGGTTTCAAAGAAACCTCATGGTTTGAACATCATCATCAAGCTCAAGGAAAATTGACTAAGAGATCAAAATAGATAACAACATTTCCTTGAAACAAAGTATAAAGATAACTACACTATATTCTTTATTTTATGCCCAAGAGCTCCTATCTAGAGTAAACTCTAGAACGTGCCAGCCAACTTTAAGGTTGACAAGGGTAAGCTTTGAGCTTTTTGAAAAAGAAGTGATATATGTTCTTAAGTAAGACTTTTAGGGAGCTACCTCATATGTTATCAAACTGGTAACAAGAAAAGGAAAGGAAGTCGAAACCATGAAGGAAAGGAAAACCAAAATGCTTCAAGATCAAGAACAAGTTTTAAGCTTTAGAGGTTTCTCAAATGTTAACCACAAGACCATTTTCTTGGAACCTCATCATCAAGCTAAAGATTTTCCTTTCAAACCAAGTTCCATAACCAAAAAATCAAAATGAGAGGAAAAAGTTTGAACCAAGAGAAACTAGCACTTTTCATATCAAAATATCAATATAAAAGGAAAAACTTTTGAAAACAAAACCCCTACCAAGTGGCAATTTCTTTGGAAAGAAAAGAGAGCTTGTTCTTGTGACAAGATGAGGAGCAAAACTCTTCTCCAAAATGGTGATGATGATTCGGCCAAGAGCAAGGAAAAAGGAAGGAAAGGTGTTTTGTGTGAGCTTGTGTTTGAGAATGGAAGCTTTGGTGTTTGAATGATGATTTATGGTGTCGGTGTGGTGGTTTGAGGTTGCAAGAGGATGGTTCTATGAAGAGGATGAAGATGAAGATGAAGAGAACTCTTTGAACTTGAAAGGAAATGAGAGAATTGCAAGAATGCTGAGGTTACTAGTTAGTTTTTATGCCAAAGGATGACTAATAACAACATGTTAGAAAGTGACACCCATCAAGCTTTCATCTAGACATTTAAGCAAGCTTCAAATCAAATTCTTCCCACCTTAAATGGAGGTAGAGTGTTCAACCACATGGAGAAGAAAGAAAGGAGAATCTTGTGCTTTTTATTTTTATGTACTTGGTGTTGTCTTGTAGTTAAATTAAGTTTAGTGTAAGTTGTCTTTAAAAAACTTGTGTGAGTGTTTTCCTTTACATATTGGCCGAAATTATAAGGGTTAGGAAGGGTCCATTGTGTTTTAGAGTTGTCCTGTAGAGAACCACATTTTATTCGGGGGGTATTCATGTGTTTTTATCACTTTTGGTAAAACACCTTTTACCATAAATGGTTTAATCCCTATTTTAATTACATTATTCTTAATTTATCATGGATTAATTATCTTAAACTCTTATTAGGCTGGTAATTACCCATATTAACAATTAATTATGTCTACTTCGATTATTTTAGGTATGATTCATTTTTAAGATTATTACCATTTATAGTAAATTACCAATTAAGCTTATTTTGTTATTATTCTTAGAATCCTATGCTATTTACTTTGTCAATATTTCACTTATCCTGTTAAATAAGTTGTCTGTAGAAACTTGTATTGATAAATTAATATTTTATGCTAGAGATTTGCTATTTTAGGTTAGTTTAGATTTTAACCATTCTTAGTATTAATCCAATGACTTATATTCATTCTTGCTTAAAAACAAGCTTAGGGATTTGTACAATGACATTTTTTTAATTCTATTTCTAAAATAAGGGTATCTTTGTCATTTACTTATAAGTCAAAGGTACACTTGTAATTTCTTTTATATAGTAAGGGTATATTCGTTATTTCACTTTGTAATGACAATTTTGTAATTCTTTATATCTTTCTCTAGACACACTTGATTGTTATAATATAATTTATTATATTGTCATGACACTTGTCCACTATTGCTTGGTTCTACTCATTTTCCATCTTAATCATTAATTAGGAGTAATTAATCTTTCTAATTAGCTCTTTACTATCTATTAGCTATTTATTCAAGCTGATTGACTTAATCAATCATAAATCATCGATGTTGACTTTTCCCGCTGCGGGGCTAAAGTCAATGGTCTTAGTCGGTAAATCAATTGCTCGGATTCACCGAGTCAATTAGCTAGACGAAATTTGGGATGTTACAATTTTTGATAGTCAGTGTGTAACGCCTCAGTTTTTCTGTTTGAGCACAAATGACCGAAATGCCCCTGAGTCATTTTTACTCGGGAAATTCAAGGATGGCCGAACCGGCAGTCCTCGAAGGGTCAACTCAATGCTTGAAGGGGATTATATATGTTGTGATTGATAGCTGAGATGAAAATCTCGTTTTTCGAACTTTCGGCTCAAAATGACCAAAATATCCCTATAGCGTTTTGCGTGGATATTAGTGCCGTTTGGGCCCGGAATCTCTCTTGAGAGTTCGAAATGTTAATTATATGTGCTTGATGATATTTGTTTTGATTCGAGTGGTCCCGGGTAGTGTTTGTACGAAATTATGATTTTGCCTTTGGAATAGTGTTTTTGAGCCTAATGATATAATTACGCAAACATAAGCAATATTAGGCTCTAATAGAAAATTAATTAATTTCGATAATTAATCTAAAGTCAAAATAATTTATTAAGGTTGATTAGAACCTAAGATTTGCTTAAATACACCTTAACCTTTTCTAAAAATTAAGATTCTATGTTATGGAATCTTAAATAGTATTTTCTCTCTCTAATTCCTTAAATTAAGGAATTATGTTTGTGCATAATCATATCATAAAATGAGTTTTTTATTTTGCTAATGAAGCAAGACCACTCCTAATCATGTCTCACCATTCCTAATTACCCATTACCTCACCTAAACACTTATAAACTCCTAATTAAAAGCTTAATCAAAGAAACACCTAAACACATCACTAAACCATAATTAGATGAAACAAATTTCCTCCTATATGTGCACAAAGGAACTGGCCACACCTTCCCTATGTTCTCCACATGTTGATTTTTCATCACACTCAAAGGCCATGCTTGCACCGTACTTAGACCATACTTTGAACCATACTTGAGACCATACCCCACCATACTTCAAACCATGTCTTTGAATAACCAATTAAAGAGATATTTTTCCTCCCTATGGCTGCCCAAAAGCTACGGCCAACACCCTCCTGTTAATTGTAGACTGGTTAAGAACTATGTGTCATACTCCAAGTCAGACTTATCTAATGTATTGCCCTGACTAATTGCAACTACTTATGACTAAAGTAATGTGTATTATGCTAAGTATTGTAGAATTATTCACTCTAGTTACTTCCGCATAACTATTTGTGATTTCAAGTTCTTAGATTATTAAAAGCTATGATAATTATATATCTTCAATCCTCGTTACAAGCTTAAGCTTTCAAAATATAATTTGTACAAAAAAAAATTTGTTCACTATTTTCTAAATTAATTTCAAAAAAAATAAATGCAAGGCATAAGTGACAACTAATAACATTCAAATGTGAACTTAAGCGTAGTTGGGTTCTACTAGGGTGTTACAAAAATCAAATAGATGATTCCTGCTGCTAACAGCTTTACCACCTCCTTTTTAACCACATTCATGATCAGGGGGTTTAGCCATCTTTAGGGTTGCATCACCGATGTCGCACCCTTTTCCAAAAATATGCGATGCTCGCAAATAAAGGGACTTATGCCAGTGATGTCTGCTAGTGTCCACCCAATTACCTTTTTGTGACCTCTCAGAACATGTAACAACTTACTTTCTTCCTCAGGAGAGAGGTCACTAGTAATGATCACTAGCAGTTCAGTCCCCTCCCCTAACATTCGTTCTTGCAAATTCAAAACCTGCAAGAACAAGTGCATCATAACTAATGGTAGGTAAAGACAGAGGAGGGAAAATGAGTGTAGAGGGTGTGTTAGTGGATACAGTTCCCACAATTTCATAGTTAATTACAGAGCATCTATCTCAGCATATTCCTTACACAAACTATCCTTCCTATCATAGTTTAGGCATATATAATCATGGTTCAATGCCTCATTCAATAAATCACATGCTAAATCAAAATACTCATCATAGAACTCATCCAGAACTTCAATGGCAAAGACAGAGTGATTCTCATAAGGATATTTAATAGCATCCGCAAGATTGAATATGGTATCAGAGCAAGGCCTTTGAGAGGTTGGGCAATCTACCGATTACAGAGGACAAAGATCGAAGGGACAGAATGGCACAAATCATACACACAATAGAAAATCACTCTATCAACTTACCATCGTTTCTCTGATGAGGCTCCAGGATCTAATAAGCAACTCTTTATGCAGAAAAAAGTTATGCTCTATGAGATATATGAAAACTTATTAATAGGAGCAAACCTTTGATCCTAAAAGTCATCATATTAGAAGTAGTAAAAAGCAATAGCAACAGAAGTTCCTGATACCTTATATGAGGAAGGAAAATCTGATAAAAGATCTGAGACTAAAAGTGGAGATGAAATTCCTTTACTTGTGGAGAAAATGTCAAAAGCCTAATGAGGCTAAGTCAAGAATGGTAGAAGCATCAATCTCAGAGGAAGACAAAAAGAGCAAAGAAAATCCTGAAAAAAGCAACTCTGGAGATGAAGGGAATGAATCAGTAAGTCATGATTAGTTTTAAAAAATGCTAAAAATCTGTGAATCATGACATGAGTGTGGCCTGACCAAAAGTGTACAAGGTAAGAATTTCTCAATTCGTTCTTTCATACACCTTACTCCTTGCATGATATCATGAGCTATTATATACTTTGCATACTTCATCTTCAAAATAGCTAAAATGGAATAGCTTAAGTTTGATTAGGGGAATCACAGGAAAATACAAATTATATTTTCAAACTCTAAGCCTTAGAAACTGAAGTCTCAGCTAAATC
The DNA here is from genome assembly GCA_031216105.1 of Dalbergia cultrata. NCBI lineage: Eukaryota > Viridiplantae > Streptophyta > Magnoliopsida > Fabales > Fabaceae > Dalbergia > Dalbergia cultrata. Next base: position 32,181,915 of record CM062351.1, read on the forward strand.
AGGAAGATCTCATAAAACTATTTCTGAATTTGAGAAACTTCATGACTTCTGAAATCATACTCAAAAGCTCATGAGAAAAGGCCCTAAAATTTAAACTTATGCTTGGAGGTCAGAGGCCATTGTTTGAGAAAACAAGGCTGATAAATGAAGAGGGAATAGGAAAGAAAAAGAAATGTAGCTTTATCTAAGATTTATTATCATAGTTTCTTTTACTCTTTATCAAGAAGGGATATCCATCCAACAAATGATTCTTGAAGAAGAAATGTTAGAAAGGATGGAAAATCTCTTCCTAAACAACTAACCCGGGTGGACTCAAGAAAGTTGAGCACCAAAATCAAAATTCCTTTATTGCAGGTACCTCTAAATATTTCCACTAATTAAGGTCCCTACAAGCTTAAAGGACAATGACTATCTCAAACACCTTTCCCTTTCAGAAGAATGATGCTCAATATCTCCAAATGGTGTAAATTCATTGATGACAAGCATTCAAGAAAAACTTTCCTAGTTGTCACTTAGTATTAGAAGAAAGTCTTGAAAAAATAAGTCTTAAGGAGAATCCTGATAGCAAACAAATGAAACCCATATCTTCAGAAAGCATGCTCAAAACTCCAAAGCAATCAAAAACTTATAACTATGAAGAGCAATCCAAAATTTTAGATACAGAGTTCATGGAAGAATGTCAAGGGGAATAAAAACTGGATCATCTTTAAGAAACATTTCAAAATGTGCTTTCATCTCTACCATTGGACCTCAATATATTGAAAAAGTTTTGAGTAATCAAAGTTAGGTGGATGCTTTACTACAAGAGCTAAACCAGATCAAATAAATCCAAGGCCTAAATACTTGAAGAAAAAGAATTCATCATCAGCTTAAAACGATAAGCCATATGGAACTAAGAGATCACATGATGCTATCATTCTTTTGAAGAACTCAAAACTCCTGATTGTGGTGAGAAAATAATATCTTTATCCTCTCTGATGCCTAAGGTGAAAATGGAGTTGTTGCAATCTACAACACCTAGATGTTGCGGGTAAGGAACCAACCAGAAGATCATAAATTGAGGTATTCCTAAAATCTCTATATTCCTAAAACTTATTAGTGATATTGTTCTTGTTTGGAAAACCTTTCAGCAACTTAGATTCATGACCCTCATTGACCAACTTATTTGAAAGCAAATTTACAAAGGGATCTCCTGTGACTAAAGCTTGTGAAAATTAAAAATTTTCAGATACATTCAATTTTTTTTAGTAAATGTTTTTAAAAATCTCTAAAAACTGCATAAGCATGTATATACAATATCTCTGAGTATTCTCCTCTCCATTGCTCTAACTTGAAGACCACATAGAGATATCAGTGTGCAAGACCAGCTCACCTTTTGAACCTCAGAAGAATTAATCACAGGCTTAAGGAGCAAAAGAAATGATAATGAAAAAGCAGAAGAAAAGGTTCAAAAGATCAAGAATAGTTGGTATCATAAATTCAGGATGTAAAGATGAATAGATAAGTAGGAACATTATAACATTATAAAGGGTCAGAAATTACAAAGTGGAGCTCAGAAAGTAAACCCTTTAAAAAGTGATTCAAAGAGTCAGAGATTATTCATTCTGAAGAAAAACAAAAGAGTTGGAAAATTCCCTCGAGTTTTTTCGTTTCTCTTTCCCATGTTATTTAAACTTTAGTCAGCCACGACCCATCACTTAAATAACCGCCCACTCCTTACACATCACATTTATACCATTCATCTTCCCTAACACGCTTCCTAAAATTGCTTCATATTCTCACTCCTCCAAACCCTCGCTTTGGTACTCTAATCGATCTTTCTACCACAAAACTCTCCCCATTCTCTTTCTGCCATTCCTTTCAAGTTTCAATTCTCATATTTCAAATAATCTCAAACATGGTTGGAAGAAAGAAGTTCAATGGTAATGTTGTCAATATGGGAACATTAAAAATGTACGATGAATCTTTTCAACAACAATAATATGCTGATAGCTACACCCTTCGACCTATAGCACCAGGAAAAAAACTCAGCAAAGAGTTGATGAATATTTTCATGATTCTACTAGAAGTCATCTCCTTCCAAGGATGGGAAGGATTCCTCAACATCACAGATAGAGTGTTCACCCCGGAATGGTAACAGCCTTTTATTCCTAACTGGTATAGGTAACTGAATCTGAACTTACTTCTTATATTAGAGGTGTAGATTTGGACCTAAGCACAAAAGACCTCTACCATATTATCCATGCACCTTATAAGGGACTCCAATGTTCATTGAATAAAAGTTAGTTCACTACTCTTGGAGAATTGACAGAGGAAGTTTCAAATTGTCTCACAAACTCTCAGGAGCACCAACCTAGTGAGATAGCCATCGTTATGCTTAACTCCAAAGCTAGGCAAGTTTTCATTCTTGTTTAGTTTTCCCTTCTCCCAAGAATAGGAAACATCGATTCACTAATAGGGATAGATTGTATGTTGCTCTTCTGCTTACTAACAAAAAGAAAAGTTAACCTGCCGAAACTTATTTTTGACTATGTGGTCAATTCTTCTATTGCTAAACAAGTAGAATCAGCCTCTGTTCCGTATGGAATGCTATTGACCAAGGTGTTCGAACACCTGAACTATTCCCCTGCAAATGAATGGTATGAATATAGGGTTGGAATTACTATATCATATCTTCATTTAGAGCCAAAAGGAAACCTATTGATGCTCCTATAGAACACTTCAAAAAGATGAGAGAAGCCATAAAAATGCTGAGTGCTCCAAGGAAAAGAGAATGATAATCAGTCTGGATAGCAGCTCAAAAGATTCTGTAAAACCCCAAACTGACACTGGTGGTGAAGATATACCTGATCCATTGTCCAAACCGACACAATATAGGACTGATCAAGGAAGCAGAATTTGGCGGAACAAAGAAGAACCCTCCTTATCCACAAAAAGGAAGTCATCAGATGATAATACAAGAAGCATAGTTCCTGAGACCGACTTTACTCTAGCTTATGACTCTCCTCCTATTCATGTCAAACAATCCTCCATGCCTACTCCGCCACTTGTTCCTAATTCAAATCCAGCCCAAGAAACTAACCAACCTTTAACCAGTCATCCTCAGCCCGAGCCTCCTCAAATCTTTCCTTGAGTACAAATGTTATTAGAAAATCAACAACTCATTGCTAATAGGCTGGATGATTTGGAAAAAAAAAGTTGTGCAATCATGAGGACTTACTTCTTCAAATCCATCAGACTAACTAAGAGATTTTACAAGAACTGAGACGTTAAGATTGAAAATGATGCTCCTGTTTCTTCCCTGCACACCTTCTTTTAATGATGCCAAAAGGTGGAGAAAGAACATGAAGAAAATCCATGCTATGGAGTTCAAAGGGAGCTACGATAAGGAACTCAAAGGGAGAATGTGGAATCTAAGGGGAGATTATGCTGAGAGGGAGCCCAAAAAATTTCTTTTAAGCATGAATTTTTTTTTTTTTTTGAACTTGTTTATGCTTTGACTTTTTCTCTTTACAATTTGACAATTTCTTTTTTGGATTAAATAACTTATCATAACTGCTCGTACATCATGTCTATATTCCTCTGTTTTAATATGCTTTGACACACTTATGGCTTTCTTAAGCTCTGATACATATCGATGCCTATTTATAATACTTAGCCAATCATATATCATGACCAGCTTTTGTATGCTTCTAATCTATTCAGTGTTTGATCTAAATTGCTTATCTAATAATATGCTAGAGAAACTAGCTTACATTTCTATTCATGATTAGCACTAGCAAGTATCCTTTAAAGCACAAAATCTTTCTATTGTTGCCTGGATACTCGTACCAAATTGATGTGATTCGATATGAATGATGTGCTTAAAATGCCTATCTTTATAGAACACATTATTTCTAACACATGTGTGAGATGCTTTGATCAAATACAGTTGTGAATAGTTTCTGAGAACTTTTAGAAACATGTTTTTATATGCTTTTAATCCAACTAAGATCAACTTGTAAGCCTTAGAACCTCTCTAGTGTGTTGCGCTTATATGACAAACAATGTGTTATATTTTGATCCATAAATGTATCAGTGAGCAAAATTATATAAATAACATAAACCTATATTTGTTTCAAGAAAAGCTTTTAAAAAGTATTTCGTCCTTTGATACTCATGAAAATAGTTTCCGAGCTCATAACAAAAGGCTCTATTGTGCTCAATGCTTTGATAAAATTGGGTTTGATCCCTAATAAGCTTCAAAAACCTTAAACTATAAAATGTTGATATCATTAATATCAAAGTTTCTTTGAGCATTAGAAACTACATTTGTATCACTTGTGTTTTCTCACGACATGCTCTATTTTGATTTTCATATATCCTTAAGCAACAGTTTTAAAAAATGGCTTAGGAAAAGAACGTGCTGAATAAAGACTCTAATCAAATAATATCACAAGTATTACTTGTTTGTTATTTATTCAAGCACATCAAAATTTTAGAAAGTCTTATCTTATAACAATAGAGTCGGGCTGTTAGTGCAATAGGACTTAAACGATTGCATCTGCTTTAGTATCTTTATGATACATCCCATGAAGCACTCTTATTTAAATCAAAAGATATCATTATAAACCAAACAGCTCTGATTTGAGTTAACTTAAGGCTTTAAAATTTTCTTGAATACATTTAACCATGTCTTAAGAAAAGGACTTACTAAAATTTAGAGTCTTTGATGTTTTGAAAGAACATGTGCTTATCTAGATACGTTTCATTATATTTCTTTCAACATTTCTTCAAAAGATTTTCTTCAAATTGATTTGTCATCATCAAAAAGGGGTAGATTGTAAGCTCCAGAACCCTTTAGAAAGTATGAGGTTTAATGTTTTGAATGATAACAAAGCCAATTTAAGGAAACTATTTTGAAGAACGACTAATGTCTACCTTGAGTTTCTTGACTAAGCAAAACAAGTATTTCCAAGTGCATAACATAGACTTGAGCGAGAATAATTTCACTTTGCATGTGCAAACATGTTTTATCTCGTGTTAAGAGACTGAGCTTAAATGAAGTGAATATTATATCATGAAAAGTACACTTACCTACATCAAGGAATGAAGGAAATCAAAGTAAAAACAACAAACCAAGGAAATGGTCTTCAGAAAGTAGCTCGGGACATCAGAAAGTACATTGAAAATGAAGATATCATACAAAATCTTATACCAACGTGCTACTCAATCTTCAATCATCATAATTTCAAATCTTTCATAATCATAATGTCCAAATTGAAGATTAGAAGATCAAAGAATTATCAAGGAACTATCATCACACGTCAGAAAGCTCATTTCATTGTGGAGCGTTAAACGCTACAAGAAAAAGATGGAAATTTGAAATTCAAATTTCAAATCTTAAGTCAAATTTCATAAATGGTATGTCATCTCTTCTACCTATTTGGTCAACCATTCCAAAGCTTCTAGAATGAGAAGTTCAGAAACCAAGTTCAGAAAGTAAAAAGGAAAGTTCTGAAAGGACATCAAAAACGTCAACAATACAACAGCTTCTGCAACTGATATGATAACTGTCAACCTACTCTTCTAGACTGCTCTTCCAAGACACAACAGATTATCTACACATGTCACTTGGAGATCTGATTAAAGGCAACAGTCATGAAGGAATACTACTATCAATAGGGATGATGTGCTCAAACGCTGATGATAGAGTTGAATACATAAGAGTGGAAACTTTAGAAAAATCTCTCCATACTTACTGTGATGTTCTTCATATCATAAAATCAGTTTCCTTGAAGTGTAAAAAAATCTTCTTTTTATGTTTCTTAATGATTTGTATGCTCTTCTTAGGAAGAGATATTAGAAAGAAGTCGTTCATGTTTCCGAGGTCTGTTTTATTGAATGTTTGTAAGGAAACTTGAGTGTAGGTTAGTTTGAGTGGCAACCCAAACACATAGCCTTTGTATCCTTGGTCCGGTAGTGATAAGTGAGACATAGCTTGGAGGGGTTAAGGTAAAACTGTTTGCAACGTAATGGTAAAGGCATTCTACTCATTATGATTCAACTTGGAGAGACTGGGGAAAACTACTTACAACATAATGGTAAAGGTGTTCTACTCATTACAATTTAGCTTGGAGAAGCTGTGAAGAACTATTTGCAACAAGATGATAAAGGGGTTTTAGACATCATGGTTTAGCTTGAAGAGGCTGGGAAGAACTACTTGCAACATGGCAGTAGGGGTTGTCTACTAGTCATGATTCAGCTTAGAGAGGCAAGTACAAGACTACTCATTTTAGCTTGGAAAGGCTGGTTTAGAATTACTCAGTTGTGACAATAGGATTTGTCTACTGGTCACTGGTAAAAGTTTAGGAAGGCTACGGTAAAGACTATCCAGTTTACTTTCTCAGGTTGAGAAAGTTGTTTTGGTAGAATCTCAACATATGTTGAGTACTAGATGTAGGCAGGTTTAGCTAAACCAGTATAAAAATATTGGTGTCATCTTTCTTCTCCATGGTCTCTTATTTTTATATTGCACGCTTTGTTTCAATAATAGTTAAAATACTGTTAAAGCTGCACAATTATTAAAATGCTTCAGAGATCTACTTTCTAAAACAACTAGCCACCATTTCACTGCACTTCAAGCTTAAAGCACTAAAGCACAATTCAACCCCCCCTTCTCATGCACTCTTTTATATGCTACCACCATATCACCATACTTTAATGTTAGTGTACTAGCATACACATCAATCTTGGTTTCGCCATTTTTCAAAAGGGGTCTACAAAGAATGATTGTATGTTGGTTCACTTGTGTGTCATTTTCCATTTCCAAAACATAAAAATTTACTAGAAAAATTAAATCATTTATTATTACCAACACATCTTCCAGTAATCCTTCTAGCCTCTGGGTGGTCCTGTTAGGCAGCTACACAATCACTCCCGTGGGTTTGAGCTCACCAATGTGGAGTACCTTATAGACTGACTTTGGAATCACATTGATAGTTGCACCCAAATCAGCTAGAGCATCCTTGAACTGTGAGTTCCCAACTACAAATGGGATGGGGAATGATCCTAGGTCCTTGAACTTCTTAGGCAAATCAAATGTGAGGACTAAGGAAACATTCACCCCTAAATCCACCCTCTCATTGCCTTTCAACTTGCACTTGTTTGTGCATAAGTCCTTCAGAAATTTGGCATAGTGCGAAATTTGCTTGATTGCATCTAAGAGAGGTATGTTCATCTAAATCTTTCTGAAGGATTCTAGTAGCTCTCAATCTAGTTCTGTTGCAGCTACTTTCTTGGGCTTCATCCTTTGAGGAAATGGCAATGAATGAGTAGGATCTAGATTGCTGATAGCCTCAGTTGAGTGCTTTAGCGCTATTTGAGTATTGTCGCACTCACTAGAAAGTTTCTTTGATGCTTTTACCTCCTCGGTTGATTGCTGCAATGCTCCTTTAGTGCTCGGCACTCAACAGAATCTTCCTCAGGCTTGTTTTTCTCATGTTCTTCATCCCATTCATGCCTATTCTCACCTCTAGGATTTTTGTACCGGATCTCACTATGGATACCCAAACAATCACCTTTTTTATTTTTATTTTTCAACTAGGAACTTAAATGTCGTGGAGATAAGATGGCATAATTCCAAATGAGGAAACAAGTGGGTAGAATTTTTGTTGGTTTAATAACGGTGTACAAGCGAACAACTAGGGTGTTTAAAACCGATTCAAATTGAATTAAAACCAAAATCCAATTCAAAGACATCGAAAGTTGATCAAAACCAAAATAAATCGGATTAAATTAGTTTCTAATTTGTGAAAAATGAATCAAACTGATTGGTATTCGATTCTTATTTCTAAAATCAAACCAAACTGTTAATATATTACATTAATAATTTTATATATTAATTGGATGTATTACTTATCCAAATTGTCTATCTATATTGTATCATATCTTAACTCAATATTTTATATTTTCAATTATACACTAATTCTTTTAGTTTAAACAAAATGATTTTTGTTCAAATCTTTCATTATTTGTTTAACTTATTAGTTAGTAGTATTACATAATAGCATAACTTGTAAAAATTAGCTTAGATTTTATAATTATATAGTTTTACAATAACAATTATTTTAATTAATATTGTTAATAGTTACTTTTTTATATTTTATAAAATTTTTAGTAAAAATAAAAAAATAAACCAATCTAAATTGATTTAAATTGGTTTAGTTTGGTTTGGTACTTAAAAAATAATCACACTAATCCGAAATAAACCGATTGATTGGATTGGTTAGTTTTAACCTCAAAATTGAACCAAACTGAACCATGAACACCCCCTACAAACAACTCACATGGACTGTGCAGCTGCTAAGAAAGCACCGCAAAATGTGAACAACTTTATGATTCTTTAGGTTGAAGAAAAAGGGTTCAATATCGGTTCAAGCTAAATTAAACTTGACAATTAATTAAAAAATAAAAAATAAATCAAGAGAGAAATAAATTGGTTTAAATTGATTTTGTTTTAGTACATTTTAAAGGCAATGTGATTTGAACCTAAAACCTACTCAAACCATTATCACTAACCCAATTCTAATGATTTGTTTAAATTGATTTTTTTTTTTGTACAAAATAAGTTATGAGCGAAAGCCTAAGCTTTTGAGACTTGGAGTTGTAAATGATACGGTGCTTTCCAAGAGAACTTCTCAATATTCGAACCCCTAGTTTAAATTGGGTTTTGTTCCCTCCATTTCAATCTATTTGTTAAATTTTAGATTTTTATCAAAATATATCCACTTATCATATCAATGAAACATTAATTTTTCACAACCCACACTTGGTGTAATTATTTATATTTACTTATTTTAGTTAATCGTATTTACTTATTCTTGTCTTTCAAGTGGAATAATCTTATCTATTTATACAACTTACATTATTACCAAGATTTATCAATCGTTTTCTTAGTATATGTATTTTTAATTTTTTGACTAATGGAGTAAAACTAACTTTTTACTCTTCGATCATCTGTGCAAAGAACGTATTGAGGGCAGTATTGCACATTACTCCATAGATGCATACACATGAGAACTCCGTCACACTAAGTTTCTTGACAAGTATTTCCAGAAAGTTACTTTTAGCTAGGCGGATTCTGTGATGGCCTTTGATGAGTTAATGACCAACTTGTTCTTTAAAAATATTTTAGAGTAAACCATCAAGTTAGTCTATGATAATTTCAATATCAGACAAATTGATCCCTGACAACTAGAAAGAGTCAACTTGATCCCTAACAATATTAAAAGTTAGACACTTAGTGATCTCTGAACGTAAAACATTAAAGGTGTTAGTGATAATTTCATTACCAGACAAATTAGCCTCCAATGTCATTTAATTTACCAAAAAAAAAATTTCTCTCAATTTCTCATACCTTTCTTTCCTTCATCCTCTTCACCATCATCACCTCTACTATAAACATACATCAACCGTCCCCTAGCTCCAAAAAAAAGGGAACCTAACCCAAAATAAACGAAAACCACCACCGCCACTGTCACCACACCATAAACCACAAGTAAAACTACCTCATAATTAATAGCCACAACAAAAACCACAATGTCATCAATGTTTGCCAGAAAGGAACCTAACTCCTTCATCTTCCACACCTACCAAATCTTCATCTCCTTCTATATCATACCACCAAGATTATTATTATTTTTTAACCACAAATTTCCAAAATTTTCAACAAGCCAACCAATATAAACTTTATTAGGAAGACCATCGATGCTTTTCATCTCCTCATTCAATTTGCACACAGAAAATAGAGAAGAAAAATAGGGATTATTAGGAACTAGCCAACTTTAATATGAAGCTTGATCTATTTTCTCATAGTTCTCTATTTACACATTCTCCATTTTCTAACTTTAATATAAATTGTAATAACCTTATTTCTAGCCTCAATTAAAGAAAACAAGACAATCATCCACTAACAATAATATTTTAAAGCAAAAGTGAAAAAACAAACACAAGCTACACACAAGCTAGACACACCGAGCAATGGTGGTCGTAGCGTGGGAAAGGGAAAGGCATAGGGAGGCGAAGAAAGGAGTGAGACTTTGAGCGATGGTGAGGAAGTCTCGCTCCACCACTTTGATTCCAATGAGAATTTCACTTTAAATGAAGGTTGAGCCACCTTTACCTTCTAGGTGATTCTGAGATTGGGGCTTCTAGCTTTGGATTTAGGGGATTACTATTATATTTGGTTGGCTTATTCAAAATTTAGGAAGCTCGACTTAAAAAAAAACTTCATTTTGGTGCTATGATACAGAAGGAAATAAAGATGTGGTGATGAAGAGAATTAAGAAAGGAAGAGGGTGAAGGATTGAGATTTATTTTATCTTTTTGGTAAATGGCATTAGGAACCAAATTGTCCGCTAATGAAATTGTCATTAACACCATTAATATTTTCCGTATAGGGACCACTAAATGTCTGTCTTTTGACATTGTCAGGGATCAACTTTTTCGAAGCTCAAATTATTAGGGACTAACCTAGGGATTTACTCAATATTCCAATATAAAAGATTACAAATTGACCTTTGTATCTTTTTTTTGGTTTTATCTCTTCTTCCTCTATGCCACTGCACAACTATCACTATTTCACCACCCCTTGGTTCACACCTCCACCCTTTCCCCTCCTTCCTTATGCCACCTTTCAGACTTAGCACATATGGCTGATGATTTATAAAATACTCATCACTGGTTCCATTTGTGTTTGATGGGACCAACGCATGCGGGGATCCAAGATGGTTTTGTTTAGAGGCTGCCGACGAATAGTGGGAGTGTCAGGTCCGCCAAAATGGATAAAGTTGACTAGCGAGCAGGGATCAAGAAGTTGCAGGGGAAACCCATTTCCTCATACCTAGACTCAAACAACATGTGGTAAGTGTGGGGAAAAAAAGGGGCAAGCATTCTATTGGGAGTGAGATTTACGAGCTCCCAGCAAATGTGTCCTTTTTCCTCTCAAATGCAGGGCCAGTGGTAGCAACAAGCCAGGGTTTTTGGAGATGAGATGAAAGGATTAAATAGATAATGTGATATTTAGTAAATATTAAAATATAAGTATGCATTATTATCTAATTAGTTTTCTGTCAGAAAAAGCCTTTTTTTCAACCATTGGATGGAATTTCAAAGGTTGAGATTTACTGACCAAATTGGTCAATAACTCACAAGTGACTACCATAGAATTCACCCTTTTGGCTATTGCAACATCTACACATTGCTTCAGAGAGAGGAATAAATAGGCACACCTGCTAAGGTGGTACCAGAATCAACAATGAAATTGTTGCCCGTGACATATTCAGAAGAATCATGAATAAGGTAACGAGCTAAAGATGTCAATGCCGGATCCGAAGTCCCATAAGTTCTCAAAGGTACTATTTTCGACGCCACATTATTTAGCCAATCCTTTTGCATCAGTTCTTCAGTAATTTCAGATTTGAAAATTCCTGGGGATATAGAATTCACTCTGATTTTGTGTAGCCCCAATTCCAGAGCCATAACCTATCCAAAATCATCACACAACTTAATGATATCAATATACCGTTTTTCAATCATTCTGCAAAGAATTAGTTAACTCTAATATGCTTCTAGTTTTTCGAATGACTGCATCAGAATAACACGTCGAACATTATAAAAACGAACACCAAAGGTAGATCATAAAGCCATAAGCAAGTACCTATTTATCCAATACATAGTTTATGTAGATGCCCTAGGGATGGTAACTATGTACTTTGGTTTCAATTGGAATATTGACGTTTGACGGCAGGAATTTGTAGGTCTATTAAGCTCTCCACAAACTTATTTTTCTAATTTGATTTAGAAAATTGGCCAAGCTCATTAGGCCAGGAGTAGACATTTGTAGCATCTTTGGTGTCAACGTCCAAATCAGCAATTAATTTTTGTCGTTTGATAGACACAAGAAAGAGAGATGTAGAAATGGAGCATAATGATGTATTAATGGGAAGGAAAACTGATAGAATATGCAGAAACAGAGGGAATTCTCAGTACTAAGCAGCTGAGTCCCTCCAAGCCTAGGTCCAAATCCTTGTCTACCTCGTTCTACTCCTAACCAACAATTATACCCTTCTCTCTAATAGAATTCCTCACACGAACACTCCGCACATTCTCTGCCAGCACACATGCACAACAGGTGCCAATATCCAAGGGGGCTCCACATAATTCACCCGTAGACCTTGACCCATATTACCATAATACCCTTCTATTCTTTTTCTTCTATCCACTCTTGGGTACTTGGTCTATCAATACGCTACCCTTGAACAATCACCTTGTCCTCAAGGTGAAGGTTTGAAAACCTACTGGGTCAAATGTCTTGAAAAAGATGGAGTGTAGTAAACTTGCATGGTAGCAATGTCCTCCTGGGTCCCATGACCCTGTTTCAGGTTCCCTTGCTGTGTCCTATAAGTAACTGATACCAAAATTCTTAGTATCCGGAATCTCTGACATCACTGACCACAAACCATCATAGAGAGACACTCCCAGCCTATACCCCGTACCAGTTTCTGCTCAACTCTCATAGCCATGACAGCAGCATCTTTAACCAGTTCCTTATACCCAGTAAGCCTTTTAACTTGTGAATTGCCGGACTGCTCCAAGGCCTGCACAACTTGCTTGTCCCAGTTAAAATTCTGTTTAGTATTGAGGCTGCTAGTTTCTAATACCTTACACTGGAATCTGAATCTTCTACCTGATTTCAAAAGCCAAGACTGCAGAAAATCCAAAGGGTGAGTATAAACCAAGCTTAAGAGTTCAACCCCACCCCACTGTGATCTTATTTCTACTTCATTAACAGTAAATGGAATGCTTGTTGGTGCATTAAACTTATCCCGTTCAATGTGAAATGCATCGAAATAGGATGTTTGAACCTTCATATACAAAACAAGAAATGTAGTCGAAGTGGAATAGACAATAATGCATTCAAGTGGGTTTGTGCTACCTGCTCCTGAAAGTTCTCCCCCTCCATTTAATATCCCAAACTGGAGTGGCATATGATGGTATCGATGCACGCAGTTCTTGAAGGCAAAACTTCAGAAGTTCCCATCTATATTTGTCTCTTCCTTCACTGCCTCTGGGACTATAAAAGCATTCCTAGTCCCCCTAATTTATTTATCCACCAGAAGTCTAGCCCAAATTGCATATGAGCCAAAAACACGTTTACTGTCCAGCCCAAATCCTGATGCTTTCTGATAGTTTTTGAGATCCCCATTTTTGCAACAACCATTTCGAGGATGGTTCATTAGTTTCAATACAAAACACAGTTTCTGAAATGCCATCTCTACCCATTTTTCCTTCTCTGTTTTGTCATGCCCTGCAGTGTCAAAGTCCTCTCTATCATCTCCAAAGTCATCCCTGCTACGGCCCTTATGCTTGTCTTCCTTGGTGGGGAAATGATTCTTTGGCTGCCTAATGTACTTTGAAGAGTACCACACAGCCATGAATCTTTTAGGAGCATTATTCACATTCAAGGAATTGATCATATCAATTATCTCAATGCAACTAGTTGTCGAGTCATCAAGCACAAAAATAACATGGGATAGTTTGTTACCGAGTCAGTGACGCAAAGTACCCAGGGAAAATTGTTCTCAAAGCCTCACTTAGGTTGCTGTGCCACCATTGAAACTTAGCATTATCTCCCGAATTGCTAGGAAATTGAACATTGACAGATCGACAATCAACGGAAAATATATCTAAAAGAGGTGAAGTTGGCAGCTCTGTTCGCCCAATACAAAGAGGGTGAGGAGTTAATCGGCCATTATCTGCACCCATAATGTCATAAATAACTCAATTATTCCCCCATGGTCTTACTTCCTATTTAACCGGATCTAGTCCAATGAGTTAAGACAAAAACTCAGCCATGTCTCTTTAGCCCTCCTTATGAAGAATTGTAAGTTGCCATCATTTTGGGCTTGGCCCAACAATTCTAAAACATGCCGACCTTCCTGAATTATTAGCTTCACAACTGACCGTCCTCCATCAGGCTTGCCATTCTTCTCTCCATAATTATGGGCCTGGCTGAATAGCTTCACACCAAAATACCCTTCATCAGAATTCTTATTAGGCTCCCTTCAAATTTGGGCCAGGCCCACTGGTCAAAGAAGTGACCCAAACTCCTTGTTGCCCTAGGCTCTGCCTTTACCTTCGTTCCCAATACATTCGCAAAGCTTCCAAGGAATAGAGATGGCGCTTCCGCTTCCCTCTTCCATGCATCCGTTCGATTAACTACGGGTCCGGGTAGGCCAGTTTTGGCGGTGTGGGTGGAGCGATGTTCACCCGAACCCGAACGTCTCAAGACGTCTTTGTCTCGACCTTGTTCTCCTCTGCGAATGGCTTACTGGTCATCCTTCTCGACGATCGGAGCCCTTTTGCAACCTCAAGCTCTCCTCCTTTCTGCTTCTCTCATTTGACCTGAACCTCAACGTTGTGCGACTCCTTCTATGTTTCGACTTCAACCTCCTTCGACGATGGTTTGCCGCCCATCACACAAGGCCCTGAGTTTGGTGGTGCATGATCAAGTTTCATGCAGCCGCTGGTGTGAGTATGCTCGGCAGCTTCCATTTTTAGCACTACCTTTGTCAAGACTGTTTCCGCTTCCCCTTGATGAATCTAAGGTGAATCTGAGGTCGCATTTCCTTCGCTCGATTGCAAGTATAATATCTTGCTGTTGTCCTCCTTGCTTTGTCCTCCTACGCCTTCGCCTTTCATCCTTTTCTGATCCCTTTTCAATCCCCAACTTCGTTCTCGTTGACACTGCTCCCGTTGCTCCTCTTGTCTTTCATGGCATTGTTCATCGCGCCACTCATATCGCTGGCTACGTCAATGGTCTTTAGGGTGCTTTTTCTGTCCCTAGGCCAATCGAGAGGTCAACTTCCCTATGGGCTTACACCTCAGTGATGCGAAGAACCACCTCGCGAACAATGGGAGTGGTACGACTCTCGGCACCAAGACCGAGAATCATCCCTTTCTCTGCGAAAGGGAGAGTGCTGCGAGTGTTGCGCACTCTCGCACCTCCTCGGACCCCATTCCTTCGGTCCTCCACAACGAGCAGAAGAGCCTCTCTCCATGCTGGCGGAGAACGTCTCCTCTGTCAGTCCTAATTGTCTTAACATCGCATTATGCCGTCCATCTTTCTCACCAAGTTCTCCAATCTGGCTTCCATCGCAGCGTCTGTGTTCGGCTCACATAGCTCCCTGGAAAGGAGCTCTGATGCCAATAATATACACAAGAAATAGAGATACAGAAATGGAGTATACTGATGTATTAATGGGAAGGAAAACTGATAGAATATCCAGAAACATAGGGAATTCTCAGCACTCAGCAGCTGAATCTCTCCAAGCCTTGGTCCTAATCCTTGCCCACCTCATTCTACTCCTACCTAACAATTATACCCTTCTCTCTAATAGAATTCCTCACGCACACTGCACATTCCCTGCTAGCACACATGCACAATAGGTGCCAATATGCAAGTTAGTTAAGACCAAGGGGCTCCACATGATTCACCCCTAGACCTTGACCCGTATTACCATAATACCCTTGTATTCTTTTTCTTCTATACACTCTAATTCCCTCGAGTACTTGGTCTCTATCATCGTGGAACAAGTTAAACCATATGCACACAAATTGTTCAACAAAACTAGAGTTCTCTTTTGCTTCAGCCTTGTCTGCAAATTTCTACCTTCATTCTTGGATGGTTGTTCTGAAATTTGAATCATATCCCTAAAATAATAGTGTCGTGATGGTTGTTCCACAATGGAATCATTCTCACCGAACCCTAAGGATTTGTTTGTGAATTAGGATTTTGGAGCGTAAGAAAGGGAAATGAAGGACTTGTGTAAAATTTTAAACCCCTCTTCTTCCGCCCCAAGCAAACTCACAAACATACCTTAAAGTCATAGTTTTTAGAATCAGACCGAATCGGCTGATTTGGATCAGAAATTGGTGAACCAGCTACATGACCAGTCTAGTTCTCCCTCTAGACCGGATGCACATTAGAACCGGGTGAGAAATCTTAATATGTCAAAAATGCTTCCCATGGGTACCAAACAATTATTTTGAATCCATAAAACATTTATCTTCTACAAAACCCTTAAGAATCGCAAATGGTAGACAACAAAATGTGTTTGTTAATTTTGACTTGTTTCCTTTATTGTTATAGATCATTAGTTACTAAAAGTATGTCACCTTATTAAGATATCTAAAGGCCGAAAAATCAAACAAAGAAGCAGAGAGGAAATAAACAGTAGTAATAGTAATAATAATATGTTTTGAAGAAAAAACAGAAGTAAAAAATTACCTTTGTCAGCATAATGACACCTGACTTCGAAGATGCATATGCAGCAGCACCAGGCAAATGCCCCCGATTCAGACCAGAAGTAGAAGAAATGTTGATAATAGATCCCTTTTTCTTTGCACCACACATTCGTTTGCATACATACTTCGATACCAACCAAGAACCAGTTAAGTTCGTTCTGAAAACATGATCCCATTCCTCCTCAGACAATTTCAAGGCTGGTTTGACACTTCCTTCACAAAACAAGCAGGTAAATACCCTTATGTTTTTTGTACTGAAACTTCACATAACACATGCCAAACATCAAAGATAGATGACAAAATCAATTAATGTGATATGTGGACTGTGTTTTCTTTAACACAGCAATACGAAGTAAATTTCCCATAAAGATTGGTTACGTGTAACTAAAAAAAGAAATAAGAAACATGAAAAATATTAGGAAGACCTAATCAATTACAATGTTCAAACCCCTAGGTTAAGAATAATATTGCATCATTCAATGGTTTTTTATTTTAAAATTTAAAATGATCATTCCATCTTCACTTTTTGTACAGGCCTTTACCTGTCAGTTGACACCAAATAATGCTTAGGTAAGTAGGAGAAATACTTCAGTGATTTTAGTCATTCAACTCAACTCTCAAAACCTTATATTGCTAAGGCCTTCGAATCCACCATGAATACAATTTGAGCGGACGACATTTTGCAATGACGGTGTCCAAAACTAGTGTTACTTTCAAAATGAAAAAGTTTCAGGTTGCATGGGCTAGTCAGTTTTAACCGTTGGTCCATTGCTACTTATCAACATACAAAACTCAGATAAATAATCCAAGAATGTGGCAAACATAGGCATCAGATATGAGTGTTCTGACACTACTGGTAATCAAGGTGAAAATTGAAATGTGCAGTATAGCAAGTAATTAACATTTTTTTTAATATTTATTTCGGTCAGTTATTAACATTAAATTTGAACATGAAAGGAAGCCCTTAATTTTTGGGCTGAATTCAACTAGTACAGCCAAAACCTCATTCTACATATCTATATCAGAAAAATGGCTTAAGTAATTGTTGGCTTCAAATTATATAGTTGTCAGTTTTCCAATACAACAAATGATGCTGTAGTGTACTGTCATAAATCACAATTATATTCAATCCATTAAAAATCTAATTCTTTTTTGATAGTTTCACCAATGAAATTCAATTCCAGTAGCTAGGCGTGAAAAATATGCAGATTATCCCTCAAACTTCTAAAACCGACAGGTGGAGCTTCTCATTCATCAGCTTAGTTCAAGTTATTCACGACACTGCTAGCAACATTTCATTTTCACTTTTGGTGGTCTGATTTAATCTTGTTATTGTTAACATAAATTGTGCCTCTGTGCAAGAAAGCTCAGATTGGCCAAACAAACAGTGAATATGTGCAGTTCCTATCTACATAAATCCACTCAAGTGAAACTAGTTACTTATTCGAAACAGAACGAAGTTTCAGGAATGGATACAATTTTATTTTTCTAAAAGGTTAAATTACCTCTGACACCAGCATTGTTAATCAAGCAATCAATATGTCCAAAGGCGTCCCAGGCCTTCTGCACGGACTTCTCGATGGTGGGGCCATCGGCACACACGTCAAGTTCCACCGCAACCGCACGGAGGCGTTGGCCACCAGCCTCCGATGAGGCCATCTGATTGATTTGGTCACAGAGGGACTTGAGGCGATCTAACCGGCGAGCCGCAGCCACAACCCTGCAGCCAGCTTTGGCCAGGTCGAGGCAGAAGTCTCGGCCAAGCCCGGAGGAAGCGCCGGTCACCAGCACAACTTTGCCGTCGAGGTTGTGCCACGGTTCCAGGTGGTCCGAGACCTGTGCTGCCATTGATTTAGGTTTTGAGGCTTGGGATGATTGATTGAGGAGAAGAGTCTTGAAGAGACAAAAGAGAAAATTAGCAAAGTTGGGAATTTCTTTTTTATTTTTCTTTTAAATTTTTGGTCTTGTGAATTATTGAACATGGGAAAGCCAGAGCTGTGGGGGTAACAATGCAGTACTAGCAACGGGCACGTCTAAAATTACAGGACAAATCCTTCATCTTTAATCTTTAATATGTGAATAAAATCGGGTGATTCAACAACATTGTTTAAGCTCAACGCATGAACGCTTCCAACACCTTAGGATCTCCGATTCAACACCCTAAAATTATGGCCCCCCGGCACACGTGTCAGCATAGCCTCAAATATTCCAAGACCCACCAAGGACATCTTTCTCCTTTCCAGCGAGTTCTTATACAATTGCAATGCATACTGTCAGTTATCAGCACGTACCGCACTGATACATCATATTAATGGAAGAGAAGCCATTTTAAAAGGATTTGGATGTATTCTAACTTTAGCTTTGGAGACTAATTAGAAGAGATTATCTTTAGATTAATAGAATAAAATGAACCACAATTTTAATTTTATTAATTTAATAATAAAATATATTTACTTTATTCTCTAAAATAATAAGCTATTTACTCTAAATAATCCAAATTCACTTTTAAATGTTATTAGCAACTCTTACTTGCGGAGTTGCCACTAATGACAGAATCCTTTAATTTTTTGGATCTCTATTAAAGACAGTGTAACTAATACTTGGATTTAATTCACTTAGGAGTGGCTATTGCCACTCTTTTTTTGCTATTGTCACTCATACTCATCAACTTTAGGTATTCAAAATTGCAGTCATGTATATGTAATTTTTAATTATTTTTAATGTACACCTAATTAAATAAGTGTCATGCTGTAAATACCTATTTATAAAATGCATTTGACTATCTTCTTCTTTTTTTAATTAATCAATGCAATTGACTATTTGAGGCATATATATCAATTATGGAAAATAGTTTTCTTTAAAGAAAAATTATGTTGTATAGATATCGAATAAACATTTTATATAAATATGGGTGTAATGTATCACAATAAAAAGGTATTATACATATTTAATTTAAATATATTTACAATAGAGTAATAGTCAAATTCTCTCGTATATATGATTTTTGAAACAATAGAGTAATAGTCAAAACTTGTCTAGCAAATGTATCAATACGTAATTAAATAATTGTATAAAATAATTTTACCTAACTCTTAAGAAATGAACAATAAATTTGCAACTTTAATAAAAATTAGGAGATTAATATAAAAAATACTAATATAATATGTTTATTTCATATTAGATCATATTATATAAAGGTTATATGGTACAAAACCGTGTATGTATATTATATATTATAATTTATTTTTTAGTTTTGATATATTGAGTCATCACATTATTAAATATTCCCATTTTACATTAGCTTTGAAGTCCTAGGGGTAATTTCTTTTTTCATAATTAAAATTAAATTCTTCTATCATCTAACATACTTATTATTATATTATTAGATAATTATATTACTGTATTATAAAAAAAATGTAAAAGGTAATGTAATATATATATATATATATATATATCAATCTTAAATATTTTAAAATTAAATTAAGCAAAATAATATAACAATAAAAAAATTGTACAAAAATATTATGAATAAGTTTTTCACCATATAAACAAGAGAAGCGCTAATACTATAATATTAATAATAATAGGTTTGAATCACAATGGCAATTTACAATTAGTTTAAGAGTTTTGTTGTGAAAAAGATAAAAGGGTATTTTAGGATAATTCAAAAAATATAGTTGAGTGGGAGTGACAATAGTAAAAAAAAAGGAGTGGTAATAGCTCCTCCCAATTCTCTTCTATTGAAGACAATTAAACTATCACTCATTTGTTCTGTTTCTAACATTGCCACATATACACCCTCACTCATCCTTTGCAATATCAGGTGTTCCTACCTGCCCTTCCAATGCATTAATTTAAATTCGAATAACACCAGACATATATAGGCAAGGGTAAGGTTCTATAAATAAACACAACTCACGGACAGATTGTATCAATTAAGGGTGTACAAATGATGGGTCAAATCTAGTTGGATCAAACTTGAACTCGACCCAGTGGTGACCCAATTAATGATTAGGTTAGGCTGAGTCAACATGACTTTTAAACAACCTATGAAGATTTTAACATTATGCATAGTAAACTTATAAAATTTTACAAGAAACAAAATTTAATAAATATTTTGCAACACATATTTCAAAACAATCAATATAACTAGAAAAATAATGTCAAGTTATCTAAACTATAATAATTGAAGTATAAAATATTATAATTTAACACTATTTATTATTAAAAATTATAACTTTAAAACAATTATTTAACTTTGAGCTAGGTTGGACTAACCCAAAGTATGACTCAAACCTAACCCAAACCTGACCCGAAAAGTGTATCGGGTCAAATTTGAGGACCTGAACCCAAAGCAATAGGCTACAAGTCTGTAACACCCCGGAGTTATTCAAAATTAATTTGAGTTTTATTAATGAGAATTTAAGTATTCTAACAAACTAAGTGAAAATGAGGACTACTCAACAGATGAGTAAGGAAAAACATTTTCTGGGCTAGGTGTGGGTAGTAATTTTACAAGCCCAGTAACCTTAGAACCGAGAGCAGGAGTTACTCGGGCTCAAGGGAAGATAGAACAAAGGCCAAAATAGAGTATTTGGCCTAGGATTAAGTTCAGATGATATTTTGATTTTCCCAAATACGGTCTTTTACCAGTTCGGTAAAATTTTGAGTATAATTTTAATACCGAAAAAGCTACTTGCTCACCAAGTTTAAGTGAGCCACTTATCTTGAGCCAAGTGGATGTCCAAGATTCATTGTTTAACCAACAAATCAATCCTACTCATTTATGTTTTAAAGTGAATGTCTCCTTTTAAAATTAAGAAATGTAAATAAAAAATGAAAGCTTGAAACCTAGATCCAATACATAACCTAAATTATAGCATGCAAAGATTAAAACAAGTGCCACCTTTATATCTTCTTCCCAATTTCAATCAGCTACAAGGAAAACACATACCTCAATGTGAGAAAAATTCCAAACCCTAACCCTAGCTTCATCATCCAAAAACCTTAGCTTTGAGCCTCCAAAATCACAAGCTTCCTTCACTAAACTTCATCTACTGTTCATAATCTTCAAAACTAACATATTAGAATTTTGATTCATCACCATTCCCACCTTGAGCCATCATATACTACTATTGGAAGAAGTATTAGGTATTGTTGTTAACAGCAGTCAATCCATTAACCTTGGTTCTAAGTAGCCCAGGGTCAGAGGTAACAGAGAATTTATTGTCACACTAGCGATGGTGATACGTAATGTCTAGATATAACTAGAGAATTATATTCAGAGTTTTGTTACGTCACAAACATTGTGCTTAACTAGAGCAGAGATTAGTATTTCTCTATTAGAGTACTATTGGTTAAACCTATAGAAAGCCAAGATTTGATAATTTGATTTTAATCATGAGATGCCTTTGTATTTTATTATTAGCACTATTATTTTGGTGTTTTGTATCGTCTTTTGATGTCCCATGGAAGGGGTTCCAGGTGATGACTCACTCATTGGGTTTTGATAACAAAACTCACCCCTCTTTTCCTTTTTCATATTTATAGATATAGCAGCTGCTATGGATACTTCCACACCATCTTCCTCCCAACAGCATTATATTTTAGTTGTTGAGCTTATTAGGTGAGGTGTTTGGTATTTTGCTCTAGATATGCTCTAGTGTAGTTGTAGGCAGGATCTTGGCATAATAGGCATGTTTCCATGTTTTGCATAGTGGAATGTAATTTGGGACTGTATTTACTTGAACTTACTTTCATGGATGTTTTGTACATCACAGACTTTATTCATATTTCATAGTATTATGATATATTTTGAAACAGACTATAAGATCTCAGTTTTATGATTATGATTTAAAGAATAGGTGATTTGAATGGGAAAAGAGGACTGCATTCTATTAATTTTTTTATGGTTCAAATGTGCATATAGAAATGGTATAGGTCCCAAGGCTATATAGGAATGAGATTTCTCATGTGCTGGTCACGTACCCAAGTCAGGTCATGACATTATTACAGCTTGTAATCAGTTTCAACCTTGTAAAAAAATCTTATTTCTACATTCTTATTGGATCATACATTCTTCCTAGGAAGAATAGATAAAAAGAAGTCATTCAAGTTTTTGGCTCTAATACTGTTTTATTATAAGAAAACTTGAGTGTTTGAAAGTTTGAGTGAACTAACCTAAACACAACCTTTGTAACCCAATCCGGTAGTGATCGCTGTGAATTATCTTGAAAAGGCTAAACAAAGACTACTTGAAGGTGATAGAAGAGTGAGCTACTCATCACATGGAGATAGTTTGAGAAGGCTATTGAAAAACTATGTAACTTTCTCAGGGTTGAGAAAGGGTTTTAGTGAAACTCAATAGTTGTTGATAACTAGATGTAGGCAAGTCAACCAAACTAATATAAAAATTCCTATGCATTAACTTCTCCTACCTTAACTCTCCTTTATTTACTGTTTCGTGCCTATTATATTATGTTTTCTGATAACCTTTCTTTTAAAGTGTTTTTCATATATTAATTATAGCTCAGAAAATTACTTTATGATATATACTAACATTATTTGTGCTATACTTTAAGTTTACACTTGATAGTACATGTTTAAGTTTTTCAGAAATCAAAAAAAGGAAATAAAAGTCCAACCATGATTCAACCCCCCTCCCTAATTCTCATATGTTTTTCAACCTACACTGTTTAGAAGGCTTTTTAGTGAAGAAAATCATTTGGAATGATCATCTCAAACAAGAAGCCTCAAAGCTTCAAAAGTGGGTTTCCTTTTTCTTTCAAAAATTTTATTCCTGAAATTGCTGGAGTTTTGTGTTTAACATTTTTGTTTTTATTGTATATATATAATAGAACTTGATATATTTGCATGGGTGGAGTAGTTTGATATCATTAGAAAATCATTTTTGTTAAAAAAAGAGAGTTCTAAACTGAGTTGCTAGAAACTCATATTTTTCATTAATAGCAAGTTTTTGTAATTTTTAAAACACAATTGGAGACATATTTTCAAGCTAGTTTTTGTTTTATATTACAGATAATATGTGAGTTTACTTTGTGAATTTTTATAGGATCATTGGTGAATTTTTAGCATTTTTAAAAATTCCAAGACTGAGACTAAACCCCATTCTGTTAGGATGACCTATTTTTTACCATTGAATTTGTCTTTTTTTTATTATCATATAAAATGATGGAATTTTGAGTTGAAATTTTCATATGTTGTTATTAACATCTTGAAGTATATCTATAATTCTTTTCAGAGATTTTTAGGCTTATTTGCTATTTTTTAAAATTTGCTGAATTTTAATGATTTCTTACCCAAGTAAATTGTGATACCTGAGATAAACATGTCAATAGATTTTTTTTTTCCATACAGCCTCAAGATCCCTAGGACCACCCATGTTACCAGGTTCTAAATTTCACTAAGTCAGGATCCTACACGTCCTTGGAAGACTATATGATAGTGTAACACCCTAATTTTTAACCCAATACTTTAGAACATATTAGGTTAATCATTAGGTTATTACTTCTTAGTCTCATTCATTTAAAAAAATACTTAGCAGAAATTTCGGTAAATTTTTTTTTTTTGAAATACACAACCAAAGTGAGAGCCGCGTTCTTAACTAAGCGGAAGACAGAAACATAAAGCACAGTTATCAAACAATAAAGTACACCATAATTAAAGCATATAACAATAGAACAAAGATTAACACAACAAGTAAACATTTCATTAATAACATAGTTAAGATACATAGCTAGTCACGCCCTCTTAGGATCGGGCTAAGCTTGCAATACATAGGAAAATAGAAAATACAACAGAAACAAGAAAGCATAAATAAACTGCAACTACCCGAGTGCACCTATGGCGGATAACCTCAAGACAAAAGAAGGTTTATCTAATCTGCATATGAGTGTGTGCACTAGACCCCCCTAAGATGTCTGCTACTCGAACTCGGGGTATGGCGGGACATAATCGATCCATGGATGTAGTGCGGCAGGAGTGGACACGCGCATAGTTTTAAAACTCGACTCGGTGATCGACCCGGTCGAGACACTGGGTCACTGAGTCATTGGTTCAACTGATGGGTCATTGATCGAACCGATTGAACCGGATTTATATTAAAAAATAATAAAAATTAAAAAAAAATTATAAATAATAACAACTAAGTAGCAATTGGACATTTTTTAAGAGGTCCAAGACTCCAAATACAAAGCACAAATAAATAACATAATTAAACACACAAAGTCACAAAGTGAAGGCATCAAAACAAAGTCATAAAGTTTCATATCACAAAAAACATAAACTCATAAGTCATAAAAATACAAAATTACAAACAAAGTTTCAAATTATGCCCAAGGAGTTAAGGGATCATAAGCATTTTGGTCAAGGGGTATTTCTTCATCCGCCAAATCTGAAACTTGACCAACAATGCCTTCATTTTGATCTTCATTTTCATTGGAATTGTTATGTGCATCATCTTCATCATCATTATCTTCTTCCAAATTTAATTGATCTACAATCATATCATTTTTAACAAATCAATATCTAACTACTAAATAATAATCCACAATGATAATGGAACAATAACAACAAAAAACTTTCATACAATTAAAAAATATACCAATATCATCTAGAGTTGACTGGATGGAAACATTTGCAAGATCATTATGCAAAGCCTGTAACTCATCCATGTTTAAGAGTGGCGGTGACTCTTCCAAATCCCAATCAGAATGATCCTCAAATGCCTCAAACCAAATCGGATCATAACTTTGATTCCTTAGTTGATTCCTATGTTTATCAATTTATTCATATCAAGATACACAAAATATTTTGGAAACTAAATATTCATATAAACAAATTGTTGTGTGAAAAAAAAATACCTTTGCTGTAACCTTAAGTTGCAGTGAACATAAACAAGATCATTAAGCTTTTGATGCTCTAATCTATTTCTCTTCTTTGAGTGGATATGTTCAAACACACTCCAATTTCGTTCACAACTAGAAGCACTGCAAGTTTGACTTAAAACACGAATAGCCAATTTTTGTAGATTAGGTGCACCACATCCATAAGATTCCCACCAATGATCTACAATAACACATACAATGTAATAAATTAGTGTGCATATTATTAAACTATACTAAGGATTACAAAATAAATAATGAAAACTAAATAACAACAGTTAAATTTACCTGGCATCATTGAGCATCGTTCACGTATGGCGGATTGCCTTCCAAAATCTTGTTCAGCATTTTTAAAGATTCTCATTTCACTTGTTAACATAGATTGCAAATCAGCATCTCCATAAGCATATTTCTCAATGATATCAAGAAGGCCAGATGTTGTAGTCTTGTATTTTTCAAACTCTTCAGAATTAAACTGACAAGCTGGATTTAACCAATAACCAGCAGCATGAAGATTTTTACGAAGCTAAGAATCCCATCTACTATCTAAGATTGCCAAGTAAGGCTCCACTGTCTTCTTTCTTCTTTGGAATCTCTTCACCGTCTCCTCTCTAGCTTTAAAGAAAGCTTGATAAAGAAAACCCATGGCAGGTTTATTTTTACTATCAACAATACGCAATACACGAACAAGTGGCTCAGTGAGTTTAACAATATCAGCACACTTTCTCCAAAAATTAGAATCCAAGACCTCGTCCACAAATTTTTTTGCTTTGGAATCTTTGGAATAAGCTGAGCTTATCCATTCCCTAGAAGTTACCATGGCTCTAAGTGCATCCTTTTGAGCCAAAATACTTTGCAATGCAATGAAATTAGTAGCAAAGCTAGTTGGAGCTGGACGAAGTATTTCTCTTCCACCTATATGCTTTCTCATCAAATACAAGGGATGACAGTGATTATATATGTATTTGGTAATTTTAGAAGCATGTGACACAACATCATTAACTTCATCCAATTTCCTAATATCTTGCAACATCAAATTAATATAGTGAGCAGCACATGGAGACCAAAATAGTTTAGGAAACTCAACCACTAACAACTTCCCAGCAGCAACATAATTTGCAGCATTATCAGTCACTATATGAACAACATTCTCTGGACCAACCTCCAACACCACTTCTCTGAAAAGCTTATACAATAAACTTGCAGTTTTTGAGGCATGAGAAGCATCAACTGACCTTAGGAAAATAGTTCCTCTAGGACAATAAACTAAAAATTTTATCAAAGTTTGCCTACAGCGATCAATCCATCCATCAGCCATAATAGTGCATCCAGTTTGCTTCCAAATTTCACGATAACCCTCTATCATCTTTTTCACATCTCCAACCAATTTGCTCAACAAATAACTATGAACTCTATGAACATTTGGACCCTTATAACCTGCACCCATGCTCGCAATAGCATCAATCATAGGATGATAATATGCTAAATTACATGCATTAAAGGGCACAAAAGCATCAATCATCCATTTTGCAATGGCAATGTCACACTTCTCTATTACCTCTTTACTTTGTAATACAATTTTCAAGGTTAATAATAAACTTTTCAAGGTTGGTTGAGCTCCAGGTGTAGTTTTAGGCATAAAGTAAGAGCCTAGATTAGTGCTTTTTTTCCCCTTCTGAGATGCATAAGATGCAACTCTACATGGCTCTTGCACTTGATTGTCACCTATTCCCATCAACTCTTCTTCATACTCATTCATTTCTTCAATTGCATCTTCTTGCACCTTTCTTTTTTTGCTTCGACATTCATCAATATTTTTTCTCATTTGAGCTTGAATATCTGCTGACACCTTCTTGCAAGATTCAACTTATCCTTTCTCTACTGCCAAGTGACTTTTAAACCGATTGATTCCACCTCCTTTAATTACCTTGTTACAATAAAGACATGATATAACAACTTTTCCATCTTTCTCAGTAATTTGCTTACAATGGCCCCAAGCTGGATCAGTTTTTCCCCTATGGTTATATGATCTTCTACTAGAATCTTCAGTAGATGCTTCTTGGGATGCTGGTGTTTGTGATGATGGTGTTTGTGTAGAAAACATCTAATGCAATGCACTTAATTAAAACAACAAACTTATGAAGAAACAACAACAACAAAAAAGTAATCCAGTAGATGTAGTAATCAATTGTAAAACACATTTACTTATGAATGATGAGTTTGTCCTAGTATCCAAGGGCTGTTATATGCAATTTACAGCTTTGCCTACTTTCTTAGTGAAAATGAAAGTTGAGGTGCAAATTCATATACAAGAAAAGGAGAGAAAATATTCAGCACAAAATAAAACAACTTGCGTATAAGGCCACAATAAGAAACCCTCAACCGAACAACATGATAAATCTATTCTTTACAAACTACAATTCACTCAAATCAGGAAATCAGTTGAAACCTGAAAGGCAATAAAACCAAGAACTAAACCATAATAAGGAAATCATTAAAATCAAGAACAGATCAACAATTGAAAGGAACAAAACCAGAAAAAATAAAAACAAACAAATCACTCAAAACAAGAAGGAACTAGACCACAATTCCAGAAAGGCAGAAACAATCCAGGCAGAAACAGAGGAAATCAAATAACAGTGCCAAGTGGAACTTACCTTTCAGGCTTTCAGTTCCAGGCTTCCAGCTTCAGGCGCGGCGGCGAGCAAGAGGTGCAGGCGCGACGGCGAGCAGGAGGAGCAGGTGCAAAGAATGAGCAGCAGAGGCGGCGAGCGTGAGAGCAAAGCGGCCTTGCGGCGAAGAGGCTAGCAGCTGCAGTCTCGGGGAGGGGCGACGTGCAAGACGCAGGTGCAGCGAGCAAGGTGCAGGAGGCGACGGTTCTCTTCTCTGTTCTCCCTTAACAGCCCCCTTTAGGTTAGGTTTTGTCACTTTTGTGTTTGTGATGGACAAAGACAGAGAGCACAGACATGGGCAGCTTCGAGATTTCCTTTTTTTTAAATTATTATTCACATGCTAAACGGCGCCGTTTAACCCCTAAAAAAAAAAATTCACCGATTCGGTCCGGTTCGCCAAAACCGGCTGGGTCACCTGTTTTTACTGAAAACCGGCCGAGTTTGTGTGGGTCACACCAGTTCCATTGCAAATCCGGTCCAAAGGGTGGCTCGGACCGATTTTGGGACCGGTTCACCAGTTTTCTGGTTGAACCGGCCGGTTTGAGCCGAGTTTAAATACACTGGACACGCGCGATAACTGAACATGAGCTCCTCGGTAGAGGAGCCTCTTGGCTTGCCTAGCCAGTCTCGGCTGCATGACGGTCTCCTCGCTCTCGCCTCGCACAAACTGAGGAGTGGGAGCGGAGCTCTCGCTGTAATCCTGAAAGTCACAGGGCATCGGTCCACCGGCATACATCCGCAGAAGCCTTTCATCACGTGCTCGGGTGCGCTTAAAAACCATGGCATCGTCATAGGGAGACATCGGGGAGAAGCGATAACTCTGTACAGGGTGGGCAAAGGGACATCCGACAAACTTGAAGACTCGTACTGTGCACTGTCCCTCAAAATGGTACGATCCATGGTCCGAATCAAAGTGAACCTCCCACGTCGACGTGTCAACAAAGACCACATGTAACGCCCCAATTTTTCTGTGAGAGTAAAAATGACCAAAATGCCCCTGAGGTCATTTTCGGCCTGGAATTCGAGGAAATCCGGTCCGGCAGTACTCGAAGGGCAAACTCAATGTTGGAAGGGGATTAGATGATTTGTGCATCTTTCCGGGATCAAAAATCTCGTTTTTCGAGTTTTCGGGTCAAAATGACCAAAATACCCCTGCGGTGTTTTACTCGTTTACAAGTGCCGAATGAACCCGAAACTTCTCCAGATAGTTTTAAAAGGCGTTTTCATGTAGACTGTGACTTTAGTTTTGGTCCTGGAGGTCCTAGGCGAAATTAGTACAAAATTACGGTTTTGCCCCTAGTTTCGTGTTTTTACACTTAATCGCTTGATTAAGCAAACCTAAGCAATATTAGGCTCTAATCGAAGGTTAATTAATTTCCATAATTAATCTTGAGTCAAAATAATTTATTAAAGTTGATTAGAATCTAAAAGTGCTTAATTACAACTTAAAATCCTATTTTAAATTCAAGACTCCTAGTCATGGAATCTTGAATAGTGTTTTCTCTTTCCAATTCCTTAAATCATGGAATTGTGTTACACATTGTTTATTCACAAATGAGTTTTTAATTCTCTAATGATGTATGAGCACTCCTAATCTTGTCATAAAATCCTTAAATCACATTCTTAGTCACCTAAACTTAAGCTTAATTATTCCTAACCTTGTACCTAAGCTAACCTACACTTAAACCTATCATTAACACCCAATTACATGAGAGATTTTTCTTCTTCTCTCTTGCTGCTGGTTTGGCCGAAATTACACTCCCCATTATCCATCACATGTGCAAATTTTTGATACTCCAAAGACCATGCTTCCACCCCACAAAGAACCATGCTTTGAGTCATAACCTCCATGCTTTCATCCATGCTTCATAGGACATCTTCTAGAAGACTTTTTCTCTCATTTTTCAAAAACAGCCAGCCCTCCTTGCCTTCTAGATGATTTATTTTAAATTCAAACAAAGAGAAATCACCATACTTTGAGCCACACCTTGCACTATGTCTTCCATACCTCAAACCATGCTTTGAATGACCACTTTGAGGAGATATTTTCCTCCCTCAAAGCTCCAAATTTGGTGCACCTTTCCCCCCTCAATGCGCCTCCATTGTTTTTGTTTTCTATAAATACATGTGTTAAAGAACTTGTGTGAACCTTTAGATCATTTGCTAAGTTTTGGTTTCTAAGCATTCTTGTTAGTTCTCTCATTTTCTCTCAAGTTTTAAGAGCATTCTTCTTCTTCATCTTCTTCTTTTTCCTTTTGAATCATCATCTCACAACCTTGAAACACCACCCCACCACCTTAGATCATCATACAAACATCTAAACTTCCATTCTCAAACACAAGCTCACCAAGAACACATTTCCTTTCCTTTTCTCTCCACAATGCCGAAGCACTATCATCACTTTAGGAGGAGCTTTCCTTTCCATTCTCACCTCAAAGATCAAGCCTTTGTCTTCACACTTGGTAGGGAGTTTCTTTTCAAACTTTGTTTTACTCAAAAAAATGTGTTTTCTCTTGGTTTCTTCTTGAGCTTTCCTTTATATTCCTTTTCTTTTTCCATTTCGGCCTCTTGGCCTTTTCTTCTTAAATATGATAGCTTGATGATGAGAGTTTCTAGAAGATGACCTTGTGTTCATCTCAAAGAAACCTCTAAAGCTTGAGTTTTGTTTCTTGGTCTAGCAAGATTTTGGTTTCTCTTCCTTTTTTCCTTCCTATATGATTCGGCCTCCATGTGCTTTCCTTTAAAGGTTTTGTTAAAAATTTTAAAGTGTTCTTATATTTATTTCATCTCTAAAAATATTGTTGTTTTGGTTCTTACTTCTTTAAAGCTTTGTTTTCTTCTAAAGTTTTCTTTTTTTTGAGCTTGATAATGATGTTCAAGAATCATGTAGTTCCTTTGAGAACTTGGTTCAAGGACTCTAAAGCTCTCTTTGTGATGAGATAAGTGTTGGGTTGAGATTTGTTTTTCTCTTTAAAAGTCTCATATGAGCTCTAAGTTAAGATAAAAGACTTTGCATCCATGTTTACATTTTATGCCATCACTAAATGCTTAAGATTAAAGAATGAACTTGCATCTCCATATTTATGTTTATGTTCTCACTAAATTTCTAAGATAATAAGGAGTTGCATACCATATTTATTTTATGTCCTCACCCCTAAATAAAGACTAAAGTAAAGTGCATTGCATATTTACTTTTATGTCACAACTTAAGAGATTTAGAGCTCATAGACTTACCCTTTATTTCCTCAAACAAAGGCTTGAAAAATATGTGTTCTTTAGCTTATGATTTCGGCCTTAGGATGTTTACTTTGTTACAAGACTAAAATCTATGTTTCATAATTTTTCTAAGCTTATATGAGTTCAAGAAATGTTTAAAACAAGGTTTTATGAATTTGGAACCTCTTGAGTTTAATTTAGAATAGCTACTGCCCTTATAAGTATTTTGATGATTTTAGATGATAAAAATGTTTACAAAGGAGTTTTGCTAGTTGTAAAAAGGTCCCAAGAGAAACTAGCATTTTATGTGTTCTAGAAATCAAGTTTATGCCTTGCTTGTTTGGAGAAGAATTCGGTTCTGCCTTGCCTTGATGTGCTCACTGTTTATAATGTTTTGATGATGATAATATGAGTATGTTTGTGTATAATTAATGTTAAAAATTCATATGTGAAAGATAAGAGAAGTTAGCAACTAGAAAAGAATTAATTTGAGAGTTCTAGATCCCTTAGTAATTGATTTTTCTGGATTCTATCCAGCAAGGTTTAGAAATGGTAATCATGGATTTAAATTAGTTAAAATATGTAAGAATGACTCATAATTGGTTTAGGACTTGATCTTGATGCCTTATGAGCAAATCGAACTTAGAAAGGGTCATTGTTGTGACTCCTAAGTACCCGTAAAGTTAGAATTGTAGACCCTGCATTCTTGAGGTTTAGAGACGTTTGTGATCATAGCATTGAGTGAGGAATACTTAGATATAAGCTTATAGGTACTCGAGAGTTTAGGATATAATGATTTATAACTTAGATTGTGAGTTAAGGACCTTAAGGGTCAATGCATAAGACATTAAGAGATTTCATCGCTTTTAGTTTGGTAATGCAGGTATGATATATTGATATGCATGATGTGATGATATATGAGGTCTGATGTGTGATACACAAGCATTATCTATATGAGTTATGATGATGTGACCTTTTATGATGGAGCTATGATGATGTAGAAATTGATGATGAATTGTATGAATTGTTGAGATGTTATGTCTATCATGTTTGTGAGAATTGAATGAGAGAGAGGTACCCCTTCTTTTGCCCTCTTAAAAATCTAGTGAAAACTAGTTAGGTTTGAGCTCATTTAGGCAATATGGGTGTTTATGGTTGGACTTGATAATGAAAATAATTTGGTGATGAGTATAAATGTAGTTGAGCTCATTCCTAGGCGATAAGGTGTGTTTGGTTGGATTTGGTGATGCGTATAAATATCGCCGGGCACGGTGTTTATGGTTAGATTTGGTGATGAGAAAAGAAGGTGGTCTTTGAGAGAAAGAACTCAAGAGTTCGGACGTGAGAAAAGAGATGCGATGTCTCTTTTCAAGTCACATAGTCATGAGTAAAGAGAGAACTAATCCTAAGTTACCCTTCTTTGCCCTCTTAGAAATCTAGTGATGACTAGTTAAGTTTGAGCTCATTTGGTTAAGCTCAATCCTAGGCGATAGGGTGTATTTGGTCGGTTTTGGTGATGCGTATAAATATCGCCGGGCACTAGTGTTTATGGTTGGATTTTGGTAATGAGAAAAGAAGGTGGTTCTTGAGGAGAAGAACTTAAAAGTTCAAGTATGAGAAAAGAATAGAGGAAAGTTCTGTACTTTTTATGCCGCTTATCTGTTACTTGATGTTATGATTTATTGAATTGCTTGCATAATGTATTATCATGCATTCATCCAATATCTGCAGAATTTATATCATTAAGACTCATACCAAAAGACACCCACTTCAGATAAATAGCTTTGGAAAGTTTGAAACCAAACCTTACGCATGAACACCTCTTTCATAATTAAAACCGAAGTGGCTAGGGACGACGACGACGATAACACGTGTGTTGGAGTCGGAATTCCCTACTGAGAATCTTGAATAAGTTTCTGATCCCTCTCTCTCTTTTCTTCCGTGTCGTCTCCAGACGTAGATGATGGTGTATCTTGTGACGCGGTTATTGATTTCTACTAAAGCATGGGCTTGAAGCATACACTATGAGTCGGGTTAGTGGGATGCAACGGCCACATGCAGATGCCGCTTTAGTTTTATAAATTATCGAAGTGTATTTCTATTGAAGCGATAATAGGACTATGATAGTCGTAAATTATGTACCTATGATAATATGATCCTGTTGTGATGTAATGAACAACCTTTGTGTTTTGTGATTATGAATGATATGAGATCCCTTTTTCTATATGTTAGTCTTTGTTACATCATACGCGGCTCTCACTTTGATTTATATTTTTCGAAAAAAAAATTTATCCATATTTCCGCTAAGTATTTTGATAAAAGAATGAGACTAAGAAGTAATAACCTAATGATTAACCTAATGTGTTCTAGAGTATTGGGTTAAAAATTAGGATGTTACACCACAAACGTCGCCATTGCTCTCTGAAGATGTGACGGAAGAAAGAGAAGAAAGAGAAAGGAGTGAGAATTCTTACTAAAGAATCTCAGTAGGAAATCTCCTATCCTAGGGTTACATCGTTCACATCCTCAGGAACCTTAGGTTTATTTAAAAAAGGTGAGCATGCATATAAGATTCATTATTGGGGTTTGTAAAACTAATTATCCAAGATTGATTCCTTTTAGAATGCATCATAACGTCATGAATGCAATATATTAGAGCATGAATGCATGGCAATACTTTGAGCATATAAATCAACAAATCATAACATCAAGAAAACACCCATGTGGTATAAAGGGCAATAACTTTCAAGTAGAACTTTCCTCAATTGTGTGACATCAGATCATGGTACTTTTAGCAAATAAAAGGCCACCCTAAAAATAAATAGGCTGTGAGCTCATACCTCAGCTAGTCGTTACTAGCTCTTGCTTATTATCTGAATAAGTGAATAATAAAATAATAATGACCGTACTTAAGAGTACGGGCTAGGGATCACCTTTCTTAGTATATACCCTCTTTAAAACGCTCTATTGGCCTTGAGTGCACAACGAATTGTCCGCTTTGGTAAGGCTCATGTCAATACCCTCACGGATTTGCCTCCTCCTCACTATAGCAAGAGAAGTACGTCTCAGTGTTTGTCACATAAAAAAAATCTCCTGGGGGTGCCCGGCTAAACCATGTCACCCAGGGTTTTCAATCTCATACAGTACTTAAAACGTTTCTCAAACCCTTTTAGTTTGTGAAAATTGAGATAACAAATTTGTTAAACTGAATTTCCTTCAAACCGACATTTATGCCACAAGCTCATAACACAAACATATTTCTCATTCAATTCTCATGCTTATAATAAACTTAACTTCTCAATAATTCATTTCATCATAGCTCATGCATCACAACATCATACCTTCATAGATAAACATCAAAGCATTAAAGGATTCTTAGTGTCTTATGCATTAACCCTTAAGGTCCTTTAACTCAATTCTAGGTTGTGTTAGATCAAAACTTAAGCTCTCGGGTACCTATAGGCTCATAACTAAGTATTCCTCACTCAATTCTATGATCATAAATATTTATAAACCTCAAGAGTGCAGAATCTAAAATTCTTACTTTACGGGTACCTAGGAGTCACAACAATGACCTTTTCTAAGTTCGATTTGCTCCTAAGGCATCAAGATCAAGTCCTAAACCAATTATGAATAATTCCTACACATTTAGGCTAATTATAAACCATCATTTTTAATTCTATATCTTGTTGGACAGAATCCAGAAAAATCCATTACTAAGGGATCTAAAAGTCTCAAATTAATTCCTTTCTAGTTACTAACTTCTTTTATCTTTCACATATGAATTTTAGTATCAATTATACATGGATATACTCATATCATCATCATCAAAACAGCATAAACAGTGAGCATTTCATGGCAAGGCAGAACCGAATTCATCCCCGACAAACAAGACATAAAACTTGATTTCTAGAACACATAAAATGCTAATTTCTCTTTGAACCTTTCTAAAACTTTTAAAACTCATTAGTAAACATTTTTATCAACTAAAATCATCGAAATACTTTCAAGGGTAGTAGCTAATTTAAATTAATCTCAAGAGGTTTTAAAATCATAAAACTTTGTTCTAATCATCTCTTGAACTCATATAAGCTTAGAAAAATTATGAAACATATATTTTAGTACTTGTAACCAATAAAACCTCTTAAGGCCGAAATCAAGAAGCTCACGAATAAATATTTTTCAAGCCTTTGTTTGAGATAATAATGGGCAAGTCTTTGAGCTCTAGGTTCTCTTAAGTGATGACATAATCTTAAACATGCTCATGCACATATTTTATCTTTTCTTAGAGAATAAAGTGAGAGCATAAAATAAACATGAGATGCAACTTATTATTGTCTTTGATATTTAAGTGAGGACTTGAAAATATAAACATGATAATGCAAAGCTTGAATTATAAATATGATAATGCAAGTTCATTTATTATTCTTGATATTTAGTGATAGTAAGGAAAATAAACGTGATATGCAAGGCATAAACATAAACATGAATGCAAGGTTCATTTTAGTCTTAGCTAGAGCTCTTACAAGACTTTAACATCCAACATAACCCAACACTTATCTCATCACAAAGAGAGCTTTAGAGTTCTTGAACCAAGTTCTCAAAGGAACTACAAGGTTCTTGAACATCATCATCAAGCTAAACAAAAAACAAACTTTGAAAGAAAACAAAACTTTAAGGAATTAAGAACCAAAATAACATTATTCCTAGAGATGAAATAATTATAAGAACACTTTGAAATTTTAACAAAGTTTTTAAAGGAAAGCTCCTTGAGGCCGAAATCATTCAAGAAAAGGAAGGAGAAGAAAAACCAAGACTTTGCTAGATTAAGAACGAAACTCAAGCTTTAGAGGTTCCTTTAAGATGAACACAACGTCTTCATCTAAGAACATTTATCATCAAGCTATCATGGTCACAACAAGGCCTCATGGCCAAAAACAAAGAAAAAGGAAAACCAAGAGAAAGCTAGAGAAGAACACATTTTCAAGTAAAACAAAGTTTAGAAAACAACTCCTACCTAGAGTGAAGATGAAAACTTGAACTTTTGAAAAGAAAAGAGAAGAGAAACTCCTCCTTGGGTGGCAAGATGGCCTCGACCTTGAGAGGATGGAGAGGAAGGAGGTGTGTTCTTGGTGGTTTAGTGTTTGAGGTCAAGTGTTTGAGAGGTTTGATGATGATTTAAGGTTGTAAAGTGGTGGTTTGAGATTATGAGGTGATTATGTGATGAGAGGATGAAAAAGATGAAGATGAAAAGATGAAGAGGAAAAAGGAAAGCTCTCTTGAAACTTTGAGAGAAAAAGAAAGAACTTAAGAAAGCTTAAACTTGGCAAATGATCTAAAGTGTTTGCAAGCTCAAATAAGCAAGCTATTTATAGAAAATGAAAACAAATGAGAGCTCATGGAGAGGAGGAAGAGGCCATGTGGTTCTTGGAGCTTGGAAGAGAAAATATCTCTTACAAAGTGGTCATTCAAGCATGGTTGGAAGCATGGGACATATGGGCTAAGTTATGGCTCAAAGTATGGTGATTTGTCTTTGATTTGAATTGAGAAAATTTCTTCTAGAAGGTGAGGGAGGGCTGACGGTTTGGCAGCAGAAAAATGGGGGAAAATTGCTAATTCATCTAGTCATTGACTTGGTAAATCAAGCATGGGTGTAAGTATGACAAAGTATGGTGCATGTAAAGTGAAAGCATGGCCTTTGGAGTGTAAAAATTAGAGCATGTGATGGAAAATGGAGGGTATAGGTTTCGGCCAGATTGCTATAGCCAAGGGGGAAGGAAAATTGTTCATGTAATTGTGTGTTAATGATAAGTTTAAGTGTAGATTAGTTTAGGTACAAGGTTAGGAATCATTAAGCATAAGTTTAGGTAACTAAGATGAGGTTTAGGAATTTTATGACAAGATTAGGAGTGCTCATATATCATTAGAGAATTTAAAACTCATTTGTGAATAAACAATTGAAAACACAATTCCATGATTTAAGGAATTGGAGAGAGAAAACACCATTCAAAATTTTATGACTAGGAATCTTGAATTTAAAATAAAGTTTTAAGTTGACATTAAGCATTCTTAGGTTCTAATCAACTTTAATAAAGTATTTTGACTCTAGATTAATGATGGAAATTAATTAATCTTCTATTAGAGCCTAATATTGCTTATGTTTGCTTAATCACACGATTAAGCTTAAAAACACAAAACTAGGGGTAAAATTGTAATTTTGCACAAATTTCGCCCGGGACCTCCGGGACTAAAATTGAAGTCACGGACTACACAAAAATGCCTTTTAAAACCATCTGGAGAAGTTTTGAGTCCATCCAGCACTTGCAAACGGGCCAAACCCCACAAGGGTATTTTAGTCATTTTGACCCGAAAACTCAGAGAACGAGATTTTTGATTCCGGAAAAGCACAAAGGTCAACTAATCCGCTTCCAACATTGAGTTTACCCTTCAAGGACTGCCGAATCGGCCTTCCTTGAATTCTGGGCTGAAAATGACCTCAGGGGTATTTTAGTCATTTTCACTCTAACAGAAAATCGAGGCGTTACAGATAGAATCACATTTTAGAGATCAAAAGTCTCGGTAACTATTCCCAAATAAAAATAAGTTAAATAGTGATTTTTAATTAATTTTATGATTGGTTGGGATTTTGATTTGTTTGGAATTTGATTTTTTTTTAATGTTTTATTTGAATCTAAATGGGGGGTATTTCCTTATTTATATTTATATTTTAAAGTTAATGGAGAGTAAAATAAATGAGGACAGATAAGTGAGTATTGAGACAACCCAAGTACCAAAATGACTCATAGGTGCTGAACTAAAGTTTACTATCAATGCTATCGCAGTCCAAGTAAGGTGCTAGCTTGTTAACCTTAGTACCAAGTTGTCTGCTAAAAGACTATTTCGCCCCTAGCATATACAAAAAAGGGGACCTAGTTAAGTGCCCACAGATTGTCTGTCAGGGATTATTATGATTTCAACAAGTGCTCTTATTTACCAGGGACAAAGTATAATCTTTCAGTTTATAATTTTACAGCTTTTGTTATTATATATTTATTTATTATGTTCATCATACTATTTTTCAATGCTCTACCACACCTTCAGCTAAAATGATTTCATTCTTGATTGTGAATTTAGAAATGCTTGTTTATGAATCTATGGAATGGAAAGTGTTTTCCTAGCTAGCTATGTATATAGATATTAAATGATTTGTGTGTGCTGCATGTATATCATATTATGTATATTCCTTAGTTGTCCTATGTGAGTGATGGGTGAGAACTCACTCACTGAGTCTACTGACTCACCCTTCTCCCTTCCTCTCATAGTTGCATGTACAGATATCTTTACATCATCAGGCCAATAGGCCCAGCTATCCTTTGATGAGCTTTGTATTGCTAAAAGGGTTAGTTTAGATTTATGTTAGTTTTAGAGGGCTCAAGTAGTTTTATAGGCAGGATCCGATCCACGCATGTATTTGATATATTATAGTATTTTCAGAGATTAAGTACGTAATGGAAATGTAAACTGCGGTTAGAAATTTATGTGATGAATTAGAGGTGCATTTGTAATTCAATTTTCAAATGTCAATGACTTTCAGGTTTAAGATTAATTCAATGTGCTGAAACAGTTATGATTTCTAGATTAGCGACATTTGTTTAAAATGTTTTCAGAGCTTAAATTATTAAATACTTTCAGCTTATGAAATTAAATATTATATTTTAATTAGAGAAAATAAAAATGATTTAGAAGACAAATTGCATTTTAAGTATGGTATTATATTCTTTTATGCATTTAGAGAGTCACGTCACCTAGTAGGCTTACGTGGGGATGAGATTCCTTACGTGTCGGTCACGTTCCCAAGTCAGGTCGTGACATAAACTCTAGACACTAATTTTGTATAATTTTTTTAACATAGCTAAAAATTCATTTTTTAATGAAATTTTTTATAGATTAACATAGACATATTGAAGTATCTCTGTAAATTATTTAACCCTGTTTCAATGATATTTGGTTAATTAACTAGAATTTTCTATTAGACTAAAGGTATGTATGAGTTGAATGGAATATGCTAATGATTTTGTGTCTTGTACACCATGCAATTTAGTTGTTGATGCTATGCATATATGATTATGATGCTTGTGCATATGACATGGAGCATGAAACATAAGTTGTCAAAGTATTTCAGAATAAATAAGAGATTAAATCTCTAGGGAGAGTGAACTTGGCTACTTATAAAGATTAAATCGTCAGGAGAGTGAACCTGACTACCTATAAAGATTGAATCGTCAAGAAAAGTAAAGCCAACCACTTATGAGATCCCTTTCGGCATTGACTACAGGAAAGAAGCCTAGCTAGGAATAGTACTGTGTACGAGTCAAAGAAAGTAAATTTGATAATCATGTATATGAATTAGCTCAGTCCTAATAAGCAGTTTATTAATCTAGAATGGCCAAGGCCACTTATGTTAAGGCACATGAAGTTAAGAAAGATATCAAAGTAAAAGAAAGAAACTTAAAAGAATTAAGAGAAACGAAGAAAGTCATTGCATTTATTATATGCATACTTACATTATTATGAATTCTTTGCTTATGATTATTTATTTTGAGTTTGAATATTATGATATATGTGAATCATGTGACTAAATCACTATGTATGTTTACATGAAATGCTTTTAGAAATAAACTGCAATAATTGAAAATGAATTTTGATGATATGTTTATGCATGTGAGAGTACCTTACTGAGAATTTTATATACTACCAAAAAAACACGAGATACTGATGAAAAATACTGACAATCTTCCACCCGTTGGTAGTTACTAACTGCACCTTCAATGGGTTGTCATGATTTAGGAAATAATTGTGGTTGTTAGACAAACCTGTCAGTAATACCATCAATAAAAGCTGGCACCAGCATGCGCCACATAGCGTGCATAATATTTTATGGATGTACCGACGAGTATATTTAACAATGTTTTATTTTTTATGTTTTATTAAATAAGCCAACGGGTGAACTGACAGGTATTTATTATGATTATAATTATAATAGTATTGATGGGTGAACCGACAGGTATATTTAACATTTTTATTTTTTAATATTTTATTAAATATACCGATGAGTTAATCGACAGGTAATTATTATAATTATAATTATATTTATAAATTATTTACCAATGGTCTAAACGACAGGTATTTACTTTTAAAATTGTTAATTATTATCTATTATCGTCAGGTTTCTCGATGGGTTTTTGAAAGTTCACAAGTTGCCATGCAAATTTTGGTATACCGTCAGTATACATATCTGTAATTACTGATTATTGAAATGTATCGTTTCACTAAATGCGTACCTGTCGATAACCCGCATATTTATCACCACTGTGACCTTCTTCCTCCTCACTCTCTGGGCATACACTATTTCTCTGAAACCTCTTTCTCTCTCTAAGCCACTGCCACTGCCACCATTTTTGCCTCCATTCACCGCCACTGGAGCTCCATTTGATACATGGAGGTTGCCATTACGATCTAGGGACTTTGGTGAGTATTTTAATTGATTTAGTTTTTTATTTGGTTTACTTTTTTCGTTTGTTTATGGGCGCCCATGGTGTTGTGTTTTGTTACATTGGGGAGTAATTATTATTGTTAATTTGTTAATGTAGGAGTTTTATTTGAGGGTGACAACGATTATTGATTTGATATCAGTTTGCTATTCTTATTCTTTATGTTATTTTATGTTTTCTATGTATATAATTGTGTTGATTTAAATTTATTATATTGGATTTCCAGGATTGGAGTTAGTTGAACACCGAGAGCTTTCCTATATTTTGCATTTTTGTACTGCTATAGAGGTTAACAACTAATTTCTTGTTATTTATATTGTTTAATGGTTTAAGATATATGTAGGATATATGGATACTTATGTTTTCTAGGATAGAATTGTAGGAAATGGAGATTGCATGACTAGGGGAAAGGGCATAGAGATCATTCCTCGACTTGTTTGATTTGTTTGTTGTGGAATTCTTTGCATTTGCAGAGATTGTAGAATACATGTTGTGGAGTTATAAGGGGATGCACAATAAAACAATTTTTAGGATTATGTAAATTATATGTAATTATTAACATGTATCTATTTCATTATATCTACTTTGTTGTTAATTTTTATAATAATATCTATAATTGTTGAATTGACTGAAATATTTGACCATTGAAGCTCCTAATTTAAGGGGAGATACAGTCGAAATTTTGTTAAAATTTTTGTAGAAATAATAGATTAAAAAAAGTAATTATATTTAAAAAATACTTAAAACCTAGTTGAATTTGTTTAAAAATAACAATTTAAATAAAATTTAAAATCCAATTGAATGTGTTTTAAACCTAGTTGAATTTCTTAGCTTATCATATAATATTCACACTATGACACTTACACATATTATACTATAGTTAACGTATTATATTATTATATTATGTATGTATTATTTACGTTACATGTATCTATATAATTATATTCTATATTAAAATTATAATTGATAATATATTTTCTTATTATAGAAATTTATTAATATAATAATCCAATTCTTTGATATATTTTTATTAGGTTGTTTTACAAGAAAATTAACTCAAACAATCAACAAAATATAACAAAATACTCTACATAAAATATTTTATAAAAAGTGGATGTTAATTCAACAAAGAGAAAATAAGACACTAATAAAAGAATCAATAAAAACACTTACAAAAGGGGACAAAAATGTACCCACAATGGGGGCAACATAATCAAAAGAAAAAAAATCCTTAAGTAACAAAAAAGACAAAAAAATGGAACTATCATATAAGAAGAAAGTTGGGAGATCCTCTTGTCAATGTTCACACGAGAGAAAATGAGATAAAGAGAGAAGAGGGAAAATGAATAATTCGGGCTAGCTCCTTTCTTAGCCGAGTTTTTATGGTTAGGACTGACTCACTTATTTATTAAAGAGTTAATGAATATGACAAATCATTCTAGTAGTTAAATTCAAACGAAATTTCTTACTATCTAACACATTTCTAGGGTATTTTGATTATAGGGTAAGCATGGGAAATAATCTTTCACGGTTGAGCAAAAATATGTAATTTTACACATAAAATTCATACATAAAAAATTTACTTTTAGTTTTACCCTTCAACTAAATATGGCCTTATAGGCAAAGATAGTCTTTTTGTGACCAATAAATTGTGGAAACTAATTAATCATCAACAAAATAAAATGACCATGACTTTTTCGATGTCAGTAAATCGAGATCAAGCACTTAAAAAAACTATCATGTTATTGTCTTAGTTTCTTTAAAGAATAATTATAAACATGCATAATAAAATTTAAAATAATTAAATAAGTTTTTGAGAATAAAATAAACTAATTTAAATATTTTGTTAATGTAAAATGGTTGACATTATTAACCAATCAAATTTTATCTTTTATATAACTGATATAGTTGTAGTGAGAATTAAACAAACAAAATAATGTGACTGAACATAATTAAATAAGTATAAAATATCTATGTTTACATTGCCTTCAAATTAAACTGTCAATAAAATCATAAATTTAATAACTTTCTCATTTTGGAAATATAAGCATTCACATTATAGACGTTGTCACTTAATACAAGCATCCATCATCAATATAAAAGTCATCAATCTTAGATAATTAGAGGTATTTCCCATATATTGTACATGTTTATTTATATTTTTTAAAATTAATTTTCATAAAAATACATTAAAAAATAAAAGTACTTGAAAATTAATTATGATAAATATATTAATATTTTTGGAAAAACCCTTCTAAGTATATATGTCCTACCAGAGAGAATAATACATAATAATTTTCCATAAATGATAATCAAATATTGTAATAATTCACACCCTTTTTGCACAAAGAAATAGCTACAACATACATAGTCATAGAAAAACTAATCTTATTCCATGTTTCAGCATGGTTGGTAGAGGTAGAGGTCGACCTCAAAAGGTCAGTTTAAGCACCACCACCTTAACCATTGCCCCTCCCACCACCTCCACCACCGCCCCGTCCACTACCTCTACCTTAGTCCCTACTATCAGCACCCCAAGCTTTAGGATGATACCCACTCCTCGGTATGCTGGGCCCCCACCTCCTTCGTATTCACACCCACAGCCTACTCGAGTCAGCGACCCCACCCCTAGCCATACCACTATCCTTAGCCCTATCACTGCCCCTATCCCTACCATTGCCCCAACTCCTAGCCCTGTATCTGATCAGACTTCTCCTTCCTCCATTGGGTCACAGGCACGAGACGTGGATGGGAGGCCCTCAGCCCAAATGGCAAGCCACTTGGGGAGGATGGTAGACTACTCCGGTAGATTAGGCCAGATGGTAGAGATAGGTAAGTTGAAACATGTTTTTTTTATTACATTCTAATTTTACATAGCTCATGATATTTAAAATATTTTGATTTTTTTATTTATTTTATCTATGTAATAGTTTCATCCATTTGCAGCGGCTCCCTACAGGATTACGGACATTATACAGAGTCAATATAACTATCCATGGCCCACATGGACTAACATCCCTGCTAATGTCAAGGAGTCGTGGTGAAAAGAATGGAAGATAATTCTATGATTTATTCGTTTTTGTTAAAATATATGTTTATATGTCATAATTATATGGTTATATATAATAACTTATGTGCTATGAATTTGTATATGCAGAGATTCTTCTACATTCAACCCGAGCATGAGCTCATAGTGAAGAGGGCTTGGAGGATTAGGTTTTCCAAGTGACTACGGGATATGTTTCATGATATCCGTAAGGGACATATGAACAACTCGTGGTTGAATAATGCCACCCTGAGCGAGCTTTAGTGCCACTAGGTCAGCGACCCGACCTTCAAAGATAGGTCGGATAAGGGAAAAACAAATCGAACCTCACAAAAAGGTGGGTCGCTGTACACGAGTGGGTTGAGCACCCAGGAAGGGACTTGGAAGCATTTGGTAATTCTTTAACCTTTCTACATTTTATAATAACATTTGCTATATTTGAATTGTGGAAAATACTATTTTTTATGACTTTATTGTGCTTATTTGTGCAATCAAGGGAGTTGAGCCACCTCCTGACACAGGGCGAGCTATTTCGAGAGACCCACACTCGAAAGG
Organism: Dalbergia cultrata; assembly: GCA_031216105.1. NCBI lineage: Eukaryota > Viridiplantae > Streptophyta > Magnoliopsida > Fabales > Fabaceae > Dalbergia > Dalbergia cultrata. The sequence goes on from CM062351.1 coordinate 32,226,205, forward strand.
GTGAGCACAGAGAGGAGTCTGGAGAGATCTGGATAGACCGTCTCTTTGAAGCCACCTATGTAAGTTGGACTTTAGACATATCTTTACTTAATTATTATTATTATTTTTATTTATGTTATAATTATTACTTACAATGTGTTTTATCTTTTTACTTTACAGGGCAAGTTTACAAACCTCTAAGAGCAGGCACAGACCTAGTACCAGACCTAGGTGGCTGAGGTATGAGGTTGGGCCCAATGTTGACATTCCTCCTCCTCCAAATGAGGAGGATGTCTCAGCCCAGGTGGTTGTCGGCACTTACAAGGGCCATATATATAGGATGTGATACTACCCTGAGAGTATATCCACATCCTCCACCATTAGGTCAGCTACTGGGGATGATGCCCTAAGGGAGCATGTGCATGCCCTCAACCAAGAGCTGCAGTAGCAGGCATAGTTTTACAACTCGAACCGGTTCACTGGCTCATTGGTTCAACTAGTGGGTCACTGGTCGAACCACTTGAACTGGATTTATAATATATATATATAATATAATAAAATAACAACTAATTAATAATTTGACACACTTTAACGGGTCCAAATATAAAAACATAATTAAATAACATAAATTTCTAAATATTGTTTTTATTTCATAATCACAAATCACAATTAACAAGTTCGAAACAAAATTGCACAAGTAAACTCACAACGTTTTACATCGTAAACTCACAAGTCATGACAATATAAATAAATTTATTGCATTTTTCTAAAAGTCAGATTAGAATATATTTTTTTAAGGTTTAGAAAAAGATATCATTTATCCCAAAAAAAAAGCAAAAAAAGAAAATCGACCTGACCCGGTCTGGTTCAACCGGCCAAGTCACCGGCTTTGATCCAAACATGGTGGAGTCAAACCGAGTCACACCGTTTTGATGCAAGATCGATTCAAATAGTGGCTCGGACCAGTTTCATGACTGGTTCACCGGTTTTCCGGTCGAACTGGCCAGTCCGAGCCGGTTTTTACAACTATGGTAGCAGGCACAGTTGATCCAGCAACAACAAGAGTAGCAAGCATAGCTCCTTCAGTAGCTCTAGAAGCAGCAGGTAGGGCAAGCAGTTGTGGAGTAGGAGCTGACAGAGATCCAAGAGTTTAAGTTCTCCTTAGAGCGGCAGCAGTAGGAGAAAGCAAAAAGAGAGAAGGCTCAGTTCCGGAAGATACAGTAGAAGGTTATTGTAAAGTGATGACCTTTCGGGACATGCAGGATTCGAGATCCTCCAGCTCCGGCAAGCGGACCCCATTCCCCCATATCCCACTCCCCTCCATCTTTGAGGGCCACTCACAATCGGACGGCGTGGATGATGATGATGGTCCAAATGATGACGCCGTCGGCGATCTTTGGCGCCATCGGCCTTGCGCCAAAGCGATCTGCGATGCCCAGGAGTTCAGCTAGTTTTTATCTAGCTTTATTTTTTTCCATTCTAGATTTTTTTATATTTATTGTAATTTGTATATATTTTATTGTCATAATTTGATAATTTATTCAATCATTTTAATTTATTCATTTTATTATTTTCTTATTCAATATCATTTTAATTGATAATTAGTTATTATATAAATAAATAAATAAACAAATAAATAAAAATGTAATAGTAAATTTTAAAAAATAATTTTTTTACCGATGAGTATACCTGTTGGTAATAATTAATATTTTTAAATAATTTTTTTCATAAATAAATATACCCATCGGTAAAGTCATTGGTAAATGATTTAAAAAATTACTTTATTTACTTAAAGATTCATCATTAAAATTAAATAGATCCATTGGTGTAAATGTCTCTTACGGCTTTGGTGACGCCTTTTATTTAATTGTACCGATGATTATATTCCTTAATACCCATCGGTATAAGAGTCGAAAATAACCGACGGGTTTTTTTTTTTTTTTTACCGTTGATAATATTCATCGACGGCCTGGAAATTAATGCCCCTGTACCGGTTGGTATAAATCACACCTGTCGAAAAATCCATTAGTAAACGCGTCGGTATCCCGCGCTTTTCTTATGGTGATAAGATTCTCATCCTTATATTGGATGTACGTACCTTATGTTATCCTTAGATTTTGCAGATGCCACCCTTACGAATCTTTATTGACTTGCTATAGTAGGAGTAACATTATGATACAACCACTCATTTGTCCAGCTTTTCATATATCTCTGCTTGCACTGCCAATATCTTGTGGGGGATGAATTAACTTAGTTATTATTATTTGACTCTGACTCCTCTACTAATTTCGGTATTTCAACATAAAGACAATGTTATCATTTGGATGAGCAAACAGTTTTTCTTTTGAGATTTTAGGAGATATTCGAGATGATTGTACATATCTATTGACTTGTTAGGCTATAGCTACTAATGTTCCACTTGACATATATATTGATGGGCTATTAATGCATTATTACTTTAAACCATCAATGCTAGGTTTATTTCACTTTATTTTCAAGCTTTACGATTGGTAGATGTCACTTTCATCATGTAACTATTAATTACTTTCTGTTTGATAAAATTACCTGCCCTCTCGTGTTCTCTCAATGTATATATATTCACTCCTACCATTCAATAAAGTTAGTTTTCATTTTGCCACCAAAATGAATATTGTTACTCCGCTCATCTTTTGAGACCGAATTAGAGCATTGTTTCACTCTCGACCGAAAAAAAAAAAGTGAAGTGGATATAAATATGACTTAGGTGGGAAGAAAATTAAACACAGCAAAATTGTATTGGACACTCAGATGAATTTTAAACCTTTAATTTTGAGTGGGTACATAGATACAACTCACATACATATCTGATCTTAAACTCTGGTTGCTCTGCCACATATTTTTGGAACATCTGGAGGAAGAAAATGCACGCAGACGTGGTAACTCCATGACTCACGTCCGGGAAAAATGTTGCAAACAAGTTTAGTCTTTACACATTTTAGGGAGTCGACAATTTATTCATAAAGAGGAATAAATAGGTACACCTGGTAACGTGTTTCCCCCGTCAACAATAAAATTGTTGCCGGACACATAATCAGAAGAATCATGAATTAAGTAACGAAGTAGTGATGTTAATGCTGGATCCGAAGTGCCAAACGTTCGCAGAGGTACTGTTTTCAGGGCCACTTGATTCAGCCAATCTTTCTCCATTAATTTTTCTGTGATTTCAGATTTGAAAAGTCCAGGTGATATGGAGTTCACTCTGATTTTGTGTGCTCCTAATTCCAATGCCATAACCTGTCAAATATCATAACACATTAAATGATGATTGCAATAGTCAATATACCTTTGTTTAATCATCGAACAAAATGAGTAGTCTAATGTGGGTGAATAAAAAAGTTTAGAGCATAAAGCCAGAATAGCTCAGGAGCTCTAAGTCAGATTTGAAAGGAATGCGAGAATTTCCAAGATTTAGCTCATATAGTGAAACATTAGGAAATTATTCCTCCCTCACACAAAAGTTTTCGCTCCCAGCTCCGAACCTTAAGCACAGGGATAATCGTTTTGTTTAGGTAGGCGAAAGGCCAATAAAAAATCAATGCCCCTGACGCAAGTCCTCGTATCAGTGGTCTACTGGTGTAACCACTGATAAAGGCCAAAAAGTGGATGTGAACTAGAAAAGACTGAACAATATAATTGGAGTTAATTTTTACTTTAATCCTTAATATTTTATGCATATGTCATTTTAATTTCTCACTTTTAAAATGAATTAATTTGGTCTTTCACATTTACAAATGTGAACCAAGTTAGTTCCTTTGTTGACATTTATTAAATCACCATTAGTTAAGTGGAGTACCTGATAGGGATAGAGCTCGTCCTGAGAGAGACAGAGCTCGACTGGCCTGTGTCAAGGCTCGGGTGGGGGTAGAGATGAAAAAGATATTGATCAGGAGAATGTGGAGCTTGTCCAACAGGAAATAGAGCTAGACCAATATCCTTCTTCCATTAGTCGAGTTTTATTTCCTCTCGGACGAGCTCTATTTCTACTAGACATTCCGCTTAACTAATAGTGATTTAATATATGTTAACACATATACTATATTGATTTATTGTTGTAAATATGAAAGACCAAATTATTTCATTTTAAAAATAAGAGGTTAAAATGACTCTTACGTAAATGTAGGTACTAAAAACTGAACAATGACCCATAATTAAAGATAGAAAATCCGAAAACATTCGGGTGCTTGTGAGCATGCTTGCCGATGTCAGCAATTGGGTAATGTCACATAAATTGACTTCATAGAGTATAGCATATTTTTTTTTTTGGTCAACATATATCATGTGCTATCATTGGACATCGATCAAACGATGCACCAAAGCGACCTCAACTTTTACTTCAGCTATCATATTAACATTTGACAGCCTTTGATATTGTGCAGCACCCTTATGATTAGTTCAACAATTGCTAACCGAATATTTTTTACAACAACCTCAGAATCAATAAATGTTTATTTTAGTTTCTAAAATTATATACTTCTTTCATTTTATTATCTGAAGATTAATGATTTAAGTTTTGAGTTGTATAACGTGATTTTAATTAGTTCTTGGAGTATGACATTCTATAAATTAACATGAATCACTAGCTGAAAATTAAATCATGAAACTTTTTTAAATTTAAATGTTGAGGTGAAATACACGTATAATCATCTTAAGAATTAAAATGAACTTTTGCTCAAAAAAATCGAGTTCCTTCATTTGATGCATTCATTTTATTATTCTTTGCATGTAGTCCATTATTTACTAATAAAAAGGAGGTCAAATTATTAAGAAATTCAAAGTAAATAAAAAATAATCGGATAATTGAAAGGGAGAAAAATACAATCATAGAAGAGCGGCTGTCTGGATTTTCAAAATTGATTACTTGCATGAAAAATAAGAGTTTAATTTTAATGTATTAAATTGTTATCCAATTAAATTCTTTCATTTGTATGATTTATTAGGTAGTGGGTGTGAAATCTAATCATTTTTACCATTGTGATAACATGACAAAAAAATTTCGGGGCAAAGATATCAAACTCTTTTAATAAATCGCAGATCAAATAATATTATTACCTTCGTAAGCATATTGACGCCTGCCTTTGAAGATGCATATGCAACACCTCCAGGCAACTGCCCCCGATTTTCTCCAGCAATTGATGAAATATTGATAATTGAACCTTTTAGGCGTGCATCACGCATGCGTATGCAAACATATTTTGACACTAACCAGGTCCCAGTTATGTTCGTTCTGAACACTTGATTCCATTCCTCCTCGGATAATTCCAACGACGATTTGACATTTCCTAAAAGAATGGGGAAATATTACAATTTATAGAGTTAATTGCACTTAGTAGTTGTTCTTATTCTAAACCAAGACTTAACATCATTTTGACCTCAGCAACCCATAAAGCTAAGGAAAATTTAATTTAAAGACGGTCACATGTAGCATGTCGCAACTAATTATAAAAGGACCAAGAAAAAAAAAAAGAAAAAGAATGTCGCAACTATAGTAATTCGGATGGACCACAGCACATTTCAGAGTCCAAAACAATTGCCACTTAAACATTCCAAAATAATAAAGTACGAAGTGCCAAAACAGCTACAGAGGTTTCTCATTGGTCATTCATACAATAATTTTAAAAAAATCGATATAATTTCAGTATAAAATAATTTCATACGGTTGATGATATAATTTTAAAAAATATTAAATGACAGCAACTATCTAGCAACTTATATCATAATAAGTGTCCTTCATAATTTATTATTTTTCTTAAATTTTATTGACTAATAATATAAATTGTTTTGCATTATCGATGATATACAGAAATTTATCTTTTTCTTAACAAAAGATCTTATTTTTATTTTTAGGAAAAATAATAAATATATATATATTAAATAAGATAAGGTCGGATAGAATAAAACTTGATAGAATAAGACTCAAGAAGCTTTAATTATATAGTGTTTAATGTGTTTATATTATATAATATTATCATTTGTTTACTGAAAATTCCTACTATACATAGATATTAAATAAAAATAAATTGATTATATTTATTAACTATTTAAATATAATTTAAAAATTTGTAATATTATCATTTGTTCACAAATAACTCTAGCTATAAATAAATATTGAATGAAAAGAAAATAGTAATTTCTGTTAATTATTTAAATATAACTTTAAACATTTGTGTTATGATTTAAAATTTATATTTCTATTAAATATTACTTATGATTTATTTTAATAAATTATTAGAATTTAAATTAATCTCTTTATTTTATATAATTTAATTTTTTAGTTTTTTTTATCATAATTTTTACATTTAAAATTAATAATAAATATTAAATTATTAATTTTTATTTTAATATATTTCATATTATTTATTATTTATTTATATATTTCACTAGTATATATATTATAACTTATTTTTATATTAAATACTATTCATTTTCTATTTAGATATTATTTAGCATTAAATTTTTTATTCATTTATTTATTATTATTTATTTAATTAAGTAATTATTTTCCAAATAGTCATTATTTTCTTTATTTCATTTATATTATTTATTTAATAATTATTGCATTTATTATATTATCTATTGTTATTTCATTAAATAAGGACAACAAACATTACATTTTGAAAGTTAATCAATCATTATCCTACTTGATTATGTTATCAATCATTTTAAAAGAGGTTTGATGAATAAATTTATATAATATGTTGCTATTGTCAAACAACAGATAAAACTATTATGTATTTTATTAACTTATCATATCATGCCTTATGCATGTAGGAGGATTTATTAGGAGGGACAATATTTAGTAGTAAAATTTACTTTATGTAAAAATTTATATATGATAAATTTTATTTTTTGATTAAAATTTTCAATAAAGTTCATAGTATATAAACAAAAATAAATATTTTACAATTAAAATTTAAGACAGACATACATATATAATAATATTGTTATCTATTATTTATTATAATATTAAATCATATAATAAAATAAATAGTTTGTAAAAATTAATTAAATACTGAATTTTAAAGAGGTCAAATTTTAAAACAAATAAAAAATTTAGTAAAATTGAGAAATTCATAGGGGCTAGTGCCCCCTTCAACGTAACCATGAGTCCCATGAGCCAAACTTAGTGCTTGTTGAATTTTTGGCACTATGTTATTTGAGAGATTGAAAAAAAAAATGTTTTCCCAAGAGTTAATCAAACAGACATCATTTGTGTAACTAAAAAATAAAAACAGACATCATTTGACCAACCACAACATTAACACAAACAAGTCCATATATCTTGTGCCAAATGACATTAATTAATTTCAGCACACTAGATAAATGATTAGATAGAAAATTATTATATGTTATTAAAACATATTTAATACATATTATAAGAATATTTATAATTATTTATTTTAAATAATTATGTAAATTCTAAATAATACAAGCTATAATAAATGACTGCAAATATTATTAGAGCCCGTATTATATGGGATTCAAAACCTCGGTTAATTCATTAAAATATTATATGATGTCAAAGGGGAACATGTGGTTCTGATCGGACAGGATGTGTCGGCTTATAATAAAAAAATCTCCTTCCTATCCCATCACTTGTCTGCCAAACACAGCAGGCTAAATAATGGTTAGGTTCAGCCTTTATCACTAATAATTCAAAAGTTTTCTCAATCTAATATTCGTTTATATCAGCTAACAATTAACACTTCATAGAAATATATCAGTTAAACTTAAAAGCACTAATAAAAAACATACATTATTCACACACAGATATATATATATATATATCTCACCAAGCAAGCAATTTACTTTGATTTCTAACTTCACATCTTAGGTCAGACTTCAACGTCAAAAAATGTTCACCCCGAGATTCGAAGTTTGCTGTTACCTCTAAAACCAGCGTTGTTGATCAGCGCATCTATGCGGCCAAAAGAGTCCCACGCTTTCTCGACGTACTTGTCAATGGAAGGGCCGTCTGCGGTCACGTCGAGCTCCAGAGCCACCGCCCGGAGGCTCCCGGCACTGCCGCTGGTCGCAACCTCTGCCGGCGTCATCCGATTGATTTCATCGCAGAGTGACTTCAGCCGGTCGACCCGCCGAGCCGCCGCAACAATCCGGCAGCCTGCTCGGGCGAGGTCGAGGCAGAAGTCACGGCCGAGGCCGGCAGAAGCACCGGTGACCAGCACGACTTTTCCGGCGAGGTTGTGCCACGGCTCCAGTTGTGCTGCCATTGGTTCAGTGCTTCGGTTGAACCTGTGAATGGGGAAAGGCCAAGGGGCACTTTTTATAGAGAGAAAATTGAACGGAAGATGGCCCAAAAGAAATGATGAATGAGTGTTGGTTGGTGGTAACAACCTCCAGGAAGTTGAGAGGAAGTGGACACTAGAGGCAGCGTAGTAATTGCTTCTGAGCAATTCACGTGGATGTGTCTCCTCATTTGCGGGGAAGCCTCTGATTTCACAGGACTTGACATTGACCTCAGCAACCCATAAAGCTCAGAAAAATTTAATTTAAAATGGTCACGTGTACCATGTCGCAACTAATTATAAAAGGACCAAGGAAAAAAATAAAAAGGAAAAAGAATGTCGCGACTATAATAATTCGGATCGACCACGGCAGATTTCAGAGCCCAAAACAACTGTCCGCTCTTTTTTTTTCATATATGATTTTCCAGTCATATATTTATATTAATATAATATTTAAAAAAATTTACACAATATGATACTTTCTGTATAAAATTTGTTAAAGACAGATTCAAAACTAAGTTTATTTTTGACGGATTCAATAAAAAAATATTTATGTATTTAATCCGCATCAAATTCAGTGTAAAAAACATTTGAATCTGTCAATGGTGGATTCAATAAAATAATATTAAAATAAAATTTTACTGTCAAAGTTAAACTCAATATCCACCAAAATAATTTTTTTTATTGAATCTACCATTGACAGATTCTAAAATACCATATATAAATAAATTTACTAATTTTATCATATTAATATAAATTATATATACAATAAATTATTTTTCCACAATTGTCACTTAAACATTTCAAAATAATGAAGTATGAAGTGTCAAAACAGCTACAGAGGTTTCTCATTGGTCATTCATACAACTGGACGAAAATCGATATGATTTCACTATAAAATAATTTCATACAGTTGATAATATAATCTAAAAAAATATTAAATGATAGCGACTATCTAGCTACTTATATCATAATAAGTGTCCTTCATAATTTATTATTTTTCTTAAATTTTATTGACTAATAAAATAAATTATTTTACATTATCAATAATGCATAGAAATTTATCTTTTTTTTTAACAAAAGATCTTATTTTTACTTTTAGAAAAAATGTAATATATATATTAGAGTTCATTGAAACATTAATAGAATAAAACTTAATAGAATAAGACTCAATAAACTTTTAATTATATAGTGTTTAATGTGTTCATATTATATAATATTATAATTTATTTACATAAAATTCTTACTATACATAGATATTAAATAAAAATAAATTGATTATATTTATTAATTATTTAAATATAATTAAAAAATATATAATATTACCATTTATTCACAAATAACTCTAGCTATAAATAAATATTAAATGAAAAGAAAATAGTAATTTCTGTTAATTACTTAAATATAAATTTAAACATTTGTGTTATGATTTAAAATTTATATTTCTATTAAATATTTCTTATTATTTATTTTAATAAGTTATTAAAATTTAAATTAATCCCTTTATTTTATATAATTTAATTTTTTTAGTGTTTTTTATCATAATTTTTTAAATTTAAATTAATAATAAATATTAAATTAAAATATTTCATTACTAATTTTTATTTTAATATGTTTCATATTATTTATTATTTATTTATATATTTTACTAGTATATATATTATAATTTAATGAATAAATGTTGGTTGGTGGTAACAAACCCTCGGAAGTTGAGAGGAAGTGGAAATTAGAGGCAGTGTAGTAATTGTCTCTGAGCAGTTCACGTGGATGTTTCTCCTCATTTGCGGAGAAGCCTCCGATTTCACTAGAATAGAATAGATCTGTGGGGAAAAAGTTTTATATTATATTACAAAAATAATATTAAACGTGATTGATCGAGTTGATATTAATTTAGTTCTCGTCTTCTTGAGCGGTACGGTAGTAGCGGTTAATTTAGTTTTTTTTTTTTTTTTTTTTTTTTTTGGAGTATGATGAATGATATCGCACATATTTTGCCATGCTTAAGACGCGGGATTCGGGGCAAATTATTGTAAATGTTGATGAGGAATATATTGATATTATTTGTAAGAGATGTTTCATGTTTAAAAAAAAAAGTGATCATGAAAAATAAATTTTATGCTAATTAAAAAAATTGAAAATTCATTCTTTATAAAAGAAAGAAATTATTTCTTTTATATTTTTAAAAAAATTGAAATTTTTAAATTTTTTTTATTATTTTAAAAATTTATTCAAATATACAAAACATGATTGTTTTGAGTGAAAAAAATGATTATGCGCCTCCAAAATCCTATCTAAACACACCTTAATTTTTGTGCATGAATAACTAAAATTACGTTAATAATATTTTATACCATTAATTTCTATAAAAAAAAATATTATATGCCATTAATTAATAGAATTTGAGATAAAAGATGAATTATAGTAAGAATTTGAAGAAAAAATTATGGTAATTAAGAAATTATTATTGTAAACAGTTATTCATTGTGATTTAATTTTTTAAAATTTAATTGTTATTATAAAAGTTAAACCATGTTTTGAATCTTAATTAAAAGTTTTTTTTTACAAGAGTTAATTAAAAATTAATTTTATGTTGGAATAAAAAATTAGTTTTGTGCTAATATTTATATAGCCAAAATGATATTTTTTTATTCATCTATAATTACATAAGAGGATAATTTTAATACATATTGTGATAAAAATTTTAACATCAATAATTTATATTTCTATGTAACTTTTGAAATAGTTATTACGAGTTCCAAAATACACCCTTAATGCCATGGATATGTACATAATTATATAGTTATGTAAATAATTTTATATTTATAATAACATATTTAAAATTAAGACTAAATACTTAAGTTGGTACTTCGTAAATATTTTAAGGGATAAATTATTGGTCTCCTTGTTATCCCTTGCTTTAAAAAAAAAAATGGAGCACATTAGTGCCTCTATTAATTTATTATTTCAATACTTGATGAAAAAACATGCATGGTCCATTGAAATGTTAATTTGACTCTATGTTAAGGTATAAAACGGCATATTACTAATATCATCCATCAAAATATCAATGTTTTGATATTTTTTATGTTTATGCATCCTTAAATCTTTAACCTCACTAATTCTCTAGTTCCTTCTTCATTTTCACATTCAAGCCAAAACTTTGTCCTTTATTTCTATCATTTTCTTAACATAGCTACATCAATAACTTAACAAGTCACATATGCTTCTTCATCAAGTATTGGAATAATGAGTTGATCAAGGGACAACGTGTTCCCTTTTTCAAAAGTAAGTGAGGTGGAGATTTTCAAATAATAAGTGATTAATTTATACCCTAAAATATTTGCTAGGGACCAACTTGGAAATTTAGTATAAAATTAAACTATTAAACGAACCTTATATTTCTTTTAAATATTTAATTTTTAATTAATATTAGGTTTCAATATTCTTTTGATCCCTAAAAAACTAAGCAAGTTTTGGTTTTGGCCCATAAATTTTTTTTATTTAGTTTGATCAGCTCCAAGAGGCTAGATGTTTCTCGAAGATCAATCTTCAGTCAAGCTATCATTGATTGAAGATTAAGGGTGTGGATGTGCCCAAGATGGTCTTTACGACTCATTATGGACACTATGAGTTTCTAGTGATGTCTTTTGGATTTACCAACACCTTTGCAACTTTCATAGATTTGATGAATAGGGTTTTCAAGCCATTCTTGGATCACTTTGTGATTGTCTTTGTTAATGACATCCTAGTATATTCTAAGAGTGAAGAGAATCATTAACATCACATAAGGATTGTCCTATAAATACTAAGGGAGAATCAATTGTATGCCAAATTCTCTAGGTGTGAGTTTTGGCTTGACCAAATGTCATTCCTTGGGCATATAATGTCTAAGGATGGTATCCTAGTGGACCTAAAGAAAGTTGAAGTGGTTCAATAGTGGCCAAGGCCTTCTACAGTTTCAGAGATTTATAGTTTCTTGGGCTTGGTAGGATACTATCAGAGGTTTGTCAAAAATTTCTCAAGGCTTGGAGTGCCGTTGACAAGATTGACACAAAAAAATATCAAGTTCAATAGTTAGATGCATGTGAGGAGAGCTTTCAGAAGCTAAAGACTTATCTGACCATAACCCTAGTACTTGTGTTACCCTTAGGCATGGGTGGCTGTTTGGTGTTCTATAATGCCTTGAGAGTTTGACTTGGTTGGATCCTTATGCAGCATGGCCGAGTTGTGGCTTATTATCTAGGCAGCTCAGGAGGCATGAATAGAACTACCTGACACACGATCTAGAGATGACAATTGTGGTCTCTGACTTAAAGATTTGGAGGCATTACTTTACGGAGAGGCTTGTGAGATCTTCACGGGTCACAAGAGCTTGAAGTACATCTTACAGTAAAAGGATTTGAATCTTAGGCAGTGTAGATGGCTAGAGTTGCCCAAGGACTATAATTGCACGAGTTCTTATCACCTAAGCAAGGCAAATGTCATGGTAGACTCTTTAGGCAGAAAGTCTTCCGGCAATTCAGCCCATATTGCATCCGTAAAGCAGTATTTGATAGAGGATATCTAGAAGTTAGAGGCAAGGGGTCTAGTTTGGTTGTGATTATTCAGGAGCCTTTCTTGGTTACATTTGGGCCCAGTCAACCTTAGTGGAGCAAATTAACTGTCACGACCCGATTTGGGCACATGATCGGCACATGAGAAATCTCATCTTCACATAAGTCTCGTAACTTGTTACCTTTGTTTGTGCATATTTAAAATATAAAATCCATACAAAACATAATTTCATTTTCTACAAACAAATCACATGTTCTCTAAAATCATTATAGATTTTCATAACTGTAATCTCATAATCAAACTAAAATTTCAAAATTTGTATTTGAAGTCTGTAAGCATAATATCAACATATATATATATATATATATATATAAAACAATGTTTTGATTATATATTTACGAATTACTTTAGGAATTTACTGGTATGATGATTTTATGCATTATTCCTTGTTGTCCCATGTAAAGGATTATCGATAGGGATTCACTCATTGAGTTTTGCAACAAAACAACTTTGAATGATAAGTTCATATAAATACAATGCAATTAGTATCATAGTATGCAAAACATAAAACATGCTCTAGAGTTCAAGATCCTGCTTGCAATTCATTGGAGCACTCTAAAGCAAAACACCAAACATTTCACCTAGTAAGGCTCACCAACTAGAGTCTAATGTTGCTGGGAAGAAGGAGGTTGAGAAGGACTTGTAACAACCTTTGTATCTGTAAATGGGAGAAAGAAAAAAGGGGTGAGTTTTGTTGCAAAACTCAATGAGTGAATCCCTACCGATAATCCTTTACATAGGACAACAAGGAATAATGCATAAAATCATCATACTAGTAAATTCCTAAAGTAATTCATATATATATAATCAAAACATTGTTTCCATATATTCTAAATAATAGTACTCTAATAGAGAAATAGAAATCTCTAGCTATGCCCCATGTAAGTGACATAACAAATCTCTAGTATGCCTGTCATTCAAGGCATAACAAGTTCTCTGCTCTATGATTCTTAAAGAATCAAAATGTGGACACCTAACTAAGTTCCATTCTCTGTTCTATGAGATTCTCTATAAGACAACTTGGTACCAAGGTTAACAGCCAGTTCTAGCCATTAACTCGCTGGCTGTTTCTCTATAGCTTATTATCTAGTACCAAATCATAATATACTCTTTTCGCTAAACTTGGTATTTAGGTTTTGTTTGAAATCAAACTCTATCATCTAGTAATATGCTCATTTGAAAGTAATATAATGTTTGTAAAATCTCTAAATACAATCATATTCCAATCTAACTCTACATAAAATCAATTTAACAAATATAGTCCCATGAGTTTTTATCAAAAACATCTTTCATGCTTTTAAACCAGCAAATCAAAATAGGATAACAACAATACTTTCAATTCTTTATAGTAATCTCTATAATTTATACTTTAAACTAAATTTATCACAAAAGTAACTCTAATGCTCAACATAAAGGTCACAAGTTTGAACTCATTCACCTAGAAGGGTAGAACAAGTAGAATCAACAGCAATAGAATTCTAAGAGGTAATGGCACTTGTATTTGCCAAGGAATCAATAGAACTCTAAATCAACTTCTAAATAACTCACACCTAATTCCTAATATCCATGGAAGAACACTATGGTTTGTAATAAAGGAAACACCCAAATCTAACCTCTAGAATCATGAGAAATTGAAGGCAAAGGAAGTAAAACCATAAGCTAAACATTCCTTATGCTTTTGGAGGAAGAAAAATGAAGTTTATTGAGAAAAAGGTCAAGAAATGGTGTTGGGAGGTGAGGGAATCACATTTTTCAGGAAGAAATAATGTTGAAGGAGTGTTTTTTGGTCTAAGAGCCTGGAATGGGGCTTTTATATCATCCATGAGCACTGCAACGCTCATCTAAGTGTTGTGGCGCTCAAGCCTTGTTACACACTGCCTTACTGTAGGGGCACTGCAGCGCTTTCCAGAGCACATATATTTTCTCACTTGTGCCTCCTTATCCTTTTTCAGCGCTGCAGCACTCCCCAGATCGATTTTTCCTAAAATTTTGTGTTATAAATTAAGTAAGACCTTCCCATAATACGAATGAGTACCAGGAAACTCTTTATTAATCTCATATTTTCCTAGAGACACATATACCTAAGGTATTACATTAAGGCACAATAGCGAGAGGATCCCAAGTTAGCCAAGCTCATAGAGGATGTGCATAGAGGGAAGAATACGGAGTTCTCAGTTGATGCGAAGGGTGTGTTGTACTTTGGTGACCATTTGTGCATACTTGATGTGGGTGAGCTAAAGAGAAAGGTGATGGAAGAGTCTTATAGCGCATCATACTTTATGCACCCAGGTTCAGCTAAGATGTATCAAGATCTTAGATAGATATATAGGTGGGACGACATGAAGAGAGATGTTGGTGACTTCGTGGCATAGTGTTTGGTGTGTGAGCAAGTCAAAGCTATCACTAAAGGCCTGCAAGGTTACTTTAGCATATATAGGTCCTAGAGTGAAATGGGAGAGGATAACTATGAACTTTGTAGTTGGGTTATCTCAAACCACAAAGGGCTTTGATTCCACATGAGTGATCATGGAGAGAATTACTAGGTAGCCCACTTCCTATCGATGAAGGTGACCTTCAATGCAGCTAAGTATGCCCAGCTTTACATTGATGAGATTGTCAGACTCCAAGGCATTCCAGTGTGTATTATATCAGATAGAGCATCCTAGTTCACCTTACAGTTCTGAAGAACATTCGAAAAAGGTCCTGGGATGCGTGTGGACTTGACCACGACTTTCCATCCACGGACAGATGGCCAGTCAAAGAAAACGATTCAACCCCTAAAGGACATGCTCAAAGCTTGCGTATTAGATTTCGGTGGGAATTGGTGTGACCACATACTACTGATTGAGTTTTCATAAAATAAGAGTTACTAGTCTAGCATCCAGATGCCACCATTTGAGGCGTTGTGTGGGAGATGCTGCATATTTCCCATTGGATGGTTTGAGCTTGGGGAAGCTAAGGCCCCATGCTATAATACTCGAGGTACACGTGTTCGTGGATAAGTTCTGTACAGCCTTAGGATCCCCTGGGACCCACCCATGTGGCTAGGAAGGCCTTAGAGGCTATATTGTTATTAAAAAAAAAAAATGCAAAAGTAGTGTTGCTGGACCACTACAGCAACCATAGGGATAGGTTTCACAGTTTTTGGTGGTTTGAGGACCATAGACCACTATAGCGGTCCCCCTGGAGTAGGAATAATGTCAAAATGACACCTTTCTACTAAAACGTGTCCTCACTTTCTTTTTAAGCCCGATCGAGCTCCCCTCTTCCCCCTGAAGTAGAAATCGAAAACCCTTCCTTACAAAGCTCCATTTTCTCTAGAGCAATCTAGGAGTACCTATAGATTTTTTATGGGTTTTATGGTTGTAATGGTAGATATTGGTGCTATCACTCTTCCCCAAAGCTCTCCCAGAGTTGGCCCTTCACATTCCACCTTCCAAGTGAGTAGGTTTGATCCCATGGCCCTATGTTGGTCATTATACTCTTATTTTCTAGAAATATAAAGTATTTTTTGGAATTTGATCTTGAGCTTTTATATGAA
The DNA here is from genome assembly GCA_031216105.1 of Dalbergia cultrata. Taxonomy (NCBI): domain Eukaryota; kingdom Viridiplantae; phylum Streptophyta; class Magnoliopsida; order Fabales; family Fabaceae; genus Dalbergia; species Dalbergia cultrata. The sequence goes on from CM062351.1 coordinate 32,242,621, forward strand.
ACAGAGTTTTTTGCATGTTGTTTTAGAACTAGCAAAATATATATATTTGATGCCCTCATGAAATTTATTATTACTGGAAATGCATGGGACCATATTTGAAATATAATCGGTATTATATGATTAATTCATGATTTGAAACTTGGTTTATTTTAATGAGAGTTTGTCATGATTGTTGGAATGAGTAAAGCTTTAAGTTTATTTATGAGAACATGAGACAGGTTGAACTTAGAATTGTCGAACTCCCTTTTCATGACTTCTGATGCTTTTAGATTAGGGAATTATTGAGAGAAACATAATTGGTAGTTAATGGCAATTATTCTGTTAACCTTAGTATACCAAGGCTCACTAGGGGCAAGTTATCCTTATTTAGATCAGTTTGCTACGGACGCGGTTCACCAGGGACCATTAAGATCTAAGTTATGGACTCATGTTCACTAGGGACCGAGTGCTACCCTTCAGTTTACAGATAGTCTGTTTTCTTTGTAATGCCTTGAGAAATAATATCAGTTTTTATGTTTTCACCAAATTTATGATTTTATGGTTATTATGTAAAATAAATAGAAATGATTTGTGAACGCTACTGTATTATTATTTATGTGTAATTCTTTCTCATCCCATATATGGTTATGAGTGAGTGGAAGTGTCGATCCACTCACTGAGTTTTGTAACACAACTCACCCTTATTTTCTTCTTTTTCCTTATAGATACAGGTGTAGCTTTGGATCTTCCTCCCCTTTCTTTTTAGATGAGCTTCATGTTTCCATGAAGTGATTTATTTTGATAGAGTGCTTCAGTGGTCTACGGGCAGAGTCTCAAACTATGCTTGCATATGATTATTTTGTTATCATGACTCTTTTTGTATTTACATTATATAGCAATTCATGGTTTATTTTGTAAAAATCAATTTGATTTATATTATAGCTACATGTTTAAGATTTTAATCATGGAAAAAGGGTTATTCATATTTATTATGAGTTAATATGAAATTTGATTTATGATTTGAATTGGATTTATGAATATCTTATGCATATATCCTGACTTAGTGAATCACGAGGCTTACGTGGGGATGAGGTTCCTCACATGCCGGTTGGATCGTGACAAAGTGGTATTAGAGCCATAGGTTTCCCTGCATGTCACTAGAGCAAGTGTCCATAAGTAGCACAATGTTGATGTAAATGGAAGCGCGCTCATTTGCATTAACGAAATGTTACTTGAGGCCTTTAGGATGGTTAGTCTTGCTTACGTTCAGAGGGAAAGTCTTGTCTTTCTTTCATGATCAGTAGCTTATCCCATATATTCATGTTTATCAGGATTTAGCATGCATCCCCTATGCCACCTTTCTTTACACCGCCGCCGTAGTAGTGACTCTCCTAGCAGAGATGCCCATTTCAGAGTTTTGGAGTAGGCTTTGGCCACCCTCACCCAGTCTTAGGCCAAGCGGTGAGGTGGGGACTCGGCCAATGACCTATAGTTCAACCATGTATCAGAGATCTAGATGATTCAGTTCTTGAGCATTTCAGGAGGGTGGATTTTCCTACCTTCTATGGACGCCTAATGATAGACGGTCCACAGGAGTTCATTTGTCAAATAAAGATGATCATGCGGGTTATCCACTACTCATTTGAGATAGTAGCGAAGTTGGATGGCTTCTAACTGGGAGGCCAGGCTGGCATCTGGCATGAGATGTTCCTCCAAGGACATGGTGACTCAAAGCCACATACCTAGGAAGAGTTCCAGGCTTCCTTCTTGTAAAGATTCCTTTATGAGACTTAGAGAGGCCAGATGCTAGTGGAATTCTTGAGGCTACAGATGACCCCAGGCATGTCCAGGGCTGAGTACGATGAAAGGTTCACATATCTATTGCAGCCAGCAATGAGTTTGCTACATACTGAGATGGAAATGATGAGGCAATTTGTCCATGGACTACCCAAGGATATGTTCTTGAGCTTGCAACCGTATGTGGAGACCATGGACTACGTCCAGGTGGTAGACACATCCAAACACAATCATTAGGATAGAAGGTGGTTTGGCTGAGAAAAAAGCATTAGCTGAGGCTAAGAAGGCCAAAACCTATGGTTCTTTTTCTGGTGGAGCCATGCCTAGGAGAGGACAAGGTCATTAGGGTAGTAGAGAACAGGGTCAATAGGGCTAGTAGAGAGCACAACCATGTTGAGTAGTCTTCTCAAAGTCCATGCCGACTCGGCCCACTACCTCTCGCAGTTTGAGCAGGGGAGGCGGTCAGCTTAGTTGGTAAAGTGCTAAGCATTCCATCCCAGAGTGTTAGACTTGTGAGAAGAGGCACTTGGGTAGTGCATGCGAGGATATTTTGGATGCTACAGCTGTGGCTAGCAGGGCCATATTAAGAAAGATTATCCTTTATTAGGGAGGGCTTCTAGCCAGGGGTTAGTGAACCCCACCTCTCCAGCATCATCATATCAGTCAGTGACCCACAAAGGCTCTGTTATAAGCTAGAGGTAGAGGCCATGGGGGTAGAGGCTAGGGAGATAGAAGATCAAGTGGTAGAGGTTAGAGCAGTAGGGGATAACCCCGTCTATTCTCTATGACCCGTCAGGATATGGCAACATCCAATGTAGTTATAGCATGTACTATCACAGTTTTTTTTTCCTTCGAGGCCTTGTGTTTGATCAACCCGGGATACACATATTCTTATGTGTCCCATTTTTTATTGTATGGTTTATGAGGTCTTTTAAAAGTTTAGAGGACCCTTTCCTTGTTAAGGTACCTTCTGGAGAGTCCATGTACATCCAGTCAGTTTATAAAGGATGTGAGGTTAAGGTCGAGGACATGGACACACTAGCAAACCTTCATGTGTTGAACGTGTCTGACTTTGATATCATCTTAGACATGGATTGGCTATCTTCATGCCATGCTATGGTGGACTGTTACAGTAAGTCAGTGAATTTTGATGTTGCTGGAAGCGAGCTTCAAGTATTCACGGGTACCAATTGTTCAATATGGACTAGTCTAGTCTCAGTGATGAGTTCTATACGGCTTACCGATAAAGGAAGTTATGGGTTTTTGGCTTCAGTTAGAGAAGTAGAGGCAGATATGTCAAGCTTAGAGTTAGTCCCACTCGTATGTGAGTTTTCGGATGTGTTCTTGGAGGAATTACAAGGTATGCCACTAGATAGAGATGTGGAGTTCAGGATAGAGCTTAAGCCTGTAGTCGGGCCTATTTCTATACCCCATATCGAATGGCTCCTGCTAAGTTGAAAGAGCTAAAGGAGCAGTTGCAAGAATTGCTTGACAAAAGGTTCATCTGACCGAGTACTTCACCTTAGGGGCCCCGGTCCTATCTATGAAGAAAACGGATGGGTCTATGAGGATATCCATAGACTACTGATAGTTGATTATCTCTATACCCCTACACATAGATGCCTTGTTTGATCAGCTCCAAGGGGCTAGATGTTTCTCCAAGATCAATCTATGTTCAAGCTATTATCAATTAAAGCCTAAGGTCCCCATGACCACCTTTAGGATACACTATGCACATTATGAATTCTTAGTGATGTCCTTTGGGTTAACTAATGCCCCTATAGCTTTCATGGACCTGATGAACAGGGTTTTCAAACCATTCTTAGCTCACTTTATAGTTGTCTTTATAGATGACATCCTAGTGTACCCTAGGAGTGAGGAAGAGCATGAGCAACACTTGAGGATTGTCTTGCAAACCTTAAGGGAGAATCAACTTTATTCCAAATTCTCTAAATGTGAGTTTTGACTTGATTAGGTGGCATTTCTTAGGCATATAGTGTCCAAGGATCGTATCTTAGTGGACTCGAAGAAAATTGAAGAAGTTCAATAGTGGCCAAGGCTTTCCACAGTTTCAGAGATCTATAGTTTCCTGGGTTTGACGGGCTACTATCGGAGGTTTGTCAAAGACTTCTCCAGAATTGCAGCACCATTGACAAGGTTAACTTAGAAGAATGTTAAGTTTTAGTGGTCAGATACATGTGAAAAGAGATTCTAGAAGGTGAAGACTTGCTTAACTACAGCTTTGGTGTTGGTATTAACTTTAGGCATGGGTGGTTTCTCAATGTTCTGCGATGCCTTGAGAGTAGGGTTCGATTGTGTCCTTATGCAACATGACCGAGTTGTGGCATATGCTTATAGGCAGCTCAAGAGGCATGAGCAGAACTACTCTACATATAATTTAGAGATGGCAGCTGTAGTCTTTTCCTTAAAGATTTGGAGGCATTACTTGTATAGAAAGACTTGTGAGATCTTTATAAATCACAAGAGCTTAAACTACATTTTCCAGCAACAGGATCTGAATCTCAGGTAGCGTCGATGGCTAGAGGCTAAAGGACTATGATCGCACAATCTCCTACCATTTAAGCAAAGCTAATGTAGTGGTAGACATATTGAGCCAAAAGTCTATGGGCAGTTTGACCCACATAGCACCTGTTAGATAGTCATTGATAGAAGATATTCACAAGTTGGAAGCCAAGGGAGTTTAGTTTGGACTTGATTATTTAGGAGCTTTTCTTGCTCACATTAGGGCCCAATCAACCTATTGGAGTAGATCAAGGCACAATAGGGGGAAGACCCCAAGTTAGTGAAGCTTATGAAGGATGTGCACTGAGGAGAGAATCATGAGTTTTCAGTTGAAGTAGAGGGTATGTTGCACTTTAGGGGCCGTTTGTGTGTACCCGATGTGGATGAGTTGAAGAGGAAAGTAATGGAAGAGTCCCATAGTACAGCATACTCCGTTCACCCCAGTTTGGCCAAAATATACCAAATCTCACACAACTATACTGGTGGGAAGGCATGAAGAGAGATATAGGAGACTTTGTGGCATAGTGTTTGGTTTGTAAGTAGGTTAAGGCCAAACACCAAAGGCTTGTAGGCTTGCTTCAGTAGATGAAGATCCTAGAGTGGAAATGGGAGGGGATGACCATGGACTTGTAGTTAGGTTACCTCAGACCACTAAGGGCTTCGATTCCATTTAGGTGATCATGGATAGAATGGCCAAGTCAGCTCAATTCTTACTAGTGAGGACAATCTTTAGTGCAGCTCAGTATGCCTAGCTCTACATAGATGAGATTGTCAAACTACATGGTATGCTAGTATCTATCGTATCAGATAGAGGGTCCTAGTTCAAGAGGCTCTTGGAACTTGTGTGGACTTGGCCATAGTATTTCATCCACAGACAGATGACTAGTTGGAGATGATGATTTAGACTTTAGAGCACATACTCAGAGCTTGTATTTTGGATTTCGACAAGAGTAGGTGTGACCCGCTTACCATTGATATAATTCTTGTACAACAATAGTTACCAACCTATCATCCATATGGCTCTATTAGAGGTGTTGTATGGAAGACAGTGCAGATCTCCCATTAGATGGTTTGAGCTTGGGAAAGCTAAGGCCCTAGGCTTAAATTTAGTTCAAGAAACTCTATAAAAGGTCTAGTTGATTAGAGAATGATTGTTGGAAGCTAAGTCCACGTAAAGTCCTATGTTGACAACCGGTGCTAAGACTTGCAGTTTGTGGTTGAAGGCCACATGTTCCTGCATGTATTGCCCATGAAAGTGGTGGTGAGGTTTGATAAGTGGGGAAAGCTAATTGCTCGCTATATCGATCCGTTTGAGATCTTTGGGATAGTTAGAGCATTGGCCTACATATTGGAAGTGGCTCTTAGTTTATTAGCTATTCATCCAATCTTTCATGTTAGTATGCTCAGGAAGTAGATGCCAGATCAGTTTCATGTGGTCACACCACAAGCCATCTAAGTTGATGAGAGCTTAACATATGAAGAAGAACCGATAGTAATCGTGGATAGCCAGATCAAGAAGTTTCACTTAAAGGAGTTGGCCTTAGTGAAAGTCATCTGTAGGAACTACTTTGGCGAAGAAGCCACTTGGGAAGCCGAAGAAGCCATGATAACCAGATATCCACATATTTTCTTTTCTCAAGGTATGTTTTAAGATTTGGGGACCAAATCTCTTTTAAGGGGAGAGAATGTAATACCCGAGATACATGTGTCAGTGAATAAGTTCCATACAGCCTTAGCTCCGAGACCTACCTATGTGGCCAGAAAGGCCTTAGAAGCCATGTTAATAGAAAAAAATATATATGCAAAAGTGGTGTTGTTGTCACTACTATAGTGGTCACAGGGATGTGTTTCACAATTTTTGATAGTCTGAGGATTGCTATAGCAGTTGTAAGTGGCTGATTGGGAAACGTAGAGACTCCCTGACAGCTATAGCGGTCCCCCTAGAGCAGGAATAGTGTCAAAACGACAATGTTCAACTAAAATGCATCCCCACTTCCTTTTTAAGCCCAGTCAAGAAATTTGACAATCCTCACGAAAATTTATTATTATTGGAAATGCATAGGACCATATTTGCAATATAACCACTATTATTAATTCATGACTTGAAACTTCGTTTATTTTAATGAGAATTTTTCATAATTGTTAGAATAAGAATTAAAGCTTTAAGTTTATTTCTGAGAATATGAGACAGGTTGAACTTCGAATTGTAGAACTCCTCTTTCATGACTTCGGCTGATTTTAGATTAGGGAATTACTAAGAGAAACCAAACTACAAGTTAATGGCAGTTATTTCATTAGCCTTAGCATACCAAGGCCCACCAGGGGCTAATTACCCTTATTTAGATCAGTTCGCCAGGGACGCGATTCGTCAGGGACCGTTAAGATCTCAGTTATGGACTCATGTTCGCTAGGGACCAAGTACTACTCTTCAATTTGCAGATAGTCTGTTCTCTTTGTAATGCATTGAGAAATAATATGGTTTTTATGCTTTCACCAAATTTACAATTTTATGGTTATTATGTAAAATAAATAGAAATGATTTGTCAACACTACTTTATTATTATTTATGTGCAATTCTTTCTTGTCTTATGTACGGTTATGAGTGAAGATTTACTCACTGAGTTTTGTAACAAAACTCACCCTTCTTTTCTTCCTTCTCCTCACAGATACAGGTGTAACTTTGGATCCTCCTCCTCCTTAACAACATTAGCTTTCTTTTTGGATGAGCTTTATGTAACATCCTCCCAAGTACAACCTCATCCTTAAATCATGACATTGTACTTAGGAGTTGTTACTTGTAAATTAGCAAACCTCTTTTAATTATCTATAGTAAGTTCGATCAAATAAGGTAGTAACTAAAATCGTGGTTCTATTTAAATATATAACAAGGTAAGAAAACATTTATTAAATACAAAGTTAAGTACAAAAGGAAGCTCTTCTATGAGCTTTAATACACATGTGTTCTCTGTTAAGTTTACACACCTATACATACATCTAAGTACATCCAATACAATCTTAGACACCAAACTACTGCCAATTTGACTTCTGTTAGTGTAGCAGCCCCATTGTTCTTTGGATCAACTTGGAGACGACATGGGAACACAAAAACACATAGGGGTGAGAATTATACAATTCTCAGTAGGGCAACTCCCCAAATACAGAATCATAATGTCATCATCATCATCCCAGCCACTTCAGTTTATTAGGAAAAATGTGAGCATGCAACATATACGAAAGGTTCATTTTAAAGTTCAAAAACCATTCTCTTGAAGTGGGTCTCTTTTATTATTTAATTACCTAATATACACATATCATACCACTCAACATCATATAAACCATATACTATTATGTCACAACTTAAACATATTGGCCTAAATATTGATAATAAAATTCTTTACTTAGCACATAAAATAAAAAACTACTTAGAACAATTGCTACTTTAACTCGTCTTGGCCCTTGACTCTTGTGGCTTTAACCACTTTAGGGTAATAAACTATTTTTTAGGACTGAGCTTATTCCTACATATGATAATTGAATTTACTTTCTCCAATTCTCACATAGATCTATTCTTAGCCAGGTTTACTTTCCCCGACTCAATTCAAGGGTAGTCAGGTTTACTTTTCCCGACATATCGAATTTACTTTCTCCAGCCCAAGACATATAATCTTATTCTTATCTTAGCAGTCAGGTTTACTTTCCTCGACAGACCGGATTTACTTTCTCTAGCACAAGATAGATAATCTCATGCTTTTCTTGGTAGTCGAGTTTATTTTTCCCGACAAATCGGATTTACTTTCTCTAGCCAAAAAAAATACAATCTTATGCTTTTCTTTCGTATATACGGCATTGTAAGAAATGTTCATATCTTTGTGTACCTAACCTCATCAATAAGCTCACATGCTCAATTATTTATATTCATATTCATGTGCTCATGTCATACTAGTACCAAATACCTTTATTTCATCAATTCAAAGCATCAATTCATTTGCAGCACAATGGTAGATTTCACATTTTGCAATACAATTTATTCTACATTTCAAACCATCAAATCCAAGGGTATAAAAATTCTCAAGGACATCTCAATGTGTTCCTAAGATACTGTGAAAAGTTCATAGCAAAATGCATTCTCTAAATATGTTAACAAAATTAGACAATCTTGGTAGTTAGGGACTACTTAATCTCAGCTCAATACTTGAATTCTCTAATTTTTAACCCTAGCAAATGAATGGATCAATTCATAATAAAAATCATGATTAAACTTCAAGATCCTTGCAATACCCTATAAAAATTTCAAAGGAAAAATCAATCATTTTCTATGGTAACAAGATTAGACAAATTGGCAGCTTCAAGACTATAAATTCAAACAGCACACATATAGTCTCGGTTCATGATTTTTTTTTAGACAATATATGTCCAGATCAGAGTTCAAGAAAATTTGTAGAATTAGCCTAGGATGTAGCTTCAACATATATGTTTCCTAGTTGATAAAAATACCCACAATTCCCTCAAAAAATATATGATCAGTGGCTGGCCATATAAAAACCAAAAATCTAGCAGCATGGTTCAATACCTCTTTTTACAAAAATGATTTTTCCACAACAACAAACTAATCCACCAAAGCAAATACATCTATATATGTGTGTGTGTGTGTGTAATCACACAATAGAACCAGAAAATATCAATTTTAAACTATCAAAATCTATAAGAAATAGAATTGAAACAAACAAGATACAAAAACCCTACTTTGCAAACTTTAGAGCTTTATACTCCAAAGGTGTTCCAAGTGATTTGCTCTTCACTTCAAGGACTCCAAATCAATACCAACTCCTACCCTAAATAGTGGAGAGTGAGATAAGAAGGTGAAAAATTGTGAGGAATTAAACTTCCAATCGATTAGTTTAATAGATTATAAGGAGTAGAGTAAGTTTTGTGAAAGGAGTTTTAGGTTTTATCGAGTTTAGGCTAGGCTTTTGAGGTTTGAAATCAAGATTTGAAGGTTTAGAGAAGATGATCATGGAGGTTGTTTTGTCTTCCTTACTGTCTAAGAAATGAGTTCATGGAATGACAAAGTTAGGTGAGTTATATTTATCTTGATTAGGTTGTGTAATAAATTAAGTAAAGTTTGATTTTTCTTTCTTTTCTAAACAAAAAGAATAGATAAGATTTAATCTTGTAATTGAAGATTAAATCCTAGCCTTACACTTGGCTTGAATGGATATATATTATGCATTTATAATGATTAAACTATCTTTCGGTGTTAGGAATCGCACACCAAAATTTTACTGAATGGGTAAAAAATCATACCTAGGTAATCAAACATTGCATGAAAATTCTAGGTATAAAATCTTTATTCCTACCCATTTCTAATCTTAATCCTATAATTTCTCACTTTCAGGCATCTCCGGGCCCAAATTCTATGGTTTCAGGGCCCGTAAGGCCTACTAGGTTACTATTCACATTTATTTATAGATATGTTGGATCATCCTCATCATTGCGTTGTTTATTGGATTTTTGAAATTATGACTAGTAAAACTCAAATTAATTTTTAAATAACTTTTAGGGTGTTACACTTCACGTTGCTGTGAAGTGATTTATTTTGATATAGTGTTCTAGTGGTCTATGGGCAGAGTCCCAGATTATGCATGCATATGATTATTTTATTATCATGATTCTTTTTGTATTTACATGATATAGAAATCATGGTTTATTTTTGTTTTATTTTTTAATAAGGGAAAATGGGTTATTCAGATTTTTATAAGTTAAATCTGGAATTTGATTTCTAATTTGAATTGGATTTATGAATATATTATGCATATAGCCTAACTCAGTGAATCACGAGACTTACGTGGGAACAGGGTTCCTCACGTGCTTGTCACGATCCAGGTCAGGTCGTGACATAGGCCCAGACTTGGTTCAAGAAACTCTAGAGAAGGATCAGCTGACTGGAGAACATTTATTACCAACTCATTCTAGATAGAAATCCTATGCTGATAACTAGCGTCAAGACTTGGAGTTTGTGGTAGGTGATCATGTGTTTTGCGGATATCTCCCATCAAAAGAGTGGTGAAGTTTGGTAAGTGGGGAAAGTTGAATTCACGCTATATCAACTCGTTCGAGATTCTAAAGCGAGTTGGAGTAGTGGCCTCCATATTGGTTGTCACGACTCGACTTAGGAACATGATCAGCACATGAGGAATCTCATCTTCACGTAAACCTTCTAGGTGACATGTCTCTCTAAATGCCTAATTTATCATAATATAATACTTATATGATCTCTTCAAAATCTTTAACATTTTTCTCTGATTAAAATATAATGCTTACTTTTTATAAAATGAAAGTATTTAATAATTTAATCTCTAAAAACTTTTAACCAAATCTGCTGATCTAGATCATTACTATCTCAGCATAAAGAATTAATCTTAAACCTGAAAATCTTGACAGTCAAAAACTAAATTACAAATACATCTGTAGTTCATCACATGAATCTCTAATCACAATTTACATTTCAATTACATACTTAATATATGAAAATACTATAATATATCAAACTACATGCATGGATAGAATTATGCCCGCACATCTATTGAAGCACTCTACTCTACATAGTCCTATTCTAGGCCTTTCTACAAAGTAAGACTTACTATTGGAAATAATTGTGTCTATGGAACAGGAATTTGAATTGCCTCTGAACTTGCAACTATGAGAGGAAAGGAGAGGGGTGAGTCGATGGACTCAGTGAGTGAGTTATCTCCTATCACCTACATGGGACAACCAAAAAATATATATAATGTAATATACATGCAACAATCATAAACTATTTGACACTCATATCCATAACTATATATAGAAAAGATATCTCTATATTTATAACTTCATAGAAAAATATCTCTAAATTCTTACTCTAACGAAAATAATTTTCCATACATATACATAATAACTCTTAAATAAAATATTCTTTGAAATCTTAAATAATCTTTGAAAACATACATAACGGTATTCTAATAGAGAACATGATTGTTCTCTATGCTCCATTAGTGTCAGACATGGTCCTTATTGGGGAACTCATGGTTTTGTTCTAGTAGGTGCTAGACACGAGCTGCACCACATTGAACGCATGTACTATGCTCCACCAGTGCCATACACGGGCATCATTGGGGGATCTAATGTGGACGCCTAAACAAGTTCCATTCTTTGCTCTATGAGATTGTCCTTTGGACAACTTGATACTAAGGTTAAAGATTGTTTCCCTTCGGTTAACTCACTATTTATTCCTTTATAGTTACTATCTAGTCTCTAAATCATAAAAACTAATTATTTCTCTAAAACTCTATTCTGGCTCTTCCCTGGGTTTAAAACTCTATATAATTATTCTACTTTTAAAATCACAAAATATTTGGATACATATGGAATTATTTAAATTTGAAGGGTGGGTGCTCAGTCCCTGGTCAACAAGAGCCCCTAAATTCTTAGTACTTTGAGAGTTTTGGACTCATAACTCTAACAATTTGACTTTAGCATAACTGTGACTGTGAAAATCGGGCCCAAGTGTTCACCACTTGTAGGCATTCCAATTTCAAGCCCACAGAATATGCATCTAGCAGTTGCTAAGAATCATACTAAATTTTGTACTTCTTGGTAGCACAAAATTGAAGTTCTAAATTCATTTCTTACATTAAAATATTCTCATTCACTTGATAACTCTAATATTGTACTTCAAACACTAGGGTTCATAATCATAAACTTAGAAATGGTTTAACATGTTTATTCATAAAGCTAGGTTATACCCTTGTTTCATATTTCTCAAATATATATAAATATATTAACTGAATATTCAAAGTCATAAAGCATAGCAATATCATAGATCCACAATACATATTTGACATTTTGATAAACATCTTTAATTAATACATTTTTTTTTCTCAATGATCATTCCACGAGCATATAAAGCATTTTCAGAACATTCATCAATCCAATTCATGGTCTCATGGTTTTCTAAAAACATGTTTTTCATGCTATCATCACAAAATCATAGTTCTCACTATCTTAACATTATGCGTAAAATCATATTCTCATATCTACTTTCATATCTAGCAATCATAACGCATAAACATACTTGTAATGGCTAAACATAAGGTCATGAGTTTGAGCCCACTCACCGTTTGGAGTTGAGAGTATATGGGCACCACCAACTTGACCCTGAGAGCTTGGAATGACACAAACAACTGCCGTAGAGTAGCCATAAACTCTAGATTACACTTTAACAATCTCTAGATAGCTCAAACATAACTCTAACAACATTGGGGGCACCCCCACTTAACAATGATGGAGAACAATAACTACCCAAACCTAAGAACATGGAATGAAGACGATGAGGATGACAACAATCTATAAAACACTTACCTTTGATCTTGGAAGGAGAAGGAATGGAGTGGGATTGAGAGAGAAGGGTTAGGAGAAGGTTTGGAAAGAAGGGTTTTCGGTTTTGGGAGAAAAAAATCCTGAGCTTGGGGCATAAATAGGGGTAGGGGGATCACTTAAGTGAAACAATGTTGTTTTGCACTATTTCTGCTCCATTGACATTGCTATAGCGGTCTAGCTCTTCTCCGTATCCACGAACTGATCACTTATGACCGCTATTGTGATCCTGGACCGCTATAGCGGTCCTCAGACCATCAAACTACCCCCAAACGCATACTGTGAATGCTATAGTGGTCCTGGACCTTTATAGCGGTGACATTTCTCTAGCTTTTGTAATTGTTGTCATTCTAGCATATGGGTTGTCTCATTACTCACTTATTTACATAAGTTAATGTCCTTATTTATTTTAATCTCCATTAACTTTAAAACATAAATGTAAATAAGGAAATACCCCCATTTGGATTCAAATAAAATATTAAAAAAAATCAAAATGCTAACCAATCAAAATCTAATTTTTGAGTTCTAGCTCAAATTCGGGAATTCATATGATTTTCTAAACTTATGGGCTAAAAATGAAACATCTAGAAGTTCCTAAAATTCATTAAAAATCACTCTTCAATTTATTTTCCTTTTGAGAACAATTATCGGGACTTTCGATCCCAAGAATGTGGCTCTATCATATAGCTCTCCAAGGAGGTACAGGATCCAGACTTAGTGAAATTCAGGACCTGGCAACATGGGTGGGTCCCGAAGGATCCTAGGGTCGTACGGAACTTGTCTACTGACATGTGTACACTGGGTTTTAAACTGGCACTGCCTCCTAGTTTACCAACTACTCACTCAATCTTCCATGTCAACATGCTCAGGAAGTATATGCCCGATCAGTCTCATGTGCTCACATCATAAGTAGTCTGAGTCGATGAAAGTTTGTCATATGAGGAAGAACCAGAGCCATCATGGATAGGCAGATCAAGAAGCTTTGCTGGAAGGAGGTGTCCTCAATGAAAATCATCTAGAAGAACCAGTCAAATGAGGAAGCCACTTGGGAAGCTAAAGAAGCCATGAAGCCTAAATATCCACATCTTTTCCCTACTCAAGGTATGTTGTTTTCGATTTGGGGACCAAATCTATTTTAAGGGTAGACTATGTAATATCTCAAGTCCACTTGTCCTTGGCTAGGCCTAACATAGCCTTTAGGTGTCTTAGGAACCCCTAGTACCCTAAAAACCATGTTGCTGCTAAAGTCTATAGTATTATGCAGAACAGGCTTACTGCAGCAAGTTAGTAGTTCAATAGGTTCACTGCAGCAAATCCGGTTCACAATAGTGAGGACCCTTGATGATAGAACAATACAAAACGATGTAGTTTCCTTTAAATCAAACCTTGTAACACCCTACTAAGCTCTAATTCTTCTATCTTAATTTTTAATATTATAATGGTTAGCTATTAATTTGTAACTTGAAATTTGCAAGAATTTTCTTTTTTTACTACTATGATTATTTCTTATTCATAGTTATATACTAGAATAATGTGTATTAACTGTAAATCATGTGTCTGGTAGACTCTCAGGGAAGAGAGGTGGGTCACAATGGACACGCTTAAATAACAAGTTTTTCCTTAGCTAGAACCTTTCCAAATTACATTCTCACAGTAATACCTTTTCTTCCAGTAATCTAAAGGTAATTTTTTTTAAAATAACAAAGAATGCTTCTTCTTTAACATAATATTAATATTTGTTAATTGTTAATTCCCACGGTTTAGACAACCATAATCTATAGAAAACATACTTCACTACCAACATCAATTCATAGGGTACAGTACATATTATACATTCAAGATACATAAAGGAAAAATTTAATACAACAATACAACATAACCAAAGTCTGGTAATAGATAGTAAAGATTCTATCTAGCACACATAATAGAATTTGATTATTTAGAAATTAAGTCCAAGGCTACATCATTTCATTGCTGATGACGATCCATATTATCTAGAAACATCAAAGAAAAGGGTGAGAGAAATCTCCCAGTAGGGTGATTTTCTAGGGGAGTCCCATTTCATCCTAAAAATAATAAGAATAACGCAGGAGTACAGGAAAAAACAAAAATTATATTTTACTAGTGTCAAGCAAAATGAAAGTGCATAATATCAATCATTATAAAAGTGCAGTAAAAGAAATGTAATAAATAATTATGAATGTACTATAAACTCCCTTTTATAATATCTCATTCTTTTCTAATGGCTATAGTCTGCAAGGTTTGTTTCATATTGGATCTGTGAGAGGTTTCCTTGCTAGGGTATCCTCTAGTCAGATTAGTGAATGCCAAGTCCTTTTCCGATAGTATAGCGGGCCCCAAGGCATCACCATAACGTACACCAAGTCCTTGTCCACTACAGGGCGGGGCCCGAGGTGTCGTTTAGCAACTGCAAGACTAATTGTTCACCAAGTCCTTATCCGGTACTAGGCGAGGCCCGAGGTGCCACTTAATTATTTATCCATTTTAGATTGTACAATTAATATGCATAAAATATGAAAATTACAGAAAGTTTCCACAATTTCTTTCATATTTACATATAGGTCACAAGCTTTTCCATATTTTCACAAAAAGCCTAAACAACATAGGATTCCAAACAGAAAAACCATATTTCTTTGTAATTATCATTGAAGCACCAAAACATACTATTATAATAAACTCATCTTCTTTATAATAAAATATGCTTAACTTAGTTTTTAATCATATTATAATTTAACTTCAAGTATTCATATAATATTTTCTTTACTAATTCCATAAGCTTAAATACACCCAAAATTATTTCAAATCTATCTTTAGAAAATATGTAGGTAAATTATCTTTACATGTTCAACATAGGTAAAAAAAATATTTTTATGCATATAAGGATATAATCATAGAGACCATGGAATCTTTCAAAAATATATAACAAGAAATAATCAAAATTATACCCAAGCTTTAGGAAATCACTTCAAGCAAGAAACTAGCTAGTTTACATGTCATGTTTCTAATGGGACCTTAAATTTAAATCTTTGTAAACAATATTTCTTAATGTTAATAAATATTTAATCAAGTCAAATATTCATTGTCCGAGGTCCATAATCCAAGATCCATAATTCAAGGTTCATAATTCGAGTCCAAATATTATGATCATAAATTGTCTCCATCAAGTCCAAGTGAGTCTTAAAAACTCATAATAGTCCAGCCAATGTCCATATATTCATAGGTCCATAGCAAAGGTCATGATTATTATAAATATATTTTAGTATCTTTTATATCTTATTAAGTCTTAATGGTCCTAAGAGAAACATAACACATAAACCAAGCAAATATTATATGCTCAAAGATTTAGAATCCATTCATTATAGTGAATTAAATAAAGTACTTTTCATGACTAAAAATGTTTCACAATCAAATACATAATGAGATCAAAACTATATCACCTTAAAACTCCATAACTTGTGGACAAAGCTTTATCAAACAAAAAAAAAATACATGGTTTAATATATTGAAACAATTTCATAAAATATTTGATGAAAGCATAATCAAAATTTAAAATGATCTTAAGATACAATTTTCAACCATATAAGTAGACAAATAAATATGCATCATATACACATAGATTAAATGTTTTATGGAACCATCTTTACATCATTCAAAGATATTAGAGACAATAACATAAGTTTTGAATATCATATAGCATAACATCATACAAGAAAATCATATACATGAAGCTTAGAAGTGAAAGAAAACCTCTACTTGTTCTTTGAGCTTTAGAAACTTTGCTACACTAAGACTAGACCAGCAACTTCTTTAACTTTTCTAAACCTTTTCTAAGGGCTAAAATTCATGTATAAAGGCTAGGAAGTATTGATGGTAGATGGTGATAAGAAGTAATGATAATTTGGGGATGTTTTGCTAAAATTTTGTAAGTGTTTTTGGTGTGAAAATGAAGTAAATGAAGAGAAATCATGACTACACATTTTTTTTAATAGTTTTTTGGTAGAAGAATGAAGTGTGGAGTTGTGTTTAGAGGTGTGCTATTTATAGAAAAAGTCTAGGATTAAAATATTATTAATTTTATAATTTATTTGTCATATTTAGTTAGTTTCAATAGTAAAATATTAAAACTAATACTAAATAATTTAGTAAATTCTCAATTATCACTTAAAGACATATTAAAATGTTAATGACATGATTTAAAGACATTTAGTAAATTTTAATATATTTACATATAATTTAATAATGAATTATTCAAAAAAAAGAAAAATTACTTAAACTAGTCAATCTTAATTAAGCTAATTAATTAGTAAATGACTTACTTTATTTTTAAATATCTTCATTAGATTATTAGAGATATAATACAAGGATTCACGAAATTTATATAATTTTTTATAATTATTTGCATTTTATTTCATATTTTACATTATTACTAGTGTTATTAGGAATTAATTAATTAATAATTTATTTAACTATTTTTAAATTATTCTCATCTTATCTTGACAGCCTCTAGGTTTGAATCTTGTCTTTATTAAAGTTGTAGTGGGTGGCAAGTCATCTTAAATGATTAATATATGAAAATGACAAATTTTGTATATTAAAATTTTATTTTAAAGTTACATATACTAGGTAATTAATAAAATATTCATCTAAAAAATTATAGTTCCTTGATATATTATCAATAGCATATTTTTACCTTATTTAAATGCTATCTATAATTTTTTTTTATGAATTTTCTATAATTTTTAGTATTTTTAATATATTTTTACCTTAATTAGGTCTATTTTAAGTTAATTAAAATAATTAATTATCTATAAATGAAATATATATTTTTTTTACAGCAGCCCATGTCAATTTTTTGAGTTGTCCAACATGATAAGGGGACAAGCTCACCATGTTTGAAACTTTTAGTCAAATTTGGTAGGTTGTTTTTGAATAATTATGTGATGACAATTCATTTTCACTTTTTAAATATATATATATAATTTTTTTTATAAGTCCGAATTCTACACTATTCTAGATGTCATTTAATTGATTTTAAGAGGATTAGTGAGATTAATCAATATTTAGAAAAATTATCTTAAAGCTTTGGAAATTAATTAGGTATTTTAAGCTTTTTTTAGGTCAAAATTAATTAATTAAAGATCAATATGATTTTTAACACTATCCATGGTTTAATGAAGAGTCCCATTTCGTGGTCCTCTTTGTCTAATATTATAAGTTAGTTAAAAAAATTTAATATGACCTAGAGTTGTTTTCTAGGATTTTTTCGGTGTTTATTTTATACCCTAGGTTAGGTTATTTTTGTGTAATTATACTAATATTATACAAATTTACTTAATATTGATATTTATCATCAAAATTATGTTTAAAGTGTATTTATAATTTTTCATCATAATTTTTTATACTCTTTAAACTTTTCTAAAATTTATATTGGCTTTTTCTATAGCTAATTATGTTATAAGCTTATTTTCTATTATTTAGTGGCATTTTCTAATTTTAATAAAATCCAAGGGAATAATTAAATATTTTACATTTTGATGCTAAGTCTTATATATTTTAATTAGACTTTTTTTTTATGACTATCTTTAAATATTTCTTGCCTAAATAAAATCCTCATACTTTATAAATAAAAGGCTATAATAAAGCAACACTATATTAAAACAAATTAGGGATTTTACAAACCCCGCCCCTATAAATACCCTTCCATTTGCATTTTCACAAAAAAAAAAAAACTAAAATCCTACATTCAAAGTCTCTTCTCCTACCTCGTCACTCTCTTTCCTACACAATCCTACCTCATCCAAGCTTCAAGGTAAGAGATTGATCTCTATCTCTCCTCCATTCCATGTTCTTGAGTTTGGGTGTTGATTACTTTTCATTGTTGTCAAGTGGGAATACTCCCCCAATATTCTTAGAGTTGGTTTAGAGTTGTCTAGAGATTATTTTAAACTTTTCACGGATGTTGTTGTGATGGCAGATGTTGGTGCCACCCCTACTCCATAGAGGTCTATTGGTGTTTACACTACTTGTTCTTCCCTTCCAGGTCAATAGGTTCAATCATGTTACCTATATTTCAGTCATTATGAATATTTTCTTAGCATCTAGGGTATAATGTGTGATTCTAAAGGTTATTTCAAATTAAATAAATATAGATTATTGTTGATTTTGTCAAGTTTATAAACTTATAATTTTCAAGTGAGCATGAAATTGTATTATGAAAACTCATGGGATCATTTGTTGCTAACATAATTTTATGAATAGCGAGACTATGGATATTGATATATATAGAGATGACGTGATTTCCAATATTTCCAAGAGTTACATAATTATGAGAATTTTCGTATAAGTTCAGAGTTAGAGCATAATTATAAAATTTTAGAGTAAGATTAAAATTTAAGACTAGATGGTAGCTAAATGAGTTAATGGTAGTGAGAGATCATTAGTTTTGGTACAAGTTGCCTCTAGAGGACAATTTCCCCTTATTAGAGAAATCAGATATGTAACCTAGTTAGTGTCCAAATTTGGGACCTTATGAGGTTGTTATGACCCTACTTGGAAATGTGACTGACACGCGAGGAATCCAATCCTGACGTAAGCCTTCTGGGTGATGTGGATCTCTAAATGCATAATATAATACTTAAAATATAACATCTTCTAAATGTTTAGCATTTCTTCAAATTAAAACATAATATTTATCTTCAGAAAACTGGAAGTAATTAATATACCAAAACCTTGAGGATATCTTAATTATATTATGAAAATCAGTTAAACACTTGAAGCCAAATCATAAATTCATCTCTAGCTAATTGCATAAATCTTTATCCATAATTTACATTTAAATTGCATACTTGGACTCTGAGAACATATACATAAATATTTCAATCTCTGAAATTAAATACATAGTCCAAAAATCAATGCATGGTTGGATCCTGCCTACACATCTATTAGAACACTCTACTCTAACAAGACTCCAAACTAAGCCTTACTCCAAAGTAAGACTTACCACTGAGAATAACTATGTCTACGGAATAGGAGTCTGAATCTCCGAACCTGCAACTATGAAAGGAAAGGAGAAAGGTGAGTCAACGGACTCAGTGAGTCAACTTTTATCCATTACCCATATGGGACAACCAAGAATATTCATAAAAATAATATACATGTAGCAATCATAAGCCATCGATATTTATATACATAGATAGCTAGGAAAGACACTTTTCATTCTATAAATTCATAACAAGCATTTTTAAACTTATAATCAAACATGAAATCATTTTAATTGAAGGTGTACCAGAGCATCGAAAAACAGTATGCTGAATATAATTAATGCATATATATATATAAGCTGTAAAATCATAAACTGAAAGATTTTACTCAGTCCATGGCAGATAAAAGCACCTGCTGAAATCATAATAGTCTTTGTCAATGACAAGCTGTAAGCAACTAACTAGGTCCCAGTTTCTGTAACTGCTGGGGGTGAAACTGTCCCTTAACTAAGAACTTGGTATCAAAGTTAATGATTTTTTCATGGCCGTTAACTAACTGTCCATTTCCTTATCTCTATCGACTAACTAGTTTGACAAAAAAGCCATAACTAAAAGGTAGATGTTCAGTCCCTAACAAACAAGAGCCCCAAAATTCTTAGTACTCTGAGAGTTTTGGATTCACATAACTTTAACAATCTACTTTAGCATAACTGTGGCTGTGAAAATCGAGCCTAAAGGATCACTGCTTATAGGCATTCTGATTTCAAACCCACATAATATGTATCTGGCAGTTGCTATGAATCATATTGAATTCCAAACCTCTTGGTACTTAAATTCATATCTTAAGCTAACATATTTTTCATATACTTGATAACTTTAATATCATGGTTCAAAACGCGAAGGTTCTAAATCATGTGACTATGAAATCTAATAATGTATTGATTTGTAAACATGGGTCTTACTCTTGTTTCGCATTTCTCCAACATATATAAATATATTAACTGAATATTAAAAAAACATATCTTGAAATCTTAAAACTTGAAATTATAGTGATATCCAAGAAATCCATAAAACCAATTTCGATAAAATAGTCATCTTGCTACGATATGTATTTTCTTAATAAATCCTTTCTCAAATATATAAAACACCTTCTATAATACACAACATAGCAATCATGGCCCCCATGCTTTTCTAAAACACATTCTTTCATGCGATCATCGTAAATCATAATTTTTCTAGCTAGAATAATCATGTAAAATCATATTTTATACTTTTTCTCATCGCAAATTCCATATTTCACAATCATAATGCAAGAAATATACTCATAATGAGGGAACTAAGGATATGAGATAAAACCCCCTCACTTAGAGAGGGAGAATAAGAGGGAACAACTTTGGTAAAGCTTCGAGGAGGAGGGATGGCACTAATGTCTGCCATTTCAATCATTAAACTCATGAATACTCTATGTGTAATACTTGGTGTACATGTGTCAGTAGACAAGCTATGTACGACCCTAGGATCCCCCGAGACCCATACATGATGTTGAGTCTTGGATTTCGCTAAATCTGGATCTTACACCTTCATGGAGGGCTATATGATAGAGCCACATTTTTGGGATCAAAAGTCACGATAATTGCTCTCCAAAGGAAAATAAAGTCAAGAGTGATTTTTAATGAATTTTATGAAACCTCTAGATGTTTCGGTTTTAGCCCACAAGTTTAGAAAATCATAAGAATTCCTGAATTTGAACTAGAACTCAAAAATTGGTTTTTGATTGGTTGGGGTTTTGATTTTTTTAATATTTTATTTGAATCACAATGAGAGGTATTTCCTTATTTACATTTATGTTTTAAAGTTAATGGAGAGTCAAATAAATTAGGACATTAACTTATGTAAATAAGTGAGTACTAAGACAGCCCATATGCTAGAATGACAAAAAAATTGTAGAAGCTGGAGAACTGTCACCATTAGAGGTCCGGGACCGCTATAGCGGTCATAATATGCGTTTGGGGGTAGTTTGATGGTTTGAGGACCGCTATAGCGATCATAAGTGATTAGTGTATGGACATAGAGAACAGCTAAACTGCTATAGCAGTCATAGACCACTATAGTGGTGTCAGTGGGCCAAAAATAGTGCAAAATGATGCTATTTCACTTAAGTGATCCCCCTACCTGTAACGTCCTGGTTTTTCTTATATTGAGCGTAAATAACCAAAATGCCCCTAAGGTCATTTTCCACTCAGAATTCGAGGATAGCCAACCTGGCAGTCCTCAAAAGGCCAACTCAATGCTTGAAGGGGATTAGATGGCTTTTAAATAGTTTCGGGAATGAAAATTCCATTTTCTAAGGTTTCGGGTCAAAATGACCAAAATACCCCTATAGCATTTTGACGCGGGTATAAGTGCCGTTTGAGCTCGAAACTTCTCCAGATGGCTTTAAATGGTGTTTTTATGTGTATTATAACATCTGTTTAAGTCCCGGTGGTCCTGGACAGTTTTTGTACAAAATTACAATTTTACCCCTAGCATAATTGTTTTTAAGCTTAATGATGTAATTAAGCAAACATGAGCAATATTAGGCTCTAATCGAAGGTTAATTAATTTTCATAATTAATCTAGAGTCAAAATAATTTATTAAAGTTAATTAAAACCAAAAATTGCTTAGATTAAACCTAAAACCTCTTTTTAAATTCAAGGTTCCTAGTCATGGAATCTTGAATAGTGTTTTCTCTCTCCAATTCCTTAAATTAAGGAATTGTGTTTACATTTGTTTACACCTTAAAATGAGTTTAAATCCCCCTAATCAAGCAAGACCACTCCCTAAATCAAGTCTTGACAACCTTAATTACCTATTACCTCACCTAAACACTTTCTTACAATTCCTAATCAAAAGCTTAATCAAAGAAACACCTAAACACATCATTAAAACACAATTAGATGAACAAATCTCCCCCCTCCACATGGCCATGAAGTGGCCGGCCACTCTCCCCCATAAATTCCCAAGATTTATTTTTATTTCAATTCAACTAAACACTAAAAGACCATACCTAGCCCATGCTTGCACCATACTTTGAACCATTCTCCACCATGCTTCAAACCATGCCTCACCGTGCTTCACAAATCAAACCTCTCACCTCATGTTCCATCAAGCATACCACACGACCACACCTCCATGAAAGCACCCTCATTGTTTTGATTTTCTATAAATAGCTTGTTTGGATGAACTTGGATCACTTTGGTTCATTTGCTAAGCTTTGAGTTTTCAAGAGCAACTTGAGTTCTTTCCTTTTGTCTCTCAAAAGTTCTAAGAGTTCTTCTTCATCTTCTTCATCTTTCTCTTTGAGCCACCATATCTCAACCTCAAACCACCATACAACCACCACAAACTACCATCCAAACACCAAAGCATCCTTCCTCAAACACAAGCTCACCTAAAATACCTATCCTTTCCTTTTCCCCTCCATTCGACCGAATCATCATCATCTCCTAGAGAAGAGTTTTTCTTCTCATTCTTTGCTAGATCAAGCTCTCTTGTCCTTCCAAAAAGAATACCACTTGGTAAGGGTTTTATTTTCAAAAAGCACTTTCTTTTATGTTAAAGTTTTGATATGAAAAGTTTTAGTTTTCTCTTGGTTCAAACTCTTTTTCTCTCTTTTTATTTTTAGTCATGAGACTTGGTTTTTGAAATGAAAGTCTTGAGCTTGATGATGAGATTTCAAGATAATGATCTTGTGATTCTCATTTGAGAAACCTCTAAAGCTTGAAACTTGTTCTTGATCTTGAAGTATTTTTGCTTTCTTTTCTTTTCCTTATGGTTTCAGTTTTCCTTTCTTTTCCCTTGATTCAGTTTTCGGTTCCTATTTCCTCTCTTTTTGTAAGATGATAAAAATGCTAGTTAGCTGACATGATGTGTATTTAAGAAAATATATCACTTGATTTCAAAAAGCTCAAAGTTTATCCTTGTCAACCTTAAAGTTGGCCGGCACGTTCTAGAGTTTACTTTAGATAGGAGCTCTTGAGCATAAAATAAATAATATGGTGTAGTTTACTCTAGATATATCTAGTCTCATGGAATGTGTTGTTATTTTGATCTCTTGTTCATTTTTCCTCGAGCTTGATGACGATGTTCAAACCATGAGATTTCTTTGAAACTTTGGTTCAAGAACTCTAAAGCTCACTTTGCCTTGAGAGATAAGTGTTGGGTTGAGATTATTATTGTTCTTGTATAAGTCTTGTATGAGCTCTAGTTAAGTTAAAACAAACTTGCATTCATATTTACCTTCATGTCAACACTAAACTTCCAAGAATAAAGAATAAACTAGTATTCTCATGTTTATGCTTCAAGTCATCACTTAAATCTCAAGATAATAATGAGCTTGCATATCATATTTATTTTTATGCCTCACCTTATAATGAAGAATAAAATAAAGTGCATAAACATGTTTAAGTTTATATTCTCACCTAAGGAACCTAGAGCTCAAAGATTTGGCCATTTTATCTCAAGGAGAAGTTTGAAAAATGAAGTTGTTTTATGGATGTGATTTTTGGTCATGTGATGAGGATGGACTTAGTATGAGTCTCATCTAGTCACAAGGACCAAGAAACTATGATTTAAGAATTTTCTTAAGCATAGGTGAACCTCAAGAATATTATAAAGATGTTTTTGTGTTTTAAATCTCAACTATGAGTAAATTAACATAGCTACTGCCCTTGCCTATATTTTTTTATGTTTTTTGTGAAATAAATTAGTTTCTAAACGAGTTTGAGTTCTTAAATTAATTCCAAGATAAAACTAGTAACTTGTGTGCACTTGAAAGTGTGATTTTATGCAATTTTGTGTGCTTTATGTTTTGGCCACTGCCCTGGAACTTTGGCCACTGTTTGATGCTGTTTTCATAAGTTATAATGAGTAAAAATTATGTTTGAATGAAGGAAAAATTATTTGGTGAGTATTGGGAACACTTAGTAAGTAAAAAGGATGTAAAATGTGAGTTTTAGATCTCTTAGAAGCCAAAACTTTAGATTCTGTCCAGCATGAATAAATACAGAAAAAAATGGTTTATAATAGTGTATATGTGTAGGAATTACTCATAATTGGTTTAGGGTTTAATTATGGTATTTTAGGCTAAGATGGAACTTAGAAAGGGTCATTTTCATGACTCCTAGACACCCATAATTTTCGAAATATAGATTCTGCCCTATGCTGTTTGAAAACTGATCAAAATCAAAATAATTAGTGAGAATTATTGGTAATAATCTCTTAAGTGCTTAGAAGACCAAATTCGGATACTAGAACAACTAGATCGGAAGTTTAAGGCCCATAGGAAGTTTAAGGCCCATAAGGGTTAATGCATAATATATTATAAGATAAGAGAAGATTTTGAGAGTTAATGTTTTCAAGTATATGTTTATTTTGTATATGTTGATTTGATATGCATATGACATGTATGAACTCGAGGTTTGAGCATTATGTACTCTGTGGCATGCTATGGTGATTGCCTGATTTGATGAGCATGAGATGTTGAATGAAATGCCTTGATAAGATTTGAGAATATGTGTTTATGTTGCATTCTTGCATAGTATGCCAGAATGTACCACTGAGTACCAAGTGCCAGTAGATGCATTCTTTAAGAGGAGATGACCCTAAAACCCACACTCCGGGAGTCGGGACGTATTTAGGTGATCCTATGCCCCCTAACCCGCACTCCAGGAGTCGGGATTTATTTATACTTATCTTGGATAAGTTTTGAGAACTAGTGACGACTAGTTAGGTATGAGCTCATAACCTAGATGATTATTTTAGGGTGGTCCCTATGAGAGATAGGATCTGTTGATGCAAGTAATGACACATAAACATAATACATACATGAGAGAGTTGTTCTGATGATACCATGTGCATAATCATATTTCTTTATGTTGATGGTAACTGCATAAGTATCATGCCATGCTTATTTATATGTACTGCCATAGGTTGCATCAAGATTCATCTTAAAATAAATGGGCCTTGGATAATTATGTTTTTAAAACCTAATAATAAACTCTTACATGCTTACCTTTTACAATAAACTCGAGGTCATTGGAGACGTAGATGATGACACTAGGATAGGAGGTTTTCCTTACTGAGATTCTTCTTCGAGATTCTCACCTCCTCTATCTTTCTTTCTCTCTGCTACGTCTTCAGAAAGAGATGGCATCGTTCGTGATATTCATTGATATGCCTGTGTGGGAGGTGCATTATGACCCTGATCATCGCTCCTATCATTTTGAGGGTCGATGCGCCGTGTGCATTTTTGCGTACATGGGATGACCATTCGCATACCCGGTGTCCAGCTTCCGTTTCACTCTTACCTTTCCGTATAGTGACGACCTGATCTTCAAGTGCACCCGCCCCCGTGACGAGCAGAGCCGACGCACTTGCCCATCCGCCTCGACCGTACGTGACTACCCAGATTATGTTTCTCGTTCGAGGATATCGGAGACGGATCCATCTGAGGACTCCCCGATGCACATCTATTAGGAGGGATCTGCCCCGACGATGCTTATGAATATAGGCAGGGGTAGTGAGGACACAGTGAAACAGCCCCGTCTTGCCCAGCGACCTGAGATACGACCTCACCATGGAGACCACGTCCGTCCTCCTTTCCGTCTGCACACGCCCGAGGAGCTTGTGCAGTTCATTGGGTACATATCCCCATCACCCGAGGATCGGTGCCACTAGTAGTTTGTGATGGAGTAGTCCGTCTGAGTCTTGAGCTGTCATGAGGATCCCCTTTCTCTGTAGTATCTTTTGCTAGGGGTATCTAGTTTAGCATTCGTAGGACTAGTGTGAGGGTTTCTGTAGCTGCCTTTTGCTTTTATCATTCCATGTGCTTTCTATTCCTTTGTATTTTCTATTTCCATTTTCATGTATTTTACTGCTTTTCCATATGTACTGTTGTTCCTTGTATTTGAAAACCTCAACCCAGTATATAAGGGTGTGACTTTGCTGTTATTGTACTATTATTATGTTAGTTAATGAGGTTGTATTTCATGTTATGATGAGTTGTTTATTTCGTTTCTGTTATTATGCTTAATTGTTAGTTTCTTTATAGCACGTGCTCGGCTCACGTTTTTGTTTTAAGTTTCAAAAAATAAAATTTTACCCTAATTTTCGCTAAGTATTTTGATTAAAAGATGAAACAAAAGAGTAATAACTAATAATTAACTGTATTACGTCCTAGGCGTGTTGAGTTAAATATTAGGATGTTACATTACCCCCATTTATACTCCAAGTTTGGGATTTTTGCTCCCAAAACTAAAAACCCTTCCTTCCAAACCCTCTCCCAACCCTTCTCTCTTAATCCCACTCAATTCCTTCTCTTTCTAAGATCAAAGGTATGAGTTTTATGGATTTTGGTCATCTCTTTTCTCTCCATTCCATGTTCTTAGGTTTGGGTAGTTATTGTTCTCCATTATTGTCAAGTAGAGGTGTTCCCCCAATGTTGTTAGATTTGTTTTAGTGTTATCTAGAGGTGATTAGAGTTTAATCTAGAGTCAATGTTGCTTTTAGTAGTTGTTGGTGCCATTCCAAGCTCTCAAGGTCAAGTTGCTGATGCCTATTTACTCCCAGCTCCAAATAGTGAGTGGGTTCAAACTCATAGCCTTAATGTCATCATTATAACTATATCTTATGCATTAAAGTGTTATAAATGATAGTAGCGATGAAAGTATGAACAGCATGCAAGCTATAGCTAAGATAAGGAATTTTGAATATAGCATGAAAAATGTAATTTAGAAAACCATGAGACTATGATTGATATAGTGTGTTATGGAAAATGTTTTATATGCTAATGAAATGATTTTTGGAATAATGTATTATTTAGCAAGATGCTACTTTATCCAATATGTCTTTAAGAAGCTATGATATTATTATATATACTCCAGATTTTGGATTTCAGAAAGCTTTGAAATGTTAAGTTGAATTATTATAAAAATATATAGAGTAGAGTATATTTTAGCTTTCAAAATATAATTTTATAGTATTAGCTAATATATCTTGGCAAGAATGTCAAACATATAGCTTTCAAAATATAATTTTATAGTACTAGCTAATATATCTTGGCAAGAATTTCAAACAAAGTATACTTAGTTTCATGAACTGAGATGTTACTAACAATATTAGAGATTTCATGATTTTGAACCTTTCCATTTCAAGTATGATATTAGAGTTACCAAGTATATGAGAATATTCTAATATAAGAAATGCATTTAGAACTTCAGTTTTGTGGTACCAAGAGATATGGAGTTCAATATGATTCCTAGCAACTGCTAGATACATATTCGGTGGGCTTGAAATCGGAATGCCTACAAGTGGTGAACCCTTGGGTTCAATTTTCATAGCCACAATTATACTAAAATCAGATTGTTAGAGTTATATGAGTCTAGAACTCTCATAGTACTAAGCATTTATGGGCTCTTATTCGCTAAGGACTGAGCACCCACCTTTTAGTTATAGAATTTTAGTATTTTTATTTTTATCTATTTTCAGTTAAGTTATATATATGATAAAAGGTAAACAGCCATGGGAGCAATATAGGAAACAACCATGGAGGCAAACTTAGTAAATAGCCATAGAGGCAACTCTTTAAACAACCATGGTGGCATATACAGAAAATAGGACCTAGTTTGGTGCCCACAGCTTGTCCGACAGGGACTGTTATGACTTTAGCAGGTGCTTGTGTTCGCCAGGGACCGAGTACAATATTTCAGTTTGTAATTTTAGAGTTGTTATGATTATATAGTTATTTATTTTGTTCAGCTTACTGTTTCTCGATGCTCTACTGCATCTTGGTTAAAATGATTTCATTATTGATTATGATTTAGAAATGCTTGTTTATAAATACATGGAATGAAAAGTGTACATAAATATCAAATGATTTATGTTTGCTATATGCATATTTTATATATGTATATTTCTTTGGATGTCTCATGTAGGTGATGTGTGAGAGCTCAATTACTGAGTCTATTGACTCACCCTTCTCCCTTTCTTTCATAGTTGCAGGTTTAAAGAATGTTCATATTCCGATTCCATAGAAGCAGTTTTTTCTTTGTGGTAAGTCTTACTTCGCAGTAAAGCTTAGTTTAGAATTTTGTTTGAGTAGAGTGCTTTAGTAGATGTGCAGGTAGGATCCTATCCACGTATATTGTTGAATATATTATAGTATTTTCAGATATTATATATGCAAATTGAAATTTAAATTGTGATTAGAGATTTTTGTAATGAACTAGACATGTATTTGTAATTTAGTTTTTAACTATCAAGATTTTCAAGTTTAAGATTAATTCTTTATGCTGAGACATTTATAATTTCTAGATCAACAGATTTGGTTAAGAGTTTTTAGAGATTAAATTATTGAATACTTTCAATCTATAAAATTAAGCATTATATTTTAATTAGAGAAATTTGCTAAAGATTTTGCAAAGATTATATTTGAAGTATTATATTATGATAAATTATGCATTTAGAGAGACACGTGACCTAGAAGGTTTACGTGGGGATGGGATTCCTCACGTACCAGTCACATTCCTAAGTTGGGTCGTGACACTGTAGGTATCTCTAGATTACTCTAACACAGCTCTAACACAACTCTAATAACATTGAGGGAGCACTCGAACTTGCCAACAATGGAGAATAACAACTACGCATAACATTTGGGGAGGGGGGGGAGGGAGGAAATACATGAAAGAACTAGCATAAACCAAAAACAATCACTTACCTTGGACCTTGAAGGAAGAGGATTTGATGTTGGATTGAGTGGTAGAGAGTAGAAAAGGGTTTAGAAGGGGGTTTCGGATTTAGGAGAAAAATCCTGAGTATGGGGGTATAAATAGGGAGGAGAGATCAACCCATCACTTACGACCGCTATAGTAGTCTAGCCATTTCCCGTGCCCGCTTGATACACTTATGACCGCTATAGCTGTCCTCATACTATCAAACTTCCCCAAAACGCATACTGTGACTGCCATAGCAGTGGCAGTAAGCCAGTAAACCCTAGTTCAGCACCTTTGGGTCATTTTGCCATCTGGGTTATCTCAATACTCACTTATTTACATTTCTTAATTTTTTAAGTTTAAGTTAATGGATCATTAACTTTAAAATATAAATGTAAATAAGGAAATAACCCCCCATTTGGTTTCAAATAAAATATCAAAATAATCAAAATCCCAATCAATAAAAATCCAAAATTTGAGTTCTAGTTCAAATTCAAGAATCCTTATGATTTTTTAAACTTGTGGGCTAAAAACAAAATGTCTAGAGGTTTATGATTTACAGAAACTATTGATTTTCATATTAGCATGTATATAAATATGAAAATGATTTTATGGATATTGCATCTTATTATATGATTATGTATTTTGTTGGTTGTTCCATGTGAGAATCTATTTATTGAGTTTTAGATTAAACTCATCCCTATCCTTTTTCCCTCTTAAAGATACAGCAGTTGCTGCAGGTCCTTCTCAGCCTGATCCCTAATAGTAGTAGAGATTCTAGTTTGGTGAGCTTCACTTTGAAGTGAAGTATGTTTTGCTTTTTGTATAAAGTGCTTCAATGTTGGGCGGACAGGATCTTGAACCATACATGTTTTTTCATTTTTTTTCCATGATTCAGATTTATTGTGTATTTAAAGTGATATAGTTTTCATGGCTCTTTTCCATAAAGCAACTCAATATATTTTATATTATAATTATAGATTCAGACTTGATTTATGATATCGCTACACCAAAAAGGGAATTTTGCTATGGTTAAAACCCCTGTTAAAAGTAACTTGTGGCGGTTCCTAAATCGCTATTATTTCAAGTGTCACCAGCTATTGTGCGGCAGTTTTAGTGACAATTTGAATGCCACTAGTGTACAAGAAAGATTGCTATTAAATTTGGTGGTGGCTTAATAACCGCTGCTAAAAGACGAAAAAATTATAATAAAATTTTTGTAGCGGTTCAGAATTGCTACTAAAAGCTTTTTTAAAAGAGAAAAAAATTAGTGAATTAACAATGACAGTTTTAAACCGTTGTTGATTTGTGTCAGATTTTAATATTTGATTTCATACCACTTTCAAATTGCTGCTAACACAATAATGCAAGCTTTATATCTAATGCAAAAGATGCTAAATACATTAAAATAAATGGTTTTGAACACATAATTTATAATAAAATACAAGCAAACACATAGAATGCAAGTTTTCTATCTTGCACTAAAGATGCTAAATAAGCACAAAAAATAATTCTTTGAAACATTAAAAAGTTGGTAATAAGACATATAATCTCAAAATGAACTATGGATGAGAAGATTATGGTCCTCGATATATGGGTTCATGACTAGCTAGCAAAGGAAGAGTATCTTGATTCTGCTACTGAGCCTAAGTTTGTAGCCTGAAATTCAAAACAAGCTCAATATTACACATTTTTCAATAGCAACAACAAAATCATAATAACTTTACTTGCTCATTGTAACAGTTGAAGATAACCATGAATGTTCACAAGTTTTCCAAAAAATAAAATCAATCAAAAAGTATGCAAAATTCTAACTATTGTACATAAAGATTATCACCAGGATTTTCGATATCAACATAATCACATGCATTTCCATGAGCATAATCACTTTACCAAATATCCATGAAAAGCAAAAATGTCAAGACAATGCGCCATATGTACTTGAAGATAAAAGTAACATTACTAACATGTGACCTTGAGAACCAGCACATGCTTGTCATAGTTCAAACCATAGGCTCAAAGGCATAGGACATAGCAATAGTCTACACTTTACTTACAAGGGATGATACACATTACAATAGTCTAGGACACTAAAACACACACAAAGATAACAAGAATTACAAATTAAATCAAATGAGGTTAATTCATCAAATAAATTTAGATGGATCGAATCGAATCAAAGAGCAAAGAAATAGCAAAAATAAAATCAAAAGGAAATCAAAGTACTAACTTACTGCCCTTAACTTGGTCTAGTGTCAAACCCAACAATTTGCACATATTGTATAATGGGGAAAAAGAGTGTTCTTAAGAGAATCCTCACATTGTATTTCAAGATGTAGAATGATGTAGCA
This sequence comes from Dalbergia cultrata, assembly GCA_031216105.1. Lineage (NCBI taxonomy): Eukaryota > Viridiplantae > Streptophyta > Magnoliopsida > Fabales > Fabaceae > Dalbergia > Dalbergia cultrata. The sequence goes on from CM062351.1 coordinate 32,274,437, forward strand.
CTAGCAATTGTTACAAGATCGCCACTATTAGCTTAGCAGAGGTTCTGAAACAAGAAAAATTAACAAAACTAAATTGAATGAGGAATACACACACAAAAAGCAGAAAACTAAATGTCACCTAATCAAAAGGCATTTTGTAACACCCTAATAGAACCTCACTATGCTTAAGTTCACATTTGGATTCTATTAGTTGCCACTTATGCCTTGCATTTATTTTCTTTTGAAATTAACTTAGAAAAATAGTGCAAGTTTTTTTTTTCTTTAAATAAATTAATTTTTTGAAAACTTAAGCTTGTAACGAGAAGTGAAATACATAGCGCTTTTATAGATAATAATCAAGTTACATTGTGCACTTAATTAAATGTTTAAGCGAATAAGAGACTAAGTGTAGAACTATTATCACATAAACTGGAATATAATCACTTAATACATAAGTCACAACAGGGCATATATCATACTGATAAGTTATTACAAATAACAATATAAGTTCTACTATTACTAATTGTTTCTCACAAACTATAATGTAACTAAAGCTCGGAATGCTCCTACTTGAAAGGTTTGAAATCTTCACACGCTACCTCCTTCCTCGCCACAGCTTCGTTGTTTTTAGGTGGACATCGTTTCTGGTAACGACAACTTAAAATAAACATGGGAGTGAGAAATACATGATTTCTCAAAGAGGAGTTCCTACTTGTACTAAAAGTGTCATCGCTTGTCGCCCCAAATACTTCGGTTTATTATAAAAGGTGAACATGTGTAAGGATTCAATTATCAAACTTTCACAAACGTGATTAGCTGAAGTGCGCTTACTTTTTAAACTAATCTTGAACATTAGCGTAAATATCCAATTAGTATTTCATCAAGCATACATATAAGCATATCATGTAAAACCACTAATAAGCAATAATCATTTAGGAGCTGCATGCATTTCATGATTACTCATCCTCAACATTCACTTGTTTAGTGATCATCATCTTTCATTTATTTCATCAACATATTTCTTAATTACTCACTTGATGAATGCATCAATGCCTTAGACCACCCTAAAGGGTAATGAGCTCATACCATGGCCGCCGCCATAACCTTTTTGGTTTTCATTCCGCTGTCGTGATCTCAACGGTTTAGGGTTAAGCCGAGTTTAGCTCAAGTCCACTTTTCCAGCACTTTCATTGCTACTTTTTCAAACTTTACTTTTATTATTTCTTTTGAAAATGAATGTATGCATATTATCATGTAATCACAATAAATCCTGGGCAATCAATCATTCATCCTCATCATTTCATAATACATCACCATACATTCACATTACTATAAATCACTTCATAAAACATGGACAATATCATGTTTATCTCATAGTAAACACTTCCATAGATGATTCATATAATCCAACCAAAGTTATCAAGTTGAGTTCCTAGTGTTCAGAAGAGGTAATGGATGTCTTAGTATTATCTTTTCTCTTAGTGTTCTTTGTACTCTTAGCATTCCATTAATACATTAATGCACTTCAAAATATTATTATAGGTTCTTTATATATTTTTATTATGACTTTCATATAACTCTTGAAGATTATTATTCTACTTAAATTCTTAAAATTCTCTCTTTACAAGACTTGATTCTTTTATTTATAGTTTTGACATCTTTTAGAAGAAAGTTTATAATTATCCTCAGATACTTGTTATCTCAAACTAGTAAAGGTAGTTCCAAATTCCTAACTCATCAAATTTTAGCATTTACATCTTTGGAATAGTGTAAATCAACTGTAAACCATGCATAGGATGGTTCCCAGGAAAGAGAGGTTGGTCACAATGGACACGCTAAATACTCAAGTCTTTCCTTAGCTTAACCTTTCCAAACTGCACTTTCATAGTACACTATTCCGAAATTTATTTATCATTATGTATTTACGTGGTACAAAGCTTTATACATAACATACATGGGTGTATTCCTACATGTGTTAGCTCTCCAACAAAGTTGAAATCAGTCCATTTGCATTTTTCTAGAGTGAGTTACACCTATTTTACTACTACAAGGTCGGATTTAAAGTTTTAGTCTTAGGCTCTACTTTAAAAATTTATATCTTGAGCTAGAAAACTCCGTTTTGGGTGATTCTTTTTGGAGAGTGTTTTATGATGCGTCTAGTTTATGGTAAAAATATTTTTATTTCAAGATACTTCATATTTTATGATTATTAAATTTCGGAACACCTACTGCAAGAAACAGCCAAAAATCCAGCACTTATCATTTTCATGTTTTATGTCACTTATTTTAACACAAGGATCACACAACATATTTCAAGCATCATTTGAGCATGAAAGCAACATAATATCACTTTGGAAGCAGAATGGAACAAGGGCTTTACAAAATATTTATACAATATCCCTTGAAACATTTTTTATCAACAAACATAAGCTTGATGGCATCCTAACCACGAGCAAGGTTAGATGTCATCATGGCTTACACAACCAAAGTGAGGGCTCCTACCTCTTATGTAGGGTCTAAAAAAGGGTCCTTCTCTTCTTCCTTAAGCTTGAACAAGAGTCCTGGAGTGGATGACCCTCCTTGAATCTTGGCTCTAGAACTTGAGTGCTTAAGAAAATATTTCTCACTAGAGTTAAAGATTGTAACTCTTGTGAGGGCTAGTGAAAGTTTGGACTTAGGATTTAAGTGTTTGGATGAAGTTAAGAGGATCAAGAGAAGTCTTTGAAGAACATAAGAAGAATGATGGAATAAGAAAGAAAGAACACTTAGGGAGTTTCTGAATTGAAGAGAGTTTGAGGAGTATTAATAGTGGAAAGATTAGAGAAAAAAACAAAGAAGGAAAGCACTTGGAGCATGATTTATGGAAACATGTTGGCTGAATTTTGGGATGAAAATGCTCCTTGTTTTGTGCAAACACGTTTCCATGTTTTATGCAAACACGTTTCCATGTTTTATGCAAACATGTTTCCATGTTTTGTGCAAAGATGTTAGTGGAGATTTTCTAACCTTTAGTGCATGTATGTGATTCAGAAATGTGTATGATGTATGTGGTTAAATTATTGTGTTATCATCTTAATCCAATGGCTTAGATTCATTCTTGTCTAAAGACAAGTCTAGGGATTTGTGTAAATGGCGTTGTAGTAATTTCTTTAACTAAGGCAAGGATATTTTTGTAATTAGACAATGATAGTGGTATTCTTGTAATTCCATTCATAGAGTAAGGGTATCTTTGTCATTTAATAAGGCAAGGGTAGTTTAGTAATTTCCTTTACATAGCAAGGGCATTTTCGAAATTTCCACTAAGTGATGGCATTTTCGTAATTCTTTGCATTTTTCTCTAGACATACTTAAGTAGTCTATTTGTTGTGTTTCATAACATTTGTCCAGATTCTTTTGGTTTTTGCTATCGCTAATTAATATTTATCTTAGTTATAAATTTGGGGATGTTACACATTTACTTTCACATTGACATCAATGTGATAAATCAAACTGCATTATGCCCAATCATAAAAGTAGATGAAATCATTTGAGCACATTGCCAATAAAGTGACACTTGAATATTCATTCTGCTAAAAATGTTTTGTTGGACAATCCTCTTTTCTTTGATGTACTTTCTTTGATAGCATATTCTCCATCCAAAGACCAAACAAATTCCATAGCTAAACTAAAAGACCTATTTCTCGATGCCAATGCAATGTATATAATATACTCACCATCACCACATACAACAATAAACCTCCCATTTGGATTGTTCTTTAAGTTTTGGATATATAAAATTATATCAACAATCAGCCATCATACATGAAACAAAATAATTGAACTAGTAGCAAGGAATATCATTTTAAAGCTCACTTCTTTTAATATAAACTGGAGACATAAAAAATATAGCTCCAAACTACTTATGCTACATAATTTAGGTAGGGTTCAAAAAAACGTGGAAATACTACACATTTAAGTCAGGATGAATATACCAAGATGTCCAATTTTCTATATAATGTATATTTATCTATTTCCAAAAATATATCAGGGGTTGTATTAGGGGAATGAGCAGAAATAATCAAAAATAGAAAAGCCAACCACTAATGATAAGACCTCCAATTCGAATCATCGAAATGATAAGACCTAATACTAGCCGAAGTAGCTGCCAACCGAAGGACTCGTTCATCTCGCCACTGACTCCAACTGACTTTCATCAACAGCGGCAGTTCTCGTATGACTCCGAGGCCAATTTATCTAGCAAACGCTTTTCCTTTGTCAGCGGTGGTGGTTGAGGAGGCCACGCGAGGTTCAACGAATATAAAGACTGCCACTTCCAATAATCAGTGGTTTCTAGCATCAACAATTTCCTCTTATCTCAGAACTTCCCAATTTCATTCAAATCTAGCACCACCTTTTCTGCAAAGCACATCCTTGAAACCCTAAGGTTCTTTCTATCCCTCATCAATTTCCCTTGCTCCAAATTTGAAAAATGACGGTGAAACACCTCAGAGGACGCGTGAGATGTTGGCGAGGGAGCACTGCCAGATGATCTTAGGGGCTAAGTGTAAAGTGGAAAGAAGAAGGTGGTGGCAGCAATAAAAGATTAGGTGCAAGAGAGAGTGATTTAGGGGCTAGGGTTAGTTGAGTGAGAGAAAGGGGTGAGAAGAAGTTGTTGTCGAGATAGAGAGAACTGAATATTTTTTAGGTTATTACATCGTAAAGCGCGGCAGTTGGAAAATTGACTCGGAAACAGCCGCTAAATCTTTAACCAAAGGTGGATTATATTGACCGCTGCAAAACAAGCGCCATGGTTCTGCATATTTGGTATAGTGTATGGATTAAACATGTTTATTATGCTTGAAAAATTCCAGTTGTTTTATATTTGAAAACAGAGGCTTTATTTAGATTATTCATATAACATAACTTAGTGACCATGAGGTTTATGTGCAAATGGGGCCTTTTGTGTCTGTCACATTCCCAAATTGAGTTGTCACATACACATACACATACACTCATGCAATTCTATTATTTCATCTTTCAAGCTATAGGTTGTCATTACGAAATCAATTATTTACACTCTAATAAAATATTACCACAACTGATTCGTGCCAATCATCACTAATCAAGCAAAACATGTTTTTCGATATGTTCTCATTATGTACATAATTGGAAGCGATGAAGGCACCAAGAAACTAAAAGAAATCTTTATACAATCTACATGTGCAACAATTTCCAACTGACACTAAAGTTCCCTAGCAATTTATATTATGTTGTCACCATATTCCACATACACACTATACTCTTATCATGCAAAAGCAAGATTCCAAACATAAAACATGCACAATGCATCTTGAGAAAGATGATATGTGTGAGATTGATGGTATCAAAGATTGCTTAAAATAATTTAACACATCAAAAACCAACCATCAACTCTACATGCGTGAATCATGCTTCCATCGTGATTTTACTTGCTAATTCTAGATAACTCGCAGGCAAACCCTTATCAGCTAGGGTGGCTGCACTATTCTTAAATGTGGGGTGAATGGGTTATGCCTAGGCATCAAGTTGCTTCGTCCTGTAATTTGCAATTCTTTAAAGTATCAAGAAATCTTTCTTCTTGTGCCATTTCTGACCACATCCATAGCATGTGATTGTGCCCTATAAGCATTGGCCTTTATGACATTTTCTACACATTCGACAGACTAGGTGGGACTAATCGGCCCACATTGTAGTCTGCCACTCTGACGAGCTGCTACCTTGACTACAAGGTTAGGTGATGTTAGGATGTATCGAAGATGGCACTAAGTGGGGTGGCCCTAATCGACGGTGCCAGTTGCTGACCTCTGCCTAAGCTAGTCATGATTAGTTGTGGTCCTTGTTAATGCACTATAGCTCTAATGTGCTAGATGAATACCTCTGCTAGATTCAGAACAGCCCGCTTAAGGCGCCCATATGCAACTGGTACTAATTGGCGTGGTGCTACAATAGCGATGAAGGCAACAATGATTAATATGTGGCATAGATCACCTGATAGGAAGGTGAAGATGTATGGGATCTAATCAAGAGTTCAAAAGAATGACAAGTGCATCACATTGAACCTAGACATGACTAACTCTTCCTAAAGGCCTCAAACAAGAATGCAAATGGTTGTGGTTCCATTCACATAAACGTCACGTCATTTGTGGACATTTTCTCCTATACCATGCAAGCAAACCTATGGCTCTGATACCACTTTGTTATGATGCAACTTAGGAGCGTGATCGGCATGTAAGGTGTAACACCCTATTATTTAACTCAACACGCCTAGGATGTATTTCAATTAATTATTAGTTATTACTCTTTTGTTTCATCTTTTTATCAAAATACTTAGCGGAAAATAGAGTAAATTGTTTTTTTGAAACTTAAAACAAAACGTGAGCCACGCATGCTATCATAAAATGCATGTTTAAGCACAAACAAAATAAACAGAGTAAGTAGGTCATACATATACATATCTAGAAGCATATCACGCTTGAACAGGAAACACAATTCATTAGATAATATAGTTCATAATACAACGGACATAAAACAGATGGAGTTACACCCATACATAATGGGCTAAGCTTCAAATACATAAAGTCAACAAAAGCAAATACAGGGAAGCAGGAAAATACTTGGAAACAGAAAGTACATGAACGTCATAATCTAAAGCCAACTATAGCTCCCTCACACTAGTCCTATGAGTGCTAATCTAAGATACCCCTAGCAAAAGATACCACATGAAAAAGGGGATCTTCATGACAACTCGGGCACTCGAACAGGTCCTCCGTTGGAATCTACTAGCAACGCTGATCCTCCGGTGATGGTAGGAATGGTGGTCAGGGTCGTAATGCACCTCCTAGACTGGCGTGTCAAAAATCACAAACGACGCCATCGGCCTCTAAAAACGTAACGGGAAGAAAGAGAGATAAAGGGGGTGAGAATCTTGATAAAGAATCTTAGTAGGGGAAACCTCCTATCCTAATGTCACCGCCTACTCCTCCAGAAACCTTGGGTTTATTAATAAAAGGTGAGTATGCATAGAGTTCATTATTAGGTTTTCAAAACATAATTATCCAAGGTCCATTCATTTCAGGAGGAATCATGATGTCATGAATACAGCATATCATATCATGAATGTATGGCAGATAACTTATGCGATCAAAAGAAACATGTTCATATATAATATCAAGAGAAATCAAAACTATCATATGAATGCATTCTCTTCTTTTACTTATGTGACGTTACTTGCATCATTAGTATCTCTTATAGGGCCACCCTAATAAATTCTCTCTCAGAGAGATTTCTAGGTTATGAGTTCATACCTAACTAGTCGTCACTAGTTTCCAACTTATCCCAGATAAGTATAAATATATCCCGACTCCTGGAGTGCGGGTTAGGGGGCTTAAGGATCACCTAATATATACACCGACTCCCAGAGTGTGAGTTAGGATTATTTCCTTCTTTGAAATGCATCTACTTGCACCCAGTGCATAGTAAATTTATCCGCTTTGGCAGGTTACATCTACTATACCTTCACGGTTTTGTTATCTCCTTACCGAAGTAGGAGAAATGCGTCTCAGTAAGCTACGCAAGAATGTAACAAAAATACATGTTCTCAAATATCATCATGGCATTTCATTCAATATTTCATGCTTATCAAATCATGCAAATCATCATAGCATGCCACAATGTACACAACACTCAATTCTCAAGTTTATTCATTCATGTGCACAGAACACCAAAGCAACAAACATGCTCTTACCCAGAATGCCAGAATAAGGGATCGGGCTCAGCTAGTGCAAATGCTATGCATAACAACCCTTTAGATAGTTAACAATTGTAACATCCTAATTTTTAACCCAATACTCCTAGAACGTATTTAGGTTAATCATTAGTTTATTACTTTTTAGTCTCATTCTTTTAAAATCTTTCTTTAAATTACTTAGCGGAAAATATGGATAATTTTTTTTTTTGAAAACATAAAGCAAGTGAGAGCCGCATACATCGTAAAACAGGAAAATAAAATCACGGAATAACAAGGCATGAAAGAACACAGAACAATCAATAACACATCAAAGGAAATACTTCATTAATATTCATAACATGCCCACCTAAAGGTGGGGCTTAGTACAAGAAGGTGCAAATACAACAGGAAAAGAAATACAATATAAACATAAATACAAGGAAAGCGTAAATAAAAACACTCCTACCCTAGTGCACCTAAAGTAGATAGCCTCATAACAAAAGAAGATTTATCCTATTTATATGTGGTGTGTGCACTAGCTCCCCCCAAAAGGCTCTACTACTGGCGGCGATGATCCTCAGGTGACGAGGGTATGTGCCCAGGGAACTGTTCGAGCTCCTCATACGTAAACAAGTGGAGTGGAGAATGGATATGGGATGGCTGGATGTGTACTCCGCGATGGAGGTGCATCTCGGCTCTCCTTGCTAACCTTGGCTGCATCACCGTCTCCTCACTTCTCTCTCGCCTGAATAGGGAAGTGGGGGCAGAACTCTCCGAATAGATGTGCATCGGTGAGTCCTCGTATGGATCCATCTCGGACCTCCTCGATCGAGGCACATACTGCCGGTAGTCGTGTATGCCTGAGGCAGACGGGCGAGCGCGCTGGGTCTGCTCATCACGGGGGCGGGTGCGCTCGAAGATCAAGTCATCACCGAAGAGAGACGTTGGGTGTAACATCCCCAAATTTATAACTAAGAATCTTAATTATCGATAGCAAAACCAAGAGAATCTGGACAAATGTTATGAAACACAACAAATAGTCTACTTAAGTATGTCTAGAGAAAAATGCAAAGAATTACGAAAATGCCATCCTTAGTAGAAATTACGAAAATGCCCTTGCTATGTAAAGGAAATTACCAAACTACCCTTGCCTTATTAAATGACAAAGATACCCTTACTCTATGAATGGAATTACAAGAATATCCACTAACATCTTTGCACAAAACATGGAAACGTGTTTGCATAAAACATGGAAACATGTTTGCATAAAACATGGAGCATTTTCATCCAACATGTTTGCATAAAACATGGAAACGTGTTTGCACAAAACATGGAAACGTGTTTGCACAAAACAAGGAGCATTTTCATCCCAAAATTCAGCCAACATGTTTCCATAAATCATGCTCCAAGTGCTTTCCATCTTCTGCTTTTTTCTCTAATCTTTCCACTATAAATACTCCTCAAACTCTCTTCAATTCAGAAACTCCCTAAGTGTTCTTTCTTTCTTATTCTATCATTCTTCTTATGTTCTTCAAAAACTTCTCTTGATCCTCTAAACTTCATCCAAACACTTCAATCCTAAGTCCAAACTTTCACTAGCCCTCACAAGAGTTACAATCTTTAACTCTAGTGAGAAATATTTTCTTAAGCATTCAAGTTCTAGAGCCAAGATTCAAGGAGGGTCATCCACTCCAAAGACTCTTGTTCAAGCTTAAGGAAGAAGAGAAGGACCCTTTGTAGACCCTACACAAGAGGTTGGAGCTTCATCTTTAATTGTACAAGCATTGTTGGCTTCTAACCTTGATAGAATGCCTCAAGTTTGAGTTATTGTCTTAAGTTTTAAATGATTATTTGAAAAATATATTTTTAGAAATATGACATGTTCTATTCTGTTATGAGTACCCTTATGATGTTATCAAACTCAAATATAACTTGAAAAGATTGTATGTGAAACCTGATTTAATAAAGGTAACTTAAGACATGAAAATGGTAGGTGCTGGAATTTCTAGTTGTTTCTGGCAGCAGATACTTCGAAAGCTACTGTTCATAAAATATCAAGTATCTCGAAATTAAAATAATTTTAATATAAACTAGACTCATTATAGAACACTCTCCAAAAAGAATCACCTAAAACAGAGTTTCCTAGCTCAAGATATAAATTTTTAAAGTAGAGCCTAAGACTGAAACTTTAAATCTGACCTTGTAGTAGTAAAATAGATGTAACTCACTCTAGAAAAATGCAAATGGACTGATTTCAACTTTCTTGGAGAGCTAACACATATAGGAATACACCCATGTATCTTATGTATAAAGCTTTGTACCACGTAAATACATAATGAGAAATAAATTTCGGGATAGTGTACTGTGAAAGTGCAGTTTGGAAAGGTTCTGGCTAAGGAAAGACTTGGTATTTAAGCATGTCCATTGTGACCCACCTCTCTTTCCCCGGGAACCCTCCTATGCATGGTTTACAGTTGATTTACACTATTCCAAAGATGTAAATGCTAAAATTTGATGAGTTAGGAATTTGGAACTACCTTTACTAAGTCGAGATAACAAGTATACAGAGAATTATAAACTTTCTTCTAAAAGATGTCAAAACTATAAATAAAAGAATCAAGTCTTGTAAAGAGAGAATTTTAAGAATTTAAGTAGAATAATAATCTTCAAGAGTTATATGAAAGTCATAATAAAAATATATAAAGAACCTATAATAATATTTTGAAGTGCATTAATGTATTAATGGAATGCTAAGAGTACAAAGAACACTAAAAGAAAAGATAATACTAAGACATCCATTACCTCTTACGAACACTAGGAACTCAACTTGATAACTTTGGTTGTTTAATATGAATCATCTATGAAAGTGTTTACTATGAGATTTACATGATATTGTCCATGTTTTATGAAGTGATTTATAGTAATGTGAATGTATGGTGATGAATTATGAAATAATGAGGATGAATGATTGATTGCCCAGGATTTATTGTGATTACATGATAATATGCATACATTCATTTTCAAAAGAAATAATAAAAGTAAAGTTTGAAAAAGTAGCAATGAAAGTCTGGAAAAGTGGACTTGAGCTAAACTCACGGCTTAACCCCCTAAACCGTTGAGATCACGGCAACGGAAAGGAAACCAAAAAAGGTTGTGGCGACGGCCACGGTATGAGCTCATTACCCTTTAGGGTGGTCTAAGGCATTGATGCATTCATTCCGTGAGTAATTAAGAAATATGTTGATGAAATAAATGAAAGATGATGATCACTAAACAAGTGAATGTTGAGGATGAGTAATCATGAAATGCATGCAACTCCTAAATGATTACTGCTTATTAGTGGTTTTACATGATATGCTTATATGTATGCTTGAAGAAATACTGAATGAATATTTCTGCTAATGTTCAAGATTAGTTTAAAAGTAACTGCACTTCGGCTAATTGTAACACCCTAAATCTTAACCCAAGTCTACTAGTATGTTCTTAGGTTAATCTTTAGAATATTACCTCTTGGTCTCATCTTTTACTTAGAAAATACTTAGCGGAAATATGGGTAAAATTTTTCTTTTTAGAATTTAAAATCAAAGTGAGAGCCACGCTCGAAACTTTAAGGGGAATCATAGCGAAACATATAAGCAAAGCATAAGAAACACATCATGTCATGGAAACATCAACTGAATCATGGATATATATATATAACGTGCCTACCCAAAGAGGCAGGACTATTTGATACATCATGAAGCAAAATACAACTGAAATGCAATACAAGGAAAATCATAAAAAGCAAATACAAAAGAAACTACCCCCATACCCATGTGCACCTAAAGGAGACAACCTCATATACAAAAGAAGGTTTGACCTCTACTATGTGGCGTGTGTGTGCACTAGCTACTACCCCTCCTATGACTACTCCTGGTCCGAATCGTGGGGTCGAGTCGATCCATCGGGCGAATCTCGGCGGGAGTGGTCGAGCGCATCATCGGGCATGTCCACCATGGCGAGGGCGCATAGATGGCCGCCGAGCCAACCTCGGCCGACCACCGCCTCCTCACTCCCACCTCATCGGTGGAGGAGCGGGACCGAGCTCCAACCGTACATGTGGGACGGCGGGTCCTCGGATGGGTCCGCTCTCCAGTACCGGGACGCGCACATACTTGGTACTCGCGCATACCGACGCCTCGGGCTCCATGCGGAGGATCTGCTCATCGCGTGGTCTCGCCGCCAAAAATCCCGTTATGACGGTAAGGAGCAGCCGTGAAGCGGTAGTTCTGGAGACTGGAGTGCGCCTTGAAGGGTCGCCCCATGAACATGAATACTCGGACGGTCTGGCGACCCTCAAAATGATATGACCCGAGTGCCGGGTCATGGTGCAGCTCCCATACCGGTGTCGATGAAGAGTACAAACGCCGCCATCTCAAGATATGACGGAAGAAAAGAGAGAGGGAATGAGAATCTTTCTAAAAGAATTCTCAAGAGGGTTATCCCTACCTAGGTGTCATCGTCACATCCTCAGGAACCTTGGGTTTATTTCTAAAAGGTGTGCATGCATATAATTTCCTTTTAAGTTGGTTTTCCAAAGAGGTATTTTATCCAAGGTCCGTCATATTTTATAATGCGTCTTTATAACTTAAGCGTAAATACACTAATGATATGAATGCATCATAAGGTAACCCAAACAATAGAATGACTAGGAAACATTATAACATTGGCATAAGTATAGTTTATGTGACATTGTTAACTTTAACTTTCATCTCTTGGGGCCGCTCTTAAACTTCTCTAGGTTATGAGCTCATACCTTAACTAGTCGTAACTAGCTCTTACTTATCCTATGATAAGCGTAACATAATCCCGACTTAATGTACTGCTAGGGGGCAAATTAAGGATCTCCTTTCTAGGATCATTTCCTCTTTGAAACGCTTTGCTAGCCACGTGGGCCTCGCAATTTGTCCGCTTTGGCAGGCTGCATCTACACATACCCTCACGGATTTGTCTCCTCCTGGGGTGCTCGGCCGAACCGGGTGTCACCCAGAGAAGCTGCCTCATGTTGTGTCACATTTATATTCTCATAAGTATTAAATCACAATTACCTCATCATTTATCATATTCATTTTTATCATGCATTCTCATGTAGCTTTTTCATAACATATATATCATCACATGAAACTTTCTCATAACATTCGTCACATAAAACTTTCACACAAACATCATCACATAGTCATATTAACAATCATCCCCATAAGCTCATAGACATGTTATGTTATAACTCATAGTGTTTTAAACTTTGATTCTTATGAGTCTTAAACTTGCAAATTAATTGTTCTAACATTATCCTTAACTTCTTTATACGCCTATAGTTTGACAATTAATGAGTTATACAAATTTTATGCTCAAGAACTAATCCAAATAGCACTAAGCAGAATTTGGACAGCTTTATGTTTATGTGATTACGGGGTTCTAGAAGTTACGGTTTAGATCTTTATCTCACTTTCTAAGTTATTGATCATTAACACCTAGTCTCTTGGGAACCTATAAGGTTATAACTAAGTATTTCTCACCTCACCCTATGGTCAAGAACATCTCTAAACCACAAGAGTGCAGAAATCAAAATACTAACTTTACTGTACCTAGAAGTCACAATAATGACCCTTTCTAAGTTCGGTTTGCTCCTAAGGTTTCAAGATTAAGTCCTAAACCAATTATGAGTCATTCCTACTCATACAAACTAATTTAAAACCATGATTATTGAATCTAAACCTTGCTGGACAGAATCCAGAAAAATAAATCTTTAAGGGATCTAGAACTCTCAAATTAATTCTTTTCTAGTTCCTAACTTATCCTATCTTTCACATATGAGTCTTAACATAATTATTACCCAAACATAAGCATATTAACATCATTAACACAGCTCATACAGTGGCCAAACATAGCAAGGCAGAACCGAAACAACAACTCCATTTAAAGGCATTGAATCATAGTTTCTAAAGCACATAAAATACTAGTTTCTCTTGGAACCTTATTAAAACCTTCAAAACTCTTTTTATGAACACTTTTATCATCTAAACTCATGAAAATACTTAATAGGGCAGTGGCTATATTATTTTCATCTCAAGAGGTCCTAAATTCATAACACTTAGTTCTACACATTCCTTATACTCGTATAAGTTTAGAAAAATCATAAAACATAGTTTTCAATACTTGAAAACATTAAGGCCTCATAGGGCCGAAATATGAACCATAGGAAATAAATGTTTTAGACCTTTGTTTGAGATATCCTTGGGCAAGTCTTTGAGCTCTAGAATCATTAAAGTGATGACATAAAAATAAACATGCTCATGCACTTATTTTAGTTATTGCTAGAAAGTAAAGTGAGAGCAATAAATAAATATGTGGTGCAATATATTATTATCTTTGATATTTAGGTGAGGACTTGAAATATAAATATGATAATGCAAAGCTTGAAACATAAACATGATAATGCAAGTTCATTCATTATCTTGGGATTTAGTGATAGCAAGGAAATAAACATGATATGCAAAGCTTAAAGTAAACATGATGCAAGTTTCATTTTTATGTTTAACTAGAGCTCATATAAGACTTTAACAAGATCATAACCCCATACAATATCTCAAAGATCACAACACAAGAACCGAAAATCATATAAAAGAGAAAGAAAGTGAAGCTACATCAAGTTCTTTATTAAGTACCCAAAACCCCTATCTAGAGACAAATCTCTAGAACGTGCCGGCCAACTTTAAGGTTGACAAGGGTAGGCTTGGGCTTTTAGAAATCCTTAGATTAATTTTCTTAAGTTGGAAAACCATGTGAGCTAGATAACATATAGATGAAGTTGTAAGAAAAGGAAAACTCAAGCTTTAGAGGTTTCTTTGAGATGAACACAATGTCATCATCTAGAAACTCTCATCATCAAGCTATCATGCTCAAATCAAGGCCTCATGGCCGAAAATGAAAGGAAAGGAAAGACAAAGGAAAGTTCAAAAAGAATCCAAGAGAAAACTAGAGAAAAACACTTTCTTGAGCAAAATAAAGTTTGAAAACAAATCCCTACCTATTGATGAAGATAAAAGCTTGAACTTGAAGATGAAAATGAGATGAGCAACACCTCCTAGGATGGTGGTGATGATTTCGGCCAAGGAAAGGAAAAGGAAAGGAGATGTGTTTTGAGTGAAGTTGTGTTTGAGGTGTGGTGTTTGAGAGGCTTGATGATGGTTCAAGGTTTTGGGGTGGTGATTGATGGTTGAGAGGTGATGATGAGATGAAGAGATGAAGAAGATAAAGATGAAAAGAAAGGAAGAACACTCTTGGAACTTTGAGAGAAAAAGGAAAGACTAGCAAGACAACTCTAAAACTCTAAACTTTGCAAATGCTTCAAGGTGCAACAAGGCTAACACAAGCATCCTATTTATAGAAAAACAAAACCATGGAGGAGTGAATGGGGAGGGTGCTGGCCGTAGCTTTGAAGGGCAAAGGGAGAGAAAAATATCTCTTACACAAGGTCATTCAAGCATGGTTTGAAGTATGGAAGCTATGCTACAAAGTATGGCTTGATGTGAGTTAATTTCCTATCAAATTTTTATGAAATTAGGCTTCTAGAACCTTAACATGGCTGGAACTTTTCCAGCCACAAATAAATGGGGAAAATGGGTTGTTTTAATTATTTATTCATGTGGAAATTCAAGCTTGATTGAAAGTTATGACAAGGTATAGTGTATGTGACTTGAGGTATGGCCTTGGAGTGTTGAAAATTGAACATGTGATGCATATGGAGGGAGGGCAGCTTCGCCAAGGCTGGACAGCAGAGTGGGAGGATGATTTGACCATTTAATTGTGTGTTAATGGTAGGTTTAGATGTGTATTAGCTTAGGTACAAGGTTAGGAATGATTAAGCTTAAGTTTAGGTAACTAAGAATGTGATTTAGAGAGTTTATGACAAGTTTAGGAGTGCTCATACATCATTAAAGAATTTAAAACTCATTTATGAATAAACAATGTGTAACACAATTCCATGATTTAAGGAATTGGAAAGAGAAAACACTATTCAAGATTCTATGACTAGGTGTCATAAAATTAAAATATGATTTTAGGTTGTAATTAAGTACTTTTTGGTTCTAATCAACTTTAATAAATTATTTTGACTCTAGATTAATTAAGGAAATTAATTAACCTTCGATTAGAGCCTAATATTGCTTAGGTTTGCTTAATCGTGTGATTAAGCGTAAAAGTACGAAACTAGGGGCAAAACCGTAATTTTGCACTAATTTTGCCCGGGACTTGAAAAATTAAAACTGAGGTCATAGAATACATAAAAACGCCTTTTAAAACCATCCGAGAAGTTTCGGGTTCATCCCAAGACTTGTGAATCGGGTAAAACACCACAGGGTGTTTTGGTCATTTTGACTCAAAACTCAAATGAGATTTTCGATCCCGGGAAGGTACACAAGTCATCTAATCCCCTTCCAACATTGAGTTTGCCCTTCGAGTACTGTCAGGTCAGCTTTCCTCGAATTCCGGGCTGAAAATGGCCTCAGGGACATTTTGGTCATTTTCACTCTAACAGAAAATCGGGGCGTTACACTAATCACGTTTGTGAAAGTTTGATAATTGAATCCTTACCTGTTCACCTTTTTATAATAAACCCGAAGTGACTGGGACGATAACGATGACACTTTTAGTACAAGTAGGAACTCCTACTGAGAAATCATGTATTTCTCACTCCTATGTTTATTTTCCGTTGTCGTTACCAGAGACAGACGTGTCCACCTAAAGCAACGAGGCCGTAGCTGAGGAAGGAGGTAGCACGTGAAGATTTCAAACCGTTCAAGTAGGAGCATTCCGAGCTTTAGTTACATTATAGTTTGTGAGAAACAATTAGTAATAGTAGAACTTATATTGTTATTTGTAATAACTTATCAGTATGATATACGCCCTGTTGTGACTTATGTATTAAGTGATTATATTCCAGTTTATGTGATAATTGTTCTACACTTAGTCTTTTATTCCGCTTATTTAATTAAGTGCGCAATGTAACTTGATTATTATCTATAAAAGCGCTATGTATTTCACTTCTAATTCTGTGCTTAAGTTTTCAAAAAAATTAATTTATTTAAAAAAAAAACTTCCATTATTTTTCTAAGTTAATTTCAAAAGAAAATTAATACAAGGCATAAGTGACAACTAATAGAATCCAAATGTGAACTTAAGCACAGTGGGGTTCTATTAGGGTGTTACATTGGGGAGAATCGTTAGCTCTGTAAAGGATATGCGAAGGGACATCCTATGTACATGAAGACTCGAATGGCGCATCGTCCCTCAAAATGATATGATCAGTGGTTCGGATCAAAATGCACCTCCCAGGTGGAAGTGTCGATGAACAGTACGAACGTCGCCATCGTGATTTAAAGATATGACGGGAGAAGAAGAGAGAAAGAAAGGAGTGAAAATCTTGCTAAAGAATCTCAGTAGGGAACCTCACTACAAAAAAATCAGTAAATTGTGGCGGTTATTTTGGAAAATTGTGGCGGTTAAAACTGTCATTATTTATGAAAAATGGCGGTTCTCAGAACCGCCGTAATTACCAACGCCATTAAGTAAATTATGACAGTTCAAAACAACCGCCACAATAAACGTCCAAAACCGCCATAATTTATGGACATTGTATGATCGTAACCAAGACAATTTATGGCGGTTAAAAACCGCCACTTTTCCCTATGTTAATTACGGCGGTTGAACCGCCATTTTTTCTGTATCGTAAATTATGGTTGGGTTATACCGCTTTTTCCAGCGTGAAATATGAATGATTAATAGGTAAATTGTGGCGGTTAGTAGCCGCCGCTTTTTCTATGCGAATTCTGGCAGCTTGAAAACCACCGTTTTTCACTTAACAGTGAAGTGCATCTTGCTAGTGTTTTTCTGTAGATTGAGGCGGTTATCAACCGCCATATTTTCCATTACAGTGTGACAATTCCATTTTATATAGAATTTTCAATCTATTATAAAACCCTGTTAATTATTATTTTTCTACTTGTAAATTTCACATAAAAACAAATATACATATGATATAAACATGATAATATAATATCCAATAGAAAGATACATTACTTAAATACAAAATGAATACTACACCTAGAAACATAAGTACTTATAAGTCTTAAAACAAAATAATCATTCCAAGTCATTTTGTACACCTAGAAGCATAAGTACTTATAAGTCTTAAAACAAAATAATCATTCCAAATAATATACCAGTCATATCAGTAATTAATAAAAAGATCATGTCTGTGGACTCAAGTCATTAGTTGCTAGATTATTATTGCTTCCATCAGATGATCTTCTTATATCATTAAGTGATTCAGGCCCACTTCCTATATCACGTCCCTGCAATAAAGATATATAAACTAATATAAGGCTAAATTAATAAATGATAAATTGAAAAGAAATAAATTATGCAAGCAGAAATAAATTGACAAATATTATGATTAAAAATTAGCAATCAGTAGTACTAATTAGTAATTATAAATCAACTATCATATGTAAGTCTGGAATGCCTTTACCATGAACTTTCATGCATTTACAAGTGTTGTGATTGTCCCCACTTAAAATCATTGAGGTTATGCGCACTAGTAGAATAAATTTTAAACAACCTCAGATACATTCTTTATATTAACTCAAGAATAAGAGGGTGCCACATAGAGTAAAATACTACCTTAAAAAGTGGATTAGGATTCTATGATAACTCTTTCTAGTGGTTTCACAACTAGAGAAAATGAGAATGATGCAAGCCTGCTTATAGTTTCAATTCCATTGAGACCACATACAATCACAATTCTAATTGAGGGTTTAGGGGACAAATAGGAATTGGCCTGCACTAAGCTATGATCATAAACACATGCCTCTAGGAAAACAAGCAAGTAATAGAAACTCCACTTAGGCATATCATTACCATTTTATTTAATTACTTATTTTAACACTAATTATTAGCTTAGAAAAACCCTTCAGGTTTGTTTTTAAGTCTCAATTTTCAACTTCTTACCTTTTCCCAATCAACCAAATCTTCTCATATATGTTCCTTCCAACAAATAAGACAATGAAAAAGTTCTCTGCCAACTCTCACTTCAAATAAAAAAGAATATCAAACTATACTGCAGATGCAAAGTGCTGCTATATGTATGAATATTTATCCACACAAACTTAACACAATTACTCTTTGGAGGCTCTCTTTATATATAAAAAATAAATAGTGGCATTTTTTGTTTCTGGCTCATTAATATTATGGCATAAATATATCAAGTGGTATATATGTTGTGTCGTCCTCTATTATCCTTTTCATGTTTGGTTAGTGGCATGGATAACATCAAAAAGAAATGGCTGAAGATTCCTCCACAAACAATATTGGCTTATAAGGCTACATATCCATCGTTCATATGAAACACAAAAGACAGAATACTATTTGATTAACATATATACATGCACCATACTTATTTCTAAGGTTTTTCAATCTATGGATATAGTCTCAGTTTGCTATAAACCACCAATTGTAAGCAACATGAAATGAGAAATAAACAAACAATCATGAGAAATAAACCAACACCATAAATACATTAAAGATGAGATTAATCCGCCATGAAAGTTCTTCATATGAAAGTCCCTCATACCTTCAGGTTTCTGACTTGGTGAGGCCAGCCCGTTGGAATAAAAATAGCTTCTCCCAACTTTTGTATAAAAGTCCAAGGCTCAATTCCTACAAGAAAATAACTATCAACATACGCTTGCAATTTAACCAATCAAAAGGAAGCTCAAGCCAACAAGAGAAAGAGACCAAGGTTCAAACAAGGGCAGCCTTCAACTTTGTGGAAGGAATTCTCTAATATGTGAGAACCTTAAAAATAGTTAAATGGACAAGTTATGCAAAGTAGAGAGATAATAATAGTGCAATTTCTCATCCAAACAACCTCCCAAAACCAAATGCAAGAACCATCATCAAAGCCAAAAGAAACCAATGGTCTGCACCAATGTCAATTGCAAATTAATGGGTGCTGAACTTAATACAAGAAGCATTGATGCACCATTTGTGTGAACCAATACAAAAGATGGCGCTAACTTTTCACAAAGAAAATAATTTAACTAGAACTTGTTAGTTAAAAGCAGAGATACAAAGCAATGGAACTGGCTTTTACTTCTTGGGCATAGCTTAGGTAGTTGGTGAGTCAAGAATTAGGATTTAGTAGAGTTCAACTAAGCTAGCCTATTGGATTTTCAGCCAGAAAAACATTCCAACCCTTCACAAATATCCTAACTAAATTTTAGCCTATCACCCTAAGCACCAATTTGCCAATCTCTAACAGGATGGGCAACACTCACCTTATGATCAGCACCATCACTTCCAAGATGTTGGGGAAAACAATCCCCTCTACCCCAAACCAATCTCAACTTTTAAAATACAGCAATCTATGTACATTTGAAGAGTATAAATTGCATTTCTCATTAGTGGAAGCTGCACCAAACTAGTGGGAATCAAAGTGGAAAAATGATATGAACATTTAAATTGACAATTAAAAAAAAAAAAAGGCAAATCATTCAAGCTTCCATCTAAACAAAAGAACATCCATAAACCACTAAGATCAAGGTATTAATTTCATCCAAAAAGCAAACCAATTCCTCAGGTTCAACCAAAAAATAATCATGAAAAGAAATCAGGCATTTTAATCAAAGAAAAAATTGAAACTTACAGTAGCACGAAAACAATAAAATAAAAACAAAATCAGAAACAAAGACGCACCGCTTTGTGAGAGAAAGTTCAGAGTTGCCCAGTGAACAAGGGTTTGACGGAGGAATAGGGTCGAAGAGGACCTCGATCTCGTGGTGGGTTAGGATGAAGAGAGTTGTAGGAGCATATTGGGTCTACCCATTTCGGTTATGGGAAATCGAAGCAGATTGGGTTTACCTTCAGCGACACAAGCTGTTGTAACTCCCAGCGAGCTACCCTAACTCCACCAGCACCGGCCAGGAAGAGCGCGCCACCAGCAAGCCAAAGACGCCTTCCAAAGCAGATTGGGTCTAGCCTCAGCTTGGTTCACGGAGCGTCATGAGCGGCTAGAGTAGAATGGTTCACGGAGTGATCGTGAGCTGCCAGACCAGAATAGATTGTTCACAAGTGCCCCGAAGGATGAACCGAACGATGAAAGAGGGAGCGGGGAGCGTGAATCGAAAGATGAAAGATGGAGGGGGGAGTGGCGTGAGGAATGGATTGGCGCGAATACTGAAAGGGGAAGTGGAGAGTGGCGCGGAAGTCAAAGAAAGAGGGGTTTTGCTTTTACCCTGTTACCAGTGACCTGTTATTCAACTGTATTTTTGTGAGAACAATTAAGATGTAAATTGCTTTCTGATTTTTTATGCAGCTAACATTCAACTCAACTCATCTATTTGATTTTTTTTTCCAATTATATCAAATTTTTGCAAAACTTGAAGAAATAAACTTGTACGGAACATATGCAATGCAATGGACATTTGGAATTGGGCTTGAAAAATTACTTTTAGTGAACTTGAGGAACTATTTTTTTCAACAAAAAAAAGAAGACCTATTTTTGAAACAAAATAATCTAAATTCTTTTTTGAGTGATATCAAATATAATATAGTTTTTTTAATCCAATTGTTGAATCATAATTTCATCTTATCATGTTAAACAAATGTGTCAAACTTTAGAATAATTGGATACGTGTAAGAGTGTTATCAAATAGTTTTTATTTGCATACATAAAAAACTAATTGTTTGACCAATGTAATGCACGGGATGATAATAAAAGATAGTTTGTTGGTTATTATTGAAAATAAATATTAATTTATTTAAATATATTTTATAGAAATTTAAATTCAATATATAAATTTACTTTTAAAATAAGTTAATAGTTAAATAATTAAATAACTGAAAAAAATATGAATGTGTCATTCTATTTTATTTATTATTTTGAATATTATGTTTATAAGGTTAAATAAGCTATATACTTTGAAAGCTCAATAAAAAAACCCATTAAGTGTGCTAAATAATGGGTAAATAATTTTTTTTGTTTTACTCCAATTCTATTAACTAATGCACTATTGGGTTTTTATTTTTTCATTGCTTCTTATCCCAAACATAGACTTGGGCTTTTCGAATCTCATTTTTATCTCAAGTCTGACAACTTTTTTTTTAATGTTTTATTCTTTTTCTTCTTTATATTTTATTTACATCCTTTGACTGGCAAAATTCTTTAAAATTAGTCTTTTTTTATTTTGAAAGTTCTTGTATAGCTAAGCATAATAAAGTTTGACTTAGAATCTATAAGTTCCACAATGAACAATGATATATGAAATGTGTGTGTGTGTGTGCTCGACAAAAATGTGCTCGGGTTTTATCAACTATTTCACTTTTGTTTCCATTTTCAAAGGAATACACTACACTATATTATAGTAACAAAGCAAGTTCCAAATTCAAATAAAATTAAAAAAATAAAATAAAATATGTTCTATTTACCATAGTTTATTATTTTAATTATAATATTAAAAAATCAAGAGACAACACATCATATTAAAAGAGTTAACGTTTAATTTAAGTTTTCTATCTTCAATTTTTAGCCAGTAAATAGAAAATTTTAGTTAATATTTTTTAATTTTTTTTACAAATATTAAATAATATTAAAAATAAAAAATTTAAAATATTAAAAGAAATTGTGATATGTATCATTAGATATTTTATCACATTACCTTTTTAGCTAAATCAAAAATTAAATAAAATGATTAATTTTGAAAAATAGTCTAGTTTAAACATCTAATTAAAATATTTAGAAATTAAGATATCTATTTGTAACAGGTCAAATTTTAAATAGTGAGAATGCTTTTTTTCCTCTATTTTATTAAAAAATAGTAAAAAAAAAAATAGCAAAGGTAAATAACAGCGGTTCATAACCGCCATAATTCACTAAAATTGTGACAGTTCAAATAACCGCCCTAATTATACTGCCGTTTCTTTCACTAAAATTGTGACAGTCTAGGAAACCGCCCGTAATTTCCCACATATTGTGGCGGTTTTGCAAAACCGCCCTAATTTTCCTGCCATAATTCACACTTTTTTTTGTAGTGCCTCCTGTCTAGGGTTACATCGTCAAGTCCTCAGGAACCTTGGGCATATTATAAAAAGGTGAGTCATGCATATAAAGTTCATTATTAAGTTTATAAGTATAATTATCCAAGGTTCATTCCTTTTAGAATGAATCTTAATGCATGAATGCAACATAGTAAGGCATGAATGTGTGTCAATACATTATGCAAGCAATTCAATAAATCATAACATCAAACAACATATATGTGGCATAAAGTGGCATATTAACTTTCAAGTGACACTTTTCTCTTTTCTCAACTTTATGACTTAAGAACTTCGTACTTAAGCATTATGGGGCCACCCTAAAACATCATCTAGGTTATGTGCTCATACCTTAACTAGTCGTCACTAGTTCTTACTTATCCTCTGATAAGCTAAAACATAAAAATAATCCCAACTACTAGAGTACAGGCTAGGGGGCTTAAGGATCACCTATCATAGGAATATTTCCTTCTTTGAAACGCTCAACTGGCATCTAGTGTACAGCGAATTGTCCGCTTTGGTAGGCTGCATCCACTCATACCCTCATGGATTTGCCTCCTCCCCACCGGAGCGGGAGAAGTACGTCTTAGTGATACGTCACATTAGAACTCAGTTCCTGGGGGTGCTTAGCCGAACCGGTGTCACCCAAGACTTTATCCCGTATGATTTCAAAAACATTCTCAAGTCCTTAATTTGATGGAAATTCGGTAGCATAACTGCTGTATACCGAATTTCCTTCAAATTTGCTTTATGCCACAATAACTCATAATACATGTACTTTCTCATTCAACTTCTATAATCATAATAGACTTAAAACCACATAAGCAGACTCATCATAGCACATGTATCATCATCTCATACTTAGATTTAATAAACTTAAGCATCAAGGAATCTATAATGTCTTATGTTTTGACCCCTAGGGCCTCAAACTTGAAATCTAAGTTCTCTATCATCACACTTAACCTCTCGAGCACCTATAGGTTCACAACTAATAAGTCCTCACTCATTTCTATAAACATAAAAAATTATAAACCTCAAGAGTGCATAATCTATGCTTTGCTAATTACAAGTATCTCACAACTTTGACCCTTTCTAAGTTCGATCTTCTCCTATAGTACTAGGATCAATTCCTAAACCAATTATGAGTGATTCCTATGTATTTATACTAATTATAAACCATTATTACTTAGGTTAACCTTGCTGGAATAGAACCTAGAATTTTTATTTCTAAGGGTTCTAGAAATCTCATTTTAATTCTTTTTTAGTTACTAACTTATCTTACCTTTCTCAAATTGATTCTTATATCAAGTATACATGAATGTACTCCTTCTAACACAATAAAATCATCAACATATAGTGAGCATAATAACAATGCAGAACCAAAAATATAAACCTCATATCATGCATAGAATTTTCATTTCTAACAGAAATAAATTTGCTAGTTTCTCTTGGGACCTTTACAAAACTTCTAAAACTCTTTTGAAAACAATTTATCTTAATAAAATCATCATGAAACCAATAAGGGCAGTAGCTATTTCAAAATAATCTCAAGAAGGATTTAAATGATAAAATCATGCTTAAAATATTCCTTGAGATCATTTAAGCTTAAGAAAATTATAGAACATAGGTTTTGGCACTTGTGACTAGATGAAACTTACACCAAGCTCATCATCATCACATGGCCAAATTTTTGGTTCATCAAAACTCTTCCATTTCCATTATTTACTTGAGATAACAAGGGACAAGTCTTTGAGCTCTAATATTCTTAGGTGATAACAAGAATACAAACATGTTATGCACTTCATTTTATCTTTATTAGAAAGTAAAGTGAGAGCTTAAAATAAATATGAGATGCAACTCATTTTTATCTTTAAGATTAGGTGATGACTTGAAAAGTAAACATGAATTGCAAGGCTTGAATTTAAACATGATAATGCAAGTTTGTTTCTCTATCTTTGAGAGTTTAATGAGGACATAAGAAATAAATATGCTATGCAAGGCATAAATTTAAATATGAATGCTAGTCCATTATTATCTGTCATTAGAGCTCATACAAGACTTTAAGGAAGTCAAGATCACAATCCCAATCATAATCTCATCAACATAAAGCAAGCTCTAAAGTTCTAAGCACCAAGGTTTCAAAGAAACCTCATGGTTCTTTGAACATCATCATCAAGCTTAAGGAAATGAAATTAAAACAAAGCTCCAAAGGAAAAGAAAAGGAAAGAACCAAAATCAAGAGAAAATGAAGGAAAATACACCAAGTTCTTTATTATGTACCCAAACCCCTATCTAGAGTAAAACTCTAGAGCGTGCCGGCCAACTTTAAGGTTGACAAGGATAGGTTTTGGGCTTATTGAAATCCTTATGATTAATTTCTTAAGTTGAAATCATTAGTGAGCTAAGTAACATATGTAAAACTTAAAGGAAGAAAGAAAAACTCAAGCTTTAGAGGTCTTATTGAGATGAACACAAGATCATCATCTAGAGACACTCATCATCAAGCTATCATAAGATGAAACTTGGGCCTTGAAGGCTAAAAATGAAAAGGAAACACCAAGAGGATACTAAAAATAAATAGCAAAGAAAACTCATGAGCTCAACATTTTCTTTCAAGAACAAAGCATATTTGAACAAAAGAAATACTTGAGAACAACTCCCTACCAAGTATGAAGATGAAAAAGGCTTGGTCTTTGAAGATGAGAAGAAAAGCTCTCCTCAAAGTGATGATGATGATTCGGCCTTGAGAGGAAGAAAAGGAAAGGATGGGTTTTTGTGTGAGCTTGTGTTTGAGGATGAAAGTTTAAGTGTTTAGAAGATGATTCGAGGTGGTGGTGTGGTGGTTTGAAACTGTGATTCAAAGAGGAGATGAAGAAGATGAAGATGAAGGAAAGCTCTTGAAACTTGAGAGAAAAAGGAAGAACTTGCAAGAATGTTAGAAACTTTGAACTTAGCAAAATGAACAAAAGTGATACAAGTTCATCCAAGGTAGCTATTTATAGAAAATCAAAACAATGGAGATGGAATGGGAGGTAACGGTAGCCCTTGCCTCATGTTCCATGAGATGAGAGGTTTAATTTTTGAAGCATGGTGAGGCATGGTTTGAAGTATAGTGAGTATGGTGCAAAGCATGGCTTGGTATGGACTTGAAAATTCATTTGAATTTCAAATATTAGGCATGGAGGGGGAGAATGGCCGTGAGGTTTAGAGGGAGGGAAGAGAGGTTTCTTTTGTTTAATTGTGGTTTAGGGATGTAATTAGGTGTATCTTAGGTTAGGTTTGTGATTAGGAATTATTAAGCAAGTGTTTAGGTACTAAGAAAGTAATATTGAATTTCAAGACATGATTAGGGAGTGCTCATACATCATTAAAGGAATTAAAACTCATTTTATTCATAAACAATTGTAGACACAATTCCTTAATTTAAGGAATTGGAGTGAGAAAATACTATTCAAGATTCCATAACTAGGAATCTTGAATTTAAAAATAGATCTAAGCAATTTTAGGTTCTAATTAACTTTAATAAATTATTTTGACTCTAGATTAATTATGGAAATTAATTAAACTTCGATTAGAGCCTAATATTGCTTAGGTTTGCTTAATCACGCGATTAAGCTCAAAAACACTATACTAGGGGCAAAATTGTAATTTTACATAAAAACTGCCTGGGACCACCGGGACTTAAACTAATGTTGTGAAATACATAAAACCATCTAGAGAAGTTTTGGGCTCATCCGGCACTTATACCCGCGTAAAAATGGTACAGGGGTATTTTGATCATTTTGACTTGAAACATTAGAAAATGAGATTTTCGATCCTGAAACCACTTAAAAGTCATCTAATCCCCTTCAAACATTGAGTTGACCCTTCAAGAACTGCCAAATTGGCTTTCCTCGAATTTCGACAGAAAATAACCTCAGGGGTATTTTGGTAATTTTCACTCAGACAGACGAGGTGTTACAACAATTACTCACATGAATTACTAACTCTCAAATTCCTCTTCTATCTTATTGTATATTATGCATTGACACTTACGAGCCTTAAACTTCCGATCTAATTAACTTAGCATCTGAATTAGATCTTTTATGCACCTAAGGGATCATTACCAACAATTCTCACTAATTATTATGATTATGATCAAAACCAAATAGCATAGGGCAATAAGGGTAGAATCTACATTTCACAATTATGGATGTCTAGGAGTCACAACTTTGACCCTTTCTAAGTTTCGACTTCACCTAAGGTGCTATAATCAATTCCTAAACCAATTATGAGGGATTCCTACACACATATACTAATTACAAACCATTTTTACTATGTTTAATCATGCTGGAACAAAATCTAGAATCTTGGTTTCTAAGTGCTCTAGAATTCTCATTCCTAATCTTTTCTAGTTACTTGTTGTTTATAACACCCACCAAATAATTTTTGCTCCACTCAACCACAATTTTTACACATTCTAACTTGTTAAAACAACATCATATAGTTGCCATAAGTCCAGGGCAGTGGCCGAAACATATACATCATAAAATCACATTTCAAGTGCACACAAGTTACTAGTTTTCTCTTGGGATCATTTTAGAACCTCAAACTCTTTTAGAAACTAATTTATTTCATTAAAATCATAAAATCATAAGCAAGGGTAGTAGCTATTTTAATTTGTTCATAGTTGAGATTTAAAGCATAAAAACATGTTTATATCATTTTTTAAGTTCACCTATGCTTAAGAAAATTCTTAAAACATATCTTGTTGGTCCTTGTAACTAGATGAGACTTATACTAAGTCCATCACCATCACATGACTGAAAATAACATTCATAAAATGCTTCCATTTTCCAGACTTTACTTGAGATAAAAGGGCAAGTCTTTGAGCTCTAGGATCTTTGGGTGATGACATAAACTTAAACATGTTATGCACTTTGTTTTACTCTTTATTATAAAGTGAGAGCATAAATGTAAATATGAGATGCAAGCTTATTATTATCTTTAAAGTTTAAGTGATGACTTAAAATATAAACATGAGAATGCAAGTTCATTTCTTTATTCTTGAGGTTTAGTGATGACATGAAAATAAACATGAGTGCAAGTTCTTTTTAGATTAACTAGAGCTCATACAAAACTTTAAAGGAACAATAATAACCTCAATCTAATACTTATCTAGCAAGACAAAGTGAGCTTTAGAGTTCTTTTACTATGGTTTCAAAGAAACCTTATGCTTTGAACATCATCATCAAGCTCAAGGAAAATGGACTAAGAGATCAAAATAAATAACCACATTTCTTGAAACAAGATATAAAGAGAACTACACCACATTCTTCATTTTATGCCCAGGAGCTCTTATCTAGAGTAAACTCCAGAATGTGCCAGCCAACTTTAAAGTTGACAAGGGTAAGCTTTGGGCTCTTTGAAAACAAAATCATATCTTTTTCTTAAGTAAAACCTTTAGTGAGCTACCTAGCATTTGCATCAATCTTTGTAAAAGAAAAGGAAATGAGAACCGAAACTATAAAGGAAAGGAAAGGAAAAATCGAAACCATAAGAAAAGAAAAAGGAAGGAAAAACCAAAATGCTTCAAGATCAAAAACAAGTTTCAAGCTTTAGAGGTTTCTCAAATGAAAATCTCAAGACCATTATCTTGAAACCTCATCATTAAGGTAAAGATTTCCTTTCAAAATCAAGTCTCACAACCAAAAATTAAAAAGAGAGAAAAAGAGTTTGAGCTAAGAGAAAACCAAAACATTTCATATCAAGATATGAACATAAAAATAAAAGCTTTTGAAAACAAAACCCCTACCAAAGATCTTGTCTTGGATGAGAGGAAAGAGCTTTGTTCTTGGTTGGAACGAGAAGACAAAAACCTCCTCTTTATGCCTTATTGATTTCAGCCAAGAGGTAAGAAAAGCAAAGGAGGAGTTTTCTTGAGAGTTTGAGCTTAGAGGTGGAAAGGTTGTGTGTTAGGGAGGTGGCTTGAGGTGGTGGTGTGGTGTTTCAAGGTGGTTTATGGTAGTTTGTGGTGGTGGGGGGGGGGGGAGTTTCTAAGTGGTGGAGAAGAACTTGAGGTTAAGAGAAAGTAAGAAAGCTTCTTTGGTCACAAACTCAAACAAAAAAGCAAATAGTAAAAGTATGAGATTTCTTTACACTTTGCTATATATATTATGGGTTAAATTTTGAAATATGGAGGTGAATTTTTGGGGGGAAAGGCAATGGCATTATGCAGCCTTGAGGGAGGAAAATATCTCCCCAAAGTGGTCATTCAAGAGTATAGTTCAAAGTATGGCTAGACATGGTTGCAAGTATGGTTCAAGGCATGGCTCCAAGTATGGTGTAGGCATGGTTCTTTGAGTGTGATTCAAATCAACATGTGAAGAATATGGGGAGGAATGGCTGGTCATAATGTGCAGCCATGGGGAGGAAATGTTTCTCCTAAATGTGGATTAGAAGTGTGTTTAGGTGTATTTTTTATTAAGCTTTTGATTAGGAGTTTATAAGTAAGTGTCTAGGTAAGGTAATGGATAATTAGAGATGTCTAGACATAATTAAGGAGTGATCTTGCTTCATTAATGAAAATCAAACTCATTTATGATGTAAACAATTCTAGACACAATTCCTTAATTTAAGGAATTAGAAAGAGAAAACAGTATTCAAGATTCCATGACTTGAAATCTTGATTTTTAAAAAGAGATTTAAGTTTAATCTAAGCAATTTTAGGTTCTCATTAACCTTAATAAATTATTTTAACTATAGATTAATTATCAAAATTAATTAATCTTCGATTAGAGCCTAATATTGTTTAGATTTGCTTAATTATACCATTAGGCTCAAAAACACTATTTCAGGGTCAAAATTGTAATTTCATACAAACACTGCCCGAGACCACTTGGATCAAAACAAATATTATCAAGCACATATAATTAACATTTCGAACTCTCGGGAGAGGTTCCGGGTTCAAATGGCACTAATACCCCCGTAAAACACTATAAGGGTATTTTGGTCATTTTGAGCCGAAAGTTTGGAAAAATGAGATTTTCATCTCCATATCATTTTCAACATATATAATCCCCTTCAAGCATTGAGTTGACCCTTCGAGGACTGCCGGGTCAGCTATCCTCGAATTCAGGGTGAAAATGACCTCAAGGGCATTTTTGTCATTTTTGCTTAGACAGAAAAATTGGGGTGTTACATAAGTAGAGCTGGGTATACGGACTGCGGTCTGCGAACCAACCCGTTTAACTCACAACCCACATAAAAATAGACCAGAAAATTTTTAACCCGCCAACTTGCAGACTTTTTTTGTCCGCTCTGCCAAGCCCGCGGCCTAAGCAGGTCTGGCCCGCGAGGTTCGCGGACCAGCTTGTCTAACCCATATAAAAATTTGT
Source organism: Dalbergia cultrata (assembly GCA_031216105.1). Classification (NCBI taxonomy): domain Eukaryota; kingdom Viridiplantae; phylum Streptophyta; class Magnoliopsida; order Fabales; family Fabaceae; genus Dalbergia; species Dalbergia cultrata. Next base: position 32,304,665 of record CM062351.1, read on the forward strand.
ATGTTATTATTTTGAAAAAAATTAACAATTGAATTTTAATATTTGTAGTATTTAGTAATTAGTATTATTATTTGTTTAAAATTTAAATTGGATTTTGTAAAGAAAAGTGTGTATATATATTTTTTGAGGTAAAATATATAGTATAAATATAAATATATAATATAGGGTACTAAAAAAAGTAAAAAAAAATATGAAAGGCAAAAAAAAAATGCTGGTCCGCAGGCTGGCCCGCAATTTGGTGTGCAGGCTTCTTACTAGGCCAAAAATGTGAACCGGTCCGCGGACTTGTGGGCTTAGGCTGACCGAGCCCAGACTAGGCAAAATGCCAGTCCATTTATCAGGTGGACCAGTCCGGTCTAGCCCGTTTAAAATTGGCCTGTCGCTGGCCGGGCTAAACAGACCAGACCGGTCCGTATACCCACCTCTATACATAAGGGACTAGGCCCTCGCGTACCCCTCTCGGATAACATCACTTACTAAATGCATGAATTATCATAATTATTATACTTAAAACATAGTTTCGTCTAAATCATTATCAATTCCTTTGTTTAAAGTTGAATCATTTCAACATACACAATCGTGAATCTATCTTAATTAAATTCAACATGTGCTACAACAGTTCATAAACACATAAATTGTTTCATTCCATGATCTTAGTCATAATCTAAAAATCGGTCTAATACTTGAAAACTAAATTGTGAATACATGTATGGCTTATTACATAAATTTTAATCACAATCTATATTTCAAACTCCTACTTAAATTTTGAAAAAATAAAGGGATGTACAAAAATTCTGAAAAATAAATACATAATCTTAAAATGAAATGCATAGTTTGGATCTTCCCTACACAATTACTAGAGTACTCTAATCTAACATAATCTTAGACTAAGCCTCAATGCAAATTAAAGTTTACCACTGGAACAGCTACGTCTACTGAAACAATGACTGAATGATGACTTGACCTGCAGCTATAAGAAGAAAGGGAGAGCGGTAAGTCATTGGACTCAGGATATACATATGCATATATATTATGCATGCATCAAGCAAAATAGTTTTAATATCTACAAGTAGGAAATCATAGGGAAAACATTTCTCAATACATGGTGCAGTAAGTTCTAGGGAAATAGGAATCTTTGAACATGACAAATCTATATATAATAGTAATAGTTACTTTGATTTTTTGAACTCTAAAAGGGCATCTAATAAGGTCCCATAAGGCAGACACTTAACCAGGTCCCATTCTCTAAATTCTTTGAAAGGGTAAGATTATTCTCTAGCAAATAATTTGGTACTAAGACTAACAATCTTATAACTGTTAACGCACTATCTGTTTCTCTATAGTTATCTCCCAAACTAGTTTGAATATAAATCAAATAAGTCTACAAAATTCTTAAAACTCTGAAAGCTCTGAACTTATATAATTTTAACAATGTAGCTATAGCATAATTGTGATTATGAAGTCATGGCTCGAGGATCACCAATTTGAAGACATAGTGATTTAAAAAACGTACAGAATATGTATTTGATATTTGTTATGAATCGTACTTGGTTCAATTCTTTTAATAACACAAGTCTAAAATTCTAAAATCATAATAACATATATGTTCATGAAAATGAATCATACTTTGCTCAATATTTTTCCGATATAACTTAACTTGATATTCTTAAATCTTAATATGAAATCCCAAGTCTTGAAAACACAATAATATCATAACTCCATAAAAACATTTTTGTCAACTTTGGTAAACTTGCTAAATCATGTATTTTCCAATGAATCCCTTCATCAACATATAAAATATTTTCAAGGCATGCAGCAATTCATAAATGGTCCCATGGTAATCTTAAGCATGTTTTTCATTATTCATCCAAGGTTCATAATGCTTCTAAACTTGACATATTTTTCAAAAATCATATTCATTGCATATTTTCACTTCTAAATTCATATTTAGCAATAATAATGCTAGAAAGATAACCATAATGAAGAAAATAAGACCATGAGTTCAACCCACTCACCATCAAAGGCCAGGTGAGAGGTATCATCACTAACTTGACCTTGGGAGTTAGCAATGACAGCCACAACTGCCATAGAATTACAAACAACTCATGAACATACTATAATTATGCTAGGGCATCTCTAAAGACATTGAGAGAGTACCCAAACCAATAACTCATAAACATAAATGAAAGGAGAGGAAAGAAAGCATAAACCATGAATAATCCTTTCCCTGAAAAATAGGTGGGATTGAGAGAAGATGATAGTGAAAGCATAAAGAAGAGATTGAGAATGGTTAGGGTTCTAATTTTAGGTTGAAAATGCATTGGGAAAGGTTTATCTAGGGTAGTAAGGTTACTTAACGAAACTATGTCATTTTGGAGCTCTTCAAATATCAGGGGCATTATAGCAGTCTCTGAAGATTGCAACACCATTGGCAAACAACTTGACTCTTATAGCAGTCCCTTCCCTAGCCACCACTGCCATAGCAGTTCCTGATTGTTATAGTAATCTTATAAATGCATATTTCGCATTTTTACTGCTTTTTCATATAATAGAAGCCTCCTCGGTAACATGGATGGTTCTTGGTAGACCCTAAGGCCATGCAAGACTTGTCTAGGGACACGTGGACTTGAGGTATCACAAATCGACCTTATGGGATTCGAGATGGGAGGAGGTGTAACATAATTCATATTGCATTTTTTCTTGGTGGCTCCATCAGCTCGGCCTGCAAAGAAGACGGAGTGGCTATCAGCTTAAGGGGCAAAACCTTGGAAGGCTTTTCCAAGTTCACAACTACCTCGATAGAAAGTGTCGAGGTCACGTGCGCCTTGGTCAAAGAATAAAGAAGGGACATGTTCTTCTTATATGCTGTCACTACAACAAGAAAACAATAAAAAATGAGTTAGTAAGATCAAACAAAGACATGGCCAACAAGAACAAGCTAAGATAAAAATACAACCCACAAAAGACATGGAATATCGTCAAGGCAAGCCAATCACTTGATTTTTAGGAAATTGGGATACCTCCTCTAAGTATCCTTAAAAAACTCAATAATCCAAGATTCACCCTAAGTGAGATTTTAAGCTCGGATATGTGGAGAAGAGGATTTCTTTTGCCAGTAGAAGGGGAAATGGGATTCCCCATAGAGTTTAGCTAAAAAAAGATAAGAACCCGTAGCAGCCTCCATTCGGAATAAATGTGGCTTGAAGTCATTATACATCTCTTCATAGATGTTGAAAACCTTTCGACCCCCTATAGCCCTTATGCAGAGCCACCCTGGCTTTTTCTCCTTTCCTTGAGGAGGTGTAAGAAAAAATGGGCAAAATAATACTTGGAGGGAAAGGGGGATGCTTAGAAACTCACAAACTAACTCGAAACTTCGAATCATAGCCCAACTATTTGGATAGGGTTAAGAAGGGGCCACATTTATTTCTCGAAGAATTTGCCCGCGAAGTCGGTTAAGGGAAGACTGATCTTCAATCAAGAAAAGAAAGTGTTGTAAACCCACAGGAAGTATGACTCCGTGGGTAAGTTGGTGACAAATAGATCATCCTTGATGGGAATCATAAACTCATAACCTTCATAGCCTTGAGATTAAAAAAAAAGGAGGATGCTCCTCGTAAGGAGCCAATAGACGCTTTGAAACCTTGGATTAGGATCCTCAACGACTAGTATTCCACCGATGTCGAATCAATGGACTCTAAGATCACATGTTCTTTGTCTTGGGCATCCATGGCCTACAAGGAATCACCACCAAGAAAGTTGTAAGACATATATTCAAGGAGAAAACCCAGAAGCAAGAGAAGAAAATGCCTAAGCACCTAGGAAACAAACAACAAAGAGATGATCAAGGCATAAAGATGAGGTTGTTGGCCCTTGTTGCTTGGGCCTCTATTATTTGGACCTCTTCCTCCATTTCCTTTGCCAACTTGAGAAACTGTACCACTATGGGCTGTCGACTAAGAAGAATGAGTCAACATGGTGGGGTCCACTGACCATTGGCTGGAAGCTGCTTCGATATATGGTCAATATTTCCACTTATGACCATGCTATCCACATCCATAGCATATAAACATACCAAGCAAGCATTGTCCTCCATGGCGCTTCCCATACATCTAACATGCTGGATGCGATCAGTCAAATTGCACTGAACTCTACTCTCGTGACTGGCTATCTCTCTTACCATGAGTTTATGGTAGAGCTGGGCCGGTCAAGGTGGGCTTTGAGAAGACAACTCTACCTAACCAACCCTACTGTTGGCCCTTCTGGTTAGATCCTCTGCTAGTGCAAGTTCCTTCAGAAAACGAACTTTGAGTTTTAGCCTTTTTGCTAGATTCTGAGGTAGCTCACCTTTCTGCTAGCCTTGCCTCTAATCCTATAGTTGCATCTATCACTTGAGAATAATCCATCGTACCCACATGCAGTTGTAGACTGAGGAACAGATCCTTAGGCAACCCTTAAACACATTGCCTAACTTTCTTGGTTTCTGACTGCAGTATTTCTGTAGCTGCTTGAGCCAAGTATGTGAACCTTTCATCATACTCAGCTACTGTCATCCCAGAGTCATACAAAGCTCTAAAACTCTTCTACCATATGTGCTCGTCTATTCTTTGATAACAATTTCCTTAGAAAGGCTGCTCTAAATTCTTTCAAGGTGGACGATTCTGAATCGCCACGCTCTAGAAGAAACTCATCATACCAAGTCCTTGCTAGGCCTCCCAAATAGAAGCCAACCAACACTGCTACTCTCTTTAATGAGCAATGAATAACTTTGAAATCATTTCTATTTCTCAAAGGAAAGCTTGGGGGTCCTCTATTGTGAGGCATCCCTGAAAGGTGGGTGGATCCATCCTTTGGAAATGCTCTAGTGCTGAACCATTAGAATCTCTAACTAGAGGCTAGACTGGGGATGGCTAGAACCCAGTCTCTATCTGTTTGGCTAGCACCTCTGAAAGTGTGGCCAAAGCCTACTCCAAGACTTTAAAACAGGCTTTGGAATAGGAGGAAATGCTGCTATGTTAGCGTCGTAACGTGAAAGGATAGAAGGGAGGAATTCTGAATCCTGAAGAATATAATCATATAAGACAAGAAATATTGATCATGAAAAGAAAACCTGAGTCCTATTTCTGAACCTAATTATAACTGACCATCCTAAAGGTCTCAAGTAATGCTTCATTAATGCAAATAAGACTTTTATTTACATAAACGATATGGACACTTACTCTAGTGACATGCAAGGAAACCTATTGCTCTGATATCACTTTGTCACGACCTGATTTTGGAAACATGAGGTGTGTGAGAAAACCTATTCCTACGTAAGCCTTTGGACTTGTTGATTATTTCTACATGCATGCTCTATTCACAAAAATCTATTTAAAACATAATTTTATTTCCTACATATAAATAATCTATTATCTGGAAACAAGATAATCATATCAGAAGTCTTGTAATAAACCTTTAAAGTCCAAAATCACAAAATCATTCATATATATAAGCCAAGATATACCTATCTAAATCTCCAAACCATTAGATATAAACCAAAATATAATCGTAATATACGAAATGCAAAAACGAAACATGCTCTAGGTCTAGGATCTTGCCTGTAATGTACTAGATCACTCTAAACCAAGACATCAGACACTTCACCTAGTGAACTTAGCAACTGGAGCCTAATGCTGCTAGGAACAAGGTGGTTGCCAGGTATTCTCAGCAGCTATTGTATCTGTAAGTATAAAAAAGAGAAAAGATGGATGAATTTTATTAGCAAAACCCAGTAAGTGAGTCCTCACCTAGAGCCCCTTTCCTCAAACAATAAGGAAAGATAGCATTTATACACATAATGTAACGCCCCGATTTTCTGTCTAAGTAAAAATGACCAAAATGCCCCTGAGGTCATTTTCTGCCCGGAATTCGAGGGTAGCCGACCCGGCAGTCCTCAAATGGCTAACTCAATGTTTGAAGGGGATTAGATTACTCTTGAGTGATTCCGAGATAAAAAATCTCATTTTTTGAGGTTTCGGGTCAAAATGACCAAAATATCCCTATAGCGTTTGACCCAAGTATAAGTGCCGAATGAGCCTGAAACTTCTCCAGATGGTTTTAAATGATGCTTTTATGTATTTTGCAACATCAATTTAAGTCCCGGTGGTCTTGGGCAGTTTTTTTGCAAAATTACAATTTTGCCCCTAGTATAGTGTTTTCAAGTTTAATCGCGTAATTAAGCAAACCTAAGCAATATTAGGCTCTAATCAAAGATTAATTAATTTTCATAATTAATCTAGAGTAAAAATAATTTATTAAAGTTAATTAGAACCTAAAATTGCTTAGATTAAACCTAAATCTCTTTTTAAATTTAAGATTCCTAGTCATGGAATCTTGAATAGTATTTTCTTTCTCCAATTCCTTAAATTAAGGAATTGTGTCCACATTGTTTATGCATAAAATGAGTTTTAATTCCTCTAATGATGTATGAGTACTCCTTAACCATGTCTTGAAATTCCTAATTACATTCTTAGCTACCTAAACACTTGATTAACAATTCCTAACTTCAAACTTAATCTAATACACACCTAAACACATCATTAGCACACAATTAAACAAAAGAAATCCCTCCCCCATGGCTTAAGGACTGCCAGCCACTCCTCCCCTATTTTGCATATGTTGAATTTGTTTGCACACAATGGCCATACTTTGAGCCATGCTTGAAGCCTTACCTTGAGCCATACTCTCCATACTTTCAACAATGCTTCACCATGCTTCAAAAATTCAATCTCTCACCTCATGGAACATGAGGCATAGCACACGGCTACCCCCCTCCATGAGCTCTCATTGTTTTGCTTCTCTATAAATACACATGCTAAAGAACTTGAAAGAACCTTTAGATCATTTGCTAAGTTTTAGTTTCAAAGCTTTCTTGCAAGTTCTTTCCTTTTCTCTCTAAGTTTCCAAGAAGCTTTCTTCTTCTTCTTCATCTTCTTCATCCTCCACCTTGAGCCACCATATCATCATCTCAAACCACCACACCACCACCTTAAATTATCATCTAAGCACCAAAACTTTCATCCTCAAACACAAGCTCACACAAAAACCCATCATTTCCTTTTCTTCCTCTCAAGGCTGAATCATCACCACCACTTTGAGGAGAACTTTTCTTCTCATTTCATTTCAAAGACCAAGCTCTGCATCTTTATACTTGGTAGGGAGTTGTTCTAAAGTTTTTATTTTACTCAAAAATGTTTTGTTCTTGAAGAAAAATGTTGTTTCCTTGAGTTTCTCTTGGTTTCCTTTTCGGTTTCCCTTGTTATTTCCTTTTCTCTTTTTCAGCCTCAAGGCCTAGTTTATTATCATGATAGCTTGATGATGAGTGCCTCTAGATGATAACTTTGTGTTCATCTCAAGGAGATCTTTAAAGCTTGAGTTTTTCCTTTCTTTAAGTTCTTTATATACTACTTAGCTCACTAATGATTTCAACTTAAGAAAATAATCACAAGGATTTCAATAAACCCAAGGCCTACCCTTGTCAACCTTAAAGTTGGCCGACACATTCTAAAGTTTTACTCTAGATAGGGGTTTTGGGTACATAATAAAGAATATGATGTGTTTTCCTTCTCTTTTACGTAGTTTAAGTTTCGGTTCCTTTCTCTCCTTTTTCCTTTACAAGTGTTGTTTTAAAATTTATTTTCTTGAGCTTGATGATGAGGTTCAAGATCCATGAAGTTTCCTTGAGACCTTGGTTCAAGAACTCTAAAGCTCACTTTGCTTGGTTAAGATGAGTGTTGGGTTGAGATTTTATTTCTCTAAAAGATCTTGTATGAGCTCTAAGTTAAGTAAAAAGAGAACTTGCATCCATATTTATCTTTATGTCATCACTAAACTTTCAAGATTAAAGAATGAACTTGCATTCTCATATGCTCTCACCTCATAATAAAGAATAAAACAAAGTGCATTGCATATTTTAGTTTATGTCACCACCTAAGAAATTTGGAGCTCAAAGATTTGCCCATTGTTATCTCAAGCAAAGTTTGGAAATGAATGTGTTTTATTCTATTGATTCTCGGCCATGTGATGATGTTGAACTTGATGTGAGTTTCATCTAGTCACAAGTGCCAAAATCTATGTTTTATAATTTTCTTAAGTTTAGGTGATCTCAAGAAATGTTATAAGCATAGTTTTATGATTTAAATCCCTCTTGAGATTATTTTGAAATAGCTACTGCCCTCATTGGTTTCATGATGATTTTAATGAAATAAATCGTTCTCAAATGAGTTTTTGAAGCTTTGAAAAGGTTCCAAGAGAAACTAGGACCTTATGTGTGTTAGAAATAAAGTTCTATGCATGATATGATGAGTGTGATTTCGTTTTTTCCTTGAATGGTTGCTCATTGTATGATGATGAAAATAATCACTTTAGAATATGTATATTCAAGTATACTTGATGTTAGAATTAATTTGAGAAAGCTAAGACAAGTTAGTAACTAGAAAAGAATTAAAATGAGAATTCTAGATCCCTTAGAAATGGAAATCCTAGATTCTATTCTAGGAAGAATAATATTAGTAATAATGGTTTATAATTAGTGTAAATGTGTAGGAATCACTCATAATTGGTTTAGGAATTGATCTTGATGCTATAGGAGAAAACTGAACTTAGAAAGGGTCAAAATTGTGACTCCTAGGTACCCATATTTAGCAAAATATAGATTATGCACTATTGAGGTTTAGAATTAGTTATGATCATAGAATTTAGTGAGGATTACTTAGTTGTGGACCTTTAGGTGCCCGAGATATTAAGTCATGATGATAGAGAACGCAGGTTTCAAGTTTAAAGGCCCTAAGGGTCAAAGCATAAGACATGATCAGAATCCTTGATAACTAAAGTTTATTATTTCAAGTATGTTTATGATGATACATGTGCTATGATGAGTGTGCTTATGTGATTTTAAGTCTATTATGATTACAAAGGTCGAATGAGAAAGTACATATATAATGAGTTATCGCGGCATAAAGGAAATTTGAAAGAAATTCGGTATACAGCTATTATGCTGCCAAATTTCCATCAAATTAAGGACTTGAGAATGTTTTTGAAAAGAATATGGGATAAAGTCCTGGGTGACATCGGTTCGGTCGAGCACCCCCAAGAACTGAGTCCTAATGTGATGTAGCATTGAGACGTACTTCTCTTGCTCCGATGGGGAGGAGGCAAATCCGTGAAGGTATGAGTGGATGTAGTCTACCAAAGCGGACAATTTGCTGTACACTAGATGCCAGTAGAGCGTTTCAAAGAAGGAAATATTTCTATGAGAGGTGATCCTTAAGCCCCCTAACCAGTACTCTAGTAGTCGAGATTAGTTTTATAATTTCGCTTATCAAGAAGATAAGTGAGAACTAGTGACGACTAGTTAATGTATGAGCTCATAACCTAGATGATGTTTAGGGTGGCCCATGATGCTTGAGTACGAAGTTCTTAAGTCACAAAGTTGAGAAAAGAGAAAGGTTTCACTTGAAAAGTTTATATTGCCACTATATGCTACTTATATGTTCCTTGATATTATGTTTGAGTGTTTTGTTGCATAATGTATATTCACGCATTCATGATTTGCTATGCTGCATTCATGCATTAAGATTCATTCTAAAAGGAACGGACCTTGGATAATTATATTTGTAAACTTAATAATGAACTTTATATGCATGCTCTCCCCTTTATAACAAACCCAAGGTTCTTGAGGATGTTGACGATGTAACCCTAGATAGGAGGTACCCTACTGAGATTCTTTAGTAAGATTCTCACTTCCTTTTCTTTCTCTCTTTCTTTCCTGTCACATCTTCAGACCATGGCAATGTTCGTAGTGTTCATCGACACTCCCACCTGGGAGGTGCATTTTGATCCGGACCACGGATCATATCATTTTGAGGGATGATGCGTTGTTCGAGTTTTCATGTACATAGGACATCCCTTCACATATCCTGTACAGAGCTATCGATTCTCCCCGACGTCTCTCTTCGGTGACGGCTTGATCTTTGAGCGTATTCGCCCCAATGACAAGCGGTCGACGCTCACCCGCTCACCCGCCTCAAATTGCGTGACTAGCCGTAGTATGTGCCTCGATCGAGGAGGTCCGAGATAGATCCATTCGAGGACTCGTTGATGCAAAATCTATTCGGAGAGTTCCGCCCCCACTCCCCCATTTAGGCGAGAGGGGAATAAGGAGACGGTGTTGTAGCCAAGGTTGGCGAGGAGAGCTGAGATATGCCCTCGTCACGGAGAACACATTCAGCTGCCCCGCATCCATTCCCCCATCCACTTGTTTACGTCCTAGGAGCTCGGGCAGTTCCCTGGCTACATACCCCTATCTCCCGAGGATCGCTGCCGCCAGCAGTAGAGCATTTTTAGGAGAGCTAGTGCACATACACACCACATGTAGTAGGGATAAACCTTCTTTTGTTATGAGGTTATCTACCTTAGGTGCACTAGGGTAGGAGTATTCTATTTACACTTTCCTTGTATTTCCTTTTCTGTTGTATTTGCATCATCTTGTATCAAACTAAGTCCCACTTTTACGTGGGCATATTATGAATATTAATGAAGTATTTCTTTTGATGTGTTATTGATTGTTCCATGTTTTGTTATGCCCTGTTATCTTGTAATTTATTTTCCTGTCTTACGATGTACGTGGCTCTCTTTGCTTTTGTATTACAAAAAAAAAATTATCCGTATTTTCTGCTAAGTAATTTAAAGAAAGATTTTAAAGAATGAGACTAAGAGGTAATAACCTAATGATTAACCTAAATATGTTCTAGGAATATTGGGTTAAAATTAGGATGTTACACATAACATTTAAAACAACCTTAACTACTCTGAATCATAAAGAGAAGTACTCAGAACATGATAGATATATACACACAAAAGCTATAATAACTGTTTATAAAAATCCACATTCTCTCTATGGGCCACTCACTAGGTCCTGAACTTATCTGGTTTCTTATAAGTCTGCCTCTATGGTAGCTTGACATACCACCTCCATGGCAGCCAGGTATGCCAAGGTTAAGGTTTAAGGGGTTTACTCCATGGCTACTTAAGAAATTGCCTCTGTGGTTGTTAGATATTCCAAGAGCTATATTTCATAAGACTGCCCCCATGGCTGCTTAGTACACCGCCTCCTTGGCAGTTAGATGTACCAAGGTGACTACCATCTAAACGTGATTCATGTATAATTTAACTGAGAAAAGATAAAATTAACAATAAACTCCAAGTATTTTGAGAGCATATGAATCCTTGAAACTCTAATAGTCTGACATTAGCATAACTGTTACTATGGAATCATGTCCAAGGGATCACCCTTTGTAAACATTGCGATTTTACAAGCTTACAAAATATGTAGCCTTCAACTGTCCATAATCAACGGATATCTATGCTCTCAATTCTTCAGGCAAAAATTGCAAATGATTTCTAAAATTAACATGTCTTTCTCTAAATCTTTTCAAAGGCTTATATCTTAGGGTTCAAAGCTCCATCATACAATAGTGTTCAGTATTAGAAATTCATACAATCATCATATTAGCCCTAAACAGTGACAATCACAATCCAATTCTTCATAAACTCATTTCAAAACTATAGTACCATGGTTTTACATAAAACATATAATTCATGCTATTCTAAAATCATAATATCATAAATAAACAAAAATCACAAATTTTTGGATAGTTATCCCTAAAATTAAGTAGAAAAGCATATTTTGATGAAAACAACTAGAGGTCATAGATATGAACCTATTCACCTGGAATGGTGAATAGTGAAGGATTAACACCAATCAGACCCTGGGAAGTAGAAATGACATCAATATCTAGCATAAGGGCAATAGAACTCTAAATCAAGCTCTAAATACTATAATTTCACCTTAGCCATGGTGAAGGAACAACATACCATAGAGACCATAGAAAACACTCCCCAAGGCATGAGAAATTAGAAGAATAGAGAGCAAAACCACAAACTAAGCATACCTCTAGCTTAGGGAATGAAGAATTCAAGATAGATTTAGAGGAAATTGAAGAAAAAAAATGAAGTTTTGGGGTGAAAGAGGGTGGAGGAATGAAGTTTCTTGAGTGGAAGAGAGTGTGTGTGTGTTCTGGATCCCGAAACAAGGGTTTTTATAAAATTTTGACCATTGCAATGCTCACTGGAGAGCATAAAATCTTCACCCCACTGCCTTACTGTTCTCTAACCGCTACAACGCTCTATAGAATGGTTTTTCTCATAACTTTGAGCTATAATTCAAGTGCTGGTGTGCATTGAACTGGGTTGTTTCAATACTCACTTATTTACATTTCTTAATGTTTAATGTCCTCATTTATTTTTCTCTCTATTAACTTTAAAACATAAATATAAATAAGGAAATACCATCCATTTGGATTCAAATAAAATATCACAAAAATTAAAATCCCAACAAATAAAAATCCAAATTTTGGATTTTAGTTCAAATTCGAGAATTCTTATCATTTTACAAATTTATGAGTTAAAAACAAAATGTTGAAAGGTTTCATAAAATTCATTAAAAATCATTCTTTAACTTATTTTTCTCTTGGGAACAAATACCGGGACTTTTGATTCCAAAAATTTGGCTCTATCATATAGTTCTCCAAGGATGTGTAGGATTGAGACTTAGTGAAATTCAGGACCCGAAACAATAGATAAGGGTCACTGGCACCCTTCTTGGTTTAGAAAAAATTTCTAACCTTTTTATTTAAAACTAGGGTATTACAATCTTCCCTTCTCAAAAAGATTTGGTCCTCAAATCTAAACTGATGTAACTGAAAAAGTAAGAAGATAGAATACTTGACCTACATGGGTTTCAGGAATGGGTCTGAATGCCCAAAACACTTTAAAATGATACTTTCGGAGGCAATGCCATCCAGAATGTCACTATTCCTTTACTTTATGTTTTGCAAGGCTCTTATCATGATATTTACTCTGGTTCTTTTCCTTCGATGTTTGACATCAACTAATACTATGAGGATTCCTAATCTTTAATCCCATTCATACCAAGTCATTTGTATTTAAAATTCAAAACTATTCTAAGCTATTCTAATCATCTCTTTGCAATGCTAACTGTAAGTAAACTATTACACGAAGGGTATCTTATATATGTGATACTTTTTGTATACTCTATAAACCAAACAAACATATACCTGGCACTGGCGTGTATGTTGCTAATGTGCTTTAACTAATCAGGGCATGAAGATGAAGTTGTTGCCCCTGGCTGCATAGGCCTATATTATTTGGACCTCACCTCCATTTCCTTTGCCAACTTGAGAAACTGTACCACTCTAGGTTGCTGATTAAAAGGAATGAGTCAAAACGGTAGGGTCCAATAACCCCTGGCTGGAGGCTACCTGGATGTATGGACAATCTTTCCACTTATGACCTCATTGTCCATATCCATAGCATATAATGTACCAAGCAAGCACTGGCCTCCATGGCGCTTCCTCCATGTTTGGCATGTTAGATGTGGTCGACTAGTTTGTGTAACATCCTAATTTTTAACCCAATACTCTAGAACATATTAGGCTAATCATTAGGTTATTACTTCTTAGTTTCATTATTTTATAAAAATACTTAGCAGAAATTATGGGTAAATTTTTTTTTTTGAAATATAAATCAAAGTGAGAGCCGCGCTCTAATCTAAACGAGAGACATCAATCATACAGAAACATAAGAACTAAAGCAAGTATCAATAGAACAATAATCATCATAACAAGGAAACATTTCATTGATAATAATATAGTTGAGATACATAAGTAGTCACACCCTTATAGAAACGGGCTGAGCTTGTAATACATAAGAAAGGAAATACAACAGAAACAAGAAAGCATAAATAAACCACAACTACCCGAGTGCACCTATGATGGACAACCTCAAAACAAAAGAAGGTTTATCCACTCTACATGTGGGTGTGTGCACTAAGCCTCTCTTAGGACATTTGCTACTGGAACCCGAGGAAAGGTGGAGTGTAACCGATCCATGGACACAGGGTGGCAGGAGTGGGTACACGTGAAGACTGAGCGTGAGCTCCTCGATAGGGGTGCCTCTTACGCTCGCCTAGCCAGCCTCGGCTGCGTAATACCTAATCGCTTTACCGCATTTAACTGAGGTGTAGGAGCAGAGCTCTCGCTATACATATGCATCGGCGGGTCCTCGGAAGGGTCATCCTCCGAACTAGGAGACCGAGGCACGTAGTCCTGGAAGTCTCGAGGCATCGAACCACCAGTATACGTCCGTAGAATCGTCTCCTCTCGCGTCCGGGCGCGCTCAAAAACCATCGCATGGTCGTAGGGTGACATCGAGGAGAAACGGTAGCTTTGTACAGGGTGTGCAAAGGGGCGTCCGATGAACATGAAGACTCGTACAGCAGCCTCAAAATGGTATGATCCATGATCCGGATCAAAGTGAACCTCCCAAGTCGGTGTGTCGACAAAAACCATGAACGTCGCCATCGCTCTCTGAAGATGTGACGGAAGAAAGAGAAAGAAGATAAAGGAGTGAGAATTCTTACTAAAGAATCTCAGTAGGAGTCTCCTATCCTAGGGTTACAGAGTTCACATTCTCAGGAACCTTGGGTTTAATTATAAAAGGTGTGCATACATAAGAGGTTCATTATTAGGGTTTATAAAACCAATTATCAAAGATTCATTCCTTTTAGCATGCCTCTTGGTGTTATGAATGCAATATATTGGAACATGAATGCATGGCAATGCCTCAATCAAATAAATCAATGAATCACAACTTCAGGAAGCACACAAATGGCATAAAGGGCATATGACTTTCAAGTGGATCTTTCCTCAACTTCGTGACATCAATCATGGTACTTTAGCATAATAAGGCCACCCTAAAATAACTAGGTTATGAGCTCATATCTCAGCTAGTCGTCACTAGCTCTTGCTTATTATCTAAATAAGCGAAACATAATAAAATAATCCTGACTACGCAAGTACAGGTAGGGGGCTAAGGATCACCTCTTTTAGGATATACCCTCTTTGAAATGCTTTGCAGGCATCAAACCACAGCAATTTGTCCACTTTGGTAGGCTGCATATACTCATACCCTCATGGATTTGTCTCCCCTAGGGGTGCTCGGCCGAACCGGTGTCACCCAGGAAAGTGCGTCTCAGTGCTTTATCACATAAAAATCTCCTGGGGGTGCTCGGCCAAACCGGTGTCACCCAGGGTTTTCAATTCATGTGGTACTTAAAAACATTTCTTCAACCCTTTTTAGGTCTGACAGAAATTTGGCAACACAACAGTTGTTAAACCGAATTTCCTTCAAACCGATACTTATGCCACAAGCTATACATAACATATTCCTCATTTAAATCTCATGCTATGATAAACTTCATATCTCAAACAATCATTTCCTCATGCATCATAAACATCTCAACATGTTATTGCATCATATAAACATCATAGCATTAATGATTTCTTAATGTCTTATGCATTGACCCTTAAGATCCTTAACTCACAGTCTAAGTTGTAAATCATCAAAACCTAAACTCTCAGGTACCTATAGGCTCAAATCTAAGTATTCCTCACTCAACACTATGATCACAAACATCTTTAAACCTCAAGAATGCAGAATCTAAAATTCTAACTTTACGGGTACCTAGGAGTCACAGCAATGACCCTTTCTAAGTCCGGTTTACTCCTAAGGCATCAAGACTAAGTCCTAAACCATTTATGAGTCATTCCTACACATTTAAACTAATTTAAATCCATGATTACCATTTCTAAACCATGCTGGACAGAATCCAGAAAAATCAATTAGCAAGGGATCTAGAACTCTCAAATTAATTCTTTTCTAGTTACTAACTTCTCTAATCTTTCATATATGAATTTTAACATCAATTATACTCAAACATACTCATATTATCATCATCAAAACAACATAAACAGCACTTAATCACAGCAAGGCAGAACCGAAAATACATCTCCATACAAAGGCATAAAACTTGGTTTCTAAAGCACATAAAATACTAGTTTCTCTTGGAACCCTTTTAAAACTATCAAAACTCATTTGTAAACATTTTTATCATTTAAAATCCTCAAAATAATCTCAACGGCAGTAGCTAAATTAAATTTATCTCAAGAAGTCCTAAATTCATAAAACTTTGTTCTAGACATTTCTTGTACTCATATAAGCTTAGAAAAATTATGAAACATAGATTTTAATACCTGTAACAAATATAACTCCTTAGGGCCGAAATCAACGAGCCAAATAACATATAGTTTTCAAGCCTTTGCTTGAGACAACAATGGGCATGTCTTTGAGCTCTAGGTTCTCTTAAGTGATGACATAAAACAAACATGCTCATGCACTAGTTTTAGTTTTCATTAGAAAGTAAAGTGAGAGCATAAAATAAACATGAGATGCAACTTGTTATTATCTTTGATATTTAAGTGAGGACTTAAAATATAAACATGATAATACAAGTTCATTTATTATCTTGATACTTAGTGATAGCAAGGAAAGTAAATATGATGTACAAGGCATAAACATAAAAATGGACACAATATTCATTTTAATCTCATTTAGAGCTCTTATAAGACTTTAGAGATACAACCCAACACTTATCTCATCACAAAGAGAGCTTTAGAGTTCTTGAACCAAGTTCTCAAAGGAACTATGAGGTTCTTGAACATCATCATCAAGCTCAAAAGAACAAACTTTCAAAAGAACATTAAATCTCAAAGAAAAGGAAACTAAAACCGAAACCTTCAAAAGGAAAAGAGGATGAAACTAAGTCAGTTCTTTATTAAGTACCCAAAACCCCTATCTAGAGAAAAATCTCTAGAACGTGTCGGCCAACTTTAAGGTTGACAAGGGTAGGCTTGGGCTTTTTGAAATCCTTAGATTAATTTTCTTAAGTTGAAAAATCATGTGAGCTAAATATCATATGGATAAAGTTTAAAGAAAAGAAAAACTCAAGCTTTAGAGGTTTGTTTGAGATGAACACAAGGTCATCATCTAGAAACTCTCATCATCAAGCTATCATGCTCATAAACAAGGCCTCATGGCCGAAATGGAGAGGAAGAAAGAAACAAAGGAAAGTTTCAAAAAGAAATCCAAGAGAAAGCTAGAGAAAACTCATTTTCAAGAAAAACAAGTTTAGAAAAACACTCCTACCTAGAGTGAAGATGAAAAGCTTGAACTTGAAATGAAAAACAAGATGAGGAACTCCTCCAAGGATGATGATGAGCTTCGGCCACTAAGAGAGAAAAAGAAAGGAGATGTGTTTTGAGTGAGGTTGTGTTTAAGGTTGAGAGTTTGAGAGGTTTGATGGTGGTTCAAGGTTGTGAGGTGGTGTTTAGAGGTTATGAGATGATGAAGAGATGAAGAGATGAAGAAGATAAAGAAGAAGAGAAAAGGAAACTCTCTTAGAACTTGAGAGTAAACAAAGAACTCAAAGAAAGCTAGGAAAACTTGAAACTTTGCAAATGATCTAAAGTGTTTGCAAGCTCAAGTAAGCAATGTATTTATAGAAAATGAAAACAAATGAGGTCTCATGGTGAGGAGGGACAGGCCGTGTGGTTTGGGAGGGAAACGAAGAGAAAATATCTCTTACAACTTGTCATTCAAGTATGGTTTGAAGTATGGAAGTTATGATACAAGGCATCGTTTCAAGTAAGGTGATTTGAGTGAATTTCCTATCAATTTTGAATGAAATAATTCTTCTAGAAGCAAGGCATGGCTGGTTGTTTTTGGACCACAAATAAATGAGGAAAATAGCTTAATTCATTTAATTATTTACTTGAAAAATCAAGCATGGTGGAAAGTATGACAAGGTATGGTGAGTATGACTAGAGGTATGGCTTTGGTGTGTCAAAAATTTAAGCATGTGATGAATATGGGGGAGGGCATGCTTCGGCCAAATTGGGCAGCAAGAGAGAGGAAGAAAAATCTCTCATGTAATTGGGTGTTAATGATAGGTTTAAGTGTGTATTAGTTTAGGTACAAAGTTAAGAGTTATTAAGCATAAGTTTAGGTAACTACGAATGGGGTTTAAGAGTTTTATAACAAGGTTAAGGAGTACTCATACACATTTAGAGATTTTAAAATTCATTTTATGAGTAAACAAGGTAGACAAATTTCCATGATTTAAGGAATTGGAAAGAGAAAACACTATTCAAGATTCCATGACTAGGAATCTTGAATTTAAAATAAGATTTCAAGTTGTAATTACGCATTCTTAGGTTCTAATCAACTTTAATAAATTATTTTGACTCAAGATTAATTATGAAAATTAATTAATCTTCGATTAGAGCCTAATATTACTTAAGTTTGCTTAATCACACGATTAAGCTTAAAAACACAAAACTAGGGGCAAAACCGAAATTTTATACTAATTTCACCCGGGACCTCTGGGACCAAAACTGAAGTCACAGAATACATAAAAACGCCTTTTAAAACCATCTGGAGAAGTTTCGGGTTCATCCGGCACTTGAAAACGGGTAAAACACCATAGGGGAGTTTTGGTCATTTTGACCCGAAAACTTGAAAAATGAGATTTTCGATCCTGGAAAGGTACACAAGCCAACTAATCCCCTTCCAACATTGAGTTTGCCGTTCGAGTACTGCCAGCTCAAATTTCCTTGAATTCTAGGTCGAAAATGACCTCAGCGGCATTTTGGTCATTTTCACTAGAACAGAAAATCGAGGCGTTACAGTTTGCACTGAACTTTGCCATCCTGATTAGCTACCTCTCTTACCATGAGTCCATGATAAAGCTGGGCCGGTCAAGGTGGGCTCTGAGAAGGCAACCCTACCTAATCGACCTTGCTGTTAGCCCCGCTAGCCAGATCCCCTACTAGTGCCAATTCAACCGTAAAATGAACCATGAGTTCTAGCCTTTTTGCTAAACTCTGAGGCAGTTCACTTTTCTGCTAGCCCTGCCTCTAATCTAATAGATGCATCTACCACCTAAGAATAATCCATCGTTCCCACATGTGGTTGTAGACTGAGGAACATATCCTTAGGCAGCCCATGAACAGACTGCCTAACTCTTTCAGTTTTTGACTGTAGCATTTTTGTAGCTGCTTAAGCCAAGTATGTGAACCTTTCATCATACTCAGCTATTGTCATCCCAGGCATCGTACAAAGCCTTAAAAACTTTTCTACCATATGTGCTCACCTATTCTCTGACAAGAATCTCCTCAGAAAGGCTACTTTAAATTCTTCCCAAGTGGGCAATTCTGAATCACCATGCCCTAGAAAAAACTCATCATACCAAGTCCTTGCTAGGCTTCCCAACTGGAAGCCAACCAACTCTGCCACTCTCTTTGATGAGCAATGAATAACTCTAATAATCTTCTCTATTTCTCGAAGGAAAGCTTAGGGGTCCTCTGTTGTAAGGCATCCTTGAAAGGCATGTGGATCCATCCTTTGGAAATGCTCTAGGGCTGAATCATCATAATCTCTAAGTAGAAGCTGGACTGGGGATGACTAGAAACCAGCCTTTGTTGGTCTGGCCAGACCTCCAAAAGTGTGGCCAAACCTTGCTCCAAGACTTTAAAGCAGGCTCTAGAACGGGAGGAATTGCTGCTACGGTGGCATTGTAAAGTGAAAGCAGGAAGGGAGGCATTTCGAATCCTGAAGAATATAATCACATAAGATAAGCAATATTAATCATGAAAAGAAAATTCGAGTCTTACTTTTGAACCTAACTATAACTGACCATCCTAAAGGCCTCAAGTAATACTTTATTAATGCAAATATGTGTGCTTCTATTTACATAAACAATGCACTACTTGTGCACACTTGCTCTAGTGACATGCAGGGAAACCTATTGCTCTGATACCACTTTGTCACGACTCGATTTTGGGAACGTGGCCGGCACGTGAGAAAACCTATTCCCATGTATGCCTTAGGACTTGTTGACTGTTTCTATATGCATGCTATATTCATAAAAATCCATTTAAAACATAGTTTCATTTCCCACATATAAATAATCCATTCTCTAGAAACAAGATAATCATATCTGAAGTCTTGTAATAAACCTTTAAAGTCCAAAATTATGAAATCATTCATATATATAAGCCAAGATATACTTATCCAAATGTCCAAATCATTATATACAAACCAAAATATAATCGTAATATGCCAAATGCGAAGCAAAACATGCTCTAGGTTTGGGATCTTGCCTGCAATATGCTGGAGCACTCTAAACCAAAACATCAGACACTCACTTAGTGAACTCAGAAACTGTAACCTAAACATTACTGGGAAGAATGTGGTTACAAGGTATTCTTAGTTGATGCCATATCTGTAAATAGAAAAAAAAAAAAGAAAAGAGGGGTGAGTTTTGCTACCAAAACCCAATGAGTCAGAATTAGAAATTCATACAATGATCATATTATTTCTGAACAATGACTATCACAATCCAATTCTTCATAAACTCATTTCAACAACAACAGTACCATGGTTTTGCATGAAACATATAATTCATGCTATTATGAAATCATAATATCATAAATCAACAAAAGCCACAAATCTATAAACAGTTATCTGTAAAATCAATCAGAAAAGCGGAGTTTGATGAAAACAGCTATAACAACAAACATAGAGGTCATAGGTGTGAATCCACTTACTTGGAAGGGTGAACAGTGAAGGATTAACACCAACCGGATCTTAGGAAGTAGAAATGCTACCAATATCTAGCATAGGGGCAATAGAACTCTAAATCAAGCTCTAAATACTCTAATTTCACCTTAGCCATGGTGAAAGAACAACACAACATAGAGACCATAGAAAACACTCCCCAAGGCATGAAAAATTAGAAGAATAGAGAGAAAAACCACAAACTAAACATACCTTAAGCTTGGGGAATGAAGAATTTAAGATAGATTTAGAGGAAATTGAAGAAAGATGAAGTTTTGGGGTGAAAGAGGGTGGAGGAATGAAGTTTCTTGAGTTGAGGGTGTGTTTTTGGGTGTGTGTGTGTGTTCTGCACCCCGAAATAGGGGGCTTTCATAAAATTTTGATTGGTACAACGCTTACTACAGAGCATAAAATCTCCACTCACATCGCCTTACTATTCTCTGACCACTGTTTCACTCATTGAGTGCTTTAACGCTCTCCAGAATGATTTGCTCCCAACTTTGAGCTATAATTCAAGTGCTGATGTGTATTGAATTGTGTTGTCTTAATACTCATTTATTTACATTTCTTAATTTTAAGTTAATGGCAACTTGAAAACATAAATATAAATAAAGAAATACCCCCATTTGGATTCAAATAAAATAGAAAAAAAAAATTAAAATCCCAACAATCAAAATTTAAATTTTGGGTTTTAGTTCAAATTTGAGAATTCTTACGATTTTACAAACTTGTGAGTTAAAATCGAAATGTTTAAAGGTTTCATAAAATTCATTAAAAACCATTCTTTAACTTGTTTTCCCCTTGGAAACAATTCTTGGGACTTTTGATCCCAAAAATTTGACTATATCATATAGCTCTTGAAGGACGTGTAAGATTCAGATTAAGTAAAATTCTGGACCCAAAATGAAATATAAGGGTAACTAGCAACCTTCCTGATTAAAAAAAAATTTATAATATTTTTATTTAAAATTAGGGTATCACAACTAAAAGGTGAAATCAACTTAAGAACTAATATATTTTTCATCAAGAACTAATGTGTCTATAGGTAATATTGTTAAGGATTAATTTAAACATTTTATCAAAGAAAAACTTTATTTTAGCCCTTCAACGATAATTCATATGAACTTTAGTCTAACATAAAATAAAGTGCATGATCAAATATATAGAGGGATTAAAGCAAAATTTTTCATTAAATTAATTCCTATTGTAGTCTTATATTTTATAGATGTTTTGATTTCATCCACATGGAATCGCCCCTTTGACACACATGTAAACCAATGAAAGGAGAGGAGGAAGCATACACAAACAAGTTAGATTACTATTACGAGAATAATAAAATTACATAATAAATACACATCATATACCTTAATACCATTAAATGTGATGAGTGAGTGAGATGAGTAGGGACCACTCAACATATTTAATAGTAATAAGATATGTAAGTTGTATTTATTATATCACTTTATTATTCACATAACATTAGTAGGCAAGATTATTGATGTTTGATATCCCTATATAATCAATGACAAATTTTATCCACAAAATAATTATTATTACCATATATAATTGTTCAGAAACAAATAAAAAAATAAAAAGAAAAGGAACGAGCACCGAAAGTCAGGTTTTCAAGTCCAAGGCTTTGATTTCCTTCCACACATACACTGTACGGTGGGAACACGTCGGGGTCAGTCAAAAAGCGCAATCATGAGTATCAAAGTTCAAAAGACCACACAAAAACTGAAATGGAGAACTCTGACTGAGATGGAGAACTCTGACTTATACATCTTCAGTCCACAAAGCAAGCAGCAACAGATGACTGAGATGGAGAACTCTGAGCTCTTTCAATTCCTTGCGAGCAGCAACGGATCCTTCTTCAACTCTGCACCGTGCGCGCTACCAGCAGCTGCAGCTGCAACGTCGTTGCAGCACAGCTTCTGCAGTTCCTCTTCTCCCTTGGAAGCATATGAAGTTGCTGATGCACCAACACATCAAGATAGAACCCTTGCTGCTTTGAAGAATCACAAGGAGGCTGAGAAGAGGAGGAGGGAGAGAATCAACTCCCACCTCAACAAGCTTCGCACTCTTCTTCCTTGCAACTCTAAGGTGTGTATATATATATATATATTACTCTGTACTCAAATATATAATTATAAATTGTTTCGTTTCATTGCTTCATTCACATGATCGATCGATCATATTATTAATATTTTAATTGATATGATAATTGCATAGTTATCTTGTTCATGTTTATTGTCTTTTGCACATGATAGGCAGCTCTCTCTCCCTCTCTAACTGTTTGGCTACTTGAAAGAGGGAGAAAGGGCATCATATATATTCTTCCTTTCTTGTTCTCAAAGATTACGTACTTTTTGACCCAGAAAGCAAAATATGTGAACCTGTTGACTAGAGCTTAGCTACCACGGCATGTTCATTGAATTGATCTTTACTCTTTTTTTTTGCTTTTTTGGTAAATTTGGGTAAAAAAAAATGAAATTAGCCAATTTGTAAATGAAATCAACAGCTCATAAAAAAAGTAAAACAAAGGTAAATTTTCTCTTCTCTTTGTCCCTATTCTTCCATATTCACGTTTATCTAATGCCCAAAAAAGACATTGTAAGGGCCTGTAATTGAGATTGGTAAAGTCACTAAACTTTTTCACACAACATTTTAATTACTGCTTTAATTTGTCTCAGACAGACAAGGCTTCACTTCTTGCCAAAGTGGTCCAAAGAGTGAAAGAGCTGAAGCAGCAAACATCTGAGCTCACTGAAGAATTCCAAACCATTCCTTCCGAGACCGACGAGATCACCGTCCTCTCCACAAGCGTTGACGGTGACAACGGCAGGCTCATATTCAAGGCCTCTTTGTGCTGCGAAGACCGATCCGACCTCATCCCTGACCTCATCGAAATCCTCAAATCCCTTCGCCTGAAAACCATCAAGGCCGAAATGGCCACACTCGGTGGAAGAACGCGCAACGTTCTCGTGGTGGCTGCCGAGAAAGATCATAGCATTGAATCGATCCAGTTCCTGCAGAACTCGTTGAAATCTTTGCTAGAACGCTCCAACTCTAGTGACAGATCAAAACGGCGCCGGGTCATTGACAGAAAGTTGATGGCTTGATGACTTAGACGTGCAGTCGCAGAGAGAGAGAACTCCTTCTCATTCCCTTACATGAGTTTTAATCTACTGGTTAAAATATAGTCTTGATCCCTATACATGTTACTGATGATTTTGAATTTAGTTTCTATATATATAAGAAAAGAAGTTTTTGAAATAGTCTCTACACATCATGTAATCTTTTGAAAACAAGTCCTTGCTATCATAGAATGTCATTTTGTCATATAATAGTAAAAAATGAGCAAATGAAGTAGCCAACTCAATAGTCTCAATTAGCGATTTAGAGTTATAACTTTGTGATTAATCATGTATATGATGCAATTATTTCACTTAATTGATTATTACGTGACAAATGACATACTACTACAACAATAGATAGCGTCGACTTATTCAAAAAAGATAACATAAATGAGGAATATTTAAAAAACCTTTTTTCTGTGTAGGACTAAATTCAAAATTAATAGCACATACAGGGACTAAAATTATATCTTAACAACCTAATTTAATAGGTAATTGTTAATAGCAATCTGCTAGTTGGTTTTTGGTTTTAATTAATTAAGGGCCTCAGCGTATAAATGAAAATTAGGTAATTTAAGGTTGTGTGATACGTAGGTTTACACAGAATGATCAAGGTAACGGTAGGGTTAGTAAGTGATGTTTTGGAATCTTCTGCGCATGAAGTTAGCCTTCTTGCATGTAGGTGGAGAAAACAGGAGGGCTAAGAATCTGGCTAATGGATAACGAAAAAAGAAATGCAGTGTACCTACGAGATGTGCAAGGTGTGACTTGTGACCGCAAGGAATTGGGAGTCTGTATTTTCTGTAAAAGTAAAGCTTCTGTGAGTTTTCATGCTGTTGAAAACGGCCTTATTTTTTTTTCTCTCTCATGCCCTTCTCTTTCAATGATGAGTGGTTGTTCTTCGTGTTCTTTTGCTTTCTCATGATTTTCTTTATCCGACCATACACTGATTCTAAAGAAAGCATACAATGGGAAAGAAAGGGGATTCTTTTTGGGAAGTGCGTGCTAGTTGGATTCTAGCTCAAGTTCCATGCTCTAATGAGATGCTGAGGCTTTTCGTCAGAGTTTGTGTCTGTGACAGTGAAATAGCTAGCAAAGAGGTTGTAAACTTGTAATTGGGCAGTGGGTTTTAGCCCTCCAGAACTAGAAGAATGTGTTCCCAAATCTAGCTTGTAGGGAAGAAAAAACGGTAATAGGTGCAGTGAGTACCGAGAGAGAGAAGCTCATCACCTCAGCAAATTTCATTGCTTTTTGAAAGGTGGAATATATAAGCTGATGAAAATAAAACAACAAACTGTCAAAGGAACTCTTGCCCATGACTCCGGTTGTCAGCAGCACCCGTGTTTTAACATCATTTCCAATCCTGCCTATAATTATAAACAATATTTATAATTTTATTTGAGTTTGATGTTGATATTTTTTCAATAAAAAATTGTATATTAGATCGTATTATGAATTATTTTTATTAAATTGTAAGTTAAAACTAAATCTTGATGTATGCAGGTAAATATCTAATTTATTTTTCGTAGAAGTTAAGTAATGATCTTCTTTATTCAATTGACTTTCGCTTACGATTTGTGACATTAATATTTATAGCCTAATATTCTGTTTGAATGGTCGGAAATGAAGGGGTTCAAAAATGAAACCCGAAAGAGAAATAACCTTTCTTATCTTGGACTTTAAAAACTCATGAAAAGAAATAGCAACTCACGAGGAATAGTAAAATTTTATTTCTCTTAAAATTGGAGAGGGAAGAGTTAAGATTTATGTGAGTTAATTCTAAAATAAAATGATAAAATTTAATTTGTTCCCTTAATAGAAAAAAAAGAAGAAGAAAATCCACACACAGCACAAGACCATACATAACTTTGATGTTAGGACATATGTACCATTAGCAAGCTCCAAGCATATTTTTCGTAGCTTAAGGATTTTCATCGTTATTTTATTGATGGCAGAGCTTTATCTCAAAGCATTACCAGAATTGGTTACCATTTGGCTTAAACGGGAGGGATTCCGAGAGTTAGTCTACTGAAGTGATGAAGCTCTCTTAAATATTGTGCAGTTTGTAACGCCCCCGAAGTTAGAAAAAAAAAATATGAATAGTATTTTTCGGGCACATCGGGGCAACTGAAACTCTAGAACCAGGACTAAAAGATGCCCAAGGCTGAGAAAAAAATAGGATAAATGTTTGAAATTGTTTTTACTTAGAAGTCTGGTAGGGGTGCAAATAGCTCCAACATCTGTGCAAGCAGGGGGTGAGTACCTATAAAGACACTTCGATACTTAAGTTAGTGGGTGGGTATTTGTGAGCGATAGAGATTGTGTCATATTGAGGGTCGTTAGTCCCTTATATAGTATGAGGTTACCCTGTGCTAAATCTGGATGTGATCTTCTTTAAGTGTGGGAGATACTCTTGCAATTTAGTTAGTACTAGATATATTTGGTATCAATAAGAGATATGGTATAATATAAGGGATATAGTGTAATAATGGTAGGATATTGTGAGATGTAGAAAGATCCTGTATGGGATTTAGGAGGTATCCTCAACTAAATCTGGAGAAAATCCATGGGGGATCTGGGTGCCACGTGTCGAGCTTTCATGGTAGAGGTTGAGGTGTCAAGCACATATTTCTAGTCTAGTACATAGCACCTGAGCTTGGTTGTAGGCCGACTAGCTGGTGCCGAGGTGTCATGACCGAGGTGTGTCTATTGAGGACTACATGCTGAGCTTGAATAAGTCGACTTTGTGTGCCTTGCCAGTTGCTGTAGTGACCACTGTTGGATTTTAAAGTGATCATGCCCCTAACAATTCAATGAGGGGGTAGCTCAAATTTCTTGGTTTTGGTGGTAGGTCGGGTGACTTAAATGGGTCAAGGTCCGAGCTTGTACTAATTGTGTCGTGCTATTGGTCCTTAGCTAGGAGGTGGTATTAGTCGAAGGTGTGGTATATTTTTGCATGCATTAATGGACGATTAAAGCCCCCAGCTTGTTGCTTATTCCAAGATTTTACTTTGGCAATGTGTAAGTTGGAATTAGAGTCTCTGTTCCGTTTGTCGCTTGTTGGAGAATATTGGATATGCTCAGTTGGTGCCAAGGTTATTCTAGTTAGATTGGTCTGGTGGTTCAGAGCTGCTCGGCTGGTGCCGATGCTTTCCTACTTTTACTGGAAATTGGACTTGCCGAGTGGTTTAGAGCATGCTCGAGTATGTCTCATGGCAGATAAAAGAAACTGGGTGGAAGATAGCATAGCTCGGCTTAAAGAGGCCAAGTGCCTGATGGGACTAGGGCTTTGCTGAGAGCTCAGCCTGAGGTGCTACAGCTGGGGATCGACTGACATGAAATAGAGTCCAACCAGAGGAGGATGAGCTCGTCAAAGTAGGTGGAGTTTGGATGGCAATTAAGCTTGGCCAAGGAAGGGTGAGCTTGACTGGTAGGAGGCGAAGCTCTGATTAATAGGTCAATGTGGCTCCTTCTCAACTGCATTCAATTGGTTGGGTATTTATGTGAGCTTTAGAGAGATTGTTTGATATGTTCGAGTTTGAGCCTAGTGTAGGACTATTTTCCTATTTATTTGCCAGTTGATTTATCTCCTTCTATATTTGGATATTTATGTAATGCTTTTCATTTTTCAAGCTTTTCAAGATGTGTTTGGACAAATTATGTAGTGCTTTGCTGTGGAATAGTCATCGTTCTTTTCTCTTGTTACCTTTGATATCTGTTGATGTTTTGCTATTTTGCCTTGGTACTCATTGTTGTGAGTTTTGTCATGTAGTGCTTGTGCTCTCACAACTCAGCTGATGCTGAGGTTTACGTGTGGCATCTTTGTTGTGCCTTCACAACTCAGCCGGTGCTGAAGTTTATGTGAGTATGGTGGCTTTGGTGCACCTTCATAACTCGATTGGTGTTGAGGTTTACGTGAATATGGCGGCTTTGGTGTGCCCTCACAACTCGGTTGGTGCCAAGGTTTACGCGAGTATGGTGGCTTTGGTTTGCCTTCACAACTCGACTGGTGCCAAGGTTTATGTGAGTATAGTGGCTTTGGTGCGCCTTAACAACTCGGCTGGTGTCGAGGTTTATGTGAGTGTAGTCGAATCTGTAGCAAGAAACGAAATGTGAGAGTGCAATGTATAATGAGAAAACGTAATGTATTATATAAAATGAAATCACACAAACAGATTTTGCCACTGAGTTGTTCGACTCAAACATGATCATGCCTCGTTAAAACCTTTGTTGGTTAAACCCAGTAGGATAAAATCCAACTAAAGGAAAACGAGTGAACCCATCGTGTGTTATTTAAGGCATTACTCTAGCTGTAGTATTTTCTTAGAGACGCTGCATTCCAAGTCCTTGGGAGTTCATGCCCTGAGAGCTTGGCTATCTTGTAAGCTCCTTGGCCCACATCTTGCATTACTCATAATGGTCTTTCCCAGTTTAGGACTAACTTCCCTTCGTTTAGGGGTTGTCTCAGTAGTTCAATCTTTCGTAGGATAGGGTCTCCTACTTGGGAGGTTCTTGGGTCGAGTTTCTAATTGTAGACTCATGTTATTCTCTGCTTAGTAGTTTGTTCCTTAATGTAGGCTAGTTCTTGGTCTTCTTCAATGAGGTTTAGCTCAGTTTTTGGATTCTCCGCATCTGGTTCTTGTATGAATAGCCATTAGGCACTAGGTTGGGTGACTTCCATTGGGAGCATGGCTTCACTACCAAAGACCAGTCGGTATGGTGTTTCCTGGGTTGAGGATTAAGCAATAGTATGATATCCTCAAAGAAGCTCGAGAAGGTCCTTAGCCTAGAGACCTTTAGCTTTGTTGAACTTTTTCTGCAATGCTATGAGGATGACTTTGTTGGTAGCTTCGATTGGCCATTGGTTTGGGGCTGTTCTACAGAGGCGAAGATGTGCTTAATTTGAAATTTCTCACAGAGCTCCTTCAGTCTTCGGTATGTGAACCATGTTCCATTGTCGGTGATTAGTTCTTTGAGGAGGCCGAATTGAATCTACATATGATCCTATTCCAAATGAACTTTCGGACTTTCTCTGCTATGATTGTTGCTAAGGGCTTTGCTTCTATCCACTTGGTGAAATAGTCAATGGGTACTACTAAGTACTTGAGCTAGCTTAATGTTAAGGGAAAAGGACTGAGGAGGTCGATTCCCTATCTATGGAAAGGCTAGTTGGCCTTAGTATAGTGGTTCGGGGTGTCTCTGGAAGACTTCGAAGAACCTCTGGCATTTGTCACACTTGCATATGAAGTCAGTGCAGTCCGTCTTCATTGTTGTCCAGAAATACCTTGCTCAGAGTATGTTGGATGCTAAAGCTCGGCCCCTAATATGATTGCCGTAGACACCTTCATGAACCTCGTCTATTATGTCCTTGACTTCTTAAGGGTTGAGACATTTTAGGATGGGGAGGGTGTAGCCTCACCTGAATACTAGTCCTTCGTATAGGATCTAGTATCTTGCCAACCTTTTAAACTTCTTGTCATTGGTAACAAAGTTTGGGACTTAGCCTGTGGTCAGGTAGCTGAGGATTGGATTTCGCTAATCTGGGCTTCCTGTTTCTGTGTTGCAAACTTCATATTGAAGGTAGCTCGGGCTTTGGAGTTTTACCTGTATCATAAATTTGTTGTTTTGTGGCTTGCTGGTGCTAGCGAGGTTGGAGAGGATGTCGGCTTTGGTGTTGTGTTCTCTCAATATATGCATCACCTCATAAGAATTAAAGTTCTACATCAAGTTCTTCACACACGAGAGGTATTTCTCGAGGAAGGAGTTTTTGGCAGCAAAAGTACCATTGACTTGGCCGACTTCGAACTGTGTGTCAGCTTTTATGAGAAGTCATTGGGCTCCGACTTCTAAGGCAAGCTTAAGGCCTGTAATGAGGGCTTCATATTCTACCTGATTGTTGCTAGCGTGGTGTTGGAATTGGAGGGATTGTTCAATTAGGACTCCCTCCTCGATTTCCAAGGTGATGCTGAACCCGCTTCCTTTGCCATTAGAGGCTCTATTCATGTGAAGTGTCCATGAGCCGATCTCTTGCTGTGTGTTCGGCTAGAGCTCAACAATGAAATTTTCCAAGGCTTAGGCCTTGATTGGCCTTCTAGGTTAGTATTCCAAGCTGTGTTCCAAAAGTTCGACAGACTATGAGATCATTCTTCCTGCCAGTTCAAGCTTAACCAATATTTTTTGGATGGGTTGTTCTATTCAAACTATTATATAATGGCTTTGGAAGTATGGTCTTAGCTTTCTAGTAGAAACCACCACTTTATAGGCGAGCTTTTCAATCTTCTAATACCTATGTTCGGCAATTGGAGTGTTTTGTTGATAAAATAAACAAGCTGTTGTTCTTTATTTCACTCATTTACAAGGACTGAGCATACAACATGCTTGGTGATGGACAGATAAAGGAAAAGAGTCACTCTGAGGTAGGTTTGGTGATGACGGGTGGTTTGGAGAGAATGTTTTGAGCTCGGCGAAGACTGTTTCACATTCTTCAGTCTATTCAAATACTGCTTGTTTTCCAAGTGTCTTGAAAAATGGTGTTGCTCATTTCGCCGATCTTAAAAGAAAGCGGGATAGGGCGGCTAGGTAGCCAGTGATCTAATGGACTTTTTTGACTAACCTAGGGCTTCTCATCTCTAGTATTTCTCGGCACTTGTCTGGGTTGGCTTATATTTCCCGGTTGGGAAGTATAAACTCGAGGAGTTTCCCACCCCGAATGTGCACTTTTTTGGGTTTAATCTCATATTGTATCTTCGAAGATGTCCTAATACCTCCTGAATGTCTCGGATGTGGTTTTTGGTTGTGGAGGTTTTTGCTACCATGTCATTGACTTACATTTCAACATTTCTGTCGATTTGTTCGTCAAAGACCTTGTTCATAAGTCTCTGATATGTGGCCCTTGTATTCTTAAGACCGAAAGGCATGACTTTGTAGCACAAGTTAGCATGTTCGATGAGGATTGTTATTTTGTCTTCATCTTGGGGTGCATCTTGATCTGATTGTACCCTGAATAGGCGTCCATGAAGCTCAAATACTAATAGCCAGCGGCATTGGATGATGAGCTTGTCGATGCTAAGGAATGGATAGGGTTTTTGGGGCAAGCCTTGTTGAGATTTGTGAAGTCTACACACATACGCCACTTGCCGGAGTTCTTATTTACCATTACAATGTTTGCAAGCCACATGGTGCACTTGATCTTTTTGATGAAGTCGGTCTTCATGAGTTTTTTTGTTTACTTTAAGGCGGCCTGTTCTCATTCAGCTCCAAGGGTTCTCTTCTTCTGTGTGATGGGGTGAACTTTAGGATTGACTATGAGCTTGTAGTTGATCACTCCGGGGTTAATTCCCAGCATGTCTGCTGATAGGTTTTGTGGGATGTCGGCCCCTATGAAAGTTACCTTTTTGACTTCATTGTCAATCTGGATAGGCTATAGGTCATTTATAGGTTATGGGTGATTCTGGATCTTTCCCCTAGGGTTGAGCTATGAGATGAGGAGGTTTGATCAGTGTGGAACACTATATGCACTCATTTGGTCTTTGATTATTCTGAGGTCTTTAGCTTCAGGCACTCATTGTAACATGTTTTGGCCTCTTTCTGATTGGCATGAACTACATTGACTTTCGATTTAGGGATGGGAAACTTCACAGCTAGGTAGGGTGTTGAGATGACAGCTCCAAGGGCGTTGAGTGCAGGACGCCCTAGGATTATATGGTAAGGGTTAGGGCAGTCGATCACAAGGTATTAGAGGTTGACTGTCTTCGTGAATGGGTCGGTGCCAAATGTGGTCCTCAATCACATATACCCAAGGACTTTGACTCTATTTCCAATAAATCCGACTAGTTTGCCATTGTAAGGAAGTAATGAGCTCTCAGAAAGCTGCATCAGCTTGAAGGTGGAGTAGAAGAGGATCTTGGCTGAACTCTCCTGATCAACTAGAACTTTCCTGACCAAAAAATTGCCAGCAAAAATGGAAATTATGACAAGATCATGTAAATTTTCATTAATTCCTTTGAAATCAGCATTTGAGAAGGATATTACTAAATTTTTGGTCTTTGGTTTTGAGAAATGTGATGGTCCTTTGAGTGACATAATCGCCCAAAGTGACCTTTTTCTGGCCGAGCTTGTTTCACCTCCTCCTACTAATCCCCCGGTAATGTGCTTGATAACACCACGAATCTTGGAGTCTTCATGAGACCGAGATCATTTTCTTCTCTTAGGTATTGTGTGCAGTGGTAAGGTTTTGCTGTCAGAGGATGATGAAGGGTACAAAACTTGTGTTTTCTCTATCGGCTTTGGCCTCTCTTCTTTCTATTTTCTCCTTTTTTTCCCATCAATAAACTACTTCAAGTATCCTTCTCAAATAAGTCGTTCGATCTAGTTTTTTAGACCTTTGCATTCATCGGTCGAGTGCCCTGTAGAGTTGTGATACTCACATAATTTGCTTTTCCATGAGCCTTTTGAACCTGGCCAAGGATCGCCTTTTACGAGTTTCATGAGTCAAGCATTGAAAATTTATATAAGAATTGTGGTCGCCCTAGCATTAAGTGGGGTGTAGGTCAGGAATCTTAGTTTAGAATACCCTAGTTCATCCTTGTTCTTATTGTTCTTTGACTTGCCGTCCTTGTGTTTCTAGCCCTAGTTCTCTTTTTTCTTGCTTCTTTTTATTCTTCTCCACAGCTCGGAGCTCCTCGGCATTAATGCATTCGAGGGCCCTTTCCTTAGTTCATGTATAGTCAGGGGCCTGTTAATTACTAGGCTTTCTTTGAAAGGCCCAGAATGTAAGCTGATTCTGATATGGTGGAATTCTACCACCAAGTTGTGGTCTAGGATTTAGGATGCCTTTTCTTGAAATATGGTCAGGTAGGCTTTTAAAGACTCATCTAGTCCTTGCTTGACATGTTCCAAGGAATCTAAGGTCTTAATGTAAATCTTGGAAAACATGAACCTATTGATGAAGGCCTTAGCAAGGTCATTGAACTTGTGAATGGAATTTAGGGGAAGAATGGAGAACTAAAGCAGTGCCGATTTTTCCAGAAAAGATGAAAAAGTTCGGCAAAGAATCTTGTTAGTTTCCCCATTGATGATTGGGGGTTTCCAGTCTCGTTGTAGGGGTAGAGTGATGTTGGGAGTCTAAAATTGAGAGGTAGATTGGTTGCCATCAGTTTCACTGAGAATAGGCCACAATCTAATATCTCAGGTTCATCGTCGGACTTAGTATGGTATGTGGGGCGTCTAGAGCATGAAGGCTTACTGTTGCTAAGGTCATAGTTAGCGTGTTCGGTGTTTCCCATGTCAGTGGCTTTTAGGGATTGGTTCTCTTCCTGGAGCTTTCGAATTTATTCGATCAAACATCAGTTTTCTTCTTAGAGTTGTTCGAGATTGGGAGGAGGTTGGTTTTTGGGTGGGGTTGGTTTTCGGAGGGGGGTTGCTTTTCGGGTTGGTTTTTGGGGATTGGGCGCCAATGTTCTTACCTAAAAGTCCGGTATGGGTACAAGTAGCTCCAACGTCCGTGCAAGTGGGGGTGGGGTACCTACAAAGACATTCCAATGCTTAAGTTAGCGGGTACATGAGGAGTGGTGAGGTATTTGTGAGTGATAGAGATTATGTCATACTTGGGGGGCATTAGCCCCTTTATATAGTGTGAGGTTATCCCGTGCTAAATTTAGAGGTGATCTTCCTTAACTGTGGGAGATATGCCTGCAATTTAGTTAGTACTAGATATGTTTGGTATCAATAAGAGATTTGGTATAATATAAGGGATACAATGTAATAATGGTAAGGTATTGTGTGATATAGAAAGATCTTATATAGGATTTAGAAGGTATCCTCAACTAAATCTTAGGAGAATCTGTGGAGGATCTGGATGCCACGTGGCCAAGCTTTCGCGGTAGGGGCCATATTTCTAGTCCAGCACAAAAATAAATAGAAATCAAGTTCTAGACTTGGAATTAAATTTCGAGCTATAACAACCTACCAAGTATATCGTTATCCTTAAGCTATGACATTAGACTTAGGAGTTATTATTTAGAAATTAGCAAATCTTACTTAAGTATCTATAGCATATTTGATCAATTCAAGCAATAACTAATTCGTAGTTCTATTAAAATATATATGATGGAAATAAGGTATTTATTGAATACAATTCCAAATACAAGGAAAAGCTTTTCTATGAGCTTTGATATTTGTCTTGTTCAACATTCATAAAAACAAATACTAAAGTAGTCTTCACCATTCAAGCTACTCTGAATCAGACATTCCAGCACGAGTAGCTTTATTATTCTCATGAGTTATCTAGAGATGACACAGAAATACACAAAGATAGGGGTAAGAATTGTGAATTTCTCAATAGGGCATTCCTGAATACATAATAATCCATGTCATCATCATCGTCCTTACCACTTTGGTTTATTAAGAAAATATTGTCATGCAACATACAACAAAGGTTCATTTTAAATTTCAAAATCATCCTTCCAAAGAGAGTTTCTTTTAACATTCAATCATTTAATTCTCATATATCATAATGCTTAAGCTCATAGTAAATCATCTTAGACAAGTAATTCAATATAATATGAGTATGCATATGATAAATACAATGACTGTCTTTAGTGATATTATCTTCACGTGTCCTTGATATGTAAAGGGGATCTCATATACAT
Organism: Dalbergia cultrata; assembly: GCA_031216105.1. Lineage (NCBI taxonomy): Eukaryota > Viridiplantae > Streptophyta > Magnoliopsida > Fabales > Fabaceae > Dalbergia > Dalbergia cultrata. The sequence continues at coordinate 32,339,085 of CM062351.1, forward strand.
CTTTCTCATCTTTATGTGCCCTTGATATGCTGAAGGGGATATAATATATATCTTATCTTTTATGTTCCCTCGACATATCAAAGGAGATCTAATCTTTATGTGCCCTTGACACACCGAAGGGGATCTCATCTTTATGTACAATTGACCTATCGAAGGGGATCTCTGATTTTACGTGCCCTTGACAAATGGTGGCTTATTCCACTCTTGGGTAATAGACAACTTATCAAGACTAAGCTCATTCCTATACATGATCATCTGATTTACTATTTCCGAATCTTACACAGATCTTTTCCTAGCTAGGTTTACTTTCCCAAACTTAATGTCAAAGGAGATCTCTGAATTCATATTTCATGTTCCATATTATATGCACAAGCATCATAATCATATATGCATATCATCAACAACTGAGTTACATAGCATACCAAGCATACATATTATCAGGACCTGATTTGGATTGTGACCAATATGTGAGGAACCTCATCCCCACATAAGCCTCGTGATCGATGAGTCCTACAATATGCATATTTTATTCATAAAATCCATTTCAAAACTTAATTCACTTTTTCATAAACAATTCATAATAATCATAAATACCCCATTTTCATAATTGAAATATGAACTATAGCTCTAATGCAAGATGCACTGGGTTGCTCATTTACAAGAACCATGAATTCTATATCATTTAAATACAATTAAATCATGGAAAACCAAAATGCAAAATGTGTATATCTGTGGTTCGAGACCCTACCTGCAACACTCTAAAAAATACCAAAGCACTTCATGACAACGTGAAGTTGACCCAAACTGAAGTATGCTACTATTGAGGGGGAAGAGGTGGAAGATTCGAAGATAATGCTGCATCTATATATTTATAAAAAAAAGGAAAAGAGAAGATAGGTGAGCTTTATCACAAAACTCAGTGAGTGGATCCTCATCCATAACCATATATGGGACAAGAGGAAAGGTACAAAAATAATAATACAACATCAAAATCATTTCAATTCTAAATGCATAATAACTAATTATTCACAAGCTTGCTAGAACGTAACTATTTTTATATTTTGAGAAATTACAAAAGAGAACAAACTATCCATAACTATGAGGTGGTGATCAGTCCCTAGCGAATATGAGCCCATAGCTGAGATCTTAATGGTCCCTGGCGAACCACATTCCTAGTGGACTAATCTAGATAAAGATAACTTTGCTCCTGGCGGGCACTTGGTATATTAAGGTTAACAATTTAACTATCATTAACTCAGCTCTGTTCTTCTTAGTAATTCCCTAATCTGAAACCAAAATGAAGCCATAAAACAAGGTTCTATAATCTAGGTTCAACATTTCTCTATTCTCATAAATAAACATGGACTTTACATTTACTTTTCATCAACACAAGTGATTCCCATTATCATTATCAAGTCTAGAATCATGAAATTAATCATATAAAATATTTATAGAACAATTATGGTCCCATGCATTTTTCTACAATCATAGATTTTCATGTATAATTTCAAAGGAAGCATTTCTAGGTATTACACATTTTATATAAAGTCCCTATCATGTGAAAGCTAAATTTTCAAATATCTAAATACTCCATAATGCCAGAAAATAATGATATAATAACCAAAATAAGGTCATGAAGTCAAACCCATTCACCTGGAGGGTTAGACTATGAAAAGCCAACACCATAGGAGCTTCGGGGAGGAGGGATGACACCAATGTCTGTAATAACAACCAAGAGCATGAAAGAGTGAAGAGGGAAGAAGCATAAACTACACTAAACTCACCTTGAAACTTGAAGGATGAAGATTAGAATAGGGTCAAGAGTGAGGGAGGCAGAAAAGAGAATATAGGGTTTGGGGAGAGGGTTTTTTGGTTCTGAGAAGGGAAACTCGAAGGGAAGTCTTTTTAAAAGAGTTGGGGGTTCATTTTTCAAAATTGTGTCATTTTTAGTACCGTACGGCCACCAGGGTGGTCCTTGTACTGAGTATAGCTCATTGTAGCCTATATAGCGAAAAGGGGTCAGAAAGGTTTGCTTCTCGCTGTAGCAAACCTGCTCTAGATAATTCTACAGAACTTCAATTGAAACATGGTTTTTACATCTAGGGCCATCTTCTGTATGGAGTATTTGAGGTATTGTAACGTCCCGATTTTCTATTAGAGTGAAAATGACCAAAATGCCCTTGAGGTTATTTTCGGCCTGGAATTCGAGGAAAGCCGATCCGGCATTACTCGAAGGGCAAACTCAATGTTAGAAGGGGATTAGATGACTTGTGTACCTTTACGGGATCGAAAATCTCATTTTTCGAGTTTTCGGGTCAAAATACAAAAATGCCCCTGCGGTGTTTTACCCGTTTGCAAGTGTCGGATGAACCCGAAACTTCTTCAGATGGTTTTAAAAGACGTTTTTAAGTATTCTATGACTTTAGTTTTGGTCCTGGAGGTCCCGGGCAAAATTAGTGCAAAATTACGATTTTGCCCCTAGTTTCGTGTTTTACGCTTAATCACGTGATTAAACAAACCTAAGCAATATTAGGCTCTAATCGAAAGTTAATTAATTTCCATAATTAATCTTGAGTCAAAATAATTTATTAAAGTTGATTAGAACCTAAAAGTACTTAATTACAACTTGAAATCCTATTTTAAATTCAAGATTCCTAGTCATGGAATCTTGAATAGTGTTTTATCTCTCCAATTCCTTGAATCATGGAATTGTGTTTCCAATTGTTTATTCCTAAATTAGTTTAAAACTCTCTAATGATGTATGAGCACTCCTAATCTTGTCATAAAATCCATAAACCTCATTCTTAGTTACCTAAACTTAAGCTTAATTATTCCTAACCTTGTACCTAAGCTAACCTACACTTAATCCTATCATTAACACCCAATTACATGAGAGATTTTTCTTCCTCTCTCATGCCCCCGGTCTGGCTGAATGCTTTTCCCCTCCATATGCATCACATGTGCAAATTTTTCACACACAAAGAACCGTGCTTTGACCTTACATGAACCATAGTTTGAGCCATACAAACCATGCTTTCATCCATGCTTCCAAGGACAACATCTAGAAGACTTTTTCCTTCCCCATTTTTCTGGTCTGAAACCGCCAACCCTCTCCCCCATTTTAATGAATTATTTCATTTCAAATTTGAAGGAAAATCACCTCAAATCACCATGCTTTGTCATACCTTGTTATACTTTCAATCAAGCTTGATTTTCCAAATGAATAACTAAATGAAATAAACCAATTCCTCCATTTATTTATGGCTGAAAAACTTTCAGCCATGTATAGTTTCTAGAAGGCTTAATTCATTCAAAATTAAAAAGAAAAGCTCACTCAAAAACCCATGCTTGAAGCCATGCTTTGTATCATACACTCCATACCTCAAACCATGCTTGTCTGACACCTTGAAAGAGATATTTTTCTCTTCCTTGCCTCCAAAACCACACGGCTCCTTCTCCCCCTCAATAAGACTTCATTTGCTTTCATTTTCTATAAATACCTTACCTAGAAACACATGCAAACACTTTAGCTCATTTGCATACTTTTAGATTTCTTAGCTTTCTCAAAGTTCTCTCTTTTTCTCTCTAAGTTTCAAGAGAGTTCTCTCTTGTTCTTCATCTTTATCTTCTTCATTTCTTCATCACATAATCATCTCATAACCTTCAAACACCACCTCACAACCTCAAATCACTTCCTAAGCTCTCAAACACTTCATCTCAAACACAACCTCACTTGAAACTCAACTCCAACCTCTTCACACCCCTTTGGCCGAATCACTACCCACACTCAAGAAGGAGTTCTTCATCTTGTTTCCTTTTCAAAGATCAAAGCTTTTAACTTCACTCTAGGTAAGAGTGGTTTCTAAACTTTGTTTTCATGAAAATGAGTTCTTTCTAGGTTTCTCTTGGTTTTTCTTTTTGGAAATTTCTTGTTTCCTTTTTCTTTGAGTATTCGGCCTCTTGGCTTTGAGGAGCACATGATAGCTCAATGATGAGAGCTCCTAGATGATGACTATGTGTTCATCTCAAAGGAACCTCTAGAGCTTGAGTTTTTGTTTTCTCTAAGTTTCATCTTTATTATCTAGCTCAAAAGGATTTTTGTTCAAGAACACCTTTACTTTTCTTGCTATTTTGATTTCGGTTTCCTTGTTTTCTTTCCTTGAATATTTCGGTTTTGGTTCCTTGAACCTTGAGGTTTTGTTTTGTTTTGAAAATTTATTTATTTTGAGCTTGATGATGATGTTCAAGAACCTCATAGTTCCTTTGAGAACTTGGTTCAAGAACTCTAAAGCTTTCCTTGTGATGAGATGAGTGTTGGTTGCTATTTGCTAAAGTCTTGTAAGAGCTCTAGACTATCATAAAATGAACTTTGCATTCATGTTTACCTTTATGCTTTGCACATCATATTTATTTTGCTTGTCATCACTAAGTACTAAGATAATAAAGGAACTTGCATTATCATGTTTATATTTCAAGCTATGCATTATCATGTTTATATTTCAAGTCCTCACTTAAATATCAAAGATAATAATATGTTGCATCTCATATTTATTTTAAGCTCTCACTTTACTTTCCAATGAAAGCTAAAACAAGTGCATAAGCATGTTTACTTTATGTCATCACTTAAATAAACCTAGAGCTCAAAGACTTGCCCATTGTTGTCTCAAACAAAGGTTTGAAAGTGTTTATTCCTCTAGCTTGAGATTTCAGCCCCTAAGAGTTTATTTGTTTTCAAGTATTGAAAACTATGTTTCATAATTTTTCTAAGCTTATATGAGTTAAAGGAATATATAGAACCAAGTTTTATGAATTTAGGACCTCTTGAGACAAGGTTGATTTAGCTACTGCCCTCTTAAATATTTTTATGATTTTAGATGATAAAAATGTTTACAAATGAGTTTTGAAAGTTTTAAAAAAGTTCCAAGAGAAACTAGTATTTTATGTGCTTTAGAAATTGTGTTTGATGCCTTATATGGAGATAAATGTTTCGGTTCTGCCTTGCTATGTTTGGCCACTGTATGTGCTGTGTTAATGATGATAATATGTTTATGTTTAAGTATAATTAATGTTAAAACTCATGTAGGAAAGATAAGAGAAGTTAGTAACTAGAAAAGAATTGATTTGAGAGTTCTAGATCCCTTAATGATGGAATTTTCTGGATTCTTTCCAGCAAGGTTTAGTAATGCTAATCATGGTTCTAAATTAGTCTAAATATGTAGGACTGACTCATAATTAGTTTAGGACTTAATCATGATGCCTTAGGAACAAACTGGACTTAGAAAGAGTCATTGTTGTGACTCCTATGTACCCGTAAAGTTTGGATTATGAATTCTGCATCCTTGAGGTTTAGAGATTGACCATAGTGTGAGGCAATGAATACTTAGATATGAGCCTATAGGTACCCAAGAGTTTAAGTTCTGATGATTTATAACTTAGATTGTGAGTTAAAAACCTTAAGGGTCCATGCATAAGAAGAATTGTTGATGCTATGATGTTTATATGTTGAGATTATTATGATTCATGAGGAAATGATTGTTTAAGATATGAGGTTTATCATGGCATGAGGTTTTATTGAGGAATATGTTGTGTGATTAACTTGTGGCATAAGTTTGAAGGAAATTCAGTTTAACAACTGTTATGCTGTCGAATTTCCGTCAAACCTTAAAGGGTTGAAGAAATGTTTAAGAGTACCATATGAGTTGAAAACCTTGGGTGACACTGGTTCGGCCGAGCACCGCTAGGAGATTTTTATGTGACAAAGCACTGAGACGCGCTTTCCTGAGTGACACCGGTTTGGCCGAGCACCCCCAGGGGAGACAAATCCGTGAGGGTATGAGTAGATGCAGCCTACCAAAGTGGACAAATTGCTGTGGCTTAATGCCCGCAAAGCGTTTCAAAGAGGGTATATCCTAAGAGAGGTGATCCTTGCTCATAAGAGAGGTGATCCCTACCCGCTACCCGTACTTGCAAGTCGAGATTATTTTATTATGTTTCGCTTATTCAGATAATAAGCAAGAGCTAGTGACGACTAGATGAGGTATAAGCTCATAACCTAGTTATTTTAGAGTGGCCTTATTATGCTAAAGTACCATGATTGATGTCACGAAGTTGAGGAATGATCCACTTGAAAGTTATATGCCCTTATGCCACATGGTTTATGTTTATATGCTTTGATGTGTTGTTGTATATGCTCAAGTATTGACATGCACCCGTGATATAACCTGTTGCATTTCTAACATCAAGATGCATGCTAAAAGGAATGGACCTTGGATAATTAGTTTTGGAAAACCCTAAATTGAATCTTATATGCATGATCACTGTTTTAGAATTAAACCCAAGGTTCCTGAGGATGTAAACGATGTAACCCTAGGATAGGAGACTCCTACTGAGATTCTTTAGCAAGAATTCTCACTCCTCTATCTCTTCTTTCTTCCGTCACATCTTCAGAGAGCGATGGCGATGTTCGTGGTTTTCATTGACATGCTAGTTTGGGAGGTGCACTACGACCCGGACCACCGTTCGTATCATTTTGAGGGTCGTTGTGCCGTCCGTGTTTTTGTGTACATGGGATGACCTTTCACTTATCCGGTTTCGAGCTACCAGTTCACTCCTACTGCACCTTTTGGTAGTGACGACATGATCTTCGAGCATACCCGCCTGTGTAACGAGCAGAGACGTCGTGCTCGTCTGTCTGCTTCTGCCATCCATGACTTTCCGGAGTATGTGCCACATTCAAGGAGGTCTGAGATGGACCCGTCCGAGGATTCACCTACGCACGTCCTTTTGGAGGGTTATGTACCCTTTCCCCAGTACCGGCGTGTGGGGAGTGAGGAGACTGTGATGCAGCCGCGTTTAGCGAGGAGGGCCGAGATGCGTTCACGCCGAGGAGCTCATGCCCAGCCGGCACGTGTTCCCTTCCCACTTCACTGGCTGACTCAGGAGGAGATCGAGTAGTTCGTGGGCTACATACCCCCATCGCCCGAGCGTGCCCGTCAGCACTAGACTCCGATGGAAAGCTTTACGAGTACCCGAGCTATGGTGGAGATCTTCCCTTCGGCAGTACCTTTTGGGAGGGTTGTAGATTGTACTCGTAGATCAATAGAAGGGTAGCGTTTTGGGTTTATCTTCTTGTCGTACCATGTACCTTGTATTTTCTTGTTTCTGTTGTATTTCCTTTTTCGCTGTATTACAAGCTCTGTCCGTCCCTATGAGGGTATGACTACATATGTATTTCTAATTATGTTATTAATGAAATGTTTCTTTTGTTATCCTGATCGTTGTTCTTTGAGTATATGCTTTACCTTGTTATCCTGATCGTTAAAGTGGTTCCTCTAGCTAACTTTCATTGAGGCTACTTCCTTAGAGCAAAACTTCTTGGTTTACCTATCCACAATGGTGACTGGTTCTTCCTTGTATGAAAAGCTCTTATCAACTTGGACCGCTTATGGCATGAGCACATGAGACTGATCGACCATATACTTTCTGAGCATACTGACATGGAAAACTAGATGGATAAATGATAAACTGGGAGGTAGTGCCAATCTATAGACCACTATTCTAACTCTCTCTAAGATTTCAAACGGGTCGATATAGTAAGGACTTAGCTTTCCCTGCCTATTGAACCTAACCACTTCTTTCATGAGCCATACTTACAAAAACACATGGTCATCCACTACAAGCTCTAACTCTCAGTGTCGGTTGTCAACATAAGATTTCTGTCTGGACTGAGCTGCTAACAATTGTTTTCTAATCAGCTAGAACTTCTCTAGAATCTCTTGGACTAAGTATAGGCTCAAGGCCTTAGCTTCCCTAAGCTCAAACTAACCTATGGGAGATCTACAACATCTCCTATACAATGTTTCAAACGGTGCCATCTAGATGTTAGCTTGATTGCTGTCATTATATGAGAACTCTATCAACTGCAAGTGGTTACACCAACTCTAACCAAAATCCAAAACACAGGCTTTGAGTATGTCCTCTAGGGTCTGGATCGTCTTCTTTGACTGGCCATCTGTTTGGGCTGAAAAGCTGTAGTCAAGTCCACACGAGTCCCAAAAGCTTCTTGAAATGCTCTACAGAATTGTAAGGTGAACTAGGACCTTTTACCTGATATGATTGACACTAGTATGCCATGGACTCTGACATCTCATCTATGTAGAGCTGGACATATTGAGCTACATTGTAGGTCGTCTTCACTAGTAAGAAGTGGGCTGACTTGGTCATTCTGTTCACGATCACCCAAATAGAATCAAAACCCTTAATGGTCTGAGGTGACTAGACTACAAAATTCATGTTATCCTTGTAACACCCTGATTTTTAAACCAATACACTCAAGTCACATTCTGGTTAATTATTAGTTTTATGCCTTTGTTTCATAAATTAACTTATTCTTCTTTAAAGTATGAGTAATGAAAATACGACTAAATTTTTTTTTAACTTTAAAACCAAAATGCAAGCCACGTGTGTAAGTAAATATTGGTCAATATATGCCTAATAGTAGCAATCACATAAACCTCATTATAATATACATACAAGCCATAGCATAACATAACATATACCAAAATAACATATCATATCCATAACATAGTAGTGACATCTTGTGTACATAAAAGAGATACAAAGATAATAAGTTCACCAATAGGGGTTCGCATACAATAAATCAAAAGCTAAGCATGTCTGCAACAAAACTAAACTAGTTCCCGATGCGTAGCCATCGAAGGACTAGGCTAAGCACAGGTGTATGGGATGTGATAACCCTAAAGCTAATGCCTAAGAGAAAGCTATCTCCATGCTTTTACTGTGACTCTTTGATCTGATTCATAGCGTAGCTCCCACGCCTGTATCTCAAGCAAAGTCACGAACAATGCCATCATCTTCGTCTGGAGACGACACGAAAGAAAAGAGAGGGATGAGAAACTTATTGAAGATTCTGAGTAAGGCTACCCGACTCCAACACAAGTGTTATTGTCATCGTCCCTAGCCACTTCAGTTTTCATTTTGAAAGGGGAGGTTCAGTTTTAAACTTCTCAAGTCTAATTGTCCGAAGTGGGTGTCTTTTAGCATGGGTCTTAATGTCATGGATACATTATATGATAACATGAAATGCATAACAATGCCATAAGCAACATATAACAAGAATTATATTAAATGAACATAGCATGAAGTACATAACCATTTCACATGTGTTCTTTTTCTTTTATTCTCTTAGATGACTTAGTTTCATTATTCTTTCCTCTTTGGGGCCACCCTAATACTCTCCCTTTTGAGAGTTCTAGGTTATGAGCTTATATCTAAACTACTCATCACTAGTCTACACTTATCCTATGATAAGAAACTTCCCAACTCCCAGAGTTCGGGTTAGGTGGCATAGGAACACCTTTCATAACCATTAATTCCTGGAGTCCAAAGGGTCCTTCTTGAATCACCTCCCGTAACCATTAATTCCTGGAGTCTACAGGATCATTTCCATGTATTTTATGTCACTTTAAACTTAACATGTTATTTAGAGATGCAGTCATAATCCATGGTTAAAATCATCATTTATAACATATCATGTAATATATCATGCTTGAAAAATCTCATCAATTATCTAAGTTTGCAAATTTGGTGGAAATCCGGCAACATAATGGCTAGAAATCGGATTTCCCCAAATTTGCTTCATGCCATATATCCACACAGATTATGCATATCAATAATTCAGACATAATCATAGCAGGCCATGAAAGTCACATAATCACCTCTCACTTTGAAACATCCATCAGCACATATCATCATCAATTCCATTGAAAGCCAAATATGCTCCTACCTAGTATACTGGAAATTATGGACCGGACTCAGCTAGTGCACATGCTTATCAACATAAGATATACATACACAGGTAGGGCAATAAAGATCATCATTAAGCACTTTATACGAAAGCGTACTCGGTTTATTGTAACTGTTTCATAGTTCTGCACAGGTTAAAACTTACAACCCGGCTTGACCTAATCATCAAAATTAATTCCTTAAGCACCCAAGGGACTCACCCCAAAGGTTTTCACTAAATTTTAACCTCAAAAACATTTTTAAATAATGCTGGACAGCAGGGCAGTGTTTTAAAATTAATCTATTTTGGTGTTCTAAAAAACGCGTTTTTGACCCTTTTTGATTTTCGGTTTTTCCTAAAAAGCCAAAATTAATTCTTGCCACCACTAATGGGAATTTTTACACATAAAATTAGTTTCAAACAGAATCCTCATCAAAATAAATTCACCAAGGCAGTAGATATAAAATCTCAAATTTTAGAAGACTCAAATATGTTTTTCAGTTCTTTCTAGTTCCTAGTTTTCCTCAAGTTAAAGAATTGGATTCCCACAAAAACAACTAGTGATTGATACACATTCAGATCATTTTTAACAACATTTTCCATACTTCTAAATAAGTGAGGCAGTAGCCAAAAATTCATTTCCTAAAGGTACCCGAAAATTATTTCTTTGACCCATTCTTGTTACTAGTTTATCCTAGGATGCCAAAAACAATTTTTACCACATTTAATATCAATTTTTACACTCTCTAACCCATCCAAACAGCAGCAAGTGGAAAAGGAAACATCAAGACAGTAGCCAAAGTTTGTGTCCTAAAGACACATAAAATCATGTTTTTACTTTTCTTTGTAACACGATTTCTAGGACAACTTTTAAGAAAATTCTAGGACATAGAGGTTGAGCCATAAAACCAAATAAAACTTATTTCAAACCTCAATGATTTGTCATGGCCGAAATGCACATGCATTGAGTGTAGCCATAATTTAAAATTTCATTCTGGATCCAAGGACATATTTGTGAGCTTTAAGATCTTTTAGGTGACAACTTGGAAATAAACATTTTATGCATCATATTTTTATCTTCAAGATTTAAAGGTGATAGCTCAAAAGTAAATATGCTATGCAAACCCATTTTTATCTTCAAGATTAAAGTGATAACACAAAAGTAAACATGCTATGCAACTTATTTTTATCTTTGAGATTAAGGTGAAGACATTAAAAGTAAACATGCGATGCACTTCATTTTTATCTTCAAGCTTTAGGGTGATGGCTCAAAATATAAATATGCTATCCAAACTCATTCTTATCTTTGGATTTAGGTGATAGCATAAAAGTAAATATGAATGCAAGCTTATTTTACATCTTGTTCACTTAAAGCTCAAAAACCTTACAAGATTAGTTTCTTGCTCCTACTAGATCTTAAACATTAGTGAGATTTAGAGTCCATCCACACCATGGTTCCAAGAACCTTATCTCTTGGACTCACCATCAAGCTCAAAACAAAGAACAAAGAGAAGAAAACAACTAACAACATTTCTTTTCTATGTTTCTCTTTGAAACCGAAAATGAAAAGGAAATGAGAGATGAAAACTAAAAAAGCAATGAACCAAGAAGATCAAGATCTTAGGCTTTAGAGATCTTAAGGTTGGTGATGTCAAACCACCATCAAAGATACTCATCATCAAGCTATGATCTAAACTCATATCAACAACAAAAACCAAAATCTAAGAGGAAAAAGAGATGAGGCTGAAAATGAAATAAAACTAAGGAATCAAGCCTTTGATTTTAAAGGCCTCAAACATGATGATGTCAAGATCACCACCAAGCCTTTGGTTTTAGAAGGGAGTAATGTAACGCCCCGCTTTTTCCTGTATTGAGCAAAAATAACCAAAATGCCCCTAAGGTCATTTCTCACCCGGAACTCGAGGATAGCCGACCCAGCAGTCATTGAAGGGTCAACTCAATGTTTGAAGGGAATTAGGTGAATTGTGGTTGCCGTCAGAGGTGAAAATCTCATTTTCTGCATTTTTGGTTCAAAATGACCAAAATACCCCTATAGCGTTTTTACGCGGGTATAAGTGCCATTTGAGCCTGGAAACTTCCCAAAGATTTTAAAATGATGTTTCTATGTGTTTGGGGATATCTGTTTAAGTCCCGGTGGTCCCGGGCAGTTTTTATGTAAAATTTCAATTTTGCCCTGGAATAGTGTTTTTAAGCTTAATGATATAATTAAGCAAACCTAAGCAATGTTAGGCTCTAATAAAAAATTAATTAATTTTGATAATTAATCTAGAGTCAAAATAATTTATTAAGATCAATTAGAACCTAAAATTGCTTAGATTAAACTTAAATCTCTTTTTAAAAATCAAGATTTCAAGTCATGGAATCTTGAATAGTGTTTCTCTCTCCAATTCCTTAAATTAAAGAATGGTGTCTACAATTGTTTACATCATAAAATGAGTTTTTATTTTGCTAATGAAGCAATAGCACTCCTAATCATGTCTTAATATCCCTAATTACATATTTACCTCACCTAAACATTTTCTTACAAACTCCTAATCAAAAGCTTAATCAAAGAAGGACCTAAACACATCACTAAACCATAATTAAGATGACACAAATTCCTTCCCCATGGGTTGCACTGGCCAAAACCTCCTCTTCTCCACATTCATCACATGTTGAATTTTGTTGCACACAAAGACCATACCTTGAGCCATGCCTTGGACAATACCTCACTATACTTCAAACCATACCTAGCCATGCTTCCAACCATACTTTGAATAACCATTTGGAAGAGATATTTTCTCTCCCCATGGACCAAGAGTGCACAGCCAGCCCCTCCCTATTCACTCTTTCATGTTTCAAAATTCTATAAATACTTGTCTTGTGAGCACTTGGTTCCATTTTTACACACTTGCTAGTTGTTGCCTTGAAAGCTTATCTTGTTTTCTTCCTTTTCTCTCAAGAACTCTAAGAGCTCTTTTCTTCTTATCTTCTTCATCCTCCTTATAGAGCCTTCCTATTGCAACCTCAAACCACCACACTACCACCATAAACCATCATCCAAACACCAGAGCTTCCTTTCTTAAACACAAAGCTCACACAAAACATACTTCCTTCATTTTCTTTATGCTTGGCTAAACCATCATTATCATCTTGGAGAGGAGTTCTCTTCTCATTGCCTTTTCAAGGACAAGCTCTCCTTTCCTTCCAAGGAAATTTCCACTTGGTAGAGGTTTTGTTTTCAAAGGCTTTTCTTTTTATGTTCATGTCTTGATATGAAAAGTTTTAGTTTTCTCTTGGTTCAAACTCTTTTTCTCTCTTTTATTTTTGGTTATGAGACTTGATTTTTGAAAGGGAAATCTTTAGCTTGATGATGAGATTTCAAGATATTGATCTTAAGTTTTTTATTTGAGAGACCTCTAAAGCTTGAAACTTGTTCTTGATGTTGGTGTATTTTGGTTTTTCCTTTCTTTTCCTTTCCTTATGGTTTCGATTTTTCCTTCCTTTTTCCTTCTATGGTTTTGGTTTCCATTTCCTTTTCTTGTCATAGTTTTCAATTTTCTTTTCTTTTCTCTTTACAAGTTTGATGAAATGCTGGTAGCTCACAAAAAGTTTTACTTAAGAAAATTTATCACTTGTTTTCAAAGAGTCCAAAGCTTACCCTTGTCAACCTTAAAGTTGGCCGGCACGTTCTAGAGTTTACTCTAGATAGGAGCTCTTGGGCATAAAATAAAAAATATGGTGTAGTTCTCTTTATATCTTATTTCAAGAATGTGGTTCTTTATTTTGATCTCTTAGTCCATTTTCCTTGAGCATGATGATGATGTTCAAACCATGAGGTTTCTTTGAAACCTTGGTATAAAGAACTCTAAAGCTCACTTTGTCTTGCTAGATAGATGTTGGGTTAAGGTCATTGTTGCTCCTCTAAAGTCTTGTATGAGTTCTAGTTAAATTAAAAGGAACTTGCACTCATATTTATTTTTAGGTCAACACTAAACTTCCAAGAATAAAGTATAAACTTGCATTCTCATGTTTATATTTCAAGTCATCATGAGGTCGCATCACATATTTATTTTTATGCTCTCACTTTATAATGAAGAATAAAATAAAGTGCATAGCATGTCTAAGTTTATGTCATCATTTAAAGGACCTAGAGCTCAAAGACTTGCTCTTTTATCTCAAGTAAAGTTTGGAAAATGGAAGGATTATATGAACGCTATTTTCAGGCCATGTGAAGGTGATGGACTTAGTATAAGTTTCATCTAGTCACAAGTGCCAATAATCTATGTCTTAGGATTTTCTTAAGCATAGGTGAACTTAATGAATATTATAAATATGTTTTTATGTTTTAAATCTCATCTATGAGAAAATTAAAATAGCTACTAGCCTTGTTTATATATTTTCATGATTTTTATGAAATAAATTAGTTTCTAAAAGAGATTTGAGGTTCTAAGTTGATTCCAAGGGAAAACTAGTAACTTATATGCACTTGAAATGTGATTTTATCATGTATATGTTTTAGCCACTGCCTTGGACCTATGGCCACTATATGATGCTGTTTTAATAAATTAGAATGAGTAAAAATTGTTTTTGCGTGAAGCAAAAATTATTTGGTGAGTGTTAGGAACATCTAGTAAGTGGAAAGCATGTAAAATGTGAGTTTTAGATCCCTTAGAAACTAAGACTTTAGATTCTGTTCCAGCATGATTAAACATAATAAAAATGGTTTATAATTAGTATATATGTGTAGGAATCTCTCATAATTGGTTTAGGAATTGATTATAGTACCTTAGGTATAGCCGAAACTTAGAAAGGGTCATTTTTATGACTCCTAGACACCCATAATTTAAAAGCTTAGAATTCTGCCCTATGCTGTTTGGACTTGACCATAATCATAATAATTAGCGAGAATTGTTGGTAATGATCTCTTAGGTGTATAAAAGACCTAATTCGGATGCTAGGTTAATTAAATCGGAAGTTTAAGGCCCGTAAGCGTCAATGTATAATATACTATAAGATAGGAGAGGAATTTGAGAGTTAGTATTTCAAGTGCATGTTTACTTGTCTATATGGTTGTTATGCATAACATTTGCACTAGCTAAGGCCAGTCCCTTATTTCGGCATTTTGGGTAGGAGCATGTTTATTGCTTTGCTAAAAGTGTTGACGCTATGTGCATATGAATGTATAAACTTGGGAATTGAATATTTGTGTACATGATGGTATGCTATGGTGATTTGCATGATTTGACAAGCATGAAATATTGAATGAAATGCCATGATGATATTTGAGAACATGAGTTTATGTGGCATAAAGCAAATTTGAGAAAATTTGGTGTACAACCATTATGCTGCCGAATTTCCATCAAATTTGAAGACTTAAGAAAGTTTTTTAAAATTTCATGAGATTTTTTAATGTGGCATAGTACTAATATGCACTTCTCCCGCTTCGGTGGGAAGAAGGAAAATCCGTGATGGTATTGACATTGAGCTTGCCAAAGCAGAGAATTAGTTGTGCACTGGGTGCCAGCAGATGTGTTTCGAAGAAGGAAATAACCCTAACCTGCACTCCAGAAGTCGGTGTATTAGGTGATCCTTAGAAATGATGAGTTACCCCCTCTATTACCCTATGTGAAATCTAGTGACGACTAGTTAGGATTGAGCTCATTCCTAGGCGATATGTGAGATGGAGTTTTGGTGACCAGGATAAAATCGCCAGGGCCGGTATGTTGGTTGGTTTTTGGTGGCTATGATAAGAGGGTGGTCTTTAAGAAAAAGAACTTAAGAGCTTAAGTATGAGAAAAAGTTTTATATGAGAAGTCACATGCCACTTTATGCCACTTATATGTTGATGTTTCTTGATGATGTGTTCTATTGATTGCTTGCATAATGTATTACCATGCATTCATGCTTTGCTATGTTGCATACATGACATTAAGATTCATTCTAAAATGAACAAACCTTGGATAAATTATGTTTAAAATCTAAAAATGAACCTTATGCATGACCACCTTTTTACAATAAACCCAAGGTTCCTGGGGACGTTGACGATGACAATGTCACTTAGATAGGAGGTTACCCTGCTTAGATTCTTTAGTAAAGATTCTCACTTGCCCTCTCTTTCTTTCCGTCTCATCTTCAGATCCAAATGGCGACCTTCGTCTTGTTCATTGACACCCCCACATAGGAGGTTCACTATGACCCCAAGCTCCGTTCATACTATTTTGAGGGGTGCTGTGTTGTTAGAGTCTTCATGTTCATGGGACGCCCGTTTGCACATCCTATAAATAGCTACCGTTTTCTTTCTGACATCCCCGTATGGTGACGATATGGTCTTCGAGTGTGCGCATACGCACAATGAGAGGATCCTTTGCACGCACACCACCTCGTCCGCCATTCATGACCTTCTAGATTATGTCCCTTGCTCGAGGTTATCGAAGACCGATCCATCAGAAAACCTACCTACCCACATGTACTTCAAGAGTTCTGCGCCCACTCCTCCGTTCATACGGGAAGACAGTGAGGAGACCATCATGTAGCCGATGCTGGCTCAAAGGCCAGCCATGCTCCCCCGGCATAGAGCCCATGTTTAGCCACTTCATGTGCCCACTCCTACTGAGCTTCGCCAGTGGATTGGCTTCATCCCACCTTTTTTGGGCTAGCAGCAATAGAGGTTTTTGTGGAGGGCTTTTAGTGCACACACGCCAGTTCTAGCTTAGGATGACCTCCTTTTTGTTATAAAGGTTATCCATTTCTAGGTGCACTAGGTAGGCATGTTTTCCGATGTATTTGCATTATCTTGTTGTACTAATCTTAACTCACCTTTCATGGTGGGTAGATTATTATTATTATTATTATTATTATTATATATAACTATGTTGTGCCAATGTTTGTTCATTTTATGGAGCCTATTTGATGTTTCTATTGCATGATATTCTAGTTACGCTAGTTGTGCTTTGCTCAATTTATGCTAGCGCACGCGGCTCACGTTTTGTTTTAAGATTCAAAAACAAAATTTACCCTATTTTTTTCCGCTAATTATTTTGATTAAAGGATGAAAAAAAAGAGTAATAACTAATAATTAACTGTAATACGTCCTAGGTATGTTGAGTTAAATATTAGGATGTTACATAATGCCAATGCTCTGCCAACTAGGCTAACTGCCTCCCCTGCTCTGACTGTGAAAGGCAGTAAGCCTAGTCGGTTCAGACTCTAAAAAGATTGGTCTACCTGGTTGCTCTCTACCGACCCTATTAGCCTGACCCTTTACTAAATTTGACTCCACTAGAGAACGTGCTGTGAATTTTGGCCCTCTTGGCCTTTGATGATACTCTATTTTTTATCAAACTACCTTTAAGATCAATTGCCATGTCTACCACTTAGGCGTAGTCCATGGTCCCCAAATGTGGCTGTAGACTACGGAACATGTCTTTAGGAAATCCATGGATGAACCACCTCGCTTTCTCAGTCTCTATCTGAAGCAATCTAATCACTAACTATGATAGGTATGTGAACCTCTTGTAATACTCTACTACGGACATACATGAGTCATTTGTAGCCTCAAGAACTCCCCTAGCATACAGGTTCTGTAACACCCTAAATCTTAACCCAAGACTACTAGTATGTCCTTAGGTTAATCTTTAGAATATTACCTCTTGGTCTCATCTTTTAGAAAATACTTAGCGGAAATATGGGTAAAATTTTTCTTTTTGGAATTTAAAATCAAAGTGAGAGCCACGCACGAAACTTTAAGGGGAATCATAGCGAAACATATAAGCAAAGCATAAGAAACACATCATGTCATGGGAACATCAACTGAATCATAGATATATATATATATAACGTGCCTACCCAAAGAGCGGGACTATTTGATACATCATGAAGCAAAATACAACTGAAATGCAATACAAGGAAATCATAAAAGCAAATACAAAAGAAACTACCCCCATACCCATGTGCACCTAAAGGACAACCTCATATACAAAGAAGGTTTGACCTCTACTATGTGGCGTGTGTGTGCACTAGCTACTACCCCTCCTATGACCACTCCTGCAGGAAATCTTGTGGGAGTCGAGTCGATCCAGCAGCGAATCTCGGCGGGAGTGGTCGGCACGCATCATCGGGGCATGTCCACCGCGGCGCATAGATGGCGTCGAGCCAACCTCATTTGGACCATGTCTCCTCCTCCCGACCCTCATCGGTGGAGGAGGCGGGCTGGAGCTCAAGCGTACATGTGGGATGGCGGGTCCTCGGATGGGTCCGTCTCCAAGTCTGGGACGGCACATATGCTCGGGGTACTCGCACGTACCGTTGATGTCTCGGGCTCCATGCGGAGGATCTGCTCATCGCGTGGTCTCGCTCGCTCAAAAATCCCGTTATGATGGTAAGGAGCAATCGGGGTGAAGCGGTAGCTCGGGGCGGGGGTCTTGAAGGGTCGTCCCATGAACATGAATACTCGACCCGTGCAGCGACCCTCAAAATGGTATGACCCGAGTCTTGCCGGGTTATGGTGCGACTCCCATACCAGGAATTGTCGATGAAGAGTACAAGCGTCGCCATCTGAAGATATGACGGAAGAAAAGAGAGAGGGAATGAGAATCTTTCTAAAAGAATTCTCAGTAGGGTTATCCCTACCTAGGTGTCATCGTCACATCCTCAGGAACCTCGGGTTTATTTCTAAAAGGTGTACATGCATATAATTTCCTTTTAAGTTGGTTTTCCAAAGAGGTATTTTATCCAAGGTTCGTCATATTTTATAATGCGTCTTTATAACTTAAGCGAAATATACTAATGATATGAATGCATCATAAGGTAACCCAAACAATAGAATGACTAGGAAACATTATAACATTGGCATAAGTATAGTTTATGTGACATTGTTAACTTTACCTTTCATCTCATGCGGCCAGCCTAAAACTTCTCTAGGTTATGAGCTCATACCTTAACTAGTCGTCACTAGCTCTTACTTATCCTATGATAGCGTAACATAATCCCGACTTAAAGTGCGGGCTGGGGGGGCAAATTAAGGATCTCCTTTCTAGGATCATTTCCTCTTTGAAAGCGCTTTGCTAGCCACGTGGGCCTCGCAATTTGTCCGCTTTGGCAGGCTGCATCTACACATACCCTCACGGATTTGTCTCCTCCACAGGGTGCTCGGCGAATCGGTGTCACCCAGGAGAAGCGCGTCTCGTGTTGTGTCACATTTATGTTCTCATAAGTATTAAATCACAATTACCTCATCATTTATCATATTCATTTTTATCATGCATTCTCATATAGCTTTTTCATAACATATATATCATCACATGAAACTTTCTCATAACATTCGTCACATAAAACTTTCACACAAACATCATCACATAGTCATATTTAACAATCATCCCCATAAGCTCATAGACATATTATGTTATAACTCATAGTGTTTTAAACTTTGATTCTTATGAGTCTTAAACTTGCAAATTAATTATCCTTAACTTCTTTATACACCTATAGTTTGACAATTAATCGTTATACAAATTTTATGCTCAGAACTAATCCAAATAGCACTAAGCGAAATTTGGACAGCTTTATGTTTATGTGATTACGGAGTTCTAGAAATTACGGTTTAGATCTTTATCTCACATTCTAAGTTATTGATCATCAACACCTAGTCTCTTGGGAACCTATAAGGTTATAAGTAAGTATTTCTCACCTCACCCTATGGTCAAGAACATCTCTAAACCTCAAGAGTGAAATCAAAATACTAATTTTCTGGTACCTAGAAGTCACAATAATGACCACTTTCTAAGTTAGGTTTGCTCCTAAGGTTTCAAGATTAAGTCTAAACCAATTATAGTCATTCCTACACATATAAACTAATTTAAAACCATGATTATTGAATCTAACCCTTGCTGGACAGAATCCAGAAAAATGAATCTTTAAGGGATCTAGAACTCTCAAATTAATTCCTTTCTAGTTCTAACTTATCCTATCTTTCACATATGAGTCTTAACATAATCATTACCCAAACATAAGCATATTAACATCATTAACACAGCTCATACAGTGGCCAAACATAGCAAGGCAGGACCGAAACAGAAACTCCATTTAAAGGCATTGAATCATAGTTTCTAAAGCACATAAAACACTAGTTTCTCTTGGAACCTTATTAAAACCTTCAAAACTTTTTTATGAACACTTTTATCATCTAAACTCATGAAAATACTTAATAGGGCAGTGGCTATATTATTTTCATCTCAAGAGGTCCTAAATTCATAACACTTAGTTCTACACATTCCTTATACTCATATAAGTTTAGAAAAATTATAAATCATAGTTTTCAATACTTGAAAACATTAAGGCCTCATAGGGCCGAAATATGAACCATAGGAAATAAATGTTTTAGACCTTTATTTGAGATATCATTGGGCAAGTCTTTGAGCTCTAGAATCATTAAAGTGATGACATAAAAATAAACATGCTCATGCACTTATTTTTAGTTATTGCTAGAAAGTAAAGTGAGAAGCATAAAATAGATATGTGGTGCAATATATTATTATCTTTGATATTTAGGTGAGGACTTGAAATATAAATATGATAATGCAAAGCTTGAAACATAAACATGATAATGCAAGTTCATTCATTATCTTGGGGTTTAGTGATAGCAAGGAAATAAACATGATATGCAAAGCTTAAAGTAAACATAATGCAAGTTTCATTTTTATGTTTAACTAGAGCTCATTTAAGACTTTTAACAAGATCATAACCCCATACAATATCTCAAAGATCACAACACAAGAATCGAAAATCATATAAAAGAGAAAGAAAGTGAAGCTACATCAAGTTCTTTATTAAGTACCCAAAACCCCTATCTAGAGAAAGATCTCTAGAGCGTCTTGCCGCCAACTTTAAGGTTGACAAGGGTAGGCTTGGGCTTTTAGAAATCCTTAGATTAATTTTCTTAAGTTGGAAAACCATGTGAGCTAGATAACATATAAATGAAGTTGTAAGAAAAGGAAAACTCAAGCTTTAGAGGTTTCTTTGAGATGAACACAATGTCATCATCTAGAAACTCTCATCATCAAGCTATCATGCTCAAATCAAGGCCTCATGGCCAAAAATGAAAAGGAAAGGAAAGAAGACAAGGAAAGTTCAAAAAGAATCAAGAGAAAACTAGAGAAAACACTTTCTTGAGCAAAATAAAGTTTGAAAACAAATCCCTACCTAGTGATGAAGATAAAAGCTTGATCTTGAAGATGGAAATGAGATGAGCAACACCTCCTAGGATGGTGATGATGATTAGAGCCTTGATGAGAGAAAAAGAAAGAAAATGTGTTTCAAGTGGAGTTGTGTTTGAGTGTGGTGTTTGAGAGGTTTGATGATGGTTCAAGGTTTTGGGGTGGTGTTTGATGGTTGAGAGGTGATGATGAGATGAAGAGATGAAGAAGATAAAGATGAAAAGAAAGGAAGAACACTCTTGGAACTTTGAGAGAAAAGGAAAGTCTAGCAAGACAACTCTAAAACTCTAAACTTTGCAAATGCTTCAAAGTGCAACAAGGCTAACACAAGCATCCTATTTATAGAAAAACAAAACCATGGAGGAGTGAATGGGAGGGCTTTGGCCGTAGCCTTTGAGGGAGGAAGGAAGAGAAAATATCTCTTACAAGGTCATTCAAGCATGGTTTGAAGTATGGAAGCTATGCTACAAAGCATGGCTTGATGTGATTAATTTCCTATCACATTTTTATGAATTTAGTCTTCTAGAAACAATGCATGGCTGGAACTTTTCCAGCCACAATTAAATGGGAAAAATGGGTTGTTTTAATTATTTATTCATGTGGAAATTCAAGCTTGATTGAAAGTTATGACAAGGTATAGTGTATGTGACTTGAGGTATGGCCTTGGAGTGTTGAAAAAATTGAACATGTGATGCATATGGAGGAGGTGTGGCTTGACTTGACAGGACATGAGAATGGGAGGATGATTTGACCATTTAATTGTGTGTGTTAATGGTAGGTTTAGATGTGTATTAGCTTAGTTACAAGGTTAGGAATGATTAAGCTTAAGTTTAGGTAACTAAGAATGTGATTTAGGAGTTTATGACAAGGTTAAGGAGTGCTCATACATAATTAGAGAATTTAAAACTCATTTATGAATAAACAATGTGTAACACAATTCCATGATTTAAGGAATTGGAAAGAGAAAACACTATTCAAGATTCTATGACTAGGTGTCATAAAATTAAAATATGATTTTAGGTTGTAATTAAGTACTTTTTGGTTCTAATCAACTTTAATAAATTATTTTGACTCTAGATTAATTAAGAAATTAATTAACCTTCGATTAGAGCCTAATATTGCTTAGGTTTGCTTAATCGTGATTAAAGCGTAAAAATACGAAACTAGGGGCAAAACCGTAATTTTGCACTAATTTTGCCCAGGACTTCAAAAATTAAAGCGAGGTCATAGAATACATTAAAACTCCTTTTAAAACCATCTGGAGAAGTTTCGGGTTCATCCGGCACTTGCAAAATGGTAAAACACTCTGAGGCGTTTTGGTCATTTGACCGAGCTTCGAAAGCAGATTTTTGCTCAGGAAGGTACATAAGTTTCTAATCCCCTTCAACATTGAGTTGCCCTTCAGTCTTCTGCCCTTGGCTTTCCTCGGTCGGTGAAAAATGACCTCAGGGCATTTTGGTCATTTCACTCTAACAGAAAATCAGGCGTTACATTACTCCCCTCCTTAAAAGAATTTAGCCCTCGAAATTCATACCTTAGAAAAACTACGGATATTTGGACTTCATCTCGACTCTAGTTCCCGTGTATTCTTACTTGCCTTGTCACGCCACTTTTACCAAAGGACTTGTTCCTTAAGCTGCTTGACTCAGTGATCCACTATTCCCGTGGCGATTACATTGAAGTGAGGTCCTCCCTTAAGCATACATGCTCTGGTTGTAGGACATGACTAGGGACGGACTCATATTTACGTAACTGGGAGACGTGAAAGACATCATGAAGGTTTGACAGATTGGGTGGTAAGGCTATTTTGTAAGCTACTGGATCCATTTCTTTGAAGAATTTCAAAGGACCGAGAAATCGGGGACTCAACTTTTTAACTTTCATGGCTCTCCTATTCTGTAGTGGGGGGTGATTCTTAGAAATACATGTTCTCCCTCTTGGAACTCAAGGGCTTGCGCCTTTTGTCGCGTAACTTTTTGCATCGACTTTGTGGTTAAGATTCTATCCTTGATCTTCTTGATTTGCTCAAATCGTTTCCCTCACTACCTCGGGTCCTAAGACACTTTGCTCTCAGGGCTGCTCGTACCAACACAGGGTGATTGGCACTTCCTTAGTATAATGCCTCGTGCGGTGCCATCTACCGATGCTTGCGTGATAATTGTTGTTATCATAAACTCGATCAAAGGCATGTACTTATCCCAACTTCCTTTTTGGTCTAAGACACAAGCTCTCGGCCATATCTTCCAGAGTTTGGATTGTCCTCTCGGGTGACCATCCATTTGTGGGTGGTAAGCGATTAACTGAGCACAACTTGGAACCAAACGCCTTTTGGAAGGCTCCCCAAAAGCGTGGCGTAAACCGCGGATCTCGATCCGAGATTATCGTCGATGGTACTCCATGCAACCTTACTATTTCTTGGATGTAAAGCGGGCCAACTTATCTAAGCAGTGCGTGACTCGAATAGGTAGAAAGTGAGCCGACTTGGTCGATCGATCACGATTACCCATACGGCATCGTGGCGGCTTGGGTTTTTGGCAATCACTGTCACGAAGTCCATTGATATACTCTCCCACTTCCACTCGAGGGATTGGAGGGTTGCAACATGCCAGGAAGGTTTTTGGTGTTGATCTTGACCTTTTAGCAGACCAAACACTTACTCACCCAGCGACCACATCCCTTTTTAATCCAAGGGCCACCAAAACATCCTCTTCAAGTCTGATACATCTTGGTAGTACCGGGATGGATGGCAAAATAGCTCTTGTGAGCCTCCTCCAAGATCTTCTCTCGGAGGTCACCATCTTGTAGCACAGTTAAGCCCCTCGAACCTCCATAACCGTTGAGAGGCCTCGTTCAAAACCTTTCAACTTTCCTTAAGCGCCTCCATTGTCTCC
This sequence comes from Dalbergia cultrata, assembly GCA_031216105.1. Classification (NCBI taxonomy): domain Eukaryota; kingdom Viridiplantae; phylum Streptophyta; class Magnoliopsida; order Fabales; family Fabaceae; genus Dalbergia; species Dalbergia cultrata. Next base: position 32,362,994 of record CM062351.1, read on the forward strand.
ATAAAGTCCTCATTTTCTCTTTGGGCAAGCATAATCCTTTGCTTAAACCCACTGGTCACCGTGAGATGACTCATCACGATGCCATTCTCTGTTATAGACATTCCAAGATTCATATCCCTAAATTGCTCTATTAACCCAACTTCATTAGCCATCATACTTGTGGGCGTTGAGTTTGGCTCAAGCGTCGGCTACTACATTAGCCTTCTTAGGGGTGGTAACTTAAACCAAAATCGTAGTCCTTGAGGAATTCCATCCATCTCCTTTGCCTCATATTCAACTCCTTTTGATCAAAGAGATGCTTGAGACTCTTATGATCGGAGAAAACTTCAAACCTCACACCATACAAATGGTGTCTCCACATGTTAGAGCGACACGATGGCTGCTAGTTCTAGGTCATGGGTGGGCGAGTTACCTCATGAGGCTTGAGTTGTCTAGCGCATAGGCTACCACTTGCACTGTTTGCATCAACACACAACCTAAACCCTTGCAGAAGCATCGCATAATATACCTCGAAGGGTACATTGGGGTCAGGTAAAACTAAAAGCTGGGGTTGAGGTGAGCTTTTCCTTAAGCTCTAGGAAACTCTTTTCACACTCGGGTCTCCACTCAAGCCAGGGCATTCTTCCTAGTGAGCTTGGTTAAGGGTAGGAGCTAGCGGGAAAATCCTTTAATGAACCTACGGTAATATCCGGCTAAACCCAAAAGCTTCTAATCTCGAGTCACGGGAGGTTGGTCTATCCCAATTCATCACAGCCTCTATCTTACTTGGGTCGAATGACTATGCCACCTTTTGACACAACATGTCCTAAGAACTTTACCTCCTCTAACCAAAATTCACACTTAGACAACTTAGCGTATAACTTCTTCTCCTTTAATACCTCTAAAACCAACCTTAAATAGCGCTCATGCTCCTCGTGGGTTTCGAATAGATGAGAATATCATCTATGAACACAACCACGAATTGATCTAAATAGGTCTAAAGATCCTATTCATGTAATCCATAAAAGCTGAGGAACGTTCGTCAAACCAAGCGACATTACATTGAACTCAAAGTGTCCATACCAGGAGTTCGAAGGCGGTTTAGGAATATCAGAATCTCTCACCCTAATCATTAGTAACGGACCTTAAATCAATCTTAGAAACACTCTGCTCCTTTCAATTGGTCCATAAGATCGTCAATCTAGGCAATGGGTACTTATTCTTTATGGTTACTTGGTTCAGCGCCTATAGTCTATACACATCCTCATGCTTCCGTCCTTTTTCTTCACAAATAAGGCCGGGCGCCCCAAAGGTGAAGCACTCGACTTATAAAACTCTTTTCTAACAGCTCCTCTAAGCTGGGTTTCAACTCTGCTAACTCAGAGTGACATCTATCACGGGGCTATAGAGATTGGTCTGTCCCGGGAACCAACTCTATGGAGAAGCTGCACTTCTCTTTAGGGAGGGAACTGGGTATTTCATGCTGAAACACCTCGGGATAGTCTCTCACCACGGATTATCTCACCTAGGTTCTGCTCCAAGTCTACATCACAGGCGGCTGGAGAACATATCCCATAGTTTTCTTCCCTCAGAAGACCTCTATGGAATTTAGGTCTGCACCTAATGGGTTGAGTGATGTTTTCGGAGAGAAGGAAAACTACGGTTTGGGTTCCACAATCTAACATCACGATTGGGGGTGAAGCAGTTCATGCCTAAGATAATGCCTATGTCTTTCAAGGGTAAACAAATTAAATCTATGATAAAGACCTATTTTCTACAACAAGATGGATTTAAACAACAGCGGCAAGTATTAACGGGGCAATTTGTAGGAGTAAAAACAATAAGATCGAAGGGAAGTTTAGAGACTTTTAGATTTAAGGACTCGACACTAGCAAGTGAAATGAAAGAATAGTAGCACAGTCATATACAATGATTAAGGCTTTACCGTTTACTTCCCACATACCTTGATGAGATCTTTGGACTTCTTGGCGTCTTAGCGTTAAGGGTAAAGACCCTTCCTCGGTATTGTGGTGGGGGGTTTTGGTTCGATGTCCCTTGTCCGGTGCGAGTCCTTTGCATAGTGGCCAGGCTTGCCACACGCCACATGACATACATTCGGCCAGGCTAAGCATGGGCAATTCCGTTGTTCTTCACCGCATTGTGGGCGAATGTCGGCGGAATGTTGCTCGGGAGTAGCAGCGGGGGTTTGTGGTGCCTTGTTCTTGGCTCCACTTGGTCCTCCATTGTGGTTTGGTCCACCGGTCACGAAGGTTGATTATTGAAAATTCTCGGGCCTTGATGTTGAAATGGCGGCCTTTGGTGTTGTTTGGATTGTTGGTGGCGAGAGCTCTTGGCGGTTGTTGTTGTGTTGTTGTCGGGCTGGTTGGTGGTAGGGGTTGTAGTGATTCCTCGATGGGTCTGCGGTTTGAACCGGGGGCTTGGTCAGAGCCCCTTAGCTTCGCTCCGCCCTTGTGATTTGAATCTTTCTCTGTCCTTCCTCAAGTATCAGGCACTTGTTGACCAGTCGGGAAGTCTGATCTCCATATGGGCCTGGCGTGGTTCATCTCGCCTTGAGACCGACCTCATACTTCACACACTTCCAAACTTCATGGGTTCCTTGGAACACCCGAGAAGAACTTGATTAGCTCCTCAAACTTTGCGATTGTATTGGGCTCTGATGAGCCCCTTGGGTCAAGCTGCATGAACTCAACGTCGCCGGCGTTCTTCTAGACTCAGGAAAATTCTCGCATAGAAAGTAAGTCTTGAGCGGCTCAGTCAATGGGAGTTCGGAGAACTTCTAGCGGATGCCTCGTCGTTCCACGAACTTCGGCGTCGGACTTGACGCGAAGCGACAAATGTGACCTTACGCTCCTCCGGCCAGGTAACGGCAGTAGATCTTCTCCATGTCTTTGATCCATTCATCGGCCTTGTCGGGTCCATCACCCCTCGGAACAGCTTGGCGGGTTAAGCGCTACGGAACTCGTAGGAAGCGGGCTTGTTCCACCATCTCGGCGGGGGAGGAGGGGGAGCAGGGAGCACGTTAAACTTGTTGATCCATTGATTGAACATCAGTTCCATGGCTTTGCGCCATGCACGACGGACGGCGGCGGCGATTGTATCATCTTGTTCAACATCGGGTGTAGTCCTAGGCCGTCGTCAGCGGTGCCATTGGTCCTATACACATGAAACAATGAACATCAAGTTGATCAGGCTCAATATCCATGCAAAATGAGCTAGTTACCATGGCACTTGCAACCAGCAGAAGTCATGCATCTCTAGTCTCTGACTTATCTCTATCAAGCACTATACATGACATAACTATCGTATTATGCTTATAAAGCATAGTCAGTCCAATCCTCGGGCTCCATGAGAATCGAGCGCTCACGATACCATAATGTAACACCTAAATCTTAACCCAAGACTACTAGTATGTCCTTAGGTTAATCTTTAGAATATTACCTCTTGGTCTCATCTTTTAGAAAATACTTGGAAATATGGGTAAAATTTTTCTTTTTGGAATTTAAAATCAAAGTGAGAGCCATACGAAACTTTAAGGGGAATCATAGCGAAACATATAAAGCAAAGCATAAGAAACACATCATGTCATAGAACATCAAACGAATCATAGATATATATATATACGTGCCTACCCAAAGAAAGGGACTATTTGATACATCATGAAGCAAAATACAAGCCCAGAAATGCAATACAAGGAAATCATAAAAGCAAATACAAAAGAAACTACCCCCATACCCATGTGCACCTAAAGGAGACAACCTCATATACAAAAGAAAGGTTTGACCTCTACTATGTGGCGTGTGTGTGCACTAGCTACTACCCTCCTATGACTACTCTGCGGTCAAAATGCGTAGGGTCAGTCGATCCTTGGCGAATCTCGGCGGGAGTGGTCGGCGCATCATCAGGGCATGTCCACCGTGGCGCGCATAGATCGCCCTCGAGCCAAGCCTCGGTTGGACCACCGTCTCCTCACTCCCAGCCCTCATCGGTGGAGGCGGGCTGAGCTCAAGCTTGCATGTGGGATGGCGGGTCCTCGGATGGGTCAGATCTCCAGGAAATCTTGCGGGAGGCCGGCACATACTCGGGAGCCTCGCGTCTGCTGATGTCTCGGGCTCCATGCAGAGGATATGCTCATCGCGTGGTCTTGCTCGCTCAAAAATCCCGCGTTATGGCCGGTAGAGCGCGATCGGGGTGAAGTGGTAGCTCGGGACGGGGTGTGCGAAGGGTCGTCCCATGAACATGAATACTCACGGCCGTCGGCGACCCTCAAAATGGTATGACCCAGAGTGCGAGTTATGGTGCGACTCCCATCTAGGTGTCGATGAAGAGTATAAAGCGTCGCCATCTGAAGATATGTGGAAAAGAAAAGAGAGAGGGAATGAGAATCTTTCTAAAGAATTCTCGGTAGGGTTATCCCTACCTAGGTGTCATCGTCACATCCTCGGGAACCTCGAGTTTATTTCTAAAGGTGTGCATGCATATAATTTCCTTTTAAGTTGGTTTTCCAAAGAGGTATTTTATCCAAGGTTAGTCATATTTTATAATGCATCTTTATAACTTAGCGAAATATACTAATGATATGAATGCATCATAAAGGTAACCCAAACAATAGAATGACTAGAAACATTATAACATTGGCATAAGTATAGTTTATGTGACATTGTTAACTTTAACTTTCATCTCATGGGGCAGCCTAAAACTTCTCTAGGTTATGAGCTCATACCTTAACTAGTCGTCACTAGCTCTTACTTATCCTATGATAAAGCGTAACATAATCCCGACTTAAAGTCACGGGCTGGGGGCAAATTAAGGATCTCATTTCTAGGATCATTTCCTCTTTGAAAGCGCTTTGCTAGCCACGTGGGCCTGCAATTTGTCCGCTTTGGCAGGCTGCATCTACACATACCCTCACGGATTTGTCTCCCTCACAGGGTGCTCGGCCGAACCGGTGTCACCCGGGAGAAGCGTCGTCAGTGTTGTGTCACATTTATGTTCTCATAAGTATTAAATCACAATTACCTCATCATTTATCATATTCATTTTTATCATGCATTCTCATATAGCTTTTTCATAACATATATATATCATCATGAAACTTTCTCATAACATTAGTCACATAAAACTTTCCACACAAACATCATCACATAGTCATATTTAACATTCATCCCCATAAGCTCATAGACATGTTATGTTATAACTCATAGTGTTTTAAACTTTGATTCTTATGAGTCTTAAACTTGCAAATTAATTATCCTTAACTTCTTTATACACCTATAGTTTGACAATTAATGAGTTATACAAATTTTATGCTCAAGAACTAATCCAAATAGCACTAAGCGAGAATTTGGACAGCTTTATGTTTATGTGATTCTGAGTTCTAGAAATTACAGTTTAGATCTTTATCTCACATTCTAAGTTATTGATCATCAACACCTAGTCTCTTAGGGAACCTATAAGGTTATAACTAAGTATTTCTCACCTCACCCTATGGTCAAGAACATCTCTAAACCTCAAGAGTGCAGAAATCAAAATACTAACTTTCAGGTACCTAGAAGTCACAATAATGACCCTTTCTAAGTTGGTTTGCTCCTAATGTTTCAAGATTAAGTCCTAAACCAATTATGAGTCATTCCTACACATATAAACTAATTTAAAACCATGATTATTGAATCTACCCCTTGCTGGACAGAATCAGAAAAATGAATCTTTAAGGGATCTAGAACTCTCAAATTAATTCCTTTCTAGTTCCTAACATCCTATCTTTCACATATGAGTCTTAACATAATCATTACCCAAACATAAGCATATTAACATCATTAACACAGCTCATACAGTGGCCAAACATAGCAAGCAGGACCAAAAGCAGAAACTCCATTTAAAGGCATTGTATCATAGTTTCTAAAGCACATAAAACACTAGTTTCTCTTGGAACCTTATTAAAACCTTCAAAACTTAGTTATGAATACTTTTATCATCTAAACTCATGAAAATACTTAATAGGGCAGTAGCTATATTATTTTCATCTCAAGAGGTCTAAATTCATAACACTTAGTTCTACACATTCCTTATACTCATATAAGTTTAGAAAAAATTATAAAACATAGTTTTCAATACTTGAAAACATTAAGGCCTCATAGGGCCGAAATATGAACCATAGGAAATAAATGTTTTAGACCTTTGTTTGAGATATCATTGGGCAAGTCTTTGAGCTCTAGAATCATTAAAGTGATGACATAAAAATAAACATGCTCATGCACTTATTTTAGTTATTGCTAGAAAGTAAAGTGAGAGCATAAAATAGATATGTGGTGCAATATATTATTATCTTTGATATTTAGGTGAGGACTTGAAATATAAATATGATAATGCAAAGCTTGAAACATAAACATGATAATGCAAGTTCATTCATTATCTTGGGGTTTAGTGATAGCAAGGAAATAAACATGATATGCAAAGCTTAAAGTAAACATAATGCAAGATTCATTTTATGTTTAACTAGAGCTCATTTAAGACTTTTAACAAGATCATAACCCATACAATATCTCAAAGATCACAACACAAGAATCGAAAATCATATAAAAGAGAAAGAAAGTGAAAGCTACATCAAGTTCTTTATTAAGTACCCCAAAACCCTATCTAGAGACAAATCTCTAGAGAGCGTGCCGACCAACTTTAAGGTTGACAAGGGTAGGCTTGGGCTTTTAGATATACTTAGATTATTTTTTCTTAAGTTGGTAAACCATGTGAGCTAGATAACATATAAATGAAGTTGTAAGAAAGGAAAACTCAAGCTTTAGAGGTTTCTTTGAGATGAACACAATGTCATCATCTAGAAACTCTCATCATCAAGCTATCATGCTCAAATCAAGGCCTCATGGCAGAAAATGAAAGGAAAGGAAAGACAAAGGAAAGTTCAAAAAAAGAATCCAAGAAAACTAGAGAAAAACACTTTCTTGAGCAAAATAAAGTTTGAAAACAAATCCTACCTAGTGATGAAGAAGATAAAAGCTTGATCTTGAAGATGGAAATGAGATGAGCAACACCTCCTAGGATGGTGATGATGATTGAGGCCTTGATGAGAGAAAAGAAAGAAAATGTGTTTCAAGTGGAGTTGTGTTTGAGGTGTGGTGTTTGAGAGGTTTGATGATGGTTTAAGGTTTTGGGGTGGTGTTTGATGGTTGAGAGGTGATGATGAGATGAAGAGATGAAGAAGATAAAGATGAAAAGAAAGGAAGAACACTCTTGGAACTTTGAGAGAAAAAGGAAAGACTAGCAAGACAACTCTAAAACTCTAAACTTTGCAAATGCTTCAAAGTGCAACAAGGCTAACACAAGCATCCTATTTATAGGAAAACAAAACCATGGAGGAGTGAATGGGGAGGGCTTTGGCGTAGCCTTTGAGGGGAGGAAGGAAGAGAAAATATCTCTTACACAAGGTCATTCAAGCATGGTTTGAAGTATGGAAGCTATGCTACAAAGCATGGCTTGATGTGAGTTAATTTCCTATCACATTTTTATGAATTTAGTCTTCTAGAAACAATGCATGGCTGGAACTTTTCCAGCCACAATTAAATAGGAAAAAATGGGTTGTTTTAATTATTTATTCATGTGGAAATTCAAGCTTGATTGAAAGTTATGACAAGGTATAGTAGTGTGTGACTTGAGGTATGGCCTTGGAGTGTTGAAAAGTTGAACATGTGATGCATATGGAGGAGGTGAGGCTTGAGGCCGACTTGGGACAGCGAGAATGGGAGGATGATTTGACCATTTAATTGTGTGTGTTAATGGTAGGTTTAGATGTGTATTAGCTTAGGTACAAGGTTAGAATGATTAAGCTTAAGTTTAGGTAACTAAGAATGTGATTTAGGGAGTGTATGACAAGTTTAGGAGTGCTCATACATCATTAAAGAATTTAAAACTCATTTATGAATAAACAATGTGTAACACAATTCCATGATTTAAGGAATTGGAAAGAGAAAACACTATTCAAGATTCTATGACTAGGTGTCATAAAATTAAAATATGATTTTAGGTTGTAATTAAGTACTTTTTGGTTCTAATCAACTTTAATAAATTATTTTGACTCTAGATTAATTAAGGAAATTAATTAACCTTGGATTAGAGCCTAATATTGCTTAGGTTTGCTTAATCGCGTGATTAAGCGTAAAATCTGAAACTAGAGGGCAAAGCAGTAATTTTGCACTAATTTTGCGGGACTTCAAAAATTAAAAGCGAGGTCATAGAATACATAAAAACGCCTTTTAAAACCATCTGAGAAGTTTCGGGTTCATCAGACTTGCAAGCGGGTAAAACACTCACGAGGTGTTTTGGTCATTTTGTTAGGCTTCGAAAAACGCAGATTTTTAAGCTCCGGGAAGGTACATAAGTTTTCTAATCCTTCCAACATTGAGTTTGCCCTTCAGTCTTGCCGCCTTGGCTTTCCTCAAATTGGTGAAAATGACCTCGAGGGCATTTTGGTCATTTCACTCTAATAAAATCCCGAGGCATTCTGGGGTTCTCTAGCTCTTGAAAGGAATATCCATAGGAAAATAACCCATAACTCTTCCTAGGTGGGTGGATTTGAGTCGCCATGTCCCTGGAGGAACTCCTTATATCATATTCCTATCTGGCCTCCAAGCTGGAAGCTCCATTACTCTCTCGATGAATAGTGGAAGACTTGGATTATCTTTTTTACCTCATGGAGGAACTCATATGGATCCTTCGTTACAAGATGCCCTTGAAAGGTTAGTGAATAGAGGATGTCGCCTACCTCCTCAAGTTAGAAATTTATTTTAATACTAAGTTTCACAAAAATGTAGTAAAAAGGCACAACCTAAGTCGTCTCTCAAAAAGGCTTCAACACTTAGTTAGGAAAATTGGGGGTTTTGAAGAATTAAGATTAAAACAATTTAAATTAAAAGATAATAGCAATAGCGAAGGAAACACTAGTGTAATTGGAATTAATTACTAGCAATTCTACCAGTGATCAATCGATCCCTAGAATCTAACCAACGAAAATAACCAATAAACGAGATCTCAATTTAATTGGAAATTACAATGATTTAAAGATACCAATTACTATAGCCTAACTGCCAATCAGAAGGTTAATTCTATTGTTGTCCCTCAAACATAAACTAATAGATCTATCAATTTATGCCTAAAGGGTTTCCCAAACAACAATCGCCAATTTGATTATTCTAATAAAAATTATAGCAATCACCACAATAATTATAAGAATAGAAACTAAGAAAACAATAAGAAAACTAATGCATTCAATATAAACAAAAGGTCTCAAAATCCACCCCAATCCATCAGGAAATCCCCACACTAATAAGAAGATCTACTCCTTCATCTCTAGAAGATTACAACAATGAAGATAAAAGAGAACCTAAAAATAATAGCAATAATCCTTGCCATAACTTCCAAGACAAAACACCTTCACCAATGGAACCCTTAGAGAGAGAAGAGAGATGTAGAGAGAGAATAATAGCAACCTAAAGTGTAAATCTAAATGTGAGTAAAAAAGTAGGGTAAAAGTTTAAGTTATTCCTATATATATTGCTCTCTAAAAATGGGCCTAAGAGGGCCCAAAAATAGATTAATGGGCTTTCAGTTTGTTATTGCACGAGCACTACAGTTGTCACTAGAACAATGAGGCCAACAAATGAATGGTAGTCACTTTGCCGAGAGTTGCAGAGCTAAATAAGCGCTGTAGTGCTCATTCGAGAGTAAGCTTCCACATTTATTTTCTTCCTTTTTGTTCCCAGCTCCATCCCAATAATTACTAGCCTTGCTCTTGACATTTTTGCACTTGATCCAACAAAACTCCTGTGCTCAAAGCCATACTCAAAGAGACAAGTCAAATGCAATAGGGTGCAATTATAAATTATTCCAAAATCAATACAAAAGCCAATAATTCTATTAAAATCACACAATGTGAAATAAATCAAAATCCTAATTATTTGCATCAATAAGACAATAAAACTCATGTAAAAAGCTAAGGTTTTATAACAAAATAAGTGGCATAAATGCTCCTTATTAGTGGGCAGGTCTATCCTCTAAAAGTGCTCAATAACTAAATCATCTGGATCCCTAATAGGTAGCTGAGCTACAGCTGGGCTAGTTGTGTTCCTGCCTTAGCTTATCTAGCTAGCACTTCGGTAAGGATGGCCATAGCCTGCTCTAGAACTCTTAAGAAGGCGTCTTAGTTGGAAGAGCTGCTGCTATGGTGGCGGCGTGAAGAAGGATGACGTAAAGTAGACATGTTGAATCCTAGAAAACATGAACATGTGGGATAAGATACAGATCATGAAAGAAAGAACAAGACTTTCACTCTGATCCTAGACACAACTGACCATCCTAAAGGCCTCAAGTAACACTTCGTTAATGCAAATGGGGCCACTTCCATTTACATAAACAACATGCTACTTGTGACAAGACTTTCCCTCTAAGTCCTACTATATGCATATTTTATTCATAAAATCAATTTCAAAACTTAATTCACTTTTTCATAAACAATTCATAATAATAATAATAAATACCCCTCTTTCATAATTGAAATATGAACTATAGCTGTAATGTAAGATGTATTGAGTTGCTCGTTTCCAAGAACCATGAATACTATATCATTTAAATACAATTAAAGCATGGAAAACCAAAATGCAAAATGTGCATATCTATGGTCCGAAACCCTACCCGCAATATCACTAGAGCACTCTACAAAATACTAAAGCACTTCACGGCAACATGAAGCTCACTCAAACTTAAGTATGCTATTGTTGAGGGGGAAAAGGTGAAGGATCCAAAGCTAATGTTGTATCTGTAAGGAAAAGGAAAGAGAAGAGGGGTGAGTTTTATCACAAAATTCAGTGAATGAATTCTTACCTATAACCATACATGGGACAAGAGGAAATATACAAAAAAAAAATAATGCAACATCAAAATCATTTCATTTCTAAAATGCATAATGACTAATTAATCATAAGCTTGTTGGAACATAATATTTTATCTTTCCAAAAATTATAAAAGAGAACAGACTATCTGTAACTATTAGGTAGTGCTTAGTCCGTGGCGAACATGAGCCCATAGCTAAGATCTTAATAGTCCTTGCCGAACTGTGTCCCTGGTGGACTGATCTAGATAAGGATAACTTTGCCCCTCGTGGGCGCTTAGTATACCAAGGTTAATGATTTAACTATCATTAACTCACAGTTTTGTTCCTCTCAATAATTCTCTAATCTAAAACCATACAAAAGTGATAAAATGAGGTTATATGATTTTTAGGTTTAACATTTCTCCATTCTCATAAATTAAATAAACATAAAACTTTACATTTACTTTTCATCGATGCGAGTGATTCCCATTATCATTATCAAGTCTAAAATCATGAATTTAATCATATAAAACATTTATAGAGCAATTATGGTCCCGTGCATTTTCTACAATCATAGATTTTATTGTATGATTTTGAAAAGCATTTCTTGTTATTACACATTTTATATAAAATCCCTTTCATGTGAAATCTAAATTTTCAAATCTGCATATACTCTATAATGCTAGAAAATAATGATCTAATTACCAAAATAAGGTCACGAGATGAAACCCATTCACATGGAGGGGTAGACTTTGAAGAGCTAACACTAAGGGAGTTTCAAGTAGAAGAGATGATATTGATGTTTGCCATAACAACCATAAAACTCAAGATTAATCTATGAGTATCTCTAGTTTACCCTAAAAACCTCTAATAACATTGGGGGGAGCACCACCACTTGACAACAAAGAGAGAGATAACAATACCCAACCCAAGAGCATGAAATAATGTAGAGAGAAGAAGCATCAACTGCACTAAACTCACCTTGAAACTTGAAGGATGAAGATTAGAATGTTGTTAAAAGTGAGGGTGGTAGAATAAGAGAATAAAAGGTTGAGGGAGAGGGAGAGGGTTTTTTGGTTATGGGAATGGAAACCTAAGGGGAATGGTTTTTAAAAGAGATGGGTGTTCATCTTTCAAAATAGTGTCATTTTTTGTATTGTGCTATCATCAAGGTGCTCGCTGCAACGAGCCTACTGATATTCAAACTTGTTGCAGCAAGCCTGTATAGCAAAAATGGGTTAGAATAGTTCATTTGCATGCTGCAATGAATCTGTTCTGCATAATTTTGCAGAACTTCAACTCAAACATGGTTTCTGCATTCGGGGCCATCCCCAACTACACAGTTAGGTCCTTATGGACCCCATGGCCATATGGAACTTGTCTCTGGACACGTGTACTCGAGCTATTACATAATCTTAATCTTCTTTTCTTATAAGAGCAATTGCCATGAGTACTTCACAGTTACATGTGCATAACTGTAGGTAAAAAAGCGCACGAGAAGGGGGTTGAATCATGCTTCGCCATTCTTTTCTTTTCTTTTTTTGAAAAAGCTTAAACAATAATTATCAAGTATAAAACTTGAAATGCAGTGGAAACAACATTAATGATGTTAGAAAGTAACTTTCTGAACTATGACAAAGATATAAGCTGATTTTCAAAACACACAATATGATAAGTACAAAGCAGTAAAATAAAAACGAGATAAAGGATAAGAAGATATTGCAAAAGAGTTTTTATACTAGTTCGACCAACTTGCCTACATCCAGTTCTCAACCACTGTTGAGTTCCCTTAAAAACATTTCTTAAACTAGAGAAATTAGGATAGCATTACAGTAGCTTTCGCAAGCTCTTACCAGTGACAAGTAGTTTACTCCAACGGTCACAACCTGAGCGATATTTGACCAACCTCTCCAAGCTATCACAATGGCTAGTAATTCACTCCTTGTAATACCTTAGGTCCACATGTCTAGCTTGGTCTAGTAGCCTTAGGGTACCCTTGGAAACCCCTAGTACATTGAAAAAACCTGTGGCAACTGAATCTACAAAATTATGCAGAACAGTCTTGCTACAGCTAGAATACGTCACTATAGCGAGCCAGGGGAGCAAGAACAGCATCCTTGCTCTAGACATCCTCCTTGAAGAGAGTGGGAGTAGCAACAGGTTCACTATAGCTAGCTTTACTCATTACAACGAGCACCCTGATGTCAGAATAGTATCAGAACGATGTAAATCCTATTCGTTTTTAAACCCCAAGATCATGCTCCCCCTCCCCTAAACTAAAACCCTTCTTCCCAAACCATATTCCCACCCTTTCTCATTCACCTTCAGTTAAATCCATCATCCCCAAGCTTCAAAGGTATGTGTTGTTGTTAGATTTTGTCCTCTTCCTCTCCATTATTTCATGATCTAGGGTTGGACTTTTTTATTTCTCTCATTATTGTCAAGTGGGAGTGCCTCCCCAATGTTGTTAAAGTTGGTTTAGGATAATCTAGAAATACCCATAGATTATTAATGAGTTTTATTGCTTCAATGGCAGGCATTAGCGCATTTGTCCTTCTCGGAGCTCTCTTGGAATCTATCCTTCACATTCCACCTCTCCAGGTGAGTGGGTTTGATCTCATAGCCTTATTTTGCTCATTATATTCGTATTTGCTAGCATTACAGAGAAATTAGAGATTTGGAAAATGGAATCCTGTATGACATGATTTTATATAGAAATGTGTTTTAGTTACTAATGCTCCGTTTGAACTCATACAAGAAAGTTTATAATTTTAGAGCATGCATGGGACCATATTTGCTATAAAGGTTATATATGATCTAATTCATGACTTTTATCGATTATGAAAATAATGGAATTATCAATAATTAATGAAACAGAACTTAAGGCTTTATATTTATTATGAATCCGAAACATATCGAACTTAGAATTGATAGAACTCCCCTTTTTATGAAATTTGGATTTAGAATAGGAAACTACTAAGAGGAGTAGAGTTGTGACTTAACGAATGTTATTCTGTTAATCTTATTATACCAAGGCCAGCAAGGGGCATTTATCCACATGATAAATCACTCAATGAGGGACACAATCCATGAGGGACCATTAAGATCTCAGTTAGGGGCTCTTGTTGGCAAGGGACTGAGCACCCATCCTTTCAGTTTATGGAAAGTAAATTCTTTTGGTAATTCTTGAGAAAATAAAAATGATTTTTATGTTTACTACAAATTTATGGTTTAATAGCTATTATACAATTTATATAGGAATGATTTGTGAGTTGTGTATTATTATTTATGTATCTTCTTTCTTGTCCTATGTACAGTTGTGTGTAAGGATACACTTACTGAGTTGTGTTATAAAACTCACCCCTTTTTCCTTTTTTTTCTCATAGATATAGGTGCTATTTTGGATCCTCCACCTACACCCCTCAGTAGTAGCTTATTTCCAGTTTGCGTGAGCTTCACATTGCCGTGAAGTACTTGTCTTTTGTAGAGTGCTCTAGTGATGATTGCGGAAGGGTCCTAGACCACATGCATACACATATTCATGTTTTGCATTTGGTATACTGTTATTTAATTATATTTAAATAATATAGGATTCATGGTTCTTTTTATAAATATGCAACTCATATGGATTTATGTTACAGCTTGATTTATAAGAAAAAGGGGTTATTTCATGATTATTTTGATTTAGTTATGTAAATTCTTTTAATATTTGAAAGGGATTTGATAAATAAAATATGCATATAGTACAGCACAGTAATCACGAGGCTTACATGGGAACAGGATTCCTCATGTGCCAATCATGATCCAAGTTGGGTCGTGACAAAGTGGTATCAGAGCCATAGGTTTCCTTGTATGTCACTAGAGCAAATTACCACAAGTAGCACAGCGTTTATGTAAATAGATGCACACCCATTTGCATTAACGAAATGTTACTTGAGGCCTTTAAGATAGTCAATTATGTCTATGTTTCCCTTTAGGATAGTTTAGAGGGAGAGTCTTGTCCTTTCTTTCATGATCATTAGCCCATCCCTTATGTCATGACTTGCTTGTGTATGCGTCTAATCTCTTAAGCGTTTGCTTTGAATTGATTAATCATTAACACACTAAAAAAATTAGCTTACATCTGTATTTATGATTAGTGTTAGCAAGTATCCTTAAGAAGCACAAAATCTCTTCACTGTTGCTTGGATACTCATACTCAATTGATGTGCTTAGAGATGTATATCTTGCTTAAAATGTCTGTTTTTATAAAAACACATTATCTTTGACACATGTATGAGATGTTCTATTTAATCTGATTAAACATAGTTGTGAATAGTTTCTAAGGACCTTCTTAAACATATTTTTTAAATGCTAATATTTCAACTATGATCAATTTGTTAGCTTCAGAACCATCTTAACCGTGCTATGCTTATATAATTATGTAATGTGTTATATTCTGATGTATCAGTGAGCAAAAATTCATAGTTTGCATAAACATATATTAGTTTTGAGAAAAAGCTTTCAAAAGTTTTTTCATACTCTTATACCTATGAAAAAAGTTTCCTAGCTCATAAAAATAACCTCACTTGTGATTTACTTTGATAAAATTGGGTTTGATCCCTAATGAGCTTCCTTAAATTGTAAAATGTTGATATAATTTATATTAAGGTTTCTTTGAGCATCGAAACTATATTTGTATTACTTGAGTTTTCTCATGACATGCTATATATATATATATATCTTTGAGCATCAATTTTAAAAAAGGCTTAAGAAAAGTATGTGCTGAATAAGAATTTCAATCAGAAAAGAATATCACAAGTGTTAATTTTTTTTTTATTCAAGTACATCTAAACTTTATAAAGTCCTTTTGTAACAAAAATATATGGTTGTTGGTGCAATAGGACTTAAACAATGACATATGCTTTAGTATCTTTATGATACAATCTCAAGAAGCACTCGGATTTAATTCAGAAAGTATCATCATAAACCAAACAACTCTGATTTGAGTTAACCTAAGGCTTCAAATTTTTCTTGAACACATCTATTCATGCCTTAAGAAAAGGACTTACTAAAATTTAAAGTCTATGATGTTTTGAAAGAACATATGCTTATCTAAATATATTTCATTATATTTCTTTCAACATCTTTTCAAAAGATTTTCTTCAAATTGGTTTGTCATAATAAAAAAAAGGGAGATTGTAAGCTACAGAATTCCTCAGAAAGTATAAGCTTTAATGCTTTGAATCACAACAAAGCCAATTTAAAGAAAATATTTTGAAGAACGACTAATGTCTGCGTTGAGTTTCTTGACCAAGGAAAACAAGTATTTCCAAAGTGCATAACACAGACTTGAGCAAGAATTTTCACTATACATGTGCAAACATGTTTTATCTCATGCTAAGAGACTGAGCTTAAATGAAGTGAATATTATATTGTGTAAAGTATGCTTACATGCATCAAGTAATGAAGGAAATCAAAGCAAGAACAAGAAACCAAGAAAAGGAATTTTAGAAAGTAGCACAAGACATCAGAAAGTACGCTGAGAATGAAGATATCATACAAAATATGATCCCAACATGTTATTCAATCTTCAATCGTCATAATCGCAAATCATTCATCATCATAATGCCCATATTGAAGATTAGAAGGTCAAAGAATTATCAAGGAACTGCCAGCGTACGTCAGAAAGCTCACTTCACTGTGGAGCATTGAACACTGCAGGAAAATGAGGGAAATTTGAAATTCAAATTTCAAATCTCAAGTCAAACCTAGTTTCATAATTGGTATGTCATCTCTTCTATTTATTTGGTCAACGATTCCAAAGTTTTTAGAAGGAGGAGCTCAGAAACCAAGTTCAGAAAGTAGAAAAGAAGGCTCTGGGGGACATCAAAAACCTCAACTATATAACGACTTCTGTAACCGATGTGACAGACTGTCAACCTACTCTTCTAGACTGACTTTCAAGACACAACAGATGATCTACACATGTCACTTGGAAATTTGATCAAAGGCAATGATCATGAAGAAAGACCGCTATAAATGGAGATGTTGTACTCAAACGCTGATGAGAAAGTTGAATACATAGAAGTGGAAACTCTGGAAATATCTCGCCACACTTCCTGTGATGTTCTTCATATCATAAAATCAGTTTCCTTGAAGTGTAAAATTCTTCTTTCTATGTTTCTTAATGACTTGTATGCTCTTCTTAGGAAGAAATATTAGAAAGAAGTCGCTCATGTTTCCCAAGTCTATTTTATTGAATATTTGTAAAGAAACTTGAGTGTAGGTTAGTTTGAATGGCAACCCAAACACATAACCATCATATCTTGATCTAATAGTGATCAATGAGATATAGGTTGAAGAGGCTAAGATAAAACTACTTGCAACATGGTTATAGAGGCATTCTACTCCCTCATGGTTTAGCTTGGAGAGGTTGGGAAGAACTGCTTGCAGCGTAATGGTAAAGGTGTTCTACTCATTATAGTTCAGCTTGGAGAGGCTGGAAAGAACTACTTGCAACATGGTGGTAGAGGTGTTCTACTTACTATGGTTCAGCTTGGAGGTTAGGAAGAACTACTTGCAATCTGGATGTAGGGGTTGTCTGCTAGTCATGGTTCAGCTTGAAGAGACTAGTACAGAACTACTTGCTTTTGCTTGGAGAGGCTATACAGAACTACTCAATTTGTGATAGTAGGGGTTGTCTACTAGTCACTGGTAGCAGTTTGGGAAGACTATTGTAAAGACTATCTAGTTTACTTTCTCAGGTTGAGAAAGTTGTTTTTAGTGGAATCTCAACATGTGTTGAGTAATGAATGTAGGCACGTTTGGCCAAACTAGTATAAAAATATTTGTGTCATCTTTCTTCTTCCTGATCTCTTATTTTTATGTTGTCCACGTTAATTTAATAATTGCCGAAATGCTATTAATGTTGCGTCATTATTAAAAGGTTTTAGAGATCTACTTTCTGAAACAGCTGACCATGATTTTGCTACACTTCAAGCCTAATGGTTGGTAGTATTTTTGTTAAATGTTTTAGATTTGAAGAAAGTTGTAAAGCATGATTCAACCTCTCTTCTCGTGCACTCTTTTACCTACAACTAGGAGTCTTTAAAATGACCCAAGAAAAATCATGGAGCTTGTAACACCCTAATTCTTAACCCAACTTTCTAAAACACATTAGGTTAATCATTAGGTTATTACTTCTCAGTCTCATCATTTTATTAAAATACTTAGCGGAAATTACGGGTAAATTTTTTTTTTTGAAAACATAAAACAAAGTGAGAGCTGTGTTCTTAGTCTAATCGTAAGACAGAAATATAAAAACACGATTAGCAAGCAGAGAGTAACACGGAAATTAAGAACAAGTAACAACAGAGCAATGACCATCATAATAACAGAAACATTTCATTAATAACATAATTAGAAATACATATGTAGTCATACCCTTATAAGGACGAGCAGAGCTTGTAATACAGCAAAAAAGGAAATACAACAGAAACAGGGAAACATAAGGTAACATAAAGTAAACCATCACTACCCGAGTGCACCTAATGGATACCCTCAAAACAAAAGCAGGTTTGTCCAGTCTATGTGTGAGTGTGTGCACTAAGCCTCCCCTAAGACGTCTGCTACTGGAACCCAGGGAATGGTGGAGTGTAACCGATCCATGGACGCAGGGCGGCAGAAGTGGGCACACGTGAAGACTGAGCGTGAGCTCCTCGATAGGGCACTTCTCGACTCGCCTAGCCAACCTCGGCTGTGTAACAGTATCCTCGCTCTCGCCTCGCATGAACTGAGGTGTAGGAGCAGAGCTCTCGCCATACATGTGCGTCGGCGGGTCCTCGGATGGGTCGTCCTCCAAGCTCGGAGACCGAGCCACGTAGTCTTGGAAGTCTCGAGGCATCAAACCATTAGTATACGTCTGCAGAATCCTCTCGTCTCGCGTCCGGGCACGCTCAAAAACCATCGCATCATCATAGAGTGACATCGGGGAGAAACGGTAGCTCTGTACAGGGTGTGCAAAGGGGCGTCCAATGAACATGAAGACTTGCACTATGCACTGCCCCTCAAAATGATATGACCCGTGGTCCGGGTCATAGTGAACCTCCCAAGTAGGTGTGTCAACGAAGACCACGAACGTCGTCATCGCTCTCTGAAGATGTGACGGAAGAAAGAGAAATGAGAGAGAGGAGTGAGAATTCTTACTAAAGAATCTCAGTAGGAGTCTCCTATCCTAGTGTTACATCGTTCACATCCTCAGGAACCTTGGGTTTAATTATAAAAGGTGTGCATACATACAAGGTTCATTATTAGGGTTTATAAAACTAATTATCCAAGGTTCATTTCTTTTAGCATGCATCTAGATGTCATGAATGCAAAATATTTAAACATGCATGCATGGCAATGCCTCAATCAACTATCTCCAAGAATCACAACTTCAAGTAAATACACAAGTGGCATAAAGGGCATACAACTTTCGAGTGGTTCATTCCTCAACTTCGTGACATCAATCATGGTACTTTAGCATAATAAAGCCACCCTAAACTAACTAGGTTATGAGCTCATACCTCAGCTAGTCGTCACTAGCTCTTGCTTATTATCTGAATAAGCGAAACATAATAAAATAATCCCGACTACGCAAGTACGAGTAGAAGGCAGGGATCACTTCTCTTAGGATATACCCTTTTTGAAACGCTTTGCGGGCATTAAGCCACAGCAATTTGTCCGCTTTGGTAGGCCGAATCTACTCATACCCTCACGGATTTGTCTCCCCTGGGGGTGCTCGGCCGAACCAGTGTCACCCAGGAAAGCGCGTCTTGTAACGCCCCGATCTTTCTGTTAGAGTGAGAATGACCAAAATGCCCCTGAGGTCATTTTCAGCCCGGAATTTGAGGAAAGCCGGTTCGGCAGTACTCGAAGGGCAAACTCAATGTCGGAAGGGGATCAAATAACTTGTGTACCTTCCCGGGATCGAAAATCTCGTTTTTCGAGTTTTCAGGTCAAAATGACCAAAACGCCCCTGCGGTGTTTTACCCGATTACAAGTGCCGGATGAACCCAAAACTTCTCCAGATGATTTTAAAAGGCATTTTTATGTAGACTATGACTTTAGTTTTGGTCCGGAAGGTCCCGAGCGAAATTAGTACAAAATTACGGTTTTGCCCCTAGTTTCGTGTTTTTACGCTTAATCGCGTGATTAAGCAAACCTAAGCAATATTAGGCTCTAATCGAAGGTTAATTAATTTCCTTAATTAATCTTGAATCAAAATAATTTATTAAAGTTGATTAGAACCTAAAAGTGCTTAATTACAACTTAAAATCATATTTTAATTTCAAGACTCCTAGTCATGGAATCTTGAATAGTATTTTCTCTTTCCAATTCCTTAAATCATGGAATTGTGTTACACATTGTTTATTCATAAATGGGTTTAAAATTCTCTAATGATGTATGAGCACTCCTAACCTTGTCATAAAATCCTAATTACTCATTCTTAGTTACCTAAACTTAAGCTTAATTACTCCTAACCTTGTACCTAAGCTAACCTACACTTAATCCTATCATTAGAACCCAATTACATGGAAGATAAATCCTCCCCATCTTTGTCTGAATTTTGGCCTAAGCCATGCCCTCCCATGTGCACCTCATGTGTGCATTTTTCTCACTCAAAGAGCCATGCTTTGATCTTACACAAACCATACTTTGACTCATACAAACCATGCTTTCATCCATGCTTCCAAGGACAACATCTAGAAGACTTCTCTTCCCCCCATTTCTGGTCAGATTTTTGCCACCCTCATCCCCCATTTTCATGATTTATTTCATTTCAAAACTTGTAGGAAAATCACCTCAAATCACCATACATGTCATACCTTGTCATAGTTTCAATCAAGCTTGCTTTTCCTAAATGAATAACCAAGCAAAATAAATTATTTCCCTCATTTATTTGTGGCTAAAACTGTTCCATCCATGTCTCATTCTAGAAGCCTAAATTCATTCACAATTAAAAGAGAAACTCACTCAAAAACCCCATGCCTAAACCCATGCTTTGTATCATACACTCCATCCTACAAACCATGCTTTTATGACACCATCAAAGAGATATTTTCTCTTCCTTTCCCTCTCAAACCACACGGCCAGCCCCCTCCCTTCACTCCCCCATGGTTTTGTTTTTCTATAAATAGGATACTTGTGATGACTTAGTTGCACCTTGAAGCATTTGCTAAGTTTTAGTTTTCTAGCCTTTCTCTAAGTTCTTCCTTTTTCTCTCAAATCTCAAGAGCATTCTTCTTGTTCATCTTCATCTTCATCATCTCTTCATCATCATCATACAACCTTGAAACACCACCCTACCACCTTGGATCATCATACAAACATCTAAACTTCCATTCTCAAACACAAGCTCACTAAGAACACATTTCCTTCCTTTTTCTTTCATCAAGGTCGAATCATCATCACCATCCTAGGAGGTATTGCTCATCTTATTTCCATCTTCAAGTCCATGTTTTTACCTTCATCACTAGGTAGGGAGATGTTTTCAAACTTTGTTTTGCTCAAGAAAGTGTTTTTCTCTAGTTTCCTCTTGGATTCTTTTTGAACTTTCCTTTGTTTTTCCTTTTCTTTTCATTTCGGCCTCTAGGCCTTGTTATGAGCATGATAGCTTGATGATGAGAGTTTCTAGATGATGACATTGTGTTCATCTCAAAGAAACCTCTAAAGCTTGAGTTTTCCTTTCCTTGTGACTTCATCTATATGATATCTAGCTCACATGGTTTTTCAACTTAAGAAAATTAATCCAAGGATTTCTAAAAGCCCAAGCCTACCCTTGTCAACCTTAAAGTTGGCCGGCATGTTCTAGAGATTTTTCTCTAGATAGGGGTTTTGGGTATTTAATAAAGAACTTGATTTAGTTTCACTTTTTTTTTCTTTTGTAAGACTTTCGGTTTCGGTGTTTTGATCTTTGAGGTATTGTATTGCATTGTTATCTTGCTAAAGTCTTGAATGAGCTCTAGTTAATCATAAAATGAACCTTGCATCATGTTTACTTTATGCTTTGCATATCATGTTTACTTCCTTGCTATCACTAAATACCAAGATAATGAATGAACTTGCATTATCATGTTTATATTTCAAGCTATGCATTATCATGTTTATATTTCAAGTTCTCACTTAATACCAAGATAATAATGAGTTGCATTCATATTTACTTTGTGCTATCACTTTACTTTCTAATGGAACCTAAAATAAGTGCATGAGCATGTTTATTTTTATGTCATCACCTAAATGAACCTAGAGCTCAAAGACTTGCCCATTGTTGTCTCAACAAAGGTCTAAAAATATGTATTTTCTTTGGTTCATATTTCGGCCCCAAAGGGTCTTGAAGTTTCTAAGTATTTGAGACTATGTTTTATAATTTCTCCAAGCTTATATGAGTTTAAAGAATGCATAGAACTAAGTTTTATGAATTTAGGACCTCTTGAGACAAAGATAAATTGGTCATTGCCCTCTTAAACACTCTTATGATTTTAGATGTTAAAAATGTTTATAAATGAGTTATGAAAGTTTTAAAAAGGTTCCAAAAGAAACTAGTATTTTATGTGCCTTAGAAATTGTGTTCTACGCCTTTTATGGAGAAGTATATTTTCGGTTCTTCCTTGCTCTTTACTGCCACTGTATGTGCTGTTTTAATGATGATAATATGCCTATGTTTGAGTAAAAATAATGTCAAGACTCATATGTGAAAGACAGGATAAGTTAGGAACTAGAAAAGAATTAATTTGAGAGTTCTAGATCCTTTAATTATGTAATTTTCTGGATTCTGTCCAGCAAGGTTTAGATTTAATAATCATGGTTTTTAATTAGTATGAATGTATAGGAATGACTCATAATTGGTTTAGGACTTAATCTTGAAGCCTTAGGAGCAAAGAGCTTGCCAAAGCGGACAATGCTACTGTGCACTAGTTGCCAGTAGAGCGTTTCAAAGAGGAAATGACCCTAAGAGAGGTGATCCTTAATTGCCCCCTAGCCCGCACTATTAAGTCGGGATTATGTTACGCTTATCATAGGATAAGTAAGAGCTAGTGACGACTAGTTAAGGTATGAGCTCATAACCTAGAGATGTTTTAGGGTGGCCCCATGAGACAAGAGTTAAAGTTTAGAATGTCACATGTGCTATGAAAAGAAAAGTTATTATGAGACTTACAACTGTTACCTTATACCACTATTATAATGTTTCTTAAGTTATTCTATTGATTGGTTTACCTTTATGATGCATTCATATCATTAGTATACTTCATGCTTAGTTATAAGACGCATTGCAAAATATGACGAACCTTGGATAATTAACACTTTAGAAAACTAACTTAAAAGGAGTTTATATGCATGTACACCTTTTTAGAAATAAAACCCAAGGTTCCTGAGGATGTGATGATGTCACCTAGGTAGGGATTTCCCTACTGAGAATTCTTTTCGAAGATTCTCATTCCCTCTCTCTTTTCTTCCGTCATATCTTCATATGGCGACATTCGTACTCTTCATCGACACCCCAGTATGGGAGTTGCACCATGACTAGGCACTCGGGTCATACCATTTTGAGGGTCGCTGCACTGTTAGAGTCTTCATGTTCATGGGACGACCCTTCGCACACCTAGTACGGAGTTACCGATTCACCCCGACTGCCCCCTACCATCACAACAATATTTTTGAGTGAGATAGATCACGGGACGAGTAGATCCTCTGCATGCAACCTGAGGGATCAGCGGTATGCGACGACCCGGAGTACGTGCCTCGCACCCAGTACTCGGAGATGGATCCATCCGAGGACTCGCCATCACACATGTACAGTTGGAGCTCCAGTCCCGCTCCCCCACCGATGAGAGCCGGGAGTGAGGAGACGGTGGTCCAGCCGAGGTTGGCACATAGGCCATCCATGCGCCCTCACCGCGGTGGACATGCCCCGATGATGCGCTCGACCACTCCCGCCGAGATTCATCAGTGGATCGACTCGACCCCACAGTACTCGAACCAGCAGGAGTAGACATAGGAGGGGTAGCAGTTGGTGCACACACGCCACATAGTTGAGGGCAAACCTTCTTTTGTGTATGAGGTTGCCTACTCTAGGTGCACTCGGGCATGGGTGTTGTTTTATGATTTCCCTGTATTTGTTTTCCTTGTATTTGTTCTTCAGTTGTATTCTGTTTCCTGATATATCGAATAGTCCTGCCCTTTGGGTAGGCACATTATATATATATATATATCTATGTTTCAGTGGATGTTTCCATGATATGATGTGTTTCTTTACGCTTTGCTTATATGTTTCGTTATGCTTCCTTTTAAAGATTCATGTGTGGCTCTCACTTTGGTTTTAATTCCAAAAAGAAAAATTTTACCCATATTTCCGCTAAGTATTTTCAAGTAAAGAATGAGACCAAGAGGTAATATTCTAAAGATTAACCTAATTATATACTAGTAGTATTAGGTTAAGATTTAGGGTGTTACATTATGGTATCAGAGCAGTTCGATTCTCATGGAGCCTGAGGATTGGATTGACTATGCTTTATAAGCATGATGCGATAGTTATGTCATGTGTAGTGCTTGATAGAGATAAGCTGTAGGGCTAGAGATGCATGACTTCTGTTGCTTGCAAGTGCCATGGTAACTAGCTCATTTTGCATGGATATTGAGCCTGATCAACTTGATGTTCATTGTTTCATGTGTTTAGGGACCAATGGCACCGCGACGACATCCTAGGACTATGCCCGATGCTGACCAAGACAATGCAACTGCTGCTACTGTCCGTCGCATGGCGCAAGCCATGGAACGGATGTTCGACTTGATGGATCAACAAGCGAATGCTGCTCCTGTTCCCCCTCCTCCCCCTGCTGCTGAGACGGTGGAACAAGCCCGCTTTGGCGAAGTTCGCAAAGCGAACCCACGGTGTTCCGAGGGGGTAATGGACCCGACAAGGTGACGAGTGGATTAAGGACATGGAGAAGATCTATTCTGTGGTTGCATGCTCGGAGGAGCAGAAGGTCACCTTTGCTGCTTTCATGATGAAGTCGGATGCCGAATTCTGGTGGAACGGCACGAGGCGTCTGCTAGAGGCTTCTGGAACTCCCATTGACTGGGAGCTGTTCAAGACTTACTTCTACGAGAAGTATTTCCCGGAGTCTGTAAGGAATGCAAAAGACATTGAGCTCATGCAGTTGACACAGGGAGGGTCTACTATTGCCCAGTACACTGCGAAGTTCGAGGAGCTGATCAAGTTCTCTCGGGTATTTCAAGGGAACCCCGATAAGGTTTGGAAATGCGTTAAGTATGAGGCCGGTCTGAAGGCGGAGATGAACCACGCCGTGGCCCACATGGAGATCAGAGACTTTCCAACTCTAGTCAACAAGTGCCGGATTCTTGAAGAAGGGCAACGGAAGATGCAAGCCACAAGGGCGGAACGTGCTAAGGGACTTGGACCTCAAGCCCCGAGATTCAAACCACAGTACCCTTCAAGGAATCACTACAACCCCTACCCGACCAACCAATTCCGACCAAAACAACAACAACAACCACCGAGAGCTCCTGCACACCAACAATCCAAGCAACACCAAAGGCCGCCATTTCAACATCAAGGCCCAAGGAACTTCAATAACAATCAACCCCGTGGACCGGGTAGACCCCGGAATCACAATGGAGGACCAAGTGGGGCCAAGAACAAGGCACCACAAACCCCTGCTGCTTACCCCGGAGCAGCATTTGCCGATGTCTATCCCCAATGCGGAAAGAACCACGGGAATCGCCCATGCTTAGCCGGTCAGAATGTGTGCTTCAAGTGTGGCAAGCCTGGCCACTATGCAAAGGACTGCGCCAGTCAAGGGGCACCGAACCAGAATCCCTGACCACAACACCGAGGAAGAGTCTTTACCCTTAATGTGGAAGAGGCCAAAAGTCCAACGATCTCATTGAAGGTATGTGCGAAGTAAACGGTAAACCCTTAACTGTACTATATGACTCTGGTGCTACTCATTCTTTTATTTCACTTGCTAGTGTTGAGTCCTTAAATCTAAGAGTCTCTAAACTTCCCTTTCATCTTATTGTTTCTACTCCTACAAATCGCCCTGTTAATACTTGCCGTTGTTGTTTAAACTGTCATCTTGTTGTAGAAAGTAGGTCTTTTATCATAGATTTAATTTGTTTACCCTTGAAAGACATAGGCATTATCTTAGGCATGAATTGGCTTCACGCCAACCGTGTGATGTTAGATTGTGGAACCCAAACCGTAGTTTTCCCTTCTCCTCCCGAAAACATCACTCAACCCATTAGGCTGTACCTAAATTCCGTAGAGGTCTTCTTTAGTGGGGAGAAAGCTAAGGGATATGTTCTCCTAGCCACCTGCGATGTAGACTTTGAGCAGAACCTAGGTGAGATACCTGTGGTGAGAGACTATCCTGAGGTATTTCCGGATGAAATACCCGAGTTCCCTTCCGAGAGAAAAGTTGAATTCTCCATAGAGTTGGTTCCTGGAACAGGGCCAATCTTTATAGCCCCGTATAGGATGTCACCTTTGGAGCTAGCAAAGCTAAAAACCCAGTTGGAGGAGCTGTTGAAGAAGAGTTTTATAAGGCCGAGTGCTTCACCTTGGGGTGCTCCGGTCTTATTTGTGAAAAAGAAATACGGAAGTATGAGGATGTGTATAGACTATAGGCAGTTAAACTAAGTAACCATAAAGAATAAGTATCTGTTACCTAGGATTGATGATCTTATGGACCAGTTGAAGGGAGCCGTAGTATTTTCTAAGATCGATTTGAGGTCCGGTTACCATCAGATTAGGGTTAGAGATTCGGATATTCCTAAAACCGCCTTTCGAACTCGGTATGGACACTTTGAGTTCAATGTGATGTCGTTTGGTTTGACGAATGCTCCCGCAGTTTTTATGGATTACATGAATAGGATCTTTCGACCCTATTTAGATCAATTCGTGGTTGTGTTCATAGATGATATTCTCATCTATTCGAAGACCCACGAGGAGCATGAGCGTCATTTAAGGCTAGTTTTAGAGGTACTGAAGGAGAAGAAGTTATACACTAAATTGTCTAAGTGTGAATTTTGGTTGGAAGAGGTAAAGTTCTTAGGATATGTTGTGTCAAAAGATAGCATAGCGGTCGACCCTTGTAAGATAGAAGCCGTAATGAATTGGGATAGACCAACCTCTGTAACTGAGATTATAAGCTTTTTGGGTTTAGCTGGATATTACTGTAGGTTTATCAAAGGATTTTCCCAGTTAGCCCTACCCTTAACCAAGCTCACTAGGAAGAATGCCCCGTTTGAGTGGACCCCCGAATATGAAAAGAGTTTCCTAGAGCTTAAGGAAAAACTAACCTCAACCCCGGTTTTAGTTTTACCTGACCCCAATGTACCCTTCGAGGTATATTGCGATGCTTCTGGCAAGGGTTTAGGTTGTGTGTTGATGCAAAATAGGCAAGTGGTAGCCTATGCGTCTAGACAACTCAAGCCTCACGAGGTAACCTACCCCACCCATGACCTAGAACTAGCAGCCATCGTGTTCGCTCTAAAGATGTGGAGACACCATTTGTATGGTGTAAGGTTTGAAGTTTTCTCCGATCATAAGAGTCTCAAGCATCTCTTTGATCAAAAGGAGTTAAATATGAGGCAGAGGAGATGGATGGAATTCCTCAAGGACTACGATTTTGGCTTAAGTTACCACCCCGACAAGGCTAATGTAGTAGCTGACGCCTTGAGCCGAAACTCGTTACTTCTGTCAAGTATGATGGTTAATGAAGTTGGGTTAATAAAGCAGTTTAGGGATATGAATCTGGGAATGTCAATAACGGAGAATGGCATCGTGATGAGTCATCTCACGGTGACCAGTGGGTTTAAGCAAAGGATTATACTTGCCCAAAGAGAAAATGAGGACTTTATGGAGACAATTGAGGCAGTTAAGGCCGGAAAGTTGAAAGGTTTTGTACGAGGCCCCGACTGGTTGTGGAGGTTCTAGGGGCGAATCTGTGTGCCACAAGATGGTGACCTTCGAGAGAAGATCTTGGAGGAGGCTCACAAGAGCCACTTCGCCACACATCCTGGTACTACCAAGATGTACCAAGATTTGAAGAAGATGTTTTGGTGGCCCGGATTAAAGAATGATGTGGTCGCCTGGGTGAGTAAGTGTTTGATCTGTTAAAAGGTTAAGATCGAACACCAAAAACCTTCTGGCATGTTGCAACCCCTGTCAATCCCTGAGTGGAAGTGGGAAAGTATATCAATGGATTTCGTGACAGGATTACCAAGGACCCAAGCTGGCCACGATGCCGTATGGGTAATCGTGGATCGACTGACTAAGTCGGCTCACTTTCTACCCATTCGAGTCACGTACTCGTTGGATAAGTTAGCTCAGCTTTACATCCAAGAAGTAGTAAGATTGCATGGAGTACCATCAACAATAATCTCGGATCGGGATCCGCGGTTTACGTCACTCTTTTGGGGAGCCTTTCAAAAGGCGTTTGGTTCCAAGTTGTGCTTAAGCACTACTTACCACCCACAAACGGATGGTCAGTCCGAGAGGACAATCCAAACCCTGGAAGATATGCTAAAAGCCTATGTCTTAGACTAGAAAGGAAGTTGGGATAAGTACATGCCTTTGATCGAGTTCGCGTATAACAACAGTTATCACGCGAGCATCGGTATGGCACCGTACGGGGCGTTATATGGAAGGAAGTGCCAATCGCCTTTGTGTTGGTATGAGCCCAGAGAACAAAGTGTCTTAGGACCTGATGTAGTGAGGGAAACGACGGAGCAGATCAAGAAGATCAAGGATAGAATCTTAACTGCTCAAAGTCGACAGAAAACCTACGCGGACAAAAGGCGTAAGCCCTTGGAGTTCCAAGAAGGAGAACACATATTCCTAAGAATCACCCCACTATAGGAATAGGGAGAGCCATGAAAGTTAAAAAGTTGAGTCCCCAATTTCTCGGTCCTTTTGAAATTCTTTAGAGAATCGGATCTGTACCTTACAAAATAGCATTACCACCCAATCTGTCAAACCTTCATGATGTCTTTCACGTCTCCCAGTTACGTAAATATGAGTCCAACCCTAGCCATGTCCTAGAACCAGAGCATGTACAGTTGAGGGAGGACCTCACTTTCAATGTACCGCCTACGAGAATAGTGGATCATGGAGTCAAGCAGTTAAGGAACAAGTCTGTTCCTTTGGTGAAAGTGGCGTGGGGACGAGACAAGTCGGAAGAATACACGTGGGAACTGGAATCAGAGATGAAGTCCAAATATCCAGAACTTTTCTAAGGTACGAATTTCGAGGGCGACATTCTTTTTAAGGAGGGGAGTAATGTAACGCCTTGATCTTTCTGTTAGAGTGAGAATGACCAAAATGCCCCTGAGGTCATTTTTAGCCCGGAATTCAAGGAAAGCCGGTTCGGCAGTACTCGAAGGGCAAACTCAATGTCGGAAGGGGATCAGATAACTTGTGTACCTTCCCGGGATCGAAAATCTCGTTTTTCGAGTTTTCAGGTCAAAATGACCAAAACGCCCCTGCGGTGTTTTACCCGATTGCAACTGCCAAATGAACCCGAAACTTCTCCAGATGATTTTAAAAGGCGTTTTTATGTAGACTGTGACTTTAGTTTTGGTCCCAGAGGTCCCAAGTAAATTAGTGCAAAATTATGGTTTTGCCCCTAGTTTCGTGTTTTTACGCTTAATCGCGTGATTAAGCAAACCTAAGCAATATTAGGCTCTAATCGAAGGTTAATTAATTTCCTTAATTAATCTTGAGTCAAAATAATTTATTAAAGTTGATTAGAACCTAAAAGTGCTTAATTACAACTTAAAATCATATTTTAATTTCAAGACTTCTAGTCATGGAATCTTGAATAGTATTTTCTCTTTCCAATTCCTTAAATCATGGAATTGTGTTACACATTGTTTATTCATAAATGGGTTTAAAATTCTCTAATGATGTATGAGCACTCCTAACCTTGTCATAAAATCCTAATTACTCATTCTTAGTTACCTAAACTTAAGCTTAATTACTCCTAACCTTGTACCTAAGCTAACCTACACTTAATCCTATCATTAGAACCCAATTACATGGAAGATAAATCCTCCCCCATGCTGTCTGAATTTTGGACG
The DNA here is from genome assembly GCA_031216105.1 of Dalbergia cultrata. Classification (NCBI taxonomy): domain Eukaryota; kingdom Viridiplantae; phylum Streptophyta; class Magnoliopsida; order Fabales; family Fabaceae; genus Dalbergia; species Dalbergia cultrata. The sequence continues at coordinate 32,392,992 of CM062351.1, forward strand.
AAGCCATGCCCTCCCATGTGCACCTTATGTGTGCATTTTTCTCACTCAAAGAGCATGCTTTGATCTTACACAAACCATACTTTGACTCATACAAACCATGCTTTCATCCATGCTTCCAAGGACAACATTTAGAAGACTTCTCTTCCCCCCATTTCTGGTCAGATTTCCGCCACCCTCATCCCCCATTTTCATGATTTATTTCATTTCAAAACTTGTAGGAAAATCACCTCAAATCACCATACATGTCATACCTTGTCATAGTTTCAATCAAGCTTGCTTTTCCTAAATGAATAACCAAGCAAAATAAATTATTTCCCTCATTTATTTGTGGCTGAAAATGTTCCAGCCATGTCTCATTCTATAAGCCTAAATTCATTCACAATTAAAAGAGAAACTCACTCAAAAAGCCCATGCCTAAACCCATGCTTTGTATCATACACTCCATCCTACAAACCATGCTTTTATGACACTATCAAAGAGATATTTTCTCTTCCCTTCCATCTCAAACCACACGGCCAGCCCCCTCCCTTCACTCCCCCCATGGTTTTGTTTTTCTATAAATAGGATACTTGTGATGACTTAGTTGCACCTTGAAGCATTTGCTAAGTTTTAGTTTTCTAGCCTTTCTCTAAGTTCTTCCTTTTTCTCTCAAATCTCAAGAGCATTCTTCATCTTCATCTTCATCTTCATCATCTCTTCATCATCATCACACAACCTTGAAACACCACCCCACCACCTTGGATCATCATACAAACATCTAAACTTCCACTCTCAAACACAAGCTCACCAAGAACACATTTCCTTCCTTTTCCTTTCATCAAGGCCGAATCATCATCACCATCCTAGGAGGTGTTGCTCATCTCATTTCCATCTTCAAGTCCAAGTTTTTACCTTCATCACTAGGTAGGGAGATGTTTTCAAACTTTGTTTTGCTCAAGAAAGTGTTTTTCTCTAGTTTCCTCTTGGATTCTTTTTGAACTTTCCTTTGTTTTTCCTTTTCTTTTCATTTCGGCCTCTAGGCCTTGTTATGAGCATGATAGCTTGATGATGAGAGTTTCTAGATGATAACATTGTGTTCATCTCAAAGAAACCTCTAAAGCTTGAGTTTTCCTTTCCTTATAACTTCATCTATATGATATCTAGCTCACATGGTTTTTCAACTTAAGAAAATTAATCCAAGGATTTCTAAAAGCCCAAGCCTACCCTTGTCAACCTTAAAGTTGGCCGGCACGTTCTAGAGATTTTTCTCTAGATAGGGGTTTTGGGTATTTAATAAAGAACTTGATTTAGTTTCACTTTCTTTTTCTTTTGTAAGACTTTCGGTTTCGGTGTTTTGATCTTTGAGATATTGTATTGGGTTGTTATCTTGCTAAAGTCTTGAATGAGCTCTAGTTAATCATAAAATGAACCTTGCATCATGTTTACTTTATGCTTTGCATATCATGTTTACTTCCTTGCTATCACTAAATACCAAGATAATGAATAACTTGCATTATCATGTTTATATTTCAAGTTATGCATTATCATGTTTATATTTCAAGTTCTCACTTAATACCAAGATAATAATGAGTTGCATTCATATTTACTTTGTGTTATCACTTTACTTTCTAATGGAACCTAAAATAAGTGCATGAGCATGTTTATTTTTATGTCATCACCTAAATGAACCTAGAGCTCAAAGACTTGCCCATTGTTGTCTCAACAAAGGTCTAAAAATATGTATTTTCTTTGGTTCATATTTCAGCCCCAAGGGGTCTTGAAGTTTCTAAGTATTTGAGACTATGTTTTATAATTTCTCCAAGCTTATATGAGTTTAAGGAATGCATAGAACTAAGTTTTATGAGTTTAGGACCTCTTGAGACAAAGATAAATTGGTCACTGCCCTCTTAAACACTCTTATGATTTTAGATGTTAAAAATGTTTATAAATGAGTTATGAAAGTTTTAAAAAGGTTCCAAGAGAAACTAGTATTTTATGTGCCTTAGAAATTGTGTTCTATGCCTTTTATGGAGAAGTATATTTTGGTTCTTCCTTGCTCTTTACTGCCACTGTATGTTCTGTTTTAATGATGATAATGTGCCTATGTTTGAGTAAAAATAATGTCAAGACTCATATGTGAAAGATAGGATAAGTTAGGAACTAGAAAAGAATTAATTTGAGAGTTCTAGATCCTTTAATTATGTAATTTTCTGGATTCTGTCCAGCAAGGTTTAGATTTAATAATCATGGTTTTTAATTAGTATGAATGTATAGGAATGACTCCTAATTGGTTTAGGACTTAATCTTGAAGTCTTAGGAGCAAACCGAACTTAGAAAGTGTCATTGTTGTGACTTCTAGGTACCCGTAAAGTTAGGATTTCAAATTCTGCATCCTTGAGGTTTAGAGATATTCTTGACCATAGTGTCAGGTGAGAAATACTTAGTTATAACCTCATAGGTTCCCAAGAGACTAGGTTTTGATGATCGATAACTTAGAATGTGAGATAAGGACTTTAAGGGTCTAAACCGTAATTTCTAGAACCCCGTAATCACACAAATATAAAGCTGTCCAAATCTGCATAGTGCTGTTTGGATAGGTCCTTGAGCATAAAAATTAGTAAAACTTATTAGTTGTGAACCTATAAGTGTGTAAGAGGTTAAGGATAATACTAGAACAATTAGTTTACAAGTTTAAGACTCAAAAGAACCAAAGCATAAAACACTATGGGTTTATAACATAATAAGCTTGTGAGTTTGCATGAATAAATTGTCTAAGGTATGATTATGTGATGATGTATATGCTATGAAAAGGTTTTATGTGAAAATAGGTTATAGTTTTATATATGATTATATGATGAGATGCATACTACGAGAAAAATTTATATGATGAATAATGATGTATCTATGAATTAACACTTTATGAGAACTTAAATATGACACAACACTGAGACGCCTTCTTGGGTGACACCGGTTTAGCCGAGCACCCCCAAGAAAACAAATCCGTGAGGGTATTGACATAGAGCTTGCCAAAGCGGACAATGCTACTGTGCACTAGTTGCCAGTAGAGCGTTTCAAAGAGGAAATGACCCTAAGAGAGGTGATCCTTAATTGCCCCCTAGCCCGCACTATTAAGTCGGGATTATGTTACGCTTATCATAGGATAAGTAAGAGCTAGTGACGACTAGTTAAGGTATGAGCTCATAACCTAGAGATGTTTTAGGGTGGCCCCATGAGACAAGAGTTAAAGTTTAGAATGTCACATGTGCTATGAAAAGAAAAGTTATTATGAGACTTACAACTGTTACCTTATACCACTATTATAATGTTTCTTAAGTTATTCTATTGATTGGTTTACTTTTATGATGCATTCATATCATTAGTATACTTCATGCTTAGTTATAAGACGCATTGCAAAATATGACGAACCTTGGATAATTAACACTTTAGAAAACTAACTTAAAAGGAGTTTATATGCATGTACACCTTTTTAGAAATAAAACCCAAGGTTCCTGAGGATGTGATGATGTCACCTAGGTAGGGATTTCCCTACTGAGAATTCTTTTCGAAGATTCTCATTCCCTCTCTCTTTTCTTCCGTCATATCTTCAGATGGCGACATTCGTACTCTTCATCGACACCCCAGTATGGGAGTTGCACCATGACTAGGCACTCGGGTCATACCATTTTGAGGGTCGCTGCACTGTTAGAGTCTTCATGTTCATGGGACGACCCTTCGCACACCTAGTACGGAGTTACCGATTCACCCTGACTACCCCCTACCATCACAACAATATTTTTGAGTGAGATAGATCACGGGACGAGTAGATCCTCTGCATGCAACCTGAGGGATCAGCGGTATATGACTACCTGGAGTACGTGCCTCGCACCCAGTACTCGGAGATGGATCCATCCGAGGACTCGCCATCACACATGTACAGTTGGAGCTCCAGTCCCGCTTCCCCACCGATGAGAGCCGGGAGTGAGGAGATGGTGGTCCAGCCGAGGTTGGCACATAGGCCATCCATGCGCCCTCACCGCGGTGGACATGCCCCGATGATGCGCTCGACCACTCCCGCCGAGATTCATCAGTGGATCGACTCGACCCCACAGTACTCGAACCAGCAGGAGTAGACATAGGAGGGGTAGCAATTGCTGCACACACGCCATATAGTTGAGGGCAAACCTTCTTTTGTGTATGAGGTTGCCTACTCTAGGTGCAATCGGGCATGGGTGTTGTTTTATGATTTCCCTGTATTTGTTTTCCTTGTATTTGTTCTTCAGTTGTATTCTGTTTCCCGATGTATCGAATAGTCCTGCCCTTTGGGTAGGCACATTATATATATATATATATATATATCTATATATATATATATATATATATATCTATGTTTCAGTGGATGTTTCCATGATATGATGTGTTTCTTTACGCTTTGCTTATATGTTCCGTTATGCTTCCTTTTAAAGATTCATGCGTGGCTCTCACTTTGGTTTTAATTCCAAAAAGAAAAATTGTACCCATATTTTCGCTAAGTATTTTCAAGTAAAGAATGAGACCAAGAGGTAATATTCTAAAGATTAACCTAATTACATACTAGTAGTATTAGGTTAAGATTTAGGGTGTTATACGTCTCAGTGCTTTGTCACATAAAAATCTCCTGGAGGTGCTCGGCCGAACCGGTGTCACGCAGGGTTTTCAACTCATGTGGTACTTTAAAACATTTCTTTAACCCTTTAAGGTTTAGCGGAAATTCGATAGCATAACAGCTGTTAAACCGAACTTCCTTCAAATCGAAACTTATGCCACAAGCTAATCACACAACATATTCCTTATGCATCATAAACATCTCAACAAATTATTGCATCATATAAATATTATAGCATTGACAATTTCTTAATGTCTTATGCATTGACTCTTAAGGTCTTTAACTCACAATCTAAGTTATAAATCATCACAACTTAATCTCTCGGGTACCTATAGGCTCATATCTAAGTATTCCTTACTCAATACTATGATCACAAACATCTCTGAACCTCAAGAATGCAGAATCTAAAATTCTAACTTTACAGGTACCTAGGAGTCACAACAATGACCCTTTCTAAGTCCGGTTTACTCCTAAGCCATCAAGATCAAGTCCTAAACCAATTATGAGTCATTCCTACACATTTAAACTAATTTAAAACCATGATTAGCATTACTAAACCTTGCTGGACAGAATCCAGAAAATTCAAACATTAAGGGATCTAAAACTCTCAAATTAATTCTTTTCTAGTTACTAACTTCTCTAATCTTTCACATATGAATTTTAACATTAATTATGCTCAAACTTAATCATATTATCATCACCAAACAGCACATACAGTGGCCGTAAAATAGCAAGGCAGAACCGAAACCAAGTCTCCATACAAAGGCATCAAACACAATTTCTAAAGCACATAAAATACTAGTTTCTCTTGGAACCTTTTTCAAACTTTCAAAACTCATTTATAAACATTTTGAACATCTAAAATCATCAAAATATTTATGAGGGCAGTAGCTAGATCAAATTTGTCTCAAGAGGTCCTAAATTCATAAGACTTAGTTCTATGCATTCCTTGAACTCATAAAAGCTTAGAAAAATTATAAAACATAGTTTTCAATACTTGTACACAATAAATCTCTTAGGGGCCGAAAACATAAGCTAAGGAAATACATATTTCAAGCCTTTGTTTGAGACAACAATGGGCAAGTCATTGAGGTCTAGATTTACTTAAGTGATGACATAAAATAAACATACTCATGCACTTATTTTAGGTTCCTTTAGAAAGTAAAGTGATAGCATAAAATAAATGTAACACCCTAATTTTAACCCAACTCTCTAGAATACATTAGGTTAAATATTAGGCTATTACTCTTTAGTCTCATCATTTTAATAAAATACTTAGCAGAAATTACGGGTAAATTTTTCTTTTTGAAAACATAAAACAAAGTGAGAGCCGCGAACCTAACTAGTCGAATACCAGAAATATACACGTAACAACCATTATAAGGCATAAGGTAAAGCACGTAATCAAAGAACAACAATCAGGATAACAAAGGAAACATTTCATTAATAACATAATTAGAGTACATAAATAGTCATACCCTCATGGGGACAGGCAGAGCTTGTAATACAGCGGAAATGAAATATAACAGAAACAAGAAAATACAAGGTACATGGTACGACAAGAAGATAAACCCAAAATGCTACCCTCCTACTAAGCTACGAGTACAATCTACAACCCCTCCCAAAAGGTACTGCCGAAGGGAAGATCTCCATAAAAGCTTGGGTACTCGCAAAGCTCTCCATCGAAGTCTAGTGACGACGGGTGTAACACCCTCCTAACTACCATGTATTACTCGAGCATTAACATTGTAATTAGAAGAGTATCACTTCCTTTCTATAATATCCACTAGTCAAATGAAATGAAATAAGATAAATCAAACTCTAGAATTATAAAGAAAACTACTATAAAATGTACATATATTATTACTTTACATACCGCTTTCTTTAATACATACCATACTTGAAGTTAAGTCACTTCGCTTATAATACAACACAGGAACTACTATCAAAAGATCTACCAAGCTTGCTCAAATATCAAGGTCCAACAAAATATTAAACACACAGAAATGGACCTAAGACATCTAACACTAATTAGATCACATATACCAATATTAGCATCCATGAGTCAAAGAAAATTACATGCAAAATGGTATTAATCATAAGTGTTTCTCTTATATCACATGGAATTCAACTTAGTGTAGTAGTTCTTTTTATTAACATAGGGAAGGCTTAGATTCACATCAGGTAACATATGTAGTGGATAACTCCTCAGAGGACCATAGACTGCTAGGACATGAGCTCATTCCTATTCGTGATCATCAGACTTCATTTTTTTCCATTTCTGAATCACACACAGTTCTATTTCCTAGTCGATAAGTCTACCGACTCATAAAATTTCTTGGGAAGTTCTTATTTTTGCCTTCCCTCTCTATCACACATAAGCCTTGTTTCTATTTTCCCCGTATGTTAAAACATGCACCATTAAATTTCACATATTCTCTTTTGTCATACAACCATGTCATGGACCTTTCTACTTCAAAGTCAGGTTTATATCCCAGATATAGGCATTCAGTATCATTGGAGTCTCATTCATACTTTATAAACAAGCCTTTCAAACAATTAACATACATTCATATGATATAAACTTGGATTAAATAGATTTCTATCATTAACTTAATACATCTTCACCATTCCAGCTTCTTGACAGATTTACCATTATGGTGACAACATTTAATTCACATATCCAATGGGCAATTCACTGGCCATAAAAATTCTCTATGACACCTCAATGTGTCTAAAAGTTCCTGTAAAAATTTCATAGCAAACAGAATACTAGAACCATGTCAAATAAATTCTACAATTTTAGTGGTCAGAGGCCACTTCTTCACAGCTCAGAATAGGATTCACACAATTTTTAACTTTAGCAAATGATAGAAACAACTCAAAATAAAAATCACAGTTATACTTAAAAATGTCTAAAAAACTCTATAAAAATTTCAAAGGATAAATCCACCATTTGCTATGAATAAAAATTTATACAAAGTCACAGCTCCAGTACCAAGATTTCAGCCAGCATAGATATACTCTTGGTTCTTGATTTTTCTCAGGCAGTAAAACTCTTTATTATGCACCACGAAAATTATCAGAGTTTACTTATGATGTTAGCTTCAACATATAATTTTTATAGCTCATAAAAATGACTAGAATTGAACCATAAAATTCATGAACAAATCCTGTCCTGCTGAAATCCGAAAAATTCAGCAGCCTAGCCAAAACTTATTTTGACAAAAATCATTATTTAACCTCATCCAAACACTCCACCAAAATTAACACATCAATATCAATATATTATCATCAAATATAACCATAAATTTCGGAATAAAACCCAAAAATTTTACAGAATAATTTGGAAAGAAAAAGGCCAAAGAAAACCCTACACTTTGAAGCTTTCAAGATCTTGGCTCCAAGATTGATTCCCTTCACTTCCAAGCCTTCAAACCCACACCAAACCCTTCCTTGAACAGTTGATAATGGGCTCTTAAGGTATCAAAAGTTGATGGATTCAAATTCTAATCGGTTAGTTTGGTAGATATTGAGGAGTGGAACAAGTTTTGTGAAGGAAGATTTTGGTTTTGACAAGTTTAGGCTTATGATTTTGAGGTTGGAAATCAAGTTCTCAAGGTTTTTGTGGAGGCAACTATGGAGTTTCTGCACTTATGATTGTTGGCCGAGAATGAAGATGATAATTATGAGGATTTTGATTTTATTTATATTAAGATAATGTATATAATTTAGCAATTATGAATTATCTTCTTTGAAATTTTGTAGCATTCTCATTGGCTCTTGAAAAAGGAAAGGATATGTATTGCTCTAGACCGTACACTTGTCACCCTAGGTGGCAAGCTTGCACTGGTAGCTTCATCCAGTATAAAAACTACACACTTTAATTTTACTAAACGGGTAAAACAGTGTACCCGGGTAATCCACTATTGCTTGAAAATTAATTCTAAGTATAAAATATTTATTCTTACCTATTTCTAACCTTAATCCTATAATTTCCAAATTTCGGGCACCTTCAGGTCTTGAATATAAGGTTTCAAATTGTTCAGGTGGGTCTACTGGCCTGCAAAATACTATTCACGTTTTTTTTTTTTTTTACGTTCGTTACATTGCTCTCATCATTTTTGTGTACACCAAAATTTGATATTCTTACTACTAAAGCCTCAGTTATTTTCTGAAAAAATTAGGATGTTACATTACTCCCCACCTTAAAAAAAATAATGCCCTCAAAATTACATACTGAAATAATTAGGATGATCTGTCTTCATATTTGATTCTAGTTCCCATGTATACTCTTCATTTCCAGGTCCACCCCAAGCCACTTTTACAAGTTGCACAGATTTATTTCTAAGTTGCCGACTTCTCTATCAACGATCGAATAGGAGGGGCTTGAAACGTCAAGTCATCCCTTAACCGTATAGACTCGGGCTCAATGATATGGTTTTGATCCTGGGTGGTACATTCGAAGTTGAGATACATGGAAGACATTATGAAGGTTGGATAAATGTGGGGGTAAGGCTATCTGGTAAGCAGCTGACCCAATTCGTTGAAGAATTTGAAAAGGACCTATAAACCTAGGTGACAACTTTTTAACTCTAAGGGCCCTACCTACTCCAATAGTGGGCGTGACCTTCAGGAATACATGTTCTCCCTCTTGAAATTCTAAAGGTTTCCTTCGAGTATCAGCATAGCTCTTGACGACCCTGTGCGGTGAGAATCTTGCTCCTGATCTTCTGCATTTGTTCCGTTGTTTGATTAACAAGATCGGGTCCCAATAGTCTCGCTTCTCCCGAATCATACCAACACAATGGGGATTGACATTTTCTTCCATATAGAGCTTCATATGGAGCCATGCCAATACTAGCGTGATGGCTATTATTATAAGCAAACTCAACCAATGGGAGTAACTTGTCCCAACTTCCCTTCTGCTCAATCACGCATGCCCTTAGCATATCTTCCAGGGTTTGTATGGTTCGTTCTGTTTGCCCGTCAGTTTGGGGGTGATAGGCAGTGCTCAAACAAAGTTTGGTACCAAAGGCTTTTTGGTACGTTCTCCAAAATCTCGAAGTAAACCTTGGATCTCTGTCAGAAACTATCGAGGAAGGAACACCGTGTAGTCTTACTATTTCTTGGATATACAAGGAAGCTAACTTATCCAAAGGAAAATTAGCCTTAATGGGTAAGAAATAAGCAGACTTGGTCAATCTATCTACTATAACCCATATAGCATCATGACCTGACGATGTCCTTGGCAAACCCATTACAAAGTCCATAGAAATACTTTCCCACTTCCATTCTGGGATTTCTAAGGGTTGCAGGGTCCCAGGTGGTTTTTGATGTTCTATTTTAACTTTTTGGCAAGTTAAACACTTCCGACACACTCTTCTATGTCTTTTTCATTCCCACCACTGTAACATTTTCTTGAGATCCGCATACATTTTACTAGAGCCTGGGTGTATAGTAAGTTCCCCCCTATGAGCTTCCTCTAAGATCTTCTTTCTAAGATCGCCACTTGTGGGTACACATACTCTATCCTTGTATCTCCATATACCTTGTTGGCCTTGAGTGAATCCTAGCAACTTCTTTGCATGAATTGATCTTAATATCTCTTGAAATTCTGGGTTTTCACGTTGTGCAGCTAAAATTTTTCCTCTGAACTCACTTGTTACCTTTATTTGCCCTAGCACCACACCCCGAGGGTTCACAGACATGTCTAAACTAAGTTCCTTGAAACTTTCAACTAACTCCGCCTCTTTAATCATCGTGCATGCTACACTTAGGGATTTTCTACTCAGAGCATCGGCAACAACATTTGCCTTGCTTGGATGGTAATTCAGACTAAACTCATAGTCCTTGAGGAATTCCATCCACCTTCTTTGCCGCATATTCAACTCTTTTTGATCAAAAAGATACTTTAAACTTTTATGATCGTGAGAAAACATTAAACCGCACACCATACAAATGATGTCGCTGATCTTTAGGGCAAAAACCACATGCAAGTTCAAGGTCATGGGTTGGATAGTTTACTTCATGAGGTTTCAACTGAGAAGCATAGGCAACCACGTTATGATTTTGCATCAACACACATCCTAAACCCTTACTAGAAGCATCACAATAAACCTCATAGGGTATATAAGGATCGTGTAATACTAGACCGAGCCGTGGTTAACTTTTGTTTCAACTCCTGAAACTATTTTCACACTGGTGTCCAATTGAATGGAGCATTCTTTCGGGTTAATTTAGTCAAAGGTAATGCTATCCGAGAAAAACTCATGATAAAACGCCTATAATATCCAGTAACCCTAGAAACTCCGAATCTCCATCACCGTTGTTGGTCGCTCCCAATGGAGTATTGATTCTACCTTCTTTGGGATCTACAGAGATTCCTCCTCGTGATACTACATGACCTAGGAATCTAACCTCTCCCATCCGTAATTCACATTTTGACAACTTAGCATACAACTTTCTCTCTCATAGGATTTGTAACACAACCCCAAGGTGCTCCATATGTTCTTCCTCACCCTTGAATATATAAGTATGTCATCTATGAAGACAACTACAAATTTATCCAAGTAAGGGCGGAAGATTCGATTCATATAATCCATGAATACAGCCGAGCATTAGTCAATCCAAAAGACATCACTCCTATACTCGTAATGCCCATATCGAGTTCTAAAAGCAGCTTTAGGTATATCCTCATTCAACCCGAATCGATGGTACCCGATCTAAGATCAATCTTTGAGAATACGGTTGCACCTCGTAATTGATCCATGAGATCGTCAATTCTTGGCAAGGGTACTTATTTTTATTGTCACTTTGTTCAATTGCCTATAGTCTACACAAAGCCTCATACCCCATCCTTTTTCTTCACTGTAAGAACAGGCTCCCCATGGAGAGGCACTTGGTCTAATAAAATGCTTCCCTAACAGTTCTTCAATTTGGGACTTTAATTCTTTCAACTCCAAAGGGGACATCCTATAAGGAGCAATTGAAATAGGACCTGCCTCGAACCAACTCGATGGAAAATTCAATCTCTCTTTCAGAGGAAATTTGAATATCCTCCGGAAAAACATCTGGATATTCTCTCACCATCGAATCTTGCTCAACTTGTAGTCACATTCAGTTTCACTAGTAGAAAGGAGAACATATTCTGACGATCTGTCTTACCAGGGTTGGATGTTACAAGGTTCAAATAAAAAGAAAAAGGAACCACAGAATGGAGGGTAGAGTGGAAAGAAATATGGCAGCTGATTTGGACAAAGGTAAAGGACATAATTGGGTACTAGCCAATCCATACCTAAAATTACATCTAGACCAGATAAAGGAAGACAAACTAAATTGGCAAGAAAGTCTCTAGCACCTATTTGAAGAGGAATATTTATACAGTATAACAAGTCCTAATAGGACCAAAGCAGTAGGAGTGGATACAAGAAGATCATAAGGTAGTTCAGATACGATAATTGCAACTTCAGACACAGTCATGGGATATGAAAGAATGAGTGGCACCCAGATTACACAAAGATATCTAGGACATTACCATTTATTTCACACTTACCTCGGATCGATCGGGCAGATTGAGAAGCTTCCTTGGCACTTATAGTAAAAACGCGCCCATGTTGTTGTGGCCTGGAGGCGGGTCGATGACCTTTCTTGTTAGGGCACTCAAATATCTTATGTCCTGGTTTCCCACACCAAAGCAAATGATTTGCGTTGTCCAAAGAAGGTCGATTCCCATGATTTTTCCCACACTTAGGGCAATCTCTCCCTGTCTCGGGTCTTAGAGGTTGAAGATGTTTTCCTTTGTTGTTGTTGTTGTTATTGTTGGGTGGAAACCTTCTCCGAGGTTGGTTAACAGGCTTGAATCGAGGACCTTGAGGTGCTAATCCCCTTCTAGCATTGTTTTGGGCATACTTGAAATTTGTCACTTCTGGACTCCTCTGCACGTCGACATTTATTTACCAAGGTAGGATAGTCCCTAATCTCCAAGAGACTTACAGCTGCTTCTATATCTTCTCGTAGACCTCCTTCATATTTCATGCATTTCCAAACTTCATCCGGGTCACGCTGATAAATTGTAGAAAACTTGTAGAGCTCTTCAAATTTGGCAAGATACTGCTACACTCATAGGTCCTTGTTTGAGAGCCATGAACTCCAATTCCTTCGCATTTCTCACAGAAATAGGGAAGTACTTATGGTAAAAAGCTTCCTTAAAAATAGTCCAGGTAACTACAGTATGGAAAGCTTCAAATAATCCCTTGGTGCCAACCCACCAAAAATCTGCATCTGCTTCTAGCATATAGGTGGCAAAGGCCACCTTCTGGATCTCTGTGCAAGGAAGAACTGAGAAAATCTTTTCCATAGCCTTTATCCATTCTTCTGCTTTACAGGGATTAAAAGCTCCTCGAAATGGAGGGGGATTTTCCTTTCTGAACTCGGCAAATTTCTGATATTCTATATCGACTTCGTTCACTACAGGATTATCAGCTGGGTTTTGCCTTTCATTGCGGTTCAGTTGCTCCATCATTCGGGTATTAGCCGTAGCTTGTTCCTCATGGCAGCCGCCATCTCACGAAAAGTATTCATCATGTCGGCATCAAGTTCCAGCTCCACTCCTAGTTCGCCGATTCGAAGTCATTGGTTCCTATCACACCAAACGAAAATATTGAGTTGATCAGTCTCAATACCAAGCAAAGTGTACAAAGAACCCACAACATTTCCAATCAAGATCATACACATATATATAAAGTCATAATGCATGACAATTTCTAAGAAAGCATAGCCGGTCCAATCCTCAGGCTTATAGGATAGTCCGGCTCTGATACCATAATGTAACACCCTCCTAACTACCATGTATTACTCGAGCATTAACATTGTAATTAGAAGAGTATCACTTCCTTTCTATAATATCCACTAGTCAAATGAAATGAAATAAGATAAATCAAACTCTAGAATTAGAAAGAAAACTACTATAAAATGTACATATATTATTACTTTACATACCGCTTTCTTTAATACATACCATACTTGAAGTTAAGTCACTTCGCTTATAATACAACACAGGAACTACTATCAAAAGATCTACCAAGCTTGCTCAAATATCAAGGTCCAACAAAATATTCAACACACAGAAATGGACCTAAGACATCTAACACTAATTAGTCTACACGCTGGTAAGTTCCTGGCACTATACTACACTACATACAAGTCAAAAGCCCACGTAAGTCTCATGTCCTCCTACGCAAACCATTGGCCATCAGATGATGGCCTCTCCTCACCAGAGGCATCTGCAGAGTCCGAGCACAATACAACATATACACAAATAGGGGTGAGAATATTATAAAATTCTCAGTAGGGTAACCCTTACATACGCATGTAATATAAACAGTAAATGCATTTATAATAATAAAGAAAAACATCATGTTAGATCACATATACCAATATTAGCATCCATGAGTCAAAGAAAATTACATGCAAAATGGTATTAATCATAAGTGTTTCTCTTATATCACATGGAATTCAACTTAGTGTAGTAGTTCTTTTTATTAACATAGGGAAGGCTTAGATTCACATCAGGTAACATATGTAGTGGATAACTCCTCAGAGGACCATAGACTGCTAGGACATGAGCTCATTCCTATTCGTGATCATCGACTTCATTTTTTCCATTTTCAGATCACACACGCTTCTATTTCCTAGTCGATAAGTCTGCCGACTCATAAAATTTCTTGCGTAGTTCTTATTTTTGCCTTCCTCTCTATCACACATAAGCCTTGTTTCTATTTTCCCGTATGTTAAAACATGCACCATTAAATTTCACATATTCTCTTTTGTCATACAACCATGTCATGGACCTTTCTACTTCAAAGTCAGGTTTATATCCCAGATATAGGCATTCAGTATCATTGGAGTCTCATTCATACTTTATAAACAAGCCTTTCAAACAATTAACATACATTCATATGATATAAACTTGGATTAAATAGATTTCTATCATTAACTTAATACATCTTCACCATTCCAGCTTCTTGACAGATTTACCATTATGGTGACAACATTTAATTCACATATCCAATGGGCAATTCACTGGCCATAAAAATTCTCTATGACACCTCAATGTGTCTAAAAGTTCCTGTAAAAATTTCATAGCAAACAGAATACTAGAACCATGTCAAATAAATTCTACAATTTTAGTGGTCAGAGGCCACTTCTTCACAGCTCAGAATAGGATTCACACAATTTTTAACTTTAGCAAATGATAGAAACAACTCAAAATAAAAATCACAGTTATACTTAAAAATGTCTATAAAACTCTATAAAAATTTCAAAGGATAAATCCACCATTTGCTATGAATAAAAATTTATACAAAGTCACAGCTCAAAGACTCAAGATTTCAGCCAGCATAGATATACTCTTGGTTCTTGATTTTTCTCAGGCAGTAAAACTCTTTATTATGCACCACGAAAATTATCAGAGTTTACTTATGATGTTAGCTTCAACATATAATTTTTATAGCTCATAAAAATGACTAGAATTGAACCATAAAATTCATGAACAAATCCTGTCCTGCTGAAACTGAAAATTCAGCAGCCTAGCCAAAACTTATTTTGACAAAAATCATTATTTAACCTCATCCAAACACTCCACCAAAATTAACACATCAATATCAATATATTATCATCAAATATAACCATAAATTTCGGAATAAAACCCAAAAAATTTTACAGAATAATTTGGAAAGAAAAAGGCCAAAGAAAACCCTACACTTTGAAGCTTTCAAGATCTTGGCTCCAAGATTGATTCCCTTCACTTCCAAGCCTTCAAACCCACACCAAACCCTTCCTTGAACAGCTGATAATGGGCTCTTAAGGTATCAAAAGTTGATGGATTCAAATTCTAATCGGTTAGTTTGGTAGATATTGAGGAGTGGAACAAGTTTTGTGAAGGAAGATTTTGGTTTTGACAAGTTTAGGCTTATGATTTTGAGGTTGGAAATCAAGTTCTCAAGGTTTTTGTGGAGGCAACTATGGAGTTTCTGCACTTATGATTGTTGGCCGAGAATGAAGATGATAATTATGAGGATTTTGATTTTATTTATATTAAGATAATGTATATAATTTAGCAATTATGAATTATCTTCTTTGAAATTTTGTAGCATTCTCATTGGCTCTTGAAAAAGGAAAGGATATGTATTGCTCTAGACCGTACACTTGTCACCCTAGGTGGCAAGCTTGCACTGGTAGCTTCATCCGGTATAAAAACTACACACCGTAATTTTACTAAACGGGTAAAACAGTGTACCCGGGTAATCCACTATTGCTTGAAAATTAATTCTAAGTATAAAATATTTATTCTTACCTATTTCTAACCTTAATCCTATAATTTCCAAATTTCGGGCACCTTCAGGTCTTGAATATAAGGTTTCAGCTGTTCCGGTGGGTCTACGGGGCCTGCAAAATACTATTCACATTTTTTTTTTTTTTACGTTCGTTACATTGCTCTCATCATTTTTGTGTACACCAAAATTTGATATTCTTACTACTAAAGCCTCAGTTATTTTCTGAAAAAAATTAGGATGTTACAACGGGGGTCCTCGAATGATGGAGGTAGGTAACCGGGGAAACGATCTATCTCCTCCTAAGTGGGCCAATGAAGTGTGAAGGGAACTCGTGGCGGATGAATGTGAGCTCCTTGACGTGGGCGCATCTCGGCTCTCCTCACCAAGCGTGGCTGCCTCACAGTCTCCTCGCTCCCCTCGCGTCGGAACAGGGGAAAAGGAGCAGAGCCCTCCGAAGGGACATGCGTCGGCAAATCCTCGGATGGATCAGTCTCGAACCTCCTCGAGCGAGGCACATACTCCGGGTAGTCACGGATAGCTGAGGCAGAAGTGCAGGCGCGGCACAGCTACTCATCACGTGGGCGAGTGCACTCGAAGATCATGTTGTCACCACCAAAAGGTGCAGTAGGAGTGAACTGGTAGCTCGATACCGAATAAACGAAGGGTCGTCCCATGTACACAAAAACATGAACGGCACAACGACCCTCAAAATGATATGAACGGTGGTCCAAGTCGTAGTGCACCTCCCAAACTGGCATGTCAATGAAAAGTACGAACATCATCATCGGTCTCTGAAGATGTGACGGAAGAAAGAAGAAAGATGAGTGAGAATTCTTGCTAAAGAATCTCAGTAGGAGTCTCCTATCCTAGGGTTACATCGTTCACATCCTCAGGAACCTTGGGTTTAATTCTAAAACAGTGATCATGCATATAAGATTCAATTTAGGGTTTTTCAAAACTAATTATCCAAGGTCCATTCCTTTTAGCATGCATCTTGATGTTATGAATGCAACATGTTATCTCATGGATGCATGTCAATACTTGAGCATATAAAACAACACATCAAAGCATATAAACATAAACCATGTGGCATAAGGGCATATAACTTTCAAGTGAATCATTCCTCAACTTCGTGACATCAATCATGGTACTTTAGCATAATAAGCCACCATAAAAATAACTAGGTTATGAGCTCATACCTCAGCTAGTCGTCACTAGCTCTTGCTTATTATCTGAATAAGCGAAACATAATAAAATAATCCCGACTCGCAAGTACGGGTAGGGGGCAGGGATCACCTCTCTTAGGATATACCCTCTTTGAAACGCTTTGCGGGCATTAAGCCACAGCAATTTGTCTGCTTTGGTAGGCTGCATCTACTCATACCCTCACAGATTTGTCTCCCCTGGGGGTGCTCGGCCGAACCGGTGTCACCCAGGAAAGCGCGTCTCAGTGCTTTGTCACATAAAAATCTCCTGGGGGTGCTCAGCCAAACCGGTGTCACCTAGGGTTTTCAACTCATATGGTACTCATAAACATTTCTTTCAACCCCTTAAGGTTTGATGGAAATTCGGCAGCATAACAACTATTAAACCGAATTTCCTTCAAACTGCCACAAGTTAATTCACACAACATGTTCTCATGAAATCTCATGCTATGATAAACTTTAACATTTTCATCCATCATTTTCTCATGCATCAAGCACATCTCATCATATCATTGCATCATATAACACATCATAGCATTAACAACTTCTTAGTGTCTTCTGCATGGACCCTTAAGATCCTTAACTCACTTTCTAAGTTATAAATCATCAAACCTAATCTCTCGAGAACTTATAAGGTTATAACTAAGTATTTCTCACCTCACACTATGGTCAAGAACATCTCTAAACCTCAAGGATGCAGAATTCATAATCCTAACTTTACGGGTACCTAGGAATCATAACAATGACCCTTTCTAAGTCCAGTTTGTTCCTAAGGCATCAAGATCAAGTCCTAAACCAATTATGAGTCATTCCTACACATTTAAACTAATTTAGGACCATGATTATCATTACTAAACCTTGCTGGACAGAATCCAGAAAATTCAAACATTAAGGGATCTAAAACTCTCAAATTAATTCTTTTCTAGTTTCTAACTTCTCTTATCTTTCACATATGAGTTTTAACATTAATTATACTCAAACATAAGCATATTATCATCATTAAAACAGCTCATACAGTGGTCACACAAGGCAAGGCAGAACCGAAACCAACATCTCCATACAAAAGCATCAAACACAATTTCTAAAGCACATAAAATACTTGTTTCTCTTGGAAGCTTTTTAAAACTTTCAAAACTCATTTCTAAACATTTTTATCATCTAAAATCTTAAAAATATTTATGAGGGCAGTGACTAAATCAACTTTATCTCAAGAGGTCCTAAATTCATAAAACTTAGTTCTATGCATTCCTTAAACTCATAAAAGCTTAGAAAAATTATGAAACATAGTTTTCAATACTTGGAAGGCAACAAAACCTTAATGGTCGAAACATTAGCTAAGGGAAGTAAATATTTTTAAACCTTTGTTTGAGACAACAACGGGCAAGTCTTTGAGCTATAGGTTCATTTAAGTGATGACATAAAAGTAAACATGCTCATTCACTCATTTTAGATTCCATTAGAAAGTAAAGTGATAGCATAAAATAAACATAAGATGCAACTCATTATTATCTTGATATTAAGTGAGACCTTGAAACATAAACATGATAATGCATAGCTTGAAATATAAATATGATAATGCAAGTTCATTCATTATCTTAATGCTTAGTGATAGCAAGGAAAGTAAATATGATGTGCAAAGCATAAAAATAAACATGATGCAAGGTTCATTTTAAGGTTGGCTAGAGCTCATACAAGACTTTAACATATATAACAACCCAACACTCATCTCATCACAAAGAGAGCTTTAGAGTTCTTGAACCAAGTTCTCAAAGGAACTATGAGGTTCTTGAACATCATCATCAAGCTCAAAGTAAATAAACTTTCAAAACAAAACAAAACCTCAAAGAAAAGGAAATAAAACCGAAACCTCATAGAAAAAGGAAAGGAGAATGAAACTAAGTCAAGTTCTTTATTAAGTACCCAAAACCCCTATCTAGAGAAAAATCTCTAGAACGTGCCGGCCAACTTTAAGGTTGACAAGGGTAGGCTTGGGCTTTTAAAAATCCTTAGATTAATTTTCCTAAGTTGAAAACCATGTGAGCTAAGTATCATATAGATAATGTTAAAGGAAAGGAAAAACTCAAGCTTTAGAGGTTTCTTTGAAATGAACACAAGGTCATCATCTAGAAACTCTCATCATCAAGCTATCATGCTCATAAACATGGCCTCATGGCCGAAATGAGAAGGAAGAAAAGAACCAAAGAAAAGTTTCAAAAGAAATCCAAGAGAAAGCTAGAGAAAAACTCCTTTACAAGAAAAACAAGTTTAGAAAAACACTCCTACCTAGAGTACAGACAAAAAGCTTGAACTTTTGAAAAGGAAAACAAGATGATGAGCTCTTCCTTAGGGCTTGATGGTTTTGGCCTTGTGGAGAGAAAAGAAAGGAAATGTGTTCTTGGTGAGCTTGTGTTTGAGAATGGAAGTTTAGGTGTTTGTATGATGATCTAAGGTGGTGGGGTGGTGTTTCAAGGTTGAGAGATGATGAGGAGATGAAGAGAGGATGAAGATGAAGATGAAGAACAAAAGGAAACTTTCTTGAAACTTAGAGCGAAAAAGAAAGGAAATTCAAGAAAGCTTAGAAACTTGAAACTTACCAAATGAACTAAAGTGTTTGCAAGCTCAAGTAAGCAAGGTATTTATAGAAAATAAAAACAAATGAGAGCTCAAAGGGGGGAGGTGCTGGCCGTGTAGTTTGGGAGGGAAAAGGAAGGAAAATTCTTTTACAAGGTGTCATACAAGCATGGTTTGAGGTATGGAGTTTAAGATACAAAGTATGGCTTGATGTGAGTGAATTTCCTATCAATTTTTGAATGAAATTAGGCTTCTAGAAGCTTGATATGGCTGGAACTTTTTCAGCCACAAATAAATGAGGAAAATAGGTTATTTTAATTAGTTATTCATTTGGAAAATCAAGCTTGATTGAAAATATGACAAGACATGGGGTATGTGACTTGACGTATGGCCTTGGAGTGTTGAAACATTGAACATGTGATGCATATGGAGGGGGGGAAGGCTTCGGCCAGACTGGGCAGCATGGGGGAGGAGGATTTGTTTCATGTAATTGTGTGTTAATGATAGGTTTAAGTGTGCATTAGTTTAGGTACAAGGTTAGGAATAATTAAGCTTAAATTTAGGTGACTAAGAATGTGATTTAAGGATTTTATGACAAGATTAGGAGTGCTCATACATCATTAAAGAATTAAAAACTCATTTGTGAATAAACAATGTGTAACACAATTCCATGATTTAAGGAATTGGAAAGAGAAAACTGTAACACCCTAATAGAACCCCACTGTGCTTAAGTTCACATTTTGATTCTATTAGTTGTCACTTTTGCCATGTATTTATTTTCTTTTGAAATTAACTTAGAAAAATAGTGGAAGTTTTTTTTTTCTTTAAATAAATTAATTTTTTGAAAACTTAAGCACATGTGAGAAGTGAAATACATAGCGCTTTTATAGATAATAATCAAGTTACATTGTGCACTTAATTAAATAAGCGGAATAAGAGACTAAGTGTAGAATTATTATCACATAAATTGGAATATAATCACTTAATACATAAGTCAAAATAGGGCATATATCATATTGATAAGTTATTACAAATAACAATATAAGTTCTACTATTACTAATTGTTTCTCACAAACTATAATGTAACTAAAGCTCGAAATGCTCCTACTTGAACGGTTTGAAATCTTCACGTGCTACCTCCTTCCTCAGCTATAGCTTCGTTGCTTTAGGTGGACACGTCTGTCTCTGGTAACGACAACGAAAATAAACATAGGAGTGAGAAATACATGATTTCTCGAGGAGTTCCTACTTGTACTAAAAGTGTCATCGTTGTCGTCCCAGTCACTTGGGTTTATTATAAAAAGGTGAAACAGATAAGGATTCAATTATCAAACTTTCTAGCGTGATTAGCCGAAGTGCAGTTACTTTTAAACTAATCTTGAACATTAACAGAAATATCCATTTAGTATTTCATCAAGCATACATATAAGTATATAATGTAAAACCACTAATAAGCAATAATCATTTAGGAGCTATATGCATTTCATGATTACTCATCCTCAACATTCACTTGTTTAGTGATCAACATATTTCTTAATTACTCACGGGATGAATGCATCAATGCCTTAGACCACCTAAAAGGGTAATGAGCTCATCTAGTGGCCGTGTCACAACCTTTTTGGTTTCCTTTCCGTTGCCGTGATCTCAACGGTTTAGGGGGTTAAGCCGTGAGTTTAGCTCAAGTCTACTTTTCCAGACTTTCATTGCTACTTTTTCAAACTTTACTTTTATTATTTCCTTTGAAAATGAATGTATGCATATCATCATGTAATCACAATAAATCATGGGCAATCAATCATTCATCTTCATCATTTCATAACTCATCACCATACATTCACTTTACTATAATTCACTTCATGAAACATGGATAATATCATGTAAATCTCATAGTAAACATTTTCATAAATGATTCATTTAAGCAACCAAAGTTATCAAGTTGAGTTCCTAGTGTTCCTAAGAGGTAATGGATGTCTTAGTATTATATTTTTCTCTTAGTGTTCTTTGTACTCTTAGAATTCCATTAATACATTAATGCACTTCAAAATATTATTATAGGTTCTTTTTATTATGGTTTTCATATAACTCTTGAAGATTATTATTCTACTTAAATTCCTAAAATTCTCTTTTTACAAGACTTGATTCTTTTATTTATAATTTTGACATCTTTTAGAAGAAAGTTTATAATTATCTGTATACTTGTTATCTCAGCTTAGTAAAGGTAGTTCCAAATTCCTAACTCATCAAATTTTAGCATTTACATCTTTGGAATAGTGTAAATCAATTGTAAACCATGCATAGGAGGGTTCCCAGGAAAGAGAGGTGGGTCACAATGGACACGCTTAAATACCAAGTCTTTCCTTAGCCAGAACCTTTCTAAACTGCACTTTCACAGTACACTATCCCGAAATTTATTTCTCATTCTGTATTTATGTGGTACAAAGCTTTATACATAACATACATTCCTATATGTGTTAGCTCTCCAACAAAGTTGAAATCAGTCCATTTGCATTTTTCTAGAGTGAGTTACACCTATTTTACTACTACAAGGTCAGATTTAAAGTTTCAGTCTTAGGCTCTACTTTAAAAATTTATATCTTGAGCTAGAAAACTCTGTTTTGGGTGATTCTTTTTGGAGAGTGTTTTATGATGCGTCTAGTTTATGGTAAAAATATTTTTATTTCAAGATACTTCATATTTTATGAGTATTAAATTTGAACACCTCTTTGCAAGAAATAGCCAAAAATCCAGCACTTACCATTTTCATGTTTTATGTCACTTATTTTAACACAAGGATCACACAACATATTTCAAGCATCATTTGAGCATGAAAGCAACATAATATCACTTTGGAAGCAGAATGGAATAAGGGGTTTCACAAAATATTTATACAATATCCTCTTGAAACATTTTTATCAACAAACATAAGCTTGATGGCATCCTAACCATGAGCAAGGTTAGATGTCATCATGGCTTACACAACCAAAGTGAGGGCTCCTACCTCTTGTGTAGGGTCTAAAAAAGGGTCCTTCTCATCTTCCTTAAGCTTGAACAAGAGTCCTTGGAGTGGATGACCCTCCTTGAATCTTGGCTCTAGAACTTGAGTGCTTAAGAAAATATTTCTCACTAAAGTTAAAGATTGTAACTCTTGTGAGGGCTAGTGAAAGTTTGGACTTAGGATTTAAGTGTTTGGATGAAGTTTAGAGGATCAAGAGAAGTCTAAGAAGAATGATAGAATAAGAAAGAAAGAACACTTAGGGAGTTTCTGAATTGAAGAGAGTTTAAGGAGTATTTATAGTGGAAAGATTAGAGAAAAAAGCGAGAAGGAAAGCACTTGGAGCATGATTTATGGAAACATGTTGGCTGAATTTTGGGATGAAAATGCTCCTTGTTTTGTGCAAACATGTTTCCATGTTTTATACAAACATGTTGGATGAAAATGCTCCATGTTTTGTGCAAACATGGAACTCCATGTTTTGTGCAAACATGGAACTCCATGTTTTGTGCAAACATGTTTCCATGTTTTGTGCAAACATGTTGGATAAAAATGCTCCATGTTTTGTGCAAAGATGTTAGTGGAGATTTTCTAACCTTTAGTGCATGTATGTGATTCAGAAATGTGTATGATGTATGTGGTTAAATTATTGTGTTATCATCTTAATCCAATGGCTTAGATTCATTCTTGTTTAAAGACAAGTGTAGGGATTTGTGCAAATGGCATTGTAGTAATTTCTTTAACTAAGACAAGGATATTTTTGTAATTAGACAATAATAGTGGTATTCTTGTAATTCCATTCATAGAGTAAGGGTATCTTTGTCATTTAATAAGGCAAGGGTAGTTTGGTAATTTCCTTTACATAGCAAGGGCATTTTAAATAATTTCTACTAAGTGATGACATTTTCGTAATTCTTTGCATTTTTCTCTAGACATACTTAAGTAGTCTATTTGTTGTGTTTCATAACATTTGTCCAGATTCTCTTGGTTTTGCTATCGATAATTAAGATTAATATTTATTTTAGTTATAAATTTGGGGATGTTACAGAAAACACTATTCAAGATTCCATGACTAGGTGTCTTGAATTTAAAATAGGATTTTAAGTTGTAATTAAGCACTTTTAGGTTCTAATCAACTTTAATAAATTATTTTGACTCAAGATTAATTAAGGAAATTAATTAACCTTCGATTAGAGCCTAATATTTGCTTAGGTTTGCTTAATCACGCGATTAAGCGTAAAAACACAAAACTAGGGGCAAAACCGTAATTTTGCACTAATTTCGCCCGGGACCTTCGGGACCAAAACTAAAGTTATAGTCTACATAAAAACACCTTTTAAAACCATCTGGAGAAGTTTCGGGTTCATCCGGCACTTGCAAACGGGTAAAACACCACAGGGGCGTTTTGGTCATTTTGACCCGAAAACTCGAAAAACGAGATTTTCGATCCCAGAAAGATACACAAGTCATCTAATCCCCTTCCAACATTGATTTTTCCCTTCGAGTACTGCCGGATCGGCTTTCCTCAAATTTTGGGCTGAAAATGACCTTAGGGGCATTTTGGTCATTTTCACTCTAATAGAAAAATCGGGGCGTTACAATAAACATGAATGCAACTTGTTATTATTTTTGGTATTTAAGTGAGGACTTGAAATATAAACATGACAATGCATTTCTTGAAATATAAACATGATTATGTAAGTTCCTTTGTTATCTTGGTACTTAGTGATGATAAGGAAAATAAATATGATGTGCAAAGCATAAAAGTAAATATGAATGCAAAGTTCATTTTAAGTTTATCTAGATCTCTTGCAAGACTTTAGAAAATAATAACCCAACACTCATCTCATTACAAAGAGAGCTTTAGAGTTCTTGAACCAAGTTCTCAAAGGAACTATGAGGTTCTTGAACATCATCATCAAGCTCAAAATAAGCAAACTTTCAAAGAAACACAAGACTTCAAAGAAAAGGAAATAAAACCAAAATACTAGAGGAAAGGAAACAAGGAAACCGAAATGAAAAACAAGAAAGAGTGAAGGTGTTCTTGAGCTAGAAATCATTTTGAGTTAGTAAATCAAGATGAAACTTAGAGAAAAAAAAAATTCAAGCTCTAGAGGTTCCTTTGGGATGAACACATAGTCATCATCTAGGAGCTCTCATCATTGATGTAACACCCTAATTTTTAACCCAATATTCTAGAACATATTAGGCTAATCATTAAGTTATTACTTCTTAGTATCATTATTTTATTAAAGTACTTAGCGAAAATTACGGGTAAATTTTTCTTTTTGAAAACATAAAGCAAAGTGAGAGCCACGAACTTAACTAGTCGAATAACAGAAACATAAAGCACGCATAACAATTATCAGAAGTCATAAAGTAGAGCATATAACCAAAGAACAATCATGATAATAAAAGAAACATTCCATTAATAACATAATTAAGGTACATAAGTAGTCATGCCCTCATGGGGATGGGCAGAGCTTGTAATACAGCGGAAAATAAAATACAAGGAATGTAAAGTACATGGTTCAGCATGAAGATAGAAAAACCCTAAAACGCTACCCTCCTACTAGACTACGAGTACAAACTACAAACCTCTCCCAAAAGGTACTACCGAGGGGAAGATCCTCATAAGAGCTCAAGTACTCGCAAAGTTCTCCATCGGAAACTAGTGACGATGGGGATCCTCGGGTGATGGAGGCAGGTAACAGGGGAAACGGTCTATCTCCTCCTACGTGGGCCAGTGGAGTGTGCAAGGAACTCGCGGCGGCTGAACATGAGCTCCTCGATGCAGGCGCGTCTCGGCTCTCCTCGCCAAACGTGGCTACCTAACGGTCTCCTCACTCCCCACTCGCCGGAACTGGGGAAAGGGAGCGGAGCCCTCCGAAGGGATATGCGTCGGTGAATCCTCGGATGGATCAGTTTCAGACATCCTCGAGCGAGGTACGTACTCCGGGTAGTCACGGACAGCTGAGGCAGAGGTACGGGCACGGCGTAGCTGCTCGTCACGCAGGCGAGTGCGCTCGAAGATCATGTCATCACCACCAAAAGGTGCAGTAGGAGTGAACTGGTAGCTCGAAACTGGGTAAGCGAAGGGTCATCCCATGTACACAAAAATGCGGACGGCACAACGACCCTTGAAATGATATGAGTGGTGGTCCGGGTTGTAGTGCACCTCCCAAACAGGCGTGTCAATGAAAAGCACGAACGTCGCCATCGGTCTCTGAATATGTGACGGAAGGAAGAAGAGAGAGGAGTGAGAATTCTTGCTAAAGAATCTCAGTAGGAGTCTTCTATCCTAGGGTTACATCGTTCACATCCTTAGGAACCTTGGGTTTAATTATAAAATAGTGATCATGCATATAAGGTTCAATTTAGGGTTTCTCAAACTAATTATCCAAGGTCCATTCCTTTTAGCATGCGTCTTGATATTATAAATGCAACAGGTTATATCATGGATGCATGTCAATACTTGAGCATATAAGACAACACATCAAAGCACATAAACATAAATCATATAGCATGAGGGCAGATAACTTTCAAGTGAACCATTCCTCAACTTCGTGACATCAATCATGGTACTTTAGCATATTAGCCACCCTAAAAATAACTAGGTTATGAGCTCATACCTCAGCTAGTCATCACTAGCTCTTGCTTATTATCTTGAATAAGCGAAGCATAAATAATAATCCCGACTCGCAAGTACGGGTAGGGGGCAGAGATCATCTGTCTCTGGGATTACCCTCTTTGAAACGCTTTGTGGGCATTTCGCCACAGCAATTTGTCCGCTTTGGTAGGCTGCGTCTACTCATACCCTCACGGATTTGTCTCCCTTGGGGGTGCTTGGCCGAACTGGTGTCACCCAGGTGAGCGAGTCTCAGTGCTTTGTCACATAAAAATCTCCTGGGGGTGCTCGGCCGAACCGGTGTCACCCAGGGTTTTCAATTCATATGGTACTCATAAATAATTTCTTTCAACCCTTTAAGGTTTGACGGAAATTTGGCAGCATAACAGCTGTTAAACCGAATTTCCTTCAAACTGCCACAAGCTAATCCACACATCATGTTCTCATGAAATCTCATGCTATGATAAACTTTAACATTTCATCAATCATTTTCTCATGCATCAAGCACATCTCATCATATCATTGCATCATACAACACATCATAGCATTAACACTTTTTAGTGTCTTATGCATTGACCCTTAAGGTCCCTAACTCACATTCTAAGTTATAAATCATCAAACCTAATCTCTCGGGAACTTATAAGGTCTTAACTAAGTATTTTTCACCTCACACTATAATCAAGAACATCTCTAAACCTCAAGAGTACAGAATTCATATTCCTAACTTTACGGGTACCTAGGAGTCACAACAATGACCCTTTCTAAGTCCGGTTTGCTCCTAAGGCATCAAGATCAAGTCCTAAACCATTTATGAGGCATTCCTACACATTTAAACTAATTTAAATCCATGATTAGCATTACTAAACCTTGCTGGACAGAATCCAGAAAATTCAAACATTAAAGGATCTAGAACTCTCAAATTAATTCTTTTCTAGTTTCTAACTTCTCTTATCTTTCACATATGAGTCTTAACATTAATTATACTTAAACATAAGCATATTATCATCATTAACACAGCTCATACAGTGGCTAAACATGGCAAGGCAGAGCCGAAACAAACATCTCCATTTAAAGGCATCAAACACAATTTATAAACCACATAAAATACTAGTTTCTCTTGGAACCTTTTTAAAACTTTCAAAACTCATTTACAAACATTTTTAACATCTAAAATCATCAAAATATTTATAAGGGCAGTAGCTAAATCAAACTTGTCTCAGGAGCTCCTAAATTCATAAGACTTAGTTCTACATATTCCTTGTACTCATAAAAGCTTAGAAGATTTATAAGACTTAGTTTTCAATACTTAGAAGCATCAAAAACCTCTTAGGGCCGAAATATGAACCAAAGGAAATAAATATTTTAGACCTTTGTTTGAGACAACAATAGGCAAGTCTTTGAGCTCTAGGTTCATTTAAGTGATGACATAAAAATAAATATGCTCATGCACTTGTTTTAGCTTGCATTAGAAAGTAAAGTGATAGCATAAAATAAACATGAGATGCAACTTATTATTATCTTGATGTTAAGTGAGAACTTGAAATATAAACATGATAATGCATAGCTTGAAACATAAACATGATAATGCAAGGTTCACTCATTATCTTGATACTTAGTGATAGCAAGGAAAGTAAACATGATGTGCATAGCATAAAAGTAAACATGATGCAAGGTTCATTTTATGGTTAGCTAGAGACCATCCAAGACTTTAACAAAATAACAACCCAACATATATCTCATTACAAAGAGAGCTCTAGAGTTCTTGAACCAAGTTCTCAAAGGAATTATGAAGTTCTTGAATATCATCATCAAGCTCAAAATAAATCAACTTGCAAAACAAAACAAAATCTCAAGGATCAAAGTACCAAAATCGAAAACCTTTCAAAGGAAAAGAAAATGAAGCTAAGTTAAGTTCTTTATTAAATACCCAAAACCACTATCAAGATAAAGATCTCTAGAACATGCCGGCCAACTTTAAGGTTGACAAGGGTAGGCTTGGGCTTTTAGAAATCCTTAGATTAATTTTCTTAAGTTGAAAAATCATGTGAGCTAGATATCATATAGATGAAGTTATAAGAAAAGGAAAACTCAAGCTTTAGAGGTTTCTTTGAGATGAACACAAGGTCATCATCTAGAAACTCTCATCATCAAGCTATCATGTTCATAACCATAGCCTCATGGCCGAAATGAAAGGAAAACAAAGAACCAAGGAAAAGCTTCAAAAGAAATCCAAGAGAAAGCTAGATAAACTCATTTTTCAAGAAAACAAAGTTTAGAAAACACTTCTACCTAAAGTGAAGACACAAAGCTTGAACTTTAAAAAGGAAAACAAGATGATGAGCTCCTCCAAGGGCTTGATGGTTTCGGCCTTGTGAGGAACAATGGAGAGGAAAATGTGTTTGAGTGAGGTTGTGTTTGAGGTGAGGTGTTTAAGAGGTTAGGAGATGATTCAAGGCCTTGGGGTGGTGTTTGATGGTTAAGAGATGATGATGAGATGATGAGATGAAGAAGATGAAGATGAAAAGAAAGGAAGAACTCTCTTGAAACTTGAGAGAAAAAGAAAGAACTCAAGAAAGCTTAGGAAAACTTGAAACTTACTAAATGAATTAAAGTGTTTGCATGTGTTTCTAGGCAAGGTATTTATAGAGAATGAAAGCAAATGAAGGCTCAAAAGGGGAGGAGGGTAATAGTGTGGTATTGGAGGGAAAGGAAGAGAAAATATCTTTTACACAAGGTCATTCAAGCATGGTTTGAAATATGGAAGCTATGATGCAAAGTATGGCTTGATGTGAGTGAATTTCCTATCAATTTTTGATGAAATTAGGCTTCTAGAAACTTGACATGGCTGGAATTCAGCCACAAATAAATGGAAAAAATGGGTTGTTTTAATTATTTATTCATTTGGAAAATCAAGCTTGATTGAAAGTTATGACAAGGTATAGTGTATGTGACTTGAGGTATGGCCTTGGAGTGTTGAAAAATTGAACATGTGATGCATATGGGAGGAGGGAGTGCACGGCCAGGTCTGGTACAGCAAGGGGGAGGTGAGGTTTGATTATCTAATTGGGTGTTAATGGTAGGTTTAAATGTGTATTAGCTTAGGTACAAGGTTAGGAACAATTAAGCTTAAGTTTAGGTAACTAAGTATGAGTATTAGGAATTTTATGACAAGGTTAGGAGTGCTCATATATCATTAGAGAATTAAAAACTCATTTGTGATAAACAATGTGTAACACAATTCCATGATTTAAGGAATTGGAAAGAGAAAATACTATTCAAGATTCCATGACTAAGAGTCTTGAAATTAAAATATGATTTTAAGTTGTAATTAAGCACTTTTAGGTTCTAATCAACTTTAATAAATTATTTTGACTCAAGATTAATTAAGGAAATTAATTAACCTTCAATTAGAGCCTAATATTGCTTAGGTTTGCTTAATTACGCGATTAAGTATAAAAACACGAAACTAAGGGCAAAATCATAATTTTGTACTAATTTCGCCCGGGACCTCCGGGGCCAACACTAAAGTCATAGTCTACATAAAAACGCCTTTTAAAACCATCTGGAGAAGTTTCGGGTTCATCCGGCACTTGCAAACGGGCAAAACACCGCAGGAGCGTTTTGGTCATTTTGACCCGAAAACTCAAAAAATGAGATTTTCGATCCCGGGAAGGTACACAAGTCATCTAATCCCCTTCCAACATTGAGTTTGCCCTTCGAGTACTGCCAGACCAGCTTTCCTCGAATTCCGGGCCAAAAATGACCTCAGGGGCATTTTGGTCATTTTCACTCTGACAGAAAATCGGGACGTTACAATTGAGCTATCATATACTCATCAAGACCAAGAGGCCAAAACATCAAGGAAGGAAAAACAAAGAAAGTTTCAAAAAGAAAATCCAAGAGAAAGCTAGATAAAACTCATTTTCAAGAAAACAAGGTTTAGAAAAACACTCCTACCTAGAGTGAAGATGAAATCTTTAACTTTTTGAAAAGGAAAACAAGACGATGAACTCCTCCAAGGGGCAAGATGGCTTTGGCCAAGGGAGGATAAGAAGGTTGGAGTTGTGTTTCAAGTGAGGTTGTGTTTGAGATGAAGTGTTTGAGAGGTTAGGAGGTGATTCAAGGCTTTGAGGTAGTGTTTGAAGGTTATGAGATGATGATAAGATGAAGAGATGAAGAAGATGAAGATGAAGAACAAGAGAGAACTCTCTTGAAACTTAGAGAGAAAAAGAAAGGAAACTCAAGGAAGCTTAGAAACTTGAAACTTGCCAAAAGACCAAAAGTGACACAAGTTCATCTAAAGCACCTATTTATAGAAAAACAAAACAATGAGGCTCTCCAAGAGGAAGCCTTGGCCATAGCATTTGAGAGGGAGAGGAAGAGAAAATATCTCTTACAACTTGTCATTCATGCATGGTTTGAGGTATGGAGTGTATGATACAAGGCATGGCTTCAAGCATGGGTTTTTGAGTGAGTTTTCTTTCAAATTTTGAATGAAATAAATCTTCTAGAAACTAAGCATGGCAGGAAGTTTTTCAGCCACAAATAAATGGGGAAAAATGGTTTATTTCATTTAGTTATTCATTTGGAAAATCAAGCTTGATTGAAAATATGACAAGGTATGGTGAGTATGACTTGAGGTATGGCTTTGGAGTGTTGAAAATTTGAACATATGATGCATATGGAGGAGGTGTGGCTTCGGCCAGACCAGGGGCAGTAGAGAGGGAAGAAAATCTTTCATGTAATTGGGTGTTAATGATAGGTTTAAGTGTAGGTTAGCTTAGGTACAAGGTTAGGAATAATTAAACTTAAGTTTAGGTAACTAAGAATGAGGTTTAAGGATTTTATGACAAGATTAGGAGTGCTCATACATCATCAGAGAGTTTAAAACTCATTTAGGAATAAACAATTGGAAACACAATTCCATGATTTAAGGAATTGGAGAGAGAAAATACTATTCAAGATTCCATGACTAGAAATCTTGAATTTAAAATAAGATTTCAAGTTGTAATCAAGCATTATTAGGTTCTAATCAACTTTAATAAATTATTTTGACCTTAGATTAATTATGGAAATTAATTAACCTTCGATTAGAGCCTAATATTGCTTAGGTTTGCTTAATCACGCGATTAAGCGTAAAAACACGAAACTAAGGGCAAAATTGTAATTTTGCACTAATTTCGCCCGGGACCTCCGGGACCAAAACTAAAGTCACAAAATACATAAAAACGCCTTTTAAAACCATCTGGAGAAGTTTTGGGTTCATCCGGCACTTGCGAACGGGTAAAACACTGCAGGGCGTTTTAGTCATTTTGACCCGAAAACCCGAAAAACGAGATTTTCGATCCCAGGAAGGTACACAAGCCAACTAATCCCCTTCCAACATTGAGTTTGCCCTTCAAGTACTGCCGGATCGGCTTTCCTAATATTCCGGGCAGAAAATGACCTCAGGGGCATTTTGGTCATTTTTACTCTAACAGAAAATCGGGGCGTTACAGAGCTGCTAATAAAAATACCTACAAATACATGAGAAAAATCATGAATAATTCTTGCCTATGACAAAACCAAAAATCTAGCAACTTAGTTCAAAACTTCTTTTGACAAAAATGATTTTCTAGCAACATCAAACTACTCCACCAATGTAAATACATCCATCTATGTGTTACCATACATGAGGACAAAAAATTACCAAATTTAAAACAATAAAATCTGCAAGAAAATATAAATGAACCAAACAAGATACAAAATCCTACTTTTGGAGCTTTAGGGATCTTGGTTCCAACAAATGTTCCAAGAATGATTTTTTTTCATTTCAAGACCTTCAAACCAACACCAAACTCTTCCTTAGACAGTATAGTATGATATATCAAAGTGAGAAATGGTAAGGAATTGAAATTTTAATCAGTTAGTTTGAGAGATTTGGATGAGTAGAATAAGTTTAGTAAATGAAGTTTGAGGTTTTAGTAACTTCGGGTTAGGGTTTTGAGGGTTTGAATTCAAGATTAGAGCTCTTGAGAAAGCAACAATGATGGTTGGTTCTTTTTCTCCTTTGGCTAAAATGATGAAGTGGAGTGATAAGGTTGTTTGATCTTGTATTTATCTTAGGTTAGGTTTTAAGCATTTATTTAATATAAAGGCTAATTTCTTTCTAAAAAGAAAATAAGATGGATGGCTAGGATTTGATCTTGTTAACCAATATTGAATCTTAGCCATCCACTTGGTTTAAATAGATAGACATTATCCAAATTTTAAAGATTAAGTCATTTTTCGGTATAAAAATCGTATACCGAAATTTTACTGAACAGGTGGAACACCATACCCGGGCAATTACAATATTATCCGAATTTAATCTTAGGTCATACTCTATCTCAATTCCTATCCTATCTTCTGCTGGTCTTGGGGGTCTTTTGGTCCCAATTCCATGGTTACTATTGCATCTATAGGCCGTAAGGTTACTATTTACACTCGGGCCCGAATTTTTTTCTACTTGTCCTTTGAGTTGTCCTCATCATCACCGCGTTTGTCAGAATATTGGAATTCTTAGTAATAAAAGCTCTAATTAATTTCTAAATAACTCCAGGATATTATAGGTAGGACTAGGTTGAGTTTTTGTGCGTTTAAGAAGCGATATGTTACTCTTAAGTACTATGTTGAATTCATCTTTTTCATGTGTTTATGGTATGATATTGTAGGATAGTGTGTTCTTTCTTCCTTTCCTTTTTGTTTTTGTAAATCTTGCTTATAACTTGCAGGGTTTGTGGGAGGTAAGAGATGAAAAGGAAGATACAGTTGTTGGTGGTGGGAGTGAGTGACTGATTTGGATGGGTAGGTGATTATTAGGGGCTAATTTGAGATGTTACTGTTCAACTCTGTCAAATTTAACTAAGGAATCAACAAGTGTCATCGTTTGATATTGTTAGGACCAAATTGTCCCACTGACGAAATTAACATGGAATAATTTGATGGTTGTTTTTAATTATACTTATAATAATGATTATTATTTATAATAATAAATATAAGATTATATTTTCAAATTAAAACCAATAATCAATAAATAATTAAATCTAATAATGTTTTTGAGATTAATTGGTATGTACTCACACTTTAAACTTATTTTATACTTTGAAGCAATTGAAACTTGACATGTCACTATAATTTTAGTAACTTCTTCTCTGTTATTCTTACCAATTCAGTTTGTGTCAAATTTTAATTAATCAATTAATTAACGGTGTGACAACTGTGAGCGTATTCTAATCAATCTAATTAATCTTTGTTTTTTTTTTTTAAGTCCTAAAATCTGGTAATGATTGATCGACGTCGTTGATTCGCTGACGCAAAGGAAAAAAGGCTGGACTGGTGCATTTTCCTGTTGGTGATTTTCTGCGTGGATTTATTCTCATGGACGGAGGTTTCAAATCTCCTCGCGTAAAACACTATGTACTCCCTCTTCTTTTCCTTTTCCTAATTTCCTTTCAATCCCCAAACTCCGCTAGCGCCGGTCACACCTCCTCTGGTCCGCGTCACCATCCTCTTCTCTCTGCCGCCACCGCGCCACTTCCCTTTCCTCTGCCGGCTGCTCCCTCAGCTACACCGCCGCAGCGCTACGTATGCCCCGCCGTCGCGACGCTTTGTCTGCTCTGTCGTCTCTGTTCGTTCCTTCTTCCTAATTTTTCCTCTTCTGTATTTTTATTTTTGTTCCTGTTTCGATTTGGTTGAACCACTGTATTCCATAACCACAGTCCACAGTATAGACTAATCTATTAATTTGTGCAGTCTACTATCTCAAGGATTGGCTGGAATCCAACCAATCGATATTCATGGATCCAAAATGTGAGGTGTTGTTTCTCCACCTTTCTTGGCTAAATAGTGCTAGCATTCATAGCTCGTTGGATTTGGATGTTTTGCTTTAAACAAAAGAGTTATTTGGATTTTGCAGGTTGATCTGATGGATCTTTTTGAAGGCCATTCTTCTTATCTTATATGTTAGGTTTTATTAGGCGGTGCGCTAGTGTGCTTCATTGCTGCTTCTCTGCGACTCCGTTGTTCTGCAATCTCTAACCACCACCACTCTTGTTTTGTGCCTACTACCCTACAGTTGTTGGTCAATGCCTATGCTACAATTGTGTTTAACCACATTTCATAAATGTGGATAATTAAAATTCAACATGTTGCTACACACCATCTTCTCTTCCCTTCCCCTCCGCCATCACTTTCCAAAACCTGTAACAAAGCTCACACCAAACCACAACATATCACAACAAACTCTGCAAAATCCAGTAATCCAACATGATGAAACAAATCCTCTGTTA
The DNA here is from genome assembly GCA_031216105.1 of Dalbergia cultrata. Lineage (NCBI taxonomy): Eukaryota > Viridiplantae > Streptophyta > Magnoliopsida > Fabales > Fabaceae > Dalbergia > Dalbergia cultrata. The sequence goes on from CM062351.1 coordinate 32,427,654, forward strand.
ATCATTTCTTGTACAATAACAAAAAACTTAAACTCAAACCCAATATCCCACCTAACCCCACTTTCAACCAAAGCCCCAGATCCAAGTTCTAAAAAATTAAAATAAAGTTGTTGAAATGTGAATTGCAAATAGGAATTGCAAAGAACAATTTATTACATTTTTTATATTTCTGCAAACACAACCAAAATATTTTATTAGTTTCTTTTGTCTTGAATCTTGTGCTATGTTATGATGCCAACGGCTACAACTTGGTTGCCTGTGACAATCTTCAAGAAACCGTCCAATCTGCTTCTCCAGTTGAAGCTAAAGGCTCAGTGAACGCACTAGGGAGGAAGCCCGCCGCCGCCGCCGCAAGTGGTGAACTCCGGTAGCGGCACGAAACAATGACTTCCATGGTGGTGACACAGTCTATTTCAGTGAGGGGGATTTCCCTGTCGTGAGTGACAGTGGTGCCATAGGAAAGGGCGTCAACGCAGATGGAGGACAGAGGTTGACGGAGATCTAGATGAAGGAGAAGTGATGTCTGTGAGATGGGATGAGAGGGAGGGGAGCGAGGGGAGGGATGAGAGCATGGAGGCAATGTTGCAGATCCAGGAGAGAGAGATTGAGAGGTAAAGCAAAGAACACGTGGCCGATTCCCATTAGCCTCCCAATGCCACATGTCGGATTTCTATTGGCATCCTCTGACAACTCCAGCATAGGCATGGACGGACAACTCCATGTGAGAAACCGCCTTGTTTTGTTAATCTCATTTTCACTGCAATGTATGTATAAAGTATAAACTGAGTCTATGGCGGCAACTAAACATTTTTTTTTTCCCTCTAAAATTTTCATTTGGTTGTTGCACTGATTCTGTCTTATTTTATGTCATTGTCTTTCAAATCATTGTGGGAGTTGCTCAAAAGTCATTGTCATCAATTTCTTAGTCTACCACCGAGCAACTTGAAGCTTGAAACGTTGAATACCTATTTTATAAACAGAGAGTGTTGTTAGTCAATTAAATATCATCATTAACATTGTAGAGCATATTCAGTTGTCTTTTCTTATAACCTAGTTCTAATTGTCATTTGTGCAAATTAAAACAAATGCGATGTTTCCGAGAGCCATGAATTTGTCATTTATTCAAAGAAGTTCCACATCTATAATTACACTGACACCATGGTTTATTTTGAAGCTGTCTGTTTAATCAGTAAGAACAGGAAAATAGAATGCAAGGCTTCTTGTTGGATTTACCAGAGTCAACCTTAGAATGCATTTTGGAACGCCTTCCACCTTGTGATCTATGTAAAGTGGCAACAGTGTGCACTTTACTAAGGGACAAGTGTAGAAGCGACCATTTGTGGCAAAGAATTACGAGGCAAAGATGGGACAGTGTGATTGGTGATGTTGCTCTTCGAGAATGGCAGAGGTTTAAAGCTCTTAGAGAGACCGCCAAACTCATGGGGAGATGCAACCCATTTGAATCATCGGGTTCATTTTATGGAGATTGGGTTATTCTAACTATTGGGTCCACTACAGCCACAACATGGCAGTGGAGTGCTTCAACAGCAAATGATTCTACCATGGCTTGGTGTGTGTCTCTGGAGAGTGGCAGATTTTGGTTTCCTGCTCAGGTCAATATGAAAGATGTAAGTATAGAGTTATTGCCATGTTCTCTCTCCCACAACTGCCCTGTCTTGCTTCCCCTCTCTCCTTCTACTTCTATCTCTCTGCTTAGTATGAGCTTCTAGTAAAAATGATTTTTCTTGAAACCATCTTTTAAAAGTAAACAAATTTTTGTTCTTAAAAAAATTTGATTTCAATCTAAACATTTTAAAAACTATTTATAATTTAGTCTCTATTAATTATTGTTAAAACCCTTGTACAATAAAAAATCCTTTTAAAAAATACAAAAAAAAATTTAGTCTCTATTAAATACAGAAGAATACCGATTCCGATGGAAAATCCCTTTTTAAATTATAAGAAATCTTTTTCCCAAAAAAAATATAGTTTCTAAAAAATATATTCTAGTAATTCTGTATTCACTTAGAAATATCCATAAAAAATCTTCCTTTGACATGACAATCACGCAATCAAATATTTTTTTGGATGCAGGAAGCTGGGATGATAGTTTATTGGTTTGATGCCTTGCTATGTTATGACTTTCGAACTCACACCTTCCGAGCAAGGTATTGAAAATGAATAAATAATTACAAATCAAATTGGCTTACTACTTTCTTATTTTGGTCGTGAATTGGCTTATAACTTGTTGTAAACTCTGGGATGAATAGGTCATCACCTAATTATTTAGTTAATGAGGTGCCCAAAGATTTAAATTTAGGGAAGAGAATTAGCCAAGAAACAGCTACAGCAGAACTGAATCCAGCTGCAGCAGGGAAGGAAATATGAGGAGCAAGGATTACTGGGAGTAAAATCTGTTAGAGTGAGTGGGGGGAAGAATAATTTGACATGAGAGGATTATATATTAGGAGTGAATTGCTTATATTGGTCAGGAGAGAGATAATGTAACTGATGTGACTGAGGAATGAGGATTATTGTGAGTTAGAATAAGTAGGAGAGAGTATACATTGATTCCCTCTGATTTGGGCTATTATATACAATCCGAGAGAAGGGTGTAGGTAGGCAAAAATTGAATACGCCTCGGAGGGTGAAGGGATCCTACATTTTCAGGCTTGGTTCTCTAGTATTTCTTCTTCAGTTTCTGTCAGTTACTTTTGTTATGTCACTATTGTACTATATGAAACTGATATTCCCCATTGGAATACCAGTTATTCAATAAATTCAAAAGGTTATTCAGTATTTATTGTGTTTAGTTGATACAAGTTTTAACAATCTATATCGTGCAAACTACTCACTTCACACCATCAACTGACTCCTAGCTTTATTTATTTAATTGAATCTCTTACCATTGTGCAAGAACTATGGGGAAATTATTGTAATGCAGAATGTTTTAATAAAATTATAATGTAGAATTTTAATTGTAAACTACTATCCGAAGTTACAGAAAAGTAAATTGATATTTGACAGTTCCTTAAAGAAAAGGTTGACATCTTGTAGGTGCCCACATGATGGGTGGCGGAAAACACTGACACCTTTAAAGTGGGATGATATAAGATCACCTGTGGTTGATGTTTCTCCATATGTTGTTTATATATCCGAATGCTTAAATAACTTAAGGCCTGGTGATCACGTTGAGATACAATGGAAAAGCCGCAGGCGACTGCCATACGGTATGGTTCATAATCAACTGCCACTGAATAATATTTTCTTTAGCTGGTGAGGGGAATGAAAAGAATATAAATCAATTCAATTTGTAAATAAAAAATGTTGTTTTGATCTTTTTAAAATAAGAAATAGTTTCATTTGCCAATTTCTATAAGATTTGAGTGCATTGATTTTGAAATTCTATTAAATTTGATTAGATTTAATTAAAATTGATTTGATTTTAAAACTTAAGCACAATCAAATAAAATAAATTCTTATTTAGTTTTTTTCAATAATTAGATAAATATTCAACTTTTAAAAAAATAGGAGCATAACGGGATATAACTTACTCTCAAATCACAAAATACAATTATCCAAATGACATCACTCAAACACCTACTAGCCACGACATATTTTGCACCTTTTTCAAAAAGGAGTAACCACAAAAGATAATGTTAGAGGACAGCCCAGTGCACGAACCTCCTACCTGGTGGGGATTAGGGAGGATAGATGTATGCAGCCTCACACCTGCTTTGTGGAGAAACCATTTCTAGGATTTGAACATTTGACCTCCAGGTCACAAGGCAGTAACCTTATCATTGTGCCTAGGCTCACCCTCAACCACAAAAGATGATGTTACCACCAAAAAATTAGTTGGGTTGTGCATAAGGTTAGGCTTTAAAGTCTAATGTTAGTCATGGGCTTTGGGCCAAGACATACAAAGTGGGTTGGATGTGCTGTGGGCTAGAATTGATCACCATAGTGAATATAGCTGTGGGCAGTTAGCCGTGGAAAAAGTATAATTGATTATGGTTTAGTCTCACCAATCATAGTTGCAAGAGAAATTCAAATTTAAGTAGAAGCAATGGCAAAGGCCATCCCCACTACCACCACAATTGTTGGAGCAATTACCCATGATTGAGAGCTGATAGTAACAGCAACAGAAATGATAGAAAGTATACAGGTATGCGTATTATTCACACTCCTAGACTAGAATCAGTGAGACTCTAGCTTAGGGAAGAAGAGAAACCAGACTAACAGTGTGCAATTTGAGGGAGAAAAGGTTCTCAGCACTAAGCAGCTGAGTCGCTCCAAACCCAAGTCCTATTCCTTCCTCCCCTCCAACTATCCCTCACCTCAGCTGATATACCATCAGCTAATAGAATTTCCCCACCACACCACTTACACCTACACCTGCTGACTCAGCAAGGTTGTTAGGCTGTACATTCATTTTCCCCATTGGTTTGTCTAAACTACCCCTAGCCCTCTCTCTTTTATACATTGTTAACCCGCTATGAGATGCTTGGTCTCTAACAAGAGCCAAGTTTCAATGCTGAAGGAAGAGAATATAAAAGACATGATTTTCATGGAGAAGACACGATAATGATTCCAAACACATGTTTTTGCAAGTTTACTTCCTAGTTCTTTGTATTTTTTACTCCTTAGTCGTAGAACAGTGAACATTGTAGTTCCTTCAACTCTCTTGTAATGCTTTGTTGTGTTGAATGTTGCAATCTGCTTTGGTAATCAATAAAAGTTCCCACTTTAGCCCTCTGTCAGAAGCTATTCACTCTCAGTATGTGGAGAATCCATAGCTAAGGGGTTTATTCCCCTTGTTGGTGAAGTTGCTTGTTTACTAAGGGGTCAAAGTGAGTTTTGGTTCTTGGCTTTGTTCGTGTTGTAACTTAGCCAAATCAATTTTCATGGTAACATAATTTGGCATGCTTGGTGGGCTATTCGAAGTTGTGTATGAGAAGTTCCAATTACCGGGGTTAGATTTCCAGTGGCATAAGAAATTGAGATTTGGAAAAATGAGTGCTCATAGTATAGCATCTACCACGTAAAAGCTTACAAATCGTAAGGTTGAAGATACTTTGATGATTGTCAATGTGGGAGGGAGTAATCCTAATTTGCCGAATCTCACCGATTCGTTTGAATGGAAAAGCTCAAACACTCCATCCTCAACTCCTCCTAAGAATCAACATGATAAACTACTGGTTATGCATTCTACGTCTTTCATCAGACAGCAAATTGAGATGTGTGTGAATGATTTGATGGAGCAATTTCGAGGCAACTATTTGGTATTGTGGGGCCGATGGTCTATAATGTGTTGTAGAATACCCCTTATGGTGTTTCCATCAATATGTCACGGGGTGATAGTGTTGGGAGTAATGTGAACTAGAATGTTGGGGGAAAACTCTATAACCAATTGTGGAACATATAGTTTGGCCAGTTCAACATGGCTAAGAGGCCAAGTAACATGCCGGTTGCATTGGTTTACTTTCGTTGAACAATAGTTTGCCAGCAAATTTCGGGGTTGGTCATAGTGAGGTTCCATGGAATAATAGCAATGTGGTTGTAAATGAGCCGTATTCTAGAACTAGTTCGGCCTTGGAGAGCCAATGGGTGACTTAGCATAATGGAGGTACGGGGCAGTTGGGAGAACTCCCCTATTCCTAATTACTTATCAGAACAATCAAGGTAGACCTATATACAACAATGCTCATGGAAATGCTCAGTTGTGGAATACGCCTCCACCAAGAGCGAATTTTGTGGTTGATGCTTATAGACCAAGAATGCAGGCACCGTTTCAAAACCAACCACCACCATTTGTTGATCAAAAGGGTGGTGGCCCTCAGTTCATTGATCCTAACATGATCACAAATGCCATGAAAAGGCACTTTGGAGTCTAGCTGAGGCCACTTGAGAGATCAGTTTACTGTAAGCTGTACCCCGATTGGGTGGACATAGTAGCTTCTTCTTGTGGTTTTAAAACTCTAGATTTCACGATATTCTTAGGAGAAGATGGGATATCCACGTTGGAGCGTGTAAGTAGGTTCATTGCTCAATGTGCAGAAGCAGGACAAAATGAATTTTTGAGGCTATAGTTATTCCCTCTTTCTTTGATGGGCCTCTCCTTCACTTGGTATTCTACTTTACCACCAAATTCGGTGCAAAATTGGTTGGACATAGAGTAGTTATTTCATGATATGTTTTACAAGAGAGTAGTTATTTCATGATAGGTTTTACAAGCCACAACCAAAAGGCTCAATCTTGGATCTTTTGGGAGTCAAGCAACAAGTAAATGAGTCTGTAGCAGAATTCATTGAAAGATTCAGGAAAATTCAAGCCAAGTGCAGTGTTTCCTGAGATTGAATTACATCCATTGATGCAAACATGCACCCACAACTTCGAGAAAAGCTAATTATGTTAGAATATGGTGATCTCAATTAGTTAGCATGGAAAACATCTAGGGTTAAGCAATTCATCTTGGAAAGGGAATAGAGAGGATCAAGTAAAATGGGAAGCAAAGGTCACCAACTAATTTCATTGGTTGAATGTGAATTTGAAGAGGAGTTGTGTTAAGAACAACTCTATTTAAAAGGGGAGGTTATGGTTGCCGAGATATTCAGAGGCAAGCCATACTCTTGTCTTGCTTTGACTCTAGCTAAAGGGAAGGAAAAAATGAGGCCAGCAGAAAAGTGGCATATTTATTTGTTATCTCCAAGGCGAATTAGATCTTTGATTTTATGGTAAAAGATAAGCCGTTGAAGTTCCCATACGGACATAACTTTCCATTAGATAGGAGATTAAAAACAAGAAATATTGTAAGTGTTATAATACTCATATCCGCTCTATTGTCAATTGCTTGGTTTTTAGAAGTGCAATTCCGAACACTGAAAGAAGGAAGATTCAAGTTGGCTGAGAAGAAGGCAGCCAATAAGGTAGTCGACATTGATCCTTTTCCCACAACAGTCGTGAACATAGTCTCAATTTCCTCAGATAGTCGTATGGAAAAGTGCATGAACATGTATGTTGCAAGTGGGAATGGCTCTAAAGTGTTGAAGCCAAAGTCCATCATTGTTAAAGGGGAGATGAGCACATTAGTGACTGTGCCTACAACAAAGCAGACTTGGAAGCTAAAGGTGTCAGATGATAAGGAGCCCAGGGCAAGGTAGCTAGGATCGAGAGTTATCTCATAAGATTGCTTGATCCCACGATTTTGACACCTTTGGGCAATCCCGATGTCACCCTCCAACTCACCGTCGTTGGATTGTTATGGGATCATTGGGGAAGATCGCAAAATTGATAGGAACGTACGATTTTTGTGAGCTGGCATCCTATTTCCCTTCTGAACCCAATGCTATTTAGCTGTCAATGAGAAGGGGGAAGGAACAAGGAAGTAGAAGAAGGAAGACAGAAGCAGCCCAACAACGACTGTTGGTGGTGAGAAGGCCCAGAACCATGGGAGTCAGCGGTGAAATGGCAGAGACAGATCGACAGAGGGAGAGACCAAGAGAGCAGCTGTCGGTGGTGAACAAGGCCAACACCTTGGGTGGCCGACAGTGAAATAGTAGAGCCATTGATAGATCGAGATCGAGATAGAGATAGGGGGGAGAGAGGTGGTTGCGCAGCCACACACATGATGTCTAGGGTTTTTTTCTTTCAAGTCTTTCTTTTCGGTCTTTTTTTCATGTTTAAGTTAGATATTTTTGTGTAGAACCATTATTTTAAGGGTTGGTATATGGGTTGGGTTTGTTTTTATTATTGTGCTTTTGCCTTTCTTATGACGGGTTGCGTTTATTTTTATTTTAGGAGCTTTGTTTGTTTATATTATTGGGCTTCAAACAAAAAACTCTTAAAGGGAAAAATAACTTGGGATAAAATGGTGTCTTTTTTTCCTTTATTTTGCTTAACGTTTTCATGTTACATGCACATATAAATTATATGAATGTAACATATATTTTACATCCCAATGGTTCCAACATAGACTTCAATTATATACAACGTAACATGGAACAACACTAGACATAAATAAACAACTAAGTGGAAGGGATGGTCAGCAATAGCAAATCAGGGGCCTCCAAATCATCAAACAATGTGGTGGGTATGGAAAGGGCTTTTGACAGTAAGGCGCATGGGACGAATAGGTGCACGGCTCTCGATGCAAGGGCTCTGATGACCATCGCATGGCTAGTGGTGTCGTTGTGCAGCTCATAATCGGTTATAGTAATATTATCAGGAACTGAGCCCGACTCGTTACAGTGCATCTCCCAATGCTATCAGTCGTCACCCTCAAAGTCGTTGTGCCACTACTCGAAGTCCTCCCCCACCAAGTCCTCATTACCTCCATATGGTTTATTCTGCCCTCTGTTAGATACCTAAATAAATATAGATTGGGGACTTAATTGTAATTAGTGAGTATTGAGATGAGAGAGAATAAGGGGGCTCATTCTTGTATAACCAATTGCTAAGTTGGCAAAAAGAAAGTGGAAGGAAGTGAGGATTTTGAGGGATTCTGTTAGAGGAGGTTATTTGTAGGGATAGGGGTGTGGAGGGAGGCATTCAGGAATTAGTGGGAAACTCTTGGGAGAGTGGTGGCTTCTCTAAGAGCTACCTTGGGAGAGATTTGGCTTCTTGAAGTACCATACCTATTTTACTATTTCTTCCTACTTTTCATCTTGTAATTCATTCCTTCAAGTCAATATCACATTGATATTGTAGCATTGAGTTATTCCAGAATATATTTCTTTATAATTGTTCCATTCTAGTTCATTATCGCTCCATGAGTTTTAGGTTCCTATCACCCTCATCCTGACTGCTTTCGTGCATGGGCTCCTTGGGATCTTCCTCATTGTGAGCTTTATAGTCGGCATTCCCTGGATGTGGTCTATCGGCTCCTTGTCTTGTTGTTGGGCCCACCTCTATAGCAGGAACCCTTGGGGGACACGACCCTCTTCCCTGGGGTCCACTTGGAGTCGGAGTCATTGGACTAGCGTGCCATCCTCAGATGCACCATGACTGACAACATGGTCAAAAATTGGTGTGAGAAATCATATATTTCTCAGTAAGGGATTTTAACTTGGTATAGGTGCCATGTATTCGTCTCTAGCCACTTCGAGTTCAAGTTGAAGAAAAACATGCACATTTAAAGATTCCATTTTACTTTATTTTCGTAAACATTTATATCCTGAAGTGACATGTCTTTTAGAATCTTTTAATTAGCAGAAATATTCAATCTACGCAACTATAACAACAATGACAAGTTCTGCGTAATAGTATGCATGAATTTAATAACGAATGCATCTTTAACTTGGTCAACGCTTAACCTTTTGTGTTGACTCGCCCTTGTCGGGTGAAAGTTAAATTGTTCTAGGCAAAATCGTTCACTTGAGTTTTCACTGAGTGAACCTTCATTTAGGGTGAAAATGGGGATGTTACATCAGCTCCCAAGAATTATCATAAGTGGGTAACCCTTTCCATTGCACTAAGACTTAAGTGGCTCCTTCACTGTTAGACTTGAGCTGCAGCAACTGCTCTGGTTTTGTCTCCAAGACATCTTCTTCTGTCATGTCATAGGGCAGCTCCTGTGGCTGTTGATTGCGGGGAATTACTTTCTTTAAGCTACTCACATGAAAAACTGGATGAAATTTGCATGTGAAGGGCTGCCACCGGTCCAACTCGTTCTAGCACTTTGAATGGGCCATAAAAGCAGGGACTAAGCTTTTCATTTGGTCATTGAGCAAGTGACCTCATGTGATAGGGCTGGAACTTGAGGAAAACCCAATCATCTACCAAAAACACTACTTTCCTGTGCTTCTTATTACCGAAGTATTTCATACGTTCCTGGGCCAAGGTCAGGTGAGATTTTAACTCGTAAAATCTCATCGTTGGTAGATATTAGGGCCTGAACTTCAACTACCTTAGAAGGATAAGTATCCCCTTAAAAAGGCACTGGTGAGCTACGGCCATATAAAGCCTGAAATGGTGACGTTTGGGTGCAGGCATTGTATGTCGTGTTGAACCAATGTTTTGCCCATGGAATCTAGTCCACCCATAGTCTTGGTTTAGAATCAACAAAACACTAAATATAAGCCTCAAGGCAACGATTGGTCACCTCCATTTGCCTGTTGGTTTGGGGGTGATAAGTGGTGCTATATTTCAACTTAGTGCCTGCCGCCTTGAACAATTCTGACCAAAAATTGCTGAGGAATACAGGATCACAATCGAAAATGGTAGCGGCTACAAAACCATGAAGTCGAACCAGTTTTTTAACAAATATTTGGGATATCTTTTTGGCTGAAAAGGGTGGGCAAGGGTAGTGAAGTGAGCGTACTTCGTAAGACGATCGAGCACAACCATGATAGCATCTCTTCCCTTATATTTCGGTAGGCCAGTAATGGAATCCATTGAAATCTCAAACCAAACTTGGTCAGGTATAGGCAAAGGTTGCAGCAAGCCCGCGGGTGACAGGGCCTGTTACTTGTTGGTTTGGCAAGCGTCACCTCATTCCCCTCCAATAAAAGGCAGCTGCGAGCTTCTTATATGTCCTGAAGAAACCCAAATGGCCCCCTGTTGCTGAGTCATGCACTCCGGCCAGCAGTATAGGAATTTGAGAGGAAGCCTTAGGAATCAATACATGACCCTGGTAGAATAACCTGCCACTTTTTAGAGATTGGATTTCAAAATGCAACCCCACATGTTGGTAGTTACTATTGAAATGGCACAAATGAAGGATGATGGACTGAAGATGCTAGTCCTTCTCAATCTCCTCTTGAATGGTGTCCCACATGTTGGTAGTTACTATTGAAATGGCATGGAACATCATCTGCCTGGACAAGGCATCGGCAACCTTGTTTTCTAGGCCAGGTCGATATTGGATTTCAAAATGCAACCCCATAAGTTTCGAGGTCCAGTTCAGCTGGTCTTCCCCAAGTAAGCGCCGGTTTGTGAGGAATTTGAGGCTACGTTGGTCTGTCATAATGATAAAATGCCTACCAAAAAGGTAGTGGTGCCAGTTCTGGATAGCAAAGACCACCGCCATCAACTCTCTTTCATAGGCAGACTTAAGTTGAACGTGTTTGGACAATGCCTTATTGAGGAAAGGAATTGGTCTGCCTGCTTGGGAGAGGACAGCTCCAATGCACTGGCTGGAGGCGTCGGTCTTAATTACAAAGGGTTGGGAAAGTCAAGGACAGCTAAAATCAGTAGCTTTGCCATGGCTGATTTCAACTTTTCAAAGGCCTGTTGAGCTTCATCACTCCAAAGAAAGCAATCCTTCTTTGTGAGGTTAGTATGGGGTTTAGCAATGCAACCATAGCTGTGCGCAAATCTCTTGTGATACTTGGTTAAACCCAAAAATCCTCACAGCGCCGTCACATCCTTAGGAACTGGCCAAGACTGCATGGTGCTCCCACAATTTGTAACCCACACTAGAGGAACATCTTATGCTTGGCGAAAACCACTCATCCCCAACATAGAACCAAATCTTGCTTAACACCTGCATGCAAACAAAGATCCACTAGGACAAGGTCATCCTCAGTGCCGCCGATTAGACGAGAAGCACCCGCTCAACAATTAGCACACTAGAACGAACCATGACCTCCAAACCAACATTGGCAACAATGCACAACTTATCGATGCTGCCAAGAGCAAGATCAACATTCTAGCACAAAAATTGGGGCTTTTATCAACAAAGGTAGGGGATCAGTTGAAAACAGAGGGAAAAGAGGGAAAGATTCAGAAGATGGGGGTTGATAGAGGGTGGAAGAAGGGGGAAATGGGAGGGCATAGGTATGCTCCTAGATAGAATATGGAGCCTTTCTCTTATCGACATTGTCAAAAATACACCCTAATTCAAATTAGTTGTAATTGTTATTTTAAATAAATTCAAACATTATCTAATACATTTTAAACATGAGAATTGATTTCTAAATAACTTAAAATCTCATTTTGTATAATTATTCTAAACATAATATTTAACTTATAAATTAATTAAATCCGAACAAAGTCAATTCAATTCCCAATTTTAATCATTCTAAACACTACCTAGAAATACTTCAAATATGCCTAGTTGGTTGAACTGAGTCTGTGATCTCAAGATCAACTTTAATTAGTTTGCCTTTTCTTTTTTAATCTTTGAGTTTTTAGTTTTACATAAGAATTTAAGCTCATGGGATATTTCAAATTAAACCGTTGATATTTAGATCATGATTTTGCCGATGAATAACTATGTCCTACTGCTAGTTTGAGATTGATCATAGTTATACAAACTTAATTCTTTGTTGATCGGTGATTACATTTAATTTTAATGAATGATTTGTGCAGATTGGTGGTATGCTGTTATTGGTCACCTGGAATCATGCGACAGGCACCATTGGACTTACTGCCACTGCTGCAATAGTGGTGAGACAATCTTGCAAGATCTGAATTGTTTTTTCCCCCTTTTTTTTTTTTTTATAGTTAGTCTTCTTTTGTTTTTGGTCATGTACCATTAGTCATTTAGGCATCGAAGTTTTATGATAAGTAAACTTTTCGTACATATTTATAATTCTACCCAAATAAATATCGATACAACAGTTGAATGGAATTTGCTATTCAATTGATTTTTACTTAGAAGCGCCAATATCAGCACCAAAATGCATGCCCTGCGGAAATTTGTGTGTGTCATCGATTGGATTATAATTATAATTTCAAAATCGTACTTCACGGTATAGTTTTGTATTGAGTGTGCAACCCAGTTCTAGTCATATACAAGTTTTCATGTTGTTAAGTTTTTGTTTTAAGAACTTGGTCAACATATACGATTGGCATATTTTTCCTCTAATTAATTAAGGTACGTGACAATTTGTAACTCATTATTACCTTGATTCTAGATATTTTGATTGTAGAGTTCAATCAGTACGTCTCTGACTCTCACCGTAAAAGGGCAGTGCTAAACAGAAAAGACTACTATAGCATGCAAGGTAATGAAGAAGAAGGCTTTTACGGGGGAATAAGGAAGCTTGAAAACGAGGAGATAGCTAGGTGGAAGAAGGAGATGCTCTGATAAATGCAGTCAAAGTGAATTAAAAATATGTATTCCCTTTTGAAGTTTTATCATGTGAAGTTGGAAAGATATATCTACTTATCCTCTAAAATTTATCTCGTTTAGAAATAGTCATCATGAACTTTGAGCTTGGGTGAGATGATTAAAATTACTTGAACTTGAAATTAATCATTCATTCCTTTATTGATCAACCAAAAATATCCAGTGTATTGTAAAACACGCACATGGTGAGATTAAGTGTTATTATTGAGTTGATGGTTATATATCTACTTGAAATTTGGTGTTACAGAGTAAATAAAAAAAAAATTATCGATATACATTTGCGGTCTGTTATGTTTTTTTACTTCTTTGTACATAATATATATAGTAGTATTCATCCTATCCGTAAGCAGAGGATAATTTCTATTGTACTATGGGCATCTATATTACCAAGCCATATCACAAGAAATTAGTAAAACACTAATACAGTGAACACAAATTTGGGGGTCCAACGTTCCTCTTCTCCTCTCCCTTTTACAAGACCATTCTCTCCATGTGTGTGTGCTTAGAACATCCACTCCGCAACAATTGGCAACTCCACTATGGAGGCACGACAATGTTTTAGAGAGGAAGCTATCGAAAACCTAAGAGCCAACTTCTCTCCCCTATTTTGCTGGTTTAAATCCCTAATCTTTAATCTTGCCAAGCTTCCTTTCACCGCTTTTTACCACCACCGACGACATTCAACCAGTGCCAACGAGAAGCCTGACAAACTAGTGGCACCTGTTGATAGCAGCAATGGCCAGAGCAGCAGCGGTGGACGGGATACTAGCACGCCATACACCCAGACCAGCAAATAAGATGTGTTTGAAACGGCAAGCATATCGAGTTCCATAAGTGATGTAATAGAATAGTGTTGCGTCCTATAGGGATAAATCAAGTGTCGATTTGGATTAATTAGGGGAACAAGTTGAACGGTTGGAATAGTGAGAGATTAAAGAGAATTGAAAGGGTAACTTGCTAAAAAGATGGAAATGAGAGTGAGACTCAGTGAATTGAGGTGCTTGGGTGATATACTTCTCTATGTAAACACTATATGACATGAAGTTCAACTACTCTTGCTCTAATCGAGTTATGTGATGGTTGGAACACCTAATATTGTTAACAGCCTCTCTCAATGTGATCTAACTCCACCCAACTTGATTTTAGATACTTAATCTTAGCAAATATTTGAACCTAGTTAAGGTAATAACATTAATGCTTAAATCCTCAATTAACCATATAAATCATGTTTACCCATCTCTAGGTGTCATTTAATTTATGACATTACATCAATAAACTTAATTCATATACATTCTCTCATATTAGCATGAATGCCTAAAATCCCAAATTGGTGGCCAAATAATTCAAAATCAATCAAAATTGTTAAAATTGTTGGTTTAGATAGGGAATGGAGAAGAGATAATAAAGATTCACAATATGAAAGTGCACGCAAGGCAGTAGCAAAGTGGTAAGCTAGGCTTTGCTGAAGTGCACCACGACCAAGGAGCTAGGTTTGACTCCTAGGAGCTGAGTTCCCTGTCCCTTCCCCCAGTATATGAATGAAGCAGCCGCTTACCCCCTGACCAACAAAAAGAAAAAGACAAAAAAAAAAAAGAAAGAGAAAGAAAGAGAGTGTATTTGATATTTTGTACGTTGTAATACAATGAGGTAATCCTATTCATATGGAAAAGATAAAATCGAAACATATTAACAAAATCAATCTAATATCAATTTAGATAAGTCTACATCAATTTAAGATATAATAAAATTTTATTTATGTTTAGCACAATTCCTCACGCTAATTTAAGCTTGTTTCAATTAAATCCTTGACAATAAAATATAACATGCCAGAAGAGAATAATTGTGGAGGAAACAAGGTGAATGGTTGTTTGGAAGTGTTTTTTTTTTTGTTTTTTTTAAAACTATTTTAAAAAGTAATTTTAAGTTCAGTTTTTAAAAACAAAAAAAATAGAAAAACCTGTTTGGCAAATTAACTTGAAAAATAGTTTTATAATGGTGAAAAACAGAAAATCTTTTGAATAATTGTTTTAAAAAACTTTTAAAATCAATAAACAAAAAAAATGTTTGGCACAATGTGAATGTGAAATGGTTCTTTCATAGTTCCTTAGTTGATTTCACTAACCAACCACTATCAGAAACCAAAAACCATCATAGAAACCAACAAGAACCATAGCCCCTTACTTGAGTTCACTACTATCAGAAACTAAAAAACCACCATCATCATCATCAAGAAAACCAAAATCACCATCATCAGCAAGCTAAGCCAAAAACCAAAAACAAAGCTGGCAGCAAAAATCAAGCCTAACCAAAACAAAAATTAAAAACCAAAGCCACAAAGCTAAAATCAGAAAAGGAAAAATCAAAACCATCACCGATCTCCTCTGCAAAGCAGCGAAGCCACCCTCTTCTACCATGGAATCCACCATTGTCGAGGGAAGGTCGGTGCTAAGTCGCAACCGCAACCACCCCAAACTCTAGCTTTGGCAAATTTGGGGAAGTAGTCGCCGCGGGCGGATCTAGGGAAGCAGTGGCGGGGCAAGTGAATCTGGGCTTCAAGGCGAAGGGGCTGGCAAACTTCACACCGCCACGATCTCCGTGAACTCCACCACTCCCTCTCTTGGCCACGAGCCAGTCGCAGCCCCGCGACCTCGCACATCGTGTCAGCGCGAATCTAGCCCAGAGATCCACAGCGTCGAGAACTCCTTCGCCATAGCTCGGCGCCAACTCCGTGCAAGCAATCCGTCAGAGATCCACCATCTTCAGAACCCATCCACGGCTCCCTCTCTTCCAGCCATCACCTTAGCCGCGACGACCCTTGCTGGTCTCAAGCATGAATGGTGTGGGAAGGAAATCCAACAAAATAAAAAGAGAGAAACGAGAAATAAGATTCGAAGGATGGAAAAAACACAAACTCAATATATTCACAAGTTTGCACCGCATTTTTTTTGGTTTTAAAAAAAAAATTTGTAAAACATCTTTGGCCTGTTCTCTGTTTCTTGTTTTTAAAAATCAAAATGTATTTTTTGTTTTTAAAATGGGCATGGACCAAAACAGGAAGACAAACAAGATTTTTGGTTTTTTAAATTTTAAAAATTGAAAATTGGTTTTAAAAATGTTGCCAAACAGGCTGGAAATTTTTGGGAAGAGCTATCTCATGGGGTAAGGGTAATAGGGAAAGCTATCTCACAACAAGAAAAAGAGTGATGTAACAAACAGTTTTGAACTGTCTCCCTTTAATGCTATGTTAGCATTAGACATTGACACAAACAACAATGACAAGGAATATCAAGAAACAAACCCTCATAATAGGGTTAGTAAGTGTCAATGGAAAAACATAAAAACCAAGGGCAAAAATGGATATAAAAATAACTGACATTGATGAAGTGCGTGGATTGTAAAGCCAAGGACAAATCAGAAAAGAGAGTAATGACATGAGAACAGCATGGCGTATAGTGGTTGGAGATGTTGACATAAAGGTATTGGAGTGTAACATCCCCAAATTCATAACTAGATAAATTAATTGAATTCATGATTAAAATGAAAAAGAGAAAAACTAATATAAATTTCATGCAATATAATAAATAATATTAGAATAAGTAAGACATAAAGAATTATGAAAATGTCATTACTAAGTAGAAATTTTGAAAATACCTTACTATGTGGTAGAAATTATAAAACCACTCTTGACTTGTTAAAAAAAAATATATACCAATTATTTTATAAATGGAATTAGAAGAATTCCACTATCATTATCTAATTATAAAAATATCATTGTCTTAAATGAAGAAATTAATACATATGCCATCACTTTAAATATAATAAGACTTGTCATAAAACAAGAATGAATCTAAGCCATTGGATTAAAATAAAAAGGGGGGTAAATTGATATAGGATTTCCATTATGAGAATAAAATATAAAAGATTGTCATGATTTGGTTAAATAATTTTAGTGCTATGTATCTACACCTAACAATAATGATAAATAATATTAGTGCTATTAGTGCTATATATCTACACCTAACAAAAATGATAAATAATATTAGTGCTAATAGTGCTATATATCTACACCTAATAAATAATAATAAAGTAAAATATTTTACAATATAAATTACTAAATTATGACAAGACAAAATATAATGCACCATTATATTTCTCCACTACATGAGCACTCAAGAAAAATAAATTAGAGCACTAAAACTACTCTTAAAGTCATGGCCTTAATAGGCCTATAAAAGGGGGAAGTGTGTGAGTTAATTTGTCTTTAAAACCTTGAAGCTCTCTAAGTAATCCTTCTCTCTTAATTTTTATCCATCATTTCTTCTTATGTTCTTCTTTTCAAAGACTTCCCTTCACTCTCCACACTTCATTCAAACACTTAAATCCTAAGCCTAAACATTCACTAGCCCTCACAAGAGTTGCAATCTTTAACTCTAGTGAGAAATATTTTCTTAAGCACTCAAGTTCTAGAGCCAAGATTCAAGGAGGGTCATCCACTCCAAGGACTCTTGCTCAAGCTAAAGAAAGAAGAGGAGGACTCTTTTTAGACCCTACACAAGAGGTAGGAGCTTCATCTTTAATTGTTCAAGCATTGTTGGCTTCTAACCTTGATGGAATGCCTCAAGTTTGAGTTATTGTCAAAAAGTTTTGAATGATTATTTGTAAAATATATTTTTAGAAATATAACATGTTCTATTCTGTTATGAGTAATCTTATGATGTTATCAAATTCAAATATAACTTAAAGATTGTATGTAAAACTTGATTTAATAAAGGTAACTTAAGACATGAAAATGGTAAGTGCTGAAATTTCTAGTTGTTTCTGGCAGCAGATACTTCGAAATCTACTGCTCATAAAATATGAAGCATCTCGAACTAAAAATAATTTTACTATAAACTAGACTCATTATAGAACACTCTCCAAAAAGAATCACCTAAAACGGAGTTTTCTAGCCCAAGATATAAATTTTTAAAGTAGAGCCTAAGACTGAAACTTTAAATCTAACCTTATAGTAGTAAAATAAGTGTAACTCACTCTAGAAAAATGCAAATGGACTGATTTCAATTTTGTAGGAAAGCTAACACATATACAAACACACCTATGTATGCTATGTATAAAGTTTTGCACCACGAAAATACAGAATGAAAAATACATTTTCTGGACAGTGTGCTGAGAAAGTCTGGAAGATAGTGGGATCCTGTAAAAGTGTAATTTGGAAAGGTTACGGCTAAGGAAAGACTTTGGTATTTAAGCATGTCCATTGTGACCCACCTCTCTTTCACCAGGAACCCTCCTATACATGGTTTACAGTTGATTTCACGCTATTCGAAAGATGTCAATGCTAAAATTTGATGAGTTAGGAATTTGGAACTACCTTTACTAATTGAGATAATAAGTATACTGATAAATTGTAAACTTTCTTCTAAAAGATGTCAAAAACTATAAATAAAAGAATCAAGTCTTGTAAAGAGAGAATTTTAAGAATTTAAGTAGAATAATAATTTTCAAGAGATATATGAAAATCATAATAAAAATAAAGAACCAATAATAATGTTTTAAAGTGCATTAATATATTAATGGAATGCTAAGAGTACAAAGAACACTAAGACAAAAAGGATAATACTAAGACATCCATTACCTCTTAGGAACACTAGGAACTCAACTTGATAACTTTGGTTGCTTAATAGGAATCATTTATGAAAATGTTTACTATGAGATTTATATGATATTATCCATGTTTCATGAAGTGAATTATAGTAATGTGAATGTATGGTGATGAGTTATGAAATGATGAGGATGAATGATTGATTGTTCATGATTTATTGTGATTACATGATGATATGCATACATTCATTTTCAAAAGAAAATAAAAAGTAAAGCTTGAAAAAGTAGCAATGAAAGTGCGGAAAGTGGACTTGAGCTAACTCACTAGCACCCTAAACCGCGTTGAGATCACTGACAGCGAATGAAAATCAAAAAGGTTGTGGCGATGGCCGCGGTGGCAAACTCATTACCCTTTAGGGTGGTCTAAAGAACATTGATGCATTCATCCCGTGAGAGATTGAGAAGTATATTAATGAAAGGAAATGGAATGAAAGAAAGATGAAAGTCCCTAAACAAGTAAATGTTGAGGAGAAGTAATCATGATATGCATACGCATTTTAAATTATTATTACCTATTAGTAATTCTATATGATCTGTTTGTATACATGCTTAATTCTTGAATGGATATTTACATTAATGTTCAAGATTAGTTTAAAAGAAACTTCACTTGACTAATCATGTTTGTGAAAGTTTGGTAATTGAATCCTTATTTGTTCACCTTTTATAATAAACCAAGTAGACTGGGGCGACAATGATGACACGTTTAGTACAAGTTGGAACTCCTCTTGAAATCTCGTATTTCTCACTCCTATATTTCTTTTCCGTTGTCGTTACGAGAGACAGATGTGTCCACTTGAAGCAAGCGGAGCTGTAGCTAAGGAAGGAGGTGACACGTGAAGATTTTATAACTTCCAAGAATTAGTACTCAGATATTTAGTATGTTAAATTGTGAGAAAGCAGGACTAGTAATGGTAGTATTTGCATTATTATGTGTAATAACTTATCACTATGGTTTATGCCCTATTATGACTCATGTATTAAGTAATTTTATTTCAGTTTATGTGATGATAGTTCTACACTTAATTTCTTATTCCACTTATGTAATTAGCTTGATAATGTAACTCGGATTATTATCTCGTAAGCGCTATGTATTTCACTTCTAGATTATAGGCTTAAGTTTTCAAAAAGTAATTTAATATAAAAAAAAATTATCCACTATCTTTCTAAGTTAATTTAAAAGAAAAATGAATTCATGGCATAAGTGACAACTAATAGAATCCAAATGTGACCTTAAGCATAGTTGAGTTCTACTATGGTGTTAGATTATGGTATCAGTGATTCATCCTATATAAGCACGAGGAATGGACTGACTATGCTTCTGTCTATGATATCATGCTGTTAGTCTTATCTGTATGATGGGATGAAGGATTTAGAAATGCATGATCGTCCTGTAATGCTGCCATAGTTGCTACCATACTTAATTATAGTATTGAGCCCGATCAACTCGATGTCCTGTTTGGTGTGATTAGGAACTAATGGCGGAGTCTGAAACGACGCGAGAACCGTGGTAGAGTCAATGATGAACTGGCAAATGCACTACAAGAAATGGCTAGAGCGATGCAAGCACAATCAACAATGATGATGGAACAAATGAATATAATGATGGAAGGTGCGGTTGGGAATCCGAGACAAGGGAAGTTCTCGGAATTCAAAGTGAACCACGAGAATTCAAAGGGACCGATTAACCCCTAAATAGCGATGGGTGGATTCAGAAATTGAGAAAGTTTCTCTGTGGTGGAATGCTCGATGAGCGAGAAGGTGGCATTTTCCACTTATATCTTTGAAAGGAGAAGGCTGCGCATGGTGGAAAGCGTCAAGAACCTACTTGAAATGTCTTTGGGACTCAAATTTAGTGGAAGTTTTTAGTACTACCTTCTACAAGTATTTTCCAGACCCGATGAAGAAGGCAAAAAAGTAGAATTTCTGCATTGACTCAAGGAAACCAAAGTGTGGCAGTACACTCCAAGTTTGAAGAATCGATTAAACACTCAACTAGCTACCAAAGGGACCCCAACGAGGTTTGGAAATGCATGAAGTATGAGGGTGGTTTGAGGCCGGATATTTTGGCATCTGTAGCCCAGCTGGAGAGTTAATGACTATGCATCTTTAGTCGACAAAAGTCAAGTGGTGAGAATTTATGTCCTTGACTAGTCGCTCCAGGGTTGAAGAGAATAGGAAGAGGATCGCCACACAAAACTACCAAGCATTTCCACCCCTCTCAAGAAACCCTACCAAGGAGGTGGATTCAAAGGAAAGCTTGACCCCAACGCTCTACAATGAATCGACCTAGGACACAAGCTATTAATCAACCTAGGATGGCCGCCATCCCCTGACACCAATGACTAGACCCCTTGTGCCACTTGTGGAAAGATACATGGAGGGGAATGCAGATTTGGTAAAAATGTTTGTTATCGGTGTGGACAGGCGGGACACTATTCTAGGGAATGCCCAAAGTTCAATCAGTCATCTACACCCAAGCCTAGGGCACGAGGGACGTGTGTTTGCTATCACTGCCTGAGATGCCCTCGAATCAAATGATCGATTCAAGGTAAGTGTATAATTAATGGAAAACCCTTAATTGTATTGTTTGATTCTGGCGCAACACACACTCATTCATTTCATATGATTGTGCTAATAAGTTGAGACTGTGTATATCCGACTTAAAAATTATCTTAGTTGTCTCTATACCCACTATAAATCTTTGTCATAGACTAAGCCTGCCTAAATTGTGAATTTGAGGTAGTGGTGATAAGATTTTCATCATGATTTAGTCTCTACCCTTGTCTAGTTTTGATGTAATCTTGGGTATGGATTGACTTTCGGCTAACCGTGTGTTACTACATTGTGCAAATAAGTCACTAGTGTTTCTTCCCAAACCATCTTTACCCAATCCTCTAAACTTGATAGAAAGATGCGGCTATACCTAAACTCCATCATCATGGGGGATAGTAGGAATGAAAAGCAAGGATATATTTTCACTGATGACAAGTGAAGAGAAGTAGAGCAAGCTCTAGAAGAGATCCTTGTAGTAAAAGAATTCTCAGGATGTTTTCCCGATGACATACACTGAATTTCCTCCACAAGGGAGATTGAGTTTTCTATAGATTTGAATGCAGGAACAGGACCCATATCTATAGCTCCTTATAGGATGCCACTGGCCGAGAGTTGTGTAATTGAAGAAGCAATTAGAGGAACTACTAGAGAAGAAATTCATTAGGCCTAGTGCTTCACCATGGGAGCTCGGTGTTGTTTGTCAAGAAGAAGGATGGGAGCATGAGGTTATGTGTGGATTACTGACTGCAGCTAAATAAAGTGACCATAAAAAATAAATACCCTTTGCCTAGAATAGATGACCTCATGGACCAATTAAGAGGAGCCCAAGTGTTTTCCAAGATAGATCTGCCGATCGAGGATACCACCAGTTGAGTGAGGGAGGAAGATATATACCAAAGACCGCACTTTTAGGACTAGGTATGGACACTATGAGTTTAATGTGATGTCATTTGGGTTAACTAATGCACCGTGGTGTTTATGGACTACATGAATAGGATATTTAGACCATACTTGGACAAGTTTGTAATTGTGTTCATCGACGACATTCTAGTCTCTTGTAGAAGCTGAAGAAGAACACAAAGAACACTTAGAGTGGTGTTAGAGGTATTGAGGAACAAGAAACTTTATGCAAAGTTGTCAAAGTGTGAATTTTGGATGAAGGAAGTTAAGTTCTTGGGTCATGTGGTGTCACATGGGGGAATAGCAGAGACCCAAGCAAGATAAGCGGTGCAACAATGGGAAACCCCTACCACCAGTGGAAGGAGATTAGGAGTTTTCTAGGACTAGCCGGTTATTATCGAAGGTTCATTAGAGGTTTTTCCCAAATTGCCTTACCCTCACCAAGGCGACAAGGAAGAATTCAACTTTATATGGAGCCCAATGTGAAGAAAGCTTCCAAGAATTGAAGAAGAAACTAACCACTACCCTGTCCTAATCTTACCTAACCCAAAGGAGAAATTTGAGGTTTATTGTGATGCCTCAAGAAGAGGACTAGGATGTGTTTTAATGCAAAATAGGAGCGTAGTAGCCTATGCCTCTAGACAACTCAAACCCCCACGAAGTTAATTACCCAACCCATGATTTAGAGTTAGTCGCTATAGTTTTTGCCTTAAAAATCTGGAGACATCATCTTCTGATTATAAGGTTTGATGTATTTTACGACCATAAAAGTCTGAAATACCTTTTTGACCAAAAAGAACTCAACATGAGACAAAGGCGTTGGATGGAATTTTTGAAAGACTATGACTTGGGTTGAACTACCACCCAGGAAAGGCAAATGTGGTAGCGGATGCTTTTAGTCGTAAGTCTTTGCATGCCCAGCGTGGCTCATGGTAAAGGAAAGTGAGTTGATAGAAAATTTTAGGAACCTCAACTTGGGACATGGAAAGTCTTACGGACCAATTGGGTTAAGTCAATTAAGGATAACCGGTAGCTTTAAGGATCAAAATAATCCAAGCCCAAAGAGAAGAGCGAGGATTTCCTTAGAACCTTAGGCCTTGTTGAAGCGGGAAAGGCTGAAAAGAGTTTGTTCAAGATATGGAAAGTGTGGAGGTACCAAGGGAGAATTTGTGTACCAAAAGAAGGACTCGTGAGCTAAGATTTTGGAAGAAGCCCATAAAAGTCAATTTAGCATACACCCTGGTATGACTAAGATGTACCATGACCTAAAAAGGATGTTTTGGTGGCCAAGAATGAAAGCAGATGTAGCGAATATAGTGGGAAAATGTTTGGTGTGTCAAAAGTGAAGATAGAACATCAAAAGCCCTCGAATATTGCAACCTCTCGAAATTCTCGAATGGAAGTGGGAAGGAATATCCATGGATTTCGTGATGGGATTTCCAAGAACACCTCTTGGACATGACTCCATATGGGTAATCGTGGATAGACTAACTAAATCTGCTCACTTTTTACCCATAAGAGCAAACTACCCCTTGGAAAAATTAGCTCGACTATATATCCAAGAGATAGTAAGGCTCCATGGAGTACCCAAGACTATTGTCTCAGGACAGGACCCAAGGTTCACTTCAAGATTCTAGGAGCCTTGCAAAAGGCGTTTGGCTCAAAATTATGTCGAACAACTGCCTATCACCCTCAAAGCGATGGACAATCGGAAAGAACAATTCAAACCCTTGAGGATATCTTTGAGAGCATGTGTCTTAGATCGGCCAAAAAGTTGGGATAAGCAAACTTCCATTGATTGAGTTTGCATATAACAATAGTTACCATACTAGCATTGGGATGGCACCTTATGAAGCCTTGTATGGTAGAAAGTGTCAATCACCACTTTGTTGGTGTGACCCGAGCTGACAGAGTATTTTGGGCCCTGATTTGGTAAAGGAGACAAGCCCGAACAAATAAGGAGAATTAGGGAAAGATTCTCCTTTGCTCGGAAGCCGAGAGAGAGCTATCTTGACAAAGAAGGAAGCCTCTCGAATTTCAAGAAGGGAACACGTATTCTTGCGGATTACTCCTACAACAGTATAGGTCGTGCAATGAAAGTCAAGAAGCTAAGCCCTAGATTCTTAGGACCCTTTCAAATCCTCAAAAAGATAGGTCCCTCGGCCTACCAAATTGCATTACCTCCAAATCATCCAACCTACATAATGTTTTCATGTGTCCCAATTGAGAAAGTATCGAGACCCCAATCATGTGTTTGAGCAGAGCTATACAATTAAGAGAGGACCTAACTTTGAATTACCACCAATGAGGATCGTGGATCGTGGCACTAGCGGTGAGAAACAAATCTATATCTGCAGTCCAGTGGCACTGGGACAAGATGGAATGGAAGAACACACTTGGGAACTCGAGGAAGATATGCGGGAAAGAATTTCCTAATCTATTCACAGGTAACAAATTTTGAGGACAAAATTTTTAATAAGGAGGAAGAAATGTAACATCCACAAATTCATAACTAGATAAATTAATTGAATTCATGATTAAAATGAAAAAGAGAAAAACTAATATAAATTTCATGCAATATAATAAATAATATTAGAATAAGTAAGACATAAAGAATTATGAAAATGTCATTACTAAGTAGAAATTTTGAAAATACCTTACTATGTGGTAGAAATTATAAAAACCACTCTTGACTTGTTAAAAATATATACCAATTATTTTATAAATGGAATTAGAAGAATTCCACTATCATTATCTAATTATAAAAATATCATTGTCTTAAATGAAGAAATTAATACATATGCCATCACTTTAAATATAATAAGACTTGTCATAAAACAAGAATGAATCTAAGCCATTGGATTAAAATAAAAAGGGGGGTAAATTGATATAGGATTTCCATTATGAGAATAAAATATAAAAGATTGTCATGATTTGGTTAAATAATTTTAGTGCTATGTATCTACACCTAACAATAATGATAAATAATATTAGTGCTATTAGTGCTATATATCTACACCTAACAAAAATGATAAATAATATTAGTGCTAATAATTGCTATATATCTACACCTAATAAATAATAATAAAGTAAAATATTTTACAATATAAATTACTAAATTATGACAAGACAAAATATAATGCACCATTATATTTCTCCACTACATGAGCACTCAAGAAAAATAAATTGGAGCACTAAAACTACTCTTAAAGTCATGGCCTTAATAGGCCTATAAAACAAGGAAGTGTGTGAGTTCATTTGTCTTTAAAACCTTAGAAGCTCTCTAAGTAATCCTTCTCTCTTAATTTTTATCCATCATTTCTTCTTATGTTCTTCTTTTCAAAGACTTCCCTTCACTCTCCACACTTCATTCAAACACTTAAATCCTAAGCCTAAACATTCACTAGCCCTCACAAGAGTTGCAATCTTTAACTCTAGTGAGAAATATTTTCTTAAGCACTCAAGTTCTAGAGCCAAGATTCAGGAGGGTCATCCACTCCAAGGACTCTTGCTCAAGCTAAAGAAAGAAGAGGAGGACTCTTTTTAGACCCTACACAAGAGGTAGGAGCTTCATCTTTAATTGTTCAAGCATTGTTGGCTTCTAACCTTGATGGAATGCCTCAAGTTTGAGTTATTGTCAAAAGTTTTGAATGATTATTTGTAAAATATATTTTTAGAAATATAACATGTTCTATTCTGTTATGAGTAATCTTATGATGTTATCAAATTCAAATATAACTTAAAAAGATTGTATGTAAAACTTGATTTAATAAAGGTAACTTAAGACATGAAAATGGTAAGTGCTGAAATTTCTAGTTGTTTCTGGCAGCAGATACTTCTGAAATCTACTGCTCATAAAATATGAAGCATCTCGAACTAAAAATAATTTTACTATAAACTAGACTCATTATAGAACACTCTCCAAAAGAATCACCTAAAACGAGTTTTCTAGCCCAAGATATAAATTTTTAAAGTAGAGCCTAAGACTGAAACTTTAAATCTAACCTTATAGTAGTAAAATAAGTGTAACTCACTCTAGAAAAAATGCAAATGGACTGATTTCAATTTTGTAGGAAAGCTAACACATATACAAACACACCTATGTATGCTATGTATAAGTTTTGCACCACGAAAATACAGAATGAAAAATACATTTTCGGGACAGTGCTGAGAAAGTCTGGAAGATAGTGGGATCCTGTAAAAGTGTAATTTGGAAAGGTTAAGCTAAGGAAAGACTTGGTATTTAAGCATGTCCATTGTGACCCACCTCTCTTTCCTACTGGGAACCCTCCTATACATAGTTTACAGTTGATTGATTACGCTATTCGAAAGATGTCAATGCTAAAATTTGATGAGTTAGGAATTTGCAACTACCTTGACTAAGTCGAGATAATAAGTATCTGATAAATTGTAAACTTTCTTCTAAAAGATGTCGAAAACTATAAATAAAAGAATCAAGACTTGTAAAGAGAGAATTTTAAGAATTTAAGTAGAATAATAATTTTCAAGAGATATATGAAAATCATAATAAAAATAAAGAACCAATAATAATGTTTTAAAGTGCATTAATATATTAATGGAATGCTAAGAGTACAAAGAACACTAAGACAAAAAGGATAATACTAAGACATCCATTACCTCTTAGGAACACTAGGAACTCAACTTGATAACTTTGGTTGCTTAATAGGAATCATTTATGAAAATGTTTACTATGAGATTTATATGATATTATCCATGTTTCATGAAGTGAATTATAGTAATGTGAATGTATGGTGATGAGTTATGAAATGATGAGGATGAATGATTGATTGTTCATGATTTATTGTGATTACATGATGATATGCATACATTCATTTTCAAAAGAAAATAAAAAGTAAATCTTGAAAAAGTAGCAATGAAAGTCTGAAAAAGTGGACTTGAGCTAACTCACGGCTTAACCCTAAAGCCGTTGAGATCACGGCAACGGAATGAAAATCAAAAGGTTGTGGCGATGGCGCACTGTGAGCTCATTACCCTTTAGGGTGGTCTAAGGCATTGATGCATTCATCCCGTGAGAGATTGAGAAGTATATTAATGAAAGGAAATGGAATGAAAGAAAGATGAAAGTCCCTAAACAAGTAAAATGTTGAGAGAAGTAATCATGATATGCATACGCATTTTAAATTATTATTACCTATTAGTAATTCTATATGATCTGTTTGTATACATGCTTAATTCTTTGAATGGATATTTACATTAATGTTCAAGATTAGTTTTAAAAGAAACTTCACTTGGGCTAATCATGTTTGTGAAAGTTTGGTAATTGAATCATATTTGTTCACCTTTTATAATAAACCCGAAGTAGTGGGGCGACAATGATGACACGTTTAGTACAAGTTGGAACTCCTCTTGAGAAATCTCGTATTTCTCACTCCTATATTTCTTTTTAAGTTGTAGATTGCAGAGCCAGATGTGTCCACTTGAAGCAGCGGGCTGTAGCTAAGGAAGGAGGTGACACGTGAAGATTTTATAACTTCCAAGAATTAGTACTCCGATATTTAGTATGTTAAATTGTGAGAAACAGACTAGTAATGGTAGTATTTGCATTATTATGTGTAATAACTTATCACTATGGTTTATGCCCTATTATGACTCATGTATTAAGTAATTTTATTTCAGTTTATGTGATGATAGTTCTACACTTAATTTCTTATTCCACTTATGTAATTAAGCGAGTGCGCAATGTAACTCGGTTTATTATCTCATTAGCGCTATGTATTTCACTTCTCGTTATAGGCTTAAGTTTTCAAAAAGTAATTTAATATAAAAAAAAAAATTATCCACTATCTTTCTAAGTTAATTTAAAAAGAAAAATGAATTCAAGGCATAAGTGACAACTAATAGAATCCAAATGTGAACTTAAGCATAGTTGGGTTCTACTAAGGTGTTACATGGAGACTGCTAGAAGTGCCAATACAATTGAGAAAGGGCCAAAAGGTCAAAAAGATCATTGGAAAAGCCACTAGTGATGAAAATCATTGGCTGTTTGAAGTAAAATGGAAGAAAATTCTAAGTTTTACAATTGTTTCATTTTGGAAGCATACTCAAGCAGTTCCAATTTTTCGTAACGGAAAAGGCGGTACAAGTCAAGAGGATGATATTGCTCTATACCATGTTGAAATTGTGGGTTTAGATAAGTTAAAAAAGAGACAATAGAGATCCTCAATGACATGAAAGTTAATATATTTGATATGTTGCAATACAATGAGACAATCTTATTTATAAAGTTACTAATTTGAAGCCCAAGATGAATAATAACCACAAAAGGAACTCGCATAGAGGACAGGCAATGGACAAAGTTTTAAGAGTGAGAAAGATGAAGGCCCAATATGGAGATTGAAGACTTGGCTAAGATGATAACAAGCCCAAATGCATGAGCTAACTATGTAAGAATGTGGGTAGTGGTTATTTCGCCAAAGGAAGAACAATGACCACGATTCATATAATGCCTATTGATAGGATAACTATATGTAGGTGATGATTGGGAAGAAAACATAGATCAAACATCTCAACTGTAACACCCTAAATCTTAACCCAAGACTACTAGTATGTACTTAGGTTAATCTTTAGAATATTACCTCTTGGTCTCATCTTTTACTTAAAAAAATACTTAGCGGAAATATGGATAAAATTTTTCTTTTTGGAATTTAAAATCAAAGTGAGAGCCACGCACGAATCTTTAAGAGGAAGCATAGTGAAACATATAGGCAAAGCATAAAGAAACACATCATATCATGGAGACATCAACTGAAACATAAATATATATATATATATATACTGTGCCTACCCAAAAGGGCAGGACTATTCAATACATCGGGAAGCGGAATACAACTGAAATGCAATACAAGGAAATCATAAAAAAAACAAATACAAGAGAAACAACACCCATACCCATGTGCACCTAGAGTAGACAACCTCATATACAAAAGAAGGTTTGTCCTCAACTATGTGACGTGTGTGCACTAACTGCTACCCCTCCTATGTCTACTCCTACTGGTCCGAGTACTGTGGGGTCGAGTCGATCCACTGACGAATCTCGGCGGGAGTGGTCGAGCGCATCATCGAGGCATGTCCACTGCGGCGAGGGCGCATAGATGGCCGTCGAGCCAACCTCGGCTGGACCACTGTCTCCTCACTCCTAGCCCTCATCGGTGGGGGAGCGGGATTGGAGCTCCAACTGTACATGTGTGATGGCGGGTCCTCGGATGGGTCTGTCTCCGAATACTGGGTGCGAGGCACGTACTCCGGGTAGTTGCGTGCGGCCGACGTCTTGGGCTCCATGCGGAGAATCTGCTCATCGCGTGGTCTAGCTCGCTCAAAAATCCCGTTATGACGGTAAGGAGCAGTCGGGGTAAAACGGTAACTCGGGACTGGGTGCGCGAAGGGTCGTCCCATAAACATGAACACTCTCATTATGCAGTGACCCTCAAAATGGTATGACCCGAGTGCTGGGTCATGGTGCAGCTCGCATACCGGGGTGTCGATGAAGAGTACGAATGTCACCATCTGAAGATATGACGGAAGAAAAGAGAGAGGGGATGAGAATCTTTCTAAAAGAATTCTCAGTAGGGTTATCCCTACCTAGGTGACATCGTCACATCCTCAGGAACCTTGGGTTTATTTCTAAAAAGGTGTGCATGCATATAAATTCCTTTTAAGTTTATTTCCAAAGTGTTATTTATCCAAGGTCCGTCTTATTTTACAATGCGTCTTATAACTAATCATGAAATATGCTAATGATATGCATGCATCATAAAGATAAACCAAACAATAGAATAACTGAGAAACATTATAACATTGGCATAGGTATAATATATGTGACATTGTAAACTTTTAACTTTTCATCTCATGGGCCGCCCTAAAACATCTCTAGGTTATGAGCTCATACCTTAACTAGTCGTCACTAGTTCTTACTTATCCTATGATAAGCGTAACATATACATAATCCCGACTTAAAGTACGGGCTAGGGGGCAAAATAAGATCACCTCTCTTAGGGTCATTTCCTCTTTGAAACGCTCTACTAGCAACTAGCGCATCGTAGTATTGTCCGCTTTGGCAAGCTCTATGTCAATACCCTCATGGATTTGTTTTCTTGGGGGTTCTCGGCTAAACCGGTGTCACCCAAGAAGGCGTCTCAGTGTTGTGTCACATTTAAGTTCTCATAAAGTGTTAATTCATAAATACATCATTATTCATTCCATAAATCTTTTTCATTGCATATACATCATCACATGAAACTTCTTTATAGTGTATACATTAAACTATTGCATATACATTATCACATAATCACACCTTAGACAATTATTCATACAAACTCCCAAGCTTATTATGTTATAAACCTATAGTATGTTATGCTTTGGTTCTTTTGAGTCTTAAACTTGTAAACTAATGGTTCTAGTATTATTCTTAACCTCTTACACACCTATAGGTTCACAATCAATAAGTTTTACTAATTTTTATGCTCAAGGACCTATCCAAACAGCACTATGCAGTTTTAGACATCTTTATATTTGTGTGATTACGGGGTTCTAGAAATTACGGTTTAGTCCCTTAAAGTCTTTAACTCACATTCTAAGTTATTGATCATCAAAACCTAGTCTCTTGGGAACCTATGAGGTTATAACTAAGTATTTCTCACCTCTCACTATGGTCAAGAACATCTCTAGACCTCAAGGATGTAGAATTTGAAATTCTAACTTTACGGGTACCTAGAAGTCACAACAATGACCCTTTCTAAGTTTAGTTTGCTCCTAAGGCTTCAAGATTAAGTCCTAAACCAATTATGAGTCATTCCTACACATTTAAACTAATATAAAACCATGATTATTAAATCTAAACCTTGCTGGACAGAATCCAGAAAATTACATAATTAAAGGATCTAAAATTCTCAAATTAATTCTTTTCTAGTTCCTAACTTGTCCTATCTTTCACATATGAGTCTTAACATTATTTTTAATCAAACATAGGCACATTATCATCATCAAAACAGCACATACAGTGGCAGCAAAGAGCAAGGAAGAACCGAAAATATACTTCTCCATCAAAGGCATAAAATATAATTTCTAAAGCACATAAAATACTAGTTTCTCTTGTAACTCTTTTTAAACTTTCAAAACTCATTTATAAACAATTTTAACATCTAAAATCATAAGAATATTTAAGAGGGCAATGACTAATTTATCTTTATCTCAAGAGGTCCTAAATTCATAAAACTTAGTTCTATGCATTCCTTAAACTCATGTAAGCTTGGAAAAATTATGGAACATAGTCTCAAATACTTGGAAACCTCAAGACCTCTTAGGGCCAAAATATGAACCCAAGAAAAACACATGTTGTTAGACCTTTGTTGAGATAACAATGGGCAAGTCTTTGAGCTCTAGATTCATTTAGGTGATGACATAAAAATAAACATGCTCATGCACTTATTTTAGGTTCCATTAGAAAGTAAAGTGATAGCACAAAGTAAATATGAATGCAACTCATTATTATCTTGGTATTAGGTGAGAACTTGAAATATAGACATGATAATGCATAGCTTGAAATATAAACATGATAATGCAAGGTTCACTTATTATCTTGATACTTAGTGATAGCAAGGAAGTAAACATGATATGCAAAGCATAAAGTAAACATGATGCAAGGTTCATTTTATGTTTAACTAGAGCTCATTCAAGACTTTAACAAGATAACAACCCAATACCATATCTCAAAGATAACAACACAAAAACCGAAAGTCATATAAAAGAGAAAGAAAGTAAAACTACATCAAGTTCTTTATTAAATACCCAAAACCCCTATCTAGAGAAAAATCTCTAGAACGTGCCGGCCAACTTTAAGGTTGACAAGGGTAGGCTTGGGCTTTTAGAAATCCTTAGATTAAATTTCTTAAGTTGAAAAACCATGTGAGTTAGATATCATATAGATGAAGTCATAAGAAAAGGAAAACTCAAGCTTTAGAGGTTTGTTTGAGATGAACACAATGTCATCATCTAGAAACTCTCATCATCAAGCTATCATACTCATAATCAAGGCCTCATGGCCGAAATGGAAAAGAAAGGAAAAACAAAGGAAGGTTCAAAAAGAATCCAAGAGGAAACTAGAGAAAAACACTTTCTTGTGCAAAACAAAGTTTGAAAATAAATCCCTACCTTGTGATGAAGGTAAAAGCTTGGACTTGAAGATGGAAATGAGATGAGCAACACCTTCTAGGATGGTGGTGATGATTCGGCCTTGATGAAAGAAAAAGGAAGGAAATGTGTTTCAAGTGAAGTTGTGTTTGAGGTGTGGTGTTTGAGAGGTTTGATGATGGTTCAAGGCTTTGGGGTGGTGTTTGATGGTTGAGAGATGATGATGAGATGAAGAGATGAAGAAGATAAATATGAAAAGAAAGGAAGAACACTCTTGGAACTTTGAGAGAAAAAGGAAGAACTAGCCAGACAACTCTAAAACTCTAAACTTAGCAACTGCTTCAAGGTGCAACAAGGCTATCACAAGCATCCTATTTATAGAAAAACAAAACCATGGGGCTTACCAAAGGAAGCCTTGGCCGTGACTTTGAGAGGGAAAAAGGAAGAGAAAAATATCTCTTACACAAGGTCATTCAAGCATGGTTTGAAGTATGGAAGCTATGCTACAAAGTATGGCTTGATGTGAGTTAATTTCCTATCAAATTTTTA
Organism: Dalbergia cultrata; assembly: GCA_031216105.1. Taxonomy (NCBI): domain Eukaryota; kingdom Viridiplantae; phylum Streptophyta; class Magnoliopsida; order Fabales; family Fabaceae; genus Dalbergia; species Dalbergia cultrata. The sequence goes on from CM062351.1 coordinate 32,460,559, forward strand.
TGAAATTAGGCTTCTAGAAACTTGTCATGGCTGGAACTTTTCCAGCCACAAATAAATGGGAAAAATGGGTTGTTTTAATTATTTATTCATGTGGAAATTCAAGCTTGATTGAAAGTTATGACAAGGTATAGTGTATGTGACTTGAGGTATGGCCTCGGAGTGTTGAAAAATTGAACATGTGATGCATATGGGGCGAGAAGGCTCACGGCCAGGTCTGGTTCAGCAAGGAGGAGGTGAGTTTTGACCATTTAATTGGGTGTTAATGGTAGGTTTAGATGTGTATTAGTTTAGGTACAAGGTTAGGAATGATTAAGCTTAAGTTTAGGTAACTAAGAATGTGATTTAGGGAGTTTATGACAAGTTTAGGAGTGCTCATACATCATTAAAGAATTTAAAACTCATTTGTGAATAAACAATGTGTAACACAATTCCATGATTTAAGGAATTTGAAAGAGAAAACACTATTCAAGATTCTATGACTAGGTGTCTTAAAATTAAAATATGATTTTAGGTTGTAATTAAGTACTTTTTGGTTCTAATCAACTTTAATAAATTATTTTGACTTAAGATTAATTAAGGAAATTAATTAACCTTTGATTAGAGCCTAATATTTCTTAGGTTTGCTTAATCACGCGATTAAGCGTAAAAACACGAAACTAGGGGCAAAACCGTAATTTTGCACTAATTTTGCCCGGGACTTCTAAAATTAAAACTGAGGTCATAGAATACATAAAAACGCCTTTTAAAACCATTTGGAGAAGTTTCGGGTTCATCAGATTTGCAAGCGGGTAAAACACCTTGAGGCGTTTTGGTCATTTTGACCCGAAAACTCGAAAAATGAGATTTTCGATCCCGAGAAGGTACACAAGTTATCTAATCCCCTTCCAACATTGAGTTTGCCCTTAGTCTTCGAACTGGCTTTCCTCGAATTCCGGGCTGAAAATGACCTCAGGGGCATTTTGGTCATTTTCACTCTAACAGAAAAATCGGGGCGTTACATCAACCATTTGTTTTAGATTTCAATTAATTTGTTGTATTCATTCTTAGTCTTAGTGTTAGTTTTCAATTACTTTGTTGTACTTCTATTCACATACTAATGAAATTTCTTATTCTCATTAGTTATTTTTGCATTGAATTGATCTTGCTCAATGCTTTCTATAATTAGTTGAGGAATCCATAGGCTAGATATCAAACTGCCTTTACTAGTTCAAGTGGTCTAAATCTAAGGTAATCATTGTTATCTAAAATTAGATTAGAGTTATTCTTAGCCGATTTCTTTTTAATCCAAACCCAATAGGACTTCAAATATTGATTCACAGAAGTTTCCTACCCTTAGCTTGGATCATACTTCACGTATGAATTTGAGATCTGGAAAAACAAATAACATGGGTTCACCAAGTCCAAACAATGCAAAGACTACAAATACTAAAGGAGGGAGTCATCCAGGGACGTATGGGGTGATTTTGACTTTGCCTAATAATGCAAAAATAGGCCAGTTGACAATGGCTGCTATTTAATCCAATGTAGCCGTTACACAATCTAAGGTAGGTGCTACTTCACTTAAGTCTTTGGCAACATCCCTTTCTTCTCAGACTTCAGCCTATGAGGAGGATGAGGAGAGGCAACCGATCATAACCATAACATCATTTATCAAGTAGCATATTGATGCTAGTTTCAAGGGCTTAATGCATCAGTTGTCTACATAACTTAGTGAGATAGTTAAATCGATTCTTTATAATGCAATTCAGATAGCTTTGCTGCTTAGCCAAGGGAACGTTAGCACAAAATCACTAAATAGAGTAGTGCTATAGTGAAACTCCTACTATGTCAAAAGGAGGAGAAGATACATATTCTATGCAACCCACCCCTCCTGCATACACTCCTTAGCCTACAAATATGCTACAACACGTGGGATATATACATTAAGTTGTACCTAATCTCCAAGTGCAATAGTCATGTGGGAATTGCACCATGTATCATTAACTCGATTTCAACCACAAAATATAGCTAATGTAAGGCTTTAGGATGGTTATGGCCAGCCTTATATAGCCTATGACCCTTTGCCTCCTCTTATAAATTAAAATGTGTTAACAAAGGCTATGATGCATCATTTTAGGGGTTCAGCTAAGGTCATTGGAATGACTCGCTTATAGGAACCAATATCCTAATGACATGCATCATGTGCTATTCCCTAGGTGATTTAAAACTCCTGATTTTACAACCTTATTTAGGGAAGATGGCAAATCAACAATGGAACAAGTCAGCCAATTTATTGCACAATGTTCAAAGGCAAGCTAGAATGATTGTTGGAGCCTTCAATTATTTCTGTTATCACTTATTGGTTCTGCCTTTTCATAGTATTCATCCTTGCCACCTAACTTAGTTCATAACTAGTCTAATATGGAATGGATATTCCATGAAAGGTTTTACGGGCCATATTAAAGAGAAGGCCGATAAATTTGTCAATGATTTATTGGAAAGATTCAAGAGAGTTAGGGATAGATTTAAATTGCATATTCCTAAGGCTAAGTATGCTTCTATAATAGTTGATAACATGAATTCTTATTGAAGGAAAATTTGATCATAACAAAATTCCCTAACTTGGCTTAACTTTCATGGAAAATAGCTAGAATAGAGCAATTTATAGTGGAAAAGGAACATATGCGAGCTTAGAAGGCTAGCCCAATGGGATCTCAAATTGTAGCTATAGTTGAATGTGATTCAGTTGAAGAAAAGAAGACAAGGATGAAAACGAACCATAGTTGTTTGGTATTTCAAAAGCAAATCAAATCTTTGACTATTTGCTCAAAGAGAAGTAGATTAATTTCCTAATGGAGTCAAACCAACACTTTGAAAAAGTGCTGAATTTGAAGTGGCATAATGTGATGCCTTAAGTCCACGTCCCTAGTTAAACCTAGTACAACTTTAAGGTACCTTGAAATCCCTCAGAATGTAGAGAAAAGCTCAAGATATAGAAATCTACATTTTTTTTTGTAGACAAGCTCGCTACAACTCGCTATAATGAGCGAGAAGGAGCAACAACCTCACTATAGCGAGACCCTCGACGTTGAAATACATCTAAAATTATGTAATTTTTTTTAATGATCTCCCACCCTATATATTTCAAACCCCAACCACTTCTCACCCCTATAACACGAACCCTAATATCCTTCCACATTTCTCCCTCTCTTTTCCTTTATTCCTCCTCCATTCATTCCTGCTTTGAGCTTCAAGGTAAGAAATTTATGGTGTTTGCTTAGTTCTTTCTCTGTTCTTCCGTGTTTATGAGTTGGGGTATCTATCTACATAATTTTCTCATGTCTGTTTACTCTCCTAGTGTCTTTAAAGTTGTCCTAGTATAATTATGTTATGTTCATGGGTTTTTACTGATTTTATGGCAGACGTTGGTACTATTTCCACTCCTCAGAGCTTTGTTGGTACTAACACCTCATGCCTTACCCCTCAGGGTGAGTGAGTTTGAGTGTTACTTTTTGTCGTTAGAGTTATTTTCCTTGCATTATGAAAATAGAACAGGGTTTTATGAACTTATATGAATTTATCCCAACTTTAGAAATTAATGTTTTCAAATGTGTTATGAAATACATGTTAGAAAACTCATGAGATCATATTTTTTTAGTCTAAATGTTTTGAAAAGAGGTTATGATCAAATATGTGTTCATACGATTTATAAATAGAGCTTTGAATGTTGATTACTATCGCAATCTTTGCATTCATGATACAATGCTTCCCAAGAATAACAATTAGAGCTTTAATTATATATGATTTAGAGAAATTATTTAGATTTTCATGAATAATAAATTTCAAAGTAGCTATAGAGAAACATATAGTTAAGTAATGGATGTAAGATTAGTAGTCTTGGTACCAAATTATCTGTTAGAGGACAATCTTACCCCTATCTGAGTATTTAGAACCTAGCTAGGTGTCAACATTACGGGACCTCATTAGGTGCCCCTCATATTTGAGATTATATTTATGTGTGTGTGTGTGTGTGTGTGTGTGTGTGTATTATCTATTATGCTACACTATCAGAGATTTCTATTTCTCTATTAGTTTACTGTTCTTCATGAATTATTGGTATTTGAAATATTATGCACTTGTCTATGGAAATTGTTTTATGGTTGTTGCATTACTATTATTTATATACTCTTGTTGCTTGTCCCATGTAATGGGTTATGGGTGAAAATATGTTTAATGAGTTTTGGTGAACTCACCTCTCTTTTCCTCTCCTTTTCAAATACAACTGCTACCTTAGATCCTTATCAGCATCCTCCTCCTTAGTAATTGTAGTAGTTCAGTTTGGGTGAGCTTCACTTTGCAGTGAAGTGGTTTTAGTTTATATTTTGTATATTGCTCTAGTATATGTGGAGTTAGGGTTCTGGACCTTGCAATGTGTGTATGTGTGTGTGTGTGTGTGTGTGTGTGTGTGTACTTACTATGATTTAGATTGGATATGTATTTATGGTTTTCATGTTAGAACAACTTAGAGTATATATTTTATTATGATGCATATGGATTATGTATTTCAATTATGAACTTAAAGACATATGTTTGAATGTGCTTTGAAATGAAAATTGTTTTAATTTATGCATCATAGCACAACTTAGCTGCCATGAGGTTTACGTGGGAATTGGATTCCTCATGTGCAGGTCACGATCAAAATCGGTTCGTGACAAAGTGGTATTAAGCCAGGTTTTCCCTGCATGTTACTGGAACAAGTGTCCACAAACAACTTAAGATCTATGTAAATGAAAGCATCCCCATTTACATTCAAGAAGTGTTATTTGAAGCCTTTAGGATGGTCAGTTATGTCCAGGTTCAGTATAAGTATTAAATTTTTCTTCATGCCCTTTTCTGTTATCCTCGTCTTTCTTAGGAGTCATCATGATACCTTTGAGACCTATCCTTTTATGCCATCGCCATAATAGTGGCTTTTCTAACACTTATGCCTATGTCCTAGAGTAGGTTGTGGGCAACCTTTCAAGCGTGTTAGCTGGGCAGGTTGAGGCTAGGATGCAATCACCTCTAGTTCAACCTCTAGTCCGAGGTCTAGATGACTCAGCTTTAGAGCATTTCAAGAAGATGGGTTCACTTATCTTCAATAGGCGTCTCATGATAGAGGACTTACAAGGATTCTTTAGAGATATAGAGAAAATTATCAGAGTCATTCATTGCTTGTCTGAGAGGGTAATAGATTTAGCTGACTTTTAGTTAGGAGGCTAGGAAAAGCTATGGTATGAGGAGTTTCTTCAGGGAGCATGGTGATTCAGACCCACTCACTTAAGGAGAATTCAAGGCAGCTTTCTTGAGGAGGTTTCTCTTAGAGAGCTGACAGGCTCAGATGGTGGAGGAGTTCTTAAGGCTCAAATTGATTCTAGGCATATGTAGTAGAGTATGACGAGTGGTTCACCTACATAGCATAGACGAATTCAAGCATGCTACAGATAGAGACAGATACGGTGAGGCGATTCATTAAGGTAGTATCTAGTGACTTGTTCATTAGGTTGTAGTCTCACATAAGGTCATGGATTATGCTCAAATAGTGGAAACATCAGTGGGTGAAAGGTTTAGCAGAGACGAGAGTTGCACTTGAGGCAAGGAAGAAGGTCAAGACTTATGGTTCTTTCATAGAAAGAGTTGATTTGAGCAAAAGGCATGGCCAATAAGGCCATAAATGAGCCTAATCAGTTAGGGCGGCCTTCTTAGAGCCTGCCTTAGCTTGATCCGTTGCTTCTTTGAGTCATAGTAGAAATGACAGCTAATTCAATGGTCAGGGATTAGTGCAGACTTACCTTGTGTGCCAAACTTATGGGAAGCAATATTTGGATTAGTGTGTTTTAGGAACCTTTGTATGCTATGGTTGTAAATCGCGAAGAGTGTCCATTCCTTCAGGGAGGCTCCAGCTAGGGATCAAAAAACCCTATTATTTCAACTCTGTCAATCTAGTGGATGACCTAGGGTGGCTTGATTGCTATAGCAGGCCAAAGTTCTAGGGGTAGAGGTCCTAAAAATAGAAGTCTTGGTGGCAAAGGCCCAAGCAATAGAGGTCAGGGTGATGGGGGCAGCCTATCTATTTACTTTGACTGGTCAGGATTTGCAGGTGTCTAATATAGTGGTGGTTGGTATAACAAGAGTTTACTCTCATTAATGGTGATTGACCCCAATTCGACATATTCTTATGTGTCCTCATTCTTTGCCAACGACTAGAGAGACATTCTTACAGTTTTGAGGAGCCATTATTAGTGAGGATACTTTTAGGCAAGGAAGAGAAAACTAGACTGGGCATCGAACCTGTCAAGGCACTGGTTCAAAGGTTTATCGATCCAACCGGTTCAATCGGAATATAATATATATATATATATATACATATGATAAATTCAAAAGAAAAAGCCTATATTAATTCATGAACATTAACATAAACAACACAAAATAACATTGTTCATAGATCTATAGTAAATATTAGTACATAACCTATATATAAGTCAATTATCTCCGATCTCATTAACTCAACCTCTAATAAAGTATAACATTAACTCACATGATCACATCATTACAAGACAATATTCATAAATAATATTGCATCAACATTAAACATATAGAAGGTAAATCAAATAGGATTATCAAAATATGCATTAATTTGTTGGAGATCTTGATCAAAATCTTCATTCTCATGTCCTCCTCCATCATCATCAAATGAACTGTAAGGCATATCAACAAGATTAATCTCCCCATCATCTAACATAGTAAAAATATGTCAATGATACGTAGAAAAGTTTATAAATAAACACTTTATGAAAAAATGAATGAAAATGCCCAATACAATTTATTAAACACCGTTCTAATTGCAAGAACACTCACAGTAACAATACAAATTACAAACTAAGGTGCCCAATCAAATTTTATTATGACAAAAGGAATGAAGATGTAATACTTACCAGGTGGGGGCGGCGCGGAGAATCGAGGGTGGAGCAGAGGGTGGCGCGTAGAGAAGAGAGGGCGGAGCAGAGGTGCTTCTGGCTTCACTCAGAGAAGCTAGCAGAGTAGCCTGAGGAGCAAAGGGAGGGCGGAGGCGGGGGCGTCGGGGGCGAGAAGTAGAGGTGGACCAACGCGGAGTGGATGCTAGAGCAGCTAGCAGGCCAGCGTGGGTGTCAAGGTGAGAAGCAGACGCAGACCAGTCATGGGGGTGGGAGGAATACGGCGAGCAAAATGAAGCGCTGGAGCGGGCCAAATATTTGTGCTTCACCTCCCTTTAACTTTTCCAAGTGAAGCACAAATCCAAGAAGGCAATAACCTAAAGTTCAAAAAAAGGAAAAAGCACTGAAACGCAATGTATTGGACTGGTGGTTTTTTCTTTTCAGGTAAAATAACCGAACCAGTAACCCCTTTAAACTGCATCGATTCCCGCTTATCTGCTTACTAGTTTCGAGCATACCCTGCCCAGGTGACTCAACGGGACCTGGCCACAGCGCTGGCCCTCGACACCCTGGCCTTGATCTGCCGGTCCCCTGTCCTGCTTTCTACATTGCTTTTAAGAGAGCCCTTCCTTTTCTAGTCATTATATAGTTCGTGCGAGTTCAAGTTTGATAACATGGAGACACCATCGGATTTAATGGTGTTAGACATGTTCGACTTTGACAATGTCTTAGGCATGGATTGGCTAGTATTATGTCTTGTAGTTGTTGATTATCATAGCAAGACAATGAGGTTTGATGTTCCTGGAAGTGACTTGCAAGAGTTCCTAGGCATGAGTTATTTAATTTTGGCTAGCTTCATTTATGCTTTGAGTACTTTGAGACTAATGGATATGGTAATTCATGGATTTCTAGCTTCATCCAGAGGTATGGACGTGGACGTGCCAAGTTTAGATTTAGTTCTAGTGGTTTGTGAGTTCCCAGATATGTTTCTAAAGGACTTGATGAGGATGCCACTGTCGATGGAGGTTAGGTTTTGGATAAAACTTGAACTGAGAGTGAGGTCCATCTCTATACCCCATGTCAGATAGCTCCAACAGAGTTGAAAAAGTTGAATGATTGGTTGCAAGAGTTGATGGACAAAGGGTTTATCCTATCACAACTTGACCCGGGTTATGACCAGTACATAGGGAACATGTTCTATATCAAGGCTTAAAACCAAATTTTCCAAAAAATTAGATAGTGTTCCCACCATTTTTTTTTAACATTCCCCAAATACAAAACCTGCAAACTACATTCTTAATAGCATTTCAATAACCTCAACTTATCCAGAGTACTATATCAATATTCATAAATTTCAAAATATAGTTTTCACGTTGAATGCGTCTTTTCCAAATTCAAGGCAATTCAAAACATAAACAAGCTTATCATATCCACAATGATCAAAGGAAAATAAAACATTAGTTGGAATAATTTAGTTTATAAATAGAAGCCATAACGTAAAATAAAATTATTGGCATTCAAATCAAAATAAGTTTTGCTTCAATACTAAATAAGTAGAGCTCAACATGTGCAATACCATACCCATGACAAAAATGGAGCTACACCTAACATCAAAGAATGGCGGCCCTTCCTTCAAACAAGGCTTACAAATCAAGGGGCTCACCACAACAAAAAGCCCAAAATCTATTGAGCTGGATAGTGATTGGAATTTAGATTGACACTTTGATAATTGAGTGAGTTTGATAACTAAGTGAGTAGATAAAGTATCTAAAATCATAAAACTAGAAAGTTATGCAAATAACATAAGGAAATAATTTCACAAACATAGTAAATAACAAAATGAGAAGTGGCCTTATGTAACACCCTAATTTTTAACCCAACTTTCTAGAACACATTAGGTTAATCATTAGATTTTTACTTCTTAGTCTTATCATTTTATTAAAATACTTAGCAAAAATTACGGGTAAAATTTTCTTTTTGAAAACATAAACCAAAGTGAGAGCCGCGTTCTTATCTAAACGAGAGACACAAATATCAATCATAAGGAACACAAAAATTAAAGAAAGTAACAATAGAACAGGTATTAACTTAATCAATGAATGAACATGGAAGGATACACTTTCATTAATATCATATTTAGAAGTACATAAAGTCACACCCTTATAGAAACGAGCTGAGCTTGCAATACAACAGAGAAGGAAATACAACAAAAACAAGAAAGCATAAATAAACTGCGACTACCCTAGTGTACTTATGATAGATAACCTCAAGACAAAAGAAGGTTTATCCTATCTATGTGAGAGTGTGTGCACTAACCCTTCCCTATGACGCTTTCTGGCCACCGAACCCGGGTATGGCGAACATAACCGATCCACTGGACGCAAAGGCGGCTGTGAGGGCACACGCCGATGATCGAGCATGAGCTCCTTGGTAGGGCGCTCGCTCGCCGCTTAGCCAGCCTTTGGTCGATGATTCGGCCTTCTCGCCGCCTGCACAAATCGAGGAGTGAGCGGAGCCTCGTACATATGTGTCGGTGGGTCCTCAAAAGGGTCGTCCTCCGAACCGAGAGCCCAGGGCACGTAGTCCTGGAAGTCACGAGGCATCGATCCACCAGTATACGTCTGAAGAATCCTCTCGTTGCACGTTCGAGCATGCTCAAAAACCATGACATCGTAGTAAGGTGACATCAGGGAGAAACGGTGGCTCTGTACAGGGTGTGCGAAGGGGCGTCTAACAAACATGAAAACTCGAACAGTGCACTGCCCCTCAAAATGATATGGTTTGTGGTCCAGATCATAGTGGACCTCCCAATTCGGCGTGTCGATAAAGACCACAAACGTCACCATCGCTCTCTGAAGATGTGACGGAAGAAAGAGAAGGAAGAGAAAGAAGTGAGAATTCTTACTAAAGAATCTCAGTAGGAGTATCCTATCCTAGGGTTACATCGTTCACATCCTCAAGAACCTTGGGGTTAATTATAAAAAAGTGTGCATGCATAAAAAGTTCATTATTAGGGTTTATAAAACCAATTATCCAAGGTTCATTCCTTTTAGCATGCGTCTTGATGTTATGGAGGCAACATATTAGAACATGAATGCAAGGCAATACTTGAGCATATAAATCAACAAATCAAATCATATAGAAACAATCCATGTGACATAAGGGCAATAACTCTTAAATGAAACTTTCATCAATATGTGTGACATCATTCATGGAATATTTAGCAATGTAGAGGCCACCCTAAGAATAAAAAAAACTAGGCTATGAGCTCATACCTCAGCTAGTCGTCACTAGCTCTTGCTTATTATCTGAATAAGCGAATAATAAAATAATACACCCGACTACTTAAGAGTACGGGCCAAGGGGCTAGGGAACTCCTCTCTTAGGATATACCCTATTTGAAACTCTCTACTGGCCTCGAGTGTACAACGAATTGTCTGCTTTGGAAAGGATCATGTCCAGACCCTCACGGATTTACCTCCTCCTCACCGTAGTAGGAGAAGTACGTCTCAATGCTTGTCACATAAAAATCTCGTAGGGCTGCTCGGCTCAACCGTGTCACCTAGGGTTTTCAACTCATGTGGTACTTTTAAAACATTTTTCAACCCTTTTAGGCTTGATGGAAATTCGGCAAGATAATAACAAATTAAACCGAATTTCCTTCAAACCGACATTTATGCCACAAGCTAAACACACAACATATTTCTTATAACGCCCCGATTTTCTGTTAGAGTGAAAATGACCAAAATGCCCCTAAGGTCATTTTCGGCCTGGAATTTATGGAAAGCCCTGACAAAGACTAAGGGCAAACTCAATGTTGGAAGGGATTGGATGACTTGTGTACCTCCCCGGGATCGAAAATCTCGTTTTTCGAGTTTTCGGGTCAAAATGATCAAAACGCCCCTGCAGTGTTTTACCCATTTGTAAGTGCCGGATGAACCCGAAACTTCTCCAGATCGTTTTAAAAGGTGTTTTTATGTAGACTATGACATTAGTTTTAGTCCCGGAAGTCCCGGGCAGTTTTAGTACAAAATTACGGTTTTGCCCTTTAAGGGTACGGTTTTCAAGCTTAATTATGTAATTAAGCGAACCTAAGCAATATTAGGCTCTAATCGAAGATTAATTAATTTTCATAATTAATCTAGAGTAAAAAATATTTATCAAGGTTAATTAGAACCTAAAATTGCTTAAATTGAATTTAAATCTCATTTCAAATTCAAGGTTTCTAGAAAAAGGAATCTTGAATAGTATTTTCTCACTCCAATTCCTTAAATTAAGGAATTGTGTCCACAAGTATTTTATGCATAAAGTGATCTTAATTCTTTACTAATAATGCAAGAACACTCCATAATTATGTCCTAGGACCTCCTAATGACCTCCTTAGCCACCTAAATTCCTAACTTTGAGCCTAAACTAATTAGCACCTAAACACATCACTAACACACAATTACATGAAACAACTTTCCCTCCCCAATTCTGCCTTGATTCAGCTGAAGCCATGCCTCCCTCAAATCCCACATGTTTTAATTTATTTACACTCCAAAAACCATGCTTGAGACCATACTTTTTCCTTACATACACCATACTTGATTATTCCTTCAACTATGCTTGATTTACCAATTAAATAATTAGATGAAATTATCATTTTCCTCCCCATTTTTCTGCTGGAAAACCGCCAGCTTTCCCTTCACCTTCGAGAAGAATTATCTCTTCACAAATCAAGCAAAGAATACCATACTTTGAGCCATGCTTTTGTACACAAAGACCATGCCTCCAACCATGCTTTGAATGACAAGTTGTAAGAGATATTTTTCTCTCTTCCTTGCCATTTCAACTTCGGCCAGCATGCTCAAGGAGACAGCCCCATTGGGTTGTTCTTCTATAAATACCTTGCTTAGTTGCATTGGTGATACTTTAGATCATTTGCCAAGTTTAAGTTTCCAAGCATTCTTTCTAGTTCTTCCTTTTTCTCTCTAGTATCAAGAGTTCTTCCTCTTCTTCATCTTCTTTATTTTCTTCTCTAAACATCATTCCATTACTTTGATCCATCATCTAAACACAAAAGCTTACACAAAAACTCAACCTTTCCTTGTTTCCTTGTGTTGGCCGAAACCATCAAGCCTTTTGGAAGAGCTTATCATCTTGTTTTCTTTCCTCAAAGCTCAAGCTTTTTATCTTCACTCTAGGTAGGAGTGTTTTTCTATACTTTGTTTCTTGAAAAATGAGTTTATCTAACTTTCTCTTGGATTTCTTTTGAAACTTTTCTTTGGTTCTTTTCTTTCTTGAGATTTTGGCCATGAGGCCTTGATGAGCACATGATAGCTCAATGATGAGGACTCCTAGATGATGACTATGTGTTCATTTCAAAGGAACCTCTAGAGCTTGAGGTTTTACTTTCTTTGAGTTTCAACTTCACTTTCTAACTCAAACATAATTTTTACTCAAGAACACCTTTTCTTTTCTTGCTATTTTGAATTCGATTCTTTGTTTCCTCTTCTTTAATATTTCGGTTTTCCATTTCCTTTTTTATCTTTGAGGTTTTGTTTGTTTAAAAAGTTTGTTTTCTTTGAGCTTGATGATGATGTTCAAGAACCTCATAGTTCCTTTGAGAACTTGGTTCAAGAACTCTAGAGCTCTCTTTGTAGTGAGATATATGTTGGGTTGTTACTTTGTTAAAGTCTTGAATGAGCTCTAGCTAAACATAAAATGAATCTTGCATCATGTTTATTTATGCTTTGCATATCATGTTTACTTCCTTGCTATCACTAAATTCCAAGATAATGAATGAACTTGCATTATCATGCTTATATTTCAAGTTCTTACTAATTATCAAAGATAATAATATGTTGCACCTCATATTTATTTTATGCTATCAATTTACTTTCTAATGGAACCTAAAATGAGTGCATGAGCATGTTTACTTTTATGACATCACTTAAATGGACCTAGAGCTCAAAGACTTGCCCATGGTTGTCTCAAACAAAGGTTTAAAAATATTTATTTCCTTTGGTCATAATTCGGCCCTAAGGGGTTTTGATGTTTCTAAGTATTGAAAACTATGTTTCACTTTTTTTTTTAAAGCTTTTATGAGTACAAGGAATATGTAGAACTAAGTTTTATGAATTTAGGACCTTTTGAGACAAAGTTGATTTAGTCACTGCCCTCTTAAATATTCTTATGATTTTAGATGTTAAAAATGTTTATAAATGAGTTTTGAAAGTTTTAAAAAGGTTCCAAGAGAAACTAGTATTTTATGTGCTTTAGAAATTGTGTTTTATGCCTTCATGGAGAATGGTTGCTTCGGTTCTGCCTTGCTATGTTTAGCCACTGTATGAGCTGTGTTAATGAAGATAATATGCTTATGTTTGAGTATAATTAATGTTAAAACTCATATGTGAAAGATAAGAGAAGTTAGAAACTAGAAAGGAATTAATTTGAGAGTTCTAGATCCTTTAATGTTTGAATTTTCTGGATTCTGTCCAGCAAGGTTTAGTAATGCTAATCATGGATTTAAAATTAGTTTAAATGTGTAGGAATAACTCATAAATGGTTTAGGACTTGATCTTGATACCTTAGAAGCAAACTGGACTTAGAAAGGGTCATTGTTGTAGCTCCTAGGTACCCGTAAAGTTAGGATTATGATTTATGCATTCTTGAGGTTTAGAGATGTTCTTGATCATAGTGTGAAGTGAGGAATACTTAGTTATAACCTTATAGATACCTGAGAGTCTAAGTTTGATGATTTATAACTTAGGATGTGAGTTAAGGACCTTAAGGGTCAATGCATAAGACATTAAGAAGTTGTTAATGCTATGGTGTTCATATGATGCAATGATGAGTTGAGATGTTTGTGATTCATGAGAAATTGATTGTTTGAATTATGAGCTTTTCATAGCATGAGGTTTAAATGAGAAATATGTATGTGTGTAAGCTTGCGGCATAAAGAGAATTTGAAGGAAATCCGGTATACATTTGTTATCTTTGCCGAATTTTCGTCAAATCAAAAAGAGACTTGAGAATGTTTTTGAAAGAATTATATGAGTTTAAAACCCTGGATGACATCGGTTCGGCCGAGCACCTCCAGGAGATTTTTTTTTATGTGACAAAGCACTGAGACGCGCTTCCCCCGAGGAGGTGCCGGTTCGGCCGAGTACCCCCGGGAGGAGACAAAACCGTGAGGGTATGAGTAGATGCAGCCTAGCAAAGCGGACAAATTGCAAGGCCATGCGTGGCTAGCAAAGCGTTTCAAAGATGGTATAACCTAAAGAGAGGTGATCCCTGCCCCCTACCCGTACTTGCATAGTCGGGATTATATCGTGATTTATGTTTCGCTTATTCAGATAATAAGCAAGAGCTAGTGACGACTAGTTGAGGTATGAGCTCATAGCCTAGTTATATTTTAGGGTGGCCATATTATGCTAAAGTACCATGATTAATGTCACAAGATGAGGAAAGATTCACCTGAAAGATTTACGTTCTTTTATGCCACTTGTATGATTTCTTAAATGCTATGACCTATTGACTTATATGCTTGAGTATTGCCATGCATCCATACTTATTATGATGCATTCATAACATTAAGAAGCATGCTAAAAGGAATGAACCTTGGATAAGTTGGTTTTATAAATCCTAATAATGAATCTTATATGTATGCTCATTATTTTATAAATAAACGCAAGGTTCTTGTGGATGTCGATGTAACCCTAGGGTAGGAGACTCCTATTGAGATTTCTTTAGCAAAATTTCTCACTCCTCTCTCTCTTTCCTTTCGTCACATCTTCAGAGAGTGAAGGCGACGTTCATGCTTTTCATTGACATGCCAGTATGGGAGATACACTTCGACCCGGACCACCGTTCATATCACTTTGAGGGTCGATGTGCCGTTCGTGTTTTTGTGTACATGGGACGACCTTTCGCTTATCCAGTTTCGAGCTACCAATTGACTCCTACTGCGCCCTTTGGTGGTGACGACATGATCTTTGAGCGCACCCGCCCGCGTGAGGAGCAGTTGCGACGTGCCCGTACCTCTGCCTCCGCCATCCAAAATTTCCCGGAGTACGTACCCTATTCGAGGAGATCCGAGACTGACCAATCTGAGGATTTGCCGACGCATGTTCCTTCAGAGGGTTCAGCCCCTTTTCCCCGATCCCGACATATGGGGAGTGAGGAGACTGTGGTGCAGTCGCGCTTGGCGAGGAGAGCCGAGATGCGTCCGCATCGAGGAGCCCACGTTTAGCCACCTCGTGTGCCTTTCACGTTCCATTGGGCCACTCAGGAGGAGTTAGAGCGTTTCCCCGGCTACCTGCCTTCATCACCCGAGGATCCCCGTCGCCACTAGACTCCATTGGGGAGCTTTCGAGTACCCGCGCTTCTCGAGGATCTTCCCTTCGGCCGTACCCTTTGAGAAGGGATGTAGTCTAGTGCTCGTAGCATAGTAGGAGGGTAGTATTTTGGGTTTTTATCTTTACGTTGTACCATGTACTTTGCTATCTGTTGTATTTCCTTTTCCGTTGTATTTCAGGCTCTGCCCGTTTCTATAAGGGTATGACTAGTTATGTACTTTAACTACTTTATTATTAATGAAATGTTTCTGTTATCTGCATGATCTATGTTCTTCTGATGTATGTTTTTATTTTACAT
This sequence comes from Dalbergia cultrata, assembly GCA_031216105.1. Classification (NCBI taxonomy): domain Eukaryota; kingdom Viridiplantae; phylum Streptophyta; class Magnoliopsida; order Fabales; family Fabaceae; genus Dalbergia; species Dalbergia cultrata. Next base: position 32,476,131 of record CM062351.1, read on the forward strand.
GGTTGTTTATGATTGTTACGCGTGCTTTATGTTTCTGTCATTCGATTGGTTAAGCTCGCAGCTCTCACTTTGTTTTATGTTTTCAAAAAAAAAAATTTACCTGTAATTTCCACTAAGTATTTTAATGAAAGGATGAGACTATGAAGTAATAGCCTAATGTTTAACCTAATGTGTTCTAGAAAGTTGGGTTAAAAATTAGGGTGTTACATTTCTCATGCAATTCTCATGTTCATAATAAACTTAACATCTTAAACAATCATTTCCTAATGCATCATACACATCTCAACATCTTATTATATCATCATAAAATTCAAGACTTCTTAGTGTCTTATGCATTGACCCTTAAGGTCCTTAACTCACAATCTAAGTTATAAATCATCACAACTTAAACTCTGGGGTACTTATAGGCTCATATCTAAGTATTCCTCACTCAATACTATGATCATAAACATTTCTAAACCTCAAGAGTGCAGAATCTAAAATTCTAACTTTATGGGTACCTAGGAGTCACAACAATGACCCTTTCTGAGTTCAGTTTGCTCCTAAGGCTTCAAGATCAACTCCTAAACTAATTATGAGTCATTCCTACACATTTAAACCAATTTAAAACCATAATTATCATTTCTAAACCATGCTGGATAGAATCCAGAAAAATCATATACTAAGGGATCTAAAACTCCCAAATTAATTCTTTTCTAGTTACTAACTTCTCTAATCTTTCACATATGAATTTTAATATTATTTGTACTCAAACATACTCATATTATCATCATCAAAACAGCATAAACAGTGATCAATCATAGCAAGGCAGAACCGAAAAATTCATCTCCATAAAAAGCATAGAACTTGATTTCTAAAGCACATAAAATACTAGTTTTTCTTGGAACCTTTTTGAAACTATCAAAATTTATTTATAAACATTTTTATCATCTAAAATCCTAAAAATATTCTCAAGGGCAGTAGCTAATCTAAATTTATCTCAAGAGGTTTTAAAATCATAAAACTTTGTTCTAAAGATTTCTTGGACTCATATAAGCTTAGAAAAATTAAGAAATATAGGTCTTGATGCTTGTAACAAACAAAACTTCTCAAGGCCGAAATCAAGGCTAAAGAACATATATTTTCAAGCCTTTGTTTGAGACAACAATGGGCAAGTCTTTGAGCTCTAGGTTCTCTTAGGTGATGACATAAAAATAAACATGCTCATGTATTTGTTTTAGCTTTCATTAGAAAGTAAAGTGAGAGCATAAAATAAACATGAGATGCAACTTATTATTATCTTTGATATTTAAGTGAGGACTTGAAATGTAAACATGATAATGCAAGGCTTGAAATATAAATATAATAATGCAACATTCATTATCTTGGTACTTAGTGATAGCAAGGAAAATAAATATGATGTGCAAGGTATAAACATAAATATGAATGCATAGTTCATTTTGAATCTTAGCTAGAGCTCTTACAAGACTTTAGAGATCAACACAACCCAACACTTATCTCATCATAAAGAGAGCTTTAGAGTTCTTGAACCAAGTTCTCAAACGAACTATGTGGTTCTTGAACATCATCATCAAGCTCAAGAACAAGCTTTTTAAAGGAGAATAAAACTTTAAAAAAAATAAGAACCAAAACACATTCTTTTATGACATAAATAGAAATAGAGACACTTTAGAAATTTCAACAAAACCTTTGAAGAGAAACTATGGAGGCCTAAATGCTTAGGAAAAGGAAAAAGAAAGGAAAATCAAAAACTTCACCAAATAAGGAACAAGACTCAAGCTTTAGAGGTTCTTTTGAGATAAACACAAGGTCATCATCCATGAACCCTCATCATCAAGCCATCATAGTCAAGAACAAAGCCTCATGGCCAAAATAGAAAGGAGAGAAAATAAAGAAAAGTTTCAAAAAATAACCAAGAGAAAACTAGAGAAAAACACATTTTCAAGAAAAGCAAGTTTTAGAAAAACACTCCTACCTATAGTGAAGATGAAAATTTGATCTTTTAAAAGGAAATGAGATGAACGACTCCTCCTTGAAGGATGATGATGATTTGACCAAGGGAGAATGGAGAGGATGGAGATGTGTTTTGAGTAAGGTTGTGTTTGAGGTCAAGTGTTTGAGAAGTTTGATGATGATTCAAGGTTATGAGGTGGTGTTTAGAGATTATGAGGTGATTATGTGAGGAAGAGATGAAGAAGATGAATATGAAGAGGAAAGGAAAACTCTCTTGAAACTTGAGAGAAAAAGAAAGAACTCAAAGAAAGCTAAGAAACTTGAAACTTTGTGTAACACCCTAATAGAACCCCATTGTGCTTAAGTTCACATTTGGATTCTATTAGTTGTCACTTATGCCTTACATTTATTTTCTTTTGAAATTAACTTAGAAAAATAGTGGAAGTTTTTTTTTTCTTTAAATAAATTAATTTTTTTAAAACTTAAGCCTGTAATGAGAAGTGAAATACATAGCGCTTTTATAGATAATAATCAAGTTACATTGTGCACTTAATTAAATAAGCGGAATAAGAGACTAAGTGTAGAACTATTATCACATAAACTGGAATATAATCACTTAATACATAAGTCACAACAGGGCATATCATACTGATAAGTTATTACAAATAACAATATAAGTTCTACTATTACTAATTTTTTCTCACAAACTATAATGTAACTAAAGCTCGGAATGCTCCTACTTGAACGGTTTGAAATCTTCACGTGCTACCTCCTTCCTCAGCTATAGCTTCGTTGCTTTAGGTGGACACGTCTGTCTCTGGTAACGACAACGGAAAATAAACATAGGAGTGAGAAATACATGATTTCTCAGTAGGAGTTCCTACTTGTACTAAAAGTGTCATCGTTGTCGTCCCAGTCACTTCGGGTTTATTATAAAAAGGTGAACAGGTAAGGATTCAATTATCAAACTTTCACAAACATGATTAGCCGAAGTGCGCTACTTTTAAACTAATCTTGAACATTAGCAGAAATATCCATTCAGTATTTCATCAAGCATACATATAAACATATCATGTAAAACCACTAATAAGCAATAATCATTTAGGAGCTGCATGCATTTCATGATTAATCATCTTCAACATTCACTTGTTTAGTGATCATCATCTTTCATTTATGTCATCAACATATTTCTTAATTACTCACGGGATGAATGCATCAATGCCTTAGACCACCCTAAAGGGTAATGAGCTCATACCGTGGTCGTCGCCATAACCTTTTTGGTTTTCATTCCGTTCTTTGTGATCTCAACGGTTTAGGGGGTTAAGCCGTGAGTTTAGCTCAAGTCCACTTTTCCAGACTTTCATTGCTACTTTTTCAAACTTTACTTTTATTTTCTTTCCGTTGCCGTAATCTCAATGGTTAAGAGTGAGCTTAGCTCGAGTCCACTTTTCCAGACTTTCATTGCTAATTTCCCAGGCTTTTACTTTTATTATTTCCTTTGAAAATGAATGTATGCATATCATCATGTAATCACAATAAATCATGGGCAATCAATCATTCATCCTCATCATTTCATAACTCATCACCATACATTCACATTACTATAATTCACTTCATGAAACATGGATAATATCATGTAAATCTCATAGTAAACATTTTCATAAATGATTCATATTAAGCAACCAAAGTTATCAAGTTGAGTTCCTAGTGTTCCTAAGAGGTAATGGATGTCTTAGTATTATCTTTTTCTCTTAGTGTTCTTTGTACTCTTAGCATTCCATTAATACATTAATGTACTTCAAAATATTATTATAGGTTCTTTATATATTATTATTATGACTTTCATATAACTTTTGAAGATTATTATTCTACTTAAATTCTTAAAATTCTCTCTTTACAAGACTTGATTCTTTTATTTATAGTTTTGACATCTTTTAGAAGAAAGTTTATAATTCTCTATATACTTGTTATCTCAGCTTAGTAAAGGTAGTTCCAAATTCCTAACTCATCAAATTTTAGCATTTACATCTTTGGAATAGTGTAAATCAACTGTAAACCATGCATAGGAGGGTTCCCAGGAAAGAGAGGTGGGTCACAATGGACATGCTTAAATACCAAGTCTTTCCTTAGCCAGAACCTTTCCAAACTGCACTTTCACAGTACACTATCCCGAAATTTATTTCTCATTCTGTATTTATATGGTACAAAGCTTTATACATAACATATATGGGTGTATTCCTATATGTGTTAGCTCTCCAACAAAGTTGAAATCAGTCCATTTGCATTTTTCTAGAGTGAGTTACACCTATTTTACTACTACAAGGTCAGATTTAAAGTTTCAGTCTTAGGCTCTACTTTAAAACTTTATATCTTGAGCTAGAAAACTCCGTTTTGGGTGATTCTTTTTTGAGAGTGTTCTATAATGAGTCTAGTTTATATTAAAATTATTTTAATTTCAAGATACTTGATATTTTATGAACAGTAGCTTTCGAAGTACCTACTGCCAGAAACAACTAGAAATTCCAACACCTACCATTTTCATGTCTTAAGTTACCTTTATTAAATCAGGTTTCACATACAATCTTTTCAAGTTATATTTGAGTTTGATAACATCATAAGGGTACTCATAACAGAATAGAACATGTCATATTTCTAAAAATATATTTTTCAAATAATCATTTAAAACTTTTGACAATAACTCAAACTTGAGGCATTCTATCAAGGTTAGAAGCCAACAATGCTTGAACAATTAAAGATGAAGCTCCTACCTCTTGTGTAGGGTCTAAAAAGGGTCCTTCTCTTCTTCCTTAAGCTTTGAACAAGAGTCTTTGGAGTGGATGACCCTCCTTGAATCTTGGCTCTAGAACTTGAATGCTTAAGAAAATATTTCTCACTAGAGTTAAAGATTGTAACTCTTGTGAGGGCTAGTGAAAGTTTGGACTTAGCATTGAAGTGTTTGGATGAAGTTTAGAGGATCAAGAGAAGTCTTTGAAGAACATAAGAAGAATGATAGAATAAGAAAGAAAGAACACTTAGGGAGTTTCTGAATTGAAGAGAGTTTGAGGAGTATTTATAGTGGAAAGATTAGAGAAAAAAAGCAAGAAGGAAAGCACTTGGAGCATGATTTATGGAAACATGTTGGCTGAATTTTGGGATGAAAATGCTCCTTGTTTTGTGCAAACATGTTTCCATGTTTGTGACATGTTTCCATGTTTTGTGCAGACATGTTGGATGAAAATGCTCCATGTTTTGTGCAAACATGTTTCCATGTTTTATGCAAACATGTTGGATGAAAATGCTCCATGTTTTGTGCAAAGATGTTAGTGGAGATTTTCTAACCTTTAGTGCATATATGTGATTCAGAAATGTGTATGATGTATGTGGTTAAATTATTGTGTTATCATCTTAATCCAATAGCTTAGATTCATTCTTGTCTAAAGACAAGTCTAGGGATTTGTGCAAATGGCATTGTAGTAATTTCTTTAACTAAGACAAGGATATTTTTGTAATTAGACAATGATAGTGGTATTCTTGTAATTCCATTCATAGAGTAAGGGTATCTTAGTCATTTAATAAGGCAATGGTAGTTTGGTAATTTCCTTTACATAGCAAGGGCATTTTCGTAATTTCCACTAAGTGATGGCATTTTCGTAATTCTTTGCATTTTTCTCTAGACATACTTAAGTAGTCTATTTGTTGTGTTTCATTTGTTCAGATTTTCTTGGTTTTGCTATCGCTAATTAATATTTATCTTAGTTATAAATTTGGGGATGTTACACTTTGCAAATGATCTAAAGTGTTTGCAAGCTCAAGTAAGCAAGGTATTTATAGAAAATGAAAACAAATGAGAGCTCAATAGGAGGAGGGGCTGGCCATAGCAATGAGGCAAGAGGGAAGAGAAAAATATCTCTTACAAGTGGTCATTCAAGCATGGTTTGAGGTATGGAAGTTATGGTGCAAAGTATGGCTTCAAGTATGGTGATTTGGAGTGAATTTTCTTTCAAATTTGAAATGAAATATTTCTTCTAGAAGCATGGAGGGCTGGCAGATTTTGAGCCACAAAAATGAAGGAAAATAGCTTATTTTATCTAGTCATTCACTTAGCAAATCAAGCATGGATGAAAATATGACAAAGTATGGTGTAAGTGAGGTGGAAGAATGGCCTTTTGAGTGCAAGAATTTGAGCATGTGATGAAAAATGGGGGAGGAGTGGCTTCGGCCAGAATGGACAGCAAGGAGGGAGGAAAAATCTTCCATGTAATTGTGTGTTAATGATAGGTTTAAGTGTAGATTAATTTAGGTACAAAGTTAGGAATCATTAAGCATAAGTTTAGGTAACTAAGAATGAGGTTTAGGGATTTTATGACAAGATTAGGAGTGCTCATACATCATTAGAGAATTTAAAACTCATTTATGAATAAACAATTGAAAACACAATTCCATGATTTAAGGAATTAGAGAGAGAATTTACTATTTAAGATTCCATAACTAGAAATCTTGAATTTAAAATAAGATTTGAGTTGAAATCAAGCATTATTAAGTTCTAATTAAATTTAATAAATTATTTTGACCTTGGATTGATTATGGAAATTAATTAATCTTTGATTAGAGCCTAATATTGCTTAGGTTTGCTTAATCATACGATTAAGCTTAAAAACATAAAGCTAGGGGCAAAATCATAATTTTGCACTAATTCTGCTCGGGACCTCCAGGACTAAAATTGAAGTCACAAAATACATAAAAATGCCTTTTAAAACCATCTAGAGAAGTTTTGGGTTCATCTGGCAATTGCAAACGGGTAAAACACCACAGGGATATTTTGGTCATTTTGACCTGAAAACGAGATTTTCGATCCTGGAAAGGTACACAAGCCAACTAATCCCCTTCCAACATTGAGTTTGCCCTTTGAGTACTGCCGGATGGCCTTCCTCGAATTTCGGGTTGAGAATGACCTCAGGGGCATTTTGGTCATTTTTACTCTAATAGAAATCAGGGCGTTACACCTTAAATACGAAATTCCATTAGGATCATACACTTGGGTGGCCATTCCCTCGTGTGATCCCGCCTTCCATCAGGAACCACTGACAAGTTGACCTACACTCATCCATCATGCCCTATCTTCAAATAGCCATGTAACACTCTTATAATCAAGGTTCACCTTGGCTAACGCCACCTGCCATTAGCGGTAATTCCTATCTCAGGCATTTCAAAAACAATTTATAAAGGATCCATTAATTTCATTGCTCAATATCTTTTCCAATTATTTTTATTAAAAACCATACATCATCCATTCCTTGAGTTTATCCCAACTCCATTAATTTTTCAGTCCATCAATACAGTTGGGACTCGGCCCATAAATCATTTTTCAAGTTCTAAAATCCATACTTGTCATATCCAAACCAATCCTTTTAAATTCGGTATAAAGCCATTTATTTGCTTCATGTGGTAACTAAAACAATTTTTTTTATCAATAACAAATAAGTCTCTTAGATACTTAAAATCATGGAAATTTATAGGTTTAGTGAAAATCAGTTGTATGCCAAGTTCTATAAGCGTAAGTTTTGGCTGGATCAAGTGGCATTCCTTGGACATGATAGAGGGAATTGGGGCCATTTGTAATGCTCTCGATATTCCTTTCTTTGATAAAGTCTTCTTTTTTCCTTTTATCCTAACCGCCCTATTCAGAAGCGATGAGAAGTTGGGATGGCTCTCCTTTTCTCTGATCATAAGAGTTTGAAGTGCCTCTGTAATAAGAAAGAATTGAATATGTGATAGAGGAGGTGGATAGAGTGTCTCGATGGACTTTGTGTTGGGATTACCGAGGACATCCACAAGATACGATGTCATATGGGTTATAGTGGACTAGTTAACTAAGTCTGCACACTTTTTACCCATTAGAGCCAACTATCCCTTAGAAAAACTAGCTCACCTATACATTCAAGAGATAGTATGACTGCATAGTGTCCCTTCTACTATAGTTTTTTACGGAGACCCAAGATTTACTTCAAGATTTTGGGAGCCCTTCAAAAGTCATTTGAAACTAAGCTTTATTGAAGTAGTGCTTATCATCCTCAAATTGATAGGTAGACAAAGCGAACTACGCAAACCTTGGAGGACATGTTGAGAGCATGTGTACTTGAACAAAGAGGGAGTTGGGATAAATTGTTGCCATTGGTCGAATTTTCCAATAACAACAATTACTATGCTAGTATTGGCATGGCTGCATACTAAGCTTTGTATTGTAGAAAATGCAAATCTCCTCTATGTTGGTATGATCAATCAAACCACTAAGCAAATACAAAAGTTTTGAAGTAAAATTCTCACTGTCCAAAGTTAGCATAAGAGTTATGCTGACATCCAAAGGAAGCCTCTAGAGTTCCAAGAAAGAGAACATATATTCTTGAAGGTCACTCTTACCATAGGTATAAGTAGAGCTCTAAAAGTTAAGAAGTTGTCACCTTGACTCATAGGTCCTTTTTAAATCCTTCAACGAGTCGGCCTAGTTGTGTATCGAATAGCTCTACCTTCTCATTTGTCAAACCTCCATTATGTCTTTCAGATATCCCAGCTTAGAAATATTATATAGATTTGAGTCATGTATTAGAACCTGAATCCATACAGCTAAAAGATGACCTCATATTTCAAGTACCTCCGATTTAGATCATTGGAAGGGAAACTAAACAGCACAGGAATAAATCTATGCCATTGGTGAAAGTGGTCTAGGGAAGGACAGAGAATAAAGAATACACTTGAGAGCTATAATCAGATATGAAGAATTATCCAAAACTATTTCCAGGAATGAAATTTTGAGGGCAAAATTTTCTTTTAAGGAAGGTGATAATGAAACACCCGTGGTTATTTCACAAATTTTATTTAGACTTTGTTAATCATAATTTCATGATTCTGATAGCATTAGTCGAGTTTGGTAAAGATTAAAAAAAAGTGAATAGTAACTTTGTGGCCCCGCTAGCTTGTCAAGACAATCGAAATCGTAGAATTGAGACTAGGAGATGCCTGAGACTGAGAAAATAAAGGATCAAAGTTAGAAATGGTTAGAAATGGAAAAAAAAAGTTTAGATCTGAAATTAATTTTCAGGTAATGCCTCTTTTATGAGTACGGTATTTTACTTGTCTGGTAAAATTACGATGTGCTGTTTCTTACGCCATATAAAATTTGTGTTGCAAGTTGCCACCTAATATGATAAGTGTGTGGCTTAGGAAAGGCCACACCATTGTCTTCTGTCAAGATTAAATAACAACACATAAATTACTAATTTCAATTATAAGATAAATTTATGTGGTAACTAAACCTAACACATCTTTACACATAAATGAGAAAAAATTTCAAAACATATCTTTTCCTTGACATTTCAACCAGCTTCATACCCATAGAGGCTTCTAAATTTTCTTCAATAAAAAACATCATAAGCTTACAAACAAACCTAAGCTATAATATCAAGCACCAAAAAGTTTGGCACACACACTAAACTATCTCTTATAATTTTTAAATCAACCTCCTTCAAAGGCTCCTTATTTTACACCACCATCAAGGTAACTGTTGTGTTACTACTTTTGGAGGAAAGTTTGGCTGAGTTAGAGTGCAAATTAGGTGTAGAGGCACAAACAAAAGATAAGACAAGTGCAAAGGGCTTCTAATAACAAGTAAGGCCTTATTTGTCCTCTTTTCTTTCAAATTTTATTATGGAATTTTCTGAATGGTTGAGCTTGGAATTTTTCATTTTATTAATTGATATTACATAGATATTGATGTGTTTAATTTGCTGGAGTGTTTGGATGATATTAGAAAATTATTTTTCTCAAAACATGTTTAAACTATGTTATTGGAAATCCTAATTTTAAGTAGGTAGGTGAATTTATTCAAATTTTCTGACCTAGTTAGAGACTTCATATTAAGCAAAAAATTTTATAGGATGCAGCTAACATGTTGAGGTGTCTCTTGTAAAACTTTTGAGCTATTCTAAGTACTTTTGCTATGTCAAAAAAAATTAAGAATCAAACTAGTCAGGATGCTGCCTGAATAGTCAAATTTGGAGTACTAAAATTGTCTAATTTTATTACTATATCAAATGATCAAATTTTATCCTAAAATTTTTATAGGGTGTTAAGGACATCTTGAAGTCAAAATCTGAATTTTTATATGAATTTCTATGTTCATTTGATAGGGTAGAAAAGTTTGGACTTTTGGCTGTTGACTGAGACTGTGTAGTTTTTGACCTTTGAAATTTTGGAATTTTATTAATATAGCTAGAGACCTTATTATGCTTTGAAATGTTTACAGGATCTCATTGATACATTGAATTACCTTTGAAAAATAATTTTGCTCTATTTTGATCATGTTTGATAATTTAACCAGAATTTTCTTTAGAATCAAAATTCTGGCAACACACTAAACTAGCTGAAATTGTGATGAAATGATTATGATTTGATCTCATTTTTGCTATATGAATCTATGAATGATGTTAAGCACATATGAATGTGAATATTTATTACAATTGCTTATTTGTAAAAGAAAGCATAAGATTTTATTTCTTAGGCTGGAGAAAGTAAATCTGGTCAGTCAAGAAAAGTTAACCTGGTTAGGAATAAGTCTGTGTGAGAATTGGAGAAAGTAAATTCAATGATCATGTATAGGAATGAACTCAGTCCTAAAAAATATTCTATTACCCAAAAGTGGAATAAGCCACCATAAGTAAAGGGCCAAGACAGTTAAAGTATCAATTGTTCTAAGTTACTCTCTATGTTATGTGTTAAATGAATAAGTTTATTATTCCATTGAGACAGATGTTTACTTATGAGATTGACATTGACATTATATTCCCATCCTTATGTGTATTCCATGTCTACCTCATATTCAGTAGATAACGCTCACTAGAGGATTCAATGACGCACAGTAGCTGCCAGTTGACCATGTGATATTAGGATTAAAAGCTTAGATACCTACCAATCAGTAGACTTGATCTAGATAAATCCTCTTGTACTTATTCTTTGATAGGTTTTGCTTTAGAGTAGGATTATATTTTGTAATTTGGTATGCGTACTCTAGCTATTGAATGATTGTGCACTATACATTTATACTGAAATGACATGATTACCTATTTGTAAAAAAATAAATTGTTGCTATGATGTATAAATGTGATACGAAGTACCACACTCTTAGTTACGGCGTTAAATCCTTGGTAAAATGTTATAGTTAAAGGGGTGTTACAATTTGTTTGTAGAAAAAGAAACCATCTTTTAAATGATTTGTGATTAATTGTGCATATAGAGAAATTCAGGTCATGAGGCTTACGTGAGGATGAGATTCCTTACATGCTGGTCACGTTCCCAAATCGGGCTGTGACAGTTGACCAATGTATAAAAGGCTCTAATAGCTACAGTAGATATAAAGAATAGAAAAAGAGCAAGATATAATTTCGACAATGTAAAGAACAAAATATGAAGAAAAACTTGTATCTAGATCAAACCCTAAGCCTCTTCTATGAATTAGGCTTTGATACTAGAGCTGAGGATTGTTTAAGATAATTTATAAAAATATAAAAATAATTTAGCTAAAACTTATAAATCTTCTTTTGGAATCTTAGTTCTATGTTCAATTGTAGAAAGTGTAACGCCCCGATTTTCGGCTAGAGTAAAAATGACCAAAATGCCCTTGAGGTCATTTTCGGCCCGAAACTCGAGGATAGCCAACTCGGCAGTCCTTGAGGGGCTAACTCAATGTTTGAAGGGGATTAGTTGACTTGTGTATCTTTTCGGGATCGAAAATCTCGTTTTCTGAGATTTCAGGTCAAAATGACCAAAATACCCCTGTTGTGTTTGACACGGGTACGAGCGTCAGATGGACTCGAAACTTCTCCAGATGATTTTAAAAGGTGTTTTTATGTATTTTGTGACCCCGGTTTTAGTCTCGATGGTCCCGGGCAATTTTTATGCAAAATTATGATTTTGCCCCTAGTTTAGTGTTTTTAAGCTTAATCGCGTGATTAAGCAAACCTAAGCAATATTAGGCTCTAATCGAAGATTAATTAATTTCCATAATTAATTTAGAGTCAAAATAATTTATTAGAGCTAATTAGAACCTAAGATTGATTAATTTAAACTCAAATCTCATTTTAAATTCAAGATTCCTAGTCATGGAATCTTGAATAGTGTTTGCTTTCTCCAATCCATTAAATCATGGAATTGTGTCTATATTGTTTATTCATAAAATGAATTTTAAACCTTCTAAATGTGTATGAGCACTCCTTAATCATGTCTTAAAATTCCTAATCACATTCTTAGTTACCTAAACACATATTTAGGAATTCCTAATCTTGCACCTAATCTAATACACACCTAAACACATCTTTAAACCATCATTAAACAAAAGAAACCTCTCCCCCTCTCTTCTAGAAGCCTCACGGCCACTCCTCCTCCCATGCCTCAAATTTTTTAAATTCAAATGCAATTTCAAGTCCATGACAAGCTTTACTTAACCCAAACTTTGCACCATGCTTACCATGTTTTCATCCATGCTTTGAATGACATTGCATAAGAGATATTTTCTCCTCCAATGCCTCCAAGAAGCTACGGCCAGCCTTCTCCCTTGAGGAGCCTTCATTGTTTTTGTTTTCTATAAATACATGTGTTGAAGAACTTGTGTGAACCTTTAGATCATTTGCTAAGTTTTAGTTTTCAAGCTTTTTTTTGAGTTCTTTCCTTTTCCTCTCAAGTTCTTCATTTCCTCTCAAAGTTCTTAAGAACTTTCTTTCATCTTCATCTTCTTCATTTCCTCTTTGCATCATCAACTCACAACCTCAAACCACAACCTTGAATCATCTCCTAAAGACCCTAAACACTCATTCTCAAACACAAGCTCCCTCAAGACACATCTCCTTTCCTTTCCTCTCTCTTTGGCCGAAGCCTCACCATCACATTAGGAAGAGTTTTTCCTTCCATTCTCACCTTAAAGATCAAGCCTTTGACTTCACACTTGGTAGGGAGTTGCTCTCTAGTTTTGTTTTTACTCAAAAAAGAGATTTTCTCAAAGTTTCTCTTGGTTTCTTTTTAAGTTTTTCCTTGCTTCTTTCTTTTCTTTTCATTTCGGCCTCAAGGCCTCATTTTGAGCATGATAGCTTGATGATGAGTGTTTCTAGATGATGACCTTGTGTTCATCTCAAAGAAACCTCTAAAGCTTGAGTTTTTCCTTTCTTTGAACTTAATCTATATTACTTAGCTCACATGGTTTTTCAACTTAAGAAAAATTAATCTAAGGTTTTCAAAAAGCCCAAGCCTACCTTTGTCAACCTTAAAGTTGGCCAGCACGTTCTAGAGATCTTCTCTAGATAGGGGTTTTGGGTACTTAATAAAGAACATGACATAGTTTCATTCTCTTTTCCTTTCCTTGTATGTTTTCGGTTCTTGTTTTCTTTTCCTCTATATTTCGGCCTTGGTTCCTATTTCCTTATGGTTTTGTTTTCTTTTGAGTTTACTTTCTTTGAGCTTGATGATGATGTTCAAGGATCATGTAGTTCCTTTGAGAACTTGGTTCAAGAACTCTAGAGCTCACTTTGTTGATGAGATAAGTGTTGGGTTGAGATTTTTTATTATCTCTAAAAGTCTTATATGAGCTCTAAGTTAAGATAAAAAGGACTTGCATTCATATTTACTTTTATGTCATCACTAAATGCTCAAGACTAAAGAATCAACTTGCATCTCCATATTTATATTTGTGTTCTCACTAAATCTCTAAAGATAATAATGGATTCGCATAGCATATTTATTTTATGCTCTCACCTCTTAATCAAGACTAAAACAAAGTGCATTGCATATTTATGTTTATGTTATAACTTAAGAGATTTAGAGCTCATGGACTTACCCATTATTGTCTCAACAAAGTTTGAAAATATATGCCTTTTACCTCTTTGATTTTCGGCCTTGTGATGATGTTGGATCTTAGAATGAGATTCACCTAGTTACAAGTGCTAAAACTTGTATTTCATGATTTTCCTAAGCTTAGATGATTTTAAGAAATGTTTTGAGCGAGGTTTTATGTTTAAAACACTCTTGAGATTTATTTAAAATGGCTACTGCCCTCACATGTTTTATAATGGTTTTGATGAAATAAATTGTTTCCAAGTGAGTTTTGAAAATTTTAAAAAGGTTCCAAGAGAAACTAGCAATTTATGTGCTTTAAAAATGAAGTTTTATGCATTGTTTGATGGAGATGTTTTCGGTTCTGTTTGGTTGGTATGCTCACTGTATAATGCTGTTTTGATGATGATAATGTGAGTATGATCATGTATAATTAATGCTAAAATTCATTTGAGAAAGTTAAGATAAGTTAGTAACTAGAAAGGAATTAATTTGAGACTTTTAGATCCCTTAGAAATGTAATTTTCTGGATTCTGTCCAGCAAAGTTTAAAATTAGAAATCATAGTTTATAATTAGTTTAAATGTGTAGGAACTACTTATAATTGGTTTAGGAACTGATCTTGATGCTTTAGGAACAAATCAAACTTAGAAAGGGTCAAAATTGTGACTCCTAGGTACCCGTAAAGTGTAAATTATGGATTCTACACTCTTGAGGTTTAGAATTGTTTATGATCATAGAATTGAGTGAGGAATACTTAGATATGAGCCTATAGGTACCCGAGAGCTTAAGTTGTGATGATAGATAACTTATATATCAAGTTAAAGGACCTTAAGGGTCAAAGCATAAGACATTAAGAGACTTTGATGTTTTAAGTTTGATAATGCAAGTATGATGTGTTGATGCATATGCTTTGTTGATGCATGAGCTATGATGAAGTGATTTATTGAAATGTTAAGTCTATCATGAGTATGAAAGATGAATGAGAAATGTGTATGTGTTATAGACTTGTGGCATAAAGTTGGTTTGAAGGAAATTCGATGTACAGCCGTTATGCTGCTGAATTTCCATCAAACCTAAAGGATTTGAGAATGTTTTTGAAGTACCATATGAGATTAAAACCCTAGGTGACACCGGTTCGGCTGAGCACCCCTAGGAGATTTTTATGTGACAAAGCACTGAGACGCGCTTTCCTGGGTGACACCGGTTCAGCTGAGCACCCCTAGGAAAGACAAATCCGTGAGAGTATGAGTATATGCAGCCTACCAAAGTTGACAAATTGCTATGGCTAGATGCCCACAAAGCATTTCAAAGAGGGTATATCCTAAGAGAGGTGATCCCTAAGCCCCCTAACCCGTACTCGAGGAGTCGGGATTATTTTATTATGTTTTGCTTATTCAAATAATAAGCAAGAACTAGGGACTACTAGTTAAGGTATGAGCTTATAACCTACACGTTTTAGAGTGGCCCTATAATGCTATAGTATGATGATTTATGTCACAGAGTTAAGGAAAGTTCCACATGAAAGATTTATGCCCCTTTATGCCATTTGTATGCCCCTTTCTGAGTACTTGTTTAAAGTGTTGCCATGCATTCATGTTTTGATATGTTGCATTCATGTTTTGATATGTTGCATTCATGATATTAAGATGCATTTTAAAAGGAATGAACCTTGGATAATTTAGATTTATAAAACCTAATAATGAATCTTATGTGCATGTACACCTTTGTAAATAAACCCAAGGTTCCTGAGGATGTGAACGATATAACCTTAGATAGGAGATCCCTACTGAGATTCTTTAGTAAGATTCTCACTCCATTCTCTTCTTTCTTTCTCTCCCGTCACATCTTCAGAGCTCGATGGCGACTTTCGTGCTATTCATTGATACGCCAGTTTGGGAGGTGCATTACGACTCGGATCACCGCTCCTATCACTTCGAGGGTCGATGCGCCGTACGTGTTTTTGTATATATGGGACGACCATTTGCTTATCCTGTGTCCAGCTACCGGTTCACTCCCACTGCTTCTTTTGGCGATGATAATCTGATCTTCGAGCGCACTCGCCCCGCGATGAGCAGACTCATCGTGCTCGATCATTCGCCTTGGCTGTACGTGACTATCCTGAGTATATTCCCCACTCGCAGTGATCGGAGACTAATCCATCCAAGGACTCCCCGACGCACATCTTTTCAGAGGGCTTTGCTCCTACGGTCCCGATGGACATTGGTGGTCATAGCGAGGCTACAGTGACTCAGCCCCGTCGAGCTCGACGACCAGAGATGCGTCCACGCCGTGGGGGGCATACCCGACCCCTGTTCCGTTTGTTCACCTCCGAGGAGCTCGCACAGTTTCCCGGATACATACCTCAGGGTTCTCGCCGCCAATAGACTTTGTTGGAGGGCTTTTCGAGTGGTCGAGCTGTCATGAGGGTTTCCCCTTCTGCAGTATCTTTTGGTAAGGGTATTCTAGTTTAGCACTCATAGCTTTAGTGGGAGGGTAGTGTAGTTGGTTTTTATTTTGCCGTCGTACCATGTATTTTACTACTTTTGTATTTTCCTGTTTTTTTCCCTATATCGAAAGCTCAACCCGATTCTATAAGGGTGTGACTCTATGTATTTCTAATTATGTTATTAATGGAATGTTTCTTTGTTGAATTGTTGACTGTTCTATGCCTCTATATATCTGATCATGTTGTGATTTATCTTCCCGTATCTCGATGCACGCGGCTCTCACTTTGATTTTATATTTCAAAAAACAATTTACCCGTAATTTCCGCTAAGTATTTTAATAAAAGAATGAGACTAAGAAGTAATGACCTAACGATTAACCTAATGTGTTCTAGAGTATTGGGTTAAAAATTAGGGTGTTACAGAAAGCCTACAATATAAATAGGTTAATCTTAAATAAGTTTGATAATTTTGTGATCTATTTTCTAAATCAAAAAGTCCTTTTAAAACTTGTAATTTAAGTTTATTAAGTACTTCTAGTCTTAATATGAGAGAATATAATGGATAAATTTAAGAGCGACTTAAATAGTCAAGATATTCTTGGCACAAATTGATATAAAAGTCTATAGAAAGAAACATAAAGCATAATTGGTCTCTAAAAGATGGTTTAGCCGGAGCAGGATCGTTTTCAATAGAATCTCGCTGATCCAATACTTGGTTCTAATCTCTTTGTAATTTTTTCATTTAAGTCTAAACTTATATGCAGGAATCATAAAATATAGAAGACTTACAAATATTTGCTAAAATCTTTGAAAACTTTATTAGATGTTGAAGGATTTGTACAATTGAAGGGAAATAGACACAAGTTTTTCTGAGTGATTATACACGAATGTTTTTTCTGAGTGCACAACTTGGATTATATAGAGGGTCTTTCTAACTATTACAATGATTGCTAATTTACATGATAAACTTCAATAATTATGCTTTTCTTAAAGATGATCTTGTTGTCTTCTGCTTTCACTATTGAAGGATTCTACCGACATCTTCTTTTCCTGTTGGCAGATGCTCTTACCATTCTGCAATGCTGATAGTTTTTTTTGTTTTTTCTGCTTTTATTGTGTAGAGATGCTGCTGACACTTGATTTTAATGTTATGCTTTTTCTTTTCTTCAAAATTCATATTGATCTTTTGTGTCTTCAAAATAATGGCCTAGGCTTGAAGTGACATCTTCATCCTCTTCTGATTTGGACGACGTGGTTTTTAAATGTTCTTTCATTTCTTCCTCTAATGTAGCTACTGCTAATGCTGCTAAAATTTTATGTTTCTGAGCTAGCAACTGTGTTTCCTTTTTAGATTCTTCTTTATTGAAAGCACTTGTAGAAGTGCGACATTTTAGTGGACTACTTCTTTTATTTTGTGAATAGGCCATCCATTCGTCAATGGCTCTTTTGCTTATCATATTCATATCATAATTATTCCACCATCTCACCTTGATTATTCTTACTAAATATTGGAGACTTGTATCTCTTGCAAACTTAGCTGAATCATAATCCTAAGATATGATCCAACAAACTCCCATGGTTGTAATCAAAGATATGAATTTGAATTCGAAAAAAAATGGGGTTTTGGCTTTAAAATATTCATAACTCATATAAGCTTCTCTTGGAAAAATTATTGTTATTGGTCCAAAATGAATGAACCATTTGAGTTGGCAATTTACAATAATAACAAACTCTTGGTGTAATATTTTTATCTATCACAATACCAAAGAACTACACTTTTGGAGTACAAATGGTAAAATCAGAAAGATCTCACCAAAAAACCTAGGAAAGGAGTCTCTAAAGTGCCACATCATCAAGTGACAGCCATGTCGACAACAAATGGAGAAGGCTTGGTCAGCACCGATCAAAGGAGGTTGGGATTAGGTCAACACATGGAGTGAATTAGCATGGATCTAGGCTTGGTGTGTTCTTTACACTCGTCAACAAAACAAGCTGTGCGTGAGGTGGCGGATAGTGGAGATCCTTGGACGTGCTTGACTGGTGGTGGATGGTGGTCATGATGGTGCTAGCAGTGTTAAGAACAAAGCATTGGAGGATGACGAAACGAGGATCATAGTAGAAAGGAACATTGGTGTGCACGACATAAATTGAAGAAAAACTCAAATTTTATGGGATATGGGATAAGCTCGAAAAAACTCGTTGGAACAAAATCAAGAACCTAAGCTCTTGACACTATGTTAAAAACTAAGGGAAAAATAAAAACAATAGAATTAGGCTAAATAAGTGTATAATCTTATATGTATTTCTGTATAAACATTAAGTGTCTATTTATAAGCCTAGAATAATAAATACAAAGAATTAAAAAATAAATCAACCTAATCCCAACTTGATACAGATCAAATTACAATCACTGTAATATCTAACAATATTTGACCATATTATAACACTCAAGATTTAGACATTTAACATGTGAATATGTGAAATTTTAGATTAAAGAGTTGCCTATAAATATTTTAAAACCCCTCAACGGCAAGGGACCCCAATCCAGAACACATCATTTATTTTATCTAGTCATACTACTTTAGCTTTTAAGCCATTACTTTCTGTTATTTACCTTATTTTCCTTGAGATACCCTTCTCAACATCTATAATTATAATTCAGACTCCTGGAAATCTTATTGTTACTTTTCCAAATATCTAGAGTTCAACCAATTACAATTCATTTTGTCTCTCTACTCTTTGTTCTTCGTCTTAGATTGTTCTTAACTAAAGACTTATTATTACGTTCTTCGAAAACTCATTCAAAGAGCTGATTTCCCACTTTAGGGTAATTGTTTGATTCTTGGAATCACTATAATGCTCATTTGGGGCTGGGCAATTTCGAGATTTGGACACACTAAGCTGAAATTAGCCCTAACACGTAGTTCGAATAGATTGGAATTTCTATTGCCACAGGGAAACTCCATGAAACGATGTTTGACTCTCAAGAACTCGATTCAAGGGCATCAGAGTTCTATATGCTGATTTTGTGTTCGTGTTAACTATTTATATGCTCTGCTCTGTATGTTCTTGTAACTATATGCTGATTTTGTGTTAGTGTCTATAAACGTCAGCCGATGAGTTGAGTGCTAAATGCTGGTACTAAAGCAATTCACAGATATTCTTCCTAAAGTCAATTAAAAATGTCTTCTCTAGATGTTACACCAAACAGAATGAAGAAACATCAAAATTGTATCATACAATGTCTCGTAAATAACCTGTAATACCTTACCTACAATTTACATGTTCCCTTCGATTTTGGCAATTATCCAGCAAGTGAGAAGGAAAGATGCATGCAAAAGCTTCTACCCTAAATGGTCTTGGTTTACTGGGAGTTGCTATATTCTCTTCCTGCTTTTTGATTGCAGGCTTGTCAACAAACCAGCAGACTTTTCACAATGCCCAAAGCCTCATTGCACCCCAAAAAAATAAATAAATAAATAAATAAATAAAGAAGGAAAGAACAGAAAACAATTTCCCCCAAAAAAGAACACGGCAAAATGATGTACACGACTCAAAATCAGATACCCCTAAGTACGAAATGAGAGACAGCAGATTTGACATGGTTAGACTGGCTAAAATTGTCCTGGCAGGCAGATGCTACTTGGCACAAAAATCAGATTTGAATCTGGTCAGGTTCTGGGAGAATTTGTCCCTATTCTTACCATCCAAGCTGAGCGTCACATCTGCCATAAGCTTGTCAAAGCACAAAGAGAGCCGCTGGTGTTGCTCTGGTGGCTGCACAATAAATTGAAAACATTTAAGATTTTGCAACTTGAAATTACAGTTAATTCAATGGCAAGTGGAGTATCTAGGCACTGGCCAGAGTACAAAGTCAAGGAGAAGGAAATAGGCTAAGACTGTAGAAACACTTAGGTAGTTTCTTAGCTTTTGTCAAAAATCGTAAACTTTATATTCCGTGTGACACACCATATATCCTGCTTATGCTAAATTAAGGTTAAATACCAAGGGGAGAAAGACTTAATCAAATATTTAAGAAATAGCATGGCCTTCTTGATAATTTTGCTGAAGATACAATAAATGTTTCACGTGTTTCTGGAAAAAAAATGTGAACTGTCCTGTAGCACTCATTTATCAATTTCCAAAGTCAACCTCTTGGTTTGGTATCCCATTTAGTTTACACGTCACTAAAAGATCACAAGAGATTATACCTAAATTTCTGGTCATCTTATGTTCAAGAAATGAAGTATATAGATAGCCTTAGAATTACACACGTGAATTGTTTGGTAGCACTCATTTCAGCATTTCGTAAGTTAACTTCAGTTTTCTCTACCTGCTTAAATTTTCAGATCACAGAGAGATATGATTATATGAAACTAAATGCCCTAGCATTATGCATTAACTATACAAAGTCAAACTTATTCACATTGCAATTTGTTGAATTAATAAGATGCAGGTAAAGAAGAAGGTAAAAAGTGAGATTAAAGGGTTTGAATAATATTCTCTTACGTATAATACGAAACAAAATACAAACCTAACAGTCTTCCTGATAACTACTAACAATATATATATATATAGGCCATATCACATGATTGAGAGGAGATTCTTACAATCGTTATATCAAAATTAATGATTGAGATTAAATCAGCTAATTAAAAATAAATTGTCATGTGACCACTTATATTGATCTTCCTAAACTGCTATGGTTGTAAGAGTCTCCTCTCATCTTTCACAATAACCAAGCCCTTGCACGTGATTTGGCCCCTACATATATAGCGAGAATTCATTTACTTCAAAAGTAAGTCATGTACACTTCTTCCTATAGTTATCAATAGTGCACGACAGTGGCACTATCGCCCCGTAGCGTCATGTTGCAGCCCTAACCCGCTCCAAGGAAGCCATTGCACCGCGTATGGAGGTTGCAGTTGTTGTGGGCACTAATTGTGAAGGATCACATGCCAAATTGCAGAATAGCGGCCGCGATTGCAAGAGACGCCGTGAAATGGAGAGTTTTATAGATAGAAATCCCTTTTTCTCTAGCTTCCCATCTTGACGCTTCTTCTAATCTTTCCTTGACGGCGCAATTGAGCTCTCTTGTTTAGGCTTTTTACTTTCGTCTACCTAGTTTAGGGTTTTTTGATGTGCTAAAACCTTTATTGGGCTGATTCCCATTTGGGCTGATAATTTTTTCTCTTCTTCTTTGAAAAGAATTGTTGGGCCTTTAAGTCTTAGAGGCTTAGGTTCCTGAGTATGATGCTGTTTTATTTAATTCCTCTAATATACTACTAAACTTATCATCCCCAAAATGGAAAAAAAAAAAAATACCACTACGCTTTTATTATTTATTTCTCGGTTATGCACTATGCTTTTATTTATTCACTTGTTATTTATGCAGTAAATCAATGATGTGTTTAATATATTTGATAATAACTTTGGATTATTAATAATAAATATAGGTAAAATCTTTGTTAATATTCCAATTTTTCAGTATATATATGTATGTAGTAGATTACATAATGTCTCTCTATATTTTTTAAAATAGTGGCTATCCCGCTATGCACTATCCCATTGTAGCGATTTTGGAGCTGGCCGCTCTGCGCCGCTATCTGGGATTGACAACTATACTTCTTCCATTCAATAACTTTGTATGGCATGAAATTTAATCAATCCAATCTAGGGGTATTCATAACCCGGATTGTCCTAAGCTTATTTTTATATTGACATGGTTGTTTTGAATAATATATAGGTAAAATCTCTCTTAAACTTTGTTTCTTATTTATAAAATTTTATATTTTTACTATGTAAATGCCCAAATCTACATATATAGTTTAAAGATTGGGTTGACCCAATTCAACCTAGTCACTAGTGAGGTCATTACAAGGTCAAGTTTGAGTTCCAGAAAATGACTCGGCCTATAAATCAGGTTTGGTCCAACAAGCACGGTGATTCCAATCGTTGAATTATATAATATTATATTGATGATAAAAAATGTCAAATTTTAAAAAAATTGGACAATATTTATATATTATCATAGTCAATATTTACATATTTCAAAAACATATTATGCTTTAAAATTGTGAGAATATGTAAATATCATTAATTAGGAAAATCATATATGTAATTTGGTAGATCATATTTTTGTAAATCTCCTGTATTTATTAAATAGTGTCTGTATATTTCATTATCTGTTGTGTAGTTGAGATACATGGATTCCCATATATCTTTCTCTTTTTCTCTGTTTTTCAACATGGTATCAGAGCTTGAGAGCAAGGCAACCCTAATTCATGTCGTAAAATTTTATCCTACCAAACCATGTCTTCCTTCCGGTTTGCGATGCTTTCCCGTGTTGTGTCTCAACACCACTAGAGCCAAAACCTACTATTCGTAGCCTAGCACCATTGTTGGTGAATTCTCCAATGCCGATTCTAATCATCGACCCCACCCCCAACATCATCTCCTCCTATGTGGCCCACCTTTACCGATGACATACGCAAAAAACCTCATATGCTCCTTGGGTGTGTTTGCTCTGTTCTAATGTACATCGATGCTTCTTGCAATGTCTGGCGGTATGTCCGAAAAGCTCTCCGGCCGCCATGCTCATGCCGCCATTCTCTTTCCGGATCTGTCCTTGGTGTCGTGATTCGGGCTCTCTCTGGCAACGTCGAGCTTTGGAAATTCCAATTCTGTCCCCTGCCTCACTGACCTAAGACTTCCTAGCAACTCTTCCTCTGAACCTCGGGGTGTTACGAAGATTGAGCTTCTAGCTTTTACTCGTTATGTCAGTGTGCCTCTTTCCACTGACAAGCTTGATGGCAACAATTATAATACATGGGCATTGGACATCAAACTTTGGCCCACAGGACATAACTATGCCAACCATCCCACCAAGAAGGAAGACACCCCTCTAACTAAGCGCTCTCGTTGCATTAAAATTGATGCCCAGTTATGCAACATCCTCAAGTCCACCATTGATCCCTGCATCAAACAGATCTTCCAGGCTCATGTCACTTGTAAATCCGTTTGGACACAGACGACGACACTGAATGTCTGTATGGGGCATGTCAGAATCTCATAAGTGTCATTGCTTCTCACTAAATGAATGGTTTTAAGTCCTCTTATTTGGGTAGGATTCATGGTGCTCTCTGCTTTCAATGAGCTCTTGCCCCCTACTGATACCCTAGTGAAAGAGTTAACTTGAAGAGTTTAAAATGCAAATGTATGTTTAAATGTACTTAAAGTTCTCCTCTTTTATAAAGGGATTACAGAAGGTGAATAACTAAAAGTAGGGAAATTACTGGCCTAAAAAAGGAAAGATTTTCTAGTCATAAAAGATTTCCTAGAATAATAGAGTAACCCTTTCCCAGGTGACCCCTTCAAATATCTTAGGATCCTGGAGACAACTTCCATGTGTTCTGAGCCTGGTGAGTGCATAAACTGGCTTACCTTGCAAAGGCTATGTGGACGTGTGCGAGATAGATAGAATAGCCTTCCCACCAGTCGTTGATACCTTCCTTTGTCCATACATTTTCTGGTTCTACTAGCTACAACTTTATATTGGGCTCCATGGGTGATTCTGCAGCCTTGCATTTGAGTAATCTAGTCTCCTTCAAAAGGTCCATAATGCATTTCCTTTGATTCATAAAAATACCTTCCTTGGACCTAGAAATTTCAATTCCAAGGAAGTATTTCAAGCCAAGTTCCTTGATTTCTCAAGCCTTTTGAACCATGCCCTTGGAGATTGTTTTAGTCCATATAGGGCCTTCTTAAGTCTGCACACCTTGTTCCTCCCAAGTTCTTCCTCAAATCCTGGGGGAAGACTCATAAACATAGCTCCCAAGTTCTCCCACTTCATCCTTACATCATCATAGCTCTACAGGTTTCCTTTCTTCAAACTTTCTGAAAAGACTTCACCAATTGAGGACAGAGTTGTTCTTCCAATAATTCTGCCACAAACTTCATCTAGTTCCTCATTTAGACCTGCAAAACATTGGAATATCCTTCCTTCTCCCACTATTGTGCTGGTGATGTTTAGCATCCTCAGCTGAATTCCACTTGTAAGTGTTGAAGTGGTCAAGGTCCTGCCATACCTGCTTCAAGGTATGGAAGTAATTTGTCACGTTGCCACCTCCCTTGTGCAATCTCTCTTGCTTATACGGTGAGTTTATAAATCTGGGACTTATTTCCAAGGTTAGAGTACATCTCCATGACACTATCCCACAATTCCTTGGCTGTTGAATAGTACATATAGTTACTGCTGATATCCTCCTCCATTGAGTTCACCAGCCATGTCATCACCATAGAGTTTTCAACATCAAACACATTGTATTGTAGGTTAGTAATGCCAAGCTGGCTTCGCTAGCCGGTGAGGTAACCAATCTTTCATCTGCCACGAATGTACAGCTGAACCGATTGAGACCACCGGAGGTATTTTGACCCATTGAGTTGAAAGTAGTGATCTGAACTGGATGGGAGTCCCCAACCAGCATCTTTCGCCCAGATTTGGGAGTGGCGTTCTCCTTTTCTAATCATTGCCAACGATTGAGGAATTGTCAGCCATGGCTGTAAATAAGAGGCACAGCGCACAAAGATCTTGCTCTAATGCCAACTTGAAGAGTTTAGAATGTGTATGTATGTTCAAATGTATAGAAAGGTTTCCTCTTTATAGAGGGATTACAGAAGGTGAATAACTAAAAATAGGGAAATTACTAGCCTAAAAAGGAAAGATTTTTTGGTCATAAAAGATTTCCTAAAACAGAATAAACTAAATAAAGGAAATAATAAAGCAATTAGATCTAATTACAAAAATGGAATTAGGGATAAGAATCAGAGAATCAAATCGGATTTAATGTCCTCCTTGACACCCTATCCACAGGTTATAACTGTGTAGCACTTTCTTTATGCTCATGGCCCTTTATGATTTGCCTTTGGAGTACTCTACCACCCATGATCAACTTCTGGCTCTCCTGATTGTGTCTACCCTCTCTACGACATCCACCTCTTTCCTACCAAACAATCCCCTGAGTTGGTCATTCCTTCGACCTCGGTTGATACTTCTACCCTTGCCTTGCAAAGTGCCAACCATGGTCGTTCCCGGGAGCCTTGTCCAAATATTTGTCTCATGAATTTCAAACATTTTTGGCTTCTCATGGCATGCTTAACCAAACGTCTTATGCTCATACACCTAAACAAAATGGGGTTACTGAGCGCAAGAGCTGTCATCTTATTGAAACAACACATACTCTTTTTCATAGTCATGTACCCTTTCATTTTTTTTTTGGGGGGGGGGGGGATGTTGTTTTAACTCCATGTTATTTAATTAATTGCATGCCCTCATCTATTTTAGTCATGTACCATTTCATGTGGACCCCACATAGTACACATGTCCTCCAATCATTTGGAACACCTCAGAGCTTCATGAATGAAGCATTTTTCCTAGGTTCATCTAAGAAGCCACCTAAAATTTATTCTTTGATTATTTGTTTATAAAATAATTGATCTTACTGCAAATAATTTAAAAACCCCAATTAGATCAAATTAATAAAAAAAATTCAAATTTAAATTATTTAAATTTGAAAAGAACACAATAGATATTTATAAAAGAATAATCTAAATATACATAATTTAAAAACCTTGATTGGATTAGTTGTGTTAGCGAATATCTTCTTCAAATCAATAACAATTGAAATTTAAATTATTTAAGTTTAGAAAGAACATGCTATCATGGAATAAATTCAAAAGATAGCACGTCAAATCTTTTAAATAATGTGAATGTAAAGGGAAATAAATAATTTAGAAATAATTAATTTGACAAAACATTTTCTAATTGTTATATATAAGTCAGTTTCTTATAAAATAATTTCAAATTGTTTAAATTTTTTCTTTTTTTAAAGGTTCATGACATACAAAGATGTCAATTAGTAGTCTTTATTAAATGAAAATGAACAAATGACTGACTAAAGATAAGACAAAAACCCTAAGATAAAGATCAGGTTCTTAATAATGTAAGATCACTAAAAATAAGGTAACATAGTATCCTAATTAGAAGCAATAGGTTAGTGATGGGGGACTTGCATAGCAAGGAGGAGGTTATTCTGTTAGAAATAAGAAATATTTATTAATATCTTTATTATATCTTCGAATATCTCATATCATATCTTAGATTGATTTAGATTTATTTAGATTGATTCTATCATTATCTTTAGATTTTATCTTTGCCTTATAAATAGGATTATCTCATTGTATTACAATAGCACAATATATCTAATTACTTTCATATTCCTGAGTGTCTATTCTCTCTCTTTTCTTCCTCTACTATCTAAAAACCCTCAATTTCAACACATAAGTTCAAACTTCATTGTCACCAATGAATTATCCTAATATATTATCCATCACTCCCTTTCTTATACACCAATGCGTTTTATTTATCTATTATAAGAATGACATGAATTAACAATCATTTAATAAATATCAAATGGTAATGGCAATGGATTAACTAAATCCAATTTAACTATTATGACTGCATTAACACAAGGCATTCTAAAATTGCAGTTTGAGTGAGACCATAATACTGCTAATTTAAGTGGAGATATTGGGTTTTGGACTTACATATGAAGCCAAAATTTGATCCTTGACATTTGTGAACACCTGCCACAAAATAGCAAGTCAATACGCAATTATATACAATTGATGCTACAGGATCTGGATAGGGATGAAGGAAAAGAGAGAAGATGATATTTAATTGATATGTGATAGATGTATTTGGGCCAGTTTGGTTTAGCTTTAAGAAAAAGTACTTTCTCAATGCAGAATTAGAAGCGCAAGCAAAAATAAAAGTAGAAAATTACTTTATTATGAGAAGAAATTATGAAAGTATTTTTTACTACAATCAAAAGTTGTTGAGTTGTGTTTATATATATATATATATATATAAACATTTCTTGTAATAGAATTATAAATGAGGATATGAAATTCTAAAGGACGTGGGAAGGGTGGTAGTGGTCTGTTAGTCTCCTTGCAAAAATTTAACGATAAATGGGTAAAAAGAGTGATTGTGCATTTGTTAGGTATTTTTATTGTGTCTCCCTCTCTTCATCTTGATGAAATTCTTTTATCGGAAAGGAAAAAAAAAAAAAGAAAAAACAGCAGAACAAATTTGCCCTTAACTACTTAATCCCTACATTTTGAATAAGAAATGTCAAAACCAACTACTGGGGGATTATGCATTTTGATTAGCAATAACAATATGTGAGGAAAAGCTTGCGAAACAAGTATGAAATCAGCATATGAAAGTTAACATAATAATGATAGGATTGTCGAATAATTACCTCCTTGCTGATTAGTATCATGCTCAGAATAGCTCTGCTAAGACTCCACTGATTGCCACGGTCCTCCAATATAACAACCTCAAATAGGGTTCTCAACATCTAAACGAAAACAACTTTTCAGAAAACTATAAAGACTAGACATTCTTAATTAAATCAGGTAGAACAATGATGCCGTAGCCTGACTCATGCATTATTGAAATAGGTTATCTCGCAGCAGTCTTTGGGTCAAATTCTATTTGCTTGTCAGAGACGGAATATGATAGTTTCTCAACATTACACACAATGCACAATTGTTTGTGTTTACATCGACTACTGAAACGGAAATTGATATACATGTCAACATGATCTTAGAGTTTAAAAATCTACGGCCGAAGAATGAATTTTATTACCATAAAAAGTTTTATGCTATGTTTGTCCAAAATGGTTGTTATAGAATACTACTCTTTTTTACGGATAAGTCAATATAACCATAATGACTAAATCAGAAAGGTAATTTGAGAAACAAATCATCAGTTCCCTCATTTAGCTGTTGACTATTGCAAAAATATTATTATTTTTTGCAAAACAATTCTAAATGAAATACCTTTGGATGATGATAACCTGTATAATTAATCATTTGAGTTAAAAAAAAAAAACCTTTAGTTGTGGCAATAACAAAAAACTACACTCTAGTTTCATCTCAAAATGAAGAAAATCATTAGAAACGAATATTGTTAATTTTTACCTACATTCTTAGAGTGCATGTATCTGTAGTTATTCACCAATAGTTCCACAAAAGAATAAGTTGAAATTATTAATAAAAAGTGTTGATAAACAAACAATCAATGGCCTGGTACATATGATTTATATTTATCAAATGAAAACTTGATGAGGGTTTTGTTGGGGTTTTACCCTCCAACATCGAGAAGAAGTTAAAGTCTTGCAAGAGTGTTGGCCTATAAACATGGTTTTTGACTGTTGGGTTTAGATATCCTCCAAGAGTGGGAGTGATCCATATAGGTAGTTGTTGGGAGTTGTCCATGTGGAGTAATAATTTGTAAGGATAGTTTGCAACAATAGACATGCAAAAGTTGCAAATAATGACAGATTTTGGAACTCCTCATAGGGGTTGTGGACATAGGTTAGAAGGACCGAACCACGTTAAATATTGTGTTGTTTCCTTTAGTGAAAGAGTTTATTTTTGTATTTCTTTTGTTTTATTTGCTCAACAAGTGATATCAGAGCCAATGGTTTGAGTCAGTTGGGCTTGGTCAAATATTGGTGTGAATGATAGTTTTTTGGAACCATGAGATCCTTTGTGTTAAGAGTCTTCTTGGTAATGTGGAGATCAGGTGTCGTGTCCTGTGAGCAACAACAATAGAAGTGAAGAGAGCTTTTGTCCAAAGTCTTGGCAATATGGAGGTCAAGTAGCGTGTTTTGTGTGCAACGGCAATACAAGTGAATAGAGCAGATGTGGCTCGTTTACACTATTGAATACTCGGAAAATACAAGGATTTTGGAAGAAGAATGTTTATGGAGACAATTGTTGCAACCAACTTGTGAAAGGACTTTGGATTAAGGAGAGGATTTGCTGGCATTTGTTGGTCGCCAAGGCCTCAAAGGAGATCCATCAATTGCTGATTTGCTATTGATAGCATATCAAATACTAATTAGCTTTTAACAGCATATATTCTAGATTAGATATAAATATGCATTTTAGTATGCATTTTAGGAAATTATTTGTACATATTTTTAGAATTATCTTTGCTATTTTTTAGGGATAGGATCATGATTCTCTTTCCTTATTGTTAGAATCCTTGTACCAATCTATTTATGCCAATCAATTTCAATAGAATGAGAATTCCTCAAAATTTCTGATCCAGGGGCAAGAAAACAAAACGGTATGCCATGGCCGACGAAGGCAGCTTGACCACAACCCAAACAACAAAGCTGGCGATCGGTGAAATTTCTAGCCTGATCGACAATATAATCCTACCCATCATTGGCCACAAATTGAATGGCCAAAACTACACCCAATGGGCAGGATCTGTCCAAATTTTCCTTCAAGGAAAAGGAAAGAAAGATTACATCACCAGTGATGCAAAAGAGCCGACAAAAGAGGATCCCAATCACCCGAAGTGGAAACTCAAAAACAGTCTAGTCTTGCCATGGCTACTGAATTCGATGACCACTGAAACAGCGGAAAACTTCATGTATTATATAGCACAGCAGCGGAAATTTGGAGTGCTGCCAAGGAGACTTACTCAAATATTGACAACACATCTGCCATATTTGAGATTAAGAGTCTCCTACATGACCTGCGCCAAGGGGATGCATCGGTCACTGAATACTACAAAACATTCAGCCAATATGGCAACAATTGGATGCCTATGAGGACATGAATTGGAAATGCCCAGAAGACAGCAAGCAGTATAAGACATTGGTGGAGAAGGACCGCATTTATCAGTTCTTGCTTGGCCTAAACAAAAGCCTTAATGACATAAGAAGAATCCTTTGAACTAAACCTCTGCCCAACATAGGGAAGTTTTTTCAGAGTCATGAAAAGAGGAGAGCAGAAGGAAGATCATGCTTGGAAACACAACACAAAACATTAAACATGGGAGTTCAGCATTGGCTGTGAAAGGAAACCAGAAAAAATCCAAAGGATGGTGTGACCACTGTAAGAAGCCAGGCTGCACAAGAGACAATTGCTGGGTCATTAATGGAAAACCAGCAGAATAGAAGCCACCAAGGACCAGGGACAGCCGTGCACATGCTGCCACATCAAAAGGAGGAAAACTGTTGACAACAGAACCTTCTGATTCAGACCCATTCAGAAAGGAACAGATGGACTTACTGCAGAAATACTTCAACAAACTCTTCAAAACAGTAACACACACTCCACTGCCACCTTGGCCTCAAAAGGTAATTCTCCATGTGCCTTACTTGTGCAAACAGGGCAAAATAATTCGTGGATCGTTGACTCGGGAGCTTCAGAGCATATGACTGGGGATATTTCCTTGTTTGATGAATATTTTCCATGTAATGACAATTCAGTCGTTCGAATAGCAAATGGCACAAGCACAAAAGTGGTTGGTAAAGGATCAATAATTATCTCTGTTAGAATCTGCGACTATCTTTAATTAGGAAAATATATCTTTATAATTATTGTGTATTTATTGCACATTATCTATATATATATATGCTTTCCGTTGTGTAGTTTAATCACACGGATTCCTTATGACTTTCTCTTTTTCCATGTCTCTCAACATGGTATCTAGAGCCTAAGAAAGAAAGAAAACCTACTCCGTGATGTCAGGAGGGCCCACTGTCCTCTGGTGAAAATTTTTTCCGGCAAAGCCGTGTTTCCCTTCTGGTTTGCTGCCTTTTCCCTTCCACTGTGCCCTCCTTTCCATCAAAACAGCCCCTGTCTGCCGCCGGCCATTTTTCCGGCAACGATGCTTGCTGTCGACCCCACCCCTAGCCTCGCCTTGCCCTGCGCGGCCGAACCCCACCAACCGCACCCCCGGATCTGCTCTCACGCGCCGCTCCTTCCTTTTGTGCGTTTTTCAGCCGCCACACCTTCAGGCTGCGCGTGGCGGCGAGTCTAGCCCCTTTTCCGGCCGTCATTTTTTGTGTTGAACTCAAGCCTCTCTCCTCATCCCGAATTTGTCCTTGGCCTCGCGATCCTTACTTTTTGACGACGTCATTTTTTGGTATTTCCAGTTTTGCCCCTACCTCCTTGTGACCCATGGCTGCTGGCAACTCTTCCTCTGATGATAAGGGTGTTCCAAAGGCTGAGCCTCCAGCATCCGCTAGTTATGTCAGTGTGCCTCTTTCCACTGACAAACTTGATGGCAACAACTATGATACTTGGGCATCAGACATCAAACTTTAATTTACTTGACAAGGCAAGACTATGCTGACCATCAAGGTTGTAGACATCTCGTTGGATGGGTCGCCCCCGCTCGGTTAAAATTGATGCCCAGCTATGTAGCATTCTCAAGTCCACCATTGCTCCTTCCATCAAACAGATCTTTCAGACCCATGTCACTTGTGAATCTGTTTGGGCGCAGGCAAAGACCCTCTTCACCAATGACACTCAATATCTCTATCGTGTTTGTTAGGATCTCATGGGAATCATTGCTCCTTGCCAGCTTGATGGTTCTATGTCCTTTTATTTGAGTAAGATTCATGGTGCTCTCCAAAACTTCAATGAACTCTTGCCCCCTGTTGATACCCCGAAGAAGGAGTTGGGGCAACGTAGCTCCTTTTTTATGCTCTTGGCCATTTATGGTTTGCCTCCAGAGTACTTTGCTACTCGTGATCAGCTTCTGGGATCACCAACTGTGCCTACTCTCTCTATGGTGTCTGCCTCTCTCCTTCGGGTTTCCGCGAAATCACCGACTGAGTTGCTCCTTCCTCTGGCCTCGGTTGACACCTCTGCACTCGTCACACATAGTAGCAATCGTGGCCGTTCTCGGAAGTCCCGCCCTAAGTGTGATCATTGTCACAAGCCAGGCCACACCATTGATCTTTGTTACTCTTTGCATCCTCATTTGCGTCCTACTGTTAATGTTGCCTAGATTGGTATTCCTGCTCCTTTGGACCCACCTGTTCCGCATCCACCATCTCCAACTAATTATGCTGATTTCCTGAAGTGGTTTGAGCAACGTTAGAACTCTGGTTCCACTGCCTCTGTTGCACACTCCGGTAATTCTTTTGCTTGTCTCTCTTAGTTGGCTTCATTGGGTTCTTGATTCCACTGCCACTGATCATATCTTTGGTAATAAAGCTATATTTTCTACACTTTCTATTTCTGGATATTTACCTACTGTCACTTTGGCCAATGGTTCTCACACACAGTCTCACGGGGTGGGCACTGCCCATCCCCTTCCTTCTATGTCAATTGATTTTGTCCTTTATTTTCCTGGTTCTCCATTCAACCACTCCGTATTTCTCGGTTAACTAAAGCCCTTAAGTGCATTATTTCATTCACTGAAGATTCTGTTTACTTGCAGGACCGGAGCACGGGACGGATGATTGGCACTGGATGTGAGTCTCATGGCCTCTACTGGCTCCGCCCCCTATCTAGTGTTTGCTCCCTCACCACTAATTCTCTCACCCTCCATGCCCAGTTAGGTCATCCCAGCCTTGCAAACTTGCAACGCATGGTGCCTAGCCTATCCAACCTATCCAGTTTGCCCTGAGTCGTGTCAACTTGGGAAACACACGCGGAGTCAATTTCCAGATAGTGTTAGTAGCCAGGTTGCGTCTCCCTTTTCTTTAGTTCATTCAAATATTTGGGGTCCTAGTCGCACAGTGTCTAATTTAGGATTTCGTTATTTTGTTATGTTTATTGATGACTATTCTCGTTGTACGTGGTTATTTTTATTGAAACATAGGTTTGAGTTGTTTTCTGTTTTTGCAAAATTTTATCAAGAAATAAAAACTCATTTTAATGTTCCTATTCGCACTTTACATAGTGATAATGCAAAAAAATAGTTGTCTCATGATTTTCAACAATTTTTAGCTTCTTATGGCATTTTTCACCAGACGTCTTGTGTTCATACACCTCAACAAAATGGGGTTGTTGAGCGCAAGAATCGTCATCTCATTGAAACCACACGTACTCTTCTTATTCATAATCATGTGCCTTTTCGTTTTTGGGGGGACGCCGTTTTAACTGCATGTTATTTAATTAATCGCATGCTCCCTTCTGTTTTAGGCTACCAAGTTCCCCATTCCATCTTATTTCCCCATGATCTCTTGCATTCCCTTCCCAGATACGTTTTTGGGTCCACTTGCTTTGTTCACAACTTAGCTCCTAGTCTTGACAAACTATCTGCACATTCACTTAAATGTGTTTTTCTTGGTTATACTCTGTCTCAAAAGGGTTTTCGGTGTTTTTCTCCTACTCTGCATCGTTATCTCGTCTCCGCTGACGTCACCTTTTTTGACACTATTCCCTTATTTGAGCCATCTAACCACACCACCTCTCCTGCTTCTAAGGAACTCCCACTTCCCGTGACCCCTATGCCTTTGCCACCTCTTATGCCTACACCTACGCCCCGCCCCCTTCAAGTCTACCATCGTCGAGCCCGTCCACTAGCCGAGCCTGTCCCGCCTCCGCCACCCATTGCACCTAACCAGCAATCGCTGCCTACTCCTACTCCTTCCTCCGAGCCTATCTTGGCTGATAGGTGGCTGATCCTCCACCGCTTTCAGTCCTGCCGGTTGCGCCTAATATTCCCATTGCCCTTCGTAAAGGTATTCGTTCCACTCGTAACCTATCTCCTCACTATACTACCTTGAATTATCATCGTCTATCTTCTCTACATTACGCTTGCCTATCTTCTTTGTCTTTTGTGTCTATTCCTATGACTATAAGTGAGGCCTTCTCCCATCCTGGGTGGAGACAAGCTATGATTATTGAGATGTGTGCACTTCAGGACAGTGGTACTTGGGAACTGGTGTCTCTCCCTCCGGGAAAATCTGTGGTTGGTTGTTGATGGATTTCTACGGTTAAGGTGGGGCCTGATGGCCAAATTGGTCGTCTTAAGGCCCGTCTTGTAGCCAAAGGGTACACTCAGATCTTTGGTTTGGATTATGGTGATACCTTCTCCCCTGTTGCCAAGATGGCTTCCGTTTGTGTGTTTCTCTCTATGGCTGCTATGCGTCGTTGGCCTTTTCATCAGTTGGATATTAAGAATGCCTTCCTCCATGGTGATCTTGAGGAAGAGGCTTATAAGGAGCAACTTCTTGGGCTTGTTGCTCAGGGGGAGTCTTCTGGCCTTATTTGTCGTCTTTGCAAATCATTGTATGGTCTTAAATAGTCTCCTCGGGCTTGGTTTGGAAGATTCTCCACTGTGGTTCAGCAATTTGGTATGACTCGGAGTGAAGCTGACCACTCCGTGTTTTATCATCATACTTAAAGAGGTTGCTCCTATCTAATTGTGTATGTTGATGACATTGTCATTACAGGGAGCGACAGTCAGGGTATAGCGCAGATCAAACAGCACCTATGCAAGCATTTCCAGACCAAAGACCTTGGCAAACTCAAATACTTCCTGGTATTGATGTAGCATAGTCCAAAGATGGTATAGTTCTCTCTCAGAGAAAATATGTTGTTGACATTCTAGAGGAAACAGGTTTACTTATTGCAAAGCCTGTTGATACTCCTATGGATCCTAATGTCAAGCTCCTACCAAATCAGGAGGAGCCACTATCTGACCCTGGAAGATATAGAAGATTGGTTGGGAAATTGAACTATCTCACAGTTACTTATCCAGACATTTCTTTCGCAGTAAGTGTGGTTAGTTAATTCCTAAACTCACCATGTGAAGCTCAATGGGATACTGTTATACGTATTTTGAAGTATGTCAAAGGAGCACTAGGGAAGGGCCTTATTTATGAAGATAAGGGGCATACTGATATAGTTGGGTATTCTGATGCAGATTGGGCAGGATCCCTTTCTAATATACGCTCCACTTCTGGGTATTGTATACTTATTGGAGGCAATCTCATATCCTGGAAGAGTAAGAAGCAAACTGCAATGGCGCGGTCTAGTGCTAAGGCAGAGTATCGTGCGATGGCCTCAACGACATGTGAGCTTATTTGGCTCAAGCAACTCCTCAAAGAACTTCAATTTGGGGAAACGAAGCATATGAAACTTGTTTGTGACAATCAAGCCGCTTTACACATCGCCTCAAATCCAATTTTTCATGTGAGGACCAAACACATTGAAGTTGATTGTCACTGTATCAGAGAGAAGATTCTATCTGGAGACATCACCACAAGCTTCGTCAATTCAAATGACTAACTGGAAGATGTCGTCACCAAATCATTGAGAGGCCCTAGAATAAGTTACCTATGTAACAAGCTAGGTGCATATGATCTTTTTCTGAGAAGCTGTACTTTCAGCAGCGTACTTAATAAATTGAATGCCTTCTAAAGTCCTAAACTTCCAAAATCCTAGCCAAACCCTTTCATCCTCTCATCCTAACACCAGACTTATATCTCCAGTTTCCCCCAAAATATTTGGTTGCAATGCCTTTGTGCATGACCATCAAGCAAACAGAGAAAAATTGGAGCCCAAATACTTGAAGTGCATTTTCCTAGGATACTCACCCAATAAGAAGGGATATAAATGTTATTCTTCTTCTACTCATAAATTTTACCACTCCATGGATGTGACCTTTTTTGAAAACTAGCCTTATTACCCCAAAGTTGACATTCAGGAGGAGAGCTAGGGAAGCATACTAGAATCCCAACCTTTTTGAAAGGAGCAAATTTTCTAGGGGGTAGATCAATATTTCACCACAGAACCAGTAGCTAAGCCAGAACCAGTAGCTGCAGAACTGGCAGAGTTGGAAGCTGTAGAACCAGCAACCATAGAACCAGATGAAGCAGTTGAACTCACTGATCAACAAAGGAAAGTTATTGGTATATTCCAGAAAGAAGAAAACTCGAAAGCAGGAAGAAATTTGCACATCTCCAAGGCTAAACCAAGATTTTGACTGGAATCCATATCTGGGAATTCCACCAGGTAATATTTCTCCAAAGCCTATTACTTCCCAAATTAATGACAACTGTTTGAATAAGAATGATCTTGATCTGCCAATTGCCATGAGGAAAGGAGTGAGATCATGTACCCAACAACCAATTGGTAACCAGGTGTCTTATGGCAAGTTGTCACAGGAATACAGGGCATTTGTTACAAATTTGGATAGTATAAAACTTCCCCCAAAATATCCAAGAAGCTGTCCAGCATACTGAATGGAAGGTTGCAATAGAAGAAGAAGCTAAAGCTTTGGAGAAAAATGGCACATGGAAGTATGTGGAGCTGCTAGAAGGAAAAAGGCCAGTGGAATGCAAATGGATCTTCTCAATTAAGCACAATCCAAATAGGAGTGTGAGCAGGTACAAAGCACGCTTAGTGGCCTAGGGATTCACGCAATCCTATGGGGTGGATTATGAGGAGACCTTTGCTCCAATTTCAAAACTAAATTCTGTACGTGTTCTTTTATCTCTAGCAGTAAATCTAGATTGGTCACTTCACCAAGTAGACATTAAAAACGCCTTCCTAAATGGAGAACTCGAAGAAGAGGTGTATATGAAGGGACCCCTTGGAATTGAAACTACTGAAACAGCTGGCAAAGTATGCAAACTCCAAAAATCTCTATATGGGCTTAAGCAATTTCCACGGGCATGGTACGACAGATTAACAAGGGTTGTTAAAAGACAAGGTTTTACACAATGTCAAACGGATCATACAATTTTGTGAACAACTCTAGCGAAGGAAAGATGGCAATCTTCATTGTTTATGTGGATGACATTATAATTTCAGGGGATGATCAAGAGGAAATAGATGAGTTGAAGAAGTTCCTAGCCAGGGAATTTGAGGTCAAGAACCTTGGGCATCTAAAATATTTTCTTGGGATGGAGGTAGCTCACTGTAAACATGGAATTTACATATCCCAAAGAAAATATGTACTAGATCTTTTAGAAGAAACTGGTATGTTAGGGTGCAGGCCAGTTGACACACCTATGGGGCCTAATACAAAGCTTGGAGAAAGGGAAGACAGCCCACCAATTGACAAAGGGAGATACCAAAGGTTAGTCGGAAAACTGATTTACTTAACTCTCACTCGACCTAACATAGGTTATTCTATGAGCATGGTAAGTCGGTTCATGAACAATCCAAATGAAGATCATATAAGAGCAGTCAATCAAATTCTTCAATATCTAAAAAGGACACGAGGAAGAGGCGTACACTTCAAGAAGAATTTAGAAAGGAGACTGGAAGTGTTCACGGATGCAGATTGGGCAGGTTCAACTGACTGCAAGTCAACTAGCGAGCACTGCACATATCGGGGGGGAAATTTAGTCACTTGAAGAAGTAAAAAACAGTCAATGGTAGCAAGAAGCAGTGCAGAGGCTGAATTTAGATCAATGGCCCATGGCCTTTGTGAATGAATCTGGTTGCAAAGAATGCTCAAGGAACTTGGGAAGCCAACAGAATGTGCAACAAGACTCTTGTGACAATAAGGCAGCTATTAGCATTCCAAAAAATCTTGTCCATCATGATAGGACAAAACATGTGGAGATAGACAGACACTTCCTAAAGGAGAAATTAGACAATGGGGCCATCATATAGAGTACATCCCATCATGTCATCAAACTGCATACATACTCACCAAGGCACTTCACAAGGCAACCTATGAGAACTTAAGGACCAAGCTAGGCATGATAGACATCTATTGCCCAGCTTGAGGGGGAGTGCTGGTCGCCAAGGCCTCAGAGGAGATCCATCAATTGTTGACTTGCTATTAATAGCATATCAATTACTAATTAGCTGTTAATAGTATATATAAATATGTATTTTAGGAAATTATTTGTAAATACCTTTAGAATTATCTCTCTGCTATTTTTTAGGGATAGGATTATGATTCTCTTTCCTTTTTAATTTCAATAGAATGAATATTCCTCAAAATTCTGCAGCATTTAACTCAAAATCCCCACATCGAGGAGAAGTGGAAATCTGACAAGAGCTTTGCCCCATAAATACGGTCTTTGGTTGGTGGATTTAGATATCCTCCAAAAGTGGGAGTGATCCATATGGATAGTTGTTAGGTGTTGTCCACGTGAAGTAACATTTTGTAAGGAGATTTGCAATTTTAGCAAGAACTCCTTATAGGAGGTCGTGGACGTAAGTCAAAGGGATTGAACCACGTTAAATATTGTGCTTTGCCTCTTTCATGTTGTTTTTCTTCTTGTGTTATTTCCTTTAGTGAGAGAGAGTTTACTTTTATATTTCTTTTGTTTCCACTGCCCAACAAGTTTAATATTCCAACCAATGAAATGTTCATGAAGCTAGCAGTTGTGTTTGCCTACTCCACAAGTGTAAACTACAAAGAAACAAGCAATCTATCCTTTTGGAGATAAAACACCAAACAACCAACCAAACAATCTATCTTAGTATCAAGCTAGTCACAAACTTACTCCAGATAATAGCCCAGGGTACCCAGAAATGAGACGAGCTGCACTAACAGCAGCTGGCGACACAAGTGACTCTCCAACAGTAACATGGGTGAAATAAAATGTAGCCAAGTTGTCAATAGCAGAAGCACACTACACACAGGAAAGTAAATTTAGGGCAATAAAGTACAAAAACAACGTCAGATAGTTAATCGTGCCTAGCTTCACAAATCATGAACAATGAGCATATACAAATTGATATGCAGTCAATGAATCACAATTCACAGTTAATGTTATAATAACAGTAAATTCGAACTATGACAACTAAAAATGCACCGAGCTTTTACAAACCTGTGATGATATTTTCTCATTTAAATCTTTAAGGCCTGATTCAAGAGATCCAACAATAAGCATAAATGTAGTTTTATCAAAACTCAGAACAAATGGCAAATGACCATTGAAGAGAGTCTCCAAGAATGCAAAGTAAGCAGCAGCAACCTGAAAAACAGTGAAAAAGAAAACAAGGATACTCAAGACTTTTTCCAAATGATCAGTATGCTATTGTCAGTGAAACCTGTAACAATCTTTTCTAACCAAACTCAGCTTAGGTAATTTCACTTCTTTCATTCGAAGGCAGTTTTATTTTTGCCATACTTCATTAGCACTATTGGAAATGTCGGGAAAGGCCTAACCATCGTTAAAGACATAAACAAAAAATTAACCACCAAAACACAAATGTAGAAGAAGAAAATGATCAAACACTTGGGTGCAATTGGCTTATCTAATTAGCAAAACAGCAAACCAAATAGTGATTCAAACTTGTTTACATAACCATTACAATAATGTTGAAGAATAAACATGTGTTTGAAGTTGAGGAAGTAGGAAAACTACCTGCAAGTTTCGACACCCAAAAAGTGTTTGGTAATAGATTGTAGAAGTATTGCAATATTCAACAAAATTAAGATTGTACAAATCGAATTGCAACTCACAACTAAATTTGAAAAGAGAAAAAAAAGGAAAAAGAAAAGACGAGGAAAGCTCTTGTAAACCAATTCAGTCAAAAACATAGCACAAGGGAGAGTAATACCTTTCGAAATGCCAATATATCAGCCAAAGGAATTGATAATATCATCTTTACAGTGATATCAAGAGCATCAACAAGTGCTCTATCGCCATAAAGTTCAAAAACACCAAAGTTGACATAGTTCCCAGACAGTGCTGCGAAAGAAAAATAACCACAATGAAACAGAATGGTACTTTCAATAAGTGATAAACAGAAGAACAAATCATATTATAAATTACACTGCAAAGAAAGACGTAATCAGCCCATGAAACGAGATTCAACAATTATACAAAACAAACTGAGCATACATGCAGCCATTTATAGTCTGTTAAGAGAGTAACAGGGCTCAGACCACAAGAAGCTCACTGCCCACATGGCAATTCAGTTATAGAATTAGTTATTCCATTAGCAGCATGTTAGAGGCGGTTAAAAAAAGTAAAGACTATAAGCTTAATTATATGCATATGCATCTTTTGAGCTTGGGCATCAATCTGTGCATTAATGAGAATTTGCTGCGTAACTGTATTTCTTACACTGTTTCTGTATCTTGATCATTACTTTTCTTATAGACTTCTAAAATTTGTGTTCTTTGGCTTGTAGAAAATCTACAAAGGCTAGATTGGATGTCTATATGGTCAAATTAAGCCCAGAAGTCAGAATAGAGGTGCTGAGATTTCAGATTTATCATGCTGCAAGAATTGGGCCATATCTCTCTCATTTGAACTCTTAAACGAGGCAAATAAGGTGTCTATTTTGAACATAAGAAAAAGATCTATAACTTTCATGCCACCAAGAGCTAATTTCGAAAATTCAAGGGTTAAAAGGGGCTTAGAAGTTACCAGAAAAGGGAAATTCTGCAGAAAAGTTGCAGCAATTATCACGCTTCAACATGGCAAATTTACGCTACAGCATGATACCCTCCAGTACACTGGAGAGCGGCACCATTATGCCGGAGTGTGATGCACAATTCAGAACCTGAGTTTTATCATTTAACCTGCGCTCTAGCATAGCTAATCTTGCACTGGAGTGTGAACGCATGATTCCAACACTTGGATAGGGCCTAGTACTTGCTGACTTCAGCCATTCTTGGAATTTTTAAGGTCCCCATTGGATTCAAATGTGCTAAGAGATTAGGTGTTTGAGTCTAATTGAGTAGAATCAGGTTACCTTGAGAACGGCTCTTGACAACTAGAAAGATCCTACTATCACTTAATTGAATAAGACTAAGATTAATTAAATTTCATGTTGCATAGTGTCTGGCATCTCATCCCATCAAATCACATTGCTTAATTGCATCATTTTAGCTTTCTTGCTTTTAATTCACTTTCCTATCACTAAATTCAAATTGTGCAACTTGTCCTATCTAATCGAAACTAGTACTTAAATCCTTGTGGGTACAACATTCCTTTCTTACTACTATGTTACTTGTGTGACATGGCATACTTGCCGTTACTCCTCCTTGAGAGGGAGCTGTTAAGGAGAAATTTGCTGATCCAATAAGAGTATACAAAAGAAAAAAACATAGGGGCAATCTTGGAAATGGAATGTTAACTGACTAGGTTGAGAAGAAATATTTTGTGGGCCCTTTTATTGATTTTGGTATAACGGCTTGGAGAGGAGAGGAGTAAGGGAACACGTGGGATGAAATGGGAGGGAATATAATTCCCTAAGGGGGGCAGAGGGTGAGGTATGAGAATTCTGTTAGGATTTTGGGATTGGGAGCTGTGAGCTGCTATAGTGCTCAAGGCCTCTCTCTCTTGTTTGTTCTATTCTATCTTCTTCTTCATAATACAGTTCCTTATACAACTATTCGTCTGTGTGTGTATTGTTCTGTGTGTGTGCTTCTATTAATTGGTATCAGTCCTCTCTATCTTGGGGAGTGGGTGTGTTCATTTCATGGAAGCTGTGCCATGGAAGATCAAGTTGCTGAGCTGGGGAGGAGAATCGACAGGGTAGTGCAGTTGCTTGAGAGGAAGGAGGATCACCACCGTCATCGGTCTCGTGGTCGATCACCACCAACTCATCGGCGGTCGCTCCGGGCTGGCTTGGATGATCGCTGGATGGAGGGTTCTAGAAGGGATCAAGGTTAGACCCACTCACCTTTTTCCCCTCGACACGAGCACCGTGACTCACGGTCGCGCGACCGGGATGATCGGAGCTCCCCTCAATCCCACGAGGATCATCGCCACTGGGGACAACCACCATGGCCGAATAGGTCGCGCTACCACTACCGAGACAGTCCTCCTCCTTTTCACCGCGATCGGGATCGGAAGATGGAACTTCCCGTATTTTCCGGGGGACGATGTTATGGGTTGGTTAGTAAAATCGATCGCTATTTCCGTATTAATGGGATCGAAGGGGACGAACGATTCGAGGTTGTGGTGATGGCGTTGGAGGGACGCGCGTTGTCATGGTACCAGGTCTGGGAAGATCACACCCAGTTTCCTTCATGGAGGTCCTTCAAGGACGACATTACTTGGCGTTTTCAACCGGGATGGGTGAGGGACCCTTATGGCTAGGGGATGCCTATTGAGGGGGGTACCTGGTAACTGGAATTGGGATTTGGGAGGGTAGGTAGATCTCTCTAATACCTAGCAACCATTGTTTCTTTCATTTTGTGAT
Organism: Dalbergia cultrata; assembly: GCA_031216105.1. Classification (NCBI taxonomy): domain Eukaryota; kingdom Viridiplantae; phylum Streptophyta; class Magnoliopsida; order Fabales; family Fabaceae; genus Dalbergia; species Dalbergia cultrata. The sequence goes on from CM062351.1 coordinate 32,518,371, forward strand.
CAATATAGAATCAAATACAGATACATATTATATGCTATGTTTCCATTTCCTTTATCCAATACTATGAACTTATCATTGTGTCATGATTGGAGGTAACCTAATAGATGATATCATGGAAAAGTTATGGCTATATCAAGTGCAAAACAGGAGGTAACCTGAAGCATTTGCTACAAGAATTGAGATTTGGGGATATTAGTCAAATGCAACTCATGTCCTTGAATCTAATGTTCCATGAGAGGACCGAGCACGTAGAAGTAGATTGCCATTTCATTAGAGAAAAGATCCAATCTGGATGCCTTGGCTTGCTTCGTTAATTCCAATGATTAGCTAGTAGATATATTCAATAAGTCTTTTAGGGGACCCCAGATTAGTCACATTTTTAACAAGCTTGTTGCATATGATTTATATGCTCTAGCTTGAGGGGGAGTGTTGAGAGTCTCTAAGCCTTGGAAGCATAAGAATGGTCACTAAAGTCTTCTTGTAAATAGTAGTGTTAGTTGATATCTTTTGTGTGTGTGTGTGTGTGTGTGTGTGCGCGCATATCTGATGATCCAATAGTAAAATATATGTTCAGCATTTCAAGATTTGGTTCCTCTCTTGTTCTTCTACTCTCTTAACAGGTTTGAGTAAGCAAAAGCATGAGTAGAAAAAGACTCAAAGGATGGAGTAGTCTGAAATTATATTGAAAAGGATCTATGGAGAGGACCGAGACAAATGCAAGGGAAGTAATCTATATTAATGATAAAGGGTAAGACATCCTCATACAGAATATAGATTCAAAAAATTCATCTTTAACCTGAAGGGATGAACCACATAGCAAAGCATGCTAATCTCTTTGAATATGAGTTAAAGGAACTGTAACACCCCGAAATTTATTTCAAAAATTTTATTTGAACTTTATTAATTAGAATTTCATGAATATAATGGAATTAGTCATAAAAGGAATGGCCCAAAACAAACAAAAAAATAGTATATAGTGACCTTGCGGGCCCTGCAAATTCATCAGGACCACCGAAACCTAAGAATTGGGACCCAAAAATGCCCGAGACAATATAAGATTAAAGTTAGAAAGGGATAAAAATGAAAACGTTAGACCCGAAATAAAGATTCGGGTAATATCTGTTTTACAGGTATGGTATTTTACCTTCTCGGTAAAATATCAATGTGCAGTTTCTTACACTGTATGAAATTTGCAATGCAAGTTTCACTATTGTGTGTGGCTATGAATTGGCCACACTATTGTCTTTATCAACAACCACATAAAGTTCTAATTTTTATAATCAAGAAATAATTGTTGTGGTAAAGAAATTACAAGACATTTTGTCAGTAGCACAACGTCACAAATTTCATTCTTTCCTCCCAAGATGAAATTCTGCCAGCTTCCTTTCAGCCTTCCCTCCATTCTCTTCTTCCTCAAAACAGCATAAACTTACAACAAAACCCTAAGCTACAACATCAAGCATCAATAGATTTAGCCCAAACACAAAAGTACGACTTGAAATCTTTTAATCAACCTTCTTCCAAAGCTCCTTATTTCACCTCACCATCAAAGGTAGCTGTTGTGTTACTGCTCTAGGAGGAAAGCTTGGCTTAAATAGAGTGCAAATTGGGTGTAGAGGCACAAACAAAAGATAAGACAAGTGCAAGGAACTCTAGTAACAAGTAGGGTTTCTTTTTGCCCTTTTCTCTTCAAAATTTATTCTGGAAATTTTTGAATGATTGGACTTGAAATTTTAGATTTATTGGCGGCTCCTATATAGATACTGAAGTATTTAATTGGGTGGAGTGATTTGATGTTATTAGAAAATCCTTTTTCTCAAAATATGTTTTGAGTTGTGTGCTGAAATTCTCAGATTTAAGCAAGCAGGTGAAAATATATGGTTTTTCTAACTTAGTTAGAGACCTTATTTTGAGCTAAAAAAATTTTATATGAAAAAGCTAACATGTTAAGGAGTCTCTAGTATTTTTCTTCAGTCATTTTGAGCACTTTTCCTATTTTTAAAAACTCAAAAATCGAGCTTATTAGGGTATCTGGTAACAAATGATCAAATTTTGACTTGAAAATTTTATAGGGTGTGAGGACATCTTGAAGTCCAATCTTGAATTTTCATCAAATTTTATATGTTCATGTGATAGAGTAAGAAAAATGGGAACTTTGACTGTTGGCTGATATCCCTATTTTAAAGTATGTCAAAGGAGCACCAGGAAAGGGCCTTATTTATGAAGATAAGGGACATACTGATATAGTTGGGTATTCTGATGCAGATTGGGCAGGATCTCCTTCTGATAGGCGTTCCACTTCAAGGTATTGTATATTTATTGGAGGCAATCTCATATCCTGGAAGAGCAAGAAGCAAACTGTAGTGGCTCGATCTAGTGCTGAGGCAGAGTACCGTGCAATGGCTTCAGCCACGTGTGAGCTTATCTGGCTCAAACAACTCCTCAAAGAACTTCAATTTGGGGAAGCCAAACAAATGACACTTGTTTGTGACAATCAAGCCGCTTTACACATTGCCTCAAATCCAATTTTTCATGAGAGGACCAAACACATTGAAGTTGATTGTCACTTTATTAGAGAGAAGATTCTATCTGGAGACATCTCCACAAGCTTCGTCAATTCAAATGACCAATTGGCAGATGTTCTCACCAAATCATTGAGAAGTCCTAGAATAAGTTACCTATGTAACAAGCTAGGTGCATATGATCTATATGCCCCAGCTTGAGGGGGAGTGTTAGAATATGTGAATATCTTTTATTATCTTTTTTATTATCTTTTGTTATCTGTAAATAGGGATAATATATCTTTGTAATTATTGTGTATTTATTGCACATTGTCTATATATATTCACCCGTTGTGTAACATCCCCAAATTTATAACTAAGAATCTTAATTATCGATAGCAAAACCAAGAGAATCTGGACAAATGTTATGAAACACAACAAATAGACTACTTAAGTATGTCTAGAGAAAAATGCAAAGAATTACGAAATGCCATCACTTAGTGGAAATTACGAAAATGCCCTTGCTATGTAAAGGAAATTACCAAACTACCCTTGCCTTATTAAATGACAAAGATACCCTTACTCTATGAATGGAATTACAAGAATATCCACTAACATCTTTGCACAAAACATGGAAACGTGTTTGCACAAAACATGGAAACGTGTTTGCATAAAACATGGAGCATTTTCATCCAACATGTTTGCATAAAACATGGAAACGTGTTTGCACAAAACATGGAAACGTGTTTGCACAAAACAAGGAGCATTTTCATCCCAAAATTTAGCCAACATGTTTCCATAAATCATGCTCCAAGTGCTTTCCATCTTCTGATTTTTTCTCTAATCTTCCCACTATAAATACTCCTCAAACTCTCTTCAATTCGTAAACTGCCTAAGTGTTCTTTCTTTCTTATTCTATCATTCTTCTTATGTTCTTCAAAAACTTCTCTTGATCCTCTAAACTTCATCCAAACACTTCAATCCTAAGTCCAAATCTTTCACTAGCCCTCACAAGAGTTACAATCTTTAGCTCTAGTGAGAAATATTTTCTTAAGCATTCAAGTTCTAGAGCCAAGATTCAAGGAGGGTCATCCACTCCAAAGACTCTTAAAGAAGAGAAGGACCTTTTTAGACCCTACACAAGAGGTAGGAGCTTCATCTTTAATTGTTCAAGCATTGTTGGCTTCTAACCTTGATAGAATGCCTCAAGTTTGAGTTATTGTCAAAAGTTTTAAATGATTATTTGAAAAATATATTTTTAGAAATATGACATGTTCTATTCTGTTATGAGTACCCTATGATGTTATCAAACTCAAATATAACTTGAAAAGATTGTATGTGAAACCTGATTTAATAAAGGTAACTTAAGACATGAAAATGGTAGGTGCTGGAAATTCTAGTTGTTTCTGGCAGCAGGTACTTAAAGCTACTGTTCATAAAATATTAAGTATCTCGACATTAAAATAATTTTACTATAAACTAGACTCATTATAGAACACTCTCCAAAAAGAATCACCTAAAATGGAGTTTTCTAGCTCAAGATATAAATTTTTAAAGTAGAGCCTAAGACTGAAACTTTAAATCTGACCTTATAGTAGTAAAATAGATGTAACTCACTCTAGAAAATGCAAATGGACTGATTTCAACTTTGTTGGAGAGCTAACACATATAGGAATACACCCATGTATGTTATGTATAAAGCTTTGTACCACGTAAATACAGAATGAGAAATAAATTTCGAGATAGTGTACTGTGAAAGTGCAGTTTGAAAGGTTCGCTAAGGAAAGACTTGGTATTTAAGCATGTCCATTGTGACCCACCTCTCTTTCCCCGGGAACCCTCCTATGCATGGTTTACAGCTGATTTACACTATTCCAAAGATGTAAATGCTAAAATTTGATGAGTTAGGAATTTGGAACTACTCTTTTACTAAGCCGAGATAACAAGTATACAGAGAATTATAAACTTTCTTCTAAAAGATGTCAAAACTATAAATAAAAGAATCAAGTCTTGTAAAGAGAGAATTTTAAGAATTTAAGTAGAATAATAATCTTCAAGAGTTATATGAAAGTCATAATAAAAAATATATAAGGAACCTATAATAATATTTTGAAGTGCATTAATGTATTAATGGAATGCTAAGAGTACAAAGAACACTAAGAGAAAAAGATAATACTAAGACATCCATTACCTCTACTTAACACTAGAACTCAACTTGATAACTTTGGTTAGTTAATATGAATTATCTATGAAAGTGTTTACTATGAGATTTACATGATATTGTCCATGTTTTATGAAGTGATTTATAGTAATGTGAATGTATGGTGATGAATTATGAAATAATGAGGATGAATGATTGATTGCCCAGGTTTATTGTGATTACATGATAATATGCATACATTCATTTCAAAAGAAATAATAAAAGTAAAGTTTGAAAGTAGCAATGAAAGTCCTGAAAAGCTGGACTTGAGCTAAACTCACGGCTTTAACCCCTAACCCCTGAGATCACAAGAACGGAATGAAAACTAAAAGGTTATGGCGACGGCCATGGTATGAGCTCATTACCCTTTTAGGTGGTCTAAGGCATTGATGCATTCATCCCGTGAGTAATTAAGAAATATGTTGATGAAATAAATGAAAGATGATGATCACTAAACAAGTGAATGTTGAGGATGAGTAATCATGAAATGCATGCAACTCCTAAATGATTAATGCTTATTAGTGGTTTTACATTATATGCTTATATGTATGCTTGATGAAATATCAATGAATATTTCTCGCTAATGTTCAAGATTAGTTTAAAAGTAACTGCACTTCGCTAATCACGCTAGGAAAGTTTGATAATTGAATCCTTACTGCTCACTTTTTTTATAATAAACCCGGTGATCTGGGACGACAACGATGACACTTTTAGTACAAGTAGGAACTCCCACCGAGAAATCATGTATTTCTCACTCCTATGTTTATTTTCTCCGTTGTCGTTACTGCAGACAGACGTGTCCACCTAAAGCAACGAGGCCGTAGTCGAGGAAGGAGGTAGCACGTGAAGATTTCAAACCGTTCAAGTAGGAGCATTCCGAGCTTTACTTACATTATAGTTTGTGAGAAACAATTAGTAATAGTAGAACTTATATTGTTATTTGTAATAACTTATCAAGATGATATATGCCCCCGTTGTGACTTATGTATTAAGTGATTATATTCCAGCTTTATGTGATAATTGTTCTACACTTAGTCTTTATTCCGCTTATTTAATTAAGTGAATGTAACTTGATTATTATCTATAAAAGCGTTATGTATTTCACTTCTCGTTACAGGCTTAAGTTTTCAAAAAAAAATTAATTTATTTAAAAAAAAAAAAACTTCCATTATTTTTCTAAGTTAATTTCAAAAGAAAATTAATACAAGGCATAAGTGACAACTAATAGAATCCAAATGTGAACTTAAGCACAGTGGGGTTCTATTAGGGTGTTACACGTTGTGTAGTTAAAAACACACGGATTCATTCTATGATTTTCTCTCTTTCTCTGTCTCTCAACAATCCCAAACTTTGAGAGGCATAGAAGCCTGAGCAAGAAGGGTATCTTAGTCAAGTGTCTAAAAGTTCTCATCAGTTCTCATCATTTAATCACTAGAACTCAGACACCTGATATTGTACTTGCATCAGGGAACAGAGAAGAGTAGAAACTAAGAATTCCTCACAGTAAATAGTAGCATCCTGAATAGTTTACACAGGTAATCAATCAGGGGTAATGGTTGTAAACAGTTGTAGCTATCTTCACTAACATCTACTTCAGTTAAAAGCTAGCCAAGTAAACTGCTCATGTGGTTGATAAACTACAGCTCACACCTTTACTAACAAGATAAGACTCAGTATATTATGACGAAGTTACTCTAAGAAGCAACTAAAAAACCACTTCAATGAGAAAAAGCTGCATAAAATTATTTAGAACACAATGAGATGATTACGAAGAGTGGGTTGCGAGATGTTGGCTGAAACAAAGTGAATTTACCACTTGGTTACAAGGTTTATTAACAAAATACGTCACATAGACCAAAACCTGCATGGCTTCATGCTTCCAATAGAACAATCCCTTCTCTCAGACTACCACATCCGTCATGTTAAAAGAAAAATAAGAAAAAGATAGAGAACTATAGTAATATGCCAATATACACATACCTCGTGTGAGAATTATCAAACAAATCGATATCCCTTTGTATTTGGATGTGTACATGTCTGCTTTATTAGGTAGAGGCAAAATTCTTGATCCATAGGCTACAATCAGTTTGCTGACTTCTCGGAAGAGCAGTATGCCATTAGGCGAAGAAGAATCAAAATCCAATCTCTTGGATTTGTTTAAGACTAGTTCCGCTACAAATTTCAATAATGAAGTTGTTACCTGCATAATGTTCTTAAATCAAATATCCGTCAAGCATGAAGTTGCAAATCTTTAATAAATATTGGAGGTGGTTCTTCAAATGCACATTTTACTAATTAATTTGGTATTCAAATGCATTGGAACTAAAATTCTAACATTTATAGGAAGCTGTATATGATTGGATATTTTGACATGAAATGTTTCCTGCTTTCTTCCTATGATGGTAATATTAGCCAACCTTTAGTTTCTTTAAGGAGAGGAAAAGTGGTAAAACATAAAGGTTATAATTAGAAAGGTTGTCCCACATTTTCCCTGTGGCAGGATTTCTGTAGCAGTTTGATAGGTACCAAGCCATAGGAGATAGATATAGATAGAAAATGCTGTAAGAATTCACTATAGAAAATGAGTGTGTATTGTGTGTGTATTATGAACAAACAGAAATGTAAAATGGTTCAAAGTCTTAGAGGAACTCTAAAACTCTCTCAGCCCAATCCTATCCTCTCTACCCATAACAGAATTTCCCTCCAATTCCTCTGATACTCTCTCTCTCTATGCCAGCTTAGCACAATTAGTTACACAAGAGTCACCCATTCCTCCTTTCTCAACTCTCATTTTGGTAATTACAATAAAGCCCAATTATGTCATTGGCTCTATCCCTAACACAGTTTAACCCAATTTTGGTAGCAATAACCCTATTTTGGGTACCACATCAGACAAAGTATTTTTTAATGCTTCCTACTACCGTTTACTTATGGCTTCTTTGCCCCTTACAATGGACTATCCCCCACTCCATCCACTTTCCCTTGCTGTCCCTATGTGTGAATTATGAATTCAATAGACGAGGAGTTTCATCTTCATACCAGGAGTTAGTTGCGATACTATATAAAGAACAAAAAGTTACTTCATATTTATTACACAAGACTATTTGATCGAAAACAAGTATTATATTCACAACAAAATTGGAGGATGTTTCAATGACAAACTACACAAAAATGAACTACCAGGATATTGTGATAATAATATTCCTTCTCTTCCACCAGTTTTCTCATGATTACTCTATGAATAACACTCAAAGGAAGATGAGTGCTACCTCTGGAATATCAGCACAATGCGCAATGCAGTTCAAAAGAAGTGGCATGCGTGCAGGGTAAAGCCAATCAAAAAGGAACCCATATGTTCTGCGACTGTGAAAAGGAAATTAAAAGAAATCAAAATAAACTATTACTGTGAAAAGGAAATTAATAGAGATCAAAATAAATAATACCGTTAAGATTGAAAACAAAGAAAAATTTTCATAAGCAGTTAACCAACAAGGCCTTTGCCTACAATACTGTTTCAAATGCTAAATACTTTAGTGCCAACCTGTTGGTTGCCATTGCTATTCCTCGTAGGTCCCGCATCAGCCCAATAAATGCATATTTTAAAGCATCGGATTGAAACAACTCAATGGGCGTTGATTCCAAGCTGACAAAAACCTTATACAGAAATACCATCATTCAGAATGCCAAAAAGAAGCAACAAGACAAACCAATAATTGATTGACAACGGTATACTGTGAATTTAAAGTGAAAGTAGTAGTTATATGCAATTGACCAGCTGCTGCAAGGGTGCAGCAGTCTATCGATTTTGACCGTTAACAATAACAGAGATGTCAACACTGAATATTATGTCACGAATATTATATTGTTATAAATCAAACGAGTGACTGAATCTCTAGTGATTTAACATATACTGTAATTGCAAATAAAAAATGCCAACCTGTAAAAAGGGTTCCATTGAAGATTTAAATTTCATTTGGCTATCTTCCATGAATACCAACATGCCAATGGTGTAATACAGAGTTGTTCTACTGCAGAAACACTCCCATTCTTCTAAAAAAGGGAACTGCTCCCTCTGAAAAAGAGGCATAATTTTTCTTTAGTCTTTTTTGATATTTACAAGCATGCACAGTAACAAAAGTTAAAGAAAATAAGCTCTCTTAGTTCTATTACAGTTTGACCATTTTGTATGTCCCTCTTTGCCCTTGAAATTCCAAAATACTACAGATCAACTTCTAAAGCTCATACAATTTAAACCCCCGACCTAAACCCTACTCATATTTACTGGATAGAATCATAGAAGAGTTGCATGAAAAACATTTTTCACAAGCAAGTGTTCAAAGCAGGTATGATAGGTAGAGGGATTCGAGAGTTTTATTACACTTATGAGCTTGGTTGATCACTGTGGTTCATTTATTTCTATTCAGCAAAATATCTTAAACTCCCCTTTATTTGTGCAAATTCATTCCTCTGTTTAATAGTATTTTGTCTCCTATGAAAAGAAAAAAAATAAGAAAGGTGGATTCTGAAATAAAATTGAGCTAAAAGTGGACTACAGTAAATACATAAAATATGAGCGATTAAATCGAAGAGCAAATTCTAAGAGGTCTATCAATATTACACCCACAGCTCCTAGATTTTAAATTAACACCTTACTACCTTACTTTATTTAATTTCACTATAGTAACCTCCCCTAATTTATTTAATTTATCCATAGTAAATACATGAATTATGAGCAGCTAAATCAAAGAGCAAATTCTGGGAGGTCTATCAATATTACACCCACTCCCTCCTAGATTTTAAATTAACACTTAACTACCTTAATTTATTTAATTTCACCACAGTAACCTCCCCTAACCCTAAATTATGAATTTTAAAAATTAAAACCAAAAATGGAAACCCGAAATCTACTAAACTACATCAATGAAAGCTCAAACAGTTGTCAATGCCATTGGAACCGCATTACTCTGAAGCCACCATTGCTCAAGCCACCATAATCATCTTCGTACTGCTTTCTCCTCCCTCGCACCCCAGCCACATTGTCAACAGCCATGCCACAGATGGGGCCAAAGCCGCCATGGCTGAGGATGGAGGATAAGGAGTTGGTGGAGCTACAAAGAAATTGTGAGGGGGTGGGAATAGGAGTTGGATTATGGAGTGGTGCATTGCCTTTTCCCTCCTATGTGGTTGCAGATACAGAGGTGGGACTAGGATGATTGAGGCGGGTGCAGTAGAGGCTAAGAATGGGATTAGGATGTGATGGTGGGTGTGGTAGCAGTTGTGGTTGAGGGAGTGGGGGAGGTGTTACGGTTTTTAAGTGCGACCGGAGGTAGAAGAAGATGGGGATATGGAAGAGTTAGAGTATTATAGTTGTGTGTGTGGACAGAGACAAAAGGTGATGGATAAACTTGAAAATTTGAAAGATATGTTAAGAGAGGCTAGTTTAGTGTCAATTTGAAATCTAGAAAGGTGTAACTGTAATATTGATAGACTTCAGGAGACATCTATCTAATTTTCACTAAATCAAATGATAAGTTGTTACTTTTTAAAACGCATAACCATAACAAGGAATCCAGTAAAGATTATGGTCATATTATTGGGTGCTGGATAGGATGGGCTTATGGTCATATTATGGTAGCCTATTTAGTTGACGCTCTTAAAGTATATCATGGATGCATGTAACGTCGATATAGGCCCTCCCTTTACCCATTTGACTCGATTGAGCTTGATGGGAAGTTAAGATTGCATAGTATCTATTAGAGCTAAATAGCAACAGGGAGGTCATTAGCGCCTCTCATCCTTAATAGTTTAAAGGCAGCTCACACTATGATTGGAGATTATGTGTTTCACAGTATCGAACTTAAGAAGGAGCTTCCCCGACATGAATCTGCAAAATTAAGAGAAAAAAAGGTAAATAAATGACGAATGAAATATAAAACTAGGTAAATCAGAAATGATAATACTCTATGAAAGTTGAGCTGGATCCAGACTAACCCAGATGTCATTTCCAGAAAGAGACTTAAGGCATGATCAATGACCTCTTTGCACTGCAAATAGAAAATTCACATGTCATGAACTCAATGGTAATAACGATTCTAAGAATTATGAAATCCACAAATCATCACCTTTCTATATGTCTTAAGAATGGTAGCAATCTTTGCTACAATAACATTTAGCAGAAGCAAATGATCATGGATTCCTAAAAGCTCAGATAACCGGGCATACAACTGCTGCAACCAGAGTATAAAGTAAGCACGAAAATGGCAATGACTGAACCATAAGAATTATTAGAAAGGAAAATAGCTTGCAATCACCTTGGAAGAAAGGACAGCCTCATCACCAATATAACACTTTCTAAGATATTGTAAAAACGTTAGTATAGCCCGATCAAGTCTTTGCTTACTCAACTCTCCATACCTCTGAATATGTCAAAGCATAGAAAAGAATATCAAAATACAAAGCTAAAACATGGGACTAGAAAATTAGTAGGTTCTAGACAGAACGATGCCTTAAAAAAGAGAAAATAGATCCCCATGCTATTACTATCAACAAGAAGAATGACACAGGAAGGAATTTTAGAAGTATACACTCAACAAGTAGTTGATTGGTATATAATTAAAATTCTTAACTTGACAAACTTGATCAGGGGAAAAATTAAAACAAAATTATTAAATATATCAGGCAGAAAACGTTTTAGTTTCCAATTGAAAGAGAGCAATACTGTTAGAGACCGTTTTCTTGAGGGAATGCAAGTATACAAAAGAAAGAGGTTCATGGGTATTAAGGGAAATTCTGAAAGAGAATCAGGAAATGATGATTGCATGGGGCCCATTGGTCCTAACTAATTTGTGGGATGATGTCTGTTATGCGTGGGTTTGTGCTGGTAGTGTTGCAGCAGTGTGGGGTGAGGAATTTGTTGGGAAAAAGGGTATATTTGGAGGTTAGTGGAAGGGGGGAGGCAGGCATTATTTTTTCTTTTGGCTAAGGCTAGGCATAGGAGAGTAGAGCTGCTATAGTGCTCATTTTCTCTCTTGTACTGCATTATTTTCGTTATCAAGGCATTTCTATCACAGTTACCTCTATTTGTTCCTTCTATTTTTCTGGTTTCTATCAAATACCTATGAAAAAATTAGAAGAAATCATTAAAATAGACTATGCTCCACAATTTTACTGAAATTTAGGATTTGTCAGTACCCAATAGAAGGAATTAATCCAAGTATAACATTACATAGTAGGACAAGGCTTGGTTGTTATTATTGTTGCATTCAAAGGCGCAAAAGAAAATGTGTTAGAATTTGATTAAACCTTTAGAGTTGCAGTCCACCACAAAATATTGTTCATTTCTAACCAAGCAAACATGCCATAAAAGTATATAAGCAAACCTTGTCACCATTTTCTGTTCCCTTGTATTCTTAAAACCTGAATGATGGGCCATACCCGTTGACGACCAAAAGGGTAAATAATCCCACACCAACTAGACCGAGCAGCAAGGCATTAACATTGGGGCTGAAAGCAAGTAATGCCAAAGGCTTCCAAAATTCTAGGTGAACAATTGAACGTCATTGGTAATCAGCAAGAGAAAAGATAATATTTATCTAAGTCATCACCTTCTACAGCCAACCCATTTAGACCCAATTCCACAAAAGCAAACCAAGCAATTGCTCATTGTTGACATATCTGACACTTTTGTCTTTTTCATTTATTGTTTTTTTGTCCTTTTTGACTTTATCATTTACTGTATTTGTCTTTAGCATTTATTATGATGGATAGATAATATCCTGTATTTATTAGGTGGGTCCTTCAGTGTATATATATATATAGTTGTATTGCATCTGACACTAAGCATACTGAATAAAAACAGAACCATTTTAACTTCATTTCTCTCTGTTTTCAAGTTCTGTTCTCTATTTCCAAGTTGGTATCAGAGCTCCCGATCTGGGAGCCTGATCACTCTCCGCTATTGTTTTCCAGCCTTCATTGCTGGCTTTGTTTTTCCAGCCTTCACAATTAACACTGGTCAAGTTCAAACCTTCATTGCAATACTTCATTTACAGCCTTCATTGCTGAGCCATTTCCCCCATTATTTTGCTGTTTTTTCCTTTGATTTTTCCGTTTTTTTTTTTTCTTCTCCTCTCCGCCACTGTGACTGCCGCTGGCGGCCCATTCCTTACCCATTCCTTCCATCTTGCCCACAACTATTTCCAATCCTAATTATCCCACTACAAATTTTGTTGGTTCAGGGAGCTGTATACACTATTGTTCTACACTATTCAAGAACCTCATCTCTAACAGACAACTTCCCAAGTTCCCTAAGGGTATGTTTGTGAGTTTGGATTTTGGAGAGAAAGAGAGGGAGGGGGAGGACTTACAGTGTAAAATTATATTACAAATCCTCCCCTCTCTTTCCTTCTCCTCCAAAATCCAAACTCACAAACATACCCTAAGGCAACTGGTCCCAACAGCAATTGCAGCAACCCTTACATGAGTGGCTTTCTTCCCTTCCAAACACCTCATCTCCAGCAGGGCTTCCTTTCTCGTCCTTTTCCGACCTATTTTGACCTTCCTCCGAACACCCTATTACCTTGGCAGAATCGAAAACAGCAGCAGCCATTGCACCTACACCTCTAATAAATCCTAATGACCTTTCCGTTTTGCACCCAATCTACCACTTGAACAGAAAAAATTACTTGCAGTGGGCCCAAGTTATCCGCCATACTCTTAAAGGTCGTCGGACATTATCCAACATTGAGGGAAATCCTCCTCAGAAGGAAGACCCTACTTTTGAGGCTTGGGATAATGAGGATTCTCTTATTATGACATGGCTATGGAGCTCTATGATTCCTGAAATCAGTCGGAATTGTATGTTTCTTACTTCCTCCCGTGCAGTTTGGGATGGGCTTGGCAAAACTTTCTCCAAGAAACAAGATATTGCTACTTGTTATGAGTTGAAGATGAAAATATTCTCCACCAAGCAAGGAGTAATGTTGGTAATAGATTACTATGGTGTTCTCACTGGTCTGTGGACTGAGTTTGACCAATATCAAAACTTGCAGATGGAATTTAGCAAAGATACTTCTACTTTGGCAGACTTTGTTTAACAGAGATAGGATTTTTGAGTTTCTCTCTGGCTTAAATCCATAATATGATCCCATCCGAGTTCAGATTCTGGGTAAAGAGCGACTCCCACCTATATCCGAGGTGTTCTACGCTGTGCCGGGAGAGGAAAGTCGTAGGGCTGTTATGCTTGATGACAAACCCAGTAGTGGTTCAGCTTTGGCCATTGGCAAGACAGCCAAGCTAGGACCCCCCCCTTCTTCCTTTTCAAGGCCTTCACGAGATAGTCGTTGGTGCGCCTATTGTAATAAGTTCGAGCATACTAGAGAAACTTGCCTTAAATTTCATGGAAAAGACAAAGTTCTCAACCGCATCGGAGGATTTCGTAGCATGTCAAGCAATCAAGCCTCAATAGCTGCATCAGACAATGCCCCCACTCCTCAAGTGAATGATGAAATTCCTACCCTTAGTAAAGACGAGCTTTCACACTTGCGGTCTCTCATAAGCTCTATTAGTAAGCCATCTGGCTCTTGCTCTCTAACCTTGTCTGGTAAGGTTCCTTGTTCTCAATCTTTTCATGTATCTAATACTGAATGTAAGGATTTATGGATCATTGACTCTGGTGCAACTGATCATATGACCTCTAAAACTACTCATTTTTCTTCCTACCTTCCCATTTTTGAAAAACGCCACATCACTGTAGCTGATGGCTCCCAAACCTCAATTGCAGGATCTGGTAGCATTTCTTTTCACCAATTTTCTCTGATTAATTCATTCCGGTAAGTGATCTTCATGGAATTTAGTCAGTTTCTTCTTTTTTTATCTAGTCTGTGAGTTTGGGTACTGTCAGGCATGATTTTCTCTCAATATTCTTCCTCCCTACCATCCCAAACTCAGTTTAAGTGATAAAATCAGATTGTTTATGTTTTCATTATATTGTTTGGCAGTTACCGGTGTCATTCCTGCTCCCCAAGGTCAAGTTGTTAATGGAAGCACAGTCCCAGCTACCAATGGTGAGTGGGTTTAAACTCATGGCCATACTTTTGGTCAATATTATTATTTTCCCAAATTATATAAATTATTTATGAAATTTTAGAATGATTTATGCCTAGATAACATGCTTTTATGGATTATAGAAATTTTAGAAAATTATTGTTTTATAGTTATCATGACAAATTATTATTTTAGAAAGCTCATGAAACCATACTTGCTATATGTATGATTTAGATTTATTTTATAGTCAAAAAATTTCATGAATCTCAGTTTTGTATGAACAGTAAGAACAGTGAATTTTGTTACTTTTAGTTTTTAACCAATAATTAGTGAGAAACAGATCAGTGAGTTAACGACTGCAGGATTGATCATTAACCTTGGTAGCAAGTGGTCCGTCAAAGGACTAGCTCTCCCACAGAAAGAACCCAATGTGGTGTCCATTTATGGAACCTAGTTAAGTTCCGATCAAATTAGTCATTGGCTCAAATTTAACTATTCAGCTTAGATATTTATGTACAGAATAATTCATGTTTCTCTATTAGTTATTGCCATGGATTTAGTTAAATTATTGTTTTTAGTACAGCTATATGTAATTATATATAAAATGTTTTACATCAGTTGTATGTATATGTTATGTATTTTTGTTGTTGTCCCAGATGGGTTGTGAGTGGAGACTCACTCACTAAATTTTAATGAACTCACCCGTCTCTTTTCCTCTCCCTACAGATATAGCTACAAGTTCAGGTGCACCACAGGATCCTCCCCAGTAGTGCTATAGCTTCTTTCATGAGTCTCGCTTTGAAGTAAAGCTTATTATACGTTATGTTAGTTTAGTAGTGCTCCACTAATTGTGTAGGCAGGATCCCAAACATGCATAATATTATTTTATTTAATTATGTTTGGCTTTGGTCCAGATTATGGTTATTACGCAGTTTCTTATTAAGGATTTATGTTTCGGAAATATTTTTAGATTATGGAATTTTAGTTGAACTTGAGATATTTTGAATCTATTTGATTATTTATGCATATTAGTCTATTACGTTACTAGAAGCTTCCGTTGGGACCCAATCCCTCACGTGTCGGTGACGTTCCTTAGACGAGTCGTGATAGAGAAAGTATTAAGAGTCTGTTTTGATAACACAACAAAAGTCATAGTTTAACTTTTTGACTCATCTGGCTATAGAGGCTGTTACTTGCCTAAAAATCATTTTTAGTGCTTTCTAATAAGTTAAAATACCTGGCTTCTCAATAAGCACTTTTTAATACACACAAGACAAGCACTTCTAATATTATGTATTTAAATATAAAATAACTAATTCATAAGTTACTTTTCAAAAGGTACTTTCACACAAGTGCTTAAATGAGTTATTCGCTAAAACGGGCCCTACGATGGAGTGAAAAATCAGGAGAGGGAGCAGTCAGTGAATGAGTCTGGGGCCTTTTCCTGGCAGGAAGAAGTACCAACAAATGAAAACTAAGGTCTTGTTAAACTCTTACAAACAAACACTCAAGCAATGTGTAGATAATATAAAGTGTAAAAATACCATATAACACAGGCAGACCACACCATTCTAATATTTTAAGACAGACAAATTCTTATGCCAGAACATTCACATACCCTACTATGAAGTCCATTGTCAGAAATATTAACCAACTGCAGAACACGTGCTGAGATCTCCACATCAAGTATCTCATGTGATTCTCCACTGCAGTACAGAAACAAGAGAACAGAACACTTACTGTACAGTCCCAAAGTGCTTAATTTCCACCAACAGTTTTTTAAGGAATTACCTAAGACCAGAAATATTCTTTGTCTTCAGAATTGCAGCAACCATGTGTGTGAACCAAGCAAGTTTGGATTCTGTTACAGAGAGTTCATAACTGTCTACAGGGACTTGGAGATTTGCTTCTTGCTACACGCAAGATTAATACATATTACCGAATCAGAATATATTATGTGAATTGAGCAAAAAAAACTGAAGCACTTCATTTAGAACTAGTCAAGCATACCATATAGCTTCGCATGATAGGCTCCAATATCTTCATCAAATATGAACTGCAACTTTCATACTGAAATTCAAGGACTAGAAAAGATATTAATTAAAAAAGTACGACTGCATGATATTAAAAGAAAAGAATAATTTTAAAGATAACAACATGAAAATTTCATACAGTAAGACAAGCATGAAAATGCATGAACCTGAAATTTACAGAGGTAAGGAAAAAATTCAAGTTGATCTTGAAGTACTTCCACATTGTCAAGTGGGTTTTCCCCAAGATCATCTGATAGTTCAGACTGCAAAAATGGACAATTACAAAGGAGAAAATGAGAATAAATACTTTACTCAGGTATGTTACACAAGCTTGTGCAGAGTGTTAAAGCACCTGACCTGCAATGAATCAAACCTTGAAGAGACAAAACCTTCTATAACTTTAGGCACATATTCAACTAGCAGATTAGGTTTGTCACTCTTGAGATATCGCACAGATGTCACAGATCTAGACCACAAATTTAAAAGGTAGTAAACGCTGCTGCCTGCCCACTGAAAGGGAAAACATTTATATATGTATTTATCAATAGAAGTTGACATGTATATTTAATCCCTGGCCAGTTTTTCAATATAAATTGGAGACTGAAAACAGAACAGAAGGATAAAGAAACTTTTTAAATGTGAGAAAAACAGGAGGAAAAGAAAATGAAGAAATGTTAGTTTAGATGACTCTCCAATTACTCAGACTATCAGAATCCTGTCATTCACTTCACAAATGGTAGAATTCACATCCATCAGAGGACCTATAGAGCAGTCATAGAAGCATACCTTCCAAGAATGCAAAGATTTCAATGTGAACTCTGCTACTAATCGTATCCAATCACTATAGCCTTCAGCATTCACAAGTTCTGATAACTGTAGCACAAATCAAGGTTGGATAATTATATTAGAAATCCTTTATTAACAAAGATAACCAAATTAGTAGGTGTTAAATGAGTTGTTAGAATATGTGAATATCTTTTATTATCTTTTTTATTATCTTTTGTTATCTGTAAATAGGGATAATATATCTTTGTAATTATTGTGTATTTATTGCACATTGTCTATATATATTCACCCGTTGTGTAGTTAAATACACACGGATTCATCCTATGATTTTCTCTCTTTCTCTGTCTCTCAACATGGTATCTAGAGCCTAGGAAGAAAGAAAACCCTATTCCGTGCCGTCCCGGGAGGGCCCACGCCTCGGTGAAATTTTTTTTTTCAGCAACACTGTGTTTCCTTTCCGGTTTGCTGCCTTTCCCTAAGCTCGCGCTCTCTTCTCGCAAAACAGCTCGTCACGCTGCCCATTACGCCGGTCAACGTTCGTAGCGAATTGACCACCGACATCACCATTCGCCTCGCCTGCGCCGTGCGCTTTATTACGCACGCGCCAGATTCCCTTCCACGCGCCCACCCGCGCCTCCGCTCCTCGGAGGTACCCCTGTTCACCGCATCTTCAGCGGCGTGAAGCGCGTCCGCGACAACTTTCCGGCAGTTCGCCACCGTTATGCTCAGCGTTCTTTGTGCTCTTTCCAGATCTGGCCCCCTTTTTTTGCCATCCGTGCACGCGTTGCCAACCTCGTATTTTGAAAATGCCGATTACGCCCTTGTTCTCTTTGCCCATGGCGGCAACTCTTCCTTTGATAATAAGGGTGTTCCGAAGCCCGATCCCCAGCGTTCACTAGTTATGTCGATGTGCCTCTCTCCAGCGACAAGCTTGATGGAAATAACTATGATACTTGGGCGTCGATGTCCGTCTTTGGTTCTTTGAGCCGGGACAGATTATGCTGATCATCTTACCAAGATGGCTGTTGACATCCCGGAAGCTGAGCGTCCTCGTTGGGTTAAGATTGATGCTCAGTTGTGTAGCATTCTCAAGTCTACCATTGCTCCTTCCATCAAGCAGATATTTAGGGCTCATGTCACTTGTGAATCTGTTTGAGGCGGAGGCAAAAACACTTTTCACCAATGACACTCAACGTCTCTATCGTGTTTGTCAGGATCTTATGAATATCATTGCTCCTCGTCAACTTGATGGTTCTATGTCATCTTATTTGGGTAAGATTCACGGCGCTCTTCATGATTTCAATGAACTTTTGCCTCCTGCTGATACCTCGGCGAAGGAATTGGAAACAACGTAGCTCTTTCTTTATGCTCCTGGCCCTTTATGGTTTACCTTCAGAGTACTCTGCTACCCGTGATCAGCTTCTAGGATCACCGACTGTGCCTACACTCTCCACAGTGTCACGCCTCTCTGCCCGTTCCAAGCCGTCCGCTGAGTTGCTCCTTCCTCCGGCTTTGGTTGATACCTCTGCCCTCGTCACACAAAGTAACAATCGCGGGCCAGCGTTCTCGGAAGTCCCGATCCCAAGTGTGATCATTGTCATAAGTTGGGCCACACCATTGACCAGATGTTACACTTTGCATCCTCACTTGCGCCTTCGTTAATGTTGCCCATGCCGGTATTCTGCTACCTCGGGCCTTTCTACTCTACCTCGGTACCGTCTCGGTGACTATTGCGATTTTTAAAGTGGTTTGAGCAACGTCGGACCTGCTGGTTCCCTTGCCTCATTGCACACTCTGGTAATTCTTTTGCTTGTCTTTCTCAGTCCTCTGCCTCTTCTTTTCGGTAGCCTAAACTGAAAGAACTCCACAGTTAAGCGTGCTTGACCTGGGGTAATTTTGGGATGGGTGACCTCCTGGGAAGTTTTCCTAGGAAGCGTGCAGTGAGGACAAAGCATCTGCAAAGACCGTGTTGGTTTGTGGGGGCGATCGTCAATCCATAAAGCGTGAGGGGATGTTACAAATGGTATCGAGCACCGCACCTCTCCCGATGCGGTGTGGTTGAGGGCGAACCGGGCGGAAGGCCAGTGGGCATGCTTGCTGGGACGCGAGGATGAGGAGTGATCGCCGGTGCAAAAGAGGGCACGGACAAAGGCGGCTCCTCGCAAGGTCCTCTACGCGGAGGGGTACATGAATGAACCGATTACACACCCGAATGAGAGGGATCCTAAGACTGTATAGGTATGGGACTATACAGTTGAAGAGGGCATATATGAATTGATTTGCACTACCTATACCAACAAGATGCATCTTCTTTTCGGTAGCCTAAAGCGAAGAACTCCCGCAGTTAAGCGTGCTTGACACAGGGTAATTTTGGGATGGGTGACCTCCTGGGAAGTTTTCTAGGAAGCGTCACAGTGAGGACAAAGCATGCTGCAAAGACCCGTGTTGGTTTGTGGGGACAGTCGTCAATCCATAAAGCAGCAGGGGATGTTACACTTGGGAACTGGTGTCTCTCCCTCCAGGTAAATCTGCGGTTGGTTGTCGATGGATTTTTACGGTTAAGGTGGGGCCTGATGGCCAACTTGATCGTCTTAAGGCTCGTCTTGTTGCTAAAGGGTACACTCAGATCTTTGGTTTGGATTATGGTGATACATTCTCCCCTGTTGCTAAGATGGCTTCTGTTCGTTTGTTTCTCTCTATGGCTACTATGCGTCATTGGCCTCTTCATCAGTTGGATATTAAGAATGCCTTCCTCCATGGTGATCTCGAGGAAGAGGTTTATATGGAGCAACCTCCTGGGTTTGTTGCTCGGAGAGTCTTACGGCCTTGTTTGTGCCTTGAAAATCATTGTATGGTCTTAGCAGTCTCCTCGAGCTTGGTTTGAAAGGTTCTCACTTTGTAGTTCAAGAATTTGGTATGACTCAGTGAAGTCAATTACCTCGTGTTTATCGCCATACTCGGAGAGGTTGCATCTACCTTGTTGTATGTTGATGACATTGTCATTCTGAGGAGCGACACTTTCGAGGTATAGCACAGATCAAACAGCACCTATGCAAGCATTTCCAGACCAAAGACCTTGGCAAACTCAGATATTTCCTAGGAATTGAAGTAGCACAGTCCAAAGATGGCATAGTTCTCTCTCAGAAAAAATATGCTGTTGACATTCTAGAGGAAACAGGTTTACTTGCTTTGCAAAACTGTTGATACTCCTATGGATCTAATGTCAGCTCCTACCAAATCACGAAGCCACTATCGATCCTGGGAGATATAGAAGATTGGTTGGGAAATTGAACTATCTCCACGGGTTACTCGCCCAGACATTTCTTTTGCAGTAAGTGTGGTTAGTCAATTCTTAAACTCACCATGTGGAGCTCACTGGGATGCTGTTATCCGTATTTTGAAGTATGTCAAAGGAGCACCAGGAAAGGGCCTTATTTATGAAGATAAGGGGCATCTTGATATAGTTGGGTGATTACGATGCAGTTAGGCGGGGATCTCCTTCTGATAGGCGTTCCACTTCAGGGTATTGTATACTTATTGGAGGCAATCTCATATCCTGGAAGAGCAAGAAGCAAACTATAGTGGCTCGATCTAGTCTTTGAGGCCAGTCTGGGTGCAATGGCTTGACCCGCGTGTGAGCTTATCGGCTCAAACAACTCCTCAAAGAACTTCAATTTGGGGAAGCCAAACAAATGACACTTGTTTGTGACAATCAAGCCGCTTTACACATTGCCTCAAATCCAGTTTTTCATGAAAGGACCAAACACATTGAAGTTGATTGTCACTTTATTAGAGAGAAGATTCTATCTGGAGACATCTCCACAAGCTTCGTCAATTCAAATGACCAATTGGCAGATGTTCTCACCAAATCATTGAGAAGTCCTAGAATAAGTTACCTATGTAACAAGCTAGGTGCATATGATCTATATGCCCCAGCTTGAGGGGGAGTGTTAGAATATGTGAATATCTTTTATTATCTTTTTTATTATCTTTTGTTATCTGTAAATAGGGATAATATATCTTTGTAATTATTGTGTATTTATTGCACATTGTCTATATATATTCACCCATTGTGTAGTTAAATACACACGGATTCATCCTATGATTTTCTCTCTTTCTCTGTCTCTCAACATGAGTAAACAGAAACTTGAGAGTGGAAAGGATAAAGACTGAACTGTATATTCATTTCATTCAACATACAATAATAAATACATGAAAAAGTATCTAACTACTACTATTATTTACAAGGCAACAAATGATGAGCTTGAGCTATTTCCTATGGCACTATCTTAGATGCATGAAGCTAAGTTATTGTTGGTGCTAATTCCAATATTTAGAAACTCACAACACTCCCTATTTGAGGACCTCTTAGATTCGGAAAGAACATCTACGCCAATGATGAGACAATCTATCTCAATGTGTTTGGTCCTCTCAAGAAAAATTGGATTGGAAGCAATTATGGGGCTGTTTGGAAACTGTTTTGGACAACAGTTTTCAGGTTTTAAAAATAAAAAACTGGTTTGGTCTACTGTGTTTTCTGCATTGGTTTTAAAAACTTAAAAACAGAAAATGAGTTTTAAAAGTTAATAGTCAGAAACAGTTTAGAGATGTTTTTGAGTTGCAGTTTTTAAAAACTAGCAGTGGCATAAAATGCAATTATGCTGTTGTGCCCATTTTGGACTACTTCAAATCCTACAGTGGCTTAAAACACACAGGTATAATTTCTTTTTCATATCTCTCTCACATGTGACACTGCCGCCACCTGTTATCTCCTTCTTTAATGTGTTTTGGGATTAAAAACTTCCCTCTGAAAACAAGTACGCAAACAGAACCCTTTGTTTTTAATAATTTAAAAACCGTTTTGTAAATATCGTTGCCAAATGATTTTTTTTGTTCTTTATTTTTAAAAACTAAGTTTACACTTGCTTTTTAAAACTATTCTAGAAAACTAAAAAGCAAAAACAATACCAAACAGGCTCGTAATGTTGCTTGATTGTCACAAACTTACTTATTTCCTTGATTTCTCCAAACTGAAGTTCTATAACAAGTTATAGCCAAATGAGTTCACACATGGCCTGGCACAGTATTTTACTTCAGCACTTGACCTAGCAACCACACTTTGTTTCTTATTTTTCCAGGATATCAGATTGACTCCAACAAGTACGCAATAACTAGAAGTGGATCGTCTATCCGAAGGAGAACCTACACAATCAGCATTTGAGTATCCAACAATTAGTGCGTGTCCCCTATCTTCATATGAGAGACCTTTTCCTAGGGCACATTTGATATACTTTATGACACAGATCATGACATCCAAATGATCTTTACATTAAGAATTCAGGAATTGGCTAACAACACTAACAACAAAAGAAATATCTAGCCAAGTTATTGTGAAATAGTTCAATTTTCCCACCAATCATCTATATTTTTCTAGATTAGTTAGTGGCTCCCCCTAATTTGGAAGAAGTTTGGCATTAGGATCCATAGGAGTATCAACATGTTTTGTATTCAATAATCCTGTCTCTTCAAGAATGTCCATAGCATATTTTCTATTACAGATAACTAGACCATCCTTGGATTGTGCGACTTATTCCCACAAAATACTAGAGTTTGCCAACATCTTTGGTCTAAAAACGATGGCAAAGGTGTTGTTCTAACTGAATTATGCCATGATGATCGCTGCCAGTGAGTACAATGTTGTCCACATATACAATCAAATAGATGCAGCCACGACCAGTATGAAAACAGAATACTAAGTCATCCGCTTCACAACAAATAATACCAAATTGTTGGACAATATTATGAAATTTACCAGTCCAAACTCGAGGTGACTATTTTAAGCCATACAACGGTAGACGACAAACCATGCCAAAAGACTCCCTCTAAGCAACAAACCCAAGCGGTTGCTCCATATAGATCTCCCCATAGTCCAACCCAAAAATTTGGGTGTATCCTTTGGCCACAAGATTAGCTTTAAGGCACTTAACACAGCCATCAGGACCAACGTTGACTATATAGATCCACCGGCAACCTAAAACAGATTTTCCATGAGGAAGGGGCACTAAGCCCCAAGTACCACTACTTTGTAAGGCACATATTTCGTTTATCATAGCCTGTCTCCACCTAGGATGACTAAAAGTTTGACCTACAGATTTAGCATTAAGGAATTGACATAGAAGACAAGGAAGATAGACAAGCATAGTGAAATGGAGAAAAATGGTGATAATTCAATGCAATATAGTGAGGAGTAGAGTTACAAGTGGACCATATATCTTTTATAAGAGCAATGGGAAGGACAGCTCAAGATGTAGTGTCAATGCTAGTATAGGGGTTGGAGCTAGATGTGAATCTGGAGAGACATCAATGTCAACAGGGGTAGGGATAGATGTTGGTGGTGGAAGTGGACGACGTTGATAGACCTGAAGAGGACGCCAAGTGGTAGTGGGGCCCTAGTGAGAAAGAAGATCTGCTGGGTGATACACAACCAACAGAGGAAGACGAGGTATAGGGAGAACCTCAACTATGGGTTTTGAAGGTAATGGAGAGGACTCAAAAATGGAAAAGATTCAAAGATGGTGACATCCATAGAGGTAAGGTAACGGTGAAGAGTGGAAGCCATTTTTTTATCAGAATTTGAGAGTAGGAATTCATGACACATGGTTAATTTATTTGGGAGTAAACAGAAACTTGAGAGTAGGAATTCTTGACTCAGGATATGGTTAATTTATTTGTGCATCAAGAAAACAGGGACGATACAATGTTTTCACAGTAAGATTCATCAGAAACAAACTACAAATAAACAAACAAAATCCTATCCTCTCGTCCGATAACAAACAAAAGCCTATCTTACCAGAAACTTAAAATTAAATAACTAATTAAATGAAAAAGAAATGGCTCCTAATCTCTACATGACCGTCCAAGGTGCAATAGTGCATATTAAAGTGAACTACACAAGAGAGAACCTGGGAAGTAGACATTCAAGATGAAAAGGTTTGTTTCTGTTGTAGGCTGTTAAAACAGATTTTTTTTATGAGATGTGAAGAAGGAAAAAAAAAAAATCAATTAATAACATCTCAAGTTTCTATTTCAGAATCAACATCTCTCTCTCTCCCCTTATTTTCTCCTGACCCACGACCTTCTATCTCATTCTTCTTATTTCTTTCTCTCAGTTTTCACTCTGTTTCTCTCATATTCTCATCTAGTACAAAGTACAAACTTCTAAAAGAATGAAACTTAATCTGTACAAAATTGGTATGGCCTCTAATAATGTATATTTTTGGACTACCACTTATCACTAGGTGGTTTCATAGGAGAATAGGTTCAGATGTCATTCCACTTATACGATCCTCACCTTGTCCATTCCTTTCCAAATATTCAACTCTCAACCACCATTTCCAAAGCACAACAGGCCCACTTTTCAGGAGTCATGTCTCACTGCTTGTCAACCAGAATCAAGCAAGACAATCACTTCAAATTAGAAGCCTTCTTGACATCTTCTTTAGCCTTCCAATGCTCAAAAGAATTCTCTAGGTCAAATATTCCAATCAATCATCCTCAGAATTTTTTTTCTGGCTGCTCTTACTCAAGCACCATTCTTGCCCACATAATTCATAAAGCATGGAATATTTTGAAGCTGCTGCATATGTAAGCTTTAGTTCTAAAATCTGAGAGTTAAATAGCATGTATTGCTGATCAAATGACAGGTATAATCAAAATTGGCTAATGATATACTTTTTTAAGTCTAACATGATTGTCACTGCAGAAGACAAAAGCAATGTCTAATATTGAATGAAAAAAGTATATGGATTATGCCGCGGAAGACAAAAGTGATGTCTAATATTGAATGAAGCATGTATATGGATCATGAAAGAACTAGAAAGAGCATATGACTCACTTGATAATTTACTTTAAAGCGACCAAGAAGACGACAAAACGCATGATAGTTATCATGATCAGCAAGACCTGTTTCATAACAAAATTATAACATCAATGACCTAACTGATGTTTATATACAGAATTATATAATATAATATACCATCTCTTTCAGCAAATATGAGCAAAAATAATGATTACATAATAAATTCAAAGACCTATATGTTTTTTGTCTGTCTTTTGTCTCAACTTTCTATCTGATCTTGTGGCCTTATTGACTTCAATAATAATGTTTGAGGGAAAGCAAACACAAACCGAGAGAAATAAAAGAGAAATACATATTGGTTTTTATACTCTTCAATGAATTTATAATTTATCACACATCTTGAACAGAAAACCACACTGCTGCACATCCATATATAGAAGTAGATTATACACAGTGTCCGGTTTTCATATTGGGAGGCTGTTAAATAATTTACAATTGATAAAAATTTTATTTGACTTTGAGTAGACACAAAGGAAAAGAAAAACCTCAAACTACAGAAAGTCAAACAAACAGGAAAAATGCAATATTAGAAGAAACTTTAAATGGTTCTACTTTCATTACTCTTTAGAGGCAATGACTCCATTAATTCAATCTCGACACTTGAAATTCATCCCTCAGCAATATACTACCTTTAACTTTGCTTTCCTTAAAGGTAATGGCTCACATGTCAACTTTTGGGGGGGCCATAGAGTAGGAGACTCCTCTCATATAGCCTTTATATACCTTTATCATTTATCCTCCTTACGCAATTCTCTCATCCCAAATTTCTACATTGTGTAAGAATTTACTTATTCTCGAGACTCAAACAATAGGGAAACTCTGCATATGTTATGCTTTGATGCAAATCTTTACATGGCCTATCCAAATAATAGAAAAAGGAGGAGGCCATGTTAGGCAATCGACAACCAACGTAACACTTATTCAAATCTTTATGATTTGATAAGAGATTGAGCAATGTTAATGCTATGTTTCAATTCCCAGGCATAGTAAAATGAAAAAAGAAAAGCAAGGATCCAACATATCCGTTAACAGATGTGGAAGTGGAAAAATAAGTGTAGGTATAAATCAAATGAAATAGTTGACACTATAATTAGGAGAAAGATTAGCTTTATGCACCTACAAGAAACTAATAGGAAGTAGCGACAAATAAGGAACAAGATACTTTAGGGTTTTAGCTTTGGTACACTTATATGGTAAGGCAGAATCTAGAAATGAAGTATAACTGTAGATAAATACTGCAAGAAAGATATTGTAGATGTTAAAAGGTTAGGAGATAGGATTGTTGGAAATATGAATAGCATTAATAATGCTTAGGAAATAAATAATTACATATATTGTACACAATTATTATAGTTATTGGTGATTGTGTGTGTATGTGCTATAGCAATGCAAGCAAGCCATTTTTTCTCAAAAATAACTCTCTAATATGATTATTATTTGCATATTCTTACTTTCAAGTTGGTACTAGAGCAGGGTTGATCCCGTCTCTACTCTGCCCCTGGTCCAGCAAATCTAAGATTCAATCTTAGTCCTTACAACTTTTTTATTTATACCCGGCATTCCTTTCAATTTAACCTCTCTTAACCAACTTACCAGGTCTCTTGATTGTTCCATAACCTTTAATGCTGAGTCATTTGTAATAAAGGAACATAATATAGGTCAGATAATAGGGGCAAAGCATGAATTGCATGGTCTTTATTATCTTTAGTCAGTACCACTTGTGACTTGTGGTGTAGCTGCATCTCTAAATCTACTTCATGAACATCTAGGTCATCCGAGTTTGTCCAAGTTGCAAAAAGTGGCTTCAGGTTTTAAGAAAATAAAATCCTTTCCATTCAATTAGGAAAACATGTTCCTTCTTTTCCTAGACAAGTTGAAAGTCGTATTTATTCCCCTTTCTCAGTTATTTATTCAGATATATGGGGTTCAAGTCATGTGTCAATATCTTTGGTTTTAGATATTTTGTCATTTTCATTGATGCGTTTTCTCTATGCACTTGGGTATATTTGATGAAAGAACGTTCAAAAATACTTCACATCTTTCCTTCATTTTTTTAAAAGAAATCGAAACTCAGTTTGGGAAGAAAACCAAACTATTTTGAAGCAACAATGCAAGAGACTATTTTTTGTATGCTTTGTCCTCCTTTTTTGTCTTCCTAGGGCATTTTTGCATCAATCTACTTGTCCTCATACACCTCAACAAAATGTGATAGAAAAAAGAAAAAATAGAGATCTTGTTGAAACTGCTCAAACCGTGTTACTCCATGCAAATGTTCCTGTTCGTCATTGGAGTGATGTAATTTTAACCGCATCTTACTTGATAAATTGGCTGCCGACCTCCTCCATTGAAAATAACGTTCTTTATTCTATGTTACTTCCAAAAGAACCATTATTTCCTGTTGGTCCCTATGTATTTAGATGTACTTGTTTTGTTCATGATTCTTAGGATTGAGTGGGCCTAACTCAACTCCTAAAGTTTGCTCAAAGGGTGGTTGCCCAAGACTTATAAAGGTTATTTAGGCCTTGTCTATAAGCGATGTGAGGATTTTAATACACCCCGTCACGCTCAGGACAGGACAAGGACTTGGAGCATGAAATTTGATTGATTGGAAATATGGGAGGGTGGCCCAAGAACAATCATAAAATAGGCTCTAATATCATCTTCGAATTTAATTGCCCTAACTCAACCCCAAAAGCTAGCTCAAGGGGTGAGAGTTGCCCAAGACTTATAAAAGCTATTTAGGCCTTAGCGACGTGGGACTTTTAATAATGATCTTTCTCTAGGTCAGGATAAACTTTCTACTTGTGCTATCAAATGAGTTTTTCAAGTTACAAAAAGGATATCGTTATTCACCAATTAACAATCGCTATTGTATGTCTACTAATGTCACA
Organism: Dalbergia cultrata; assembly: GCA_031216105.1. Lineage (NCBI taxonomy): Eukaryota > Viridiplantae > Streptophyta > Magnoliopsida > Fabales > Fabaceae > Dalbergia > Dalbergia cultrata. The sequence goes on from CM062351.1 coordinate 32,546,744, forward strand.
TTCTTTGAAAAGACTCCATATTTCTCTTACTATTCTTGATGTTTTCACCTATACCCTTCTTAGGTCCATCAATATCTCCCCTGTAAGATCAAGTGCCATGCATGAGGATCTTGGAAATTCTCAATGCATAATGTCACCACCTCTCAACACATATAAGCATGACCCAGGGACACTTGATTTAGAGGAGGAGGCAGCTACACACCTGGGGGGAATCATGTCCTACTCCATCAACCACCTCTACTATAGACCTTCCTGAAAACATTGATGATTTGCCTATTACTCTTAGAAAGAAAAAAAAAAAACTTAATCCACCAGATACCCTCATCCTATATATAATTTTTAGTTATCATTTATCTCCTTCCTATTATTCTTTTGTGTCTTCATTACCTTCAATTTAAATTCATAAACATTTGCAAGGCACTTGATTATCCAAGACAGCAGCAAGCCATGATTGATGAAATGCAAGCTTTAGAACAGAGTAGCACTTGGGAGCTAGTTCCTTTTCTTCCAGGAAAATCAACTATTGGGCATCGATGGCTGTGTGCTATTAAAGCTGGCCCTGATGGTAAAATTGATCCTCTCAAAGATCATCTAGTTGCCGAAGGATATACATAGGTTTATGGCCTTGACTATGGGGATACTTTTTCTCTTGTGGCAAAAATTACTTCAATTCGCATCTTCCTTGCCATGGTGCAATCCATCATTGGCCCATTGTACCAATTGAACATCAAAAATGCATTCCTCCATAGTGAGCTAGATGAGAAGCATTACATGGAGCATCCACCTGGATTTGTTGCTTAGGAGGATTCTGGTTCAGTTTGTAAACTTCGTCGTCTCTATGGACATAAATAGTCCCTGAGAGCTTGGTTTGGAAAGTTGAGTTTTGTTATTCAAGCTTTTGGAATGAAGCATATTGAAGGAGCATTCATGATAAATGTGTATACCTGGTTGTTTATGTTAATGATATTCAGTCTTCAATCTTCTATTATCACACTTCTCATGATAAATGTCTATACCTGGTTGTTTATCTTGACGATATTCTCATCAAAGGTAATGACAATGAGAAGATTTCTCAGCTGAAGTAGCATTTATTCAAACATTTTCACACTATGGATGTAGAGAAATCAAAATATTTCCTTGGTATTGAAGTTGGTCAATCAAGGGATGAATTCACAATCTCACAAAGGAAGTATGCGTTGGACATACTAAAGGAAACAGGAATGTTAGATTGTAAGCCTGTTGAGAGTCCTGCGGATCCAAACACAATTGTTACCAAAACAAGCAGAGCCTTATTCTAACCCCTGAGGTATAGAAGACTGGTGGGAAAACTCATTTATCTCACCATTACTAGAGCAGATATTTCTTGTACTGCTGGAGTAGTAAGTCAATTCATGCAGTCCCCTCTCTTCAATATTAAGAAGGTTCCTGGACAAGGATTACTCTATGAGAATAGGGGAAACTTTGAGGTGGTTGGTTATTGTGACGCAGATCGAGTAGGCTCTCCTATTGATAGGCGCTCTACCTCAGAATATTGTGTTTTTGTTGGTGGAAATTTGGTTTCATCACTTTCATGGAAAAGTAAAAAGCAAAATGCAGTAGCTTGGTCTAGTGCAAAAGCAGAGTATCGAACAATGGCTACAACCACTTACAAGCTTATTTGGATCAAGCAACTTCTTAAAGAGCTAGAGTTTGAAAATATTCAACAAGTTATGTTGTGATAATTAAACTGCTATTAATATATCTTTTAATCCAATTTTTCATGAGAGAACAAAGCATATTGTGATTGATTGTCACTTTGTACGAGAAAAGGTCCTTTCAAAGGAAGCTTTTCACTGAACCAGTTAGTTCCAATGAACAATTGGTAGACATCTTTAAAAAACCTATTAGTGGACCTTGAGTACATTTGCTGCAAGCTTGGATCATTTGACATATACACTCCACCTTGATGGGGAGTGTTGGCAATATGAATAGCATTAATAATGCTTAGGAAATAGATATTTACATTTATTGTACAGAATCATCATAGTCATTGGTTTATATATGCTTTTGCTATAGTAATGCAAGCAAGCCATTTTTTCCCAGAAATCACTCTCTAATACGATTATTATCCGCACATTCTTACTTTCAAGTAGGATCATAGCCCCAGATATTTATATTGAAATAAGATATATTCAATGATATTAGCGCATACGCACCACAAATAAAATTAGAAAAGCATCACACGATAAAATTAGTGAGAATTTAGAAAGCTTAATCAAGAGCATACCTTCTGTAAAAGATTTTGTTAGGAAGGGATCAAAATGGTCATGTGGAAAATCACACTAGCCAATATGAGGCATTGCAGGAGGGATATGGTCTTGGTGAAGCAAATACAAAGGATAAGACTATATTAGATTGTTTTTTACCTTTCAATTTTACAATAGTTAACATGTGTTTCAAGAAGAAAGAAGAGCATATTATTATGTAAAAGAGTGAGTTAACTTGTTCTCAAAATTATTATCTTTAATGAAAAAAGTAGATAGAAAACTTTGCAATAATTGCAAAGTTAGTTAATCTTGGAGAGAACTTGACCACTCAATGTCTTGGTTATGGATGTATGTGTTATACTATGAGAAGAGTGAAAAATATTAAAAGAAGACTTCAAGAAGATGCCAATCGTTAGTGTAAAAGGACTTTATATGGGTAACCAATTGTGTTATCACATCATTAAAGATATTTGATTCCTAAAATAGCTACCTTAAAAAGTAACAGGCGCTAATATATTATGATCGATTAATAGTGTAAAAAACTTTACAATGATAAGCATATCAAAATTAAATTCTATAAATCACAAAGCTAGAGAACATAAATAACTATAGTCCAGTTTACCTATTCCAGTTTGCAAAATTTCCTTAGTTCCCTGCATTAAATGAGACAAAAACTTCAATCGAGCAGTATCATTGCCAAACAAAGATCGTCTAGCAGAAGCAAGTCGCAACAAGCACTCCAATGCCTACACATGATAATAATTCATAATGAGAAAACACGGAATGTAGAGGCAGGACAATTTTAATAGATTACGAAATGGAAGTTGGGAAACATGCAAAATGGATCAGAAATTTTCTTCTCATATGGAGAATACATGGAATATGCTATGATGTTCTATATTGATTATAACTGTTGCTGGATCAAACTGCTAGTTGTGGGTGCTGTTTATGCAGGAAATAATAGTAGTATTTAATGGCAAATTTGAAATATTAAGCATAAAAAAAAGTACTGAAAGGCATTAAGTATGACAATCAGAAGGAAAATAAAGGAATGCATCATTGCAACAGACTCCAAAACAATAGGATACTTCTCTGCATTTGTGTGCGTTATTTAAAATTTTGGTAAGATAAAATAACCTCTTTCAACAGGAAGAAAGGAGGCTCAAGTTAAAGAAAAGATCTTTGTACATAAGCTAAGGGATGGTAGACAATATAAAGCAGAGGGGCAATACAGGGCAGCACCTTCCTAAGGAACATGAAGGTTAGGAGGAAGAGTTTGTAACAGTGATATCATGTGAGATTAAGTTGGGGAAGGGGATTGGAAGAGTCCCATGATCATTTTAAAATTGAATTCCAATCAGAATCATCCAATTTAATCTAAAGGTCGTAAACGTTTTCCTCATTTCTCACACAAAAAACTCATTCTCATGAAATAAAAGAACCTGAAATAGATACCAAGGAATCCCAAATACCAAAGTGCTCCCCAAACCCACACTTCCCAAATGCACTCAGTTCATGCCATCTAGATGGCTTTGGCGTTTTCCTTCAGAACCTCCCTCTTTATGGAATCAAGAATGGGTGGAGTAAGTACTGCTTGGACGAGAATCAGTGGGATGCAAACTAGGCTGGCCAATCTTCTCATTCCAACCCCTGGAAACTTATTTCCCAAGCGTATGAAACCTTTAAACCTTTGCTTTCCTTGAAGGTGGTAATGGTACTCGTTTTCTTTTGGGGGGATTAGCCGGTAAGTGAACCCTCTTTTAATCTAGCCTCTCCTCAACTTTATCACCTATCATCATTACATAATTTTCCAATAGTGTGCAAGCTTCCACCTATTCTTGGGACCCTCACTTCTGTTGAAATCTGAATGATAACCTCTGAATTACCATCTTCTGGGTTTCCTTGATTTTGTTCCTTTGTCTCATAACCGAGATAAAAGGTTGTGCCTGCTAAATACCTCAAGGTATGTTTGGATTGATGGAGTTGGGTGGAACACAAGGGTGTGCTCACAAGTTTGATTTAGAAGACAAGGGGACGGAAGGGAAAGATTTATGGGGATTTGAACATATTTATGAGTTTTATTTTTAGGAGGGGAAGGTGTTTGGGGATTTTTGCAAACCCCTCAAAACCCTCCAAAATTCCTATTTTGTAGTTCCCTCAATTTGGGAGGTTTTAAACTGATTATTATTTAATTTACTATATTATTCCTATTAAAACAGGAAACAGGAAACCAAACCAATCCAAGAAACAGGAAACCAAACCGACAGAGGATGGTGGAAATGTGAGGGAAGCACATGGAGGTGAAGAAGTTCATGGTGGCAACAAAGAAGTCTAATGCTGAGAAGAAACTCTCTGCAGAGGGTTGTATCACCCTTGGTGTTGAGAAAAGAAGTGGAAGGCTAAAGGCTCAGTGGTATGATCATCAATGGTAATGACATAGTCGACAATTGGTTTTCAGTGGTTGTGGCCCAGGCAACAACAGCAGTGGTTGCCCGCCCGGCATTAGAAACACCATACAAGAGATGAGGAGGAGACTAGGGCAACACTTGGTCTCAATCATCCAAGGTTGTGCTTTGCTCTAATAGGCCAAGCCCAAGTCACAAAGGAAGAGAAATTGAATTTTGAATGAAGAAATTATCTTTTAGATCTCATGGGCCAAGCCTAATTCAGTTGTTGGCAAAGAAGCTTTAGATTTAGAAACACAAAAGCTGGAGTCATATTTGGGTTTAATTCATGAGCCCCATTTAGGAATAAAAGAGGGATACCATGTAGAACATGGGGCATTAGACGCTGCGTTTCAGAAAGGGGTAGGAGGGTGGAAAAGAAAAATCACAAGTTTGGAGATGTGGGACCTTGGAAGGAATCATTTGTAAACAGCTGGTCTAATATTTGCACCCCTACATTGAGAACAAGGTGGATCTCTAGGGCAGAGTATCGATATGGAGCAGGCCTAAGTAGTGGCCTTAGTAGTTATGAATAATAATCAACTAGTAAGACAAGGGTATAAAAGAGGGAGTAAGAGTTGAATAAGAAATGAGTCAAGTAGTTAGGGAATTAGGAACTAGAGGGGCAGGGAATCTCTCGAATATCCCTAACCGCTACTTTTGCATCAACAAATAATACACATTTTCATGAGTTTTCTTTCATATTCTGAACCAGTTCTATCAGTTCCTCACAACTTGATTCAGAAAAATTCATATCCAGAAGTTCACAATTTTATAAGGCCAGATCGGGTTGGTAAAAACAAATATACCAATGCCAGATGGCAGGACCCAAAATAACATCGGCAACATTGCTCACCACGGTCCCATTCTATTGCATTTTATTAAGTTAGCATATGCAACAAAAAAAGGTCCCCATATTTCTCTCTCCACAGGAAAAGAAAAGAACTACTCCAACTTAATAATAGTGAAGAGAAATTATTTGCAACTAGAATAATCAAACTAAATGAAGCACAGAAACATAATAATGTATGAACTTTAAGTACAAATAAGGCATTGACTCTCCCAAGACTCATAAACAAACCTCTTTTGAAAACGTTTGATTCATTGAATAATAATCAATAAAGATTTGCAGTGTTGAGGGATCCTCTAGAGTTTGCTTCCAAGAAGAAGGAATCTGTACAACCAATGATAATTCTCAATCAACTACTGCAAATCACAGAAAAGCAAAGACAAACCATCTATGGGCGAGTTAATTCAACACTAGCTGATACCTGGACAGTACCAATCTCATCTGAACTTTCATCATATGATGTCCCCAAAAAATCAAATGACAAGCAACTATGGGAAAGCATAAGAGACAATTCCTGCAACTTGTTCCCAACTGCAAATTTGCAAAGTCAAAGCATAATTACTAAATTCAAAATATGATGCATAAATCTATCATTGTCATAATAGAAGTTCAATATACCATCAGTTTTTAGCTGCAAGAGAGATGTTAACGATATCCGGAATATCTGAAAGAGTGACTGATCCCTGAAAGAGCTTGCTACCCTGCGCTGGCGAGTAGCAGGCAGTCCAGGATTGGGCTAAAAACAGAAGAATACAACATAAGAATTAACAACAGTAAAACCATAAGCTGCTTTAATGTAAAGAAGTTGAAATCATAAGTTCATAACATATATAGATATGCATTATGGCTTGTCATGAGCAAATGGGTAATACCCCCAAATGGATCAATCATGAACCAAGCAGCGCAAAGAAGTGCACTGCCAAAACGTAAAGACCAAAGCCAACTGAAATTCATTCTTCTAAACTGTTTAATATTTGTGTCAGGGAGAGATTCCTCGAAAGGCTAACGGTGTACAAGAGGAAAAGATTCAGGGGCAGTTTAGGGAAGGGTCTGCAAGCTTAGTCAGCAGCTGCACCTATGGGCCCAGGGGGCTAATTGGGGAAGGGCTGAGTTTCATGCTGTGAGGTGTGGTGTGACCGACCATATGATTGTTTGTTAAGGGAAAGGGTTTATTTGTTGGTTAGGAAGAGGCAGTATTTTCATTCAGGCTTTTTGCTATTTTGGGAAAAGAGAGAGTGAAGTGCTCAGTGCCCAACATACCTCTCCTTTTAGCATTCGGCTACCTTTGTTTGTTTCCATTTCCATTAATACAATACAGTATACTTCACTCTGTAAGCCAATTTCACTAAGCTGCACAATGGAAGGCCTAGTTGAAGATGTGAAAAGGACGCTGGACCAAGTTGTGCGATTGTTAAAGGACACATGGCCAGCTCAATCTCGCAGCCGGTCACCACCGAGGAGGCTGCACCATCAAGTGGACCCAGTCGACCAATTGAATGGGGGTTCTAGGTGGGACAAGGTACCTCACAATTCCCATCCTCCTCACCGCAATAAGCACTGAAATTCGTAGTCTTAGGACCAAGATGCTCAAAGCTCCCCCTACTCGATAGTTGCTCCCACCACTGGATGGACACTCCCAGGCTGATCAATTGCCAAACTCCTCGCATGGTAGCCCTCCTCCGCAACGTCACGATGGTGACTGCAAGATAGAGCAACCCCTTTTTCGCCGGGGATGAAGCACTAGGTTGGTTGGTGAAGGTGTAGCACAATTTCGTCATTAATGCACTTAAGGGCGAAGAGCACATGGAGGTGGTGATCTTGGCGTTGGAAGGGAAAGCTCTTCATTGGTTCCAGGCTTGGGAGGAACAAACGACTTTTCTAACGTGGAGGTAGTTTTGCGATGGCGTATTACGACGATTCCAACCTAGTGTGGTGAAGGATCCTTATGGGCGCTTACTACAACTTACACAATTGGCTCGGTCATGGATTACATTGAGGACTTTGAGCAGATTCCAAGGCCCATGAGGCACATGGATCAAGAAATTCTAAAAGGCATATTTGTCAATGGGTTGCACAGGAGTTTACAGGCTGAGATTAAGAGCCTTGAATTGGTCTCCTTGGCAGAAATCAAGGACCGAGCCCTCATGCTAGAAGAACGTAACAAGGAATGGAGAGGAGGAGGGGGGGCCCATTAGATAAGCCTCTCGCATATAACAGAAGCCCAGCCCCTTCCTAAGGCCAAAGTACTTCCCGTGTGGTGCCTAATTACCTTAAGGGCGATGGGAATAAGGACAGGGAGAAAGATGGGGGTTTTCGAACTTGAAAGGGCCAAGTGGTGAAGCTCCAAGTGGTCACACATCAAAGCGGTTGACTTAGGAGGGGCTCCAGGACCGCAACCGCAAAGGGCTGTGTTTCAAATGTGGTGAGCATTGGGGGCATGACCACGTGTGCAAGCTAAAGCACCATAAACTGGTGGTCATCGAGGATTCGGAGAATGATTTGGCTGATAAGGGAGATGGGAGAGTGACGAAGGAGCTGACGGAGAACGAAATTGAGCTTGCGATGCTTTCCCTGCACCTCACGCTCAATAGCCTTCATGATTTCACCACAACCACCAAGTCCTTCAAGGTGCATGGTCCAATCAAGGAGATAGAGGTGGTCATTCTAGTGGATATTGGAGCTTATAGCAACTTTATCTCAGCACCATTCACTCAGCAACTTTAGGTCGAAGTCACCCTTCTTCCGTTCACGGTGGAGGTGGGCATAGGCGAGGTGCGACAAGGGTTGGGGGTGTGCAAGGATGTCAAAATGGAAGTCCAAGGTACACGATTCACCCAATCCTTCTTGCTAAGCATAGGGAGAGTGATTGATGCGATATTGGGCTATGGGTGGATTGAGAGTTTGGGGGGGATATCTATGCTAATTTTTAGAAACTGATGATCCAATGGGAGATTGATGGAATGTGGAAAGGCATTACAAGGGACCCCTTCCTGAGTACAGATCGAGCTTCGTGGAAGATGACGATGAAGGCGTTGTGGGTTGAGGGGGAAGGTTATGTAATCACTCCTTGCACTGAGAGGGTTGACATGACCCGTGATGAAGAGCCACTTAGCGATAAAAGCCTGCTTGAGGAATTTCAAGAACTCCTAGGGAGGTATGAGGATATTTGTCAAGCTCTTGAAGGCCTACCTCCCTTGTGAGACCAGGATCACACGATTAATTTGAAGGAAGGTGCCACGATTCCCCACATCAGGCCCATAGGCATCCCTATTTTCAAAAGAACAAGATACAAAAAATTATTGCTGAAATGTTACAATCTAGTATTATTAGGCCCAGTACTAGCCTTTATTCTAGTCCAGTCATCCTTGTTAAAAAGAAAGATTGCGGCTGGCAGTTGTGTATATTATCAAGCATTAAATAAGGTAACAGTCCCTGACGAATTTCCTTTCCCGATGATCGATGAGTTATTGGATGAACTTAGGGGAGCTCAGATTTTCTCTAAAGTGGACTTAAAGTCGAGTTATCATCAGATTAGGATGAAGGAGAGGGATATTGAGAAGACTATTTTCCAAACTCATGAGGGACATTACGAATTTCTCGTGATGTGCTTCGAGTTAACAACTGCTCCTTCTATTTCCAAGCTTTGATGAATCAGGTCTTAAAGCCATATCTAAGGAGGTTCTTCTTGGTTTTCTTTAATGACATCCTAGTTTATAATAAAATCGTGATTGAACATTTGCAGCAGTCACAACAGGTGCTGGAAGTTCTTAGGCAGCACAACCTTTTCAACAACAATAAGTGGCTCATTTACTCAACTCAAACTCGAGCACCTTGGCCATATAATCTCAAGAGGGGGAGTGGCAACGGACCCAAAGAAAGTAGCAACGATGCTAGCTTGGCCCATACCTACAGACCTCAAGGGATTGAGAGGGCTCTTAGGCATAACGAGGTACTATCAACAATTTGTGAAAGGCCATGGAAAGATTGCTTGGCCTCTAACACAACTCCTGAAAAAAGGATTGTTTCCAATGGAGCATAGAAGCTCAGTTAGCATTTGACAAATTAAAACAAGCAATGACTACCCTTTCGCTCTTGGTTGTCCCTGATTTTGAAAAGACTGTTGTGATCGAAAGGATGCATTGGGAAAGGGTTTAAGGGCTGTCCCAATGCAAGAAGGGCGTCCTTTAGCCTATTTGAGTCAAAAACTATCTAAACGAGCTCAGCTTAAGTCAGTCTGTGAGAGAGAGTTGATGGCGATTGTAATGGCGGTCCAGAAATGGAGACATTACTTATTAGGGAGGAGGTTTATTGTGCACGCTGATTAGAAGAGCTTGAGATTTTTGTTTGACCAACGAATGATGGATGACGGGGCACAAAAATGGGTGGCCAAATTAGTTGGCTTTGATTTTGAGATAAAGTACAAGGCCAAGAAAGATAATGGGGCAGCAGATGCACTTTCCAGACAAATTGTTATGGATGCTATTTCTGCTATGACCTTCCAAAACTAGTAGGGAATCGAAGAGGAAGTGCAAGCTAATAATAAGTTGAAAGCCATTGTGCAGGGTTTGCTCCAAGGGATTGCAGTGCAGCATGGCTTTGAGTTGAAAAAGGGGGTTGTTTTATCAAAACAAGTTAGTGATTCCTAAGGATTTCCCGCGAATACCAATAATTTTACAAGAGTTCCATGATTTGCTTATGGGTGGCAAATCAAGTTTCTTTAGGACTTATAAGCGCATAGCTAGCCTAGTATGGTGGGATGGGATGAGGAAGTCCATCCAAAAACATGTTCAGGCTTTGATGTGTGTTGCCACAACAAATACCAAACCTCATCCACTAATGGTTTATTTCAACCGCTACCAATGCCCTCACAGGTTTGGGAAGAGGTGTTTATAGACTTCATAGGAAGACACCCTAAGGCCCAAGGGGTGGCACCATTTTGGTCATGATGGATATACCCTCGAAATATGCCCACTTCCTCGGGTTATGCCACCCTTATTCTGCTAAAGAGGTGGCCAGTTTATTCATCAAGGAGATAATTTGATTGCATGGTTTTCCTCTAACCATAGTGATTGGCAGAGACAAGATTTTTACGAGTGCATTTGGGGCAAAATTGTTAAAATAGGTAGGGACCAAGTTGAAGTACAGCTCTGCCTATCACCCACAAACCAATGGGTAGACTAAAGTAGTAAACAGGTGCTTGGAAACGTACCTAAGGTGCTTTCCTAGCACCAAACCCAAGCAGTGGTACAAGCGGTTAAGTTGCGCCAAGCTATGGTACATCAGTTGCTTTCATTCTTCCACAGACACTTGCCCCTTCAAGGCTTTAGATGGCAGGGACCCCCTAGCACCGATTAGGAGGATATGCCTCCAATAGCTGTGGAGGAAGCGAACTAGATGCTGTCAGAAAGGAATGCTATTTTGGGAGAACTCAAGTAGCATTTGAGTAGGGCTCAAGCCCGCACGAAGTGTTAGGCAGACCAGAAGAGAAGATGAGTGGAGTATGAGGTGGGTGATAAGGTTTATCCCAAGATACAACCTTATAGGCTCAAGTTTGTGGCCAATTAGATTAATCAAAAGCTAAGCCATCGATATTACGGGCCTTATGCAGTGGTGGAAAGGATTAGGAAGGTGGCCTACCGACTGTAACTCCTTCCCGAGTCATTGATGCACTCAATCTTTCATGAATCTTTGTTAAAGAAATGTTTGGCCCTTGAGGTTAAGAGCAAGCCATTACCAACTAGCCTTTCAGAAGACTGGGGACTGAAGTTGCAACCAGCAAAAGTGTTAGCAGTTATGGAGAATGCTCAGGGTGAAGCTGAAGTATTGATTAAGTGGCACAACATGCCAGACTTTGAGAATTCTTCGGAACTCACCTCAAACATCAACCCTGGCTTCTCTCACTTCCACCTTAGGGGTAAGGTGGTTGTTCAAGGGGGGGCAGTGTTATGAAGAGATTTCCTGAAGGGCTAAAAGTGTACAAGATGAAAATATTCAAGAGCAGTTTAGGGAAGGGTCTGCAAGCTGAGTCAGCAGCTGCACCTGTGGGCCAAGGGCTAACTAATTAGGGAAGTGTTAAAGTGTCATGTTGTTGGGTGTAGTGTGACTAACAACATGATTGTCTATCAAGGAAAAGGGATTATTTGTTGGTTAGGGAGAGGGGATATTTTCATTCAGGCTTTTTGCTATTTTGGGAAAAGAGAGAGTGAGCTGCTCATGCTCAATGTACCTCTCCTTTTAGCTTTCTACTACCTTTGTTTGTTTCCATCTCCAATAATTCAATATAGTATACTTCACTTTCTAACATCTCCTTTTTGTTGTTTCTATCAATTTCCCAAAAACACAAAAATATGCTAAGACTGGACCAGTAAAGAGAACAATAAAGGAACTATATGGATTGAATCTATATTTCTCTAAGAGGTTTCCTGAACAATGTGTCCAAGAACCCTAGGAATTGGGGAAGAGTGAGTATGGATACAAGAGGGAGATTGAGAGCCCCTCAACTCTCTACGCCTAGCCTTGAAACAGAAATGAACAAATCTGTCTCCTTATTCTGTTTCTTCCCTTTTATACTTTCACTTCTACTCTTAACCTCCTAACCTCCTAACTACTTTGACAGCTGTTCTGCTTAGTCACCACTATTCTTCTTATTATTATTTACAACTGAATTCAAGAAACAGAATTTACATTTGTGCCCCCCCTCTCATAAACTTTTCCAAAGAAGGGGTCCCTAACAAAATACTTTTCCAAAATTTGGCCCATAGAACAACCAAAACCTGAACATTATCAAATAATCTAGATTTCCTGGATCAGTAAAGAACTAAAATATCTTGTTAGGTCTAGTAATAATTGTGAGGGTTTTGTAACCAACTCTGCCACCTAGGTAGAGAGAGAATAATCAAGTTAGTTAGGGAAGAGCTTATATAAGCAAGGAGAGGGATATTGAGGAGGGTATATGGGAATTGATTAGGCATTTGGGAGAGTTTCAGAGTCTCTATACCACTCTGAGTTATTTTACATTTCAGTTTATTCTTAATACACACATCATCCATTCATATATGGCTTGATACCTATCAAATGGTATCAGAGCCCCCGATCTTGGGAGCCCTGTGCCAGGACCCATGCTAGCTGCTGCTACCGCCATGGAGTCAAGAGACAAAGATGAAGCAGATGCGGAGGATGAAGCAAAATCTAAAGCAAATTCAAAATCTCGTCAAAGGCAGGTACTACCGATGATGTCGTCTACCTGTATGGGAGGGCAACGAAGATTGGTGGTGGAAAAGAAGGAGGAGATCCTCCATGGCTGATTAGCCTCCCAATGTTCGTGAGTTTTTTAAAATCATGCAAAATGAAGCAGGGAAAGGGGATGCAGATGTTGAAGCCGAGCTCGTTCACCATTTTTCACACTCTAATTTGGTTGCGATGGAAGAAACAGAGGCAGATGCACCTGAATCTGAGGAAGAAATGGAGCTGGAGGCAGCAAATGAAGAGGAACAGCTGAAGGAGGTCACACCGATTGCAGATTTCACAATGACGACCATTGCAAAGAACGAAGGGAAGATCGAATCAGTGGATGAAGCTCTGGGAGTGACACTAGCTTCGAAGGAAGACGCTCAGGCCGGAGAAGATATACAAGGGAGTTCCGCATGTGAGCAGCAAAAGGGAGACGATTGCAAGGCCACTGAAGAGCCGCCAGTGCCGCCAGAACCACCATATCGGGTGGCGATGGAGTACAGTGAGGAAGCTGCAGAGGTTTCAAGGATGGAGGCCAAGCTTCCATCGCTAGAAAGGCGAGATCCCGAAGTCAAGCCGAGCATGACGGCGGAAGCGAGGCCGGGGACGGCGGCTAGACAATCTATCACTGGCGGCGACATGAGTGAGAAGAAGGGAAAGGAGCACGCGACAGCGGGGGAGTTGTGGGTTTCAAGATTGTCAACCCAACTCCCACTGCCAGAACTGCTTGATCAGGACGCGGGTGTGGTGACTGGCGTCGAGCCGACGGCGAGGGTGGACACAGTGGCCGTCAAGCTGTCTTCGACGGCAAACCAAGAGGAAGCGCACACTCAATTATGCGAAGCCATGGTTCGCGTGAAAGGGGAAAGAGGGAAGGAAGGCATTGTTGTGGGTAGACCTTTCCAGAAATTGGGTGAAAGCCTAGACTTAATGGGCCAGGCCCAATCCATCAAAGAGAAGGAGTTCTCTAAGTGGCTGCTGGCCCAGATGAAGTAGGATACTGAGGAAATGAAGGCTGAAAAGAAAAACGTGGATGAGATGGCAATTCAAAGGTTGGTTCATTTACTTGATCCAATGGGGCAAGCCCAAATATGTGAGGTAAGGCCTGCTACACTTAAAAGGGCCGTGGAAAAGACTCAAAAGGGCTCTATTTTATATGCTGAGAGTATTGGATTTTCATTATTCAAGGAGCCATTTGAATGTTTTATCCGCTCCTTTCATTATGAGTATGATTTGGGCCTGTTATTCAAAAGGGTAGCACACGACCCAATTACAAGGGGATCTGAAAAAAGAGACAAGCCCAGCTTGTGGGAGCATGTGCTGGACCTCTCTAATGCGTGGCAAAATGATATTCAAGAGGACAGCCTTGGAGGGGGAAATTGGGGCAACGAAGACTTTTATCCTGAGATGATAGAGGCAACCAAACTTCTTCATTGGGAGGAACTCTTAGTTAATGATGAAAGTGGAAATGTTCCCGAATCGGCTACATTAGTGGGATGCAGAGGCATTGTTGGAGGTGATGAATTAAGCCAGGCGCAGTCAAAGGCAGATGGATGCATTATTCAACGGCTAAGTGGCAATGATGGTGACCAGAAAATTCATATATATGATTCTTGGGACCCTGGAAGACTTTACAACAATGCAAGCTCACTTTCTTTCTTTCTCAAGATATGGGACCTAGGAGGAAATCTTTTATTTTTCAGCACTATTGTTTTCCTTTATGTACATCACCTTGAGGACAAGGTGATTTTTTAGGGGGGGAGTATTGTTAGGTCTAGTAATAATTGTAAGGGTTTTCTAACTAATTGTGAGGGTTTTGTAACCAACTCTGCCACCTAGGCAGAGAGAGAATAATCAAGTTAGTTAGGGAGAGCTTATATAAGCAAGGAAAGGGATATTGAGGAGGGTATCTGGAAATTGATTAGGCATTTGGGATAGTTTCAGAGTCTCTTTACCACTATGAGTTATTTTACATTTCAGTTTGTTCTCAATACACACATCATCCATTCATATATGGCTTGGTACCTATCATATCTTTTCATACCTTGAAAAGGTCATAACCTAAGTCAAGGAAATAGGGGATTCTAGCAACTCTATACTCCTATTTCTTTCCCAGCCAATCACATAATCAATTCCAATATCTTGGAAATGAACATAAAACACCAAAGAGTGCAGATTATCTTATTTAGATAAAAGAAGAAATTTTACAAGATAGAGCAAGAAAAAGATGTACAAAAAGATTGGAGAATAAGAAACCCTCCAACAAAGAGGGGGAAAAAAACAATGGAAAGAAAATCCTATAAAAATTAGTTACTTTAGATGCAAGGGAGCTAGGATCAAGATACTATAGAGGATTAGGAGGGGACACAAACTCATAAAAAGTTGAACCATAACATGGAATGTAAGATCCTACAAATGTGATATATGTATATAAAGAGATGATTTATCATGAAAGTAAAAGGAGCATTTAATTCCAATGGCGAACATGGGACCACAATCTATACGGCTGATTCTTCAGATACCTAATCGCGTCTCAAATTCCACCTCCTGCCACTTGTCAGCAAAATGCTTCATCCTATATTGTGCTAGTCTCATAATAGTCCTCAGCACCTCCAAAACCTGATAATGCTCCTTGGTCATCTATTGGACCTCAGGTGATTTGCATGGGTAGAGTGAAAAATAAGACTTAAAAGGAAAGACACCAGAATAACCAAGGTACTGGATTCTCATATCAATATTTGAAGACAAGGGAGCAAAGAACATGTCAACAAGAACTTTCCTACTGTGGGAGAATTCTAGTGGTATCGTTTAACAATATCCCAAAATTCTTTGAATTCAAACCAGGAGCTCTATCCATAGCCAACTCTCAAACAGCTTTCTGGACACATCCTCTCCAAAAAGGCTCTCCAACCAAGTAGATGTGTTATGAAAATAAGGATCCAATTCAGACCTTCCAAAGGAATGCCTATCACGGTTCTCTTCCAAATAAATATTCGAATAGACCAATGTTTAGTTAATAATCAACTTTTTAGCACAAATACATAGTAGATTAGCTATAAGTGAACAAGTGTCAACAAAAACAGGGAAAGAAAATTTTTGAAGAAATACAAGAAAACATAGTAGTCAATCCTAGAACGCAGCGCGTCGCGGCTGACCCCAAAAAAGCTATAGCAGCATAGCAGATAGCAGGATGGCTGCTATTTCATAAAAATATGTGCAAATATTGTGCATTTTACACATAAATACATAAAACATATAAATGTTGAAAAAAATAATCCACAATTAAACTCAATCATCTAATAATTTAAAGGTGTATCATATATTCATATTTGTATCATACTCCATAATCATCATCATGTTAGTTCCAATTCCCAAAAGGCCAAAACAAAGGGTCATAAGGCCAATGACTAAAATAAAACAGAAGCTGAAACAGAAATATAAGGGCTGAAGCCCTGAAGTCTGAGCACTGATGGTTGAAACCTTGAAGCAAAGAAAAAAAATGAGAGAGAGAATCTGCTGCAAGAAGGAAATGGAGAGAAGGAAAAAAGGAAAAAAACGAATTGGCTTGAGAAAGAAGGAAAACAGGGGAGGGATCCAAGGAAGAGAGTCACCTACTACAATGGAGAGAAGCTACCGTGCCGGGAAGCAAGGAGGTCACCGGCCACCCCCCTGGAATTGCCGCCAGGGTCGCCGATCAGTTGGAGCAGAACGTGGTAGGGGAAAGTGAAGAGCAACAATGAAAAGCTTGGAGAAGAAGTAGATAGCAGCAGTTTTGTGATGTTTTTTAACTTTTGAATTTTGAACTTAGTAAAAAAGTAGGGTTTACTTTTACCAGACAAAATCATTTTTACCCCCTCAGTACATGGGCCTAGCACAAAAGGGCCAAAACCCATGGAAGCCATGGCCTGAAGCAATAGCTGCCGCTACTCCCACTATTGGACCCACGACGCACTGCAATTTGCAACCGCGACGGCCACCCGCTCGGCAATGAGCTCTCTGTAGCGGCGAACGGCTAACGGCTGCGACGGCATGATAGCACCAATGTAGCACACTATTGAGAACAGATCCTATGGTGAGCTAGTCCATTGTCACACCATCAATCTCATTGCATTATGTTTGCTTTATGTTCATTTACCCCAGGATTGCCAAAGGAGTATTGACAAATTGGTGAATAACCAAGAAGTCCAATTGAAGGTATTGACATAATAATGGTAACATGCAGATAACATTGACAAATCACATCATTGTATACCATGTAATAATACACTTTTTTGCTGAACCGTAAGATTTTTACTCTAACCTGATTTATCTCTGAAACAAGCTGGTTTAATATCTTCAGACCAATAGCATAATGACACTGTGCCTGCTGAAAGCATCCCCTTTGTAAGCTGAAATTTTCAATGCACCTAGAAGCATAGTACAGAAAGCACCACAAATATAGGGGAAAAATAAAACTAACAAAATGTAGGATAAAAAGATAATAACAACCAGAATCACAATAATCCACAAACAAAGTCGAAACCAACAAATATATGTCCAAGATTGAATAAACATTACAACATGGTGTAGCCAAAAAATCTAGCTTATTTCAAGCGTAAATTTTGTTACACTAACCCAACTTTGCATAAAAATAACAATAAATTCATTTAAAAAAAAAATTTTTTTTTTTACAAATTTGCTTGGGTATTGGAAAACAAGTAAACGTAGGGTAGAATCCCCTGTAAAATTTTTATTTCAAGGTAACCACACTTCTTTATTATGGTAAGATTGACAAGACAAATTACCAAAGGAATTCATTTCCATTTCAAGGTAACCACACTTCTTCATTACGGTAAGATTGACAAGACAAATTACCAAAGGAATTCATTTCTGTTACAGAACATATATTGAAGACAAGGAGAAAATGTGAGCACATGAAATCCTCAAAAAGGAAATAGAAAGTATATGGAATATAAATAAGATTAAAAAAAAAACAATCAAAAGATTCAAAATCACACCACCAACAAAAAAAACTCAGCACATCTTGGCCCAACTACCATGAAAAGCAATCTGAGTATCAAAAAAGTTATGCAAACCCACAAATTTAACCAAGTGATGAAAAATGATTTGAATTACTAGCATATTCTCTAAGTGCTTAATATTCTTGTCTTGTTTTAAAGATAAGTAGAGTATTATAAACAACTCATCAAAGGGTTCAGACCCTGTAATCCACGAGCCTTGGGACAACTCATCAACGGGTTCAAACCCTGCAATTAATGACCTCTCCATTGAAACTCACCATAGCAGCATTGAAACATCCTATCAGTCTCTTCGACCTTCATTTGTTTTTGGTTGAAACCAGAGTTCGTTATCGTTAGTATAAAAACCATTCATGTGCCTCTATCTATCAACTTAAGCTTTTGGGATAGATGGTTTCATGATAGTTATGATAAAAAAAAGAAAATTCAACAAGCCCTCTAGGTTGGCTAGACACATTAACACAACTCTCCACCCCACTAAATGCAGAGAAATGTACATGTTAGAATATGTGAATATCTTTTAGATATCTTTTATTATCTTTTATTATCTTTTGTTATCTGTAAATAGGGATAATATATCTTTGTAATTATTGTGTATTTATTGCACACTTTCTATATATATTCACTCCGTTGTGTAGTTCACAACACACGGATTCATTCTATGATTTTCTCTCTTTCTCTGTTTCTCATCATGGTATCCAGAGCCTAAGAAAGAAAGAAAACCCTATTCCGTGCCGTCAGGAGGGCCCACTGCCCTCTGGTGAAATTTTTTGGGCCAAACCGTGTGCTCTTCCGGTTTGCCCACTTTTCCCTCCACTGTTGGTGCCTCCCCTCTCACACAACACCACAGTCCGCTTCCTTCCATGCATGGCGACTTCGGCGCCGCCTCCGACCAAGGCCCCACTGACCTCGCCTCATGGCGGCCTACCCTCCCCAACCAGCTGCCCCAGACGAGCTCCCACCCAGCTCTCACGGCTTCTCTCCTCGGCGCTAGTTTCTGCGCCGCCTCTTCCCGGCCAGGTGGCCAGCGTCGAGCCTCCGATCAGGCCAGCGCCTCCTGCGTTTGACTTCGGTGCTCTCCTCTTTCCGGATCTGGTCTTGGTTTCGTGATCCGTGATCTTTCAGCGGCGTGACTTTTGTAATTCCAATTACGCCTTTGCCTCTTGTGCCCATGGCTGCCGGACCCTACCTCGACAATAAGGGTGTTCAAGCCTGAGCCCAGGCATTCACTAGTTATGTCGATGTGCCTCTCTCCAGCGACAAGCTTGGACTAATAACTATGATACTTGGGCGTCAGAGCATCAAACTATGGTTGTGAGGCAGACTATCGACCACCTCACTACAAAGGTAGACATCCCGGTGGATGGGGCGTCCTACCATTTGGGTTAAGATTGATGCCCAAGCGTAGCATTCTCAAGTCCACCATTGCTCCTTCCATCAAGCAGATCTTTCGGGCCCATGTCACTTGTGAATCTGTTTGGGCGCAAGCCAAGACTCTCTTCACCAATGACACTCAACGCCGTCTATCGTGTTTGTCGGGGATCTCATGGGTATCATTGCTCCCTCGCCAACTTGATGGCTCTATGTCCTCTTATTTGGGTAAAATTCATGGTGCTCTTCATGATTTCAATGAACTCTTGCCCCTAACGATACCAGGAGAAGGAGTTGGAGCAACGTAGCTCCTTTTTATGCTCTTGGCCCTTTATGGTTTGCCTCCAGTACTACGCTGCTCGTGATCAACTTTTGGGATCCCGAAGCTACTCTCTCCATGGTGTCTGCCTCTCTTCTTGGGTTCAGCCAAACCACTGGCTGAGTTGCCCCTTCCTACAGCCTCGGTTGATACCCTTGCCTAGTCACCCAGAGCACTAGTCGGTCGCGTTCTCGGAAGTCCCGCCCTAAGTGTGATCACTTTGTCATCGTCGGTCGGGCCACACCATTGATCGTTGTTACTCTTTGCATCCTCATCTACGCCCTCTCGCTAATGTTGCCCAGGCGGTGTTCGGCTCCATCCACTTCCCCCGCCTCCACATCCACAGTCTCCGGTGACTATGATGACTTTCTGAAGTGGTTTGAGCAACGTCAGAACTCTGGTTCCACTGCCTCTGTTGCACACTCTGGTAATTCTTTTGCTTGTCTCTCAGTCGGCCTCATTGGGACCTTGGGTTCTTGATTCGCCGCCACTGACCATATCTCTGGTAATAAAGCTTTATTTTCCACACTTTCTACTTCTGGTTGTTTGCCTACTGTCACTTTAGCCAATGGTTCTCACACACAGTCTCACCCAGGTGGGCACGCCCCATCCCCTACCTTCTATGTCGATTGATTCATCCTTTATGTTCTGGTTCTCCATTCAACCTACTCTCATTCATCGGTTAACTAAAGCCCTTAATTGCATCATTTCATTCATCTTGAAAATTGTTTCCTTGCAGGGGCCAAGACACGGGACGGATGATTGGCACCGATGTGAGTCTCGTGGCCTTTCTTCGCTCGCCCCGAATCAAGTGTTTGCTCCCTCACCGCGACCTCTCACCCTCCACGCCCGGTTAGGTCATCCCGGCCTTGCTAACTTGCGGCCGCATGGTGCCTCTTTGTCCAAACTATCGGTTGCCTTGTGAATCGTGTCAACTTGGGAAACACCAGCGGAGTCATTTTCACGATAGTGTTAGTAGTCGAGCTCGTCTCCTTTTACTTTAGTTCATACAGATATTTGGGGTCCTAGTCGCACGAGTGTCTGGTTTGGGATTTCGTTATTTTGTTACATTTATTGATGACTACTCGTTGTACTTGGTTATTTTTATTAAAGCATAGGTAAGTTGTTTTCTCTTTTTACCAACTTTTATCAAGAAATAAAACCCAATTTGGTGTTCCTATTAGCTTTACGTAGTGATAATGCAAAGAATATTTGTCTCATGATTTTCAAAACTTTTAGCATCTCATGGCATTCTTCACGGACGTCTTGTGCTCATACTTACACAACAAAATGGGGTGGTGAGCGAAGAACCGTCATCTCATTGAAACCACCCGCATTACTCTTCTTCTTCATAATCATGTACCTTTTAGTTTTGGGGATGCTGTTTTAAGCATGTTATTTAATTAATCGCATGCCTTCTTGCTTTGGACTACCAAGTTCCCACTCCATCTTATTTCCCCATGACCCCCTTGCACTCCCTTCCTGCGTTTTGGGTCCACTTGCTTTGTTCATAACTTAACTCCTGGTCTTGACAAACTTTACGCCCGTTCACTTAAATGTGTTTTTCTTGGTTACCCTCGGTCTCAAAAAGGTTTTCGGTGTTTTCTCCTACTCTGCGTCGTTATCTGGTCTCATGGATGTTACCTTTTTGACATGTTCCTTCTTTGAGCCATCTAATCATTCCACCTCTCCACCTTAGGAACTCCCACTTCACCATGATCCCTATGCCTTTACCACCATCTTCGCCTACACCCACGCCGCCCCTTCAGTCTACCACCGTCGAGCAGATCCACTAGCCGAGCCTGTCCCACCCATTGCACGACCCCTGACCACTTGCCTCCTCCTCGCTTCTTCCTCAGAACTGTCTTGGTGATGTGGACTCTCCTCAGGTCTGATCCTCCAGCCTTGGTCTTGCCGGTTTCACGATCTTCCCATTGCCCTTGTAAGGTACTCGTTCCACTCGTAACCCATCTCCTCACTATACTGCCTTGAGTTATCACCGTGTGTCTTCTCTACATTATGCTTGTTTGTCTTCTTTGTCTTTTGCGTCTATTCCTAAGGCTGGCTGGTGAGGCTCTCTCCCACCCAGGTGGAGGCAAGCTATGATTCTTGAGATGTGTGCACTTCAGGACAGTGGTACTTGGGATCTGGTGTCTCTCCCTCCGGGTAAATCTGTGGTTGGTTGTCGTTGGATTTTTACGGTTAAGGTGGGGCCTGATGGCCAAATTGATCGTCTTAAGGCTCGTCTTGTTGCCAAAGGTACACTTTCGGATCTTTGGTTTGGATTATGGTGATACATTCTCCCCCTGTTGCTAAGATGGCTTACGATTACGTGCTTTCTCTCTATGCATTATGCTATGCTCATTGGCCTCTTCATCGATTGGATATTAGAATGCCTTCCTCCATGGTGATCTTGAGGAAGAGAGTTTATATGGAGCAACCTCCTGGGTTTGTTGCTCGGGGAATCTCTGGCCTTGTTTATGTCGCCTTGAAAATCATTGTATGGTCTTAGCGGTCTCCTCGAGCTTGGTTTGGAAGATTCTCCACTGTGGTTCAGCAATTTGGTATGACTGGAGTGAAGGTCGACCACTCCGTGTTTTATCATCATTCTCGGAGAGGTTGCATCTACCTAGTTGTGTATGTTGATGACATTGTCATTACGGGGAGCGACACTCGAGGTAGCCGCAAGATCAAAGACCTATGCAAGCATTTCGGACCAAAGACCTTGGCAAACTCGGATACTTCACGGGTATCAAGTAGCACAATCTAAAGATGGCATAGTTCTCTCTCGAGAAAAATATGTTGTTGACATTATAGAGGAAAGCGAGGTTTACTTGCGCAAAACACTGATACTCCTATGGATCCTAATGTCAAGCTCCTACCAAATCGGGAGCCACTATATCCGACCCTGGGAGATATAGAAGATTGGTTTGGGAAATTGAACTATCTCACGCTTACTCGTCCAGACATTTCTTTTTGCGGTAAGTGTGGTTAGTCAATTCCTAAACTCACCATGTGAAGCTCATTGGGATCTTTGTTATCCAGAGTATTTTGAAGTATGTCAAAGGAGCACCAGGAAAGGGCCTTATTTATGAAGATAAGGGGCATCTTGATATAGTTGGGTATTCTGGATCAAGGCGGGATCCCCTTACGATAGGCGTTCCACTTGAGTTATTGTATACTTATTGGAGGCAATCTCATATCCTGGAAAAGCAAGAAGCAAACCGTAGTGGCTCGATCTAGTCTTTGAAGCAGTAGTCCAGTGCAATGGCTTGACCACATGTGAGCTTATCGGCTCAAGCAACTCCTCAGAGAACTTCAATTTGGGGAAGCCACACAAATGACACTTGTTTGTGACAATCAATTTGCTACACATTGCCTCAAATCCAGTTTTTCATGAGAGGACCAAACACATTGAAGTTGATTGTCACTTTATTAGAGAGAAGATTTTATCTGGAGACATCACCACAAGTTTCGTCAATTCAAATGACCAATTGGCAGATGTTCTCACCAAATCATTGAGAGGTCCTAGAATAAGTTACCTATGTAACAAGCTAGGTGCATATGATCTATATGCCCCAGCTTGAGGGGGAGTGTTAGAATATGTGAATATCTTTTAGATATCTTTTATTATCTTTTATTATCTTTTGTTATCTGTAAATAGGGATAATATATCTTTGTAATTATTGTGTATTTATTGCACATTTTCTATATATATTCACTCCGTTGTGTAGTTCACAACACACGGATTCATTCTATGATTTTCTCTCTTTCTCTGTTTCTCATCAGTACACAACAAAGCCCAAGCCACCAAACAGTGCAAAAACAATTAGATAAATAGCTTTCTGAGGTTATGTAATCCATAACAGGTCATTAGCATTAATCCTGTTGAAATATATCTTACACATTTATGTTGTATATCATACAAATTTATCTTTTTCATTTATTGTGATAGGACAAGATTAGGAAGGCTAGTATTTGTTAGTATCTTACATTTATTAGGTGGGTCCTACAATGTCCTACAATATACATATAAATTTGTATCTTCCTCTTTACAAGGCACTAAGACAGAATCACAAAATCTTCTATAACTTTTCTTTCTGTTTTCCTAGTTGGTATCAGAACTCCCGATCTAGGAGCCTGATCACTCCCGCTGTTTTTCCAGCCATCATTGCTGGGGCTGGTTTTCCAGCCTCCATTGGTGGGCTGTTTTTTTTCCAGCCTTCATTGCTGGGTTGTACAAGTGTTTGTTTTTCAAACCTTCATTGCTGGATTTTTTTTTTTTTCCAGCCTTCATTGTTGTTGTCATTTCTCCCATGTTTTCTGTATTTTTTTCCCTTCTCCATCACTGTTACAGCCGCCAGCCACCCTTTCGATCACTTTTCCGACCACCCAACCACTCCATCCAAACCACCACCCATATATCGGCCAGCCCACCGAGACCGACCACCAACCACCGCTAGACGCACCCACGTGCGCCGCCACAATCTTCTGCGCCTAGTCCCACGCGCCACCACAACTGCAGCGCGTGAAAGCACATGGACCCTCACCAAGGCAGAACCAAAAACCTCCGCAGCTATTACACCTACACTTTTAAATCCTAATGACCTTCCTGTTTTGCACCCAACCTACCACTTGAACAGAAAAAATTACTTGCACTGGGCTCATGTTATCCGACATACTCTTAAAGGTCATTGGAAATTGTCCCACATTGAGGGAAATCCTCCTGAGAAGGAGGACCTTATTTTTGAGACGTGGGATAATGAGGATTCTCTTATTATGACATGGCTATGGAACTCTATGATTCCTAAAATCAGTCGAAATCGTATGTTTCTTACTTCCTCTTGAGCAGTTTGGGATGTACTTAGCAAAACTTTTTCCTCTTACATTTATTAGGCAGGTTTACACATTTATTAGGTGGGTCCTACAATGTCCTACAATATGGAATTCGAAGCATGGTTGAAAGCATAGGCGTTAAACAAGTTTATTTAGGACTTTAAAGTTTTTACGAGTGAAGTCAAAGTCAGACAGTTAACAACATAATAGAAAAAACACTTCTTCACTATGTGTTATTTATTCTCTTCTTGTTAATGAAATTTCTTCTTTTGTCCAAAAAAATAGGAAAGATTAGAAAAAACACTAGACCAAAAGCATTAGACATTGAAAAGGAAAAATATATTAAACAGTCATTAAACCAAAAGAATACACAATTGAAAAGGCCATAGACATGTTTAAGAACTAATACAGTTGGTACATTAATGTATAAAATATGGGCTTTTTATACATTTTACATAAACATCAAGGGAATGGAAAGCAATAGAACAAAGTGACTGTGAGAATACTTTGTCATATTCACATGGATGTAGACAAGTTATATGTAATGTCACCTGAGTCAAGAAATTCATTGCCTCACTAACAGCCCCCCTGAATTTATCATCATCAAGCCACCCAAACTTGGTAATGCGACAGAAGAGTTGGATCAAGGATCCAAGCACAAAAGGCTCCAGCTCAGGTCCTTTGCTGGCCAGATAATTTATGAGATAGTTTCCTTCAGAAAGATAGCAATTTGATCAATACTAGTAACCACAATACGGGAAAACTAACAGCATTACAATCCAAAATTGTGCACCCAAATGCCCAAAAATGACCTGAAAGCTGAAAGTAAATAGAACATCTCCCACTAATGACTCAATATAAAACAGGTTGACACCAACTTGAGAACTGAGAGGTTAATATTTGCAAGAATATGTTATATCTAACAGATTACTGGTATAGAGAATGTCTGTTTGGGCAAAGAACCACCCCCCCCCCCCACCCCAACCACAAAAAAACCCCACAAACAAAAGAAGAAAACCCAGGCAACATATATAGATACCCTAAAATACTCCTAATCACAATCATTTACAAGCAAACAAGAAAATTACGAATATCAATCCTGAGCTGCAAAGGAAGGCTTTGCTCGGTCACTTGCTTCAACAAGCTTGAACTAGCCAACATCAAAGCATATGGAGAGGATGCATTATCCAGAACATATTGGCACTGTGAAATGCAGTCAGCATTCACGGAAAAGCATTTCAGGGTACTTTCAGCATGTGCTCGCTCAACAGAGTCCTGTGACTTATAAAGCCTTTCACACAATGCTTCAAGTTGCGCTAATGTCTCCATCCTTCACTGCCTAGGAAGTGTGTCCAAGTACTCAGAAGAAGTCAGATCTCCTTTTTCCACGTATAACCAATCTACAGGATTTAATGTGAATTCAAGTATATATTTAGCAGTAGAAACAATGGAAACTAAAGAACGCCTTAGATCAATACAGATCATCAAACACCATCAAAGTTGATCAAATCAGATATGATAACACCAAAATGTTTAAATGTTTACATGTACCGTACATGATAATGTTTTCAAATCTTAAACTGTTTGAATTACAAAGGATGCTCTAAAATACAAAGATAACTCTGGATAGAAGGACTACAGCAGAATTCGCCAGCAAATCCAGCCACAATAACACGGGTCCAATTAAAATGAGCAGTACAGTCCTGCAGAAGAAAGAAAAGTCAAAATTATTTCAAAAATTGATTCATAATGTAGAACTTTAAAATAAAAGTGACCCTTCTCATCACAAATGTTAGAAAAGAAAGAGGCACAGAAAACCACTGTCATTCTCGGAACTTACTTTCCCCATCAGGAAATTGTTATGATCTCTGAACAGATATAATTAAGGCCTTAAGGGAAACAATAGTAAAACAAGACACACATATACAAGTATTATGCCAATAAGGATGGAAGCATGCATACTACACAAACAGTATTCCGTTTGTAAAAGGAAACGAAGGCAGATTCATGGCTTCACAGCAATGACCACCTTGCACACATTGAAAGCCAGCATGATATCCTCACAACCCTTATTTTGGCCAATTCTGTACAAGGTAGTCATAGACACGTGCCTTGTCCAAGTTTTCATTGGGTATATTAAGAGACACAAATCAAAACCACTCATTCACCTTCACCTAACAGTTTATTCTTTAATTGTTCATTTATTGACATCATGTATATGGCCTAAATTGATTACATTAATTACATTCATTATATCAGAAATCTCACTATAGTAATAGCATAGTCACACCCCTTAAAGATGGAATCAGTATGCAAAGAATGAGCAATTACCCAGTACAGAACTTGAGTACCTAACAAACTCCCCAATTTCAAGGTTGGGTACGTGACCAACAGCTGGCAAATAATAGGAACCATGCCCTAAAAGTAGATGGGGATGCAATTTGGAGTTTGGAGCCATGGCGGCTGACTACAGGGTTTGGCACATTGAATGAACCATAGATGAATAAATTAAGGAGATATATTTTTATCAAAGTTAGTCATCAACATTGACATGGGAATTCAATTTGGATTTGATTGACACTCAATTGAATGGGAATCAGTCAATGTAGTCATAGGTGCCATAAGGCCTACCTAAGGTGCCAGAGGCAAGGCATGAATGTGACAGATGGAGGCACACACTTCATGTTCAGGCACAATACACCGTTTTACTTCAGCATTTCATTCATAACAGAAAAATGAAAGAGAAAAAAAAAATAAAGAAAAACCATCTGTCATCCAACTAGTCAATTGCAATGCTGTAGAAGTTAGAATAGTCATGGCCAGTCTTCAGTGCTTGGGATTCTTTAGAAGCACAAACTTAGGGCTTAGTAAACTGAACATCATCTTTCATTTTTTCTATGAACGTCATGCATGAGTAGTTAATATATATGGTAAGTTTAACACAAAATAATCAAATACTTTACTGTTTTCTCCTTTTGAAATGTTAACATGTTTCTCCTATGGGCTAATGAGGTGCTTCTCATTTCAAGGTCTTAAAACCCGCACACACCTTTTGCCTTTGATTGCCTTGGATCCACTCTTTTAGACCAACTGGTAACTGACAATAACAAAACTAATATTATTTAATTCCAACAAGTTATCAATTTTGCACCACTACAATCAATTCATGGAAGAAATAAATTTAATTTCTTTGGTGGATCCGGTCATTTTGAAACATAGCATGCAATCGCATAAAGAATATTCATAATTTCTCGATTCAGCAACCAAATGCAAATAACTCACAATTCACTTAGCAGTACAACAAGAACAAAACAAGACGCAGTTAACATCAAAGGTTACAAGAAACATGTTCTTGCCTCAAAATGATGGTCTCACATAATCCTAAGTCCTAACACAACGCTAGCACAGTGATCATGAGAATATATATATATATATATATAATCCGTTTACTCCATAAGTAAATCTTGTACACTTACTCCATTCTGTAACTCTTTATCCACATTTATCAATCCGACCGCTGATTTGTGTTATATTATATTGATGATCAAGCATGTCAAATTTCAAAAAAATTGGACAATAATAGCCCGGTAAATTAATTGATATTTACTTGTATTTTCAAAAACATACTATCTGTCAAAATAAAATGAAATAATGAACTAACAAATTATTTTCAAGTTGTATGAAACTTTATATACTTGATCTAATTGGTAGAAACTTTAAATTCAACTGTTCGATTAATACAATTTTATGTCCGAAAAAAGTTATTAGATGGAGTAAGCATGTCAAGACTTACTCTTGGAGTAAGTTGATCCTTCCTCTATATCGATCAAGTATAACAAGATAATAGAAATATATAATTAAAAAAAAAAAAAAAAGAGACAGAGGAAAATATGTAGTATCGCAACAAACATTGACATCACAAAGTAACACGAGAAGCATCTGTATAGTTGATTAAGTATAACAAGATAGAAGAAATATATTATCACTACAAATACAGAGAGCGAAAAATCTAAAAACAGTCACAAATTCCACACATAGTGCGCACACGCAGAAACGCATTTCTGAACTCAGGAATAAAACTTCAATTAGCCATTTATTACTACGAATCGAATTCAAAGAAGGCATGGTGTTTCAGCGGTCGATCATCGATTTACACACACATCATAGATTTTGAGCGAAAACAAAAATCCATAGGCAAACACAAACATCGAGCGTCGTAGGAGATAGCGAAGAACGTAAACCGGTACTGGTAAAGTGAGTGTCTTACAGAGAGCAACAATGCGCAGATGCGAGAGCAAAGTTTCGCGGATTCTAAGGTCAATCACAGCTGTGAGGAGGGTGTTGTGTGAGGGACAAGAGGGACTAGTATCGGAGTGTTCGAGGGGAGGAGGAGAAAGACAGTGGTCACTCGTTGGACTACAAATTGTATAGGGTTGCCCATGCCATTATTTTTCCAAAAAACCCCTATTATGGCTGATCAATAATTTGAGATAAATATTAATGGTACTTATAGGTCATAAAATATTATGTTAATTCACATAAATTTATTATTAAAAAATAAGATATTAATCATATTTAAATGGGATTTATTCCTCATCTAATAATAGATAAGGTGTGAGTTGGCACGATCTCCCACATTCTATGCATACAAATAATACAACTCAAAATGTTAACTAGGACAAGTTGGTGTGTATTTATCATTATCAAATTGATTCCAGAAAATTGAATTATTGGAGAAATTAGTCAAGAAAACCCAAATTATTATTCCATGTAAAATAGAATAATTGGATATATTGGCTCATGTAAAATTGAATAATTGGACAAGCTGGTCTATCTGTTAAGTTAGGCTCAGAATACTTGTTTTTGGATTAATTTATCCAACATTTCAATTTTTCATGACTAATTTGAGAGTTTTTTTTTTTTACAAGAATCAATTTGTCGGACTTAACATTCTAAAGGGATTAAAATGAGGATTTTGTCGTTTTTTCCTTCCTTTCTTTCTTCCTCTTCCTCTTTTCTGTGTTCTTTTCCTCGTTGATGGGACCTGTAAAACCTAAAAGTTACTCAAAAATTAAATTGAGTTTTATTAAAGAGAATTTAAATATTCTAACTGACTTAGTCATAATAAGAACGACCCAATGAATGAGTAGAATAAAAAAAAATTTTGGGACGAGCATATATATACATATATGCATATATAGGTGAATAGTAACACTAGAACTGGTATCAGGCGTGCGTTACTCAAGGCCAAGGGAAAATAGGACAAAGGCCATGATAGAGTATTAGGCCCAGGATTAAATTTGGATAATATTTTGGTTTCCCGGATATGGTGTTTATCCTATTCTGTAAAATTTTAATATGCAATTTTAACACCGAAAAAACAACTTGCTCACCAAATTTAAGTAAACCACTTATCTTGAGCTAAGGGGATGACCAAGATTCATTCTTGACCAACAAAAGCAATCCTAGTCATTTAGGCTTTGTTTAGATTGGTGGAAGGGAATGAAATCATTTGAAGTGTCATTATTTGGATACAAATTACTTCAATGAAATGGTATGGAAGGCAATGGAACTAATTCCATCCAATCCCACCAATTCCCCTCATCTACTGAACTTGGTTAACTGCCTTAGCTTCTAGAAAAAAAAAATTTAGAAACATTGTTTGGAAAGAAAAAAGTAGTTTCTAAAGGTTGACTTAAAAACCTCTATTAGATAACAGCTTCTACAACTGCAAAAAGAAACTCTAACACACAGAGCTACTCTTCTAGACTTCATTTCCAAGACACAAAAAACATATCAATATGTGTCACTTAGAAAACAGATCAAGGGCAATAGTCATAAATGAATATCAAGTATTAAAGAAGATGGTGTGTTTACAACCCAAGACTTTTGATCATTTCCTTATGCTGAAGCACTGAAGAAATTTTCTCTCATCTTCTGTAAAACTATTACAGCTTGTAATCAGTTTCGTCTTTGTAAAAATCTTCTTTCTACATTCTTATTAAATTATACTTTCTTCCTAAAAAGAATAGTAAGAAAGAAGTTACCCAAGTTTTCAACTCATATCCTAATTCATCTAGAGAAAACTTGAGTGCTTGTTCATTTGAGTGAACTAACCTAAACACATTCATTGTAACCCGATCCAATAGTGATCGTTGTGAGGTAACTTGAATACACTAGTCAAAGACTACTTGGAAATAACAGTAGAGTGATCTACTAGTCATGTGAAATAGCTTGCAAAGGCTATTAAAAGGCTATCTAACTTTCTCGAGGTGGAGAAAGAGTTAATTAGTAGAACTCAATGGTTGTTGAGAACTTGATGTAGGTAGTGTAGGTAGAAAAGCGCACAAAAAGGAGGGGTTGAATTATGCTTTGTCTTTCCTTTCCTTTTGGTTTATGAAAATTTAAACAAAAAACTACCTGAAAAACTTGAATGATACCTTTCTATGATTCTTTCTAGGAAGAACGTATGATCTACAAAGAACGTAGAAAGAAGATTTTTTACAAACAAGAAACTGATTACAAGATGTAATGAAATTTTACAAAAAACATGAGAAGGAAAACTTTCAGCATTTCAGGGCTTATATAGCAAAAGTCTCTATTCTTGTAAGCACAACATCTCTATTTATAGATTATCTCCATTTATGACCATTGCCCTTGATCAGTTATCCAAGTGACACGTGTTGATTATCTATTTGTGTCTTAGAAATGCAATTTGGAGGAATAGCTCGGCATTTGTCAGAGTTGTTGAAAAGTTGTTGTGAAATAGAGGTTTCTGAGGTCACCTTCAAAAATTACTTTTTACTATATGAATGAGGCTTCTGAAATTTTCCTTCTAGAAGTTGGAGTGGTTGACCTAGTTGGCAAAAGAGTTGTCACGTCAGTCTGTAGCTGAGTTTGACTTTAAATTTAAATTTTAAATTTCCCTCATTTTCTTGCAAAATGCACTATTTGACAGTAAAATGAACTTTCTAAAGTGCGGCATCAGTTCCTTGAGTATTGTTCATCAACAAATTTAGGTCATTTGGAAATCTAGAATATCCTGCTTCCGATTTTCTTGTCTTGAGCTGTGGAAGGTGTCTGAAATAATACCTGAAGAGAAAATGATTTTGGTACTCAACTTTCTTGAGTCTACCTTGGTTAGTTGTTTAAGAAGGAGATTTCCCATGCTTTCTCAACATATTTCTCTTTTAAAAGTCATTTGTCATATAGGTATCCCTTCTTGTGAATGATAGCAAAAATAACTAAGATAATGATTTTTGATTAGGCTGCATTTCTTTTTACTTCCTATTTCCTTTTCATTCAAACTTATTTTCTAAACCAGTGGCCATTAATCATTAAGCACAAGTTTGAGATTTTAGAATTTTTAGCTATTTGACCAGTTCAGAAGTTTAGAAGCTATAGGAGATGGTTCTCTAATTCAGATATAGCTTCATGAAATTTTTCTATTTTGATTAAGAGAATTTAGTTTTTAAGGCCTAGAGTTTGAAAACATGATCGATATTATCTCTATGAGTTTCTCTATCAAACTTAGGCTTATTCTATCTGAGATATTTTGAAAAGGAAGTGCTCATATTGTGTGGCAACTCATCATATGACTGCAGGGAAGACAAATGAGTGAGTTTGAGTATATTTACCTCATATTCTTCTGTACAATTGCACTCATGTCATCAAATATAGATTTTGTTGCTCTCAACCTTGTCATGACTTACTAACTCATCTCGTTCATCTTTGGAGTTGCTTTGTTCAGGATTTTCGTGTCTCCTTTTGTTTTCCTCTTAAGATTGATTGCTTCTATCATTCATGACTTAGCCTAATCAGGCTTTTGACATTTTCTTCACAAGCAACGAGATCTCATTTACACTTTTAATCTCAGATTTTTCATCAGATTCTTCCTCTTTACCAAAGGTATCAGGAATTCTTATTGCTTTAGCTCTTTGCTGCTACTGATATGATGAATTTTAGAGCAAAGGTTTTTCTCCTTTGAGATTCCTTAAATTTGTTGAGAGAGTATGATCAGATTCAAGAGCATCATCAGATAAGGGATGGTCAGTTAACAAAGTGATCTTCTACTTCATTGTCACTTGATCTTTGTCTTCTGCAATCGTTAGATTGCTTAAACCCTCAGAGGCCTAGCTTTGATACCATTTGTAGGTAAAGGAGTGCACGAGAAGGGGGATTAAATCGTGCTTTCTGAAGCTTTCTTGCGAATCTGAAACATTTAACACAAAAGATACTATTAAGCATAACACTTGAAATGTAGCGGAATAGTGGTTAGATGTTTTAGAAAGTTACTTTCTGAAGCTTAATAATAATTAAACAACTTTAATGAAACTGAATTAGTAATTAACATAAAGTACATAACATAAAAATAAAAGATCAGGGAAGAGAGAATTGACACAAGTATTTTTATACTGGTTCGGCCAACCTACCTACATCCAGTACTTAACACATGTTGAGATTTCATTAACAATAACTTTCTCAATTTGAGAAAGTAAACTGAATAGTCTTTACATTAGCCTTTCTAAGCTATCACAGTGAACAGTGGACGACCCCAACTGTCACAAACCGAGTAGTTCTGAACCAGCCACTCCATACTGAACTGAGTAGTTATGAACCAGCTTCTCCAAGCTGAACTGTGACCTATAGACAACTTCTATTGTCACGTTATATGTAGTCTTGAACCAGCCATTCTAAGTTGAACTGTGATGAGCAGATACCTCTGCCACCACGTTGGAAGTAGTTTTACCTTAGCTTCTCCTAGCTATGTCTCACTCTGATCATTAACGGATCAATATTACAAAGGCTTTGTGTTTGGATTGCCACTCAAACTAACCTGCACCCATGTTTCCTTAGAAGTTTTCAATAATACAGACCTAGAAAATACGAGCGACTTCTTTTTTACATCTCTTCCTAAGAAAAGTATACAAATCATTACAAAACATGGAAAGAAGATTTTCTACACTTCAAGAAGATTGATTACATGTTATGATGAATAACATAGGAAGTGTGGAGAGATTTTGCTAGAGTTTCCACTTTTATATATTCAACTCTTTCATCTGCATTCGTATGTGAGCTTTTTGGCATCACAATCAATCTCTTTGATCTTTCTTCAATCTCTCAGTCTTCAATCTTGGCTGTTTGATGCAGATTAATTTGCGATTATGATGATTGTTAACTGAGTAACACGTTACTTCTAGAGTTAGCATGATTTCCTCATTCTTTAGTGTTCTTTCTGAAGTCCCGTGTTACTTTCTGAAGATCGTTTCCTGGGGCTTCTTGCTCTTATATTGATCAGCTTCATTCCTTGATGCATATGAACGTTTTTTACATGATATAATATTCACTTCGTTTAAGCTCATTCTCTTCCATGAGATAAAACACGTTTACACATGCAAAGTGAAATTATTGTCGCTCAATTCCGTGTAATGCACTTTGGAATTCTACCTATTAAGCTTAGTCGAGAAAGTCAAGGTAGCCATTAGTCATTCTTCAAAGTATTTTTTTAAATTAGTTTTGTTGTCATTCAAAATGATAAAGCTCATACTTTTGAAGGGTTCTAGAGTTTACATAAATAAGATTAAATCTGTTTGCATTTGTAGAGTGAAAATATTTATGCTTCAAGACCTATGTTATGCTAACGTAAGAACCTGTTTAATACTGCAAGAAACTCAAGGAAAATATTAGTCGTTCTTTAAAATATTTTCTCTACATTAGTTGTGTGATCAGTCAAAACATTTTGCATAACGCTTTCTAAAGGTTTCTGGATCTAACAGTCTCCCATTTTTTTAATGATGACAAACCAATTTGAAGAAAATCTTTTGAAGAGATTTTGAAAGAAATATAACAGGATATATAGCATAATAACCCATATTCTTTCAAAACATTATATAATATGGTTTTCAGAGAGTATTTTCTTAAGGCATGATATATATATATATATATATATAGAGTCAAAAACATTTCATAACCTTAAATGTCAAAAACATTTCATAACCTTAAATCAGAGCTATTTTTATTTTTCGTAAGATTTTTGAAGTTACTTAGAGTGCTTTCTAAGAGGTATCAGAGCATTTTTATAGGTATCAAAGCAAATTTGGGAAAATATATAAGCATTTAAACTTTCTGAATAAAGGCAACTTGATTTTTTGTCATTTTGACTTTTTTGAAAATACAAGAGTCTAGAAAAGGCGAGTAATACTTGTGATATTTAAACTTGACCTTGAATTCGTACTTGACTTATCTTTATCCGAGCATGATTTTGAAACACGATGAGTTTTTATGTGTAAAAATACAAACTTTGCACACATAAGAAGTTTTTGAAGTTCATAAAAACCTATCTCAATTATATCAACGTACGTGAAAGAGGTTTTCGAAGCTCAAAAAGGGATTGATCCTAATTGTATCAGAGCATGTGTAATACCCTAGTTTAAATTTTAAAAAAAAAAGGTTAGAAGATTTTTCGAACTAGGAAGGGTGCCCATTACCTTTATCTATCATTCCGAGTCCTGAATTTTACTAAGTCTGGACCCTATATGTTCTTGGAGGGCTATATGATAAACCCTTATTCTTGGGACCAAAAGTCCTGATAATTGTTCCCTAGGGAAAAATAAGTTAGTGTGATTTTTAATGAAATTTATGGAACCTTTAAACATTTCGTTTTTAACCTACAAGTTCATAAAATCGTAAGAAAGCTACGTGTTAATGGCAATTAATCCATTAACCTTGGTACCAAGTAGCCTAGGGACAGAGAAATTATTGTTATACCAAGGATAACAAAACATAACACCGAGATGTGAGTCGAGATTATTAATCAAAGATTTTGTTATGTCACATATTTGTGCATTACTAGAGTAGAGATTTCTGTTTCTCTATTAGAGTACTATTAGGTTGATTTCTAAAAAGCTGTGATTTTGTTTATATGACTAAAAGTTTGAAATGCTTTCAAGCTTTATAGTATTAATGTTATTATGCTTTTATGCATTGCTTCCTTGGTGTCCAATGAAGGGGATTTCATATGAAAATTCACTCATTGAGCTTTTGTAAAACAAAACTCGCCATTATCTTTTTCTCCCATTTATAGAACAGCAGCTGTTACGAGTTCTTCCCGGCCACCCTCTTCCCAATAGCAATAGAGATTTATCTAATGAGTTGCACTTGAGTGAGGCATTCTTGATACAATTTAGAGTGCTCTGGTGTCATTGTAGCCAGGAGTCTTGAGTCATATAGAGATTGTTTTGTATTTTGCATACTATGATTATATTTTGATTTGTATATAAAGATTTGACATTCATGGATATGTTGGATAAGAGTAATTTGGTATTTAAATATATTACGATGATATCATGTTTTTAGATTTCAAACGTTGATTATAAAGTCTCAGTTATGATTATATTGATTTCAAAGAACAGGTGGTTTGTCTGTACAAAATGAAATTATAATTTAAATAGATTTTTGCTTAAATATGCATATAAAGAGCTATACAAGTCACGAGGCTTACGTGAAGATGAGATTCCTCATGTGCCGGTCACATTCTCGAACTAGGTCATGACATACACAATCTTGAAGTTTTCTCATATGGAAATCATGCTCTGATACACATGTTTATGTGTTATGGCAAAATGTTGTATGTTGCTCCTATATATATAAACATGTGATCAATTTTTTTTTAGCTTCAGAAATTTGACTTGTGTGCAATGCTTATCTGTTGCATGTTTTATGCACTATGTAATTGCGTTGTGTTTCAAAAATGATTTGGATAGAGCTGTGCTGAGTATGGTTCAAAATCAATCATGAATACCACGAGTTCAGAAAGTCAAATGACTTGAAATAAAGCTATTTTTGTTCACAAAGCTCAGATGCTCCAACCTTTTCAAAAATTTGCTCCAATATTTCTCTGGAAGTACTCTAATATACTTCAGAAACCTTCTTTGAAATGAAACAGCTCTAATTCAAATCACTAAAGGTTGCTATATGTCATGATCACATCTATACTATACCTTAAGAATGATACCTTGTGAAACTTTAACATACATATTTTGAAAGAGGTAGTTTTAAGAGGGTAGTCAAAGACTACTTGAAAGTGGTAGTAGAGTGAGCTATTAGTCACATGAGACAGCTTGCGAAGGCTATTGAAAAACTATCTGATTTTCTCGGGATAAAGGAAAGGTTGATTAGTGGAACTCAATGGTTGTTAAGAACTAGATGTAGGCAGATTGTCCAAACTAATATAAAAACTTTAGTGTAGTATCTTCTCTCTCCCTAAATCTCCTTTATATTATGTTTTGTGCTTATCATATTTGTTCTGCTAAAAAACTTGTTCAAACTTGTTTTTTTATATCTCTTTTCTAGTTCAGAAAGTCACTTTCTGACTTATACTGTGTAATAGCCCATGTTGCTTTTTGGATTAACAACAGTCCCCACAAACCAACACGGGTCCTTTTAGCATGCTTTGTCCTCACTTACACGCTTTCTGGAAAAACTTCCTACAAAGTCACCCATCCTGAAATTTCTCCATGTCAAGCAAACTTAACCACAGAGTTCTTTAGCGATGTGCTATCAAAAAGAAGATGTATTTTATTGGTATAGATAGTAAAAACAAATTCATATAAGCCATCCTAAACTGTATAGTCCCATACCTATATAGTCTTAGGATCCCTCTCATTCTAGTGTGTAATCAGTTCATTTATGTACTCCTCTGCTTAGAAGGCTTTATGTGGAGTCATTCCTTGTCTGTGCCTTCTTTGCACTAGCGATCACTCCCCTCCCTCGTCTCTAGGTGTTACATGCCCACCAGCTTCCACTTGGTTTGTCCCCAAACCATGCCGTACTAATAGAGGTGTTGCTCTGATACCAACTTTATCGGATGTCCCCAAAGGGTGAGGCTCAAATCCACACTTTGATATTTTCATGTAATGCTTAGGGACGAGGGCAGGGAGTGATTATCAGTGCAAAAAAGGCATGGATAAGGAGTGGCTCCTCACAAGTTTTTTAAGCGGAGGGGTACATGAATGAACTGATTACACACCAGAATGAGAGGGATCCTAAAAGTATATAGGTATGGAATTATATAGTTGAGGATGATTTATATGAATTGATTTGTACTTCCTATACCAACAAGATGCATATTCTTTTCAGTAGCCCATCACTAAAGAACTCCATGGTTAAGTGTGCTTTACTTGGAGAAATTTTGAGATGAGTGATCTCCTCAAAAATTTTCCCAAGAAGCGTGTGAGTAAGGACAAAGCATACGAAAAAGACCCATATTGGTTTGTGGGGATAGTCGTCAATTCAAAAAGCAGCACGGGCTATTATATACCGACGTTATTTCCTCTGCACTTCAAGTTCACACTTGATAGCACTTGTTTAATTTTTTAGAAACTAAAAAGAAAAGAAAAGCCAAAGCATGATTTAACCCCCTTTTCATGCACTTTTCAACCTACAAACACCTGCTTTCTGAAAGATGCTTTCAATTTCTGAACTCTTCTTTAATGATCACTTTTTCAATCTAAGCTTTATAGATTTCTTTTTTATGAGATTGATGATTGCATTCACAACTTTCATCAGAAAATGATGGATTACTTCATGGATCAATGCTTTCGAAGTATGTGAACTATTTTTTGAAGATTTGGACTTGGTTTTTGAACTGGAAATTCCTTTCTCATGTGACTAACATACACACGTTCTTTCTTAGAGCTATTTTCACATATTTGAAGTCCTAAATCTATTTGAATGAGATTATAAACATGTTAGAACATGTCATTGTGAAAAAAAATTACTCATTCATTAGACTGATATGTTTATGAGAATAGTCCTGTAAACACTACAGAAACTCAAGTGAAACATTAGTCCTTTCTTCAAAATATTTTTTCAAAATTTGTTTTGCTGTCACTCATAACCTTAAGCATTGAAGCTTTTTGAAGGGTTCTAGAGCTAAAAATATCCCTTTTTTATGACGACAAACTAGATTTTCTTTTGGAGAATTAAAAAAAAAATTCAAGATAAGAATCTTAAAAGAGAGCTTTGAGATAAAAGCAAGTATCAACACTGGAAAAAGTCTTTGTCTCAAATTTAGAATTACCATAATACACACGCCTAAGAATTCTTTCAGGATACGATAGATGGTAGGAATATTTAGAAAGTAGCTAGCCCAAGGTTTCTTACTGATTTCAGCATGATATAGATCAACCTTAGTAAACTAGAATTTAGAGCTGGTTAAACGGACCAGTCTGGTCTGTTTGGCTCGATCTGCGGCGGACCAATTTAAAATGGGCCGGACCGGACTGGTCCGCTTTATAAACAGACTGGGCTTTTGCCTAGTTCGGGCCCAATCCGCCTAACCCCGCAAGTCCGCAGACCGGTTCGAATTTTTGGCCCAATAATGAGCCCGAACACTAAATCGCGGACCAGCCCAAGGACTAGTTTTTTTTTCTTTTCATTTTTTTTTTACTTTTTTAGTACTCTACTATATATTTTACCTTACAAAATATATATACACATTTTTTTTTAACAAAATTCAATTTAAATTTTAAACAAATAACAATATTAATCACTAAATAATATGGAGTTACAATGGTACCTACAGATAATGTAAATTATATGAACTAGAAAAAAAAAGATAATGTAAATTATGCTACCTCCTAATAATTATTTACAATGGTATCATTATCATGTTCAGTTCATTTGAGTGCTTTACTACATAATGTTTATAATTTTTTCAATTTTAAAAGCTAAGAAAATGAAATTAGTTGCTGCCAAGTGCCAAGGTATCATGTTCAGATCTCAAACCTTACCTGGTGGCTAGTTGGTAGGCAGAGGCCGCAAGCAGAGAGCCAAGGTGAGCAGGAGGCACGAGCAGGGCGGGTCGCGAGCAGAGGACGATGAGCAGGAGGCGCGAGTAGGAGGCATGTCACCAGCAGAGGACGACGAGCAGGAGGCGCGAGCAGGACCGGGTCGCAAGCAGAGGACGAAGAGCAGGAGGCGCTAGTAGGAGCAGGTCGCAAGTCGAGGATGGCAAGCAGGAGGCGTGTCACCAGTAGAGGACGACAAGCAGAGGCGGACCGCGTGATGCAGCAAGGAGCGGAGCAAAGGACGCGAGCAGGAAGGGCGCTGCGAGCTTGCGAGGCCATGAGTGGCGGTGGCGAGCTCGTGGACGGCGGTGGCTGAGCGCCTGAGTGTGATCGATCGAGAGAGGGGCAAAGGGCGCCTCCTTGCTATGCCTATGCCCTAGTTTGGTGTTCTTTGAATGATTTTGTCTGATTGTCTTTATTTTTTTGTTTGTTATGATTAGCACTTTGGTTTTAACTTTTAAGGGAGTAATGGGCCAAGGCAAATGGGCTTCAGGCAGCCTTCAACAGTTCAGCCTCAAAAATCAAAATGGTGGGCTTAAGTTTTTGTTTGTGTGTGGGCTGTATGGTCTACTAGCAAAATAATTTATGGGCTTGAACATTGGAGCTATAGTATGCGGGTTAGACGGGCTGGTCCGCAGACCCCGCGGGCTAGGCCCGTTTAGCCCGCGGGCTTGGCGGAGCGGATCAAAAAAGTTCGCGGGTTGACGGGTTAAAAATTTTGTGGTCCATTTTCATGCGGGTTGCGAGTTAAATAGA
Organism: Dalbergia cultrata; assembly: GCA_031216105.1. NCBI lineage: Eukaryota > Viridiplantae > Streptophyta > Magnoliopsida > Fabales > Fabaceae > Dalbergia > Dalbergia cultrata. The sequence goes on from CM062351.1 coordinate 32,586,663, forward strand.
TTGGTCCGCGGACCACGGCCCATATACCCAGCTCTAATTAGAATCATAGCTTGTATTTGAAAATGACTTTCTGAATGATATCATAGCAATTTGACATAAAACAGCTTGATTTTCAATGACATTGTTACTTTCTGAACACAAATGATAACAAGAGTATGAATTTATAACGATAACCCTTGTGATACTAATCTTTATCCGAACTTAACTAATCAGCACACTTTTTTTCTAAAAAGCTTCAGAAAACTCATCTTTCTTTGAGAATAAATATCATATTTTTATGTAATCAACAGATTAAATCTTGAAATTGATAAATTTGAAAGATGTGTGTTCTTTTGAGATGCATATGCTAGATTGTAAGCATGTGTATCAGAGCATACAAAAAAATTGGTTCTAAACATATGTATCAGTGCATAGAAGTTAGGTTCTAAGCATATATATCAGAGCAAAACATATGTAACCAGACATTCTAAGTATCAGAGAAGTATAACCAGATAGAGAATGAAATAAAAGATAGATTAAATAGAATATAGATATCCAATGTATAATAGATTGTTCAATGACAAATAAACTAACTTAAAAAAGTCCAAAAATAGATAATAGTTTAGAGTAATAAGACCAAAAAAAAATGATATGACATGCATGATATGTCTTTTTGAAGCTAACTCCCCCTGAATGCTTGACCTCTAACTACTCAACACAATGATTTTCTGTCTTTCTTTCTCCCCTTTTTGTCATCAATAAAAAGGGTTGTGCCTAACTTCACACTATCATTAGTCTTTTCTCCTTAATTCACTAAGAAGTTGTAGGTGGGAGTTTCCTTATAGAGTTTTGCATAAAAACTCACCCCTATCCTTTCTTCCATTATAGATACAACAGTTATTGGACGTACATCTCAGCCTTCTTCTTCCAAATAACAATAGAGTTTCAACTAGCGAGCTTCACAAGGGTGAAGCATTCTTGTTATACCTTAGAGTGTTCCTGTGTTATTGCAGGCAGGAGTCTCGGACCACATAGAGATAGCTTTTGCATTTTGCATAGCATGATTATATTTTGGGTTTGTTCTTATATGATAATAGTTTTGTAGTTTATTTTGCAAAGCAACTCATTTAATTTGTTTTGTATTATAACTATGGACAATTAGAGTTTGATTATGAGATTATAGTTATGACTATATGAGCTTTAAAAAACATGTGATTTGTATGTAGAAAATGAACTTGTGTTTTCAATGGATTTGATGTTTGAATTTACATATAGAGAGACTCAGAGGTCACGAGGCTTACGTGGGAATGAGATTTCTCATGCGTTGGTCATGTTTTAAAATAAGGTCGTGACACTCGCCTTGATCCTCATTTTGTCTGCCAGGCCTGTTTGTCTTCACTCTTGCTCTCTCTTATTGTCGTGGTGTTTTTCGATAATATCTCTGCCACCTCATTGCCTTCAAAGTGAGATGACCACCATTCTCTCCCTCTTTAGTTCCCTCCTCTTTAATCGTCTTGTTTTGTGTGTTCATTTTTATGCGTTTAATTTCTGAGAGGATTTTTTTTCATATCTGTCCACATCTCCTAACGCCACCTATAACACCCTAACATTTAACCTAACACGCCTAGGATGTATTGAGATTAATTATTAGATATTACCCTTTTGTTTCATTCCTTTTTATCAAAATACTTAGCGGAAAATATGGATAATTTTTTTTTTGAAACATAAAACAAAACGTGAGCTGTGCGTGCTAACATAATTCGAACATTAAGTACTATCAAAGTAAACAGGAAATATAGATCACACGTGCTCATATTTAAAACACAACATTCATGAACATGAAACACAGATCCATTAAATATCACAACAGAGTATGGTTCATGATACATTAGGAAATATAATAAGCAAAGTCACACCCATACATAGTGGGCTGAGCTTTCAGTACACAAGCGAACAACAGAAAGAAATACATGGAAACAGAAAATACATGGAACATAAAAACTCTAGATGCCAACTATAGCTTCTTGTCATTAGTTCTACTAGTGCTAAAAACTGAAGTCACCCCTAACAAAAGATACAGCATAAAAAGGGGATTCTCGTGATAACTCGGGCACTCTATTGGGTCCTCCATCAAGATCTACTGGCAATGTTGATCATCCGATGAAGGGGGTATGTATCCAATGAACTTGGTAAGCTCCTCGGGTGTATGCAGGCATAACAAGGGACGAACATGGCCTCCGTGGCGTGGACGCATCTCCGGTCGTCGGGCTAGCCTAGGCTGAATCACCGTGTCCTCACTGCCTCTACCTATGTCCATGGGTGCCGTAGGTACTGAACCCTCCGAGTAAATGTATGTGGGGGAGTCCTCAGATAGGTCGGTCTCTGATCGCCTCGAACGGGGAACATACTCAGGGTAATCGCGAATTGCCGAAGCGGTGGGGCGAGCATGACGAGTCTGCTTATCATGGGGTCGAGTGTGCTCAAAGATCAGATCATCACCATAAGGGGAAGTGGGAGTGAACCTGAAGCTGGAAATTAGGCAGGTAAAAGGGCATCCCATGTGTGCAAAAATGCGTACAACACAGCGACCCTCAAAGTGGTACGAGTGGTGGTTCGGGTCGTAGTGCACCTCCCATATCGGGGTGTTAACGAAGATCACGAATGAAGTCATCGCCTTCTGAAGACGTAACAAAAAGAGAGAAAGAAAGGTAGAAGGGGTGAGAATCTTAATAAAGAATCTTAGTAGGGAAATCCTCCTATCCTAGTGTCATCGTCTACTTCTTTAGGAACTTTGGGTTTATTATTTAAAAGGTGAGCATGTAAGAGGTTTATTATTAGGTTCTAAACATAATTATTTTATTATTAGGTTCTAAACATAATTATCCAAGGTTCGTTCATTTTAGGATGAATCTTGATGTCATGAATGCAGCATATCATAGTATGAATGTATAGCAAAAAACTTATGCAATCATCACTAGAACAAATAATAAAGAAAAACATGCTCATGTATGTAGCATCAAGAGGGTTAAAACTTTCAGATGAATGCATTCTCTTTCCTTTGCTTAAGTGACATTACTTGCATCATTTGTTTCTCTCATGGGGCCACCATAATAACTTTCTTTTTTGAGAATCTCTGGGTTATGAGATCATACCTAATTAGTCATCACTAGTTTCAGCTTATCCTAAGATAAATATAAAGTTATCCGGACTCCTGGAGTGCGGGTTAGGGGGCTTAAGGATCACCTATCATAACCTTTAAGTCGGGGAGTCTATAGGGTCATCTCCTCTTCGAAACGCATCTACTGGCATCCAGTGCACAGTAATATTGTCCGCTTCGGCAGGCTCGATGTCCATACCCCTCATGGTTTTGCTTCCTCCCTACCATAATGGGAGAAATACATCTTGGCATGCTATGTAAGAATGCACAACATAAGTACATGACTTCAAATATCATCATCACATTTCACTTAATGCTTCATGCTCGTCAATTTCATGTAATTCAAACATCTTAATCCATTATAATCATAGCATGCCACAATTAACATAATGCTCATGTCTCCAGTTCATATATTCATATGCACACATCGTTAATACTTTTGCAAAGCAGTAAGCATGCTCCTACCTAGTATGCCGGAGTAAGGGACCGGACTCAGCTAATGCATATGTCATGCTTACAGCAACTCATAAGCAAACATACATTCATTTGAAATATTAACTCTCATTATCTCCCTTATCTTATAGTATCTTATGCTTTTGATCTTTACGGGTCTTAAACTTATGTTCTGATTAACCTAGCATCCAAATTAGGTCTTTTATGTGCCTAAGGGATCACAATTAGTAATTCTCACTAATTTTTATGCTCATGATTAAAACCAAACAGCATTAGGCGGCTTGGGCAGAATTTCTACATTTCGATTACAGGTGTTTAGAAGTCACGTCTTACTTTTTCTAAGTTTCGGCTATTCCTAACGTACTAAAATTAATTATTGCAACCTTAAGGAATTAATCCTATACTCCTAAACACTTCTAAAACAATTTTATCTCTAATTTAATCATCCTAAAACAGTAGCCATGATATTGACTTCTAAGGGTTCTAAAACTCACATTCTTGGTCCTTTCTAGTTACTAGTTTTTCCTAACACTCATAAACTTCAATTAAACATAATTTTTACACATTCTAATACATTAAAACAGCATCACACAGCATCCATTATGACAAGGCAGTGGGCGAAATGTTTATCTCAAACAATCATATAAAATCACATTTCCAATGTATGTAAGTTACTAGTTTCTCTTGGAGTCATTTTAGAACTTCTAAAACTCTTTGAAAACCGATTTATTTCATTAAAATCATACAAATATGGTGCTAAGGCAGTAGCTATTTTAAATCTTTCTTGAGTGAGTTTTAAATCATAAAATCATACTTATAGTATTCTTTGAGCTTTCCTATACTTAAGAAAATCTTAAGACATAATTTGTTGACCTTTGTAACTAGATGACACTTATACTAAGTTCATCATCATCACAAGGTCGAAATCATGCACTCATGGAATGCTTCCATAGTCCAAACTTTACTTGAGATAAAAAGGGTAAGTCTTTGAGCTCTAGGATCTTTAGGTGATGACAAAAACTTAAACATGCTATGTACTTTATTTTATTCTCCATTATAAAAGTAAAGTGAGAGCTTTAAAGTAAATATGATATGCAAGTTCATTCTTATCTTTAGAGTTTAGCTGATGACTTGAATTATAAACATGAAATGCAAAGCTTGAAATTTAAATATGAGAATGCAAGTTCATTTCTTTATTCTTGAGATTTTAGTGATGACAATGGAAAATAAACATGATATGCATGTAATATTCTAAATATAAAATTCCGTGATATATAATTTATTATTACTATTGTTATTATTATTATTATTACTTCAAAGGTATTGATATATGTTATATTAGGTTATATATATATATATATATATATATATATATATATATATATATATATATATATATATATATATATATATATATATATATATATGAATTATGTGTGTGTGTGTGTGTGTGTGTGTGTGTGTGTAAAGAAATTCAAAAGCAGAGAGATACATTACCATTACTTTTACATATATATATGTAAAAGTAATGGTAATGCGTGCGCTCGCTCAGGTTTCGTTTTTGAATTTCTTTTACACACACACACACACACACACACACACACACATACAATTAAAAGGTAACGAGGCATAGAGCCTGCTCTCGGAAATTACAAATCTTCCCTCTGTAGAACGCGTATGCGAGGTGCTGTGCGGTGTGCAAGATGCCGAATTTGTTTTGTTTTCAGTCATATATTTACCTTGTAGTATATATTTGACACATCATAATATCCCCAAATATTTTTCTAAGAACCCTAGCCGCCCAAGAAATTTCCCTAGAGAGAAAAACGTGGTTTCTCTCAATTTTCTCTGATCAATCTCTTCTGGTAAGTGATCTTCATGGAATTTAGTCAATTCCTTCCCCTTTTATCTAATCTGTGAGTTTAAGCACTGTTAGGCATGGTTTTCTCTCATCATTCTTCCTCCCTATCATCCCAAACTCAGTTTGGGCAAATAAATTAAATCGTTTATGTCTTCATTGTATTGTTTGGTAGTTACCGGTGTCATTCCTGCTTCCCAAGGTCAAGTTGTCAGTGAAAGTACACTCCCGGCTACCAACGGTGAGTGGGTTTAAGCTCATAGCCATACTTTTGGTTATTATTATTATTTTTCTAATATTATATAAATTATTTATGGAAATTTAGAATGATTTATGCCCAGAAATTATGCTTTTATGAATTATATAAATTATTTATGGAATTGTAGAATGATTTATGCTCAGAAATTATGCTTCTATGAATTATAGAAATTTTAGAAGATTATTATTTTGTATTTATCATGAAAGATTATTAGTTTAGAAAGCTCATGGGACCATACTTGCTGTGTGTATGATTTAGATATATTTTTATCCGTTAGAAAATTTCATGAACTCATGTATTGTATGAACAAAGGCATTTGTTGCTATTATTTTTAGCCAATAATTAGTGAGAAACAGATAAGTGAGTTAACGGCTGCAGGATTGATTGTTAACCTTGGTACCAAGTGGTCCGTCAGAGGATTAGCTCGCCCACAGTAAGGAACCTAGTGAGGTGTCCATTTATGGGACTTAGTTAGGTGCCTATCAAATTAGCCATCGACTCAGATTTAGCTATCAAGCTCAGATTATATTTATATATAGAATAATTCATGTTTCTCTACTAGTTGTTGCCATGGATTTAATCAAATTATTGATTTCATTATTATGATAGGTAATTAGATATATATATATATATATATATATATATATATATATATATATATATATATATATAATGCTTTACACAGTTGCATGTATATATTATGTATTTTTATTGTTGTCCCATGTGGGTTGTGAGTGGAGGCCCACTCACTTAGTTTTGATGAACTCACCCCTCTCTTTTCCTCCTCTACAGATACAGCTACAGGTTCAGTTGCACCACAAGATCCTCCCCAGTAGTGCTGTAAATTCTTTTGGTGAGCTTCGCTTTTGAGTGGAGCTTATTATAGGCTATGTTAGTTTAGTAGTGCTCCAGTAGTTGTGTAGGCAGGATCTCAGACATGCATAATATAAATTTATTTATTTTATAGATATCAGTTATTTTATTAATTATGTTTGATTTCGACTCAGATTATTGATTTTATGCAGTTTTATATTCAGGATTTATGTTTGGAGATATTATCAGATTTATGGAGTTTAGTTAAATTGAAAATACTATAAATATATTTTAATTTATTTATGCATATTAGTTAGTTATGTTACTAGAGGCTTCCGTGAGGACTCAATACCTCAAGTGCCGGTCACGTTCCCTAGGCGGGTCGTGACAATGCAAAGCATAAACTTAAACATGGATGCAAGTTTATTTTATTCTTTACTCAAGCTCATCCAAGACTTTAAAGGAACACAACCTCAGCCCTAAGCTTATCTTAACAAGACAAAGTGAGCTTTAGAGTTTTTGTTCCAAGGTTTCAAAGAAATCTTGTGGTGTGAACATCATTATCAAGCTCAAGGAAATGAATTAAGAAAACAAACCAAGTAATATTTCTTGGGAACTGAAATCACAACATAAAAGAAAAAGGAAACTAAAATGCTTCTAGTCCCAAAAACCAAGTTTTTCAAGCTTTAGAGGTTACACAAAATGGTGATCTCATGACCACCATCATGAACACTCATCATTAAGCCAACATTTTCTTTTAAACACAAGGCTCCTGGCCAAAAATAAAAAGAGAGGAAAAGAGCTTAAACCAAGAGAAATTATAACTTTTTCATATCAAAACATCAAGTAAAAGATAAAGCTTTTTTTAAAAAATAAAAATCCCTACCAAGTGGTGTTTCTTGTTGGAAGAAAAAAAGAGCTTGCTCTTGAAAGGAAATGAGAAGAAAAACTCCTCTCCAAGGTGGTGTGTGGGTTTGGCCAAGAAGGAGGAAAAAGGAAGGAAATGTGTTTGTGTGAGATTCGTGTGTATGGATGAGAGCTTAAGTGTTTGGATGATGATCTATGGTGGTTGTGTGGTGGTTTGAGGTTGTAAGAGGGTGGTTCTTGAGGAAGATGAAGAAGATGAGAGCAAAGAGAACTCTTGAGTTCTTTGAGGAAAAAAAAGAAAGCTTAGAGAAATTTCTTTAAGACAACAACTAGAAAATGAGCAAATGGAACCAAATTCTCTTAAGATAGGTATTTATAGAAAATTGAAACATGAAGAGGTAAAATGGAGGGGGAGTGGCCCTAGGGTATGTAGCCATGGGGGAGGAAAATATCTCCTCCAAATGGTCATTCAAGGTAAGGCTAGGTATGGTTCAAAGTATGGCTCAAAGCATGGTTCTTTGAGTGTGAAATAAATTAACATGTGATGAATGTGGGAGAGGAGTGGCTTTAGTTCTATGTAGCCATGGGGGGAGGAAAATGTTTCATTTAATTGTGGTTTAGAGATGTGTTTAGGTGTATCTTTGATTAGGCTTTTGATTAGGAGTTTGTAAGTAAGTGTTTAGGTAAAGTAATGGATAATTAGAGGTGTTAAGACATGATTAAGGAGTGATCTTGCTTCATTAGTCATGGAATCTTGACTTCAAAAAAGAGTTTTGAGTTAATCTAAGCAATCTTGGGATCTAATCAACCTTAATAAATTATTTTGACTCTAGATTAATTATCAAAATTAATTAATCTTCAATTAGAGCCTAATATTGTTTAGGTTTTCTTAATTACGTCATTAGGCCCGAAATATATTATTTCAGGGGCAAAACAGTAATTTTGCACAAACATTGACCGGGACCACCCGGGCTTAAACAATTATCATCAAACACATTTAATTAGCATTCCAAACTCCCGGGAAAGATTCTGGGCTCAAACGGCACTTATACTCGCGTAAAACGCTATATGAGTATTTTAGTCATTTTGAGTCAAAAGTTCAGAAAATGAGATTTTCACCTCTGTTATTAATCCCCCTCAAACATTGAGTTAACCCTTCGAGGATCGCCGAGTCGGCCATCCACGAATTCCGGGTAAAAATGACCTCAGGGGGCATTTTGATCATTTACGCTCAAATAGAAAAATTCTGTATACATAATCGCCGAATCAAGATTCCACCATTGTTGCTTCCACTGCGCCGCTACCGCCGCCACAAGTAAGTGTTTCCAAACTTTCGTTCAATTTAATTAATTATTAAATATTATTTGATAGTAGGTATTTAACTATTAATTATTATTTTTAATGTATGAGAGTTGTAGGTCATATTTGATGGTTTTCTGTTAATTGATTTATTAATTTAAATAATTAATTTTGTTAGAGAGTGTCGAGTTCGCTTGGAGCCTTTTTGGTGAGACTATGTTATTATCCTTATCTTATATGTATTAAAATAATGTCAAATGAATGATTTAGCATAAAGATAATCATATATAATGGTTCCTTTTTTACTTTATAATATGTATTCTAAACGAATAATACTAAAAAAATTTAGTTATTTACCTATGTACTTAGTTTTTGTAATTATTTATTTTAAATTATATTTTATAAAAATTAATATATATATACATATAAGGAAATATATTTTTTAACTTTTTTTATTTCCCATGATATCTACTGTCAGATGCAATAACTAATGTAAGTCGATTTACAATATTTTTATATCCGCATAAATAGATATAGAGTTTAATATTTTAAATATATATAAATGAATTTAAAATTTAAGGTATATTCTATTTTACTACTAATCATCCGCGGGTATTAAAGTAATAATAAATCGAAGAGACGCTTGGGGAAACTCCGAGGAGTAAGGAACCCAATCTTCAGCCCGCTGAAACCCTAATTCTCAGATTTCAGCCGACTCCACCCTAATCCCTGTTTACCATGGCGCCGAAGCAGAAGCGCGCTTCTCCTCTCCACGATCCTCCTCCCGCCGATTCCGAGGAAGACCAAGAACGCTCGCACGAAGAAGAAGACGACGAAGACGACGACGACGATGAAGAAGGGGCCACAGCTTCATCTGATGAACAAGAAGAAGATGACAACGAAGAAAAGTATCGACTTTCACGCGCCGCTCAACCCGCTCCTAAGAACCCTCCATCCCAATCCCAAACCCCAAAGTCCCATCCCAAACCCCCGTCATCCTCCGATTCGGAATCCGCCACTGAGTCCGATTCCGATTCCGAACCCAACTCGCCTGTTCCCACTCCCAACCCCAAAGTCAAAGCCCTACCTTCCAAGCCCAAGGAGCAAGCCCCAAAGGTGAAGCCCCAGTCGTCATCATCAGCAGCCACGCAAGCCAAGTCGGCGTCAAAGCGCCCCGCCGAGAACAACGTGCACTCAAGTGATCCGAAACAGGCGAAGAAGAAGAAATTAGCCGATGGAGCTCCGGCTTCTGACGACGAGGACACGAAGAAATCATCCCGTGATGACTCCAAGAAGCTCTTTCAGAGGGTCTTCAGCGAGCAAGATGAAGTTACTATCCTCGAAGGCATTGTTGATTTCAGATCCGCAACGGGAGGGGATGACCCCTACAAGTGCGCCGAGGCCTTTCACGATTTCATGAAGAAGAGGTCCAAAGTGCTTAGCTTCGACGCCTCCTCGGGCCAGTTGAAGGAGAAGATCCGGAGGCTCAAGACCAAGTACAATAACGTAGCCCGCAGAGGGAAGAACGGCGAGGGGCCTAGGTTCTCGAAACCGCATGAGCAGAGAGCCTTTGAGTTGTCGCAGTTGGTTTGGAGCGGCGCAGAAAGAGGAGCCGGTAATGGAGCGATGGAAAAGGCCAAGCCTGGTGATGGGAAAGCTGGAAAGGGTACTCCCAACCCCAAGAAGGATATTAGCAGTGAGAACGCGGTGAACCCAAAGCCTAAACCTGAGGCAAAAGCCAAACCGAATTCTGAACTGCAGCTTCCATCTGCAGATTCAAAGGAATTTGGAAAGATTGATGAGAGGCCTGAATCAAGTGCGGCTTTAAGTTCAATGATTAAATGTGACAAGGGTATGGGTGAGTATGGGCTGGGCGAGGAATTTTTGAGGAAGGGAGATGGGTTGATGGAAGCATCAAAGAGGGCTGAGTTCGAGGTGAAGTGGAGGAAATTGGAAGCTGCTGAATTGGACTTGCGTGTGAAGCGTGCAGAACTGTATGCGAACCATGCTAAGTTGATGTTGCAGGCGATTAAGTCATCGAAAATTAGGATGCTGCGCGGTGTATTCTAGTTGTTTTTTAGGTATTGGGTGTTCTGGACTTTGATAGGCTAAATTTATTTTTTTGAGAAATGGCATGCATGTGGTATATGCTTTGTTAATCATTTTGTAACTTTATGGCTGTTATACAGTCCTTAAAATTAAGAACCACTGCAGTTATGACATAGCTACACTTCTTTAGAGGGTTCAATGTTTCTGCTAGAGGTGGTATAGCTTAAAGCACTGAACTTACACTTTATTGAAATCATTTCCTTCTTTAGAGGGTTCAATGTTTATTTTTGTTCTACTTTCAACTATTGTGACCATTATTTGTTAATGAACATATTAGTTTGAAGGATTCATATTTAGTTAACCTTGTGTGATCATGAGGTTAAAATGGTGAGAATATGATGTGTGAACTGGTGTGATAGTGAGCATGATTCATTGACTATTTATATTTAATTGCTTGTACTTCAATGTACAGTTGTTAACTTTCATGATTCTGAATCTTGCCTGTTTTAAATTACCTCTGCTGGCCCTGGAAACTCCTCATTGAGAATGCTATGGTCAATGTGAGAACTCTGTTATAGCAAGAGCATGGTTATAAAATGGGTACCTTTATAGTTGATCATATACAACTCAAATAGTAACAACAATCCCTATTTGAATTTCTATCAGGCCAGAATTACTGCTGTATTTATGTCTGATCTGCAACTGTCATTGTTACTGGAGAATTGTCCCTGAACTATCATTAGGCCTCCTTTGCTTGCACTTACCATTAGTGCATTTCATAAAATTTCATAAACTGTTATACAGTAAGAGCATGTGTGGATCCTATGCTTCAATATGTTTCCTTTCTGGTGAAGTTGTAATTCTGTGGTGTCATGCTCTTATTGCATTTTGGCTGTGAAAATTCTATTTATGTTTCGTAAAATTTTGTGGTGTGGGGGGTTTATAACTAAGGCCTTGGGCTTTCCAATTACCAGGGCTAGTTTTTGTGGTGTAGTTCTCCAAGGATTTTCCTCAGAAGGGCTCCACTAAGTGCTCCGAAGGTTATCTGTTTTTTTTTTTCTCTCCCTATTTTTCATACCTGTATACTCGATTCTGAAGTTGAATTTCCCACCAGCAGATATACTTATATTTCTCGATTTGATACCAGCTTTAACTTATTCCTTTCTTCTACTGAATTTTTCATCTACTTGAATCTATAGATGATGTTATATTCTAGTGTCTATTGTTGCTGAAGCACTTATACTGTTTCTTTGATATTCTTCTGCATGTTATCTATTGTGTTTACACTCCTTGACACAATTCTCCTGCATTTCTATGTTCTCCTTTGTCAATATTTTTAATCTTCCTTTCTCTTTATCTAAATCCTTCTCGTGTTACCTTTCCATGTCTTTCATTTGAGAAAAGCATGTATGAAACGTGTTTCTTGTTGCCAAGGTTTTAATGCTGCAGAGGGTGATATCTACTGGAAAAATTGTACTTGTAGTAGAGATCTGAGCAGAGCCGAGAAGAAGACTCACTTGTGGCGATGATGGTGCAGTGTTGTTGGTGCGAGGTGTGAAGGGTGGCGGGCTTGCACTTGTGCCGGTGGTGCTGCACTGCTGTGTTGTGGCCAGCGAGCTTGAAGTCGTTGGTGGCTGGTACTGGTCTCGCCAACTCCAAAGAGCAAAAATTAGGTTTCAATTGATTCTACTTTTTGATGAAAATGTTTCAATTGATCTCAATGTTGTATTGTAGAGCTTTTAGGAATTTTAAAAATTATATTATATACAAGGAAAAAGTTTAGAAAATTTCCTTTTGAACTTGACACTTTGGTCTTATGTTAAAATTGTGCAAAATGGTTCTTAAACTCTTTTATTTGTGCACATTATTTAAGCTTGATAACAAATGTTCATCTTTTGATAACTAATGTTCTTAAACTCTTTTGATATATTTATATAATTTAAAATATATTCTTTTTTATTATTAACCTTCGACGGGTACTAAAATAATTTTCTGTAAGGGGCACCCATTTAGGTCCCAAAGCAGCTAATATTTGCAAACTGGCTGTTACACTCACATTGGGAATAGTGATACCTAGCACGTCTAGATGCTGCAGATGGTATCAGAGCCAGTCTCGGGATCAGTGTGTCAGCCAATGAGAACACTGGGGAAGAAGATGCTGTAGAGATGTTTTTATATTGGTTAGGTCAATCTGCCTACATTCAGTTCTCAACAACTGTTGAGTTCCACTAAAAGCCTTTCTCAACCCGAGAAAGTTGGATAGTTTTTGCAGTAGTTTTGACAAGCTCTTACTTGTGACTAGTAAGCTAACTCTACTGTTACAAACTGAGTAGTCTTTGACCAATATTTCCAAGCTAAACTAGTGACTAGCAAGTACACTATGTCGTCACAACCTGAGTAGTCTTTCATTAGCTGCTCCAAGATGATCCCGTAACCAGTAGTTCACTTCTATTGTCACGTTACAAGTCGTCTTTACTTATCTTTTCCAAGCTATTCCACACTAATCGCTACTGGATCGAGGTTAAAATGGTTTGTGTTTAAACTAGTTAACACTCAAGTTTTTCATAAGATACCCAATAATAGATCTTGAAAACTTGAATGATTTCTTTCTATGATTCTTCCTAGGAAAAACATATGATCTACTAAGAATGTAGAAAGAAGATTTTTACAATTAAGAAACTGATTACATAATGTAATGAACTTTACAAAGGATGAGGAGAAATTTTGTAAGCGTTTCAGCATTTCTTTTTCGTCAAGGTTTTTTCATTATAAGCACATAATCTCTATTTATAGATGGCCTGCATTTATGATCGTTGCTTTTGATCAGTTGTTCAAGTGACACATGTTGATCATCTATTTCTGTCTTGGAAAAGCAGTGTAGAGGAGTAGCTCATTGTTTGTCAGAGTTGTTACAGAAGTAGCTGTGAAATAAAGGATTTTGAGGTCACTTTTAGAAACCACTTTTTATTTTATGAACGAGGTTTTTGAACATTTTCCTTCTAGAAGTTAGAGTGATTGACCAAGTTGGCAGTAGAGATGTCACGCCAATCTGGAACTGGGTTTAAGTTTAAATTTGAATTTCAAATTTCTCTCATTTTCTTGCAAAGTGCACTGTTTCACTGTGAAGTGGACTTTCTGAAAAGCGGTATCAGTTTCTTGATATATCTTCGATCTTCCAGATTTCAATAAGAGCTTGTAAATGATGAATTGATTGTGATTATGATGATTGAATGTTCTAGTACACACTTGCTTTAGAGTTGGGTTGAAATCTTCATTTGAAGCATACTTTTTGAAATCGTGTGCTACTTTTTTAAGATATGAGCCTTGGTTTTTTGTAAACAATGATTTTCTTCAGTCCATTAAGCATATACACGTTCATTTGAAGACATATTTTTCACTTCTATTAAGTTCCCATATCTTTAAACGAGATTAAACATGTTTGTACATGTAGAGTGTAAATATTTATGCTTTAAGACTTGTGTTATGCTGACATAAAGACTTATATAATAATGGAAGAAACTCAAGGAAAACATTAATCGTTTTTCAAAATATTTTCTCAAAATCGATTGTGTTATCAGTTGAAACATTTTGCATTAACACTTCCTAAAGGGTTTTGAAGCTAACAACTCCCCATTTTTTTATTATGACAAACCAATTTGAATAAAATCTTTTGAGGAGATATTGAAAGAAATATAAAAGGATATATAGCATGATAACCAATATTTTTTCAAATCATCGAATGATATGATTTTCAAAGTCTTTTTCTCAAGGCGTGATGTGTGTAGAGTGAAAAATGTTTCATAGCCTTAATTGACTTAAATTAGAGCTATTTTAATTCTTCATAAGATTTCTGAAGTTGCTTAGAGTGCTTTCTGAAAGGTATTAGAGCATTTTAAGAGGTATCAAAGTAAATTTGGGAAAAGATATAAGCATTTAAGCTTTCTGAATTAATATAGCTTGATCTTTTGCCATTTTGACTCTTCCAAAAAAATACAAGAGTTTGGAAAAAGCAAGTGGTACTTGTGATATATAAACTTGACTTTGAATCCACATTCAGCTTGATAGCAAGAAAATGCATGAAAAGGGAAGATTGAATCGTGCTTCTTATCTTCAAACTTCAAATTGAAAATTTTTTCAAAGAAACTCTATCAAGCTAGAGCTTGAAGTGCAGCAGAAGATAGGTTAGTTTATTCAGAAAGTAACTTTCTGAATCAAGCAATTTTAGTAAGCAGATAAAAACAAAAGATAATGATAAGGTGTTTTTGCAAAATCAAAGACTATAACATAAAAGAGATAAAGGATGAGAAGATACTGAATCAAGAGATTTATATTAATTTGGCCAACACTTACCTACATCCAGTTCTCAGTAACCACTGAGTTCCACTAAGCTTCCTCAACATGAGGAGATAACAATACAGGATAGTATTTACTGTAGCCTTCTCAAGCTCTTACCAATGTTAGTAAATCACTTTTACCAACTTCACAACAACAAGTAATTTTGCAGTAGTCTCTTCAAGCTTTCAACTTTCGATCACTATTGGATCGATAATACACTAGATTCATGATTTGAATGATATTACACTCTAGCTTCTCCTTTTTTGAATGTGAAGTGATAAATCTAAACCAGCTTGAGTGACTTCTTTCTGCTAATTCTTCCTCAGAAGAACGTATGAACAATCTAGTATATGGAAAAAAGATTTTAATGTACAAGAAATCTAGCAGATAATTTTTACAAAGAGATTTGGAAAGATTTTTTTGCGTTTTTGCACTATGTTCCATCTCTTATCTTTTGAAGCTCAGTCATCTCTATTTATAGATGATTCTCTTTTGTTACCATTGTCCCTGATCTTCTATCTAACTAGCATGTGTCAAACATCAGTTGAGTATTGAGAGTATAATATAGAGGAGTAGCCCATCTAGTGTCAGGAATTTTTTTTGAGAAGCCGTTGATGAGTTGAAGTTTCTGAAGTCTATCAGTGTTTATGACTTTGTACTGATGAATAGTTTGCGATTATGATGACTAACAATTGGGTAACTCATTGTTTTCAGGTTTTGAGTGTTTCAGGTTTTGAATGTTATCATCATTGAATCCCTTCTTTCTGAAGTTCAGTGTTACTTTCTGACAACCATATCCTTGGTTCCTTGATTTTGTTACAGTGATCTTGCTTCTTTGATGCACATGAACACATTTTGCTTGAGGAATTTCGTTGTATCTGAATCTTTCTTCTTCTAATAAGAGAAAAACATGCTTGCATATGCATAGTGAAATTATCTCAACTTGATTCCGATAATGCATCTCGAAGTCACCTGATAAACTTTTATCAAGAAACTCAAGGTAGCCGTTAGTCATTCTTCAAGGCATTTTCTTTAAATTGGCTTTGTTGCAATCAAAACATTTAAGCTTATACTTTCTGAAGGGTTCTGGAGTTTACACAACTTTCCTTTATTTGAACATGATTTTGAAACATGATGAGTTTTTGTGCATAAAACAATGTAACATACAAACTTTGCACATAGAAGAAGTTTCTGAAGTTCATAGAAGCCTTATCTCAATTATATCAATGTATGTGAAAAAGGTTTCTGAAGCTCAAAAAGGGACTTATCCGAATTGTATCAGAGCATGATTTTCTGAGCTTGTGATATGAATGAGGAAACTTCATATTTTGTGTGACAGAGCGTATGCGTTAAAAAAAAAACTTTAAGATCGTGTAATATGGCTTATATCAAAGCGCAAATAGATATATATCAGAGCACACAACAAAAAGATATGTATTAGAGCTAAACATACAAACAAGATATCGATGTATCTAAGCGGATGCTAAGACTTATAAAGCATACATCATAGTAGGATATCTAATTAGCTATGTGTGTATATATATATATCTTAGAGTAAATAGATTGCATATATATGTGCCATGTAATACAAAGCATTATCAGAGCAAAAGCACAATATAGTATCAGTGCTGAACTGAAAACATAGCAAATGTAAGTACTAAAGAAAATTAACGTAATAATTGAAGTGAAACATAATTGTTCAAAACAACACAAAAATGCAAGATTCAAAAAAAGAAATCTCTCTCCCTATCAGCATAATGCTCCCCCTGAGTTCCTCAGCACAAGATTTTTTCTTTTCTATTCTCTTTTCCCCCTTTTGGCATCAACAAAAAGGAGATGTGCTAGACACCATGAAACACCATCATCAGCCTTGACACCTCACTGTAAACTCCAGAACCCTTCAGAAAGTATAAGCTTAAATGTTTTGATTGACAACAAAGCCAATTTAAAGAAAATACTTTGAAGAATGACTAACTGTTACCTTGAGTTTCTTGACAAAAGTTTATCAAGTGACTTCGAGATGCATTATCAGAATTAAGTTGAGGTGATTTCACTATACATATGCAAACATATTTCTCTTTTATCAAAAGGGGAAAGATTTAGATAAAGCGAAATTCATCAAGCAAAATGTGTTCATGTTCAACAAAGAAGCAAGATCACTAGAACAAAATGAAGGAATCAAGGATATGGTCGTCAGAAAGTAACACTGAAGTTTAAAGAGAAGGGATTCAATGATGATAACATTCAAAAGCTGGAAACAATATGTTACTCAATTGTCAGTCATCATAATCGCAGACTATTCATCAGTACAAAGTAAAAAATTGTAGATCAGAAAATAGATAAATCAACAAAAAGTTAGTAGCGATCTTCAGAAAGTTTGCATCTTAAAAAGAGAGGGAAAGCAATCAGATTTGAAATTCAAATTCAAAAGTCAAATTAGTCTCTTTTACCCAGAACATCATCTCTTCAGTACCCTTGATCAACAAAGAAAGACTTGCTAAGAATTTTAGAAATCTCATTCAGAAAGTAGAAGAGTAGTTTTTAATAGACTTTAGAAACTTCAACTCGTCAACGGCTTCTAAAAGAAGTTCCTGACATCAGACGGCTACTCCTCTAGATTATATTCCTAATACTCAACTGATGTTTGACAGGTGCTAGTTGGATAGAAGATCAGGGACAACGGTAATAAAGGAGAATCATCTATAAATATAGATGACCGAGCTTCAAAAGAGAAGAGATGGGACATAGTGAAAATACGCTAAAAAATTCTTTCCAAATCTCTCTGTAATAATTATCTACTAGATCTCTTGTACATTATAATCTTCTTTACATATACTAGATTGTTCATACGTTCTTCTAAGGAAGAATTAGCAGAAAGAAGTCACTCAAGCTGGTTTAATTTTATCACTTCACATTCAGAAAATGAGAAGCTTGAGTGTAGTATCATTCAAATCGTGAATACCAGTGTATCATCGATCCAGTAGTGATCGGAAGTTGAAAGCTTGAAGATGCTATTGCAAAACTACTTGTTGTTGAGTTAGTAAAAGTGATTTACTAACGTTGGTAAGAGCTTGGGAAGACTACAGTAA
Organism: Dalbergia cultrata; assembly: GCA_031216105.1. Classification (NCBI taxonomy): domain Eukaryota; kingdom Viridiplantae; phylum Streptophyta; class Magnoliopsida; order Fabales; family Fabaceae; genus Dalbergia; species Dalbergia cultrata. The sequence continues at coordinate 32,604,821 of CM062351.1, forward strand.
AGACTATCCTGTATTGTTATCTACTTAGGTTGAGGAAGCTTAGTGGAACTCAGTGGTTATTGATGTAACACCCAAAATCTTAACCTAATACTAGTAGTATGTATTTAGGTTAATCCTTAGAATATTACCTCTTGGTTTCATCTTTTACTTTGAAAATACTTAGCGGAAATATGGGTAAAATTTTTCCTTTTTAAATTAAACCAAACTGAGAGCCACACATGATTCTTTGAACGGGAATTCATACAAGTCATATGAGCAAATCATAATAAAACACATAAATAACATGGATACATCAACTGAATATATATATAGATAATGTGCCTACCAAAAGACAGGACTATTCGGTACATAGAAGAACGGAATACAACTGAAAAGCAAATACAAGGGAAGCAAATACAAGAAAATCATAAAATCAAGTACAAGGAAACCATGAAAGCAATACCCATACCCATGTGCACTTAGAGTAGACAACCTTATATACAAAAGAAGGTTTGTCCTCAACTATGTGGCGTGTGTGCACTAGCTACTACCCATCCTATGCACCTACTCCTGCTGGTCCGAGTACTGAGGGGTAGAATCGATCCACTAGCGGATCTCGGCGGGAGTGGTCGTGCAGATCATCGGAGCGTGTCCACCGCGCTGAAGGCGCATGGATGGCCTACGAGCCAACCTCGGCTGAACCACCGTCTCCTCACTCTCGGCTCTCATCAGTGGGGGAGTGGGGCTGGAGCTCCAACGGTACATGTGCGAGGGCGGGTCCTCTGATGGATCCGTCTCCAAATACTGAGTCCGGGGCACGTACTCCGAGTAGTCACGTACGGCTGACGCCTCGGGCTACATGCGGAGGATCTGCTCGTCGCGTGGTCTAGCTCGCTCGAAAATCATGTTATGATGGTAGGGGGCAGTCGGGGTGAAGTGGTAGTCTGCATCGGGTGTGCGAAGGGTCGTCCCATAAACATGAATACTCTGACTGTGCAGCGACCCTCAAAATGGTATGACCCGAGTACTGGGTCATGGTGCAGCTCCCACGTAGGGGTGTCGATGAAGAGTACGAAAGTCGCCATCTGAAGATATGACGGAAGAAAAGAGAGAGGGAATGAGAATCTTCTAAAAGAATTCTCAGTAGGGCAATCCCTAACTAAGTGACGTCATCACATCCTCAGAAACCTTGAGTTTTATTTTTAAAAAGGTGTGTATGCATATAAACTCCTTTTAAGTTAGTTTTCTAATGCATTAGTTATCCAAGGTTCGTCATGTTTTACAATGCGTCTTATGACTAAGCATGAAATATACTAAGACATGAATGCATCATGAGGATAAACTAATCCACAAAATCACAAAAACGTTATAATAGTGGCATAAGTTGATGTAACATCCCCAAATTTATAACTAAGATAAATATTAATTAGCGATAGCAAAACCAAGAGAATCTGAACAAATGAAACACAACAAATAGACTACTTAAGTATGTCTAGAGAAAAATGCAAAGAATTACGAAAATGCCATTACTTAGTGGAAATTACGAAAATGCCCTTGCTATGTAAAGGAAATTACCAAACTACCCTTGCCTTATTAAATGACAAAGATACCCTTACTCTATGAATGGAATTACAAGAATACCACTATCATTGTCTAATTACAAAAATATCCTTGTCTTAGTTAAAGAAATTACTACAATGCCATTTGCACAAATCCCTAGACTTGTCTTTAGACAAGAATGAATCTAAGCCATTGGATTAAGATGATAACACAATAATTTAACCACATACATCATACACATTTCAATCACATATATGCACTAAAGGTTAGAAAATCTCCACTAACATCTTTGCACAAAACATGGAGCATTTTCATCCAACATGTTTGCATAAAACATGGAAACATATTTGCACAAAACATGGAGCATTTTCATCCAACATGTCTGCACAAAACATGGAAACATGTCTGCACAAAACAAGGAGCATTTTCATCCCAAAATTCAGCCAACATGTTTCCATAAATCATGCTCCAAGTGCTTTCCTTCTTCTCGCTTTTTTCTCTAATCTTTCCACTATAAATACTCCTCAAACTCTCTTCAATTCAGAAACTCCCTAACTGTTCTTTCTTTCTTATTCTATCATTCTTCTTATGTTCTTCAAAGACTTCTCTTGATCCTCTAAACTTCATCCAAACACTTCAATCCTAAGTCCAAACTTTCACTAGCCCTCACAAGAGTTACAATCTTTAACTCTAGTGAGAAATATTTTCTTAAGCATTCAAGTTCTAGAGCCAAGATTCAAGGAGGGTCATCCACTCCAAATACTCTTGTTCAAAGCTTAAGGAAGAAGAGAAGGACCCTTTTTAGACCCTACACAAGAGGTAGGAGCTTCATCTTTAATTGTTCAAGCATTGTTGGCTTCTAACCTTGATAGAATGCCTCAAGTTTGAGTTATTGTCAAAAGTTTTAAATGATTATTTGAAAAATATATTTTTAGAAATATGACATGTTCTATTCTGTTATGAGTACCCTTATGATGTTATCAAACTCAAATATAACTTGAAAAGATTGTATGTGAAACTTGATTTAATAAAGGTAACTTAAGACATGAAAATGGTAGGTGCTGGAATTTCTAGTTGTTTCTGGCAGCAGGTACTTCGAAAGCTACTGTTCATAAAATATTAAGTATCTCGAAATTAAAATAATTTTAATATAAACTAGACTCATTATAGAACACTCTCAAAAAAGAATCACCAAAAACGGAGTTTTCTAGCTCAAGATATAAAATTTTAAAGTAGAGCCTAAGACTGAAACTTTAAATCTGACCTTGTAGTAGTAAAATAGGTGTAACTCACTCTAGAAAAATGCAAATGGACTGATTTCAACTTTGTTGGAGAGCTAACACATATAGGAATACACCCATGTATGTTATGTGTAAAGCTTTGTACCACGTAAATACAGAATGAGAAATAAATTTCGGGATAGTGTACTGTAAAAGTGCAGTTTGGAAAGGTTCTGGCTAAGGAAAGACTTGGTATTTAAGCATGTCCATTGTGATCCACCTCTCTTTCCTGGGAACCCTCCTATGCATAGTTTACAGTTGATTTACACTATTCCAAAGATGTAAATGCTAAAATTTGATGAGTTAGGAATTTGGAACTACCTTTACTAAGCTGAGATAACAAGTATATAGAGAATTATAAACTTTCTTCTAAAAGATGTCAAAACTATAAATAAAAGAATCAAGTCTTGTAAAGAGAGAATTTTAAGAATTTAAGTAGAATAATAATCTTCAAGAGTTATATGAAAGTCATAATAATAATATATAAAGAACCTATAATAATATTTTGAAGTACATTAATGTATTAATGGAATGCGAAGAGTACAAAGAACACTAAGAGAAAAAGATAATACTAAGACATCCATTACCTCTTAGGAACACTAGGAACTCAACTTGATAACTTTAGTTGCTTAATATGAATCATTTATGAAAATGTTTACTATGAGATTTACATGATATTATCCATGTTTCATGAAGTGAATTATAGTAATGTGAATGTATGGTGATGAGTTATGAAATGATGAGGATAAATGATTGATTGCCCATGATTTATTGTGATTACATGATGATATGCATACATTCATTTTCAAAGGAAATAATAAAAGTAAAAGCCTGGGAAATTAGCAATGAAAGTATGGAAAAGTGGACTCGAGCTAAGCTCACTCTTAACCATTGAGATTACGCTAACGGAAAGAAAATAAAAGTAAAGTTTGAAAAAGTAGCAATGAAAGGTCGAAATGTGGACTGAAGCTAAACTCACGGCTTAACCCCTAAACCGCTGAGATCACTAAGAACGGAATGAAAACCAAAAAGGTTGTGGCGACGGCCATGGTATGAGCTCATTACCCTTTAGGGTGGTCTAAGGCATTGATGCATTCATCCCGTGAGTAATTAAGAAATATGTTGATGACATAAATGAAAGATGATGATCACTAAACAAGTGAATGTTGAGGATGATTAATCATGAAATGCATGCAGCTCCTAAATGATTATTGCTTATTAGTGGTTTTACATGATATGCTTATATGTATGCTTGATGAAATACTGAATGGATATTTCGCTAATGTTCAAGATTAGTTTAAAAGTAATCGCACTTCAAGCTAATCATGTTTGTGAAAGTTTGATAATTGAATCCTTACCTGCTCACCTTTTATAATAAACTCGAAGTGACTGGGACGACAACGATGACACTTTTAGTACAAGTAGGAACTCCCATCGAGAAATCATGTATTTCTCACTCCTATGTTTATTTTCCGTTGTCGCTACTGAGACAGACGTGTCCACCTAAAGCAACGGTTCAGAAATGAGGAAGGAGGTAACACATGAAGATTTCAAACCGTTCAAGTAGGAGCATTCCGAGCTTTAGTTACATTATAGTTTGTGAGAAAAAATTAGTAATAGTAGAACTTATATTGTTATTTGTAATAACTTATCAGTATGATATGCCCTGTTGTGACTTATGTATTAAGTGATTGTATTCCAGTTTATGTGATAATAGTTCTACACTTAGTCTCTTATTCCGCTTTTTTAATTAAGTGCACAATGTAACTTTATTATTATCTATAAAAGCGCTATGTATTTCACTTCTCGTTACAGGCTTAAGTTTTCAAAAAATTAATTTATTTAAAGAAAAAAAAAACTTCCATTATTTTTCTAAGTTAATTTCAAAAGAAAATAAATGTAAGGCATAAGTGACAACTAATAGAATCCAAATGTGAACTTAAGCACAATGGGGTTCTATTAGGGTGTTACAGTTGACAGTTATAAATCTCATAATAACTTTCTTGGTTTTTCATAGCATATGTGACGTTTCAACTTTAACTTTATCTCATGGGGCCACCCTAAAACATCTCTAGGTTATGAGCTCATACCTTAACTAGTCGTCACTAGCTCTTACTTATTCTATGATAAGCGTAACATACATAATCCCAACTTAAAGTACAGGCTAGGGGGGAAATTAAGGATCACCTCTTAGGGTCATTTCCTCTTTGAAACGCTCTACTAGCAACTAGTGCATAGTAGTATTGTCCGCTTTGGCAAGCTCTGTGTCAATACCCTCACGGATTTGTTTTCTTGGGGGTGCTCGGCTAAACCGGTGTCACCCAAGAAGGCGTCTCAGTGTTGTGTCACATTTAAGTTCTCATGATTTTCAAAAAGGACCTTTTTCTAAGTTCCTCAAATTTGATGGAAATTCAGCAGCATGACGGCTGTAGACCGAATTTCCTCAAATTTGCTTATGCCATGAAAACATATAAGACATACAAACATTTCTTATGAGGTATAGCATATCATCATATAAAACTTCTTCATAGTATATACATCATCACGTTCTCACGTATTCATATAAAACTTTTTCATAGCACATACATCAAACTCATCATAGATAAAGCTCATGTATCATATATCATACTTACATAAATTAAGCATCATAAAAACTCAAGACTTCTTAATGTCTTATGTATTGACCCTTAAGGCCCTTAACTCACGTTCTAAGTTATTAATCATCAAACCTAATCTCTTGGGTACCTATGAGGTTATAACTAAGTATTTCTCACCTCACACTATGATCAAGAACATCCCTAAACCTCAAGGATGCACAATTTATAATCCTAACTTTACGGATTCCTAGGAGTCAGAACAATGACCCTTTCTAAGTCTAGCTTGCTCCTAAGGCATCAAGATCAAGTCCTAAACCAATTATGAGTCATTCCTACACATTTAAACTAATTTAAAACCATGATTATCAAATCTAATCCTTGCTGGACAGAATCCAAAAAATTCAATAATTAAGGGATCTAAAACTCTCAAATTAATTCTTTTCTAATCTCTAACCTATCCTACCTTTCACATATGAGTCTTAGCATTATTTTTACTCAAACATAAGCATATTATCATCATTAAAACAGCACATACAGTGGCAATAAATGGCAAGGCAGAACCGAAATGTGCATCTCCATAAAAGGCATAGAACACAATTTTTTAAGCACATAGAATACTAGTTTCTCTTGGAACTTTTTTAGAACTTTCAAAACTCATTTATAAACACTTTATCCTTTAAAATCATAAAAATACTTGAGAGGGCAGTAGCTAGATCATTTTCATCTCAAGAGGTTCTAAATTCATAAAACTTAGTTCTACATATTCCTTATACTCATATAAGCTTAGAAAATTTATGAAACATATTTTTAACACTTGGAAAACTTAAAACCTCTTAGGGCCGAAATCTCAAATATGGAAAATAATTATTTTAGACCTTTGTTTGAGACAACAATGGACAAGTCTTTGAGCTCTAGGTTTACTAAAGTGACGGCATAAAGATAAACATGCTTATGCACTTGTTTTAGCTTTTATTAGAAAGTAAAGTGAGAGCATAAAATAAATATGAGATGCATTATATTATTATCTTTGATATTTAGGTGAGAATTTGAAATGTAAACATGATAATGCATAGCTTGAAATATATACATGATAATGCAACTTCCTTTATTATCTCGGTACTTAGTGATAACAAGGAAAATAAACATGATGTGCAAGGCATAAAAGTAAACATGATGCAAGGTTCATTTTATGGTTAGCTAGAGCTCATTCAAGACTTTAACAAGATAACAACCCAACACATATCTCATTACAAAGGGACCTTTAGAGTTCTTGAACCAAGTTTTCAAAGGAACTATGAGGTTCCTGAACCTCATCATCAAGCTCAAAATAAATAAAATTTCAAAACAAAACAAAGCCTCATAGATCAAAGAACCAAAACCGAAATATTGAAGCAATGGAATAAAGAAACCAAAATCATAATAGCAAGAAGTGTAAAGGTGTTCTAGAGTAAAAATCATGTTTTTTTTGAGTTAGAAGATAAAGTTGAAACTCAAAGAAAGTAAAACTCCAAGCTCTAGAGTTTCCTTTGAGATGAACACATAGTCATCATCTTTGAGTCCTCATCATTGAGCTATCATGTGCTCATCAAGGCCTCATGGCCGAAATGCAAAAGAAAAGCAAAACAAAGGAAAGTTCAAAAGAATCCAAGAGAAAACTAGAGAAAAACACATTCTTGAGCAAAACAAGTTTGAAAGGCAAATCCCTACCAAGTGATGAAGATGAAAGCTTGAACTTGAAAAGGAAAATGAGAAGAGCAACTCCTCCTAAGGTGGTGTGATGGCATCGGCCAAAGAGAAAGAAAAGGAAAGGAGATGTGTGTTGAGGAAGCTTGTGTTTGAGGTTTAGTGTATAAGAGATTTGATGATGATCTAAGGTTATGATATGGTGGATTGAAGTGGTGAGGTGATAATGTGAAGAGAGGATGAAGATGAAGAGAAAGAACTCTTGGAACTTTGAGAGAAAAGAAATGAACTAGCAAGATAACTCTAGAATTCTAAACTTAGCAAATGCTTCAAGGTGCAACTAAGCTATCACAAGCATCCTATTTATAGAAAAACAAAACCATGGGCTCACCAAGAGGAAGCCTTGGCCATAGAAATGAGGGGGAGAAAGGAAGAGAAAAATATCTCTTACATGGTGTCATTCAAGCATGGTTTGAGGTATGAAGTTCATGACACAAAGTAAGGCTTTAAGCATGGATTTTTGAGTGAGCTTTCATTTAATTTTGCAAGAAATTGTTCTTCTAGAAACTCAACATGGCTGGAACATTTTCAGCCACAAATAAATGTGGGAAATGATTTATTTCAATTGGTTATTTACTTGGAAAATCAAGTGTGATGGAAAATATGACAAGGTATGGTGTATGTGACTTGAGGTATGGTTTTGGAGTGTTAGAAAATTGAACATGTGATGCATATAGACGGGGGGAGGCTTCGGCCAGACCTGGCAGCAGAGAGGGAGGGAGATTTGATCATCTAATTGGGTGCTAATGGTGGGTTTAAGTGTAGGTTAGTTTATGTACAAGGTTAGGAGTAATTAAGTTTAAGTTTAGGTAACTAAGAATGAGGTTTAGGGGTTTTATGACAAGATTAGGAGTGCTCATACATCATTAAAGAATTTTAAACTCATTTATGAATAAACAATGTGTAACACAATTCCATGATTTAAGGAATTGGAGAGAGGAAACACTATTCAAGATTCCATGACTAGGAATCTTGAAATTGAAATAAGATTTCAAGGTGTAATCAAGCATTATTAGGTTCTAATCAACTTTAATAAATTATTTTGACCTTGGATTAATTATGGAAATTAATTAATCTTCGATTAGAGCCTAATATTGCTTAGGTTTGCTTAATCATGATTAAGCGTAAAAACACGAATCTAGGGGCAAAATCGTAATTTTCCACTAATTTTGCCCGAGACCTCTATAATTAAAACTGAGGTCATAGGATACATAAAAATGCCTTTTAAAACCATCTAGAGAAGTTTCGGGTTCATCCGGCACTTGCAAGCAATGTGTAAAACACCATGAGGCGTATTGGTCATTTTGACCCGAAACTCGAAAAATGAGATTTTTGATCCCGGAAAGGTACACAGGTCATATAATCCCCTTTCAACATTGAGTTTGATCTTGAGTCTTGTTGGATCGGCTTTCCTCGAATTAAATAAAATGACCTCGAGGGCATTTTGGTCATTTTCACTCTTAACAGGAAAAATCGGGCATGTTACAATTGAGAACTATATGTAGGCAAATGTTGGCTGAACTAGTATAAATCTCTTGATTCAATATCTTCTTATCCTTTATCTCTTTTAACTTATAGTCTTTGATTTTGTAAAAACACCTTATCATTATCTTTTGTTTTTATCTCAAGCTAAAATTGCTTGATTCATAAAGTTACTTTCTGAATAAACTAACCTATCTTCCGCTTTACTTCAAGCTCTAAGCTTGATAGAGTTTTTGAAAAAGTTGTCAGTTTGAAGTTTTGAAGATAAGTAGCACGATTCAACCACCCTTTTTCGTGCATTTTCTCGCTATCACTCACTTCTCAAAGGATCTCCTGCAGCAGTGCTTCATGTCTTTGTGATAGAGCTTCCAATTGATCCAAATTTAGGTCAAGCATGTGATGCTTTGGTTTCAGAGCGACAAATTGACTTCAGTGAACCTTGGTGTTTGTGCAGGTTTAGGATTGCTTGGTGAGGGATCATAATCCTAAGCAAGAAATGGTTCAAGGACAGTAGGAGCTAGGATGAAAGATTCTTTGACAAGAGTAGGGATCAAATTTGCAATAAGAAGATATGACATAGATAATTTGTACTAGTTTGGCCAAACCTGCCTGCATCCATTACTCAATTTTCATTGAGATTCACTCAAACCTTTCTCAACTTGAGAAGGAAAAACTAGATAGTCTTTGCAGTAGCCTTCCTAAGTTGTAACTTGTGACCAGTAGACAACCTTTACTGTCACAAACCAAGTAGTTATTCACTAACATCTCCAAGCTGAATCGAGTAGTTTTTCACCAGTCTCTCCAAGCTGAACCGTGATAAGTAGAACCCTATTATCACATTACAAGTAGTTATTCACCAGCCTCTCCAAGCTGAATCGTGATAAGTAAACAGCCCTTACTATCATGTTGAAAATAGTTATTCACCAAATTCTCTCCAAGGTGAACCGTGATAAGTAGACAACCCCTATTATCACATTAGAAGTAGTTATTCACCTACATCTCCAAGCTGAATGATGATAAGTAGACAACCCCCATTATCACGTTGCAAGTAGTTGTTCATTAGCCTCTCCAGACTGAACTAAGTAATCTTTCACCAACCTTTCCAAGTTGAACGGTAATAAGTGTACAACCTCCACTGTCACGTTGCAAGTAGTTTTTCCTTAGGCTCTCCAAGCTACCTCACACTGTTCACTCTTTGGATCAAGGATATAAAGGTCAAGTGTTTGGGTTGCCACTCAAACTAACCTACACTCAAGTTTCTTTACAAATATACAATGAATAACTTGGAAAAACTTGAATGACTCATTTTTAATGATTCTTCCATGGAAGAAAATATTGATCATTGAGGAACATAGAAAAAAGATTTTTATAATCAATGAAACTAAATAAATGAGGTAATGAACCTTACAGGATGTAAGGAGAGATTTTCATAGGATTTCCACTCTTATGTTGTCAATCCTATTTTCCATTTGAGCACAATATCTCTATTTATAGAGGTCTTCCTTCATAGCCATTGCCCTTGATTTGTTGTCTAAGTTACACGTGTTGATCATGTAACACCCTAAAAAAATTATTTAAAAATTAATTTGAGATTTATTAGTCATAATTTCAAAAATTTGACTGACATAGAAATGATAAGGACGATCTAACGGATCTGTAAAAAAATGTGAATAGTACCCTTGTGGGCTTCACGGGCTCGACAGAACAACTAAAACCCTAGAATTAAGGCAGATGCTTGGAATTGATAAATTATGGAATTAAGATTAGAAATGGGTAGGAATAAAGATTTTATACCTAAAATTAATTTTCGGGCAATGTTTGATTACCCGGGTGCACTGTTTTACGTGTTTGGTAAAATTTCGGTGTGCGATTTCTAACATTGAAAGATAGTTTAATCTTTATAAAATGATAATATATATCCACTTTGACTTAATGAAAGACTAAGATTTAATCTTGAATTACAAGATTAAATCCTAGCCATTCATATCTTTTTATTTTGTAAAGAAACTACACTTTATTCACCTATACACTATATTTATTTCAAGATAAATGCAAGCAACCAAACTTCATCTTGAAGATTTATCATTCTCAGCCATATGAACCAGCCACCATTTTAGTTTTCTCAAGAGCTCAAGTTTTGATTTCGAACCAGCAAAATGCTTGCCTAAAGTTATTAAAATCACAAATTCCTTTCACAAAACTTATTCTACTCATAACCACGTACAAAACTAACCAATTATAATTTGAATCCAACACTTTTTTTATACTTTGAGAGCTCAATATCTGCTGTATAAAGAAGGGTTTGGTGTGGGTTAGAAGGATTTAAAGTGAAGGGAATCATTCTTAAAACATCCTTGGAGCCAAGATCTTTAAAGCTCCAAAGAGTAGAGATTTTAAACATCTTTTATTTCAAATATATTTTTATAATTTGCTTACTATTTTGGCTGAACATTTTTAGTTAAGTTGGTTGATAATATATTGATATTGGTGTGTTAATTTTGGTGGAGTGGTTTGATGTTGGAAAAAATCATTTTTATGAAAAGAGATTTTGAACCATGCTGCTGAAATTTTAGTTCTTGTATAGGCAGCCACTAATCACGAATTTTCTGAGGGAATTGTGGGTATTCTCATGAGCAGGAAAAAATATATGTTAAAGCTAACATCCTAAGCTAGTTTCAAGAATTTTCTTGATCCTTTTTTTGGACTTTTACTACCTGAAAAAAATCATGAATCTAGACTATATGTATGCTGCATGAACTTTTGGAACTAAAGCTGCAAATTTGTTTAATTTATTCACTATAGTAAATGGTTGAGTTTTTCTTCGAAATTTTATAAGGTGTTTTAAAAATCTTAGAGTTAAACCTTGATTTTTATTTTGAATTTATTCAATCAGTTTCTAGGGTTAAAGATTGAGAGATTTTGGTTCTAAGCTGAGGTAAAGTGGTCTCTGACCACTAAATTTTTAGAATTTTGTTAATATAGTTAAAAAATGATTCTTAATCTGAAAATTTTACAAGACATTGGGGACATATTGAGGTATCATGGAGAAATTTTGTGGACATGAAATTGATGGTTTCATATGAGAAATAATTTTTATTACTTGAGTAAGAAATCTGTCAATATGCTGGAAATGAGCTAAATTCTTGATTTGGAAGTAAAATGTCCTTTAATGCAACTATGATAAATATAAATGCATGCTATATACTTTAAAGTTTAGTTTATAGAAATGAATGAGAATCACATGTGATTGATTATTTATATGTGAGTAAAGCATGCATTGGTAAAAGAAAGATGATAAATGAATGATATATATGTTTGAAGCATTATGAAATTAAAAAATTTATGCTAATGCATGCCTATATATGTGAGCTTGAGGATGATGTATGTGCTAAGTAAAGAAGGAAAAGTCTCCTTTAGTGTATAAAGAGCATCGGAAAGTCCCCTTTAGTGTGTAAAGGGCACGGAAAAGTCCCCTCTTTAGTGTAAAAAGAGCATGGAAAAGTTCTCTTTAGTATAAAAATGGCACAGAAAGATCCCTTTATTATGCCAAGGGCATGAAAAGATATGTATGTTGTATATAAGGTTTTCTTCAATGTACCGAGGATATATAAAACTGAGAATGAGCTCCTAAGACATTAAGTAGCATGACATGTGTATATTATGTGATTGAATAATAAAAGAGACCTACTTCAGAAAAATAGTTTTGGAACTTTAAAATGAACCTCTGATGTATTTTGTATGCTCACAATTTTTTAATAAACCGAAGTGGTTGAGATGATGACGATGACCTTACAAATTGTGTATGTGGGGAAATACCTTCTTTGAGAATTGTACAATTCTCACCTCCATGTGTTTGTGTTTTTGTAGTCGCCTCCAAGGTTGCACTAGAGGACTATGAAATTTGCTCAAGTAAAGGAACCTCGCATTGCAATGGTGTAGTAGACAATGCTTTTATTATACTATATTTAGTGGAACGAATATGTATTAAAGCTCACAATAGAGCTTCCTTTTGTACATAACTATGTTTACAATAAAGGTTGAATTTATTGATCATATATTTCAATAGATTACACTTAGTTATTACACATTTTAGTCGAGCTTATCATAGATATTTAAAAATGTCTACATTATACTATAAGTAACAACTCTCGAGTATGATGTCATGACCTAAGGATAACGTTATACTTGGGAGGATGTTACAGATCATCTGTTTGTGTCTCGAACTAGAAGAGTAGACTAACAACTCGTCAGATCTGTTGAAGAAGCCGTTATGAAGTTAAGGTTTTTGATGTCCTTTTAGAAACTGCTTTTTTTTTTTTTTACTTTCTAAACATGGTTTTTAAAATCTTCCTTTTAGAAGCTAGAGTGGTTGACCAAATAGACAGAAGAGATGAAACACCAGTTTGAAACTGGGTTTAACTTGAAATTTGAATTTCAAAAATTCTGATTTCCCTCCTTTTCCAGTCTGGTACAGTGCTTCACAATGAAGTGAGCTTTCTGATTTGCAGTATCAGTTCCTTGATGATTCTTTGGTCTTTTAGTCTTCAATAAAAGCTTTATTGATGTTGAAAGTATTGCGATCATGATGATTGAAGGTTGTGTAACATGTTGTTATCAAAGTTTCCTTGATATCTTCATTCTAAGTGTACTTTCTAATGTCCAGTTCTACTTTTTGAAGACCCATGCCTTGGTTTCTTGTTCTTGACTTAGTTTACTTCAATCTATAATCCATATATACGTTCTTTGCACGATAGAATATTCACTTCTATTAGGCTCAATCTCTTAACACAAGATAAATCATGTTTGCACATGTAAAGTGAAATTATTCTCGCTTCAAGTTTGTGTTATGCAATTCGAAAATTCCTATGTGCTATGTTAAGAAACTCAAGGTAAATTTTAGTCATTATTCAAAGCATTTTTTTAAAATTGATTTTGTTGTCATTCAAAATATATAGCCCTAATGCTTTTTGAAGGGTTAGAGCTTACAATCTCCCTTTTTTTGGTGATTACAAACCAATCTGAAGAAAATATTTTGACGACATGTTGAAGGAAATATAACAGAATATATCATGATAAACGCTTATTCTTTCAAAACATCACATGCTTTAAATTCCAGGAAGTCCGTTTCTAAGGGCATGATATGGATAGGTTCAAAAACATTTTATAGCCTTAAGTAACTCAAATTAGTGCTATTTGGGTTGTGATGAAACTTTTGAACTAATTCACGATTGCTTTCTAGATGTATCAAAGTGATACTAAAGCAGATGTCACCTTTTAAGTCCTTTTACACAAACAGCCTGACTTTTCATTATTTAAAAACACTTTCTAAAATAAAATATGCTTGAATGAAAAAAAAGTAATACTTGTAATATTTTATCTTTGTTAAAATTTTTATTTAGCACAAATGAGAGATAAATCCCAAGTGAATTAGAGAAAATAAAAAGAATGAGTCCTTTTATATTATAAGCTAGAAACTTTTCACATAAGTATCGAGCATGAAATTTCATAAATCAAAACTTGAAACATATGTTCATGCTTTTCATATAGGTTTTAAATGATTGATATATATATATATATATATATATATATATATATATATATATATCTCTGTGTGTGTGTGTGTGTGATGGAACATAACATATTATGCATCATTATTGTGCAAAGACACTAGAAAGGAGTTCTGAGACTCACAAATTGATCTTAGATTGTATCAAAAAAATATATGAACAAGTTTCTAAAGGTTGTCAGAAACTATACAAAACTATATTTTGATCAAGTTATGCAAAGCTCTTGAAAAAAAAACTCATAAGTGTGTTAGAGAATAGCACAATGTGTTTCATTAAAACAGATATTTTAAGCATGGTATACATATCAAAGCATAGTAGATAATTCTAAGTATTAGAGCAATAATAGAAGCACTTTGTGGTTTAAAAGACAATTGCCAATCCTAATCACAAATATACATGTGAGCTAAAAACCTTAGCGTTTTAGTGAATAGGTAAATCAGATCAAGTGCTTAATAGATAAGAAGCAAACATCTATGTGATTAGCTAAGTGTAACACCCTAAGTCTTAACCTAATACTACTAGTATGTATTTAGGTTAATCCTTAGAACATTACCTCTTGGTCTCATTCTTTACTTGAAAATACTTAGCGAAATATGGGTAAAATTTTTCTTTTTGGAATTAAAACCAAAGTGAGAGCCACGATGATTCTTTGAATGGGAATTCATATAAGTCATATGAGCAAATCATAATAGAACACAAAAATAACATGGATACATCAACTGATTATACATATAGATAATGTGCCTACCAAAAGGCAGGATTATTCAGTACATAGAAGAGCAGAAATACAACTGAAAAGCAAATACAAGGAAATCATAGAAGTAAGTACAAGGAAACCATGAAAGCAACACCCATACCCGTGTGCACCTAGAGTAGACAACCTCATTTACAAAAGAAGGTTTGTCCTCAACTATGTGGCATGTGTGCACTAGCTACTACCCATCCTATGCACCTACTCCCGCCGGTCCGAGTCTTGAGGGTGGAATCGATCCTTGGCGAGATCTCGGCGGGAGTGGTCGTGTGGATCATCGGGCGTGTCCACCGTGGCGTAGGGCGCATGGATGGCCTACAAGCCAACCTTGGCTTTGAACCACCGATCTCCTCACTCCCCGGCTCTCATCGGTGGAGGCGGGCCAGAGCTCCAAGCTATGTACATATCTGCGAGGCGAGGTCCTGCGATGGATCAGTCTCCAGAACATCGAGTCAGGCACGCGTGTGGGTAGTCACGTCACTGGTGACACCTCGAGGTGCATGTGGAGGATCTGCTTTCGTTGGCGTGGTCTAGCTCGGCTCGAAAATCATGTTATGATGGTAGGGGGCAGTCGAGGGTGAAGCGGTAGCTCCGTCTTTGGGTGTGCGAAGATGGTCGTCCCATAAACATGAATACTCTGACTGTGCAGCGACCCTGAAAATGATATGACCCAAGTGCTGGGTCATGGTGCAGCTCCCACGTTGGGGTGTCGATGAAGAGTATGAAAGTCGCCATCTGAAGATGTGACGGAAAGAAAAGAGAGAGGGAATAAGAATCTTCTAAAAAGAATTCTCAGTAGGGCAATCCCTAACTAAGTGACATCATCACATCCTCAGGAACCTTGGGTTTATTTCTAAAAAGGTGTGCATGCATGTAAACTTCTTTTAAGTTAGTTTTCTAAAGTATTAATTATCCAAGGTCCGTCATATTTTACAATGCGTCTTATGACTAAGCATGGAATATACTAAGGCATGAATGCATCATAAGGATAAACTAATCAACAAAATCACAAAACGTTATAATAATGGCATAAGTTGACAGGTATAGCTCTCATAATATCATTCTTGGTTTTTCATAACATATGTGACATTTTTAACTTTAACTTTATCTCATGGGGCCACCCTAAACATCTCTAAGTTATGAGCTCATACCTTAACTAGTCGTCACTAGTTCTTACTTATCCTATGAGAAGCGTAACATACATAATCCCGACTTAAAGTACGGGCTAGGGGGCAAATTAAGGATCACCTCTTAGGGTCATTTCCTCTTTGAAACACTCTACTAGCAACTAGTGCATAGTAGTATTGTTAAGCTTTGGCAAGCTCTGTGTCAATACCCTCACGGATTTGTTTCTTTGGGGTGCTCGGCTAAACCCAGGGTGTCACCCAAGAAGGTGTCTCAGTGTTGTGTCACATTTAAGTTCTCATGATTTTCAAAAGATTTTTTTCTAAGTTTGTCAAATTTGATGGAAATTGGCAAAGATGACATGGCATTTGTAGACCGAATTTCCTCAAATTTGCTTATGCCATGAAAACATATAGGACATACAAACATTTCTAGCATCTCATCATATAAAACTTCTGCATAGCATAAACATCAAACTCTTCATAGATAAAGCTCATGTATCATTTATCATATTTACACAATTTAAGCATCATGAACACTCAAGACTTCTTAATGTTTTATGCATTGACCCTTAAGGTCCTTAACTCACGTTCTAAGTTATTAATCATCAAACCTAATCTCTTGGGGTACTTATGAGGTTATAACTAAGTATTTCTCACCTCACACTATGATCAAGAACATCTCTAAACCTCAAGGATGCAGAGTTTATAATCCTAACTTTCTTGGGTACCTAGGAGTCACAACAATGACCCTTTCTAAGTTTAGTTTGCTCCTAAGGCATCAAGATCGAGTCCTAAACCAATTATGAGTCATTCCTACATATTTAAACTAATTTAAAACCATGATTATCAAATCTAAACCTTGCTAGACAGAATCCAGAACATGATAATGCATAGCTTGAAATATAAACATGATAATGCAAGTTCCTTTATTATCTTGATACTTAGTGATAGCAAGGTAAATAAATATGATACATGCAAGGCATAAAAAGTAAAACATGATGCAAGGTTCATTTTATGGTTAGCTAGAGCTCATTCAAAACTTTAACAAGATAACAACCCAACACATATCTCATTACAAAGAGAGCTTTAGAGTTCTTGAACCAGAGTTCTCCAAAAGGAACTATAGAGGTTCTTGAACATCATCATCAAGCTCCGGAGATAAACTTTCAAAAACAAACCAAGCGAAATCTCAAGGATCAAAGTACCAAAACTGAAAACCTTGACAAAGGAAAATGAAAATGAAACTAAGTGAAGTTCTTTATTAAATACTCAAAACCCCTATCTAGAGAAAAGATCTCTAGAACGTGCCGACCAGTAACTTTAAGGTTGAGCAAGGAGTAGGCTTGGGCTTTTAGAAATCCTTAGATTAATTTTCTTGAAGTTGAAAAAATCTCATGTGAGGAGCCTAAGTATAGTATAGATGAAGTTAAAGGAAAGCAAAACTCTCAAGCTCTAGAGGTTCCTTTGAGATGAACACATAGTCATCCTCTAGGAGTCCTCATCATTGAGCTTATCATGTAGTACTCATCACAAGGCCTCATGGTCGAAATGCCTCAAAGAAAGGAAAACAAAGGAAAGTTCAAAAAGAATCCAAGAGAAAAGCTACAGGAAGAATCTTCATTTCCAAGAAAACAAAGTTTAGAAAAACACCCCTACCTAGAGTGAAGATGAAAACTTGAGACTCTTTGAAAAGGAAAACAAGATGATAAGCTCTCCAAAAGGCAAGAGAGCTTCCGACCAAGCAGAGGATTGAGAAGGTTGGAGTTGTGTTTCCAAGTGAGGTTGTGTTTGAGGTGTAAGTGTTTGAGAGGTTTGATGATGGATTCAAGGCTTTGGGGTGGTGCTTTCAAGGTTGAGAGATGATGATGAGATGAAGAGGATGGAAGAAGATGAAGATGAAAAAGAAAGGAAGAACTCTCTTGAAACTTGAGAGAAAAAGAAAGAACTCAAGCTTGGGAAAGCTTGAAACTTGCAAAATGGTGTTTGCATGTGTTTCTAGGCAAGGTATTTATAGAGAATGAAAGCAAATGAAGGCTCAAAGGGAGGTCTTTGACGTAGCTATTGGAGAGGGAAAGGAGAAAATCTAGTCTCTTACACAAGGTCATTCCAAGCATGTGTTTGAAGTATGGAAGCTATGCTACAAAAGTATGGCTTGATGTGAGTTAATTCCTATCCAATTTTTTGATGAAATTAGCGCTACAGAGAAACAATGCATGGCTGGAACTTTTCCAGCCACAAATAAATGGAGAAAATGGAAGCTATTTTAATTAGTGTAAAGATTTATTACTTGGAAAATCAAGCTCTGATTAGACAAGTTATGACAAGGTATAGTGTAATAGCTGACTTGAGAGTATAATGGCCTTGCCAGAGTGTTGAAAAAATTGAACATACGCTGATGCATATGGGGAGAAGTGGTACACTAAGCCGAAGATGCAGTACAACAAGGGGGAAGTGAGGTTTGATCATTTAATTAAAGGAGTGTTAATGGTAGGTTTAGATGTGTATTGAAAGCTTAGGTACAAGGTTAGAGAGTAATTAAAGCTTAAGTTTAGGTAACTAAGAAATGAGGTTTAGGGGTTTTTTTACTGACAAGAATAGGCAGTGCTCTATACATCATTAAAGAATTTTAAACTTCATTTATGAATAAACACCATGTGTAACACAATTCCATGATTTAAGGAATTGGAAAGAAGGAAATACTATTCAAGATTTCATGACTAGGAGTCTTGAAATTAAAATATTGATTTTAAGTTGTAATTAAGCACTTTTAGGTTCTAATCAACTTTAATAAATTATTTTGACTCAAGATTAGTTAAAGAAAGTGCTTAACTAACCTTCTGATTAGGAGCCTAATATTGGCTTAGGTTTTGCTTAATCACGTGATTAAGCGTAAAAACCTAACCTAAAACTAGAAGAGCAAAACCATAATTTTGCACTACATTTAGACCGAGGACCTCCGGACCAAAACTAAAGTCACAGTCTACATAAAAACGCACTTTTAAAAATCATCCTCGAGGAAGTTTCTCAAGTTCATCCCAAGCACTTGTAAGCGGGTAAAAACATCACGAGGCTGACGTTTTAGTCATTTTGTAGCAAAGTCAGCTACTTACATAACTGAAATGAAATTTTCTGATCCCGGAAGGTACACAGAGTCATCCAATCCCCTTCCCTAATATTGAGTTTGCCCTTCCCTGAGTACTTGCTAGGACCGGCTTTCCTCAGATACGGGCGAAAAATGACCTTGGGGGCATCTTGGTCAAATATTTTCATTCTAATATAGAAAATCGGAGCGTTACACTAAGCATGATAAAAAGGCATCGATATGTGTTCATAGCTTATATATATATATATCATATATATATATATATATATATATATATATATATATATATATATATATATATATATATATATGTATGTATGTATTAGAGCCAAACGGAAAGCATAAACAAAATATTTAAGATTCTTTGAGCAGATATATAATGAATTTGATTAAAGAGAAAATCATGAAAGACGTATACGTCTGAGAATGTTCAAGAATAATATGAGAACTGCAAAAGCAATAAAAAAGGTCGATAGCCTTCGAATAAAAAAGCTTAAAAATGAGAGTAAATCCTCCTGAGCTCCCCCTCAAGCATAAGCTTTCCCCTTGAATTCCATAGCATGACTCTTGCTGAGTTCCTCGGCATAAGATTTTCTTCACTTCTTCTTTTCTTTCTCCCTTTTGACAGTCATTAAAAGGAGGTGTCTTTGGAAGTCGAAGCATCATTAGCCACTTATCTTGCACTTAATTCTTGAAAGAATATCTCTGTAATTGGTTTGAAGGAATTTAGTAGCAAGAAGAGTGTCATAATTGTGCGACCTTATTTCCCAACTCATCTAGTCTCGTTAAAGATGAGTTGTTGATTTTCCATTAAGAGCATTTGTACTTTCGAGGATAGTTTGAGGGAGGTATATGACAGGTCGAGTGGCAAGGGACCAATTTGGTTGAAGGTTGTTAAGTCAATTTCTTTGAGTTGGATTAAGAGTTAGGAATAGGTGGTGGAGCTAGCATAGAGGAAGGTTGCTTTCGGCATGAGAAAGGCAGGAGAGTCGGGGTTAGGAAGAGTGAAGTCGAGTCTTCAGAAGACATCACACTTCGGTGTTAGCAAGATCTAGCAAGCTTCTTTTTAGCGGATGAGGAAGGTGTCTTTGCTCTACTCCCTGTCGAACTCTACTTCCTTGATCAATCTATTTGGGGTTTGAGATGATGGATCAAGTATGTCTTCACACCCGGTGTCTATCTCGGGAGTTTTAGCATAATCTTAGAAAGCTGCTATCCAAGTTGATCACCAATCTCTTTTGTCCTTCTCCTCCTCGAAATCTCAGCATCCTTTACGACTTTCTTCCTCATCTTTTTGAAGTGTTTTGCAGGAGCACCAAAAGGTTTCCTCTTAACTATAAAAGAGGATATGGTGTAGTTAGTTCAAACCATATATTCATACCATTCGCTTTGTTAGAGGATACTTTAGGTATTCAAACTCACTTTGGTTAATGGGTTCTTTATGGAGACTGAGGCGCTTTCTTACTCCTTCAATGATAGTGCTATTGGAGCACTATAGTTGAAGATAAGTCTCAAGGCATAGTTGAAACTTTTTCTCATTATTAGCAAGTAGAAAAGTAACATGCAATCCATTCACATCGTTAAGTTCATGACTCCTAATCTTAGGAGAAAAGAGAAATGAATGAGAATGAAAACACGCTTTGGAAGCCCTAGACTTCAAAGATGGTAATGGTTATCTCATTGGGTTAGTACGCTTGAGAATTTGCGAAGCGCTTTGAAACTTACTTAGCTGAAACTCCATTGTTGGTAGTGAACAATTTTTGTCGATAAAGCATCTTAATCCCCTACGCTTTGGTGCATGGATGATGTTGGAGAGGTCTATAGCATTTTCTATTGGCTCTAAATCAGACTCGATAGTAGGCCGAGAGTAACAGATTCAATAACTTGTATCCACCAAGAGTAAAAGGTCATCACCCATTCCAAGAAATAGATGATCGAAGATGGTAAGAAATCATTCCTAACCTTAGGAAGGAGATGATTTCCATCAGAATCATAACATGAGTCATCAGGATTCTTTGTCGAGCCTTTTCTAGGTGCTATAGGTTGATGGCATAGCTGTCACAAGATAGTATTATTGATGAAAAGATTCATCATTTACATCTAGAGTATCCTCGGGATAAAATAATGTTACCATCAAATCTTTTTCCTTCAGCCATATTTGAGATTTTTTTAGGAATAGGAAGTTTCTTGAACTTGGAAGGGATTGATGTAAGATGAATGATAAGTGAGTTTTGTGTGATATGAAGATCGGCTTGGAGTTTTGAAATAGAGGGTTTGAAGGAATGAGAATAATGGCTTGAGTCACGGAGAGAAGTGAGCGATGGAAGATGAAGTTAAGGTGTGATGTGTAAAGAATGGGAGGTTATTTAATCGATTGTATGTGACTAATAGAAGGTAAACGAACTGTGGGAGAGAGAAACTGATAAGAGTGGAAATTATTCTCCTTTTTCATCCTCCTTCGTAAAAATGATTTCTAAATCGCTTGAATAACTTCCTAATTATGTTACTGAAATCTACTTTTCACTCTCTCTGACCCATTGGAGTCTTGTCATATTCTTGCACATGTAGCCATTTTTATATTCTAAACCTCATAAGACCGCATGTTCCCCGATTTTCTAAACCTTCTCTTCTTCTTTCGATAATTTCTTCTACTTGAAAGCTTACAAATAAACTTGTTAATCTTCACAAGGAACATGTCTTGCAAGCTAATGTCTTTATGTGGTCTTCAGATAAGAGGAATGAGGAAAAGAATACCTAGATATTTTGTGTATGAATGCTTATGCAAATTTAAAATCTTTTAGAATATAAAGTCTTTTCAAAACACAACAAAAATGACTTTTAGCTAAAGGTCATGTGAATGGATTCACTCCTTTGTCTTAAGTACTCATAAGCATTGATTCAAGGGATCCTTTTTCAAATAATATTTCAAACAAGGTTTGGCATCAAGGTGCTTAGATCTAAGAAAAAGCAATGGAGTCTTTAATTGGATTAATAACACTAGTATTATTATGTGCATGATAGTGGATTTTGGAATGCCTCAAATGATGATCTTGTAGCTAGTTTCGTATCCATAGCATCCGGTGCAGAGTTTGTAACACAATCTTCATATGTAGCTTTGGTAGTAGTATATACAAATATATTCCGATCTTTTCATAGTCAGCATAAGTTTTTCAACTAGATGGTATTGTCTACTAATCTCTTTCTCTCACCCCATCTAGCTTATTCTCGAACACCTACTATGTGTATTGATGATGATTTTTTTTTGGTCAAGCATCTAGACTTTTCTTTTCTCAATCTGGTCCTGAACTTTCTTGCATAGCATCCACCTAACTTTGATAACTTAAAGCTTCTTCAATGCATTTAGGTTCAATTGGTGGAGATGAAAGCACGCTTTGACAAACTTCTTAGGGATGATCTGCTCTCACTCCTTTGGAAATGTCTCCACAACAAAAATATGGTTTTAAATCCACTAAGCCACTCGAGTTTTTACATATGGATCTTTTGGACCAACTAAGACCTGCAAGTCTTTCTAGAACAAGATATCGCCTTGTCATAATGGATAATTTCTCTAGATTTGTTACATGGGTTATCTTCCCAGTTTACAAGGATGAAGTGGTCGAAGATTCAAAGTTTTCACAAAACATGCTCAGATAAAAAAGATTCTCAAATCTCTATTAGATCGATCACTGAGGAGAATTTCATAATCATGTTTTTGAAGATTTTTGTGAAAAACATAGCATCTCACATGAGTTTTCTATACCCAGAACTCCTAAACATAATGGGGTTATCTAAAGAAAGAACAAAAGCTTGTGCATTTACCATAACCTTTACTTTTCAAGTTGGCTTATCAAAAGGTTTTGGGATGTAGTCAGAACACATCATGCTGTTATTCAAAAGAGAATATTTCTCGGCTACACTTTAAAAAGAACTCTTTATGAACTATGAAAGAGTAAAAACCCAACATATCATATTTGTAGGCAGAAAAGTACACGAGTATGGGTTGACTGTCACTTTCTTTCTCTCTTTCATTTTCCAAAAAGCTTAAACAATTACCATAAGTATAAAACTTGAAGTGTAGTGGAAATATCATTAGCATTGTTAGAAAGCAACTTTATAAACTGTGACAGATAATAAAAACACATTTAAGTTGGATTTCAAAAAGTATAAAATAACAAACCATAAAGCAAGAAATAAAAGAGAGTTAAGTGAAAAGTTAAGATAATGCATTGAGGTTTTTATAATTAGTTTGGCCAACCTAATATGTCTAGTTCTCTAAATCCACCATTGAGTTTCCTTCACTAAACCTTTCTCAACTAAAAAAGTTGGATAGTCTTTATAGTAGCTTTCACAAGCTCCTACAAGCGACTGGCAGTAGCCTTCTCTACTACTACACTCGAAAAAGTTTTTGATCACCTCTTTCAAGTTAACACCGTGACTAAAAGTAGTTCATTCCTACTGCCACATTACAAGTAGTCTTTACTTTAGCCTATCTTAAGCTAACTCACAACGCATCACTATTCGATCAGTGATACAAAGCGTTTATAAGTTGTATTTCATCACTCAAACTAACTAACACTCAAGTTTTCAGAAGATATACAATGATTGCATACCTAAAAAACTTAAATGACTTCTTTCTATGATTTTTCATAGGAAGAACGTATGATCTACTAAGAGCGTAGAAAGAAGATTTTGATAAGCAAGAAACTGACATAAGATGTGAAATCTAACTTTACAAAGGATGCAGGAGAAAAATCTTCTGGAAAGCATTTCAACACTTTTTTTCTTCACAAAAATCTCTTTTTTTCATTATGAGCACAACATCTTTTATTTATAGATGACTTGCATTTCTAAGGATCAAGTGGTTCTCTTGGATTTGTTGTCTAAGTGAGCGCTTTGGATCATCGCTTTGTGTCTTAAAAAGTAGTCTAGAGGAGTAGCTAAAGACATCACAACAAGGTGTAAGTCATTGTAAAATAGAGGTTTTGCACTACCTTTAGAAACCACTACTTACTTTTTGAATGACGCCTCCGAACCCTTTCCTTCTAGAAGCCAGGCAATTGATCAAGCTAGCGTAAGAGATGTCACGCTTTATAACCGGCTTTGAATTAAATTTGAATTTGAAATTTCCTTACTTTTCCCCAAAGTGCACTATTTCACCGTGAGTATATGTTTTCTCAATAGCGGTAGACGCTTGAATTTTCTCTTCAATCCTCCAATCTTAAATAAGAGCTTGTTGGACAAAGTTATGATTGTGATCATGATGATTCAAGGTCAGAGAACACACTTGCTTCAAGAGTTCGATTGAAATTCTTCACTTGAAATATACTTTCTGCTCATATGCTACTGCATGAAGATCTAAACCTTGCCCTTTGTTCCTTTAGAACTTTCTTCAATACGTTGGAGTATATATTTGTTCATTCGATAATATAATTTTCACTTTCATTGAGCTCCCATCTCTTTAAACTGATAAAATATATTTGTATACATGTCATGTGAAAATATTTTCCTTTTCAAGAACAAGATTATACTAATGTAACGACCTATTTGTTGCTTCAAGAAACTCAAGGGAAAAAATTTGTCCTTTTTCAAAATATTTTCTTTGAAATTAGGTTGTAATACCACTCAAAAATTTTGCATTAATGCTTTCCTCAAAGGTTCTAGAGCTATCAATCTCATCTTTTTTAATGAGGACAAATCAATTTTTTAGAAAATCTTTTGAAAGCAATATAACCGGATATATAGCATGATAACTAATATTCTTTCAAAACATCATATCATACATTTTCAAATAGCCTTTTTCTTAAGGCTTGACATCGATAAAACAAAAACACTTCATTACCTTAAGAGACTCAAATCATAGTTATTTTTAATTTACATAATGTTTCAAGTAACCTCGTAGTGCTTTTGGAGAGGTATCGAGCATTCCGAGAAGTATCGAGCAAATTTGGGAAAAGATATGAGCGTTTAAGATTTCTAAAAAAACACACCTTGGTTTTTTGTCATTTTAACTTTTTTGAAAATATATGAGTTTGAATAAAACAGAATACTATGTGATATCTAAATCCTGACTTTGAATCCATACTCAACATATCTTTATATCCAAACAACTGTTTTGTAACACGATGTAGTTTTTGTAAATATTAAACTATACAGATAGATTTTTGAACACATGAGAAGTTTTTGAAGCTTAAAAGAAAACTTCTATCACAGGCTTAAAGGAGAACTCGTGAAAGCAGGTTTTTGAAGCTAAAAAAATTCGATCACAGCTTGTATTAGAACATCTTTTTAGAGCTTGTGATATGAATGAGGAAACTTCATATTTTGTGTGACAGAATGTGTATTTATATAAAAATGAACTTTAGGATCGCTTTAACTTGGCTTACATACCAAGTAAGCACGTGATTGCCTTGGCATACATATCGTGCATAATAATTTGAGCATATATGAGCTATCGCTAAGGCTACATGACGTACATCACAATAGTATATTTGATTAGCTAAGCAAATAGATTATATCAAAATAGATTATATATATGCCATGTATCAAAAAAACATCATACAAGAGCAAAACATAATCTCAGAAATAAATACTAAAACTAGAGCAAATGCAAAAAAAAAAAAAAAAATTGTATCAGACAATAATAAAAATAAATACAGATTATTCAAAAACAAGAAAAAATGAAAATACTGAAAAAAGATTGAAAGTTACCTCACCTCAACAAATAGCTATCTTCTCTCGAACTGTGGTCGGTTTGACGGCGCTATTGTTTCATAAGCTCATCTATGTTTTGGGCATGTGCAACAAAGATTGGAAAGGTGGTAAACCCAAACTTGTAATATCCCCAAATTTATAACTAAGATAAATATTAATTCAAACTATCAATAAAGAAACCAAGAGAATCGACAAATGTTATGAAACACAACAAATAGACTACTTAAGTATGTTCAGAGAAAAACGCAAAGAATTACGAAAATGCCATCACT